>OX422144.1:76847480-78134548 GCA_949129095.1 Volucella bombylans
AGCTATCCTCAAAGGGCATTGAATGATTGTTCAATTGTCCACCGAATCCACATGCAGGCGGTTGCTGGGAGAAGATGATCCAGTTGGTTAAAAGAGTTCTCTCGCACACGTTCCGCGAGCTAGCTCCGAATTTTGAAACTTTACTGAGTTCCTTAATAGAGGCCAAAAACGTCATTAACAGTCGTCCGCTTACGCACCTGCCAGTGTCAACTGATGCCGAAGAACCCCTGACGACAAACCATTTTTTATCGGACGTTCCAAATTCGACGCAAACCCCGAGCCCAATTGATCAACGAGCTATCTGCCTTCGAAAGCAATGGCGACAAATTAAGAATCGACTTTGGAAGAGATGGATTCGAGAATTTTTGCCGATTTTGACCAGGAGATGCAAATAGTTCAAACAAGCAGGACCAATCAAAGTAGGAGACTTGTGCCTTGTTTGTGACGCTGATGTGCCCAGAAGCCGGTGGCTACGTGGACGAATGTGTAAGGTGTTCCCAGGTAAAGACGGACAAACACGAGCAGTCGAGGTCAACACCAGCACAGGAGTTAAACGCAGGCTAGCTTTCAAAGTAACTGTGTTGGATATTGGTGAGGCTTACCAGGGCGTCTCACGGGGGGTGGGATGTTATAAAATTATAACGATATAAATGTAATCTTGCCCTCAGCTACGACTCCATCGACGAACGCAGCCCAAATTGAAAACGGAAGAATGAGTGAACATGCTCCTTAAGAGCTGTCAAACAATATTCCACGAGGATTTTTCTTCTTTTACGTGTCGTGCGTCGTTGGAGTCGGACTGAGGCCAGGAATATTGCTAAAAAAAAATAGTAAGTATGTACAAATTTTTATGAATTATCCTTTCCAAATTAATTATTTATAGAGAATAAACTGATCTTATACAAATAAGGCAGTTTTATTCATAAAAAGCAAAAGGCAAAATACACACACCCACAATAATATTGGAGTGTCTATAACTAGCTCGTACATTTTAATAATATGCAACATTAGTTTCACAGTCCACATTTCAAAGACTTGCCTTTTATCATTTACGGTTATTTTCGTTCCATAGTTTCATCACCACCTTTCCAGATCTGACGTCTTTCCTTGTTTAAATTGTGTCAGTTTATTTTTCCGTTGAATGTTCTTTGGGTCTTTCACGAAAAATTCTGTCAGCAAAAGTCGGTGCTGGCTTGTTAGTGGCTCGCCTAAGATGAGTTTAGAATCTTTGGCTCGCATAGATTGTAGTCTATCAGCGTTTGGTGTCCACCGCTGCAGTATGATATCGAGTGACGCTCTTGATTAATAAATACTGTATTTAATGTAGTTAGGCTGCTTAGAACACATATCTTCTCCCGCTGCGTTTCTCGTTCCAAAACCATTTCCTCCATGGCAATCTTCGTATTCGTAGTTCGATTTTCCTCCGTGACCGTTTAAATCTGCATCGATGAAAAGCATTTCATATTCCATTTACTAGGTCATCAAAAGCAAGCCAAAATAATATATTCTTCTGATGCTTATAGCCTACTTTCGGGGCGTAGGCGCTAACAACATTCCACGTTTCGTGTTTAATTATTATTAGTTTCATTGCCAAAAGATAAGTCGGTCGGTTATTTTTGATACTCTTACGATTTTATCTATTGCAGTAGCTTCTGTGTCAAGATTATGGCAACTCCATTCTAATTTTATTCCGTTCCGTAGTAAAGGGCGGGTCCCATAGAATCCTTTGCATTCGTTACGTTGCCGGATAGTTTAGCTTTGGTGTATTTAAAGGAAATGCCAGGCCCATAGAATCCGCCGCTTACGGTGTCAGTTGTTCTTTCTAATAGTGTTGTCTTTTGAAGTTATGACAGTTTCTCTACATTCTCTCAATGCTTCCACCAATAAAAACGCTTACTCTCAATTTGTGAATGCGTGAACTTCAATATGTGGATGTGTGAACTGCCAACGTACCCAACGGATAAAAAAGTAGAAAGTTAACTTACTTTATCGCTCGTATCCCTCATATCCGTTGCGTATGGACCTCCTTCAATCCAGCTATTAGTTGAATACGTCGACTCGACGGATTCTATGGGACGGGCCCTTAATACATTTCCCGTAACGCGTTTTCCTATTCGAAACTGTTGTCTGTATATTGTGCAACTTACGATTCATATTTTATTTCTTGATCAGCATCATTTTGCTTGCCTCCGGAATCCGTCGAGCTCTGGCACGAATATGCCTGTTCGCTCTGGGGTCAATACTCCGCTATGAAGATGGAGTACCCGGCAGGGTAGTGTATTCATATATGTATTTACTTTTACTTCCACGATGCCGTACTTTTGTACTATCCTCCTTTCATCCATGTAAAGCTAGTATGCGTGAATGTACTCGTATGAATGTGTATCTGACTTTTCTTCAAACGTGGGAACCCGGTCTGGCACACATACATTGGGAAGTCTCACAAATGTTAGTGCTCCTATTACTGAACAAAATTAAGGCTTAAGGTACAGTGATCTATATTGTACCACATAGAATTATTGGTAGTATAGGTATGTATTACTTTTCTAAGTTACTTTTCTATTCTAAACACACGCTCTGTAACCCAAATATTTAAAATTCTCAACTAGCTCTTAGTTTGAAATATTGATATTTAAAAATAGAAATAAGAAAAAAAAAAGAAAGTTGACAAGTATAGTCTGCTTTATAATTAGCTTGAGCATGAAGGATTGTCTGAAAGAGAAGGGCAGATCTTTAATGAATGGGAAGAAGAAAGTTCATTTCCACCGAAAATCCACTTCCAAACTGAATTTTCGGGTGAAGCACGACGTTTTTTCCTATATCATTCCATTTCTGTAATATTTATTCATTTTAATTATGAACGTTTATGGCGTTTTCGATTGGCCGACAGAAGCGATCTTTTTGCACTCCGGAGATAAAAAATTTACATGGCTTTTATTTCAGAAGCAACACTTCTTTTCTGGATTTTATGTCAGAATGTACTACAGCATATAAATAAATATAAGCGTCAAATATGTTTTAGTACACTTTGAAATAGAATCCAGAAGAGAAATTTTGCTTCTGAAATGAAAACCAGAAGAAACATTTTGATTCTAAAAAAGTGAAAATATAACAGTTTCATGTCATTTTTTCGCTCCAGACTGCAAAAATAAGACTTCTGTCCGACCAATCGAAAACGCCATATGTGTAAAAGGCCTTAAGAAGAGAAAAAAGGTATGTTCCTTTCACTCTTACGAAAATTACGTTTGCTGGCATAAAAATGGATTGCTTGAATTGAATTGATGAGGATTTCAGTATGATTTATTATAAATCTCGGATTTAGATGGGATTTATAGACGCCAAATCGTATGTGCCAAATGTGAAAACAACATTCAGGGACATGTCCTTAATTCTCAAGCCTATGTGAACAGACACATAATTTTCAAGTCACTTTTGCATATATGAGTATGTATATCAGACAAATTAAAACCCACATTTAAGCATGCACTAATGCAGAATGCGATTTTGATTGGTAGTCATCTTGGTTTGACAGTCGATTGTCGACTATATTCATAGAGGGTGGTGGATATAACGCTACAACCTATTGAAGAAACAATTGTTGAAACGAGAATAAAACTTATAAGTTGTAGGTGTTATAGTCCTGCTTGGTCCAATGCCTATTGTCTTTCACTCACTGTGTTGTTCGTCTTTCTACTTTGTGCAATGTAAAAGGAGAGCTACGATTTTTTACCGAATATGCTGTTTGGCGATGACCGAGTTCCAAACTCAGATTCTTGGGTAGACTGGTTATTCATTTAACGAGCAAAGCAACTTTACATCGTGCATTAAAAATAAGCAAATAACCAATGTACGACAGAAAACATTGATTGGTGCAATAATGGTACTTCTTGGTCTAGGTACTTCTCAACGGCGCTGTGCACAAGGAAATCAATTTGTTTGCATATTTACAACTGAGCAATTATTTAAATAAAATGATTTAATAACTTCAACACGCAGTTTGGGTGTTAGATGCTCCTTCATAAAGTGTAAAATACCACAATGCAGAGGTGAAACATATGGACCATAACTGAACTACTACAAATGGCAAATATTTACGCAATTTGAGGCAATCAGAAAAAGTCACTTTTTAAAAGGCTTCGGCCTCCGGAGACTTGTTATCTATATTAATTCCTATATGATCCGAACTAACAAATGGCAGTTAAACCAAATTGACAGCCAAATAAAATCTGCCTGACACATACAGCTTTCTGTGTACGATAGATTCAAGCATTTGTGAGTTAACATTCAAACAAATATGAAAAAGTGCTAACTAGCTCTTAAAAAGCACGCAAAAGTCTCAGTCGAGGAAATCAGTGCTGAACGCAACTAACACAATTCAACGACTTCATGAGTGAGTTCAGTAGATAGCTCAAAAAACGTGGTTTCACTTCCCCTTCCTTTTTAATCAAAACTTCGTCGAGGAAGTATCGCTTTTACACTGCTTCTGTGGGTTATTTAATATTTTAAATTATTATTCTTACAATAAATCACAATATTTGTCATGTCGCCATGTTGTTTTAATGTATGTCCATATGTTTCGATTTTAGAGTTCGGTCCTAGTTAAAATACAAAATGGGAAAGGGAAATAATATGATTCCAAATGCCCATTTCCACAAATGGTGGCAACGGCATGTGAAGACCTGGTTCAATCAACCTGCCAGGAAAATTAGAAGGCGCAACAACCGTGTAAAAAAAGCTAAGGCTGTTTTCCCACGACCAGCTTCTGGTTTGCTTCGCCCAGTTGTAAGATGCCCAACAATTCGTTACCATACTAAGTTGCGTCAAGGCAGAGGATTCTCAATTGAGGAAATTAAGGTATTTTGTTATTATGCAGAAGTTTTTAAACCGAAAATAATGTTAATTTTTCTGTTTCAGGGTGCTGGTTTGACAGCTGGATTCGCAAGGTCCGTTGGTATTTCAGTTGACAAGAGGCGTCGCAACAAGTCAGTTGAATCACGTCAACAGAACGTCCAGAGGTTGAAAGAATACAGATCAAAACTTGTCTTATTCCCAATTAATGAAAACAAGATTGTCAAGGGCGAATCCTCACTTGAGGAATGTAAATTGGCAGAGCAACTTAAGACCAAGGTCATGCCAATTGTCAAGGAAACACCTGTAGTCACATACAAAGAAATTTCTAAGGACGAGAGGTCTTTTGGAGCGTTTGCTACACTTCGTAAAGTGAGTGATTTTATTTTCTTTTACGAACTCCAAAAAATGTGGACAAAAATCTTCTTTTTTTTTGCAGGCTCGTTCGGATGCTCGTTTGGTAGGAATCCGTGCCAAACAAGCCAAGGAGAACGCCGACAATCCAGATGATGGTGTCAAAGATGTTAAGAAAAGCAAGAAGTAAATAAAATATTTACAGAATTAAGAATTAATTTGATTTTTAATGCTGTACTGCATTTTCGAAAACACATTTCATATAAAAAGCTGAACAATTTTGACAAATGCATTTGGTGTTTATCTTCGGTAATTATGCACTTGGAAGTGAAAAGTGGCTGTAACATGTGTTTCAGTAATCCTCTTGAACTTTTTTAAATGTTGAATCGTTTATTTTGATAAAAATTTTAGATATGTGTATTATGCTCATACCTGGAAGTGTTACAAGTGGTGAAAGTCTTCTTCTTATTGTGCTCAATGCACATGACCAGAAGATCATTACATGTGTGTGTAATAATATATAATGTGCTATTGCAGTAATAGGAACAAAAGCGACAGGTCATTGCTTGTCTACGTAGTTGTTTGACTGCAATGTTAATTAAAACGTGTGAAATTTCATTGTGATTAGGAATTGAGACACAAAAAATAACAATTTTCCAGTCAAAAGAAAGAAAATACAAGTATTTCTCTCTAACTGACAATGGGTTACAGTGGACTGTCATCTCTTCCCTCGGTCGGATTAGGCTATTTTTCATCGTAAAAAGACTTTAAATGAACAAATCTACTTTGGCATTTGAATGAAATGTATAAAGCATGCACATGCTGCTGGTATAGATGCTTTAACCCATTTACTGCCGCGTCAGATCGTATAAACTTGCAATTGTCAAGCATTTTTACAATGAATATATATGATCTGTGCGGTGATTGGTCGGGAAACTGATGACTGTCCTATAACTTGGGATTAGGTTAGCAGCGCAACAATCAAGTTCATGGCTTAAGGGCTGACCAGAATGTGAATCTGAAGCTTGAATCGCTGTCAAACGCAGATACACGTCAATCGAGAATTTGTATCTCGAAGTTGGGTGCTTTTCAACTTTGAGATACTGATTCGCATTGTGTTGCGCTTATGGCTATACATGTATTCAACTTTTGACAGTTCGATATCAGACACATTCACATTCTGGTCAGCCCCTTACTGCTTTCCCTTCCTAAAGTTGGTTGTGGTAAAAGCATGCGTAAACCCTTACTCATGCAGGGTAGGTGTCATGTATTTTAAAGTGAGCATTTTATTACTAGCTAACATTTACTGTAATAACCACTTAAAATGTGAACAGCGGCATCTATATTTGAATAGCAGAAGATTTCCATACTGAAATAGCAAAAGACTCAACCATTGGAGAATGGAAACTTAGCGAATATTCTGGCAACGTGAATAATTGTATGGAACGCTGAATAGTACAGAACATCTTCGAAAGATTTCGGGAGTATAAACGTCAGCGTCCCACAAGAAAGACACGTCAGTTCTAAAGTGGACTTTGAAGTGTGAATTACGAGTAGCGATTAAATGGTTGGAAAAAAGGCTGCTTTCTAAAATTCAAATTAAATACGCATTGTGACTGCACCTCGCATATGTCATGCAAACATGCGATGCGTTACGAATCATGATGTTTTGGAGTGTTACGCGATGCACAGTGTTTGTTTTTTTTAAACGTAAAACAATGTGTTAATAAATTTATTGGAATTCATATAAAGGGTCCGCCATCTAATGTTTTTTTTTTCAACTAGTGCTTATTTCGTGAATGGTAACACTTAGCTCATGTCTGATCTGACAGATAATTAGTTTTATCCTTCCGGTTAATAATGGAAAATTTCATTCAAATGGCTGCCTCGGCTGGCCATGCAGTAGCCTACACGGTCGGTCGAATTTTTAAGCACATTATCGATTGTGTGCAGCTGTATTTCACCAATGGCTTCACGAATATTGTCCTTTAAAGCGTCAATTGTCTTTGGCTTGTCGGTGTAACACTTATCTTTTACGGCACCCCACAAATAATAGTCCAACGGTGTCAAATCGCAGCCCCGAGGTGGCCAAACGACATCAGCTCTGCGGCTGATAATGCGATCTTCAAAAACAGGGCGCAAAACATCGAGTGTAGCTTCGGCTGTGTGGCACGTAACGCCGTCTTGTTGAAACCAAATGTTGCCAATATCCTCCTCTTCAATTTTTGTGAACAAAAATTCGTTCAACATGTCCCGATAACGATCGCCATTGACTGTAACGGCCACTCCTTGCTCATTTTCGAAGAAAAATGGCCCAATTATGCCTCTGGACCAAAATCCGCACCAAACAGTGACTCGTTTTGGGTGTATCGGCCTTTCAATGTATGCGTGCGGGTTTTCTGTGCCCCAAAACAATTTTGCTTATTTACATACCCGCCAAGATCAAAATGAGCTTCATCTGAAAAGACAATTTTTTTTTGGCAAAATCGGCATCTTCTCTAAGTCGATCGCAGGCCCACTTAGCGAAGCGAAAACGCATTGGATGGTCAGTTGGCTTCAACTCCTGAACCAATTGGACTTTGTATGGCGTCATACCAAGGTCTTTATGCAAAATTCGTCTCAATGATGTCTCCGAAATGTTCAATTGTTGAGAACGACGGTGAATTGATGGCGCTTCACGCACACTTTCTGCCACAGCAGCAATATTCTCGGGTGTACGCTCTGTTTTTGGCTTTTCACGCTTTGGTTTATCGATGAGGATGCCAGTTTCTTTCACTTTTTTCACAAGATAACGAACATACGGAGCTGACGGTGCTTCTCTTCTTCCAAAATCCGTACGCAATTTTCGCATTCTGCAACATTGCCATGATTTTCAAAGTAATGTCGCAATATTTCCCAGCGTTGTTCAAGCGTATACACAACCATATTCGTTCAGCGGAAGGATAAAACTAATTATCTGTCAAATCAGACATGAGCTAAGTGTTACCATTCACGAAATAAGCACTAGTTGAAAAAAAAAAACGTTAGATGGCGGACCCGTTACATAATTAATCATTTGCTAAATAAATCGGAATGATTGCTGATCAAAGAGCAGGCAGTACTGCAATTTGGAAAGCAGCCAGAGACTGCATTTTATATTGTTTAAATAAAAAAGTAATTTGTGATTGTTTTGTAAAAGGTGTAATGGGACGAAAACGATTGTAGTTGACACTCCTCCAACTCAAACCCGAATTGGACAAGGGAAACCTCAGCTCCGGTGAGAACCCTTGCTGAAGCGCTCTGGCAATGAAACCTGCCAATTAGGTTTCCAAAGGAACGCATATCATTACGCATCTGTTGAATGTTCCTGCGCAAGACTAAGTGCCAAGGAACGAGATACACTACGGGAGAGACGATGAATACGCTGCTGGAACTGCGATAAAGTAGCGCAGAATAAAGAACCAGTGCGACGAAAAAGCTACCCTCAGTGCAAAGAGAGTAATAATCCGTCAAAAACGGTTACTAAGAAGCCGAGCAATCTTCCCAAAGCTATCAGTCGGGGAATGCTTAAGCACCAACTTCGCGAGGCAAAAGTTAGTAGCGAGAGTCGACAGCCCCAGAACTATTATCCAAGTCTCGTTGGTAAAATTCTTCTGGTAGAAGTAGTCAGCGTAAACGAAAAATGGATAGCAACAATAGACACCGGTGCCATGGCCTCAATCATCGGGAGGGATCTTGAGCAGAAAACCTTCTCTCACGTGTTTCTGGTGGCTGACATATGTGACAATTGCATCATTGGTAGAGACTTCATGAGAGAAGATGGACAAACCCTGAAATACGGAAACCTGGAGATACTAACGGTATATAGAAACGCCTACACCTTCGTCTTAAAATTTGTCATCTGCCGAAATCAGAATTGTTTTGACAAAAGTGTAAAGGTGAAAAAGAGGAAGATAGTGGGAAAATGTGCATCTATTGAGGCTATATCGATTACAACGGAAAAGAGTCCTGTAACACTGTTCGCAAGAGTTCAGATAATGAAAATCAAGAACAAAATCCTCAGCCTCTGAAATTTGGATCAAAAGGAGCGTATTCTGACAGAAAAACTAATCGGTGAGTACGCTGATATATTTGCTACAAAAGACAGAGAATATAGACGTACGCAACTTGTTCAACTCCCCATTGACATCGGAAGCGCCCGACCAATTCTTCAACGTGGAAGGCATCTTCCATTGGTAAAGTAAACAGAAGTTGCCGAAATGGTGTCGAAGATGAAAGTTGAGGAACTGATTGAAGAATTGCAGAGTCCATGGGCATTTCTAGTGGCGCTCTTGAAGAAGAAAGACGGCAGCATGAGGCTTTGTGTAGACTACCGACGTTTCAACGATGTTAAAACGGTCAGCTACCCACTACCGAGAATTAATGACACTTTGGATACGCTTTCTGAAGCGAAATGGTAAAATGGTAAATGGCAGTTTACAGTGATGCCGTTTGGGTTGTGCAATGCTCCGCCTACCTTCGAGCGATTAATGGAACGTACATTGAGAGAGCTCACATGGAAAACCTGCCTAGTGTATTTGAACGGCATTATCGTCATAGGTCAAGTCATTCGAGGAGCATTGCGAAAATCATTGCTCATTTGAAGCTGAACCCAGAAAATTTTGCCATGTTCCGTCCGGAAGTAATATATCTGGGCCATATTATGTCAGTGAAGAAGTAAGGATGGATCATGACAAAATCGTAGCGGTGAAAAGCCGGCCTGCTCCGAACGATAAACACCATCTGAGAAGCTTCTTGGGACTTGCCGCTTATTACAGAAGATTCATATAGGATTTTGTTGGTATTGCAAAGAGCCTGTATCAACTTACAGAAAAAGGCCGACAGTTCAGGTATTCTGGAGACTGTGAAAAAGGATTTCAAGAACTCAAGCGGTAGCTTTGTAATGCACCCATCTTGGGTTACCCCATACCCGGAAAAATGTTCATAATGGTCAATGTTCATGGTGGTTGCGTATTACAAGAACAGAACTACTGCGAAACTTCGCTTTATTTCCGGCAACAAAGTCAGACCATACAGTTTTGAAATGGCTACTACAATTTAAAAACCCTAATGGCAGCTAATCGTTCCACGGTCCATAGTCAACGAAGTGCTCTATGAAATACCTGACGGAATCTCTGAAGGTCATTTGGGAATAAACAAGACGTTGGAGAAGGTAAGGGAACTTTTCCATTGGCTAAGCACAAAACAAGATGTCGGGAATTGGTGCGAAAAGCGTATCATGTGTGCGGCTACCATGGGCCTAAAAGCTGAGACACAATGTCGGAGCACTATTCGAACGAATAGCCATTGACATCGCTGGGCCGTTTCCAGAAACCTTTAATGGCAATAATACACCATCGTGGTCATGAATTATTTCAGTAAGTGGCCGGAAGTGTTTCCATCTTAAACCAAGAGCCTAAAATCGTACCAGAAGATATATTCAACAACTGGGTGAGCAGATTTGGGGTCCCAATGAAACTACTCTCTGATCAAGGGTGACTTTGAATCAAAAGTCTTCTAGGAAGTGTGCCAATGTGTAGGAATAAGAAAGATAAGGACAACGCCACTACACCCTCAATCTGATGGACGGGTCAAGCGATTCAACGACCTTGAATAAGCATTTGCCTAAGGTTCTCGGCAGCTGGCAGCAGGACTGGGATCGTCACATACCTCTCTTCTTAATGGCTTACCGAAACGCGGTCCACAGTTCAACAGGACATACTCCATCCGAAATCCTATTTTTGTCAAACAGTTCGGTTGCCAAGTGAAACGAAATTCGGATCCAGAACTACGAAGCCCAAGGAGGTGAGCGTACTTTGCACGAACACGTTCAAGAAAAGATTAAACTAGTGAGCAACCGCATGAAGACTAAGTACGATATCATAGCAAAATCTTCTGGCTGGGGATATCCTTCATTAATGACTGTGACTACGGGATCCAGTGTGGGGATCGAGAAAAAACCATTGATGGCAAGCTCTACTAATACTTTTGCAAGCCCTTAAACTTTGCGCAATACATTGAATTACCAGGCCATTGTATGAGCTTGTAACCTGCTGGAATTTACTAGAATGAGTAATTTACAAGTAAAGTTGCTGGAATGAGAGCGATTTGCACGTTTCGTCCACTATGTGTGTAATATAGATGACGTTTTCTGGCTAAATTGGGTGCGTTTTGTGTAAAATGTGAGATATATTGTCATTGGTGACAATTAATACATATTTACAGGCAGGGTCACACGGTTAGTGGCTGTCAGTGGAAAGCAGGTTTTGGTTTTCCAATATCTGGAAAGTTTTCCATCTATGTTAGTGCATCTGTGCCGCGAAAACTCCCTAGTAAGATAAAATAAGAAATATCTTTTGAATAGATTTACTAGACATATTTTATAAGTCGGCTACATACTATTTACGCTAAATGAATCTGTTAAAAAATTGTTTGATTATCAATAAAAAATTGAATTGAATTGAATGTGCTTGGGATCAATGGTAAGCAAATTCCGAAGGAAAAGTAATGGAAAATTCCATTAGAATACTGTTTAAAAAGAAACATCGAAACATCACCCTCCAACGGTGAATAGCTACAATAGACTCTATCCTTATATCTCATATTCTTGTTGGTTTATAAAAATTTTGTTTTGACATCTTGTTGCGTTTTTTGATTTCTAGTTAGAACACGGTTCATTCATTGTTTGAAGATTAGGATAAAATTGTCATTAACAAATACACAAGAACTCCTTCAAAATGGCAAACAATCTAGCTGCTGAGGGACAGGAATCTTTTGAAAATATTATTGTTAATTCAGATGAGAATGATGTAGACGATGAGCCAAGCAATAATTCCGTAAGTTTTTTGATATTCCTATTTGCTTCCATTTTAATTAAAACTCCGACTTTTAAGTTCTATCTAGTTTCAATTAATAATTATAATTTTGGTGCACAGGTATTTTGTCCAGCCAATCATGGTTCATAGCTCAGAATTATGACGAAGCGGTGGGTGTGTTTTGTCGCATTTTTTTCATATCAGTATTATTGTCAATAAACTAAAATTGATTCATAATTATGTATTATCAACTTTAGGCGATTGTTTAAAATAAATTAACTAACATTCCACTCTTCGTGCTGTATATGTATTAAGAATAGTTCTCATGAATATTTTCAAATACTTTAAACAGATTTAGAAAAACGAGTAAAAAGAGAAAATTTCGCACGAACCCGTTGGCGGTGTTAACAATTATTTACTTCAATTAAAGAATTTATTTATAGTAGATGGCAATGCATATATCTTTTTTAAATAAATTATTTTTTGTAATGAAAATAATTAGTTCAAATTGCATTAATAAAGAGAGCAATGCGATTGTCATGATTCTGTATAGGTATTTGAATTTGCTTGCAATCTGTAATTCAACGTCAGGGCATCTGAATATTTTTTTTTGTCATTCTGCCGGAAGTCGACTAGATTAAATATGCTTGAGCTTAGTTAAAATTGCATTGATAAAGAGAGCAATGCGATTGTCATGATTCTGTATAGATATTTGAATTTGCTTGCAATCTGTAATTCAACGTCAGGGCATCTGAATATTTTTTTTTGTCATTCTGCCGGAAGTCGACTAGATTAAATATTCTTGAGCTTGATTTATGAATTTAAGGAAGTCACTAGCCGAGGTTTTGCCGTTGGAAGCCACAGTATTTCTTTAGGAAACACTCCTTACGTGGTAGAGAACTGCACAATCACACAGTATCTGCTCAGCAGTTTCGTCATACTACAAACATAGTTGACAATTAGATTCGGGAGAGAGGTTCATTTTATCCAGGTGTGTTTAGAGAGGAATTTGAATTGAAAAGCCTCTTGATATAAATTAATTTATTTTTTTTGTTTGTTTGAGAGGTAAACATTACTCCGGAATACGCTAAGATATTGCTACTCTGTCTATGGAAACCGCAGAAGGGTATTCCCTACCTTTGTAATGCATGTTCTCATGATGCCAGGATATTCTGATCTGCGAAGACGTAATGATAGTCCTTACTATTATGGTATATAAGAAGAACATTTCGCTTGCAAGCCCTAGGTTTTACCGTATTTGCATTCATATAAGCCCTTGATTGTTCTGCTTATTTTATTATTTTTGATGAAGGAGTTCAACTTTAATTGGATATTGTTATGCCAACCGGCTAAAAGGAATAAGCACAGTCTATCTGCTTTCACAATTTTTTCTTGTTTGTAAATACTGCATTAGATACGCGTTTCAAAGTTGCAAAAAGTGGGGGTTAATAAGATATGTAAAGGGTCCCCCATCTAACGTTTTTTTTTTTCAACTAGTGCTTATTTCGTGAATGGTAACACTTAGCTCATGTCTGATTTGACAGATAATTAGTTTTATACTTCCGCTGAACGAATATGGTTGTGTATACGCTTGAACAACGCTGGGAAATATTGCCTGCGATCGACTTAGAGAAGTTGCCGATTTTGCCAAAAAAATCATCTTTTCAGATGAAGCACATTTTGATCTTGGCGGGTATGTAAACAAGCAAAATTGTCGCATTTGGGGCACAGAAAACCCGCACGCATACATTGAAAAGCCGATACACCCAAAACGAGTCACTGTTTGGTGCGGATCTTGGTCCAGAGGCATAATTGGGCAATTTTTCTTCGAAAATGAGCAAGGAGTGGCCGTTACAGTCAATGGTGATCGTTATCGGGCCATGTTGAACAAATTTTTGTTCACAAAAATTTAAGAGGAGGATATTGGCAACATTTGGTTTCAACAGGACGGCGCTACGTGCCACACATCCGAAGCTACACTCGATGATTTGCGCCCTGTTTTTGAAGATCGCGTTACCAGCCGCAGAGCTGATGTCGTTTGGCTACCTCGGAGCTGCGATTTGACACCATTGGACTATTATTTGTGGGGTGCCGTAAAAGATAAGTCTTACGCCGACAAGCCAGAGACAATTGACGCTTTAAAGGACAATATTCGTTAAGCCATTGGTGAAATACAGCTGCACACAATCGATAACGTGGTTAAAAATTGGACCGATCGTGTAGTCTACTGTCAAATCAGACATGAGCTAAGTGTTACCATTCACGAAATAAGCACTAGTTGAAAAAAAAACGTTAGATGGCTGACCCTTTATTACGGCAAAGTCAAAATTTTAGTTTTTTTGAAAGCTTTGTTCAATGAGGCTGCCCAGCTCAGTCCAGAGCATGAAAATTTCAGGTTATCGTGTTCAATGAGAAAAATTTTTGCCCAGCTCATGTTTGCTTTTTGTTCAATGACTCTGCCTGGACTCTGCCTTGAGCACGATTTCTGCACTTACTTTTGAGGTAGAGCAGATTTGTGAGAAATGTCAAAATCAGCTGTGATTGAAAATTAATTGTTTTATCCTCGAACTATCACTTGAAAAACTATTGTTGCTTTCTGGATCCATCGCTCTAATACAATTTGTTTCAACAAATTAAGTTCCATTATTTTATTGTTTTATTTCACGATTTATGCTAAACTTGTAAACTCAAATAATTATCCAACAATCGAAAATGAAGTTGTCATTTTTGACAACTAACATAAGGCCGTACTTTTCTGCTCTCATTTGATCTGACATTTTTCACAAATTTGCTCTGCTCTGCCTTTTTTCTCATTGAACAAAGCTTAAATCACTTGATCTTTATTAGCCTAATTTCAGGGCAACATTTACTATGAAGCAATTAAAGTACTCATAATTATGAGTTCAACGATACCCCTTTGTTATTATACACGCATAAATTTGAAAGATGTTGTTTCCAATAGGAGTCAAAGCAGGCCAGTGTAAAGCTTTGTTTAAAACCTCTGTATCTCGGAGGAGATACATTTCCTATCACTATAATATGAAATTTTGTAGTTACACACTGAGGAAATGTTACTACATGATTAAATAATTAAATTATCTACATCATTTGGTTATCTCCAAGAATACATTGACAAAGTTCAGCATTGCTTTTATGTTTTTTGGGAAGATGATACGGAATAGGCGAACTTAACTAAAAATTTACAATCACACAGAAGTGCCACTGAAAAGACTCCCGAAAACTTCCATAAAAGGTGATTTCTTGAAATTCGCTTTCATCCCAACATCATCACACAAACCTTTGGATGGTGGACTAAAACTTAATTTTTTACGGCCCGAAGACAAATGAAGGAATGCTAATATTGTTCACTCTCATTATTTGAAGCTTTATATACCCCAGGACGAATTACACCGTGCTCAAATTCAAAAATTGTGCCGGCACTGAACTACATTGAAAAGTACGCTCTCTATTTCAATATCACATTTCATTTCTTAGAAGTATAATATGTTAGAGTTTTTCGATAAAATTAAATCTTCTTTCGCTGGGTCATCAGATGAAGAAAATATGAAACTGAACTCTTTAAAAAAAAGGTTTTTTTTCCTTGGCTTTCATACTACTGATCATTAAAAAAAAAACCGAGACATATCTTAGTATTTGATGGAGTCTGGTGCAATCACCTAATTACTTAATGGCATGGAACTTTCTGAATTTTTTTTGTCAGAAAGCAATACTTGAGCTTACTACTTTTCATGCCTAAATGGTCATGAATATCAGTGAGGTGTTTTTATTGGGTTACTAATTGAGTATACAACTATGGTATAGTATTTTAATAAAAAAAAAAATTGGGAACCAAAATTTTTTCCAATTAATCCTCATTGTGCACTTTATTCTTGATTTTTATTTTGACCTGGTGAAGACCAGGGGGTAGCCGTGGTATGGTGGTACTAGCAATCGCTTCACACTCGGAGGGTCAAGGGTCGAATCCTACTCATGACAAATTTTTCATTGGTATAATTGGAACTCAGTCATCAGCTTCGTATGAAGGCATAATATTGACATGTAGATTCGGCTGTTGTAGAGTTTCAAGCACAAAACAAGCGTGGAAAATTGATAACCTTCGAATCATTCCGAGTGAAGAAAAAACTCTCCGTCCTATTCGGACTCCACCCCCCGGAGAGCTAATATCAAAACCAAATATACCTGAGTTTCAAACCACTACATCACAACAAGGTGTTCCTTTCTCCTCTTTCTATCTATCATATCCCTTTCTATCATAACCCCTTAAACGCGCGTAAATTAAAAAAAAAAAGTACCAACACTCTTTTGTGTTATACAGTTGTGTCGAACTAATTAAGAACGATCGTAAGTACTGGCAACACTATGTAAATGTAACTATGGATGTTATTGCACATTATTTAAAAGTTTAAATCGGTTTTTAAGCATATTGGTCCATTATTCATTTGGCGATATAATTAAGAACGCGTCATTAAAACAGGTTTGTTTGTAGAATTTCGCTGTCCACGGAAAAAGTTTTTGGCAAATATACTAATTCAATTAATACAAAATTAAAGGGATAATATTAGTTTTTGTTGGGTTTAAAGATATTTTTTAGCGTGATATGGGGAAAAACAAGAGCTGCACAGCAGGCATGAAGGGAGCCACAATAAAACTTCTCAATGTTGAAAAATGGTCCTATAATGATATCGCAAAAAAAGCTTGATTGCTCGAAAATATTTCGAATAACATCAAACCGTCGAAAGCGTAGAAAGGCGTAAAAGACTTCGCAAAACGAATGAAGCTCAAGATAGGCTGATAGTTCGCACCGCAAAAAAATATCCTTTTTTGAGCTCGAACGGTATTCGGAAAGAAGTTTTCGGCGAAGACCCAAATGCACTTTCTGTACGCTCCATTAGAGAGCGATTGCATGAGAGTCAACTTTTTGGGAGACCAGGCAGAGAAAAATCATTGCTTTCGCTGAAAACCCGAATGGCTAGGTTAGCTTTTGCAAAGGAACGCAAATATTGGACCATCTCACAATAGAAAAAAATACTCTGGAGTGATGAGGCTAAAATCAATAGAAACTATATGTTCGACGACCAAAAAATGAAGCATTCAATCCTAAGTAGACCACAGTCACCCTCAAACAGGAGGAGAGAGTATTATGATTTGGGGTTGTATGTCTTTTAAAGGAACCGGACCGTTACACCGCGTAGAAGGTTTCAAAATATAAAGCTGCCCTATACAGAGGCAGAATTGCCAGTAACTTGGAAATTTATGCAGGACAACGACCCGAAACATACTGCGAGGTCAACAAAATCAGGGTTTCAGAATAATTCTGTGGATGTCGTCGATTGGCCGTCATGTAGTCCAGACCTAAACCCAATCGAAAACCTTTGGTACGAGTTAAAAAAAAGAAGTTAAAAAGCAATACAAATGAATTGTATGCAATTGCAAGGACAGCTTGTAATGCAATAACACTGAAAAAATGTCATTATCTAATTTTGTCAATACCAAGGCGATATAGGGCTGTAATTGCAAACAAAAGATACCCCACAAAATATTGAGGTAAAACCGCAAAATACAATGAACAGTTTACATTATTCTCTTATCGTTCTTAATTAGATCGCCAGCTAATATCTTGTTACCAAAACATTTTAAATTAAATTTTGTGTTTCTGCTATCTTTTTGCTACTCTTTTTGCTATTGTCTGTTTTTAACTGATTAATAGAATAAAAAAAATTTAAAACCCCCATATCACTAAAAATTTACAAAAACAATATTTGAAAAACATGATTCCAGAGTATCGTTCTTAATTAGTTCACCACAACTGTATATAATTACATTGTCTTGTGATGTTGGTTTTTAAATAAGAACTATGCCATCTAGCAATAATGTATGTAGACATAATCCTTGTCTTCTAGTTCATCACAAACACGTGAAAAGCAAGTTTCTCAGTGGATGTACCATATACTATACATTTGTTAAAATAGTATTATAATAATCGAAATTGCCAACTTAAAGCAGAAATATCAAGGGTGATTTTTCTACCCCTTTATTGTATCCCCAGTCTAATGACACTCCGGTTGTAATATACATATATTAATGTAATTTCTGTAGTACGAATGCAATTCGGCATTTCGTACGTAGGGTTGGCAGAGTAAAGATTCTTTACAACATTTTAATTTTAAGCCTAAACATATGTATGTAAATAAGTTGTAATTTTAGCGAAGGATATCGTCGACAAGTCTTAAGGATGTCTTGACAGAGTACGATGGCGACTACGTAATTGATATAACAGTTTCGGCACCGCAAAAAATAGGAGATGGAATGAACTCTTATTTAGCATATAGGTAAATACATTTTTATTCTTATCAGTTTTTTTGTATTTAAAATTATATTTTGTTTAGAGTAACAACGAAAACCAAATTTCCGAAATTCAAGAAAAATGAGTTTACCACTCTACGAAGATTTAGCGATTTTCTTGGAATCCACGCAATATTAGTTGATAAATATTTACGTCTCGGAAATATCGTTCCTTCCGCTCCATCAAAAAATATAATAGGTAAAAAACTAGGTTAAGTAATAAATTTATGTAAAAGCAATGTAATATTTTTTCTTTGGCGCAGGGAGCACCAAAGTGAAAATGAGCCCGCAGCAAAGCGATCCTAATACAGCATTAAATATGGAATGGGTAGAAATACGCCGCGCGGCATTGCAAAGGTTTTTAAATAGAGTTGCCCAGCATCCCGTTTTAAGAGCAGATCTTGATTTTATAAATTTCTTAGAAAGTGATCAGGTAAGTGATATAGTTTATTGTTTTTTATTTTTATTTTGGAATCTCCGGATATACAGAGTGTTGCGTTGCGAATAATCTGTCTAAAACTTCAAAGGGAGATTCTTTAATATATTTTGAGAAAGAAATCGTATAGGAGGTTATAAGCAAAGCCCTACGCTTCTATTCCTTGACTCATATTGAAAATAACATCTTCCAAATTTATGCGTGGGTGGTATAAAATTTAAGTCTTAACAAAAAACCATTTGATTTTCAATAACTTTTGACACATTAATTTTAGGGCAACCTTTGCTTTAAAACAATTAAAGTATTCATATTTACGAGTTCAGCGGTACCCCATTTGTTTGCATACGCGCATAAATTTGAAAGATGTTGTTTTCAATAGAAGTCAAAGCAGGGCAGGATGTGAGTCTCTTGCCATTTTCTGTGTTGATTCCTTCTCTTTTTGTAAGTATAATACCTTGATGAATGTCTTACCGTTGCAGAAATTGTAAACACAAACCCTGTCTGCGTATTATTATATTCTACCGGTAATAATTCTGCTTTAGAGGATCATTTTGCTGTCATTTTGTTCAAGATGTTTGCTATTATTGTTTTTTTTTTTTTTTTTTTTTTTTTTGTAAGTACATGTAAGGCGGAAAAAGGCAACACCTACTTGAATCTGTCGCTTCTCCGCTTATTAGGTGCCAGTTCATTTTGGGTTGTAACGCACAAAATTCCTATGAAGGGATTTTAAATAAAAAAAATTGTGCCACAAACTAAGAATATCTGGTGTTTACCTGCTTTAACAAGAAATAATTTACTTTTGTCAATGAATTACTGTTGGTATAATCACGCTAATGTATAATATACTTGTAGACATTTAAGGCACACATACTGTTCAACGGTATTCCATAACCGTTCACTCTAAACGAGTCTCACACTTAAAGCGAAGACGAGCCGACCACGACAAATTTGTTCGTCCATAACGTGCCTCTCTTGCCAGCGCTTAAACCATCCTGCTTCACACCTCCACCCCACAACATCCCTCTTACATTTTACTACCAGAATGTAAGAGGTCTTCGCTCTAAAACCAATGCTGTCTTACGTCAATCGCATGCTCTTCCCTTTGATATTTACGCCTTAGCCGAAACCAATTTGATTCCTGACATAAAGAACCAGGAATTGTCTCCCCTACTTTTAATGTTTTTCGCGACGACGATCCCCCTGTCGAGGCGTCCTACTGGCGAACGACAACAGCCTTAACTCTTCTCCCATTACAATTTCTTCATCCTCTAAAGCCGACATTGTCGCAATAAAATATCACTCCCTCTCAAGTCCCTTTACGTTATATGTTGCTACATCCTACCAGCTCAACCTATCGAATCTTACCAATTTGTTATCGTTACCTGTTACCTTATAAACGATCCTAAGTCCTTTTTCCAATTTGTTAATTACAAAAGAAAGTCCGATGGTTACCCTCCTTCCCTCTCTTTCAACAACAGGTCATCAACCGATCCAATGGTTGGCAATGGTTGCCAACCTGTTTGCCACCTTTTTTAAACAATCCTTCACAAACGACTCCTTTTTACCAGATCCATTCTATCTTAGTTACTTCCTGAACTTCTCCAATGGCTCACTTCTCTCTTTTAAAATTTGGACCCGTCTTATATCGAATATAAATTACACCAACTCAATGACGAATTCACACCCAGCCCAGATGGCCTCCCTGCCATATTTCTTAAAAAATGTTCTTCCTCTCTTTCCCTTGCCCTTTTAATCTCTTTCGTCTATCCCTTTCACAAGGAGAATTTCCTCAGGCTTGGAAAACCTCCTTCATAACCCCGATCCACAAGAAAGGATCAAAGAATGAAACAACCAACTACGAGTATCGTCCCATCGCTAAACTCTCCCATATAACCAAACTCTTCGAAAGTATTTTGTATGAAGCTCTAAGCTTCCAATGCAAATCACTCAGTTCCCCTAAAAACATGGCTTCCTAAAGGGTAGGTTAACCACCACAAATCTCGTTGAATTCATATATTTGCCCTCTCTGCCCTAGAGAATGGCAACGAAGTCGATGTAGTTGCAACCGATTTTAACAAAGCCTTCGATAAAGTCTCTCATCGATTAATAATCTTCAAATTGTCTGCCCTCGGCTTTGAACCCATACTGTTAAAATGGATATTCTCTTACATCGAAAACCGTTTTTACAGATTTCGTTTTAGGTCAGCCCACTCCGCTCCATTTTTGACCACCTCTGGAGTTCCACAAGGCAGCCATCTCGGTCCCCTTCTTTTTATATTAACCATACATGATCTCGATATGGTCATCAAACACTCGTCTGTCTCCCTTTACGCCGACGGTACCAAATGTTTCAAAACCATTTCCTTTCCCCATGATTCTTTCCTCCTTCAACAAGATCTTGATAGTTTTTCGATCTGGTGCCTCAAAAATTCTTTGGAACTTAATATCGCCAAATGCCAATCCATCACCTTCTCACATAAGCGGACCCAATCTCCTCCCCGACTCTATCTTCTCCATAACCAACCTATCTCCTCCGTACAATCTCTTCGCGATCTAGGCATTTTGTGTGATAGGGAGCTCAACCTCCATATGGATGAGATAATCCTCAAAGCCAACTCTGCACTAGGTTTTGTAAAACCCATACGTGACCAGGTCCCTCTATATTACCTTTGTTCGCCCCCTCCTAGAGTACGCCAGTCAAGTATGGTCCCCATATCATCGTATTCATATCTCGAGAATTGAAAGCATCCAGCGCCGTTTTCTTCGATTTGCCCTTCGAGGTATGCCCTGGGACGATCCTTTCATTCTGCCCCCCTATCAAAACCGTCTCAACCATATCAACTTAAACACCCTTGAAGATCGCAGAGATGCGGCAGACTTTCTCTTCATTCATCGACTCCTTTCAGGTCACGTTGAATGCGCGTCCCTTCACAACTCCATTTTCCTCAACACTAACCCTCCTAATCTACGTACCCCTCGACTCTTCTATCTACCAACCCACCACACCACCTATGGCGCGAAGTAACCAATACGAAAAGTCAACTCAAACCCTTCCGTCTTTGGCTTCCACCGCACCACCTCAAATCCGTTCTCCTTCACTACTCCAACCAACCATAGTTTTAAGTGTAGTTTAAGTTTAATTTCTAAGTTATATATATATATATTAGGGTGTCCCAGGCTATAAGGGTTAAATTTTTTTTTTTGGATAGAGATACGCATACCTTTTTTTTTTTCTATTTGACCCAGATAAGTGAAATATCAAATATTATTGCGATCGGATGACGATAACCCGTGCCGACTTAACGCCAAAATCTAAACATAAAAATTAGTATGGAGCAATGGAGGGAAAAGCAAAACTCATTTATTTTTGAAATAAGGCATCCGGTATTGGACTTTATTATTATATTAATTGTTGAAAGTAGGTTAATTATTTATTAATTTTCTTTTTAATGTTTGTTTTTTACAGTCAGGATACTTTTGTCGATGTTCTTGTACGCAACGAAATAAAAATTGCTTTTGCTCCTCTTGAACAGTTAGCAGGCCGTGAAAATCTTGCATCAACTTGACTGCTCTTTCAGCAGAGTCATTAACTGCTTTCAGTTTTAATAGCTTGCTTTTAGCATGTTGGTACGAAGCATTTTTAAGCCACAAAGAGGGGCACTCGTGGAGAAAAGCACCATCAATTTTCAATCGACTAAATAAGGACTTGCTTTTGACTGAAACAAAGTCATCGATGTTTTTTTCTGAAAACAAAAAAAGGAGGATTATTAATATAATTTTTTAGTTATGTAAATAAAAAAGTTAAAAAAACAAACTTAATTTTCAAACTTACCATAAAGTCTGCCACAAAGTTCTTCTTTCGATGGAATGTAGCATTTACCATAGGCAGATGGATATTCTTTGGCTAAGTTAGCAACCATTTTGACTTTCGTTTCTTGGCTTACATCATCATCAAATAGAGACAAGATAGACACTTCGTCTGTCAAATACCACAAATGCAAGCAAAACTTCTGTAATGCTGCTTTCGAGATGCTTTCATCTATTGTGTCATAAGATTTTATAGCTTTCAGAAAACACAAATCCTGGTAAGGTGCTTTTACTGCTAAAATGCATTGCAACCAAGGCCTAACGTATATTGTCACGATGAACAGGCAGACGTCTAACAGAGCTTCTTTATCTTTGTTAGAAATTCTTAATTGATCACCAAGTAACGATATTTTTAATGAGTAAATCGCTCTCGCCATCCATCGAGCTTGGTGCATGGCACCTGGAGGCCGGATCTTAAATTTTTTTTCTGCATCGCCGCCAAGAAATATTATTGAAAGTTCGATTAACTCTCTGTAATCATCCCTAGTAATTTCTTTAGTTAATTCAATTTGGTAAAAATCGATAAGTCTGTTGATCTCAGAAACATTCAAACATGATAGCTTTTCTGTACAGCTCTGTATTTTCTCGGGATCGACATTCTTCCAGTTCTCTCGAAATTTCTTGAACATTGGAATATCTGGGCTTGTGGTAACTTGGCAGATTTTTGCTTCAAACACGCTTTTTAGTACTAATTCGTAGACGTGATGGCGGCAAGCAAAAATAATCATTTCCCTGCCTAGTTTCTGTTCGAGAAGTACACAAGTACCATTGATTCGACCAGTATTTGAAGCAGTCGTATCACAACACAAAATCTGCACTTTATCCTCAAGATTCCAATCAATTATAGCATTCCAAAGTACCTGGGCCTGTTCCTTTCCTGTAGAGTTATCCAACTTTGGTACAGCGATAAGTTGTTCTTTATCGTCAAACGTTATAACTATCGGCAGACGTTCTTCCTTAGATTTGCGTGAATCTAAAGCCGGCAAAAGTTTACCATCCCAGTGGAGTGTTACAATATCCGGAACCTGGTTTTGAAAATTAACCTTTATGGCTTCCGCTCGCTCTTTTCGCTTTTCCGTACGAACCCTTTGAATAGTGGACTTGCTTATAGGAAATTCGTCTGTGTTATGTCCAAGAGCTTCAATAGTTGCTTCAATAATAAACACAGCATCTCTCACACTCAATTGACACCAATCTAATGCTGCCACTAATTTTGGAGTGATAAAATTCTTCCTCATAACAGTTTTATTTATACTGGATTCTGTTTTGGTTAGGTTTGGCAAAATTTCCTGTAAATCCATCAATTCTGAATCAGACGACAAACTTTCTTGTAGCGGGTCATAAGATGATGTTGAAGGAGCTAAGGATGAAAAATATTTAGCACGTCGTTTTTGCTCCTCGACGTTTCTAAGGTGCGCTCTTTCTTCTTTGTGTGTTTGTTTTTGGTCAACTCCGGCTAAATGACCAGGTCGGCCTGGTTCTCTTTCGCGCTGCAAAAAAAATCTATCTTCATCTATCTTTATTAATTGAAGTGCATCCGCATGTGCAATGTCAAACAAATTGTTTAAGTTTGTAACAAACTCATGTCGACGCTGCTCAAACACGTTTTTTGTTTTGTTTGCATTTTTTTGCAAATTTCTCCAAACTTGATACAATGTAATTAATTTTTTAACACAATTAGGTAGAGATCATGTCGGGATACGGGCCTTTTCCCAATAAATAATGCACTCACGAATAGTAAGATTTGCGCTCTCATTGACACTTAAATTCACTTCACGAATATTATAGAACAAAACTGCCAGTACTTGCCCATTAGAGGGAAGTTTTGAACCAGTAATTTGATGTTTAACGTTCCCTATTAAAAATATCTCCTTTCTACAACTGCGTAACTCCACCGACATGTTAACAGAACGAGAACAATGTGTTTACTAATAAAATAAACATGCAATAACAAGTTATCGATATGTTATTACTCGCGTGCCATGCCTTGCAAGTACTGACATGTTTAGATGCAAGTCGGCACGGGTTCCTCTGGTTCAAAGTACATGAAACTTTATTTACTATTGTTTTGACAGTATTCGAATAAAATAAGAGGGTATGCGTTACAAAAATTTAAACTTGATTTTTTTGGGACACCCTAATATATATGTATTAAACCGAATAAATGGGGGCATACGCCCCCACCAAAATTAAATTACATGCATTAATCCCGAAGATGCCATGTTCCATGTCATAACAAGGCAACACAAAGCTTGAAAAAAAACCACTCCATATTGGAGAGAATTCATTTCCGATGTTCCCGCACAGCCTTTTTTTTTCTCAAAATATAGAATTTTACTATACTTTATCTGGAGCATCCTATTTTTTATTCAATTTATTTTATTTAATTCGAGGAATTATGAATACTTTCAAGATATTTACACACAACGCGAGTGAAGGGAAAATTAGAGAAGAATGGAGTCATAGTAAACTGAGCTTTTTTGTTTATTAAAAATTGATTCTTCTAGAGACATTAAATATATTCTGAGTAGTATTGAAGGACATTTTTTAGTGTTTAATGCATTTTCCAATTTTCTAGTCAATCCGAGAAAACTTTTGCTTTCATAAATAAATTATCCAAATATTGTTTTAAACATTTGCCCTTCCTTAACCTTCTGTCGTTTATTTTCCATATATGTCGGCGTTGTAGTGAATGTATCGGCTTCATCAATCTTTGCAGCTCAATGTAAAATAGTGAAGAAATACAAATAACCATTTCAATAAAACCCTTGTGTAGAACAATCAATGTTTCGAATTAATGCAAAGTTTAAATTGAAGGCAAATCTAACAAGGCGAGAAGACGGGTGCCTTTGTAACCTATTTCATTAATAAGAAAGCGTTATGTTCTTTTAATTTTTGTTTTCAGTCACCGACTAACTCTCAACTCGGCAATATCTTTCAGCTGATTGTGTTTCTCTCTGATTATTTCTTTTCGCGGTGCGTACCGGTTCTTTCAACCAACCAAACGTTATACTTTTCTCTTATTTCTCGATCTGTTTGTGTCTGTTTGTGAGTGAAATTATATTTACAGGGGCGCATTAAAATCTGCTCTACTATGGTCGAAATGCCACGCGTACTTTCGTTAAACGGTTTTAGCGGTCTGCAAACAGACCGCATTTGAAAACAAAAAACCCAATTCCTCTTTAGACCCAACAAATTTATTTTCTAATAACACTATTCCGAACAATCCAAAATTTATAGTAACATCATCGACTAATGCTGAAAAGCCGCTCACATCTTTCAGCGTCATCCTGCTCAAAAAAGCAATTGACGGCATAAACATAGCTTATGAGCAAATCACGCAACTACGCGACGGCCGCCTTCTTATATAGCGAAAACCAAGAAAATAGCTGACCTCTTCTTAACAAAGAAAACAATGTCCAAGTAACCGAGTAATTTCCCCAATCCTGTGCGCTGTCAACTTCTGGGCCACACCGCTAAGCGCTGCAAGAGTAACCCCTTGTGTGTCAATTGTAATCTACCACCTCACGCCCCCGAAAAACCCAGAGGAACTTTGTGCGCTAACTACAATGAAGATCACCCCTCTTCGTCCAAGGACTGCAAACGATACCAACAAGCAAAAGGGACACTTAAAATAAAGACCACATGAAAATGTAGCATAGCTGAAACCAAACAAATATACAAACAACAAAACTGCACCTCACTTCAGACATCACCTACTCAGCAATTGCAGGTAAGCCAATCATGAAAGAGCATACAGCCTCAGCGAACCACTCAATTCAAAACAATATTCCAAACAAGACACGCCAATACCGTGCTCCCTTCTTCAACACGCAATGATGCCAGATATCAATCAGAGAAACACAATCGCTACTATTCTTCATAAAAACAGTAAAAAAAAATAACCTCCTTACCACGCAACATACATACTAATCCAACAAATAATAACACAACACTGTCGAATTAACCTCCGCCGCCACACAATGCAGCCCGTCTAGCAAAAAAACTTAAACCTCTCAGAGGATACTCTACTCAAGCAACACTTAACACCATCAAATATTCACATTTACAATAGCACAACACAATCACCAATGTCATCCATCACTCAATCACTTATAAAAAATAACAAATACTACACAATTGCCTCTGAATTTGATAACCATGAAATCGATCAATAACAACAGTTATAATAATTACCCTAACCCAGAACTGCACTATTCGAAGACCACACGGACATCGAGCGGGGTTGTCTGTGAACGGCTTTGTGTTTATGTTTATTCCAATTTTCTGCCCAGCTCAAACTGTTCCCAGGATATCCTATATGTCTCGACACCTAACCGTCGTCGAGACCGCAACCCACACTCATCCAACTTCCCCAACCCTAAACCAAAACTAAACCCTATCAACAGGAATCTCAAAATCTTGCAGTGGAACATAAAATAATTCCTCAATAATTATGATGAGTTGTGCATTCTTGTAAAAGAACAGTCACCCAGTGTTATTGCCCTTCAAGAGACATACTGTCCGTACCTATTTAAACCTATCGTACCTATTATATCCTACATAGACAACTTTCATAATTTTCCACATAACTTAACTGCTAAGCAAGGTATCGAAATTTTAATAAAGGAAAATATTTCACATAAACGGATAACCATCACGTCGAACATTTTAACGGTAGCCGTTGAGGTACAACTTGTGCCCAAGTTCAATTATTCTCTCCATTGATATTCTTCCCGATTAAGTATTTTCTAGGTCTGATGTAGAAAATATTTTTAATCAGATCGACACTCTCGTACTAATTGCAGGTGACGTTAACGCCCACCTCCCCCACTACTAATCCCAGAGGGGTTATACTGAAAACATTTTTAGGTGACTCAAACCTTATGATTCTTAATGACGGTTCCCCAACCCACTTTTCCACCCATAACACTTTAACGCACATTGATTTGACATGCTGCTCACCCGAATTGTACACAGTATCTTCTTGAGAAACTTTAAATAATCTCTATAACAGCGATCACTTTCCTATAATTTTCACTACTCTTATGGTCCCAACCTTACTTTACAACGATAAATTGCAAATTTAAAACTGACTTTGCTAACTGGGCTTTTAGATTACTTACCACCGTCACGAAACATTAACAAAGAATCTGCGATACTCCAAAAAACGCTTCGAGTTGCTGCTCACAAATCAATTCCCCAAAGTTTCCCTAATACCTACCAGCGGACCGTGCCTTGGTGGATAGGCATACATCTGGTGCTAAATAAATTCAAAGCATGGCACATTGGCCCGAAAAGAAGACGAGAAGACGGGTGCCTTTGTAACCTATATCATTAATAAGAAAGCGTTATGTTCTTTTAATTTTTGTTTTCAGTCACCGACTAACTCTCGACTCGGCAATATCTTTCAGCTGATTGTGTGTCTCTCTGATTATTTCTTTTCGCGGTGCGTACCGGTTCTTTCAACCAACCAAACGTCATACTTTTCTCTTATTTCTCGATCTATTTGTGTCTGTTTGTGAGTGAAATTATATTTACAGGGGCGCAGTAAAATCTGCTCTACTATGGTCGAAATGCCACGTGTACTTTCGGGAAAAGCATATAGGCAAGTTTTATATCACGTCGTTTGTCCGAGCAATATACCCACCAAAGAACTTGAAGTAGAGGAATATAACTGCCTTGATATATGCGCTGAGCTGAAATTAAATGTAAGAGCTATTTACTTCAGTCTGGTTTAACAAATTGGATCCAAAGTCCCTACCCCATGGAACAAAGTCATACTCTATATAGTATTGATTTTGCTAGTTAAAATATGGTTCATTCATGAATGTCGGAAAAATATTTGCAATATACTTACTTACTTAAGTGGCGCTACAGTCCAGGGTGGACCAGGACCTCAACCAACAAGCCTTTCTACCTGGCGCGATCTTTCGCCAGCTGTTTCCCGCGGTGCTGCACTCCAAGTTGGTTGAGATCCCATTCCACTTGTTTGCACTACCATATATTCGTCCGTACCTTACAGCCTTGTTCCCGAGTCTCGGAATTGAAGATTTTCGATCTTTATATACAAATATTTTGTGTATAGTTTAAAAAAATCCCTTTTACATAATTTGAAAGAAAAGGGGGCCAATATGTACTCGTAAATATACATTTTCCGAATAAGTTCGATGTTGCTCAATGCTTGGAAATTTATCAAATTTTGTAGGTACTTAATGACCTGAGCACAAAATTCTAGTGGGAATTTTAACCCCGTAACATCACATGCTTCAAATTCCAATCACTTTTATTGTGTGGTGCAACGTCATACCAACCGCCTCCAGCACTTCCACTTTAACAGACCATCGATCTCATGATCTTAAAAATTATATTTCTACCCTCATTTAATTTACATTGCATAACAAGTTACAAACAAAATAACAAGCACACGTACATAAACTCAAGCAAACCGGTTATACTGGGCAACGTCAACGTATGATGCCTTTGCAAATCGCAGTCCATTCAAGTTGAGATGGGCGAATTGTTTTTTTTATTTATTTCTTTCGTTCACGTATTGTTTTTGCATAGGAGTGTGATAGGAGATAAACGATTTTGCATGTGTGATTAACAGATGGCACGAGCAAAAAGCGAAAGAAATAAAATGATTTTTCTGCTCTTTGTAAGAACTTGCAGCTTTTTAAAAAGCTCTTTTTTTTAGCTCGATATCATTTTCATAGGACACAACTTCCCATATGAATGCGACATGTGTATAGATTTATTATCCACCATATTTGATCTTAAAAATTATATTCCTACCCCCATTTAATTTAAATTGCATAACAAGTTACAAACAAAATAACAAACAAACGTACATAAACCGAAGCAAACCGGTTATACTGAGCAACGTCAACGTATGATGCCTTTGCAAATCGCAGTCCATTCAAGTTGAGATGGGCGAATTGTTTTTTTTATTTATTTATTTATTTATTTATTTCGTACACGTATTGTTTTTGCATAGAAGTGTGATAGGAGATAAACGACTTTGTATGTGTGAGCGACAAATGGCAAGAGCAAAAAGCGGAAAGAGATAAAATGATTTTTCTACTCTGTAAGAACTTGCAACTTTTTAAAAAGCTCTTTTTTTTAGCTCGATTTCATTTTCGTAGGACACAACTTCCCATATGAATGAGATATCTGTATAGATTTATTATCTGTACTAATACTAAGTGATCTAAAGCATATATGGCACCTTCAGCCTGTGCGGATAGTGCTAATATATGTTTTTTACTCTATGTTGTTTAATCAAATATAATAAATTATAATATAATAATAAAAATATATTTTATTGTACTAATCTTGTAATAAAAATAAAAATTTAGTTACCATAGAGCCGAAGGCCTTCGCAGCTAGCGCTCTTATACTGTTTAGCATATTAATTTTAATTATATTTTATTAAATTATAATAATAATAATAATAATATTTTTTTTCATTAGTTGTCTAATATGTATTCAATTAATAAAAATTCTCGTCTATAGGAATTACCTCGATCTGTTAATACAGCTGTGTTAAGTGGTGCAGGAGTCATGCGTCTTTTTAACAAAGTAGGAGAAACCGTAAATAAATTTACGTACAAAATGGATGAAAACGATCTGGTAGGAGAACGAACATGTTAACAATAATTTTTACCCTAATAATATGTATATACATTGTTGTTTCAGTGGTTTGATGAAAAAATTGCAGCCGTTGAAAATCAAGACATCCATTTTCAGAAGTTACATTCTATTCTTAAGGAACTAATCTCAGCGCGAAGAGAACTTGCTTCATCGACAGAATCAGTTGCAAAATCTGTAGCAATGCTTAGCACTTGTGAAGAACATACGGACCTATCAAGGGCGCTTTCATCTCTAGCAGATGCTGAAGAAAAAATTGAAATTCTGCGCTCTGCTCAAGCTAACTCTGATTTCTTTATATTCGCTGAAATCATAAAGGATTATCTAGGTTTATTTGGATCTATAAAAAATGCATTCCATGAAAGGGTTAAGGTAAGATACAATTTTATATTACTAACTGCATTTAATTACTAAGAAAGGAAACAAACAGTAGTATACACTGTAAGTTTGGGGTATATTTACAGTGGTATTGCAAATAATCCTCAGCAGAAAGCACTGCAGGGGAAGGTATTTAGGTAGTATTTAAAGTAATTTTTTCATTTCGATTTAAGGTTTTCCAAAACTGGCAACATGCACAAATGCAATTGACTAGAAAGCGTGAAAATAAAGCTAAAACAGAATTAGCAAATAGAAATGAAAAATTTGAACAGCTTCAACAGGAAGTGAATGAGGTTTGTTTTCAGTAGCAAAGTAAACATATACTATATATTAAATTCATACTATTTTCTAGTGGGAATCTAAAGTTCGGCGATGTCAGACCGAGTTTGATAATATATCTGCAGTTATAAAAAGGGAAATGGAGCATTTTGATATAAACAAAGTAAAAGAAATAAAGTCTTGCATTCTCAAGTATGTCGAAGATCAAATGGCTCATCAGCAACAGGTACACTTTGCAATAAAAATATTTATTTCCTTATTTACTAATTTTTTTTTCTTTTTTATTAATAGCTCATAAGTTATTGGGAAGCGTTCGCTCCAGCTGCGATTGAAATTATCTAATTTAAACGTTTTTCATTCCATATTAGTACATTTATTATAAATGCGGGCCAAAAACATACTATTTTTTTTTCTGAAAAGAAACGGAAAATAAACAGAATTAAATATAATGAATTAAGAGCTTTTAAAAAAGTTTTCGTATACATATATGTTTAATAACAGCAAGAAATAAAAATTAAAACAAAATCTTGTTAAGCCTTAGACTCCATAATCCTCTTTTGTATAAAAATAAAAAGTAATAAAAAAATATATATATGTAAATTTGTTTCGTGGACATTTCTCACTTTCGTTAACATTTGGTTTGTCAGGACTATGATATTTTACTCCTTTTTCAGTGTTTTGTTTGAACCGATTTTTCTGAAATATATTGTACATATTTCTTCGGGGGCGCTTTCGATTAAGTTTACGTTCAGATTTCCAAAATTCAAAATTTGTCGAAATAATGTGGGCAAATTATTTCCTATACCCATCTGGTATAATAGATGGCGGCTTAGTCTGACGAGAGGGACCTACTCGCGGTCATTTTTAAGTAAAAGCGAGAAGCGAAATTCGAATCTTTGCGAAGTAATAAATCAGTGGGGACCGATGATATACCGAATATTATCATTCGACATCTCCTACTAGAAGGAGTCGATATATGGTGTACGCTATCCCGTTTAATAATGTTTTAATTAATGTGCACTACTCATCACATAGGGAGTGTGGTGTATTTAAAAAACTGATCGATAATTGTATTCGAAAAATGATCAATATAGCTCTGATTGGCAGGAAGACTGGGTCTCAAAAATCCCATGGTTCAAAAAAGAACTCATGTTGAACTAAGCGCCAAAGAGTATAGAGGTGACAACACAGGATTTTACTCCAGATAGTTCACAAAATGACGATTATCCATCTGGTTCTCGACCGCGGTTGGACATACATGTAGGATTGATATAATCTTTATTAAGTTACAATGAATTGAAAAAGAAAAATAAGTATTCGGAATCGCCGCCAGCCGACCGCTCGTGTTGAAGACTCGGAGCAGAATACCCTTGCCATGTTATCCCAACCAGTGCCAGACCCCTAGCCCGTTCACTGTCAGTTCACTGTGCGACGGATCATGCAGGGTCAGTTACTCGCAATCGATACCCAAGCGATGACTTTGCTTGACGGTAATTCGATAAACAATCAGATGGGTGGTCTATGGACATTAGTCATGACAATATGTGGCGGGCATAAAACATTGACTCCGAAATGCGAGGCTCGGTGGTCATGCAGTCGGCGAGCGACGATCTGAAAATGATATTCAACAACATTATGCTTACTTCATGATAAATATACTACTTAGCTTCTACTGTGTGGTGGGTGACACATCCCACATACATTCTAGAGGCCCCAACCTTGTTTACTTATTTAAATGACGCTACAGTCCGGGGTGGACCTGGGCCTCATCTAAGCTGCCTCCAGTCACGCATACGAAGTTGATGCAAATGGGACCAAAAATTGTCTGAAGAACTTTTCTCTCGAAACTACCGAGGCAATTTTCATCCGCTTCCGTCAATTTCCAACCTTCTACTCCTCAACCAACACATAAATTCCCGGACGATTCAACCGATGACCCAGTAGTTTTTAGATTTTTCGATTCCGACTCCTGCAGCTTTTTCTACGACCATATAGTACAAGAGAGATCCAAACAGAAATCTGATGAAGGGGACAAATGCAACTCGGATAACGCTGGCGCTACAACCAATAAAAGTCGTAAACGGAAGTCAGTAAATGCGGTCAAATCCACCCTGGTAAACAGATAAGTTGCGCTTTCAAGCCGGAAATGACAGCAGTCGGAGAACAATGGGAAAGTTCAAGAACTTACATAATCTACGTAACGAACAAAGAATAACAAATTCGTCGTTGCGTCAGCTCATTTTGACAACGGTTCGGTACTACCGCCACCACCAAAAGGCAGTAACCGAACTTATTGAAGACTGTGATTTCAGGAAGATGGGATCTGTCATAAGCTGCGATACTTGTGCTCAGAATAATTTGTGGGGCAGTGGCAAACACAATACAACCTGAGACGCAATTATCTCATGTAAACCAAACTATCATCTGACCTATAGTAGTTGTCAACAATGTCTGTTCCCACGAGATTATTGTAATAATTTGTAAAAGTTTCAAGAGTAGGAATAAATTCTCTCTAAAACCCAAGATCTCGTGGGAACACATTTTTGTAAAATGTGTTTGAAACGTCAAAATTAACAAGTAAAAAAAATACGTTTTTGCAATTCCTGCCCAAACAAAAATCTTGCGTAGAAATTTGTAAGAATTGGCAGGGTGGGGAAATGAATTACTCTCTCAAAGGCGTTCTCTTTTGTAAATTCTTTCTAGCGCTAACAGGTTTTTGTACAAATTTTCAGTCCTGAAACAGACCTAATGTTGGCTCGCAATTTTACCATTTATTACGAAAGTAAGATAGCGAGTAAGCAAACAAGAGTAGTCTTTGTTAGAAATAGAGTCAAAGAACGAATAAAAAAAGAAAACTATAAAGTATTAAGAAAAAAGATTGCCCAGTTTTTAAGCTCGAGGAAACAAAAAGTCCAAGGAAAAACACGAGGAAGAAGATTTTGTTAAATAAGCTAAAGCACTGATAGTAGCTTTCATGACAGGAACCCACGCATTCACAATTGCAAGGACAATCTTGTCACCGATCCGCAGGAAATTCTGGGAAAATTTAAAAAACACAATTAATATGACCAACCACCCCAAAGTAATATTATCTCTTAATCAGTTAAACAATACGAATAGGGGCTCGCAATTGCATCGAAACAAAAGTTCTTCTGGTAATTTTCGGTTCCATTTGCATCGATGAAAAATGGAAGAGACTTTTCAACAGTGAACTGTACGGGATTTAGAGGGAAGGCGACCTCGTCTGAAAAGTTAGCAAAACCCAGCTTAGATGTCTAAGATGCCTTGAGAGTATGGACACCAGCGTCCCAGCCCGGAAAGTTTTCAACTCCAATCCAGAGAGACATCGCAGTAGAAAACGAGCTAATCTTAGGTGGGGTACACAGCCAACTTCGTGTGCGTAAGTTGCAGCTGGCAAAAGATCGCGCTAGTGGAGAAGCGTGTTAGCTGGGGTCCTGGTCCAACCCGGACCATAGCGCCATCTAAGTAAGTGGTGAAGTACAATACATAGATCATTATAAAACAAAATACGTATATGACGTCGAGTAAAAATAAATCCGTAGTGGATCGTTTGAGACAAAACATCTCTATTTACATCTACAACTTAAGGATAGTTAAAGAATTTATGACCCCGGATAGAAGTAAATTCGCAAGACACTTTATTGATGACAATTCGGTCTAAAATAATCCTGGGCAATAGTTACAACTTCGGATTGTTCGATCAACTGGGACCAAATCCGTAACTCGAAGAACTATATATCATATAACCATGATTGTTGTATGAGGGGGGAATGCTGTATGATAGCTAGGCTCATTTTATGGACATTAGAAAAAAAAATACTGTTTTGAATACTTGGTACTAAATGCAATATATGAGCTATATACAGAAGTGTATATACTCAAGGAAAACAGTGCTCCAGCCATCACAAGAGGAAAAGGAAAACCAAGAAAGCCAATTTTACTATGTGAAGCATATTTTTTTTACACGGTTTTTGTTTGGCCGATTCTACCTTATAAAAATGAGTTGAGTATACTTAAAATATGTCTTTCGATCTAACTATGTATTTATAACTGAGAAGATAATTATAGAAAATCCTTAATCCTACATAAATAGTTTATGTAGGACATGACATTAAAACTAATATGCCCCAAATAAAGCTATCTCGAATTTGAAATAAACGGCGAACTGGTGGGCATAGTACAGCGGTGGCATACTTATGTTCAACCAATTCAGCTTGTGGAAGGATCTTTCTAATTTTGTGTTGTAGAAGGCGTTCTAAAAGCCGTGCATTGTTTCTTATCAAATCCGTAATAGTACTCGTATTTTTGTCCTCAATCCACTCAGTCAGAACACTATTAATAATTTTTTCGATTACGTTGATGATATTATGAAGACAAATTTATCGATTTACCAGAATTTAACAGGGTGATGTAAATGTCCAGCCCTTCTAGTTGGAGACATCGAGGTATGATACAATTTTCGGTAAATAATCGGTATCAAGACCCACAAGAAAAAGAAAAGAAAGAAAAAAAAAGTTACTAGCGGAACAGTTCCTATCCTCTTGATATGAACTTTTGGGTAGGGTGGAATTGTAGAAAAATGGTCATTATATAATAAATAATAAAATTTGCGGCGACCAATGGGCATGCGTATGTATTTTACATATGTAAAGAATAATACGTAATAATAGAATAAGTTCAAGGGAAAACTAGTTCGTTTAGTTTAAAGTCAGTAGAAAAATGAGGGGACTGAATTATGTTTGAATCGAAATTTACAAACGAAAACCGCTATAACGACACTTGACCATATGTATGATTTAGCATACTCGTAAATCCAATAACTTTTTCTGTTTCTTGGTGTTGGTCGGAATTTCAACATCTAGGGGAGTATACAGCAAACTTCATTCCATTGTTATTTAATACGCACTTTTATTATAATTCTTTCATAAATGCTTAGAAGCTAGACAAAAATTATTAATTAGTTTAACAAAGTTTTACCATCTTATTCTAACTAACTGGCCCCATGCGAGCCCTTTAAATTAAACGTAAAACACTAAATCTACTTATGTCTGTCCAGGTGACCCATCTTAGTATTTTTTTGTTTTCAATAAACTTAGTACCTAAGTGTATATTTTTACATTTTTATAACTTATTTAAAATTTCTACTTTAATGTACATATCTTAATCTATCGTTTGTAACTAAATATGTACTTTTTCATTATTTCTTTTTATTTATACGAATGTTTTGCTTTAAAATTGTCTTAGCCTTAACCCTAAACAACTATAATTCTTGGTAATGGCGAGCATTATCTCGAGCATTTTCTTAGGATGATTTAGTCGCTTGTCCGAAGCTGTTTGAGCGGCGTGGAAGATATGCGGCAGCCCGCATTTGTCCCTGAACAACCCTTTATTATCTTAATAGAGGAACGCTTTTATTGACGTGTTTTCCATTTAACGGCAGAAGCCTCCTTTTCGCACTCCAGAGAGAAAAAATCTTTTGAAAATGTTCTATTGGCATTCTTTTCACTTTTTCAGAAGAAAGATTTTGCTTCTAGATTACATTACATTTCGCATGTATAACAAATAGCGTTGTGTGTCAAACAAATAAACTTGCTCTCATCTACCATATGCTGATGGATTTTCCATGAGATCGCCGAAGAAAATAAACTTTAATGACAATAGTGGAAGAAGAAAAATGGCACGTAGCGCAAAATATGTAAGTGGGCAAGAATTAAAAATGCGATTCCTATTACTTATACAATATCTGGCTAACATGTTTTTGTAAAATGTCTTTGAAACGTGAAAAGTAACAAGTAAAAACAAAACAAAAAAGAAATCGTAAGACAGCAGGACGATTTTTAGATTGGTTATTACATATTACTATTTTATTGATGTAATATGCGTTTAATGAGTTCTATTATATTAGGCGAACCATTCGCTTCAATATGAACCTCGTTTTTCTCCTCTTTGTCCATTTCCAAGTCATCTTTTGAGTTAATTTGCATAAAATTTAAACTTTTACGAATTTGACAGTTCTTTTAAAACTTATTTGATTTGAGGTTTTTGCAATTGCTGACCAAAGAAAAATTTCGTGTAGAAATTTGTAAGAATTGCCTGGAATTACTCTCTCAAATGCATTCTGTGTTACAAATTTTTTCTTGCGGCAACAGGTACAAAAGTACAAATCTGCAGTCCTGGAACAGACCTATTGTGTTATAAAATTTTGAAGGACTAGTCAAAAAAAGAAAGTTGCATACCAATGCCACCAAAACCATTCTCCAACGTACCTACCTGTATCGCGACACTTGAGGAGTTAAGAAAATTTGCCAAAAGCAGCTACTCTATGTTGCCATAGCATAGCCAATAAGAATGAGTCTGGTGCCGGATTATTAATTTCTTTTTTTCCTGCTTCTGTTAAAATTTGAGCTTTGATTCAATTTTGAATGGCATTCTCCGGGACTCTCGTACCAGCCAGAAGAAGAAGCCCAAAGTCTTCTCTCAATCGATTTCTAATTAAGTCTTCATATACCCGCTGACATCCAGAACACTTTATAATTTCTCTGATTATTTGTCTGAAGTCAGGTATTCTAATTGTTCATATTAAGACTATAATTTCTCTAAATACAATAGATATATGGAGCTTTTTATCATCCATACCATTTTTATCATCCGTATAATTATGTTCGAAGTTCCAGTTAACCAAATATATTGCTCGCCCGCGAAAGAACAGTTGTAACACAAACAGGGGGGTTACTCTGTATTTAGATTCTAATATCCAATCAATCCAATTTGAATAATTAGCAATCGAATTGTACTTTCGAATCGAAATACAGGGTAACTCACCAGTTTTAGTCACGCAGTCAGCTTTCAATATGCAACAAAAAAATTGGCGGGTTGTTCTACAAGGGAGCTCATAAACGTTAGCTGAGTGATATATTGCATCTGCTTACATATGATCGCATTTTATCAGCAAAATGTGCAAATATACGAATACGCATATATGTATCTTCGATTATGAGCGATATCCAATGATGTTAAAACTGCCGAGCGAAAATTCCATACAATAAAAGAACCTCTATCAAAACTTACCTGAACCAAATGGCAAAAAACCCCGCTTTGTGATATTTTTTTAATGCCGATAAAATCGAATTTAACTGAAATAATCGAATTGATTAACAAGCATAAAGCTCAAAAAAAAAGACAGGAAATTAAAACGACCGAAAATCTTACCAAAACATTTTTAGTTATACCAAAAGTCTATAATAAAAATCTCAGATAATACATCAACACATAAACAAAAAATAAATACGAGTCAACTTCAAACATACAGTGACCATTGTAAACATATAATTTTATTAATTACAAAAAAAAGAAAACCTATTTTCATAAAATTCAGCGATTTTTATCTTTAACGAAACTACATAGGTATATGACTATTTAACAAGATGTCAGAATATTGCTGAAAGAACAAATTATATTTATAAAAACAAAAATCCATCAACACATTTTAGTTAAGGTTACTGTATTTATGGCGGAAAGCTTTACATCTTTTAAAATTTATCTTATGTAGTATAAACAGTGTTTGTAAAGTATATTTATATAATTTTATGATATTCACATTTTTCTAAAGTTACAATAATTGTCCTATGATTCATTGGTTGAATATTATGAGTTAGCTTCAATAAATAAGTAATATTTTTTTTCATTTTTTTTATGGCGTGTTTAAATGGTAGCAATTTTTTTACCACCCGTATGAGGTTTTGTGATGTTCATCTGAAACGTTGTAGTTTACCTTTTTAATTTTTCAGTTTTTTTCTACTTTTAACCTATAAAAGTTCATATTGACGCAGATGCATTCTTTGAATGATATCCCGACAATCGTTGAACACCCGCTTTATGTTTTCAGTATCAACTGCACATGTAAAGTGTGGATAGCAGTAGTGCTTGCCGTCTCCACTTGCAGTGGAAATACGCTGTAACAGGTAATGATAAAATAAATTAGTTAAATAAAGTAGAAGATGGTTTTATTTTAATATTAACTATAGTCGTGAATTGTATTCTTATTCGATATACAATAAATTATTTGAAAATATTGATGGATGGTGAGGATGTAATTTGGATCTAGCTCTATGTTTAAATTATAATATATTCCAACAACATTTGTATATAGATACATATATCACTCCAATCCAAATATAGTTTAAAAACAAAATCCTATTGTTAAAAAGAAAAATAGGACACTTTTAAAGTCTGCTACACTTTATTGTTTGATAGCATAGCAAATAATTAATAATTAATGCCGTTTTTAAAGCCCGTCTTAGCCTTTGCCTAACGATTTGCAACGATATTTGCAACGAATTGGGGCGAATTATGCAGAAGGTGCACATCGACGCTATTTTTCACTTTACGCATGTTCCTATATAAGCGTTTATATCAATTGCAAATGGCAAGAAAATTTAAAATATTTCAATGTAATGTTTCGCACATTGATAAACGGGTCCTATTTAAAGTTTTACCAAAAGACTTAGGTTAGCATTTATTAAAAAATGTTTAACCACTGAGGTCATTTGCCATTTTTATATCTTAACTATTTAGAGTTCTCTTGGTAAAGTGAATATTAAAAAAAAAAACGCGCTCATAAATTGTATAACATTATATTGTATATCATCCACTTTGTGGTTCCGAAAGTAAATTTAAATAAAACACGCTTATGATTTACATTTCGATCAAAGTTTAATATCAATATATTGTTTGGATCTTGCTTGAAATATCCTCCACCGGAATTTTTGCAACGGCGACAAATCACACAATCTTGGTAGCCAGTTAACATCACCAAAACGCGAAATAACTCGTCCAGAAAATTTTTCTGGCAATAAGTCCAAAAAACGGGTCGTGTTGTGTGCGATGTTGCACCATCTTGTTGAAACCACATGTCTTTCACGTCCATATCGATGAGAATTGACATCTTCCTCATTTTCGAAGAAGCATGGACCAATGAAACCATAAGACGAAATTGCACACCATAAAGTGTCTTTTTGGGACGCAATGGTCTTTCGACAGCTACATGTGGGTTTTCACTGCTCCATATGTGATAACTTTGTTTGTTAACATATCCACCGAGTGAAAAATGAGCCTTATCGCTGTAGAAGATGTTGTGAGAAAATTGGACATCCAAACGCTGATGTTCAAGCACGCAATCGACGTATGTTCTACGCATTCCGTGGTCAGCTGTAATGTGTCGTAAGAGAAGCCCAAATGCTTTGCTCGAAATAAAATCGATAGATTTGGAACTTCTTCAACACTTTCACTAATGGCAGCCATATTTTCTGTAGAGTGTGCATTTCGATGATGAATGAATAGGCCTTAAGAGAGTTTTGCCTGTAATACTCTCTCAGATGGACGATTATGTCGACCATACTGCAGAATTACTAATTAAACGATCCATATAGTAAAATGGCAGACCTTAAACTAAATATATACAGTCTCGGATGACAGTTCGGTTGACATGCTACGAATCTTAATATAGCATGTTGACAATTTTCAAATTACTCTCCGATTAAAGATCGGTTCCCGTACTGTCCAAAAGTAAGAAAAACAATGCAACCACACGGAGTTTTGTACGTGAACACACGTACCATTTATAAAATTATAATAGAATTAATATAATAAAATGTAAAATAAAATAAATGTAATTAGAACATAAACAAAAAGTTTGTTCCCTCGAGATTTTTGTAACAATTGGTAAAAGAGAATTGTTTGCTTAAGTTTATACCTCTTATACGGAACATTTTTTTGTTAAATGTGTGTGAAACGTTAAAAATAACAAGTAAAATCAAACAAAATAGAAATTGTAAAACAGGAGGAAGATTTTCAGATTGGTTATTATTACTATTTTATTGATGTAATATGCGTTTAATGAGTTCTATTGTATTAGGCGAACAATATGCAGCTCTTTTTTCCCCTCTTTGTCCATGTTCAAGACATCCTTTGAGTTAATTTGCATAAAATCGACGAAATTCAAACAAATTTAAACTTTTACGAATTTGACAGTTCTTCTAAAATTTAATTGATTTGAAATAAAAATCTCGTTTAGAAATTGTAAGAATTGGCTAGGTGGGGAAATGAATTATTCTCTCAAATGCATTCTATTTTACAAAGGTTTTCTCGCTGGAACAGGTTTTTGTACAAATTTGGAGTCCTGGAACAGAACTAAATTCTTACAAAAGTTGTCAAGAAGTTTCCGGGAATTTGAATGGCGTTTAAGTATTTGTTTTAGATTTTTAAAATTTTTTTCCGAAATATATTTTATTGAGATCAACTTCTTTGGGCATTACACTGGCTTGTAAGTGATGCTCACCAACAAGCAGCCGGTTATGGAGACAAAGTATTTTAAAGAGCACTTTTTAGGCGATAAAATTTGATAGCCTACTTATAATAACTCAAATAGTACATATATTGTAACCTCTGTACCACAATTTCAAGCAGTTTGCGAGCTTTTCTTTGGAAGTACTAGCATCGTAGATGAATAAGATGAATAAGATTTCAAGAGTTCAGAACCAACTGAAAATGAGTCATCATTTGTAGATCGAAATGATGAAAATTCATGTTTCTGAGAAGATCGAATTTAAAGTTTTTATAAGGAACATATAAGGTGGACTGCATCCGTCTGTGATACTAGGGTTATAAGAATCAGCTCTTAAGCAAGGATGTGGATGCTTTTTTATTATGCGCGACAAGGGCTGTGGCTAATTTCACCAAAGATGCATAGCAACTTTTTTTAATTATGACATGAGATTGTAAAGATTTATATATAAAATTGTGCATAATTTACAAAATCGTCTAAAATAATACCTACTTCTGAAACATATGAAATATTAGAAAACAGACAAAATCAAATATGTACAGAGTATTTAAATCCTAGTTGATATAATATTGTATAGGTTGTGGCTTTGAAACGTAAACGAAGACAAATAAATTTATGTTTTACCTACAATTATATCCAGATTTTCTGAAATATTCAATTTAATAATCAAGAATACAAAAAAATATTATGTAAATACCACATGTTCGAATAATTTGAACAAAAATACATAAATTTATTTCATTATAATTCATTAATTTTATGACGCAGGGTATGTACTAAATGCAATAAATAATAACAATATATTCCTTCAATATTTAAGAGTTTTAGTATTTTATGAATATTTTGATAGTTGTCATAAATCTCTAAGAAACTATTTTTTTCGTAGATTTTCAAAATTTGATGACACTAAAAAAATAATTCTGAAAAATGTGTCATTATACTAAACTGACAATTCTGCTACCTGAAAATTTTTACGAAATTGGGGGGCAAATATTCATTTATTTATTGTCGTTCTTATTCGAGTATTTATCAAGCATTATGTATCAGCCTTATTTTTAAAGAAAAGATTGTTCAACAGAACTTTGTTAAGAATTTAAATCAAACCCTATTTATGATTAACTTGTCAAAAGTATGTCGCTTCAGTTCATAAAGCAAAAAATATCAACAGGCTGCTAGCTATTGTGTGTTGCCAGTTCCAAAAAGTAAATTCCCAATTTGCATATGAGTGCGGATAATTAGAATGAGAAAATACAGAACAAGAGTGTAATAATTGACAAAGTGTATTACTAAGAAAAAATAATCGGTTCGCTTGAATATATATTGCTGTTATCAGCTAAACTGCATAACATTTCCTTCTACTGAAAAACAAAGCGTCGACAACTTTAACATGAAGCTGTTAAAAATAAAAGCTGGGGAATCTTAAACGTAATGTATTCTCATCAATTAGGTGACATACAGTTTTGCACGGCCCACGGCCGGAAATCGCTTCAGTTTTTTTAAGGTGTGCAAAATCTAATAACATACATTAGTGCAATGTGCTGAAAGGAATTTTATTTAACACAACACTATGACTTAACTTTATTGGTTAGTTTGTTGGCTTCAAGAAACAAGAAGCTTTACATCTTGATGTAACTTTCAACATTTTTAAAAGGAATTATTTATAAGTACTCACAGAGGAAAATGATTATTGATACAAGCAAGTATTTATTAAAGACATACGGGCTTGTCCATGGACCAAGTGCAGTTGTTCTTTGATTTGATGTAATTTGCAGTGGTAGTAAAATATGTAAATTGGTACGACCATACATACATACATACGCATGTTTGTAGTATTTAAATACAGCGGACATACCATTGTTTTCTCTTTTTTCCTAATGTGTACATGTAGAAAGGTAATTATAAATTGTTTGAAGGGGTGATTTATTTAACGTATGCACTACTCGTATTTATCTTTTAGAGCTTTTGAAGGTGAGACCAATCAATATATGTATAATGAAAGAAGCCATACATATAAAGTTTTTTTTCGCCATTATTTCATGAAAAGTATTCAAATCGATTATTATTTGCTTGGTAGTTTACTTTTTGAATTTATTCATAAGTTTGCCTATTATTTTGAACTTTCAGTGCTTTTGTGTTTATTTTATGATGCTAAAAGTTTGTTCACTTTTATGTCTTCATAATAAAATTGAAATAAAGCTATGAAGTGTACCCTAAGTAAAGGCTGCCGTGTAAACTCTACACCATGATATTCCATGGAATTTCGAAAAATAAAAGTTAGTAAGGTAAAGCTTATTTGAACTTCCAAATTTAATAATTTTTTAAAACATATTTTATTTGTGAATGACAACAATATTGAAGCCAAAAAAGTCAGTAATCATTTACATACTGCATATCAGAATTTCAATATACTGCTGTAAAATCCTGTGACATGATTAGTATCGTCATTTAGTTTTCAAATTATTAACGCGTGCTATCAAAAGATGTTTTATAATTCAATATTTGGGCACTGCCATTGAAATAATGATTTCGAATTCTTGATTATGATGAAAGTTTTAAATTGCACTTAACAATGGTTTCACAAATTTTATTGATATAATGTTAGGATTATTAGTGCAGTACACTTTTTTCTGCTAAATATTAACTTAATATGCATTGTACGAAAATGACTACCAGCCAGTATCAGTCTCAGATACAACAAATTCATCTACATTGTGCAGATGTATATATATTCATGAGCTAAACGCGAGGTTCGATCAGAACGAATAATTTTTTAACATTTTAAAAATAATGTTATATTTATAAAATTAAATAATATACATAGACCATACCAGGAATTCATCTCGTATAAAATATTTTGCTCTTACAACTTCAGGGTTTTCACCAGCATCTAATATTGCGTCATCTAAAATTACAATTTATTATTAATAATGTTAATATTTTTATAATTAATATTATTTTTGTTTATAAAATATACGTACTTGGCGTTTCATATCTGAGAAATTCTGCAAAATAGTCGGATAGTCTACTTTTACCAGCCTTAACCTTCTCTGCCAACAAATCCTGTTTGTTTAAGAAAAGAATAACAGATATTGTGCGAAGCCACCTGTAATTAAAACGAAAAAGAATACATATTACAAAACCTGATAGAATAAAAAAAAGAACATTATTAAAACTTGAAATCATTCAGTTAGTTTAATAATAATTTCGAGGCCGGTTTGTAGTCTAATCGGGGTGTCTTAAAAATTGTGGCGCTGACCATAAATATATGTACAATCACATATACGCGAACACGCACGAATACGTTTAAACTTTATAATTTAATTTCAAAAACGTTGGGTTTTTTAAGTAGTAGTAGCAGTATTAGTTTAGTTTTATTTTATTTTATTTCATATCAATTTCTTACAAAGTTAGATTTCCCGCGAAGCCATAATGGCTTTTCTACAGTAGGTTGCATTACGAAAAAATTGTTTTTTAATGTGAGTTTAAAGTTTTAGCTTTAGATTAATACTATTGCACAATTTTTTTTTTTAATTCAAAGAAACAATTTTAAAAGGTTTAAGAAAAGTTTTACGAAAAAAGAAACAAAATGCTAATGGACTTAGGATATGAGAAATTCTTTTATAAGCTTTTTTCTTGTTCTAAAATTTACAATATTTTTTAAGTCTTGCAGAAGTTTATTGCAAATTGAGAAGTTTATTCAAGTTTTCTTCTGCAATACCACCTTGATCAAAAAGTTCGGAATAACCACCGTGTGGCGCTCCCATTGTTCCGATTTGAGTTCTGTTTTTTATTTGTTAAGTTGGTAAATCTGTTGTTGACATTCCCTCTAAATCTTAGCGTCATAGCTTGACATTTGCAAAAGTTACGTAGCCAAGAGTACATCTATCTCTGTGTGTGTTGGCGATTTTTTACAATTTTAGAAATGGATTTAAATTTGCAACAACGAACTTGTATTAAATTTTGCGTAAAAAACGGTTGGAAAAGTGTTTCGGCAACGATCCTCTAAAGAAAACGGTCGTTTACCAGTGGCACGAGCGGTTCAAAAGTGATCGTGAGTCAATCGAAGATGATGAACGCAGTGACAGACCATCGAGATCGAAAACCGGCGAAAACATTGATGGAGTAAAAGAAATGTTGGTCAATAACCGCAAATTAACCATCAGAGAGATAGCGGAGGACTTGAACATTGCCTATGGATCCGTCCAAGACATTTTGGTTAATGATTTGGGTTTCCGTCGTGTAACAGCAAGTTGGTGCCAAAAGACCTCAATTTCATGTAAAAAAGGGACCGTGTTGACGTCGCAAAAGAGATGATTTGCGAGGCTGAATCCCATCCTACATTCATCAAAAGGATCATTACTGGAGACGAGGCGTGGGTTTATGAGTACGACACGCAATCCAGACATCAGGCAAATGAATGGCGTTCACCAAATAAACCGAGACCAAAAAAAACACATTTTTTTCAGTCAAAAAAAGGCAATGCTCTCGGTTTTCATGGATTACAACGGTGTAGTGCATCGTGAATTTTATGCAGAAGGCCAGACAGGAAACAAAGAGTATTATTTGGGCGTTATGAGAAGTTTGCGTGAAGCAATTCGCCGAAAGAGACCAGAATTGTGGGCAGAAAACTCGTGGATTTTGCACCATGCCATCATTATTCCTAGTTTTTTGACGAAAAATGCAATAAATACCATCCAACAGCCACCGAATTCACCCGATTTGGCTCCCTGTGACTTCTTTCTGTTCAATCGAGTTAAAAAACCACTACGGGGAACGCGTTTCAGCAGCCGAGAGGAAGTAATGGAAAAATCGCAGGAAGCACTGATGGACATATCGAAAACCGGATATAAAAAAATGTTTCGAGGATTGGATCAAGCGCTGGCATAAGTGTGTTGCAGTCGATGGGGATTACTTTGAAGGGGTCAAATTTAGATTTAGATGAATAAACTTGTATTTTTAATTTTCTGAATAAATTCCGGAAAGGTGGTATATGTAACTTGACAATTTTGATAGATACTCTCATGGCATATAATTTGTATATTAAAAGTTTACGTGATACTTTATTGAACGCCTCTTTGAGATCCACGAAGAAGGCGCAAACCTTTTGCATTTCCCAGAACTTTAAGTGTACTATAGCAGATAGCTCATAGACGTTGTCAACCATGGAGTACTTTTCCTGAAGCCAGCTGGGTATTCTGTAAGAATATTATTTTTCGACCCAAACCGATATCAGTACATAAATGATATCCCCGATAGTTGCTTGGTCGATTGCTGTCCTCTTTTTGAAAATTGGAAATATAAATTTATAAACGTTTCGTCACTTTATCCCCTCTGAAATATGTGATTGCCAGCATATGATTGAATTAACTCGACCAAAAATAAGTCCGGAGCGTTTTTAAGAAAGTCTGTCTTCACTTGGGCTTTATTTAAACTTGCCTCTAAAAACATTCCCGCATGCAGAATATATTTGGATGTTTGCAGAGTGTTTAGAAGCTGCTGATATTCCTGGACATCGCTGCGTGGCTTGTTTTCTTATCTCCTTGGCGATCTTCCACCATTTCTTGCTATCTTTCATCAGATTTATTTTCTGCTCAAGGGATTTGTAATATTCAGTTTTCTTCTTCTCACAAATATTTTTATACTTTTTATTTGCCTAGATGTAATTCTCTCTATTCATTGGGTTCGTTGTTTTTATAAATAACTTTAAGGCCTTAAACGACTTTCGAGCACTTTGCATCGAATCTTGTTTTTTGGAAGATGACTAAAATTATTTGTTCTCATGTAAATCTTTAAGCTCCTGTTTATTTTCAATAATATTTTTATAAATGTATATAGTTGTTTATTGTCTTCTCTCCAATTGAGCTTTGGTAAAAGATTAGGTTTTTTCTGTGGGTTATATGGTCTCTTAAAGGTTAGCAATAATCGAATTGGCATATGGTCCGACCAATGAAATACATAGTGTGCAGTATACTATTCTTAATTCAAATTCACCAAAAAAATATTGGCGAAAAAATTATCAATGACAATTATTTCGTAAGAACCCCCAAAATCATAAAAATTTCTAGGTATATTTATTTTATGAATGACGATTCGCCTGTAACTTACAGTATTTATTATTCAATATATTTGTTATACTGTATGCAAAATTGCACCAAACCTTTCTTTTTTTTTTTGTTTAAATTATTGATTCTCCCTATACTCATGAAATTGATTTGCTTACTTGACAGTTGTTAAGACACGACGTATGCAGCTAAACCATTTAAAAAGGGAATTAAAATCTTCGTTTTAATATTATATTTTAATATATATTCGAGTGTTTCGAGTATCTCTATTGTCTCGAGTATGTTCAACCACTGGAACAAACGATAAAGCGTTAACTTTCATTCTTTACTGATAAGGAACAAAATTCATAATTACAACAAGCTGTTTGTGTTTGAATGAAAAACACAACATATGAAATCTAATATTGTTTTGTGAATGGACATGGGTAAGAGTATATTCGAGTGTCTTCAGTATCTTGATTTTGTCGAGTGTGTTCAACCACCCGAACAGACGATCATTATTTGCTAATACTGAACAAAATACCCTAACACTCGAATGCATGTATCTTCATGACTCGAATATTTCAACCAACATGTATTTTTTAACGATTATTCCTTGCTGTTCAACGAAACTGATTGCTTCAAACAAAATCTGAGTCATTGATCGGGTATACACAAATACAAAGTACCCGTTGCAGCTTTCTGATGCATATACAAATGACAATGACTAGGGCATTCGAGATGCTGATTTTTAGATTAAAAAATAACTTGTGATAACCTTGATGTAATGCGAGATTTTGTTTCGGTTCCGCTTTTAAATTTGCTAAAAGATTTACATTTGCAAATCGCTGTTTTATTCAGCGTAAGAAGGCAAGCAAAAGCATAGGCATTAGCGAACTCGGTTGAAGATATTCTGTTCTTTTTTTTTTTACGTAAGATTTTTCTATTGGACTACAAGTCCCGTTCGGGTGGACGGCCTTTTAAAAACAAGCTCTACGAGCTATATAGCGATATAGTCCTTGTCAGAAAAGAAGCATTAGTCACCTGAGAGGACTTGCACTTCTAAAGCGAAACAATATTAAGGGCTTTAAGAGTCTTCGATTCCAGCTCGGAGGGGCAACTTTTCCTTAGGTGATGCCAACAAGTCGAAGGATACCTTAACCATCTTAGAGTGCGTAACTGCAGGCAGTTGGACAATGACTGCACTAACGGGAGATGTTTATTGGTTAACACCCATGTTCATTCCGGGTTGTAGAAACATCTAAGTAAACAAATAATTTTTTGCGCAAATAAAATATTTCATGTAGCAATAATTACTTTAAACATATGAACCTATAAAAAGATATATAAAGTTATACTCTCATTTCAATAAATAAAGTTCCCTGGGCAAACAGATGGAGCCTACACTTATCAACAGTGCACGAAATGTATGGGCACAAAACATACAGAATTTATCACGGTATTAGTTTTAGAGCTGAACTTAATACACCATTTTGTGAAGGTGTCCTAGGATTTTGTTTCTCCACTGGCAAATACAATTAGTCTATACCGCATGTTTTCTTACCAATATAAACAAACCTTCAACAACGCTGTGAGAACAAGTATTGAAAAACACTAAAATAAAAAGAGACTTTTGAGCCCACGATGGTAAAGGGAAAATTAACCAAAGGGAATACTTGTGTAACACAGAGCATCGTAATAACCACTTATTTAACTATATATTGGAATAGTTAGTACTTTTTCATATAGATTCACGTGTATTCAAGGCAAGAGTTGTGAAATAGAACGACAGCAAGAACGTCGACCAAAATCGATAGAGTTCGAAATTTAAAAAAAATTATCTTACAGGCGTTACGAAATGTCCCAAAGATTCGTAGTTATTCAGATCCATAAGCCTGCAAATTTACAATTCATTCATGAAAATGCAGCATACACTTTACTTCGACAATCAAATCAGTGCTGTTGATGCGAATGCCAAAAACACGATTAGACGATTTTTTGAAAATTTATAAAATGTCGGCAAACATAACAGGGGTAGAAATTTACATAGATTACATTACACACTATATATAATGTAGGGATTAATAATGAATTGTTCCGAATATATACTGAAAATTGATTTTTAAAAAAATATCCATGCTATTGGATGGCTGTTCCTGTACATAAAGTTCTAGTTCATTGCCCGGAATTTTTATCACAATTCTCGTTTCCAATTAGACAATTGTCGGAGCAGGCTCAAAAGACAATATATATAAAACCTAAAAAATAAAGGGAAAGTTCTTCTTGCAAAGCTTGCAAAGAACAAAGACTAATTTATGTATAAGCTTTAATTTAATATTTTTTGAATTATCATTTTTAAAACTTAAATATGTGATATTCGTAAAATTGTCAGTAAATACGAAATGCATGAAGAAAAATAAATAAGCGCTGCATAACTTATGGCATGTTTAGCTCTATGATATATTAACCCCTGCGCAGCAGGAGATTGAAAGACTGTTTTTGTGCTAAGACGGCTTTTACACAGCGCATGAGTTTGATGCGCATGTTTTGGTTATTTTCTTTTGAACTGTCCTTCCGTGATTTGCACATTGTTGGAAGTGTGAAAATTTATAGTGATATAAAATAAAATAAAAATGGCATTTCAAGACCTAAACAATTTATTGATTGCATGGATATAAAATCTGGTATATTTCATAACTGAAAATGAGCTCGGCTGTTAGTTCTTTGGTCCATATAAATTCATCCGCCATACTGAAATGTTGCACTCACAACAACAGACGAATTAGTAATGAAGCAAGTTCGAGAAACAAAGAAGGAGAAAAGAAATGTCAAAAGTGAAAATCTTACCTACATGCAGTGGGAATTTGGTTAATTGGGTTTTTTTTTTCATTATCCCTCTCTTTTGCACTCATTTGAATCTTTCAAAACATGCGCCGTGTAAAAGCGGTCTAACTAAAATAGCATTTGCATACTTACTTTCGGGTATTCGGTACTTTTGCTTAAGTAATCACCCAAAAGTAACGAATACTTTCTACTCATGATTACCTGAATGAATCCCTTGTGGATACTGGGTACTGTATACCGAATAGTATGAATGAAGTATGAGGTGACTACTACGTTTTTGTTTTTACTACTATAGCCATACAATCAGATGACATCGCACAAATACAACGCAACGGTTATTACTTATTTACGTGTTGTGTTGTGGCTTGCTTGGATAGTTGTGTTTTGTGTGTTTTAATTGATTAAAAAAAATCGAGAAGCAGAAGAATCGTACTGAATACGAAAAGTACCCACTGAGTGAGTGAATACTCGAATAAGTAATCAGATACTTGATTACTTTCACATATTCTGTACTTTGTAACGAGTGAGTACTTTTTCCTACAGCACTACCCGTAGAGGCGTAACTACCGGGAGTGTTACAGGTAGCTTTCACCGGGGCCCCAAATTCGAGGGTAGTTTAATTCCCACTTCGTTTCAAGGATCTCGGTCGCAGGTCCCGTTATCACAGTCCGATGTACATTATGGACCACGGCAGGTTAATCGAATGATATCGGCTCCTTCTCTTTGTGCATTCTTTCTTTGCGCCGTGTGTAGCGGTTTTTCTTTGTTCCAGTCGCTACGAAGCTCTAATGTGTGGCTTATGCCAACCTGGATATTGTTTGTTTGTTGGGGATATGCGCGAGTTACTGTACCTTATTTAAATAAAAAAACGAAAGTTTGGTTTAACAAAAGACAATTTCATTTTAACGTGTCACCTCGAAGTGAACTTCAATTATTCTCAGAATATATATACATATATAGGAATTAGGAAACTTAGAGATTTGCGAAGGTGATCCTGGGAGCGGATGTATAACCGACTCTTATTATTTAGTTCGCTCGAAATTGATATCTGAAACTTAGGCTATTATTTCACACTTAGGCAGTGTTTGGTGAGATTTGTAAATTTGGCATTTTGATGTGTATCGTGTTTGTTTAAATATGGTGTTTTTGCCTGGTTTCAGTTCCTGGCCATGGCAACAGCTTTTATTTCAAAATCGTTATTATCCTTTCGGTGGGCAATGGCAAACCCCTGAAAGTAATTCTGGCTATGAGCTTATCAGAAGAGCCGTTCGGATTCGGCAAAAAGCGGTAGGTGATACGCATACAAACAATGCAATACTGATCTGTAAATTGGTCATAAAATAAACAAATAGTTTTAGATTTGAAACCTAATGAAAAGAAAACCATGTCCAGAAAACTAATAAAATTATTCAGAGAACTAAATCAGCTAACGTAAAGGCAAGCATTCTTAAATATTTATAGACTAACTTAAATATTTTTTCTGGGGACCTGGGTGGCGATTGATAGGAAAACTGCTGACTGTCCTATAACTTGGATTGGGTCAGCAGCGCAAGCGAAATGCTTGCCTTACCACCCAGTGGTGGTCTCCGATAACTGTATGAGTAAAGCATTAATTTGGCAAGGCCATGATCGGCCAGCAGCATAATACTGGCCTACGCCGTCATACCCAAGTCTGCCCTTGTGCGACTAAAGTTGCCATTTTAGCCTTTTTTGACACTTTTACCACTTTTAAGTCAGGGGAATAGATTTTATATTTTTACTTTGTTTCTGCATTCGATCTTAATATTAAGGAAACACCTTGATGAGTATTTGTTCCCAAAATTATATGTGATTTTGGTGTACAAATCTTTTCTCCTTCTCAAGCAGTGCCAGTGCCGAACGATTTTTTTCAAAATTATTTCTTATGTAGAAAAAACTCAAGAATGGTTTCAAAGTCAATACCTGTCAATCAAAACTTTCAGCTCTAAATTTAATAACAAATACAAACTTAGAACATTGGACACCAGAACGGGAAATTATTCAAAATTACAGAGAGAAGGTCACAAGGAAATAATATATTTATTGAACAAAACAGGTCCATAACTGAAAGGGAAGAATTTAAACAACTTTGATTGTTTCCTACTATGATTGTAATCTAATTAATTAGCTACGATTATTTTTATGTTAATTAGGTTAATAATATTTTTTATTGTTTTTTATTTTATTTTTAACTGTAAAATAATAACTGATTTTTTTGATTATGTTTTAAAGTATTTTTATTAATAAATTAATGGGTCCAATCTTCTTTTAATTGCAATTATTATAGTATGTTATATGTACTCGTATGTTGTATTATATTATAGTGTTTTTTTTTTCTTCAATAAAAAGTGAACTATTATTATTAATATTTTTGTACCATTGATTAAGACTTTAGTAGTGCCCCTTTTTTGTTCAAATCCCCTTTTTTGTGCAACTTTTCTAAAATATTAAATAGCAGCGCTGGTCATAGGACTCCAACCATATACGGAAGAGATTAAAAAGATGTCATGAATCAACAAATGGCTTCGGATAATGACTTTTGGATCAGCACGTTGAATGTTCGGACCCTTAAAAGGTCAAGTGAAGCCGCGCATTTAGCATAGGCCCTTGATCTGCTATCAAGCAGATATCACCGCCATCCAGGAAATGCGATGGGATGGGCTGAACATAATAAGGATGATGAAAAACTATGATAGGTACTATACTATGGCGATTGCTATAGGGAAAAGAAACAACGCAGACATGGATGCGGATTTGCCATATACGGCAGACTTGGGCAAGAAGTCTTGAGCTCTTGAGGGTATTATGACAATCCGCTAATATATAAGCCTAATATGCGCCCATGCTCCTATGGAAGACAAGGACGACGCCACCAAATAATGTTTCTACGAGCTTCCCGACAAAACATATGAGAAATTTTCAAAGTATGTGTGACATTAAGAGGCCATCATAGCCTACACGACACCACATCTTGACTTTGCGGAGAGACGAAATATCACTATAGCAAGCACATGGTTTCCTCAACTCAACATATACAAGGGGACATGGCGGTCTCTGGATCATAAAACGTTAAATCATATTGATCACATGGCGGTAGACGTAAGGCAAGCATCCAGTGTTCTGGACGTCTCAACGTTCCGGGCAAACAACATTGACTCCGATCGCCACCTTATTACAGCTAAAGTAAGAATGCGGATTTCCCAAGCGGAGAGGCTTTTTCGTTGAGGCCCATGTTCACCCCGAGCTGTAGTGCCACCTAAGTAAGTAACTTAAATATTTTTAGACAAACATAATAGAACTACACGGCTGATGCAATAAAATGTACACAATGCAAATCTAGATGTATCTACAATACCTGTTGTTCCAAATGCTTTTAAATAGATCCAGTGACTCCCTAAGGCGGTTTTGTGTAGGATCTTCGCGTAAAACCATGTTATAACTGGAGCAGGCAGTAACAAAAATAATTGCAGTAACATCGTTAAAACATTGGATCCATTTACGCCGTTCATCTCGTTGTCCTCCCACGTCAAACATGCTAGAAAAAACAAACACACATCATTATTAATATGTATGTATATCCCACTTATATATGTAAACGAAAACTTACTGAAAATTAACTTTATCAACTTGAAATCGGGTTTCAAATATTCCCGATGTCAAAACTCGACATCTTAAAATGTCTTGTTCACTTGGTGTATAATTTGGTTGTTTTATTTGTCCAACTCGGTCTAAAAAGCTTTAAAAAAATTTTGATATATATTTCTTTAATTAAATAAGTAAACAAATAATTGATTTAAAAATTCTTAAATTAAGTATAAGTTTTTTACACATCATTTTTATTTTGCCTTTATTTCGCATTAACCAGTAAATGCATAGTAAAAATATTACTATACAAAAGCCAAGAGGCTTTAGCAATGCACGATGATAGAAATATTGCGGGTGAGGGGGACATGTGAAATTAGGTGCTGTTTAATAAGTAGCCTATTTTGAGTATGGTTCCCTATCGCACTTATCTATAAAATTATAACTATAAACCTTAATATTGAAAAAGTTGTATAGATTTGCCAAATATCAGTATACATATTATTATTTAAAATTGTTATGTTTGTTTGCTATTTAGAGATATACTTTATAATGGAAACGTTTGTAAGTGTTGATCAAGGTCACACTGAAACTGTGCCATAAAAATGGTGGACCAATATCTGAAAGATAATATTCTTATTGAGCTACGATAAATTTGGCAATTTCTTTCAAAATATTGTCTTGCAAATCAAAACATTGCCCGTTTATTAAAAATAATTTAAACGATCAAGACTCTCTTTACACTTTTCTGAATAGTGCATCCGTCTTGTATATTATTTCGTATTTTTCTATAGCCTTCGTTATATTTTACATTTACTACTTAGCCAAAAACCTGTAGTTTCTTAACATGTATCATACGAGTAGTAAGTTCATAACTTTACACTTCAATTTAACTTTATAATATATCGTTATGAAAAATATCGGTCTTTGGTTACATCACATTATTCTTACAAAAAATAGGAATGCAGACAATAATTATGGCAAAGGCTTTCATTAACATATGCATGCACATTATATCAAAAATTAAAACAATAAATGGAAAACAAATTTTAATATGTAACTTATTACGCTTACTATTTCGCACAATCGATTAACTGGTACTCATTAGACCTTTCAAAAGTCTGCTGGACACCACGGTCTTTCCAAAGTTCTTCAGTGGATTCATAGAATTCTAGTGGATAATTGAAGTCTGGACCTAAAAAATAAATAATTATTATTTAAGTGAGGATGAATTTCGGTTCAAGCTGACAAGAAAATAGTTTAATCAAAATAATAGTAGATGAGCCCAGTAAACAACATTATTTTTTTTTGTGTAAAGATTAAGTTATGTTTAAAGCCAATCTATGTCCTCCTTAAGTTTAAAATTCTAGTTTTTCCATTTCACCTTCAATACTAAAACCACCAAATGCTATGCATATATTTAAAAATAAACAGATATTTTCATGTCAACCCAAAATTTGTATCCTTTCGTAGCAAAAATTAATTTAAAACACAACCTAGTCTTTGGAGTTGTTGAACTATTTATTCATTAAAACATTACACAACAAGGTTTTTTATTTAAGTTCACTAGCTTTGTTAATAAATAGCGTGACCCTTATGAGAGCACCAAAGGTCAATTTATGCACTATAGATCTTTACACCATCATAGCGTTACTGCATATTGCGACATTTTAGCAAAACTCCTTGGTGTCTAAATTTAATGGATTAATCTTACAACACATTGTAGTTGTAACAGGGTCATATGCACATACATATGAGTACTCGTATAACGGGTATTGGCTTGGAACATAAAAATGATTTGAATGTTAAATAATATGCGTATTATTTTAAGAAATGTCAAGAAATATACAAACGTACCCCTAAAAGAGATACTCTAAAAAATTTCGGTATAACAATTTTGCCTTTCCAGCAATCAAGAGATCAAATTAAATATTTTATTATTAACTTTTCCATTTATGAAATTTTACATCTGATGATTAACTCTGCAGCAATATTAAAGGATCAGTACACATATATACCAATGTATGTATATGGAAAAGCAAAAAACGAAACAACACTATTGGTATAATTATTTAAACTCATACTTATTTAATTTTTGAATGAGCGTTTTGAATTGATGGTGTCATAGCCCAATGTATAAGTTTGCCGAGTATTTCGCGGGAGGACACTGTATTAAAAATTCGTTACTCCCCCGTTTGGAGTCGGCAAAAAAACGTTGGTCGCCTCTCAATTAGTGCAAAATGACAAAGCAAATAATGCAATAAGAGAAAGAGAATAGGCATTGGCGCATCAAAAGCTGTCACGACAATAATGTAATTTTACTTAAATTCTTTTAAGAGCACAATTATAACTGTTTCAAAATTTAATATACATAAGTATGTACGAGTATGTACATATGTACATTTCGCTTTCTTTTCCAAAGTAACACAATGATCGCTTTGAAACTGAAAGATTGTCAGACCTTCAATATCAGAAATTTTGTGCTATTCTTTGTGCTCTAACACGTCCGATCTATAAGAGCATATTATGTACGGTACATGTATAAATCAATTTTACTATATAAATGTATATTGTATTTATTACTCGTGCAATTTATTTGGACGGTCGTCGCTTATGTAATGCAGTCGTAACACTACTTCTTTTGTCCCTCTGCTGAAAGGAATTTCTCTTTTATTTCGAACATTGCGCACTTTTTTTTGGATCTTTTTCTTTGTTATGCACAAAATCTTGAGAAAATTTTCGGTTTTATTTTTTTTTCAATTAGGACTTTTTTAATTTTTATTCGCATACGTTAGGAAGATTTAAACCATCCACGAAAAAAAATTAATTAACAGAATAACTTTTCCCATCCGTTTTTACACTTTTCTTTTAAGCATAGTACGGAAGATAATTTCTTCTTTTCCAATAAAAGATACAATTTTGTTAATTATTTCCAACACATAAATTATACATATTAATACATCAAGAAGTCGATATTAGAAAAAAAAGTAGGCCAAAACTTGAAACCTTAATGAATGATGAAACAAAAAAATTAACAAGAAAACTGTAGCAAAGATATGATAAAAAGCAACTCTCACTTCGTATCTCATTTCAATATGATAATTAGCTTAAAAAATCCTGATTTCTTATGGAAACAACGCGAAAAGAAAGCCTTTAACCACACATTTAGGCATGCTTTTTATTTTGGCAGATGCTTTCATTAATTTTATTGAGAGGTTGACTGTTATGTATGATGTTGCGAAATCATTTTGATTGTGATTTTCAGATGTAGTTTGCCAATAATTTACAAACCCAATAAAAAAGACTACTTTTAAGGAAACAAATTTTGCTTTTATTTATTTAAAAAAGTTTTTGAATTATCCTTGTAGGATATTTTAATTAAAATATTGCGAAATTTCTAAAAATAACTAATTTTAACTATTAAACATATAATTAGATAAGTACATGTATTAAATAAATAAATTAAAAATGATATATTGTATGTATGTTATAAATGCTGTTATGAAATGGAAGTTTTTTTTAACGAAACATAATTACGTATACATATATATATCTGTTAACATGCTTCCAATAGAATTAGGCAAACATTAAGGGAAAAACACAAACACATGTATCTTAAATGAGAAAGCCGAAAACAACTATTGTAAAGAGCAGAAATAAAAAAAAAACTTTAGTAAATCTTATAAATAACGGATAAATATAAGGGTTTTTTGTTTTTCTTGAAATTAAGATTTAACATCAAGTTTGTTATCGACTGTAATTAAGTGATATTAATTTGTGATATTCCGTTAGAATATTAAAATAATATGTTAACAAAGTTATTTACTAGTAAATCACACATCGTTGTGTTGTCGGTAACGTTTTTTGTTTTAATTTATTGACCAAATTAAAAGAAATAAGAATAGGAACAATAGAACGCTTAGTGAAGAAAAAAGCAATAACATAACATATTTTGAAAAAAAAAAAAACAAATAGAGTATTACACATTATTTTAAACACATAAATTTAGAACATATGGTTTAAAACATACTTGAAGCACAGTCTTGAAGATATTCAACTCTCGATTCGTTTTCCTTCTTTTCCAAAGCTACAGGTGGATTCAAGGTGCTCATAGCTCCAGTTATAGTCTGTAAATATAAATGTTCAAATTATTTTTGAGCTAATGGTTTATTTCATGGTTATTATTAGATTATAGAACAGACTCACTTTTTTTATGTTTAAATTACGAGTAAGTAAATTATTTTTACACCATTCACATGATTTCTTTAAATTCATATTGAAGAAAAGTAGATTGCCTTGAAATCACAGAATTAATTTCTGTAGAAGTGTCTTCAGATTTAAGTTGTGTAGAATACAACGCCCAGCGAACGAACCGGCCCACCAGATTTATTACAAGAATAACTACCCTATCTATTCAGCTCAACAATTACAATGGCAAATAATTTCATCTGCACATGATGTCGCACTCATCTAAACGTGAATTACTACATTGGGCTACTGGTCAAAAAAGTATAGAAAGCTGAGAAATTATCTGTACAATGTTTTCTAAAAGTGCAAGCATATGTCATACATAAGAAATTTAAATAGCAAGCCTTTAGCTTTCGGCAAACGAACAGATGGCTAATGACAAACTGCATCAAGACTAAATTCACCAATGTCAATCTAAAATCCGGTCATCTCTACATAAATGAACGGAGAAATGCCAACTACAAAAGATTCTACGTAAGTTCGTAAGTTCCTCCTTAATTAGACTAAAAGGAGAGTCCTAAATATCATATGATGAACAAATTGTTTTGTTCACAAAACAAAACACAATTTACGAAAAAGTATAATGAAGCATAAATAATGCCAGTAAATCAAAGGAACATATACGAGTAAGTAGCGCTGAAAAATGAGTGAGCTAGTTTTATAGAAACACCGCACGTGATCGAAAACCAATTTTCATAGAGGAAACTTGATATAAAAAAGATATCTAAGCGGGTAGAGCGGTGTTGACAATATTAAAAAAAAGACTTCATAATGGCTGTTCAAATCTGTATTCTGCCATCAGAGTGATGGGATCATGAACACTGGACAATAGCCTCAGCTTCACAATATTAGTTATGAAGTGCAGTCCTATGTAAGACGCTTTCTAGCCTTGCTCTCTGGATCGAAGTCAGTGTTCATATAGGCGTTTTGAGAGGAAAATTCTATGTTTGTCTTTTTTTATTATTCAGAAAAAAAAAAAAACAAAATGAAACAAATAATTGGATACGATCAATAAATTTGATTCAATTTTGAGTTATTACAAAAACAAAAAATAATAATAACCCCAACAATGTTATAAATCAAAATCAGTCAAAATCGAATTTGGAATTTGGTAAATTTTAAGGATTTTCAAGCCCTAACGCTCTGAAGACTATAAATTCCATATCAATGCCACCAGAATATTGAAAGTAAGAACACTACTAAGGAGGTTTTTAATATGTTAAGAGTATTTACCAAAATCAATTGCATCAACACTTTATCACCATCAAAGGAAAGAGAATATAGAAAATCCTATAAAAAGAAAATACGAATATCCGTTCAAAAGAAATATTGCCCGTAAGGTAAAACAAAACAATATCTTTCGCACACATAATTTAAAGGATTCAGAGATATACTTAGGTTAGGTTAGGTAAGAGTGGCTGTTGGAAATACCAACCCACTTAGGCCTATTGGCCCATTGTGATGCCACGTGGATCTATGATCCTCTTACTAATGGAACCAGTTTGAGCTTATAATAAAGCGTAGGAGACTGTTAACGTCTATGTTTTCTAGATCGTTTAGGTCGTTGTAGAAGAAAGCTCCTTGATGAAGCTTTCTTCTCTGGGAGAGAGCTGGACATGTGCAGAGTAGTTGGAGGATTGTCTCCTCCTCTTCCTCGTCCATGCAGCTTCTACAGAAATCATTTGTAAAAGCACCAAGCCTTCTTGCGTGCTTGCCTATGAGGCAGTGTCCAGTAATGACACCTATTATGGCGCTGAGATGTTTCCTATCTAAAAGGATCAGACACTTAGAGCGACTCAGATCCAGCCTTGGCCAGATGTGTTTGGTCGCTAGACATGTTTGCCCAGCAGTCTACCTAAGGTCTGTTCTTTTATTGGCATCCAGCTTTAGTGTTAGTTTGCACGTAGCGATTGGTATACCTATACTGCCTTTTTCCGGTAGAATAGGTAGAGTGGTTCCAATTTTGGCGAGTTCATCGGCGCTGCAGTTCCCTGGAATGTCTCTATGGCCCGGCACTCGACAAAGGTAAATGTTGAACTGCTCTGCCATCTCCATGAGAGATGATCGGCATTTAAGGGCGGTTTTAGAATATAATGAGACCGAGTCCAGGGACTTGATGGCCTGACTATCCGAAAATATGCGGATATCCTTTGTAGATATCACGTTTTTCTTTAGCCAGAGAGATATACTTAGGAAATAAAAAAAAATAACATTTAAAACTTCATGTTACTACAATTTCATTCCGGGTATATGTATCCTTAAATGCTATTTATTAGCTATTTACATAATTATAAATTAAAAAAATAAATCTTACCAAAATGGCATCCCGTATGTTCTTTTTAATATCATCAACTTTTTGTTTCTTTTCTTGTTCGGAAAATCCATCTACGTGAAGTATACGCATTTGTTTAACTATTGTTGATTTACCAGATTCGCCAGCTCCCAGCAACAATAATCTATGTGTGGCCCTATATAACTGTTTATCTTTTTGCAATTGCTTAGATATTGCGTTACTGCGGCGTTTTTGACTCTTTAAATCATCAGGATTGGCTTCCGTTTGCTTTGAGCCCGGAGATCCAAAACAACCCATAGTATTCCAAGGAGTCCACCAACAAATTCCTCCACTGTCTCGTACACTTTCGGGAGACTCTGCTCCTCTTGTGTCACTATACCGAGCCAGTCTAAAATAAACGAAAATAAAAGTTTATTGATTTCGAAATTTAGAATGGTATCAAAATTAAAAAAGGTTTCAATAATTTATTAAATAATTCTTGTTTTTTTTTTTGCGGGGTTCTAGTAAAATCAATTTAAATTTAGAAATATATTAAAATAATTACTGAAACTGAAATAGTGATAACCGTTAATCAAAAGCAAAGTTAGAAATGTCTGTCTACCAAATAAATGCAAACGGCCAATACATACAATATTACAACAAAAGGCCATAAATTAGAATTCTCTAAGGTAATTGTTTTTTTTTTTTCATATTTTATAATTAGCGCGCACTCAAGGGATTTGTGTACCCTTAAAATGCGAAGGAAATTTAGGGAAGAAGAAAAGAGAGGTACCAGTGTACATTGTTAAATGTTTGCAAGTTATAACGAACAGGAAATAGAGAGATTGTCAGGGCATTCCATAAGCGAGTTGTACGGCTTAGGAACGAATAACGATGTTTTAGAGTAGGTCTGAAAGTGGGCTTGAGGGTATACTAATGAGCATTCATATCGAGACGGGTGTTACGGTTGAAGGTTTGAAGGGGCGGAATGCTACCGGCGATTTTAATAGAGCACTGGTAGTGGAAATAGCGATAAAATAAAGTGAGACAGGAGAAATAACGTCGGTGTTCGAGGGTGTCAAGTGACTGACTGATATTAGAAGCACCTGACCAGATGTGGGCATTGTACTAAAATTTTGGGCGGATCAATTCCTTATATATTGGGGCCAGACCAGAGGTCGTGAAATATTTTTTACATCGCTTGAGGAAACTTAGACATTTCGCAGCATTTTTGACGACATCGAATATGTGGTCATTCCAACTTAAGTTGTCATTGACACACATACCGAGAATGGAAAGTTTTTATGGGTAGCTGGATGTTTAAATTTCGAGTTAAAATGAGTTAATTTTGAGTTTTGGAGGCATTCAATTCGATTCTGGATGATAGCTCCTCAATTGATTATGATGTTAAGATCGCAATTTTATGAGCTTAACATATGCTGCCGTTCCCGTTTTACAGCCGAAGAGTAAGGACGTGAGCACGAAACATATATTATTCATAAAAGTCGGTAGCAATTAATTTCATTGGACAGTGATTGGTTGGTTGGTAAGTAAGTATTTTCTTTCAAGTTCGCACGACAAGCTTTATTAATAGATAAAATTAAACATAAAATATTAAATCATTTTTAGCAATAAAGACTTACTATCTTTATCTACTAATGCGAAATATGTATGTACATATGGAGATGGGTATGTCCACTTAAGTAAGTATAACTATGTATGTACACAGCATTTGGCATCGCATTATCATAATACTCGTAAAAACTTATTTCATGGCTTAAAAGCTTGTTTTAAAAAAAATGTTTTTCTTTTCTTTACCATTATTTTTAATTTTTCCAAAATTCTACCTAGAGGAAATGCATCAACTGCATGTTTTTGGATATTGTTGACTTTTTTTTTTTTTTTTTTTGTTAAAAACAAATAAATAATTTGTGGAATCATATTTGTAAGACAAATATATCCGAAACATTCTCTCCAGATTATTATCACAACATCACTGTTTAAATTGCTTCGCACATGTATGTACAATTCAAATGGACAGGCTAAAATCTTCCCTTTTGTAAAACTAGAAAATGTTTGTTTATATAACATACTCTATGTTTACATATACCACAAGGTCAAATAGTATCAGGTAGTTGTGAGTAGCATAGGATGTGAAAATATTACTATTGTACTACTCCCTGAATTTGCTGAAGCTATTTTTTGACCAGTCTGCTTTAAGATTTTTACCCTTCCCAATTATAGTAGCCCTTCACTTCAATAAAAATATTGGTGCTTGACATTCTTTGAATATAAGTGGTTTTTAATATGGTCGGAGAGCCTGAAATTTTCGGAAATATTTACATAAGTTCATTCGTATTTGATTACGTTTATATCGACATGTTTTGCGGTTCCGTGAGTATTGAATCTGGAAACTGAAGATTAAGAGTATATCTTAGATAATTTATTTGTTCGAGTTAACTCAATTCAGGAGATTTAATAGAAACAGCATTTGACAATAGACTGAACCATCCATAGCAGTCTTGTTTTAATCCACCACAACTACGGAATACCCAAGATAATACCCAATAATTTTAGATCTACATATATTTACCACCTCTTTATCCATTTGAATGTTGCATATGATTTTTTCCGTGATTTTCGATAACTTTTTGACACATTTACATTGTTATAGAAATGACTCTTTACATAGACCCATAAAAAGATTCAGTGTCGATCGCATGACCTTGGTGATCCAATCAATGCAGCCAAGACGTGAGATAATATAGCCATCAAACCTTCCACGCAGATCTTACATTGTCTCGCCCGCTGTGTGGAATATACCACCACCAAATTGGAACTACATGTCCCTCTCTAAAGCATTGGCTTCGTGTCAAAAAAAATTCGGTTAGCATGTGTCTATAAAGTGGAAAATTGACTGTGAAGTAAAGAATGTATGAACAGCTGATGCCAGCTGATTACAACCATACCAAATAGTAAATTTTTGTATTTATTTATCTCACATGAATGGAGTTTCTCATGTCCCCATATACATACATATTATGCATGTATTGGGTTGTTCGGAAAGTAATTTCGTTTTTATTGAATTAATTGATTAATTAATTTATTGCATTAATTGATGCAAATCGGCGGATAACAACTCGTGAGACCGTTCTTCATTTAAAACGCTTAGGTTTAAGCTCAAAGCGCGACCTATGGGTTCCTTATGTTCTTACGGAAAGGAATTTGTGCCGTTGAGTTGCCGTGATTTGCTTCTCAAACGTCAAATGATCCATTTTTGAAGCCTATTTCAAAGGAATCGTTTTTCTTTAGCTTGTACCGGACAACACAACGATCAATTCTGAAGTTTACTGTCATTACCTGATCACCTGGACAAATTGAATGGTTCACTTAAATGGAAAATGCCAGAGTTGATCAATAGAAAATGTGTAGTGTTATATCAAGATAATGCGAGACCTCATAGAAGTTTGGTAACACGCCAAATGCTTTTACAGCTTGGATAAGATATACTGCCACACACTCCATATTCTCTAGATCTGGCACCTTCTGAATATTATTTGTTCCGGTCTCTAAAATTTTTTTAGATAGTTCAAACGAGGAGGTCAAAAAACACCTGGATCAGTTTTTTGCCAGCAAAGAACAAAAATACTGCCGGAAAGATGGCAAAAGATATTGGACCATATACAATTCAATAAAATATTTATTCACTATAAGAAAATTGTTTTTCATTTTCATAAAAAAAAAAAAAACAAAAAAAAAAAAAAAAAAAACAATACTTTCCGAACAACCCAATACGTCAAATATGCGAGTCCAAATAGGTGAAAATATGCTTCATAACTGAAGAAGATTTGCTTCGAAAAATCAGCATCATATATATGGTTTTGGAAAATTGTCTTTGGAATGGTCTTTGAAAAATCGCGCGTCAGTAGTGAACAATTTCTGAACGTTACCTTTGTTTTATATCATATTTAACATTTGTGAAGTAGACACATATATGCAATTTTAACCATGGATAGTTACGCGCTAGAAAAACGTATTAAAGTTATTCAAACCTAGTATGATAATGGCTAATCTTTAAAAATCGTAAAATTCGTGATTTTCACTAACCTTTAAATTGTTGACTCATTTGGACGATTTGAACTGTAGTGCAAAGTGTTGCTGAAGAGCTTCAATATCGATATCTCGACGTTCTCAGGGTTTAGGCATTCACCCATCTACTATTCGGCGTTTTCTAAAGAAGGATTTGCATTTGAATCCTTAAAAAATCCAATTAACACAAGAATTAAAGGTAACAGATCATAATCAACGTAGAACTTTCGTCAATTTCACTTGATAGTGACATAAACTGGCCATCTAAATCATGCGACTTAACACCATTAAATTACTTTCTTTGAGGTTTTTGAAAAGTAAAACCTATGTGGATAAGCCAACAACAATTGCACAGCTAGAAAATAACATTCGGACCGAAATTGATGAACATAATGTAGTAATGTGTGACATTTAAATGATGTTTTATTTTCCACACATAATTTTTATATTTTTATAAAAATAAATATACCAGAAAAAAACTATATATTCACGTTTTATTTAAAAAAATATATCAACAGAAAGAAAAGGATATGCATTTGTCATATGTGTAATTTGGTACGAGGGTAGTTCCAGAAGTACCCGACCTCCAAAAAATTTGGGAAAAAATATCTTTATTTCTCTTTGTAGTCTCCTTTTAGTTCAATACACTTTCCCAGCGATGTTCAATAGCTTCGATACCCTGCTTATGGTGCGAATCGTCGAGCTCATGCGCCATCAACCACAGACTCCACCTCTTTACTGTAGGCAAATCTTTTACCTCCGAGCCATTTTTTTAAAGTTCGGAAATAGGAAACAATCTGAGGGTGCTAATTGTAACGAATAGGGTGTTCCATTGTGAGTAATCGCCGCACCCATCTTGCGCACAGCTTTCTAATGTCCAATTTTTCAGTCAACATGCGATGTACAGCGCTTTTTAAAAGATTATCATATCCGCTAGTTCACGCCCTTTCAATCGACGGTCATCCAATACCATTTTGTGGATTTTTTTCAAAATTTCTGGTGAACTCAGCTCATTTGGTCGACCACGGCAATGTTCGACTTGGCAACACATACGACCTCGCTTAAACTCTGCCACCCGGAAAACGAAACGAAAGAGCAGACTCACCCAGAGTAGAATCCAGTTCCGTTTTGATGTTCGTTGAGGTCTTTCAAATGAAAGTGCTGTGTCACATAATAATGACCAATTTTTTCCATATTGTATACGTTGCATCGCAAGTTGCTTTTGCTACCAAAACGCTATCAGTTCTCTGGCAGTATAAAGAAATTCTTGGTAAAACCGGTAACTTATCACCGAAGATGTTGATATTGTTAACACACCAATAAAACCTGTTTTATCCTATAATTCAGTTGAATTAAGTATAACCAACACAGTAAAGGCTTTTGCGATGCTAGTTTCGGTAGCTTCAATGACTTTAGGCGACGCGTGACAACTATCTTATGAACATGAAACCAGAACTCCAGCAACTGCAAAAATATTAAATCGACTCAGGACTGGCTTTGACCGAAATCTTAGCCGGGAAAGAAATATGTAAATTCTATTTTTTTTCATAAATTTGTGCGCGTTTAAGAGATTATATGTACCCTTATAAAGTTTACACATAGTGCGAGCAAACATTTGTGATCAAGCCAAGCAGGAGTGCAGTGCTCTACTAGAATCTCCTCGTTAGGTAAACAAGTGCAAGTACACTAAATCTAAACGTACGTGAACTAAAATCTTCAGGACCAGCGAAATTATGCTTTAGGTTTTACTCAACCCTTAAATCGCTTCCAAAATATCATAATTCGATAGCGAGACTTTTCTGAATATAACCGGAAATCTGAATTCAATAGGTTTCATTTCTGGGATCGCGAGAAAAAATATTGCCGATCAACTTGCTCCACAAGTCTGAGAATAGGTAGGACGTGAGACCTCGGATGTGTCTTTCTAAAGTTGAGTTTATCGCCAGCCGGTCAGTAGAAAGTAATATTTTATAGGATGTATGGAGGCTAAACTAGCTCTTGCTAAACACAATACGAAACATACATAAATTATGAATAAATTCATTGGAGAACACGAAAAGAAAAACTCTTAAAGCGGCAAAGCGTCAAACGAGATGGTTGGAGCTCTGCACCTCCTTATTAGGACCAAACAACTTCACGTTGCTACAGACATCAACAATTTTTAAGTCATTTTTGATGCCGACGAAAAGAAGTACATATTTATCTTGTAAGTAAAACATAGTAGATCAGTATTGTTTTATAACACAAACGATAGTTTGGGTCCCTATTCTGATAATATGTCTTAACGAGTCGGATTTTGTTAGGTTGTTTGCAAATATAAATTTTTTAATATATACGCATATTCATACATTTATCAGATTTTATAAAACACAAACAAAAGTACAACAGAAAAACATTTTACATCACACAATTCCGAATTTCAACAAAATTAGAAAACAAACATTAGATTGATATAGGTACTAATTTAAGTAATCTGTTAAGAATAGACAACAGATTAGTCGTATTTTTTTTTAGTTTAGACTAATCATTAAGTTTTACCATGAAAAAATATATTTAATTAACACTTTTAATTTTTCTTTTTGATTTGTACATTATGTACATACATATGTACGAGCATATATGAATAATATCTATGGCAGGTATGTGCATACATATGTACATACGCATGTATATATGTATATATATACATATATTTATTGTAGTTTATTTCTAGTTTTAGCAAAAACTTGCGTTTTTGTTTTCCCAATTTTCAAGCAGTATTTACGAATTGAGAGTTTTGCTAATTTCTGTGCTAAAATACCTGTAGGCGCGGCACAACATAAACAGCTCACTAGTATTTGGTACACATTCGGTTAATACTTGACTGAATATGAAAAATATAATTCTGTATTCAGAAAAAAAAAATAATAATAATAATAATATGACAACAAAATTTGCGTTTACGAATACCATAAGAAATTCTTCATGCATAGAAATTTTCAATTTCATTTTTAATATACCTTCATATGTACATATGTGAATTGGTATACACTGGCTTGTATGTACATGCATATGTAAATTATTTGTTGATCCTATTAATTGTTTTCAAATTGTTCAATCATTTCGATAAAAAAATGCAACCCCAATGAATTGAAAAGAATGAAAAGAAAAAAAATATTCAACTCAGGTATCTACATATTTTGTATACGATTTTGGCTGACTCACATAAAATAAATTTTATTATTCGGCTCACAAAAAAAAAAGAATACAATTCACAAAATTTTGGCTACTTCGATATTTGTAGATAAAAACGAAGGACTCATTTAATATTGACCGAATTTCACTACATTTACACTACATCAGCGAATTTTATTCCCTTCTCGTAACATTTGGAAATTTTAAGAATAGTCCAGGTATTTCACTTTTGGTCCTTGTTGAAGTTTATTATTTGTTTTATCACATACATATATACTTATGTACATACATCTCGGTCTTTTTTTCGCTTGAAAAATCCACGAACGGATAGCGAAAAAAAAACGAATGATAAAAAAGTAGGTATCATAGGTACCTATATACTTTGGTAAAAGTGCAATAATTATTATGAAGCATTAAATAAACAAAATAAATTACTCTACGCCAGGCATAAGATCAGAAAATGTTTAGGTAGGTGCCAATGTACATACATATGTATATGTATATATGCAATTAGAACTACAAAAATCATTTGACATAAGCGAAGTAGTTTCATTACTTCTAAAAATCGATTTCCTATTACCTACTCCATTTTACCCAAAGTTAGAAAACGATTTTTTTTTCTTTTTTTTCAAGAAAATTTTTTATTTTATAAGCGAACGACAACAGCGACAGCGACGACGTTGGCAGATTTTATTCGTCGTTGTCGGAAAATAATCACTAGTCAGTATTTAAGATTTTTTTTCTTTTTCATTTTTTTTCTCTTTTTATAATATATTTTTGTGCGAATAGATAGATATGTATATGTAGATAGGTAGGTGAATAGGTAGTGAACAGCACATGTTTACAAGTTTACTTACTTTTTAGCTAAATAAATAAAAATCACTTTAAACAACCAAATGCCTTTTTGATATTGATGTATGTATTAATGCATAACTGTTTAAACTATGCTCATTAATTCCAGCACAAATGCTTGTGCCTATTTATAAAGTATATAGTCAAAAGCACGTATACTCCATATAAAATTTATTATATGAAACCATGAAAGGTTCCAATTGGTCAAGGCTCGAAATGTTTACTTTTACTTTTCTTTTACCACCTTCAGAAAGCTAAATGCACTAGTACACAATATTCGACAACATATTTTTTTTTCTTTTTCTCCTTTTTTTTGCTTCTCAACAAATAGATTCACTCAAATTGTACAACTTCTTTTTTGACTTTCAAAATAGAACATAGCGATTATTTATCTTCCGTGTAGAGCAAAAAAAAAATTTCTTCCCCCGAAAGCCAATGTTAAACACTTATCGAGTCGCGAGAAGATTATAGACCCAATATGGCTGATTATTTTTATACTGATTAAAGGATCTGGTTACTTGTACTCGATTTTGGATAGATGCCGTAGGAATCGTTCAGATAGACTTGATGGTACCCCGAAAATAGCTAAGGTCGTGATCGTATGAGCAGCGATTCGAAGTTTTTTCTACTGTACCTACAACCAATACGTTGTGTTCAATGTCACCATGGACAGTATATTAAAGAATTAGTTATTAGAAACACCGTTAAAATCTATGCACATTAGCGTATTATTTTTTTTTTTTTTAGGAAATCGAAATTATTTTGTTTTTTATATAGGTGCATATATAATGGTTTTTTCAAGTTGTTGAAAACGAGATTGTATTGTTTTGTCTTTAGATGTCAGTTTTTATTTTTAAATTTTACAAGGCGAATTTAAGTACAACGATTTTATGATTTTATTGTTTTTCTGGTATTTCCAGCAAGTCTTATAGTTACTGACTGTTTTTATATTTATTATTTTAAAATTTGTTACACGCAAATAAAATATTTTTTGCGCTAATATTTACCGTTCAGTACACACAAAAGCCGCACAAGAAATATATTTAGTAGAATGAAATGAACGTTGCTACTTCGCCTACGTAGGTAATGTATGTACCATTTGCAGAAGTGGAATACGTGCCCGGGCATATCCTAAACTTTGAACAAACCTGAAAAATTTAAGGATCCGGGTATACAAAAACACGTTAGAATCTTTTTTTGATTCGATTTATGTATATAGATTTTCTTATTATTATTATTTCTTTATAAATTGGTGTATTTCAATATATTTAAAATTTATCTGTAAACATTTGCGTGGAGCCCATGTGAGTTCTGGTAGGCAAAAACAGTTGAGTGCCCACTATAAGTCGTATATGCGTAATTTTGAAGATGCTCACTGAACTGATACTGTAAATAAGCATTACATTCAACTTCGGATATTGTAGGAAGAACTGCCGAATAAAATTAATACATTACAATCCTCTTGAAAGTAAATAAATATATGTAGTTTTAAATATCTTTGGATTTAAATTTTTTTCTGTGGTTTCAATCACCTATTAAAGGAAATACGTAGAAGTAAATCCGGCAAAAGCCGTATGTACTATGACCACTTTTGCAGAAATTTTAGTAATTCGTGTTATTTTATAGACCAGTTCAAACACGTTTTTGCACTAAAGCTTAATTGTGACTGCACTATTTTTAACGTTATTACACCTAAAATATATTTGGCGCAAACTAATTTGTCAGCAACCGTGTTTATTTTAAAAAGTAATATATTGTATTTTTAATTTAGTGTAGACTATTATTGTAGCTCCTCCTGTTTTTCAATAATTTATTTACGTTTAAATGTCAAAACTACTGATATTATTTATTATTATATATTTTACTTGAGCTTACTTATGTTATTTTAAAATCAATTCCATTTAGCAAAATTTTATTTATCTTTAAATTTATTTATCTTATCTGTTTTCAAAAGTATTTACATATGAAATATTGCAATAAACTTCAGAGAATTTGAATAATCCTGAATTCAACGAAATTTAAAAATTCTTCTGGCTAACTTTATATCCGTGCATATAAAATAAAAACAAAAAAATTTACTACTAAAAAACGCTTGTTTTAATTAAATAATAGTCAAGTGTCGGCATAGAAAAACAACAATTTTGCGCAGTTGCTAGCGAGTGTGCTTGCTGAATGGAATGACAGCATCATTTCACCGGCAATTATTAATGTGGGGTACCTGAACTGCGTCAAATATAGAAAAATCAGTTCCTTGAACATCACGCGTGGATTTTATTTACCGTACTACGTGAATGCTTGAAAGTCCATATATAGAATCTGATAAGTTGTTATCAGTGCAGTTATAAGTTCACCATTCCATTACAACCGATCTTGGGAGAAAACCTCAAATCAATATGACACCAGTTTATTGATAGCATACCCTATATGGAGACGTATAATCTATATGCCAAGTGTTGGCATCAGTGCCAATGGGCCAGCGCCAGGGTTGTTGACGTATATTAGTCGGCGTATTATACACACTTTTTTACATGAATAAAAGTGTGTATTATACATCTGAAAAATTTTGCTAGTGTATAAAAATGTATAAAAGTGTATTGAACCAAGAAATAGATACAAAACTGAAAAAAATTTAAAAATCAATGAAATTCAAAAATATCCTTAAACGCATTTCATAAAAAAAGCAATGGAAACATTTTGATTGTTAATAAAAATCTGACTTATTGGAGTCTTTTATTTTGAGGGAATAATAAATGTTTAATAACATTTTCGATTTATTGAAATCTGATCGATTTCTTAAATCACTATGTATCATCGCCCAGTTAGAAAATACTCTTTCCAATTGTGCTGAAGAAGCTGGTATGGTTAAAAGTTTTTGAGCGTATTCAGCAAGCTCCATGTGATGCCTTTTTGCGAAATGCCAGTATGTGGCTACTTTGTAGTCGCCAGTCTTCAGCTTTTCACTTAGTAAGGAAAAAATTCCTGTTTGACTGTCGTATGCAAAAACAGAATCCATGGACTTTGAACTCAGTATCGAAATAAGGTTTTCATCTACTTTCAGCCTTTCTTCAGGGGACAAAAGCTGTCCTCTATATTTGGGGTGCAAATAATTTGCTGTTAGTGAATGCATATTGAAAACATTATTTTTGACTGTCCGTTCAAAAATTTTTTTATGACATTGCTCATCTCCATTCTCCAAGGTGGTGCTTAAAATTTCTTTCCATTCCTCCACTGCATCTGCAATAGAAAAATCGCTGGCTTGTGCTTTGTTGATGAGTTCGCATATAGGATCTAAATCGGTGTGGAGCTTTTTTAAGTCTTCGATATATTCTTTTTTAAAAAGAAGTTCAGCAGAGGAAGCACTGACTATGTCCCCGGTAACGACATCACTGCTCAAAGGCTCTGCAACTATCTGCCTCATAATCGGCAAATTTTTTAGAAAACTATCGATTGCACTTCTCTGTGTCGTCCATCTTGTCTCATTTGGAAGCACTACCTTTGTTCCTCCTTTTTTTATGAGCTTTTGCTCCAAGTTTGATTTTTTGAACTCCTTTAGTATGTTTGTAGCTTGGTGAATTCTTAATTTTTGCTCTTCCTCAGCCAAAAAATCTTTAACGAGAAGATTGCCGATGTGGCTATTGCAGGTTGTATGAATAATGTTTAAAGATCTCCCCATCCGGATCATGTTACTAGCATTGTCGCTAACAACCGCAAAAATGTCAACATTATATCGTTGTTTTGCAATTTCAACCGATTTTTCACAAACCACGCGCAATTCTTCACCAGTTTGTTTAATTTCAGAAAAGTCAAAACTTTCTAAGAAAATACTGTGACCGGGAGCACCTGCTGCGTGAAGCATTGTGACTACATTCTTTGTATTGGCAGATGAATTTTTCCAGCCGTCAATTAGCAGCACCGAATGCCCGCCTGATCCTATGGCTTTTGCATCCTCGGCAATAATTTTTTGATGCACTTTACAAAGCAATGTTGTTTGATAGAGTTGATCGGCAGGGAGGAATGTAGGACGGTCGCAATTTCTTTAAACACTTTTTAAAATGGTCGGATTCTACAACAGAGAAGGGAATATTGCACCCAAAAAAGAACTCTGCCAACGAAATATCAATTTCTTCCTTCTCCATCTTGTCATCTTGTCAATATATTTACTTGTCAAGTCTCTTTCCTTCTTTTTAAGTTTCTTTGGCGGCGATTTAAAGATGGATGATATGTTTGCAAGAGAGCTAGCTGATAAGGTTCTATTTGCTGCTGCAGCTGACGTTGAAGGAGTGCAAGCATAGCTTGTACCATCAGAAGAATTAATTAAACTCAAAGATGTAGTGGAGTTTGCTTGTTTTCCCTGTTGATAGTCTGATCGGCACGAGGTATCAAGTTTTTCTGTTGTGTTAGACTCGAACTCAACGTATTGCGTAATATCCAATATAGGACCAGATGCGGAAATCTCAACGCTGTCCGTGTCCACATCTAAATGTGGGCCTAAATCAAATACTAGTTCTTGGGAAGATTGGTTTGAACTACATGCCGATTCCGTAGATTGTTCTTCTGAAAGTGTTTTCTTTTTACATACGTTCCTGTTAAAGATGTACATAACAGTTGTTACAATAAACAAGCAGCAGGAAGTAACTACTTTTAACTTACTTGTGTCGTTGAAGCCTTTGCTTCGAGGTATTTTTTAATTTTGTCCCACAGAAACAGCACAGCGCCATCAATCTTCCGTCGATTTGTACTCGATCAAATACACCTTTTTCCCACAAATCATGTAATGGCCGACCCATCGAACTTGAAGCTGTGTACATTTTTTTAAATATTTAAGATATAGATAACACATAAACTTTCTTTTTAAATCTTACCATTTGCTTCTTTGTTAATTTTTTTTCTTTTCTCAATATCTGCATAGAACATGAGCGAACACGAACCAAAACAATGAAACTTTTCCAGTAAAAATACGGTACTTTACCGTCTCAGATCTTGTTGATAAGGAGAATATGCATTATATTTGTAAAATTGTTTACCCAATTGGATACTTTAATACACTTTTATACATTTTTATACACTTTTATACACTTTTATACACTTTTATACATTTTTATACACTTTTATACACTTTTATACACTTTTATACACTTTTATACATTTTTAGACACTTTTATACACTTTTATACGGTAAAATGCATAAAAGCAAAAAAGTTTGACATTTACGCAACCCTGGCCAGCGCACACTGGACTAGTAACCCTAGGGTACAAACCGGTTTAATTAGTTTTGTAGATTTTACATCAATCGTACACTGGATGAGCAACCCTAGGGTTAAATTATGTATACGTGAACCGATTTTGATTGTAGTGGTTTTTCTAATAATTTGACTGATCGCAAACAAAATATTTTTATATTGGTTTTTTGTTGTTTACTCTTAGGCTGCCAAACTACGAATGAAATGCGCATGAGGCACATATTTTTTTTAACCTCGGAGATGGTAACACTTAAGTTAACACTATAAGTATTAGTTTTGTCTAAATTTACATCCGGTCAATCGTAGATGAAAATTTAATCCCGTTTTCGTACTTTACACTTCATCTCCCTCTTCTATAAAACCAGTTAAACCGGTTTGTACGCCGGTGTGCACTGGCCCAATAGAATGAGTAGGGCAAATGGGCAAGACTGCCCCATTAATGTCGCTTATCACATCCCAGAGGCATTAAATGACAAATAAGATTTCTTAGATATCATACCTTTTAGAGTTTTGCGAACATTTTAGGCTAATACATTAGATACAAAGTTTTAAAAATCCATGCAACTGCTAGCATATGCTGACGACATTCAGGTTATTGGAAGAAACTATCCAGCTGTCAATAGAGCCTGTGATGCCCTTGAAGCAATTGCGGCGAAGATGATTTTAGTGATGAATGAGAACGGACGTCAAACAGAAACGGACTATACAACACGCTACATCGGAAAATTATAACTTTGAGTTGATAAAACACTTTGTCTACCTGGACTTCACTGTAAAAAAAGTCAAAAAGTGACACAATATACACATCGAGCGAGTAAAAGCTCTTGCTAATCGCTCTTTCCTTATATTACGAAGGCAACCGAGAAATAAGTATCTTACACGAACGAGGAACAAAGAACAGTATTGGACCCTTTCCTCTTATTATGTAATTATTCGAAAATAGATCCACATATACTATCTGACGTTTCAATTTATAAATTTAACACAATGATGTCGCAGTTGCTGTCGTATATTGTACGAGTAGTCAAATGTCATACCAGGTCTCTTCACACAACCCACAACACACAACTTTTCGTATTCTGAGATTCGAATGAAAAATGTTCCTTATCGAGTGAATTTACTTTTCGACATCAGCTGTGCCTTACGGTAAGCGTCAAAATATTCTTTTGGAGAAAGTTTTTTGATGAACACTTTAGTGATAAACCCTTTGAGTAAAATTATAAAATAAAAAACAATACTGCATCACCGTGGCCTTATATTTATATTTCATAAAGCCCTTTTCTTATTTCATGCTTTTCCTTTAGTAACTCAATGGCACACTTCTTTTTGGGACAATTGTCAACTATTTCGTATAAGTCCTTCATTGGGGTATAAGGAAATTCCTCAGTGTAGTGAAAGGTTATTGCAGACAAATCGAAAGCCAGAATATCGCTTACTCGGTTTCGAATAACTTTCGATTCACTTCAAATCTCAGAATAAGGGTGATTCTATATGGTATTTTTTTATGTTTATGCTTCTACGAGTCTACATAATGCCATGAATTTTACAACATTGCGACAGGTCTTAAGGCCAAGGCCCATAGAATCCGTTGCGTCCGTTGCGTGAATTGCGTCGACTGACAGCTCGATAGAATATACACGTTGTTATGGAAGCAGGCCCATAAACAAAGGCTATGACGGAACGGACGGATAAAGTAGATTTAATTTCTACTTTTCAATCCGTTGGCAGTTCACACATTCACACATTGAGGACCATACTTTCACATATTGAGGTTCACGCATTCACAAATTGAGAGTAAGCACTTTCATTGGTGGAGACATTGAGAGAATGAAGAGAAATTGTCATAACTTGAAAAGAAAATATTGAGATTAAATGACATTTAATTTTTTTTGTTTCGTTTCGTTCGTTATTCTGCCAACGTATCCCACGGATTCTATGGGACTGCCATTTCCGTCAAAGACGTCAACGTCAACCTATCCGGCATCGTAACGAACGCAACGGATTTTATGGGCCGGAGCCCATGAACTGAATGATATCCATTTTTTTCTGTAACAATTAGAAAGTTTATGTTTCGTGCTACAAAAAATGGCAACTCCTCGAATTAGGACATAAGCTGCGGTCATTATGATTATAATGCAATTATGTATGCTTACATTTTTGACAACTTTGAATGCGACAGCGATTATGACGCCATTGTATTCTAGTAGTATCTTACTACTGATTTTGATTTAGGGAAGATTTCGGAAGACTATACGAAGACGTTATTTTTACAATGTGCCTCGATTCAGTTTAATGACGAAATTTTCCACTATTTTTATATTCGGCCTGATGTACAACCTTATGATAGAATGCTATGTACTCCGACAAGCGAAAACAAACTCTTAAGCAATCGTTTTCAAACACCGAGATCTTTCCCAACAAGCTTGTTACTCCCCAACCACGCAAAACATTCTAATATCGGTTATAAATATTAAAAACCGACGCACAACAGTAACTCTTCATCTTTTTCCCCTACTATTATACTATTTGAGGGGGCTCAACATCCTTCGAGAAAATTACCAAATACACATATTATACATATCAAAACACAGCACAAGATCATACATTTTATTGGTCACAAGGAAAATTCATTTTGTTTCTCCCAAAAATGCTCATTACTGCCTTCAGTGCATCTTCAGATACATGTTTTGATTTCGGACTTCATTTTAGAACTCACCAACACTTCTAAATTCAAAAGCCAAATAGAATAGTTTAACTATGTAAATTGTTGTACATAAGTTAATGGTGCATACGTATCCAAAAATGCCTGCTTTAACTAATCACAAGATAAAATCAACTGAAACGAATGTTTTTTTTTTCACCTGTAAACACATTTACTTATACGAATTGATTTGACACTTCCAAACATCTTAACGGTACGCAAAATCCGTTGAAGCGCGCCAATTACAACAAAAAAGATCATAATGCTTTCTTTAAATCTGAACGTCTTATATTTAGCTTCAGTTCTGGCTTCCAATAGAGAGGTGGTCAGTTGCTTGGCAAGACTATTTAGTATGTTGCGCAGTTTTACGCTTGGTCAGGCTTTTCCACCAGTAGTGTCCACATATGAGTAGTTTAGTTGTCACTATTCCCGGATGACCATACTCCTCGTGATAGTGTTGTACAGCTTTCAACCCGAGTTCGGATGGTACGATGAACTGTGTTTTCCCACGAATCCGTTTTAAGTGTAGGGTTATTCAAAGGATTTCTCTTTTAAGCTCACTTGAGTTCAGCTATGATATCGGTGATAGTGTAGGTGTAGAGGGATAGATGGATCATCTGAAAAACCCATTTAATGGATTTTTTTATTTTGAAGAGCCACTGTAGCGCAGAGTGATCCGTCAACATGTCGACCATGAACGTAAACATGAAAATGTCCCATTGCGTCAACGACTGCAAAACAATCTAACTCTGTTGCCTGGCATCGCTGCTTGTATGAATAGTATGCTACTACCCGCTGTTGTAGTAACAGCCCTTATTTGCCAGCCAAGTAAGAAGTTCGGCTATGGTGCTATTGTCGTCGGTAATAATTTGTTAAACTGAAAAAGCGTTGGAGGGACTTGGCACAGTGGGAGATTCGTTTTCTTTCACTGCGATAAGTTTTTCGAACTGTTTCGTTCTGTTGGAGTTAACATATATTAGGAACGCTATTTCAACTTGGGCAAACCTACACTTTTCAAGTTTTAGTCTGATGTCGAATTGTTTTATATTACTCATGAATGATCGCATGGACGCTGAGCATTGTGCTGTTGCTGTGGTAGCAACCGAATGTAATCCGAAATACCTGGGATTCACCCAATGTCCTTCCACTCTGTGGAGAAGAGCTGCCGGAAGTTTTTCATAAATTCGTGGAGTCAAAGTGCTTCACCTACCTGTGCACAATCTCATTGTTTTCGTGAAATCGGTTGTGGCTTCGGCTGATGTGCGCGGCCGCGCAAAGTTTTCCTGGCCGGACTGTCTGAAACCCCGAAGAGTCTTTCGAAGTTAACAACACTCGCTTATACGCGTTCAATTTGTGAAGTGGAGTTTATTTCTCTATAATTTAATGTAATTCATTTGTTAAAAAAGGATATATTTGTATATTTTACATACTTACTGTTTTAGCAGACTCGTGGCGGCATCGTGGGCTTCAGAAAACAGAAAGACAAAACGGAAATTCTCCATTAACAACATGGCGTTAAATTCGTCCAGTTTGACAGTTCACTTAGGTCTGTTCTATTTGCCACACAGTACCACCAGAGTTGTTACAAATTTAAATAAAGCAATATAATTTTTTAACATCCAGAATTGTTACAATTTCAATTTAAAACGACATAATTTTGAACATCCCGCCCCCCGTGAGGCACCCTTGTCCTCGACCAAAGCCTCACCAACATCCAAAACTGCCAACTTGACAGCTGGTCTTCGAACAACTCCTGCAAACGTTTTGACTTCGGCTAAACGGACCTGATCGTCTCGGCCCGCAAATACTTTTGAGATTCTGCCTCGTATCCATTTGTTCCTCGGGACGTTGACGTCGCATACGAGCACCAAATCTCTGGCATGTGTGTAAGTGGACGGCTGTTTATTATATTCTCTGCCTCGATAAGGGCACTCTGCAAAGTCTCTATTCTCGGAGCCACTTCGCTGAGTGAACATCTCAGTACTCTCTTTACTGTGCGCACCAGCCGCTCCCAGAATCCTCCCGCGTGTGGGTTTAGAGGACAATTATAAACCCATTCGATGCCTCTTGAACACAGCTCGGTCTTGATGGTATCGTTGTCGAAAATCTCGAAAGTAGCCAATTCATTTTTCGCGCCAACAAAATTGGTCCCATTGTTACTCCTCATCAACTTAGGAACGCCTCGCCTGTTCGCAAAATTTCAGATGCATAGGACACAATAATCTGTTGATTGATGATAGTTTTATAAACCTAAGCACCCAGGCCACCATTCTCTTCATCTTTAAATATTTTCCGATTCTTGATATGTCAAATTTTGGGTTACTTTATTGTTAATCTGGAAACTCGGTGGATATTGTGCCCGCGTGGCTTCATCTGCGGGGTTAAGTTTCGACGGCACCCAATGCCACTGCTTCATATAGCTGCTCTCGAGCACCTCGGCAATGCGAAACGCAACGAATTGTTTATGTCGCCTCGGTTCCGAACTGATCCAATTAATAACCGTCTTGCAGTCGCTCCAGAATACTCTGTCGTTCAACCGAAGTTTATGCCATTCCACAATAGAGTTAGCCAGCCTGACTCCCAGGACCGCTGCCGACAATTCGAGGCGAGGAATGGAGATCAGCTTCTGCGGGGCGCATTTTGTTTTCCCACAGACGAACGACACGGACACTCCAGCAGCAGACTCGATGCGAAAATATCCAACCGCACTGAAGGCCTCTCCACTGGCGTCGACGAAGACGTGGAGAACTATTTTATCTGCTGTCGAGAACCGAAGGTAATATCTAGGCATGCTTAACCGCAGCAACTCGGGAAAGTTCGACTTCCACTGCCGCCATCGAAGGAAAATTTCTTCGGGAATCTTCTCATCCCAAGTGATAGAACTCTTCCAAACTGATCGCAGCAATACTTTAGCATAGATGGCGAAGTTAGCGATCATCCCGAACGGGTCAAAGATAGACATGGCCATACATAAAAGTTCTCGCTTGGTGGGGCACCTGTCGCTCTCCATTACGTCCCTATTAACCCTCGGAAATTTCAGTCTGAATATAAACACATCTTCCTCTGGTCTCCAACACATGCCCAGGATTTTTTCAAATGAGGCGTCGATGTCCATATTTACGATCTCATCTCCATGTTTAATATTCGGATCAGCTACAGACTGCAACACCTCCCTGATTTGAAGCCTCTCAGTCTAAAACCTCCTTCCGCTTTGGTGACTTTGATAGCTTCTTCCACTTCGTGACTTGACGGCTCTTGGGTGGCTTCTCAAAAATCTCGATGCGTTCAGGTTCTTCACAAATTCGGCTGAGCATGGGGAGCAACTGGCACCAAATGTCATCACTTGCATGATGTATTCCCCGATCGGCTCATCTACTGTCTCTCGCCAGAGAAAGCGCTGTAAATCTTGATGTTCTGGCTGAACAAGCACTTGGTGGTACATCTCTTGTATGTCTCCCGACACTGCTATAGGTCGCATCCAAAAATTAAATAGCACAGCAACTAGTGGCGGGCGGTCGTCAGGCCCCTTCATGAGGAACGAATTTGCGATACGTTGTTAACTTTGGCAGCTGCGTCGAAAACCAATCGGGTTTTTCGTGGTTTGTTTGGACTTTTGACCCTAATTGTTGTAATTCAAAATCACTCAACGACTGCACAGGTAAGTTCAAGTCGTCAACCGTTCTCACTTCCTTCATCTCACACCGTTCGGCTCCCGGCTTGTCTGCACTGATTTGAACATCAACCACGAACGACTTCCTCGCCGATGTCTCCTTTCCGAACCACTGCAATGTGAGATCCTTTGCACAACCCTTTAGACCCAGTCGATTTGCTAGACTTGTGCTTAAAATAGTCACTGAAGATCCTTCATCCAACATCGCATACTCCTGGAGTACAATGTCCTTGCCATATAGTCTGATGGGCACGACTCGGAACAAAATTTTTTCCTTCTTGACTGGATTAGAGCTAAGCATCAGCATCTCTGGTTCTACTGTATTGGTAGGCGGCGGCGTCGGTAGCGTTTGACTTTCGTGCAGCGATGGATGACGATTCTTAGCGCAACCACCGATTTCACACTTTTTCGATGACTTGCAAAATCTCGAGCGATGCCCATATCTTAGACAGGAGAAGCATAACTTGTTCTTCTTTACGAAAACCCATCTGGCTGGAACATCTAGTTTGTCGAAGACATGACAGTTGACTACTGGATGTGGTTCTCTTCCGCAATATCGACACTTGTTGGCTGGCACACGTTGCTCTACGGTATGTAGAACGTTTTTTGGCTTCGATTTTTGCTCAGTATTGGTAGTCGGTAGTAGAGCGTTCGGAGTGACAAGGCAGACTAATCTTGCTACTCCACTCAACCACTCGTCAAAGTGTCTAATCATTGGATACGGCCGAATTATGATACTGTGCTGTGCCCACTCCATCCTCTTGCTCATCGGTAGTTTGCTGATGAGCTCATCCAACAGGGTAGGGTTTGTTAGATGTTGATACATTCCGCTGGCTTCAAAAAACGAAGCTAGATTTTGAACCTTTGTCGCCAGTGGTATAAGCAGCTCCAATTTATAATTCTGCGATCGGTGAAATTCCTCTCATCTTCTTCAGCTGGCTTCGGACCAAACATTCGGGTCGCCCAAAGTTGAACTCCAATGCAGACATCACACGTTTCACATTATTTGGGTGAATCAATAACGACTCGACGGCTTCCCATGCAGCGCCTTTTAACCATTTTTGCAGACGGAACATGTTGTCTACACTTGAGTAATTCATCATCGCTGTGGACTCCAAAAATGCGGTAGCAAACATCGGCCATCCTTCTGGTCGACCTGCGTACTCAGGTAGATCGATTAACTTTCGATGGCCCATTGAGCTGTTCCGGCCTTGCTGACTAAAGGAGGGCGATGTGGACGTCTGTGGCGGAGGGGGTGCTGTTGGCTGATTAAATGGCAGAATTGCATTTATTGGCGACATGAACGTTGACACTCTAGGTATGGATGAGTGGTTGGCTTGTGACATAATCACAGGTCTGGATGCGTGCAGAAACTGTGTTGATTCGGCTCCGGTACACATAACCACTTCTGTCGCGGTTGTGCTTATATTCATGTTAGAGTTAGACGTCGAGTACTTTGATCTTGTGTTCACGTTGACTGGTTTGTCAGCTTGACTTTGTTCTAGAAGTTCCTGAAGACGTCGACGTTCTGTCCTTTCTTTTACTGCATCGGATTCGGCAACCTCGAGCTGTGCCCGTAGCTCTCGTTACTGTCTTTTGATTTCTTCCATTACCGTCGTCTCTCTGGGTTCGTTTGGCATTGGTCACTTGCACACGGCATGTATTAACAACTCACACTCACTTTATCAGATGTTGTGATATTCTTTGTAGACTTCTTAGACCAACTACAGACTACGTTGCAGGCACGACGACTTCGTCTGGCGACTGGTGTAAGGCAGCAAATGAGTCACAGGCGGCGACTATTACAAGGCATCAAATGTGTCGCAGGCGGCGACTATCTTGTTCTCGTTGACTACAAGTGCAGGGCAGCAATCTCTTATCGCGGGCGGCGATTCCTAAAGGCTTCGTTGTCAACGAGTTAAAACAAGAAATAAAGATGTGCGCGGCGGCGCAAAGTTTTCCTGGCCGGACTATCTGAAACCCCGAAGAGTCTTTCGAAATTAACAACACTCGCTTATACGCGTTCAATTTGTGAAGTGGAGTTTATTTCTCTATAATTTAATGTAATTCATTTGTTAAAAAAGGATATATTTCTATATTTTACATACTTACTGTTTTAGCAGACTCGTGGCGGCATCGTGGGCTTCAGAAAACAGAAAGACAAAACGGAAATTCTCCATTAACAACATGGCGTTAAATTCGTCCAGTTTGACAGTTCACTTAGGTCTGTTCTATTTGCCACACAGTACTGCCAGAGCTGTTACAAATTTAAATAAAGCAATATAATTTTTTAACATCCAGAGTTGTTACAATTTCAATTTAAAACGACATAATTTTCAACCTCGATTCAGTTTAATGACGAAATTTTCCACTATTTTTATATTCGGCCTGATGTACAACCTTATGATAGAATGCTATGTACTCCGACAAGCGAAAACAAACTCTTAAGCAATCGTTTTCAAACACCGAGATCTTTCCCAACAAGCTTGTTACTCCCCAACCACGCAAAACATTCTAATATCGGTTATAAATATTAAAAACCGACGCACAACAGTAACTCTTCATCTTTTTCCCCTACTATTATACTATTTGAGGGGGCTCAACATCCTTCGAGAAAATTACCAAATACACATATTATACATATCAAAACACAGCACAAGATCATACATTTTATTGGTCACAAGGAAAATTCATTTTGTTTCTCCCAAAAATGCTCATTACTGCCTTCAGTGCATCTTCAGATACATGTTTTGATTTCGGACTTCATTTTAGAACTCACCAACACTTCTAAATTCAAAAGCCAAATAGAATAGTTTAACTATGTAAATTGTTGTACATAAGTTAATGGTGCATACGTATCCAAAAATGCCTGCTTTAACTAATCACAAGATAAAATCAACTGAAACGAATGTTTTTTTTTTCACCTGTAAACACATTTACTTATACGAATTGATTTGACACTTCCAAACATCTTAACGGTACGCAAAATCCGTTGAAGCGCGCCAATTACAACAAAAAAGATCATAATGCTTTCTTTAAATCTGAACGTCTTATATTTAGCTTCAGTTCTGGCTTCCAATAGAGAGGTGGTCAGTTGCTTGGCAAGACTATTTAGTATGTTGCGCAGTTTTACGCTTGGTCAGGCTTTTCCACCAGTAGTGTCCACATATGAGTAGTTTAGTTGTCACTATTCCCGGATGACCATACTCCTCGTGATAGTGTTGTACAGCTTTCAACCCGAGTTCGGATGGTACGATGAACTGTGTTTTCCCACGAATCCGTTTTAAGTGTAGGGTTATTCAAAGGATTTCTCTTTTAAGCTCACTTGAGTTCAGCTATGATATCGGTGATAGTGTAGGTGTAGAGGGATAGATGGATCATCTGAAAAACCCATTTAATGGATTTTTTTATTTTGAAGAGCCACTGTAGCGCAGAGTGATCCGTCAACATGTCGACCATGAACGTAAACATGAAAATGTCCCATTGCGTCAACGACTGCAAAACAATCTAACTCTGTTGCCTGGCATCGCTGCTTGTATGAATAGTATGCTACTACCCGCTGTTGTAGTAACAGCCCTTATTTGCCAGCCAAGTAAGAAGTTCGGCTATGGTGCTATTGTCGTCGGTAATAATTTGTTAAACTGAAAAAGCGTTGGAGGGACTTGGCACAGTGGGAGATTCGTTTTCTTTCACTGCGATAAGTTTTTCGAACTGTTTCGTTCTGTTGGAGTTAACATATATTAGGAACGCTATTTCAACTTGGGCAAACCTACACTTTTCAAGTTTTAGTCTGATGTCGAATTGTTTTATATTACTCATGAATGATCGCATGGACGCTGAGCATTGTGCTGTTGCTGTGGTAGCAACCGAATGTAATCCGAAATACCTGGGATTCACCCAATGTCCTTCCACTCTGTGGAGAAGAGCTGCCGGAAGTTTTTCATAAATTCGTGGAGTCAAAGTGCTTCACCTACCTGTGCACAATCTCATTGTTTTCGTGAAATCGGTTGTGGCTTCGGCTGATGTGCGCGGCCGCGCAAAGTTTTCCTGGCCGGACTGTCTGAAACCCCGAAGAGTCTTTCGAAGTTAACAACACTCGCTTATACGCGTTCAATTTGTGAAGTGGAGTTTATTTCTCTATAATTTAATGTAATTCATTTGTTAAAAAAGGATATATTTGTATATCTTACATACTTACTGTTTTAGCAGACTCGTGGCGGCATCGTGGGCTTCAGAAAACAGAAAGACAAAACGGAAATTCTCCATTAACAACATGGCGTTAAATTCGTCCAGTTTGACAGTTCACTTAGGTCTGTTCTATTTGCCACACAGTACCACCAGAGTTGTTACAAATTTAAATAAAGCAATATAATTTTTTAACATCCAGAATTGTTACAATTTCAATTTAAAACGACATAATTTTGAACATCCCGCCCCCCGTGAGGCGCCCTTGTCCTCGACCAAAGCCTCACCAACATCCAAAACTGCCAACTTGACAGCTGGTCTTCGAACAACTCCTGCAGACGTTTTGACTTCGGCTAAACGGACCTGATCGTCTCGGCCCGCAAATACTTTTGAGATTCTGCCTCGTATCCATTTGTTCCTCGGGACGTTGACGTCGCATACGAGCACCAAATCTCTGGCATGTGTGTAAGTGGACGGCTGTTTATTATATTCTCTGCCTCGATAAGGGCACTCTGCAAAGTCTCTATTCTCGGAGCCACTTCGCTGAGTGAACATCTCAGTACTCTCTTTACTGTGCGCACCAGCCGCTCCCAGAATCCTCCCGCGTGTGGGTTTAGAGGACAATTATAAACCCATTCGATGCCTCTTGAACACAGCTCGGTCTTGATGGTATCGTTGTCGAAAATCTCGAAAGTAGCCAATTCATTTTTCGCGCCAACAAAATTGGTCCCATTGTTACTCCTCATCAACTTAGGAACGCCTCGCCTGTTCGCAAAATTTCAGATGCATAGGACACAATAATCTGTTGATTGATGATAGTTTTATAAACCTAAGCACCCAGGCCACCATTCTCTTCATCTTTAAATATTTTCCGATTCTTGATATGTCAAATTTTGGGTTACTTTATTGTTAATCTGGAAACTCGGTGGATATTGTGCCCGCGTGGCTTCATCTGCGGGGTTAAGTTTCGACGGCACCCAATGCCACTGCTTCATATAGCTGCTCTCGAGCACCTCGGCAATGCGAAACGCAACGAATTGTTTATGTCGCCTCGGTTCCGAACTGATCCAATTAATAACCGTCTTGCAGTCGCTCCAGAATACTCTGTCGTTCAACCGAAGTTTATGCCATTCCACAATAGAGTTAGCCAGCCTGACTCCCAGGACCGCTGCCGACAATTCGAGGCGAGGAATGGAGATCAGCTTCTGCGGGGCGCATTTTGTTTTCCCACAGACGAACGACACGGACACTCCAGCAGCAGACTCGATGCGAAAATATCCAACCGCACTGAAGGCCTCTCCACTGGCGTCGACGAAGACGTGGAGAACTATTTTATCTGCTGTCGAGAACCGAAGGTAATATCTAGGCATGCTTAACCGCAGCAACTCGGGAAAGTTCGACTTCCACTGCCGCCATCGAAGGAAAATTTCTTCGGGAATCTTCTCATCCCAAGTGATAGAACTCTTCCAAACTGATCGCAGCAATACTTTAGCATAGATGGCGAAGTTAGCGATCATCCCGAACGGGTCAAAGATAGACATGGCCATACATAAAAGTTCTCGCTTGGTGGGGCACCTGTCGCTCTCCATTACGTCCCTATTAACCCTCGGAAATTTCAGTCTGAATATAAACACATCTTCCTCTGGTCTCCAACACATGCCCAGGATTTTTTCAAATGAGGCGTCGATGTCCATATTTACGATCTCATCTCCATGTTTAATATTCGGATCAGCTACAGACTGCAACACCTCCCTGATTTGAAGCCTCTCAGTCTAAAACCTCCTTCCGCTTTGGTGACTTTGATAGCTTCTTCCACTTCGTGACTTGACGGCTCTTGGGTGGCTTCTCAAAAATCTCGATGCGTTCAGGTTCTTCACAAATTCGGCTGAGCATGGGGAGCAACTGGCACCAAATGTCATCACTTGCATGATGTATTCCCCGATCGGCTCATCTACTGTCTCTCGCCAGAGAAAGCGCTGTAAATCTTGATGTTCTGGCTGAACAAGCACTTGGTGGTACATCTCTTGTATGTCTCCCGACACTGCTATAGGTCGCATCCAAAAATTAAATAGCACAGCAACTAGTGGCGGGCGGTCGTCAGGCCCCTTCATGAGGAACGAATTTGCGATACGTTGTTAACTTTGGCAGCTGCGTCGAAAACCAATCGGGTTTTTCGTGGTTTGTTTGGACTTTTGACCCTAATTGTTGTAATTCAAAATCACTCAACGACTGCACAGGTAAGTTCAAGTCGTCAACCGTTCTCACTTCCTTCATCTCACACCGTTCGGCTCCCGGCTTGTCTGCACTGATTTGAACATCAACCACGAACGACTTCCTCGCCGATGTCTCCTTTCCGAACCACTGCAATGTGAGATCCTTTGCACAACCCTTTAGACCCAGTCGATTTGCTAGACTTGTGCTTAAAATAGTCACTGAAGATCCTTCATCCAACATCGCATACTCCTGGAGTACAATGTCCTTGCCATATAGTCTGATGGGCACGACTCGGAACAAAATTTTTTCCTTCTTGACTGGATTAGAGCTAAGCATCAGCATCTCTGGTTCTACTGTATTGGTAGGCGGCGGCGTCGGTAGCGTTTGACTTTCGTGCAGCGATGGATGACGATTCTTAGCGCAACCACCGATTTCACACTTTTTCGATGACTTGCAAAATCTCGAGCGATGCCCATATCTTAGACAGGAGAAGCATAACTTGTTCTTCTTTACGAAAACCCATCTGGCTGGAACATCTAGTTTGTCGAAGACATGACAGTTGACTACTGGATGTGGTTCTCTTCCGCAATATCGACACTTGTTGGCTGGCACACGTTGCTCTACGGTATGTAGAACGTTTTTTGGCTTCGATTTTTGCTCAGTATTGGTAGTCGGTAGTAGAGCGTTCGGAGTGACAAGGCAGACTAATCTTGCTACTCCACTCAACCACTCGTCAAAGTGTCTAATCATTGGATACGGCCGAATTATGATACTGTGCTGTGCCCACTCCATCCTCTTGCTCATCGGTAGTTTGCTGATGAGCTCATCCAACAGGGTAGGGTTTGTTAGATGTTGATACATTCCGCTGGCTTCAAAAAACGAAGCTAGATTTTGAACCTTTGTCGCCAGTGGTATAAGCAGCTCCAATTTATAATTCTGCGATCGGTGAAATTCCTCTCATCTTCTTCAGCTGGCTTCGGACCAAACATTCGGGTCGCCCAAAGTTGAACTCCAATGCAGACATCACACGTTTCACATTATTTGGGTGAATCAATAACGACTCGACGGCTTCCCATGCAGCGCCTTTTAACCATTTTTGCAGACGGAACATGTTGTCTACACTTGAGTAATTCATCATCGCTGTGGACTCCAAAAATGCGGTAGCAAACATCGGCCATCCTTCTGGTCGACCTGCGTACTCAGGTAGATCGATTAACTTTCGATGGCCCATTGAGCTGTTCCGGCCTTGCTGACTAAAGGAGGGCGATGTGGACGTCTGTGGCGGAGGGGGTGCTGTTGGCTGATTAAATGGCAGAATTGCATTTATTGGCGACATGAACGTTGACACTCTAGGTATGGATGAGTGGTTGGCTTGTGACATAATCACAGGTCTGGATGCGTGCAGAAACTGTGTTGATTCGGCTCCGGTACACATAACCACTTCTGTCGCGGTTGTGCTTATATTCATGTTAGAGTTAGACGTCGAGTACTTTGATCTTGTGTTCACGTTGACTGGTTTGTCAGCTTGACTTTGTTCTAGAAGTTCCTGAAGACGTCGACGTTCTGTCCTTTCTTTTACTGCATCGGATTCGGCAACCTCGAGCTGTGCCCGTAGCTCTCGTTACTGTCTTTTGATTTCTTCCATTACCGTCGTCTCTCTGGGTTCGTTTGGCATTGGTCACTTGCACACGGCATGTATTAACAACTCACACTCACTTTATCAGATGTTGTGATATTCTTTGTAGACTTCTTAGACCAACTACAGACTACGTTGCAGGCACGACGACTTCGTCTGGCGACTGGTGTAAGGCAGCAAATGAGTCACAGGCGGCGACTATTACAAGGCATCAAATGTGTCGCAGGCGGCGACTATCTTGTTCTCGTTGACTACAAGTGCAGGGCAGCAATCTCTTATCGCGGGCGGCGATTCCTAAAGGCTTCGTTGTCAACGAGTTAAAACAAGAAATAAAGATGTGCGCGGCGGCGCAAAGTTTTCCTGGCCGGACTATCTGAAACCCCGAAGAGTCTTTCGAAATTAACAACACTCGCTTATACGCGTTCAATTTGTGAAGTGGAGTTTATTTCTCTATAATTTAATGTAATTCATTTGTTAAAAAAGGATATATTTCTATATTTAATATACTTACTGTTTTAGCAGACTCGTGGCGGCATCGTGGGCTTCAGAAAACAGAAAGACAAAACGGAAATTCTCCATTAACAACATGGCGTTAAATTCGTCCAGTTTGACAGTTCACTTAGGTCTGTTCTATTTGCCACACAGTACTGCCAGAGCTGTTACAAATTTAAATAAAGCAATATAATTTTTTAACATCCAGAGTTGTTACAATTTCAATTTAAAACGACATAATTTTCAACAGCTGAGGTATTGAAGTGCAATTGGAAGCCAATCGACCGCTGTTGCCGGCTTCGCATACAACGGAAATTCGTGGTGGCGTTGAGGTATACCTTCAGTTAACTGAGCGAAGACATCAGCCTCTGCTAATTGGACGTGTCAAAGGAAGCGTATTTTGTCTCTGAAATCTTAAAGAAGCGATGTTGGCCTTGGACTAGAGGATTTGCGACAGCTGGACAGAATCATGCAATAAGTGATGCACATACTGCTGCCTAAGTGAGAATAAACATGTGCGGTGCTACATCTAATGCTAACCAGTAAGGTTCATTGTCCATCAGATAAGCCATAGGTTCAGAAATGCGTTCTTCATCGGATTAAAAAAAAAAAATTTGCCGCATGTTACTATCTCAAAGAGATTGAACCAAAGGTCAGCTCTAATAACAGTCTTATGTCCAGAAGATTGCCCTAATAGCTGTTGACAACAGCTATGGTTGTTGAGCTCGCCCAAGTGGCGTCGTTTCTAAACTGTATTCATGACTATGGGTGAATTCATAAATGTAACAGAATTGCAGTAAATTTACTGCAGCAAAACTTGAAAGCATTAACGAACACAACTTCTGCAGCATTTCTATCACAAATTTTCAGCTATCATTTGTGTTCATAAATTGTGTCCATAAATGTTATACAAACTTTTGGATATTAAGGTCCCTTTCACAGCTCAGGGAATTGCTAATGAGTTAACTGCTAACAGCGCCAAATGAGGCGTCGATTACTTTGTTCAAAGTGAATTAAATTAAAACGTGATCTTTATTCCTAATTGGGAAAAAATCATCCGTCTTGGGCTGCTGGTAAATAAAGAAGGAAATAGAAACGAGAAGACATCCTGTGTAATTCTTTTTAACGATGCGAACGCTGCCTTCAGCAGTCTGTTGAGTTGAGTTTCTGCTCACATTTATTTAACATCTCTAAAATATTTTGTTGTTCAGAAAAAAGTTGATTGCCTTGAAATCAACAGCGAATTTAGAACAAGATCCGAATACTATATGTCCATTAAATATCGTCTGATAACATATTACAATAGCAGAAGCAAAAATCACATAGAATAGCATTTTTTAAACTTGTTTTGAAGACTATTTTTATTACATATTATGCCAGTAAAGATGACATCGCACAACAAACAATTCCAAGATGAAATTATTTGGCATCCAACAGATTGGCTCAAATCGTGCTATTGTGAACAATGCCAATGCATCGATGTCATATATTGAAAGTTAAGGTTAAATTGGTGTAGTGCACTCGTTTGAAAGGGTGTGCATGATTTTGCTTTTGGCGTGAACGTTGAGAATGGAAAAACAATTAATTTCTCATCTTTTACCAATTTTAGTTCAAGACATGGCTTCTCTCCGGAATATAATCATTGTTCTTATTATAATTAAATTCTAATGGAGCACTAAAAAATCGTTCTGATTTTACTATCACAATTTTTACGTGGATTGGTTCATTGTCAAAATTGTATTTCCTAATTGCTTTATTTGGCAAAATGGCAGAATCCAATAAAATATTTACTTTACTCCTATATTTTTTTTGTTATTTTAAATTGTTGCGATATCTTGCGATATGCTTTGTGCATGAATCCGAAGTGCTGCTTCGGTGTTAAATGTATCCTTAAATTTTGAATACATGAATTCGTTGCACGAAACCGAGTAGAAATTTACTCTTTTTATTTTTTAATTAATTTAAATTTAAATTAAAGAAAAACAACGTATAACTAATTCAAAACAACAGTTTTGTTCAAGGAAGTCTTAATATGATAATGGTAAAAAGCCATATATTGGAGGTTAACCATTCGGAGTAAATACACCATAACCTACCCTTTAGCTTCAAATCGAACAAATCGACGGCAAAAGCAAAACGAATTGTCAATTGTTGGGTCATGTCAATGTCAAACATTGTCGATGAGTAGGTTACTTTCGCTGTGCAGTTTCGTTTACGACATTCACGATTCAAAGCTGACGCGTTAAATTACTTTTAAAAAACTATTTGTTCCCAAGAATAATATCAGACTGTGCGGCGCGTGTTAAGGTTTGCAACCTTGTAGCTGTCGTTAACCGCAGAGCTGATATTTATAGGCAAATGTCATTTTTCGGCCACTTGTCATTTGCCATTTTGATAAATGGCGTTTTCCATTGGCGGGCTAAAGCCTTCTTTTTGTACAATGGAGACAAAAAAAAATTACAAGACTATTCCATTGGCATTCTTGTGACTTTTTTAGAACCAAAATTGGTTCTGGTTTTCATTTTAGAAGTAAAATTTCTCTTTTGAATTTTATGTCGCTTGAAATGCGTACGTATATGTGCCTGTCTACATTATCATGGGAATGAAAGTCATGTCGCGCGAGACTGATAGATTTTATGTGAGTAAAAAGCGAGGGGTTGATTGCACCCAAAATCCACCGAAAGTCCACTCAAAAATATAATTCTCGGTGGAAAAAGGAATGATCTTTCGTCAAAGTGCCTCGTTTCATTACTTTCCGACCATCGGAGGGTTTACATTATACGGGGGACTAAAAAACTTAATTCTCTGCGGAGGTATAAGTTTTCTGTTTTCAAAGCGTTTCCTTCAATAGATTTTTTTAATTTTTTTATGATAGTCGTGTGGTGATCAGTGTGTGGAAGTCAAAAAGTAGAGGGCGAGAGGGATTGAAGAAAAAGCGAATTAAATCTACAGTAGGAAATCGATTCTTGATTAAAACGGGGCCTTGTACACATACCAGTTATGTTGCTGTTCTTGGGCGTCATAAGAAGAATTTTTTTTTTAATCAATAAATTTTATCCATGTCAACCTTCCACCTCAACTACAGATAAACTAACCTAAATGGCAAACTCTACTAAACTTTTGCAAATCCTTAACTTTCGCACGGACACACTGTAAGTGAACTACCAACACTTTGTAGATCTCCATAACCTGTCAGAATTTGCTAGAATGAGATCAATTTACAAGTAAAGTTGCTAGAATGAGAGCAATTTAAAAGTAAAGTTGCTCGAATGAGAGCGGTTTGCACACGTGTGTGTGGGGGATGACGTTTTTTGAGTAAAAACATTCCCCTCTTTTGTACATTTTAGTCGAAGAAATTTGTTCTTGTAGAAGACTAATTAATAATTAAAGTTTCAAATGAAAAATTCTTTTTAGAAAGTGTTTACAGACAAAATCAATATATTTATAGAAGGCAAATGAAATGAAAGTACTTCCCTCACACTTTCTGGAATGACATATAGAAAGATAAATTATCGAAAGAACTCATTCAGGTGTGTCTAGACTTAAATAATCCTTGTCCTGAAGTTCAAGGTTTTAAATAAAAAACTGATAAATTCATTAAAACTTGTTTTGTAAGTTTTTTGTTTTGGGAAACAAATGAAAATAAAGACAGTTGACATGCGTCTGTATAAAACAGTCTCAAATCCGTTCGCTTAATTTTTAACAAATGTTCTCTCTGAGAGTGAATTTTATTCCCACTCCTACGGATTTGACAGTTTTTACATATTTAGTCCAAAAAGTATTCGAACTCGTAGATTTTAGCGTTCTCCATCTGTCAAAATTGCTTTCATTCCAATGAAGCTTTTTTGGTGCGTAGCCATTGTGTAATGGGAATGATTTCACGGCTAGGCAAATGTAGAGAGACACTTATGATGTATGCATAAATAATATGATTCCAACAAATTTACTGGAAATTGAAATTTAATGTCAATACTGTCAAAATTGCATTCCATTGTAGTCACTAGTCAGCTTTGTTATGTGGTAAAGCTGTAACAGCTAGGTAAACAAATCCTTCTGGAATTTTATCTCGTGGAAAATGTGATACTTCCCTCTAATTTGACTTCTGTTTTCTATATATTAGTAAATAGTTAAGCAATAATTAATTTAAATTAAAAGGCTTACTTTAAGTAAAAAAAAAATTTTATTAAGAATGGAATACCCGGTCTAACAAAATATGGTAAGAGTTAAATTGCACTAAATTTAACATGTCTTCGATTTTATTTTGAACCAGGCACATATGTAAATTTATGTGTACATACTTTCATAGACAATTTTGTGAAAACATTTTACTTGTTTTGTGATTTGATAAAAATGTAAATAGTCTCTGGGAAAAATCGAGAAAAATACCTTTATATAATGTGATTTTAAAATCGTAAGTGCATAATAAAGGTGAGAGTAACTCTTTCGGAAAAGCGAAGAAAAAATAAAATAAAAACATGTAAATGAAAATCCATGAGTACATATGTATGTATGTATATACCAAGTCTATTGAATAATATTCGCCTTTTTTATTTTATAAGTACGAACAAAATGTAAATATATAGCTTTTATTCAATAGAATATATTATATATTTAAGTATATATTTTTTCTGGGTAGTTTAACAATTATGTTGTTCATAATAGATAGTTTCATTTTTAACATTTTACAAAATTATGTTTACAGTTTTCGATACGCGCTCTAAATGAAATGAACAATATTTAACTTTAGTATTTGTTAAAAGCAAACACATTTGATTGGGAAACGCAGTGCGTTTTTTTATTTATTTCTCTGGTATTAAATACATCATTTCATTTAAGCTAAATAAATTCGCTCCCTTGAGAGATATTTTCTCAGAGTCTTTATTTACTTTTATTTTTTTATTCTATTCTATTTATCTTATTTTAACACAATTTGTATATTTCATGCACAAAGCTACTGCTTATCAGCAGATGGTTAGGTACTTACTGTTAATGGTTGCAAATATAAATATAATAATTAATTATTATTTGAAATAATTTAGTTAGAAATGCAACAGTTTTAAATAACAAAATTAATGTTAAAAAAGTATCTTTCAAGCATTTTCTTACGTTTTTTTGTAAATCATAACTAGATTTCGACCGAAGGTGAATTTTTTGACCGAAGCCGAAGCCGAACTTCGGTTTCTTCATCACCTTCGGCCGAAAACGAAGCCGAATCTAATGGAGATTGTATTTGAAAATGCTAAAGAGCCTAAAATATAGTGACCAGTTTGATAAAATCGATTGGTAGATATTTTCTTTTTTATTAATTTATTTTTCAAAGACACAAACAGCAAAATAGCCTGTAAAATATTACAGTAGACTCTTTTAAATAACACATAAACGAAACAATCAAAATGAATGCTTAGCAAAGAAATAAAAAACAAAAAATAACCAGTAAAAAAACCCAAAACCCTAGGTACATTCGATAACACGTAAATACAACAAACAAAGTTAATATGAGAAGACAAACGATGAAGTAGAATTAATAATCAAAATTAAATAACTTAATATTACATGTAAGAAACAGAAGTTTTTGTACATTTTCTCCCTGCAAATTATCCCCGATCAGCATAAATTTGTCCAGCAGCACTGAATAATTGCTCACTCGCTACACTAGTAGGAGGAGCTGAAAAATATTTGTTAGCTACTTCTTTCAAGTAGGTATAAGGACTTGACGCCCAATAATTAAAAATATCAGCATTCCTTGTAGCTACCTGCTACAGAAATGAAACAAACATGAAATGACTTGCTCGAAATCTCCTCCAAAACGCGGTATGATAGTTTAATTTTTTCGGAAAAATGGTTCGGCTTCGGCAAAATCTTCGGCCTTTTCTTGCCGAAGGTGGAAATTTAAGCCGAATGTGGCCGAAGGCGAATGTTCGGTCGGACTCTAGTCATAACATGCTTAAGATCTGCTGGTATTTAATTCATTATGGTAGGGATAGTATACATATGCATATAGACTCTCTTTTCCCCTAACAGTCTTTGCGCTCTTCTTCTGGTGTTTATATGGTGTCGTATACGTTGTTGGAAACGTGTATCATCGAAGTACTCTAATAATGTCATCTTGTATACATCATACACCTTTAGTGTCTTAAAGTTCGTATTGTTAGAGTTGAAGATTTTGCCCAGACTGATTTTCACCGCATTTCCCCATGCTAGTACACCGTATCTGATATGAGATTAAAGCAGAGCATAGTAGACCAGCTTTTGGACTCTTAACATCACTATATTTCCTTAAGTTGAACATTCCAAATGCAGCACTCTTTAGTTGTAAGCGCAGATTATTTATATGGCTACGCCTTAAGAAGTTTTCGTCAGTTGTGGTTCAGAGATATTTGATTGTTTTTACTATTTCAATGGCTTCTATATCAATCAAAAACTTCCATTTTTCAATTATGGCGTATTTTACTCCACCATCCCTAAACATCATCATTTTTAACTTTTAAGGTTTAGTCAGATTCCATGTTTTGCAATACGTTTTTAGTCTGTAGCTGCATGGTATCTATTTTGTCAGCCAGAAAGACGATGTGGTCAACAAACATAACAGCCGGTATCTTAATTCCACTGAGCTCGATCCCACCTTTAACGACTTGCGTTATGTATAAAATAAACAGTAGTTAGCTTAGAATACAACTTTGTTTGAAACTTATTGAAGTTTCACAGTCCAGTACCTTTATTTTTTTTTAAAACTGTACTGTAGAAACTTTGTAGAATTCTGTACTTCTCAATAAAGTTGGTGAGCCTATTTACTACGAATATTTACTGAATTAGTGGTGTTAAGATAACCGCATTCATTTTAAGGTGAATCGGTCTAATGTCAGCTCATGGAGATTCGCAGGTCTTCAGAGCGCATAATATTTTAAAGACTTCTGGTTCGCTAACTCCTTCAACATAAATAGACTTTTGCAGACTTACGAGGGGCGTTCAATATATTCTCGGTATCGATATGAAGGAAAATGCGAATTCAATTTAAATTGTTTTTATTTTTCAATATAATCTCCCCAAACCTCAATGCATTTGTTACATCTTGAGATAAGCTTTTTTAAACCCTCAAAAAATAAATTTCCTCTTTCTCTGCAAAATACCCATTTATTGCCGACTTGAGTTCTTCATCATCCGAAAATCTTTTTCCACGAAGACATTTTTTCAAATCCGGAAACAGGAAATAATAACTAGGGGCAAGGTCTGGACTATAGGGTGGGTGTTGGATTTCTTCGAAACCACAATCTCGCGCAGCAGCCTTAGAAACTCGCGCCGTGTGAACAGGAGCGTTGTCATGAAGAAACAACACACCCGCTGCGAGTTTACCCCGTCTTTTCTTTTTAATTTCCTCCCGCAAATTATGCAAAGTGGAAGCGTAGGATGTGGCGTTGATGGTTTCACCTTTTTTTTTTGTACTCAATGAGCAAGATTCCCTTTGAGTCCCAAAAAACTGTGGCCATGAGCTTCCCGGCAGACGGAGTGACTTTGAACTTATTCGGGGGGTCTGTTCCTTTTTTATGCCACTGCATGGACTCTTGTTTGCTTTCAGGGTCATAGTGGTGGACCCATGTTTCGTCCCCAGTAACAATTCGATCCATAACACCGTCCGCGTTCTCACTACACATCTCCAAAAGGGTCGTCTTCAATGGTCTCTCTGATCTCTTGAACTCACTTGACCACTTTTGCACAGTTGATAATGAAGGTGCGGAACCCTGGTAAACAGCCACCATCTCTTCATGAATAGTTTTTTGACTTTTTCCTTGCTTAGTGAGAAATTTAATTACAGCGCGATGCTCAATTTTCACCATCATCGTCTCAGTTGCCATTATGATTCTGTTTAACTAGAGATAAAACGCGAATTAATAATCACATTTATATGAAATTTTACATGAATGCACTAAAATAATAGTATTACTTGATAAATAAGTCAATTTATATATACAACCAGAGCTTCACCCCGATACCGAGAGTATGTTGAACGCCCCTCGTATGTTTTCATGTTGCGAACATTTATTCTGAAATGTAATCAACAAAAAGTTTTTTTTACGACAAGAGCTCGTTTATTGTATTCCAACTTTTTGTTTCGGTCATTTTTCGCGTTTGAAATTGTTTTTCTGTATGCTTCCATTTACGAGATTTCAAAAATCTTTGTATTCTTCAGCGTACTTTATATTTCGTGGAATATTTTTCCATTTTCTGTAGGTTTTGTTTGTGATAATATTAAGTGTTATCCAAGGCTTATGCTTACGTTCTTTTTTATTTGTTGTTCTTTTGTTGATGCCGGACTAGGTGGGGTGAAAGTAACCTCCTTAGGAATGAAAAAAATTTTTTTTTATGTTTTCTTCCAACTTTTTGATCCTGTCCGAAAAGTAATTTTCCGGAAGGTCTGCAAAATACTCCTCCGTGGCGTCGATGATTTCCTCGCGTGAGCTGAATTTTGTATTGATAAGCCATCTTTTGAGGTTTGGGAAGAGATAATTGTCCGAGGGAGCCAAATAGGGCGAATACGGTGGATGCGACGACAATTGGAGCCGTAAGTCATTGATTTTTTGGTTGCGATGTTCTTTTTTTTTCGCTTCATGTGAGGCCGTTTTGCAGCGATTTCGGCCTTCAATCGCTCCAATAATTCACAGTAATACTCGCTGTTGATGGTTTTTCCTTTTTCGAGGTAGTCCACGAAGAGTATGCCATGACAATCCCAGAAAACCGACGCCATAACTTTTCCGACCCATCGAGCCTCCCTCGGCCGCTTCGGAGCACTCGTGCCGGCTTCAGTCAATTGCCGGGCACTCATTCTGTTCTCTGGTGTGTAATAGTGGATCCAAGTTTCATCAACAGTTACCAATCGACGCCAAAAGTAAAGTCCGCCCGATTTCGCATCAACAAGTTTAAACACTCTTTCGAAGTGTTCTCACGTTTGTGTTTTTGGTCAGGAGTGAGCATGCGCGGCACCCAGCGGCAGGATAACTTTTTTATATGCAGAATATTGCCCAAAATATGGCGTGTGCGCTTAGTACTAATCTTTGTGGTATCTACTAGCTCGCGCACCTTCACTTTCATGTCAGCTAACACCATTTCATGTATTTTTTTGACATTGTCCTCTGTAACCGCATCGTAGGGCCTGCCGCTGCGGACTTGATCGGTAGTGGAGTTGCGGCCACCACGAAACTCTCGAAACCAATATTTGACGGTGTAATCTGACGGAGCATTAGCCCCAACTTTTCTTTTGTTTCCTTCGCCCTTTTGCCTCTCAAAAAATAATGTTTTATGAGAGAACGAAAATCGTTTTTGTCCATACTCAACATGATGCCAAGCACGTCAAAAACAATCAGCTGTCAAAACAAAACTAAAGACAGTATCGCACTGAAATTTGGCATGTCTGCCTAAATATGAACGGATTTCAAGGCACCATAACCTTTTTTGCAGTCGCAGCGAATTCTGGCGGTCAAGAAGGTTTCGTTTCACCCCACCTAGTATATCGTTCATTTTGTTATCAAAATTATTGTACAAGCATTCAATGTTAGTTTCCTAACATATATTAGCCAGTTTACTTTTTATATTAATTCGCTGATTTGCGTGGAGTTCCTTGTGGTAGCATACTGATCAGAAATATCAGTTTAAATTATTGCCGAAACTATCTCTTGTTTAATATGCTTACGTGTATGTGTTCTGTAAGCATTGAGGTGTTTCTTCTCAGATCAACCCGAGATGATTGCTTTTAGTTAGTTAGTCCGTCTGACGCTATCACCTCGCTGTATTTGAGAACAAGTAAGTTATCTCCATCGTGAGTACTTATATTCATATTTCCTAATAAATATAATTAATTCCTTTTCTTTCCAAATATTTTTGTCAAATTCTTTTAAAAACCTAACAGTGCTCAGTTTTGGTTGTCTGTAGATTGCTTACATACATACGAGTATATATTTTTTGTTTTTATGCGTTAGTTTCATCTGTATGGCTTCGTAAAATGACGTTTTCTGCGAGACTATTTCTTTTATTCCGTTAAATTCTGGACTAAAAACAATGATGGTATAAAAACGTTTCATCTTTATGTATATTTATTTCTTCAGCACAATAATATCGATGTGATGTAGAATGCTTTTGATTTCTGCTTGTTAAAACAAATACAATAAAATTTCACATCTTTGAGTGAATTTTTATCGATGTTTGTTTCGCTGTACTCTTTTTCCATGTTTTCTATTTTGTGTCGTGCTTCTCTTATGCTCTCGTTCTGATTAGATAGAGATTTTGCTCACATCGTTGATAGAGCCTATATTTATGGTTGCACAATTTTCCGATTTTGTTTGCTATTACCTTAGCCGATGTCTCCCACACAAACTTCAAATTATATTCTTTGGCTTTGGTTTTGTTTTTGGCAAGCCAGAGTAAATGTTTGTTTGTTGGTGTCAAAAGATAGTGGGACTTACTATTCATAAATATTGACTAAAATTTAAATCCTTTTGTAAATGCTCGATGTAATATATTAATATATGTTATAGGTGATACAGGGTTCTAGAAGAAAGTAGATTACTAACCAGCGACGTAAGTTTTGGGTAAATAAATTGTATTAATGTATATTAATAAATAAAAATATTTGTGTGCGATCTACGAAAAAAAGATAAAATTCATAGGTATTGTAAAATGTTTGTGTGGGTACAAATGATAGAACTTATTCTTTTCAATAGAAATCGCTTTATTCAGTACAGTTACAATTCACTACTTAATTGTTTCTCTCAGTACAATCCAATTTCTCAACCGCTTATACTTTTCTTATCTTTTACTTAAACCACTTAATCACTTCTCCTAATTAACACTTCAAATTTCACTTTAGAACTGATTTGCATACCTTGGGGATGCTGGATGCTGGGGGGGTAGGAGTCCGAATAGGACGGAGAGTTTTTTCTTCACTCAGAGTGATACGAAGGTTATAATTCACACTATTTGTTTTGTGCTTGAAACTCTACAACATCTAAATTTACATGTCAGTGTTATGCCTTCACACGCAAAATTTTTCTGTCTGAGTTCCAATTACACAAATGAGAAACTTGAAAAACTTGTCAATGGGTAGGATTCGAACTTTGACCCTCCGAGTGAGAAGCGATTGCTAGTACCACTACACCACGGCCACCACCATATATTGAAAACTGATGCGACTGATTTTTTTTGTCCAATTTTAAAACACACCCAGAAATTAAGACGCATGAAGAAGTAATTCAAATACAATAATCTGTGCATTGTATTACCTGCACAATTTATTTAAATATTTGTTTATTATTATTATTAATTATTACTAATTATTATTATTATTAATTATTACTAATTATTATTATTATTAATTATTATTATTACTATTATTAATTATTATTATTACTATTATTAATTATTGTTATTATTAATTATTATTATTAACTATTATTAATTATTATTATTAATTATTATCGTTATTATTATTACACTAGCCAACACTAAAAAAATATAAATGTAGTACAATTTGTAGACATACTCACTTCTATTAGCAGAAAAATATTAGTTTTCTTATATTACGTCCAGAACTGACAGAATATTTGAATTTCGAAAAAGTATATTTTTAAAGTTATTTTGAGGGTAGATGTAAATTTTACACCTTTGAGCACAAAATGAGCAGAAAATATAAAATTGATTAGAATTTCACACAAATTGTATTACCGTTTCTAATTAAGTGACGCACTTCTTTCACAATTTAATGCAATTGTGTACGAATTGCGAATAAAATATATTCACCTTATCTCAAGTTTAAGAATGACACAAGGAGGAAAAAATGATAAAGAAAAATTTACCGCTAAAATTTAAACAGTTGGTTGAACGAAGACAACGAATGGAAAATACAGAAGTGTTTCTAATTATTGGCAAGAGCTGTATATCTAGCAACATGTTTTGCGTCTGTACAAATTCTCCTGATATCTTTTGCTATATTTGTGGTTCATACGCACAAAAAAGTCAAAAAAAGGCCATCTCATTATTGATAAAGAGGTGTTGATAGTGCATATTTTAACTTGGATATTCGTAATCAGGATAAAAATTGGGTACCACCACAGATGATATAGTTTACATAGATATTGCACGTCGAAGGAAAAAATCTAACCAGTTTTTAATTGCCTGTTTTTACTTCGAACTTCAAGTTCTGAACAATTTGTATGAACAAAATGTATTATAAAACCGAAGTCAATTCTTGTGATCGCATGTGTTGTATTGTGTGTACAGCCGGAAAGCATGCATGCGCCGCGCCGTGCAGATGTGTTTGTAGTTTCTGTTTTCAACTTTTATCCTCATACATAAAACAACCACAGTTCACGGAGCTGCGCGGCCTCGCTGGCTATGTAGTTGCTTTACCTCATTCGCCACATGTTTATTTATGTGACTGAACAATTTTTCTTAGTAAATTTTGTCAGCGTACTATTTTGCAGTTTATTTTTCGATAGCAATGGGTGACAAGAGATTATCTGGAGTGGACTTGAAAATTGTTAAATGCCCTTCTAGGGAAAAAATTAAATTTTAAATAATTTATGGATGAAGGCATGTGGTTTTAAAAATGAAGGCAAATACTTTGTTTGTGGATATCATTTTTGTCCCGAGTTTGTAGGAAAAAAATATCTTAAGGCGGATGCTGTTCCTTCCTTAAATTTAAATTCTGATTTGGATTCAAACTTGAATTTAGAAGATTTGAATTCTCCTTTAACTAAACGAAGAAGAACGTCGAGCAGTTGCAGTACTTCATGTGCAAGGTGCGATCAGTTATTGGAAAGATGTGCAAAAGAGGAGAAAGAAAATGCAACTTTAAAAAAAATATTGTTAAGTTACAAACTTAAATTAAAAAAATTTAAAAATAAAACATTATAAAAAAAGCAGAGCGCATACTGCCATAAAAATTTCTAATAAAAATAAAATATCTACGACGTCTCAAATCAAAAGGCTCAATATTTCAGACCATTCAAAAGCATATTGTAAAATGCTTCTGAAAGAATCAAAGACTACAAAATACAACAGCCACGAAAAAGAACTTTCCCAAAATATTTATTATAGATCACAAAACGCCTATAAATTTTTGAGAGATAGACTTGGCTTTAAACTTCCTCACATTTCCTCTTTCTGTAGATGGGCTCCTGTAAAAGGATTACAACCAGGATATGAAAACAATGCTCATTCGTATCTTAAGTCAAAGTTCGCTTTATTAAACCAGCGAGAACGTTGTGTTGTCCTGATAGTTGATGAAATTAGGATTCGTAAAAACTTCACATATAATATAAAAAATGATTTAATAGATGGTTTCGAAGACCTTGGTGTAGAAAGAAGTAGATTGTTTGCTAATGAAATATGTTTTTTCATGCTAATGGTTTGTTTGATAGTTGGAAAAGTGTTTTAAACTATTCACCTTGTGTCAGCAAACGGTGTAAATGGGGATAGCCTAAGCGAAATTATAAAAGAAATTATTAAACAATTTGAAAATCTGTCAAGAACTTGGTCTAAAGGTATATGCTATTGTTTGCGAAAAAGGGGCCAATAATAGAAAAGCTTATAAAATGTTAGGTGTTTCTGAAGAAAATCCATTTATAATTTTTAATGATGAAAAAATATTTTTTTTTATGATTTCCCTCATTTCCTAATGTTCTATTGAAATCAGATCTACAAACTCCAGATGGTAAAGTGTCTTTTGATGTTATCAGAGAAATATACAATTTGGAAGTTGACAACGTAGCTAAGACATGTTTAAAATTTAGAAGTTGTCATATATCATCAAATGTCTTCGAAAAAATGCATGTTGACCTTGCAACGCAAATATTTAGCCGGACAACTGCGGCATCGATTCAAACTGCTTTTGAATTTAATTGCTTAAAAGAAAGCTCTAATACATCATGACAAAAATGTTTTAAGGCGGGGAGTTCAGCTAGAGAATCCAGCTTATAATGAGTTATCAGTTAACCTTCCAAAAAACTTTTGTTTAAAAGAAATGGAACAAACTATAAACGGGGTCTTACTACTTTGTCATGATATAAGCAATGGCCTATATGAGAACGTGGATTATTTACCAACAAAGAGAATTCATCAAGACGTATTAGAAAATTTATTTTCTATTATTCGCATCAAAGGTGGTTACAACAAAAATCCGTCTGTTTACGAATTTAATGTTTTGATGTCGAAAATTCTCTCGTCAAATCTTATTAATTTTTCTCCTTTCAGTAACTATGATGATGATGATGTAGAATTTTTAAACGTAGACTTATCTCCAACTCCAAACTAATATTCCAAAAACTTCTTCATTGCTTAGGGATCGTAAGAAAATCGTATGCGATGAAACTCTGTACGAAAAAGTCATTTGTGATATGGAAATCGAAACTAAAATCACATTAGAAACAACAGCAATGCGATATTTTACTAGATATCTTGCTTTTAAAATGCTTTTAAAGAACAAATATTTAAATTGTTCCAACTATTTTTAAAAACTGGTTAAAAAAATAACATATCCTTCGGAATTTTTCATCTTTGCAAAAAATTATTCTCAAAGAAGTGACTTTGGGAGTCTGAAGGCACCAACTAATGAATTTTTTAACGTTTGTAAAGTTCACTTCAAAGTATTTAATAGAATTTTCGGAGAACGTCCACAAGAAAGAAATATAAGAGAGACAATGTCCTTGGAATGCATAAGGATAACAAGTACTAGAGATCTGAAATGGTTTGATGAAAAAAGTCCTTGCTATGTGCATCGCAAGGACCTTCTATACTTTGCTCTCCTTGTTCTATTACGGAAGCATAGTTCGTGGAAGATAGAAAAAAACATAGCATCCAAAAATCAAAAACTTCTAATTTTAATTGAAAAAAAAAACTTAAAACAGCTATTCAATAAACGCAACATTAAAGAGAGCGCATTCTGCTTTGACCTTCCTATGGTTCTCAAATATAATGTTTATTATCAGTCAAATTTGATTTAAAAAAATTACGTTGCGAAAAACGGAAAACTTCTATCCAACAAACAGAACACACAATTAAGAGTAACATCATGTCTGAGTATGATTCACTTTAGTGCGATCGAACTGGGACGTACGGGTACGTCCCATTGAATGGAAAAATGGTTAGATTTTTTCCTTCGGCGTGCAATATCTATGTAACCTATAGCATCTGTGGTTCCACATATCTGTTTCCTTAGCTGTCTTACAAAATTGACGTGTGGGCTTAGGAAAATGTAAAGGAATGCCTTTTTGTCAACCTGTACTATAGCGCGAACCTAAAGATCATGTGAGTGACTGCTATTTTTATCTCACTAATATAAAAGGGTTTTCTAGAAAATCTAAGTACACAATAAAATATCCAGATGTATCGTCTGTCACGAAAACAGTGCCACATTCGGATGACATTCCAATACCTAATTTTGAACCGAATACAAGTGACTCTGGCGAAGACTATGAAGTGAATTGTGTGGAGGAGGAAGAATTTCCAGTTCCAAGTAACTCAAAAATTCCTCATCTGGTTAGTCAATCGGAGCTTAATAACCTAATTAGAGATTTAACTAAAGAAAAATCTGAAGTACTAAGTTCAAGATTTAAGCAATGGAATCTCCTTCAGCCGGGTATTAATGTTACTACTTACCGCAAGCGTCACAATTCCTTTATACGAAACGTACGGTGTACTGAAACATATCTTGGAAAAAATCATGTATAATATACATAAATGTTTGATCTGTGCTGACTTAAAAGTTGTTGCGTTACTTTTGGGGCTACAGACTGGTTACACAAAGTATTGTTGTTTTTTATGTGAGTGGGACAGTCGAGCTAGAAATCTACATTACATTCAGAAAACATGGTCTTCAAGAACTACTTACATTCCAGGAAAAAAGAATATTAAATTTGACAGTTTAGTTGATCCACAAAAAGTTGTATTACCGCCTCTGCACATTAAACTTGGGCTTATCAAAAACTTCGTAAAAGCTATGAACAAAGAAATTTCCTTCTTTGAGGGAAGCTAAAATTAGGAAGGGGATATTTGTAAGTCCGGATATCAAAAAGATAATAAAAGATGCAGATCTCATTTCAAGCCTAAATGAAGTAGAAAAAGATGCCTGGACTTCTTTCGTCGCAGTCATTGAAAATTTTTAAGGGAATCATAAATCTCCGCAATATGTTGACCTTGTTGAGAAAATGTTCCAAGCTTTTCATAAAATGAAATGCAATATGTCTTTGAGAATACATTTCCTGGACTCGCATTTAAATTTTTTCCCAGGAAATATGAGCGCTATGAGTGATGAACACGGAGAGCGATTTCACCAAGATATAGCTATGATTGAAAAACGATATCAAGGAAAATAGAACCCTGCGATGCTTGCAGACTACTGCTGGTTGACAATTAGGGACTTACCAACCACAGAGTACGATCGAAAAACAAAAAAAAAATAATAAAATTAATGTCAGTATAAATTTGTTTACAAAAGTGCAAAATACAAATAAGTATATATGTTAACACCGAAAATGTTTATTCTGCATAATACTTCAGAACACACTCCAGCGAGATGACCCATAGCATGAACTGTGCACCTGCACACGCCAGACATAATTCCAAGAAGTTAACCCGAAAGCCACCAAGCCAACCCGTCAGCAATTTCACCTGTGCAATCGAAGGTATAAATAATTGTATTAGATTTAAGTAGCTTCAGTTTGTGATTACTGTATGGTAATAACCGAACGATATCGAACAACAAACGTGTAGACAACGATGAATCCCAATGCGAACAACGATTTTCAGCTATGAGAGAAAAAAAAACCAAAAGGGAAATAAAACGAATTTGCTTAAGTGTCTTATAATGTGTGTTATTATCCGTATGGTCCAAATTCGAATGAAAAAGAAAAGCAAAAGTACAATATAACATAGTATTACATGATAGAAGAATCAAAGAGCAAAGAAAAAATGCAAAATGAAAACATAGAATGTGTTAATTGAATTCTATAGTGGGTTTCTTACCCACGATCTTACAAATCAAATGAAAAATTTTAATTACAAGCAAGGAAAAGGAATAAGATTTTAAACATTTCTAAACAATTACCAATCCTAATAAACGGGACGATTGTCCCCTAAAAGAAAAACTTTTGTTTTTTTTAACTTCCCCTACGTGTCTGTACGTAACTTATATCATAAAATTGTGACGCGATAGAAGAGTTTAATTTGAGAACACGAAGTTTTTTGTTGACTAGTGTTACTAATTGTTTTTGGCTTGCAATTTATCGTAGCCACAAGGCATTTCTGGTGATAACACAATCACTGAACTTTGTGTTCAATAAGCCGATTGCGGTACGCGCTGTGTGGCAAGTGGGTGGCACCGTTCTGTTGACACCATTAATCCTTTGTATAGAAAATAAGTATTCCTAAATAAAATGTAAATGAAGTCGAAAGACATAGATATATGTATTCAGAGTAGCTTAGAGTGCCTGTGTGGGGCCAGTAAGATTGTTAAGTAATTGTAAGCTAGCATTTAAGCATTTTTTGTTAGAATGTAAGAGTTAGTTTTAAGAAAATAAAATGCATTTAAAACTGAAAACTGAACCATTAATCCTAAAATGTTTCCAGCTCAAATTTATAAAAAAAATGGTTAGCAATAGTACTCTTAACAGCAGACCCGTTTGCATCATCTCGGAAGAAGTACCTACAGCTCGAAAAATCCGGTACACACTGATATTTTTTTTTGATAATATAATGGCTGCTGTTGATACACGTGTGGAACACCTCTGGGAAGGACATTCATATGAGACAGCCTTAAATTGGTTAATATATGAGTAGAAGAAAGACATAGATTCAGGGATCACAGTGGTGTTTGTACTTAAAAACAGCATGAGCTGCAAGAGTATCGTCAATCAATAGCAGCCCGAAAGACATTTTTTGTTTTAGGCAATAAAAATCACGTGAGATGGGAGGTTACCTAAATACTATCCCTATTAAATGTTAAATGAAACCCATGGAGCGAAATAACCACTAAGTCCAAACATCTTTCTTCCTCTTTCTATCCCATTTCCCAAAAAAATCAACACATGCTTCAGCATTTTAAGGTGCAGTAGTACCCAATTGAGTATTGAGTTTTCTTTAAAATAAAGAACAAAAATGCTGACCATAAAGATTTATTGATCATGGATAAAATCCCAGTAATTTTATGGTAAGAGACATGAGGCCACTGATGCCTTCTACCCAAAAGCCACATCTGACATTAACACGTTTAGGATATCGACAATAATTTTTGGATTTTCTACGCCTTGAAAATGGAAATGGTTTTCATTGCTCAAAATTATTTTGATTAAATTCCTAAAGTTACGACGATGCTGATGGTCGACAGGCTTAAGTTCTTGTGTCAGTTGAACCTTATAGGTTGTATGGCATAAATTTTTCTGCGAAATTGTACATGCCAAATTCCTGAGATCGGTTTAGAATCGACAAACTTGGGGTTTCATTCAAATTCAGGCTACAGACGTAATATTCACAGTTGTGCCTGTGCGAGGGTCATGATTTTGGTTCACCATCATCATCACTAAATAACTTGCATTTCTGAATCAATTCAACAATTGCTCAAATTTTCACCATTGTTGTAGTGAATTTTAACAATTTCAGTGTGTTATCCACATTTCTTGAATGTTACTTAAAAGGTAGTCAATAATATATAAATTCCATTAATCTGTTATTTCATTTTATGTTAGAAAAAAAAAAAAAAAAAAACCTTCTTTTTCGTTTTAGAGGCCTCCGACATTATCGACCAATTTCGGCAAATGTCATTGAAACAGTTCCATTCCCTGTATGCTTTCGTTTAGTATTGGTTCTTACGTTACGGGTTGTTACGTTTCCAACGACGGTGAGAGAAATTCTCTCGTTTTAGTCGCAGAAAGGACTGGGGACAGCTTTGCGATCTTATAAGACAAATCTTACTATAGTCACGATTGCCAGGAATTCGATTTGTTTATTAACTTCAGATGTAAAATAAGTAACAATAAACTCAATTGACGAACAATCACCAAAACGATGGATGGATTCAGACAAGTGAGGCAGCACTCAATTAGGCTTAAAGTGTGTTGACTCATGAAAGTTCACAAAATAAAAGCCAAGAGAATCCTCCGAGGCTAGACGAAGAATGAAAAAATAATAATTTAAATCCCCCAAAAAATGCAACAAAAGACAACATATTTCTTCAACAATTGTGGAAGAACTAAGTTCCAAGAATGCATTTATGGTATGTTAGGGTCATAGACATTTGTCTTCTTGATAAACAAGTAAACAAAAATCTCTTGCAGTTCGCGTATCCGAACATGTAATACATTAAGAACTTTTGCCTGAAATTTTCTATTTATAAAAAAGTCAGATCTAAATGTTTATTTTCCTTTCCTAGTTTGTATTTCCTGGGGGTGCGCAAATGGAAAAAGAAAGTAATATATTCAAAAAGTTATCGAAATGTGTATTTTATTGCTCCAAATATATAGATGTGTATGAATTTACAAATGTTTTTTGTTTTTACTTACAGATATGATGATTATGCAACCTATATATTTGAAGCTATGCAGACATTTAATATTTCATGCAGAAAAATGGAAATGCTATCGAAATTCCCCTTGATATTAGCCTGGTTAACTGTGTGCTGTTTTAATTGTCTTGCAGCCAAGAGAATGCCTCAAAGTACATCGTGCTTGTCTACATTCGCAAATAAAAGCTTAACTGTTAATCTAAAGCATACAACATATTTTAATTTTTACTGTGAAAATACCACGCTTATTCAAATAAACAATGAACTTTCAAAAGACAAACACATCAATTACGAAAACATTACGCTAGTGCATTGCCCCCAAACAAGTGATGTTGTTCTGCTATTGCAACAACCTCAGTTTGTCAAGTATTTAAAATGGATTGACAGTAATCTCACTGATGTTCAACTTGAATTATTTTTTTCACGATATGAAAACCATTTTCAAAATATCGAATCTCTTGATCTGTCTTACAACGCAATAACATGTGTAAAATGGGCGTACCAAAATGTTGTGAGAGAACTGAAAATTCTTAAACTAACTGCCAATAACCTAGAAACAGAAAAATGTGTTTTTACACGACTTGATCATATTGTCAATTTGCAAGAATTGTATTTGGATCAAAATCAGCTTACTTCAACAATTTCATTAAGACACTTAAGAAATCTAAAAATTCTGAATCTATCAAAAAATAACATTTCGGGTATTCCAATGAATATGTTTGAAGAAACAATTCAATTAGAACATTTAAACATGAGTAAGAATAACCTAACAACATTACCGTTTCAATTATTTAAGAACATGCAAAATATAACCCTTATTGATATGTCATACAACCGAATTGTATGTTTTGCCGAAAACTTTTTTGTTTTAAACAGAGAATTACAAGAATTAGATTTGCAACATAACTTGTTACGAGCAATTGAAAAGAATCTATTCTTTGGGCTAAGAAAACTTCAGAAGTTAAATTTATCGCACAATCAAATATCGTTTGTTGATAGGAAAGCATTTTATCCACTAACTAGTCTAAATGTATTAAACATGCGTCAAAACAATTTAAGAACTATTTTTGCAACGGTATTTCATCCTCTTCCAAACCTTATGGAACTAGATATAAGCGAAAATGGATTAACACAGCTTCCAAGTGGTTTGTTAATGAATCAAAGATCATTAAAATCGCTTTCAATTGATGGTACACATGTAAAGAAAATGGGAAATTGGATTTCATATAATGATAGTTTTGTAAATACAGATATTCTACATAATCTACACATATTGTCAATGCAACATAATAAAAATCTTGAAAAGATACCAGCAATTATATTCCAAAATGCGGTAAATATCAACGAGTTACATTTGTCTAACAATGCCTTGCACCAGTTGCCATCAGAAATTGGAGAATTAAAAAATTTACAATCACTTAATTTGGAGAACAACAGATTGACTTTTATTCCAGAGACTGTGAAACATTTAAAACATCTTAAGTTTATTAATTTGCTAAATAATAATTTTATATGTGATTGCAAAATGTATTGGCTAACCGATTGGCTGAATGTAACTAATTTAAACATCACCAAGTCCGAGAGTTATTTAAAATGCTATAATGGTTTAACGGGTGATATAAAATCAGTTTATGAAAATCTCCACTGTTTCAAACCAATGATATCAGAATTTTCTGAAAGTAAATTGCAAACCTTACGTTCAACAGTTAATTTGGAGTGTTCATTTACAGGGAACCCAACTCCTGATATCGTTTGGGTGACACCAACAAATGAAATAGTTAGACATAATTCAGACATTGAAAGTAAAAGAAAACGTTTCCAACATGACGATAGGGAGTATGACAAATATAAATTTCCCGAAATTAGTGAGGAATTGCACGAAGAGTTTCATAGACACGAACATGAAAATCAAAATCATTTCTTTTTATATGAAAATGGATCGCTAAGGATAAATAATATATCACGCACTGATAGTGGCTCATACACCTGCTATGCATATAATTTAATGGGAAATGCATCAACATGTATTAGGTAGGTGTATGTTTAAAAAAAAGTCTAGTAAATATTATAATATGATAAATGAAATAATGTTAATATTCTATTTTTAGACTTTACATCGATCCGATCAATTTCTATAAGGTGAAAATACATAGTTTGTATTTTGGAATGTTTGTAGCGATTTTATTTTTGATGTTAACGCTTATTGTACAAGCACTTAGAGCAGTTTTGCCAAAGTAAGTAAAAATGTTATTTTTATTCTTCATTCAGAACTGCTATAAATTTAAAAAATAAATCTTCTACGGCTATGTCAATGGATATTGTCAATAATGCCTTGTACTCATTTTCCTCTCATCAAGAAAAGTCTTTATATATGTACCTAGAGTTTAATCATCAAACTAAAGAACATATGTCTCAGAATAATAGTTCTGTTTAGAAAATGAAGACCACAAGAAATATTGTGTAAAACCATAAAAATAAAAATAAATAATTGTTTACATAATATTTATGTTTAGGTTTATTAATTTAATGATTTTGTCCAACTTAAGTAACAATGCTTCTTTAGAAATAAATAACAACAAAAGTTCAAACCTCTATAATATTTTAAGAGTACTTCTACTATGTGCGAACCTTTGTTCAGTTCATCTTTGACATTCTTTAGTCAAAGACATGTCATTTCAAACACTGATCTTAAATTAAAAAGTAATAAAATGGGAAGGAAATCTATTGACACAATAATCTTATAGCAAATGAACCAGATAACATGTAAGTAGATTATTGCACTCCAATTCAAACAATTGAAGAACATGCCGTTTCTTGTATCATACTTCTTAACGTACTTAAAACTTTTTGCTGACAGAGAGACATGCAAAAGAATTGTTGTTATTCTTTTTTTTAGAGTTGGAACAAATTTTTATTTTCTGATAAAAATTCTTTTGTTTTTCCGAATGGTCGAGTTCAAATGTGCCGACCAGAGAGCTGCATTGAGTATGATCGTGTTGATTCGAACATTGTCACTAAAAATTCGATACAAGTCATTCGAACACATGGTAGATGTATGGTTGTTCAAACTGCGCACTCGAAACATAAATTCTTGGGCAAACATGTATGAGACACAACATTATTTTTTCGAGTTTGTGCAGTAGTGTACTATTACTGATTTTTAATCGCGTGTATGTCTGAATGTTACCGAACGGATGGATGGCACCATATGCATGAATTCATCGTGAGTGTGTGGTATATTCGAGTGTTTCGAGTATCTCTATTGTCTCGAGTATGTTCAACCACCCGAACAAACGATCATTATTTGCTAATACTGCACAAAATACCCGAACACTCGAATGCATGTATCTTCATGACTCGAATATTTGAACCAACATGTATTTTTTAAGTTCATGAGCAAACGAGTATTCCTTGCTGCTCACCGAAAGTGATTGCTTCAAACAAAATCTGAGTCATTGTTCGGGCATACACAAATACAAAGTACCCGTTGCAGTTCTCTGGTGCCGACATCTCCCGGGGTAATATCTTTCGTTATGTATTCGACAACATCATCAAGCGTGCGTTGGTATTTCATCGTATGGTGCTACAAATTTGGAAAATGCCTAAGGCACAGTTGACCAAGATACCTATATTAACATTTTGGTAAGGAATAATCTGCCCTTTCTTGAAGGACTAAAAGACAATGAACGTCCTCATAACGTTAGGAAAGCACTTACGCATTGGCTGACAATAATGTCAATATACTGTCTTCGCCTTATTGGCAAATTTAAAAGTTTTTGAATTTAGTGGCTTCTTTTCATCGAAGAGTCAATGAATGCATTCTAGTCAAGGGGTTTTATTCCAGAAGCTAAAGTGGTCTTATTATTCTACATATAACTTCAATTTTGTTTTTAATTTTACTTATGAAGGTTTTCCTAGTGATTTGCATAAAATCATTAAACTATTATAAAGTAAAATATAAATATTATGCCTACAATTAGCTTTTCTTAGATTTTAACTTTCTCAATAGTTTACTGGTGGTCTTATATTTTTTACAGTTCATTTGTTTTGAAAAATTAAAAAAAAAAACGGAAAAAATAATTGGAAAATCTACAAATTATACAGAGACAGAACAAGGAAATAGATTAGAAAATCCAAACCTGAGTTTTACTATGCTATACCAAAGTCGGCGTGTGATTTTTGTAAATCTCAATCCCTTAAATATTTTTTTTCCTAATACTGCGATTAGCTCAACTACGGCTTGATTGATTGATTTGACCGAAACCTATCGTGATACTGTAGATTGCCTCGGAAAACATCATTAAATGATTTATGAAAAGGTATGTTGTCCTCATGAGCATATAATTAACATTTTTATCTTGAGGTCATAGTGTGGAATATAATATCATACTAAGAGCAAGTATGATATTATACAGGGTGGCGCACCAATTGTGTTACAATAAGAAATTCTAATAACTTTTTTTTTTAATTACACTGATTTTAATTTTTTTTTTTTTTGTATAGAAAATCAATTTTATTTTATGTAATTAATTATTTTTGAAGATGATAGACCGTAAATGACCTCCACGCATATGCGACACCTGATCAGAAAATTATTCATTGCGGCCTGAAGGGTTGAAGTCGGGATCGCCTCAATTATTGTTTTAATGGACTGCTTCAATTCAGTCAAATTCCTTGGTTTCGTTTTGTACACCTCTAGCTTGACATAACCCCATAAAAAAAGTCTGGTGCAGTCAGGTCAGGTGACCTTGGGGGCCAGCGGAAAATGGAGTTTCTGGATATTAATTTGTTTAGGAATTTTCGTTGGAGCTCCCCCATAACCGGTCTGGCTATGTGTTGTTGTAACGGATACTTCTTCGGCGCAGTTCTGAGTAAAAAAAAAACTCCTTCGACATCTTTTAATAACGGTCCCCATTGGCATTTACTGTTATACCGTTTTCTTCAAAGAAGTATGGCCCCACAATGCACCTTGATGAAACTGCGCACCACACAGTGACTCGTTCTAGGTGCAGTTCCGTGTCATGGAGTATTCCTGGATTAGATTCACTCCATATACGACAATTTTACTTGTATACATTGCCGTTTAGATCAGACATAAACAAGCAATTTATCAAACTGTTGTCTTCTTCGGCCATTTCAATCATATTTTGGCAAAATTCCAGGCGAATAGGCAAATCCAGAGGGTTTATCTTGTTTGTAATTTGAACTTTGTATGGAAACCAATTTAAGACATCATGAATTATCCGTTGTAATATTCGTCTGCTAACTCCAATTTGCGCTGATAAGTTTCGAGTCGAAACGCTTCAATTTGCCTGAATTGACGATGCTACAGCCGCGATTGTGTCTTGAACCCGAACATAGGGATCTCGATATTACGGCCTTCGTGTGATGCTTTCAGATTCGGCAAAAATGTTTACCAGCCTCATAATAGTCCATCTACTCGGGGGAATGCCGCTAAACTCCCGCCTAAATTCTCTTTTGACGGAAATGAAGGACTGCAAAGCATGGTACCACTGCAATATCCAAATCCTCTTTTCGGTATCCCAAGTATTCATTTTAATAAATCTAAATAGTAACCTGCAAAATAAAATAAAAATAAGCCGATTACTCACACAGAAAAAAAGTTATTACGTTTTGTTTTTGTAACACGATTCGTGCGCTACCCTGTACAAAGTATAATATTGCTTCTCAAAAATCTCTGAAATTTTGAATTGAGTTTTTCTAAAGCGTTTAATTTCATTACACAATTTTGATAAAATTAACGCAGCTCCAATGTTCAAATATTTGAACGCAATATCTCAACAATTACACACAAGCCATTTTTTAAATCTTACAATACAATTATAATTTGGTAACAAATAATATTACTAGATGCCAGGCAATGGAAATTTGATATTGAAAACCGATGCTTTTTAACGAAATAAGTTAAGTGCCAAAACATATATAAATTTCAGAACTATTGGGTTCATAATTTTTTTCATCATTCCGTGCCAATAGACTTCCTGGCCCTTACTATCACAAAACTACTGTCAGTCAACGTCTGACATTAAAGCCGACAACTTCATTAGTCATTTCGTCCTCTGTATTTTTGCTAACCGCAGTGAGTTTACCCCTTTTTTTTCAGCTACTTATCACCTTCTATTGTTTGCTTCATCCCGATATTGCAACTGAACAAATTAATTTAAGTGTTTAAATAGTGAAATTATTCCGTGCAGCAGATTTGGCATATCCGAAATGGAGTTGCAATCTAAGCCCAACCTAAAAAGAAAAACAAATTATACCCATATGGATCTTAACAAACTGCTCCAAACAAATACAGCGCTTTCTGACCCTAAATTCATAGTGATTTTTTCCAGTGATGTAAAAGAAGATGGCATAAGCACCGCGTAAGAAAGCATCACGGAACTTCTTGTGAAATCCGTGAAAATAGAGTAGTCAATTTATTTCTTCCAAAAAAAACCCTTGCTAGTCTCTGCCCAATTTCTGTTAAACTCCACTCTAACGTAAACTCTTGCAAATGTACTGTATCCGCGCCTTGTCTTAGGAGTATACACGTGCCTGAAGTAGCTGAGTTTTAAAAATTAAAAAAATAATTTATCGCTTACGATCACCTATAGTGCTGTCAACATTGGGTGGTATAATGTAAAAGTAAAAGAATATTTCCCTAATCCTGTGCGCTGCCGCAAATGCCAACTCCTTGCTCATACCACCAAGAGATGCATGGGGGTGGCCGTGGTGTAGTGGTACTAGCAATCGCTTCTCACTCGGAGGTTCAAGGTTCGAATCCTACCCAAGTCTTTTAAGTTTTTTATTTGTGTAATTGGAACTCAGACAGAAAAATTCTGCGTGTGAAGGCATAACACTGACACGTAGATTTGGCTGTTGTAGAGTTTCATGCACAAAAAACAATGTGAATTATAGCCTTCGAATCACTCTGAGTGAAGAAAAAACTCTCCGTCCTATTCGTGACTCCCACCCCTGGTGAGCTAATATCGAAACCAAATACACCTGAGTTCCCCTACAAAAACAATTTTCCTTTCTCCTCCTTCTAAATTCCGCCCGCGCCCTGGCGCTCCTTAGGCACGCGTAAATTATAAAAAAAAGAGATGCACCGGCTCAGCCTCTTGTGACACCTACAATCTCCAACTCACCAACGCGATAACTTATGCCAACTGCTCCCAAGAACATTCATCATCTTCGAAAACGTGCAAACTGTATCTCGATGCCAAAGTATTTGTAAAAATAAAAACAATAAAAAAATGCCATGGTACCAGTTGCAAAAAAAAATATTTAAAGAAAAAAATCCAACCCCCTTCGTTCTCTACAATATACTCTGCAGTTGCACAAGGTTCTGCCATTTCGAAAATATTCCCACAAAACAAAACCCTGCCACAAAAGAAAATACACCAAGCAATTAAAAATAACCTATCCCCGGCAATATCATTTAATAAACAAAACCACATAACCAAATTAGATACCAACGAAAATTTGACAAGGACTTTCACCTCTCCTATATTTATACCCTCTTAGGTCGCTCAAATCAATAAATCACCCTTCCCCTATCATCTCATCTCCTACAAATCAATCTCAATTTTCTTTAACAACATTGAGCTCATTCGTACCTACTGAAAGCATTCAATCACAAACACCATCCAACCTTTAATCTCCCCTCATGATTAATGCCTTTCTCTCAAACAATAACTAATACATAACTGATAAATATGATGACGACAGCTACTAAGCGGTTCGAAGATTAAATCAGACCTTCCGCAAATCCACAGACCAATATCTCAGAGTTCTACAACGGAAACTTAATGGCTACTTTAATATTCAAATATTCTTCTATACAAGACTTTGAAGGTGTTATAGATGGGTTAAACACTCCAATATTAATAACAGGCTTCCTAAATTCATGGTGTCCGTTTTGAGCTTCTAAGAAATCAAACAAATGCGGTAAACTAGTTGAACATTTCATTGCTAACTCAGGGTTAGCGATTCTTAATAACGGTGGGCTCACCCACTTATCCACCCATAAAACATTAACTTACGTCGACCTGTCTCACATTTCACTTTAACTTCTCTCTAATTCTACCTGGCGCAGCGATTATATTTCTATTCTCATCACTCATATATGGCCCAAAAAAATGTTTGCTTGCAGGAGTAAACTGTGATCTTTTCCGAAGTACCATCTCAAGTGAATTACTAGGATAAACTTCTCAAACATAAAAAAAAAGAATCCCTCAAACAAGCAACAAAATACATACAAAAACTGTTCTTTGGTGGAATAACGAAATTAGCCTACTTCCGAATGCAGAAGCAAAATTGACCGCTCTACGGTGGGTAGCCGTGGCTCGAGTGGTAGTGTATTGGCTTCCCAATCGGACGGTTCGGGATTCAATACCAGCCGTGACCCAAAGTCTTTTTTTATGCAATTAAAATCTCCGTTGCCTAAATACAACATCAAGTTGGATGTCACCCATCTTTCTCTCTCTTTCTGTTCAATTTTCCGAAAAACTTAACACGTGTTCCGGCATTTTAAGAGTCAACATATCCGGTTTTTCTGAAGAAACAGGCGACCATTTGCTTCGAAGTCTTTAAAGCCCGACCGACCGCGGTTTAGTTTTTGGCTTGGACCAATCGACACGAGGCTATTTTGGATTCATTGTCAAATTATGCGGTATCTAGAGCGAAGAAATCTTTTTGACGCCCAAATTTACATACAGTAAATGCATACAGCATGCCCAAGCATGTTTCACGATAAGTCACATGATATTGCAATACAGTTCCCGCACAGCATCAACGTTTTCTGGCACAACAACCGATTTTTTTTAAAGAACTTAACACTTAGGAAGGTATTACTACTCTTAAAATGCCGGAGTATGTGTTAAGTTTTTTTTGGAAAATTGGATAAAGAGAGAGAGAGCGAGAGAGAGAAAGGGACCACGACCACGATTGAATTCGGAAAATCAGTGAAACACTGTGATCCGGGATGGTGCTTTATCATCGACACACTGTTGTTGAATTAATCCACGTCGAAAATCATAAAAAAATCATCGCACAAAAATGTTCACAATTTAATTCCATTTTTTGGTTGAGATGAATTTTACAAGTCTGTAAAAAACGCAAATAGCATTCGTATGACAAAACGACATACTTTACGATGCTGGTGTCAGATTTGACGTATCTACCAGTATTGCCAAATTTCAAAACTTAAGAAGCAACCTTCGTGCAAGAGGAAAAATACTTGGGCAAATTACAACTACACCTACAAACATTTTAATCCTAGTGGCGTTTAAACCAGCTTTTCACAGGCACAATACTTTATAATGGAAATGAAAGTCGTGTCGCGCGAGACGGGTAGATTTTATGTGAGTCAAAAAGTATGAGTGTTCTGTTTTCAAAGCGTTTCCCTCCATAGATTTTAATAATTTTTTCCTGATCTTCGGGGGGTGAACAGTGTGCCGAGGTCAAAAAGTAAAGTGCGAGATAGATTGAAAGAAAAAGTGAATTAAATCTACAGTAGGAAATCGATTCTTGATTAAAACCAGGCGTGTTACACATAGCTGTTGTTGGGAGATAGATTTTGGTGATTAAACTGCTAATAAAGCGTCTTCACTATCATTATTCTTTTTTTTTAACTACAAAAAATTTTGTCCGTGTCAGCCTACTAGTTCAACGATATCTTATGTTTTAGATTTCAGCGTTAGCCATCTATCAACATTAAAGCGTTTTTTTTTTGTGTAAACACTGTTGATGGATAGGCAAGTGTAGACAGGCGCTTAGACCTTGTTTAGACGGTTAGCATGTCAATTGTATTTTGGTGAGAACAGTCACGACGAAAATATAAAAAGGAAAGGAAAGTCATGTTCCACAACCGAGATGTTCCGTCCGTGTTTCATTTTATCATTATTAGTTCGACCTGTGTAGGCACGATATGACTGCCAAGAGTCACCATCTAAACAGGGTCTTATGTCATCTTTGCGAAGTAAAATCCATTCTTTCCATGTCGCACCTCCTCCTCTGCAATAAAGTTTCTTCAATCTGTTAAAACATATAAGATCATGATCTCTCACATCTCCTTTTAAATGTGAATGTCGATAATAAGTAATCACTTATTAATTTTGTAATTCATTTACGCTTTAATAAAGTTATAATAATAATAATAATACTACAAAAATGGGCCAAGTGCGATTTAAAGTCATCATCATTGTTGAAAATTTTACCATTCAAAGCGTTTTGCAAACGTAGAAACAAATGAAAATCTGATGACATAATGTCAGGGCTGTATTGTATGATGGATGTGACATCACTTCCCAACCAAGTATAATTTTTCACGAGTTGCTAAAGATGTGTGCGCTGGAACAATTCTGGCGTTTGTTAATAATGAATATCTGAATTGATTGTATGATTCCTTGGAAGCAGCTCAAAACCCACCAAATTGACAACATAACCTCCTTTTGATGGAGTTCAGCTTCCGATGTGGTTTGTGCTGGTTCATCACGATTAGACCATGACCGTATTCAATTGACGTTGAAGACGATCCATTTTTCATCACTGGTGATTATACGTTTCAAAAAAGTATAAATTGCATTCCGTTTGAGATGCATATCGCAAATATTGATTCGTTGTGTGAAGTGAACGCCTTTTAATTCATATGGAGTCAAGATAACAAATTTTTTACACAGAACGTGTCTGTGGCTTTAAGCAGTCAATACCATAAACTTTATATATCTCTTTGTGATCATCAGCAGCTTTCTTGCCTTTATGAAAATAAAACAGCAAAATATGTTGAAAATGTTCATTTTTGCATTCTGTACAATGAAATGAAAATGCCTGTTCACATGGCACGGGCAAGAAGATTGTCCGAAAGAGAGGGAATGCTTTTTATTGAAGTGGAAAAAAGAAGGGTTACTTCCATTCCATACATGCATTCCGAAAATGCATTTCTAAAGTGGATTTTTGGGTGAAGCACGTCGTTTTTTCCATATCGTTCCATTTCTGACATATTTTTTCATTTTAGTTTTGATCGTTGATGAGAAAGGAAATGTGAACAATAGGAAAAAATGTATGTTTCAGGCCAACTGCTCAAATTTAAAAATTAAAAATGCTCCGATTCAAGTGTTCCACTTGTTAAAAAGTCTTTCAACCGCATGACAATGTGAAAACGACGTTCATGGTGAGGACTTTCATCCCGTCGCCAATGTAAACAGGCACAAATGAAATGAAAAAATCTTAAAATTGACACTGCTCTGACAGGTGTAAACGCAATCAAGCTCGATTTGCCTATAAACTCAGCTATTAAATAGCAAACGAAAAAAATCCTAACAAGACGACAATCAACCAATATACTATCAATCTATTGTATTTTAAAGAATCGAAATTTCTTTCTTTCTTGGTAACCCAATATTATTGTATATGTGTTCTAATATCATTTGGCCTTTAGGGGCCTTCTAATATCTTTCTAGCTGGTTTGAACAAGTGGTAAAAAATGGTTTTACCAGAGAAAACAATTCCGTGTCGTGTTTGTATTTCTCCTAGTATGTATAAGTCCGAGAGCCCATGACATTTTGAGGGTGGTCATTTTATCAAGGCTAATATTTGAAAAACGTAAAAAAAAATCGTATGAACAGGTGTAAAACTTAGAGTAAAAATTGGTTAGTAGCAAACTTGAAATCGATTTTAATGATAATACTATATTTTAAGTTGATCTAATGAAAACAAGCTGAAGCATTTTCACCATTGTACGAAGTATCTATATACGAAAAATTTCAGCTTTGGTATTATAATTTTTTTTTTACGTTTTTCAATGCGGCGGTGGCTCTTTTACTCTCACCTCCACTGGAAGAATGGCGGGCAAAAGTCGTTTCATTCGTGTATGGCCTTACATATGGGTGAAAATCAGCCTTTGTACTATTGGTCACTAAAGTGTCGCGAGCTCTCGGATTATGTATTCTCTATAGATTTTCCTTTTTTTATTCGGTTTAATTACTGAGTGGAACTTAATGATTGATATTTTTAAAAATACTTCAAGCTTTAGTTTAGTCTTATATAAATATAAAAAGGTTCTCTGTACATAAAACATTTTTTTTTCATCATTTTCTCCTTTCATGTCTATTTTTCGAACTTAAAAAATTCTTTTCGCAAAATAATTGTTACTTTTGTTTATATTTGACATATGTACTTGCATTCGTTTATATCGATTAAAAAAGAGGTACAATTTCTTGGGACTGATTCTTTTTCTCAGGGTTTTAAATTAATTTCAATTTGTTTATATGTTTTTGAGGGCAAGAGATTTAATTAAATATATATATACATTCTTTTACAGACATCTTTTTAAATACTGCAAAGTATGCAATACGTTAGCTTGCTTTTCACGAAATAAAAAATCACCACGGGCAAAGCAGATTTATGCTATGCTAGATAGCATAGAGCATTACAAAACTCAGCAATTAGAGAAATTACGTGAAAACTATGCACAACAGGTAATTATTTTGTTTTACAGATTGAACAGTTAATTTTTATTTTTATTTAGAATTTAAATCTGATTTAAAAACATTTGATTATAAAAAATAGTAGGCAATATAAATAGAAAAGAAAAACCATAAGTAAACTTTATGTAGTAATAACAATCCAATGTGTTACAAATGTGTTACTGAAATCTGTATAAATTACTTGCTCTACATTTTATTTGATCGTTTCCCAGCTCTGACCTTAAGTCTCCAAGGAATAATTTTGAACATTGTATTTCAGGTTTTGAAAAACTAAGTACTAGAGGTAATACAAGGCTTGACGGTTTTGAACGAGAGAGACTAGTTTATATGTTTTTGTTTTTTTCTTTGTGACAGATGTTGCATTTATCGGTCAGTTATTAATAAACATTTTTCGATATCTTTAATTTATAGCTTGCTTTGCCAGGGTTAACCTCGTAACATTTTTTTTACCTTAAGGAAAAAACCGATTTTTGAAAATTAACAATATGTGATCTTTTTAAAATAAGTTCCCGCAAGTAAGTTTGAACATTTCAAAAGTTATAGGGGTTCATAGCCGAATGTGGAGTTTTTCGGTAATGTTTATTTTAAGATCAAATCCATCAGATGTAAGCTTTCATTTAAACAAAGGCGAAAAGATATCAAGAAAAGTAGTAGATGAGAGCTATGTAATGAGGAAGAGGTAGAGAAAAGGTACAAGGAATTTCTGAGAGTGTGCCGACCAAGGTGAAAACTTTAAAAGCGGATTAGAGTTAAAGGATATAAATCGCAATAGAACAATAGAATCGCCAGATAATAAATTTTCTATAAAAAGCAACTTCAAAAATTTTGTTAAGTGACCGCAATTGAACTATAAATGCATAAAGTGGGATGGCGATATACTCGTACATATAGAACTCATCCCAAAAAATGCCACGTAAGGACGATCCGAAAGGAGCCAGTTTGTCTTCGACTAGCTAAATGTAATATGAAAGGCTGCTGGGAGACGTTTATTTGACTTGGTACATTTGATTACATTAAATTACAGAAAATTTGTGTGGCACCAAATTGTATACTATATTGCTTTTGACAAAAGTTAACGTGAAATGATATGTGAATGGACAGAAAATCGTTATTGAAAATACAATAAAGATCATTGGCTCAGTTAAGGACGTTGTGAGACTTTTAATGTGGTTAAATGTTGTCAAATAGCGGACTTTAATAGAACCATCAGCTAAATAAGTATATATCAATGTAAAAATATACTCGTTCTCTCAAAGAGCTTGGTTAACAGGTCTATAGTTTTATTCATAATTTTTACGGCGGAACAACGAAGGGTTTTTTTTTTCAGAAAATTTGAGAAAATGAAACTTTAGCGGTAACGGAAATTTTGTCCATTTTCTCAAACAATTAGGAATAATCTACTGTGTCTGAGAAAGTGTAGCCTACGAATAACACCATACGTTTCTATGTCAACATAAGAGATTAGTGTTACAAGATCATAATAGGTTTTCAAACAGATTCGTTTTCGTCCAATTTTGCTTAAATTTGGCAGTCATATCTGATTTGATTTTGAACAAATGGGAAATTCGTATTTTTATTAAAGGTAAACTATTAATAATGAAACTAATTTTATTATTCATCGCAGTACTATTTCCAATAATTTCAGAAAACAAAAATACAAAAATGAAATTCGAAAATATTTAACACTGGTAATTGCTGTTTTTAATTCTTATACTTACGTTGTTTATGTACTTAAAAGAACTCAAACATATTATTTATTTAATAACAACATTAGCCTCAAACTAGCGTTAAGAGTGTTTGACCAAATCAGACTTCACTTGTCTAATTCGCAAGTTTCTAGAGAAAAATAAATTCAGTGGTATCGTTATTTGTGCAAGACATAATCTTAATTTTTTTTTATTTTGAACAGTATACAAATTATCATGAAATGATTATTTTTAAACAGCATTTTGATAGCACCAGCAGATTGACATAGTAACAGAGACACTCGAAAAATTGTTTTAATTGTCAAAGTTCAAAACATATATTCATGCATCATTTTTCTAAACAAAATAAAAATATGCATTTCATTTTTGCAGTTTGGATGTGCTATATCATAAGAGAGTTTTAGGAGATTTTAGTGTGATTTTGATATATAAAAATAATGGGAAACAAGGCTATAAGAATATGAAGACCATGGAGTTGGAATAGAAAATGTGCTAAGAGTGGTAATAGATTTTGAAATATGATTTGTTCTAATCTGCGATGCAAATTGTGGGAAAGCCAGCCATCATCATTGGTGGTATTAAACCGGTTGGTAAGGCAACAGAACTCCAGAACGTTATATTAAAGTTCTTATTAATGCCGATTGATCTGAAGAAGATGGATCGAAATGGTGATATCTGGTATAAGGATGAAAAGGACTAGCCGCATTCTTTGGAAATGGAAAGAGGTGGGAAAACTTGAATGCGGTGAAAAAGTGGATTCCTAGTATAAGGCCAGGATTAATTAAGAATAAAGCTTAACATTAAATTTTTGTATTTATTTTTTCGTAAATTCTCCTCGGTCGAGATAAGATATTTTCAGGTTTTTAACATTGTCTCAAAAGTCTTTAAACAAAATGCAATTTAATTTACTTAGCATTAATAGAGTATTCAATAACAATATTGTAACAACAATCTTACTTAGTACATTTTAATATACTCGTAACTGATAAATATTATATTAAATTTATATAAATAACTGATTCTCAAATTTTAATTCGTCAGTTAGACCGCTGAATATTTTCAATCCTTTGTAAAAAAAAAACTATATTTTGCGCTCCTTGCGTTTTACAGAAAGGAAGACATAATGATTGTGTATTTTACTGACATATACAATATGGTAACAAATCATTTTTCATTTTAATTACAAAAATAAATCCATTCCTTATCATTCTTTGCTTATCACTCAACCATTTCAATACATTCCACATATTTTTAATTGGAGTTAGCCAATGGCATTTTAATTCGCATATCATTGTTTTGGAATTTTTGCAATCTCTCTAACATTGAGTTGTTTGCTAAATATAAGCTTAATGCGTAATATGTATCAAGCTTTCCGATAAGAATTCCCCCGTCGATCGTTTCAAAAGCTCTTCGCAAGTCGAGAAGAATAGCGGCAATTTTTTTTCTTCGAGTGAACTTCACTCTTTCAATCCACAATAATTAGATTACTAAGTAGCGATTCACAGCTATGTCTGCCTCTGAATTCTGCAATCTGCAAACAACTGATTACCCTCCATATATTTTTGGAGCTATTTCCTTATAATTTAGCTTTCAGTGGGTAGCATACATATTTATTGGCCTAAAATTCAAATGATTGTAAAACAGGATAAAAAGATCTAAACTAGAAAGTTATAACTTTGAATGGTTTGTTAAATGAAATGAAACACCAAATGGCATGTATTCTCCATAAAATGAAGAATAAATAAATAAAGCAGTATTTGTTTTTATTGATTGTCTAAATAAAATGTATTTTTAAAATTTACATATTATATATACTCAATTGTTTAGAGGTCAATATCAGAGCATACACAGAAAGGGTCAACTGCTGTTGTATTACAAAGAATTGATCAGACCACTACACGACGATGTTCATACTAAGTGCACCGATTCAACGAACAGTAAAAAAAAAGGGTGTTAGTATGCATCAACAACAGCCAAAAAAGTAAAACTAGTGAGTTTTATGGTAAAAACAGATTATCACAGCAACAGTAACTTATAAACCACAGCCACATCAATTACTTGTTTTTATCAAACCTATTCATATTGATCACAGCAACAGCAATGACAATTGGAAACTTCGACTCAACTTCTGCTATCCAAATGTAGCTAGCTACCTTTTCTTTGGAATATTTCAATAGCGAATGAGTATATAACAAAATTATAATGCTAATATCGTACAAACCGATATTTGCTGTTGTTAATGATTTTCATATCGCGATGGCTATTACATTTATTATTATCTCGAAGCTGTTAGCGTCTTAATCTGTTTCTACTACAAATAAAATATATCATAGAATGTAATGTGTGGTAGTTAATACTTGTCTTTGCGTCTTTTAATCTTCCCTCTTACTTAATTTAAATTTGGTCATTTTATTTATTTGCATTTTCAATTGCAATTTTATTTTAAATGTCATCTCTTATTAAACGTTTTAAAATTATGTTTGAAGTCCTCCATAAGTTTTCATTGCAATCGTTTGCGTTGTTAAAAAACAACTACTGAACACATTCCGTGATTTCTAAGCCAATGCAGTTATCATGTCTTAGATTTTAACATCAAATCCACACCTTGACACATCTCAGTTTGTTGCTATATCTTTTCAATGCGCTGCCATCGCAAATAGAACTGAATATCAACTGAAGTATTTTTCTCTCGAAGGTGTCCATTATCTCTATTAAAAACTACAAATATTGTACAATATGCGATTTTTAACACATAAAAAAGGCTTTTTATAAGACAAAGCGTGTAAAATTGACAATAAACATTTGTTACAATTGTAGACAAAATGTAATAAACTATTTTTAAATAGTTGAAAACACTTAACGTGCGAATTAAAATTTGTGAAATTCCGGATTTGAAGAGATTTTAAATGACTTTAATCGTTTGCTTTCATAAAACAGTACATATGTTATATGATAATACTGTTGTATCATTAACAGTAAACCCTAGTTTACGTGTGAGAGGGAGAAAGGTACGTACTGTATGATTATTGTTAACATTTTGTTTAAATTCTCGTCTGTACAGACGTAGAATTTTTAAATTTTAGCGTTGTAGTACAGGTTCCTGGTTTTCTGCTGATCGCAAGTATTTGTCGCCATAAATTATGGTAAAACTGAATCAAAGAGTATAAATCGTTGTTAGCAGTATAATCGTAGTTGGCATTGTTTTCATTTACAGTTGTGTTCAAAATAATAGTAGTGCGTAACATAACATCATACTATTGAAATTGACAGCCTATTTTCATGCGTCAAAAACATTAGAAATTCTGCATCATCCTCCATCCTAGCGCTCATCTATAATGGTATTCTAGCTGTCAGCTCTTTAGACAAGGCCAATCTGCTTACTGCACACTTTGCGGCCAGCTCAACACCACCAGATTGTGCTTTGTCCCCGCCTACATTTGAATGCGTCGGATTTTCAATTGTTTTCCATTTCCACAATTGTTTTAAGATATAAATTCGCTGGTCTAGGTGCTATACATATCCCCCCTTCTTCTAAAGAAGTGTTCTTCCACGCTGGCAAAACCACTGCGTAAGCTTTTTCATCACTTTTACGCTTCAGGACTCCTTCTGAGCAGATGATACAGACCCATCGCACTTACGTCCATTATTTCTAAGCTCATGGAAGCGCTGATATTATCATGAATTATCTCGAAACACGAAAACTCCTCAACGACCTGCAGTACGGTTTTAGTAGCAACAGGTCCGCTGGTGATTTGATGGCATGTCTCACCAAAAAGTGCGACCAAAGCGTACATAAATCTGGAGAAAACAAGACAATTGCACTTGATATTTCTAAGGTATTTGACAGAGTTTGCCACCAGACTCTTATGTCGTGCACTTGGGATCGACGAACCTCTTCTTCAATGGATTAGAAATTACCTTTCGGAACGTTCAATTCAAATTGTATTGGATGGTTTCAAGTCCGATATTCACAAAATAAATGCTGGTGCGCCTTAGGGCTCCGTTCTGTCTTCGACCTTCATATTGTCTGCTACTTCTGATCCAATATATTCCTTTACTGACATCAATACTCTCTACTTTTCCAACAAATCCCGGACTGACGTCCCTGCTCTTCGGCTGTAGAACGGGAACGGCAGCGTATACTAAGCTTATTAAATTCCGATATAAATAGCATCACTAAATGTGGAATCATCAATAGAGTGGAATTTAATACTTCCGTCTGCTGCCGTTAAAGCGAAATTTAAAAACTCTGCCATTATCCAGGAATGGCACTTGCTTCGCCCAAGCAGAAAAACTTTCCATTTCCGGAATGTGTGTCAATGACAATCTACGTTGTAATGACCATATATTTTATGTCATGAAAAATGCTGCGATATGTCTGGGTTTCCTCAAACGATGTAAGAAATATTTCATCCCATCTGATCTGGCCTCAATATATAAGGTATTCATTCGCCCAAAATTGGAGCACATTGCCCACATCTGGTCAGGTGCTCCCGAAACATGCTAGATAGGATTCAAAACCGTGCGATAAAACTCATAGGTAATGCTAATATTACTCAGTCAACTGAAACGCTTGAATACCGACGCAATGTCTCCTGTCTCACTTTTTTTATCGCTATTTCTATCACCAGTGCTCCATAGAAATCGCCAGTAGTATTCCGCCCCTTCAAGCCTTCAACCGTAACCACCCGTCTTGCTTTGAATTCTCATCAGTATATTCTGAAGACCACTTTTGTATGTATTCTGAAATATCATGATTCGTTCCTTAGCCCTACAACTATATATATATTATATATACGAGGGGCGTTCAATATATTCTCGGTGTCGATATGAAGGAAAATGCGAATTCAATTTAAATTGTTTTTATTATTCAATATAATCTCCCCTAACATCAATGCATTTGTTACATCTTGAGATAAGCTTTTTTAAACCCTCAAAAAAATAAATTTCCTCTTTCTCTGCAAAATACCCATTTATTGCCGACTTGAGTTCTTCATCATCCGAAAATCTTTTTCCACGAAGACATTTTTTCAAATCCGGAAACAGGAAATAATCACTAGGGGCAAGGTCTGGACTATAGGGTGGGTGTTGGATTTCTTCAAAACCACAATCTCGCGCAGCAGCCTTGGAAACTCGCGCCGTGTGAACAGGAGCGTTGTCATGAAGAAGCAACACACCCGCTGCGAGTTTACCCCGTCTTTTCTTTTTAATTTCCTCCCGCAAATTATGCAAAGTGGAAGCGTAGGATGTGGGGTTGATGGTTTCACCTTTTTTTTGTACTTAATGAGCAAGATTCCCTTTGAGTCCCAAAAAACTGTGGCCATGAGCTTCCCGGCAGACGGAGTGACTTTGAACTTCTTCGGGGGGTCTGTTCCTTTTTTATGCCACTGCATGGACTCTTGGTTGCTTTCAGGATCATAGTGGTGGACCCATGTTTTGTCCCCAGTAACAATTCGATCCATAACACCGTCCGCGTTCTCACTACACATCTCCAAAAGCTCTCTACAGCATGCGATTCTCACTTTTTTCTGAGGCGCTGTGAGCATTCGTGGCACCCACCTTGCACTGACCTTTGAAAGGTTAAGATGGTCTTGAAGAATGGTGTGAATGGTACCAATTGAAAGCTTGGTGATCTCTGCCATCATTTTCACCTTTATTCGGGCATCCTCAAGAACAAGTTTTTCGACTTCTTTGATGCTTTCTCCCGTACAAGCAGTAGCCGGGGCGCCGGAGCGGGGGTCGTCTTCAATGCTCTCTCTGCCTCTCTTGAACTCACTTGACCACTTTTGCACAGTTGATAATGAAGGTGCGGAACCCTGGTAAACAGACACCATATCTTCATGAATAGTTTTTTGACTTTTTCCTTGCTTAGTGAGAAATTTAATTACAGCGCGATGCTCAATTTTCACCATCATCGTCTCAGTTGCCATTATGATTCTGTTTAACTAGAGATAAAACGCGAATTAATAATCACATTTATATGAAATTTTACATGAATGCACTAAAATAATAGTATCAATTGATAAATAAGTCAATTTATATATACAACCACAGCTTCACCCGATACCGAGAATATGTTGATTTTTGTTTGCTAAAATAACTAACCCAATATTTCAAACAAAAACACTGTAAAATTGATAGAAATTTAATGCAGTACAGCACGTGCCAGTCGATCTTATGGTAGTGAAGGCATAACACTGACACGTAGATTTGGCTGTTGTAGAGTTTCAAGCACAGAAAAAAAAAATACTGTGAATTTATACTTTGAATCACTCTGAGTGAAGAAAAAACTCTCCGTCCTATTCGGACTCCCACCCTTGGAGAGCGAATATCGAAACCTAAGTTTCAAACCACTACAACACAACTTTCCTTTCTCCTCCTTCTACCTTTCCGCCCGCGCCCTGGCAACAGTAAAAGGGTATTTAACCCCTTAGGCGCGCGTAAATTATAAAAAAAAAAATATATTCAAGTGATTGACATTTTTTAAAATTTTTCTAAGCAGAAAATTAAGTAAAGGGGACCAGATAAGAACGATAGAATAAAATTAAATAAAACAACAACGCTGTGAGATATAAAATTTATTCTGGCTTTATTTTGAAGCTACGTTTATGCTATTATGTGTGGAATAGCACATCATTCAAATTCAGTGCTTCAAGCGGTCGGTCCAATTTTTGATGACTCAGTCCAATATGTGCGGCGTTATTCCGGCGATAGCGTGTCGAATGTTTGCCTCGAGCTCATCCAAAGTGGTTGGCTTGTTAACGTAGACTAAGGACTTGACGTAGCCCCAAACAAAATAATCGAGTGGTGTCAAATCGCATGATCGTAGCGGCCAATTGGTGAACGCTCGCATTGGGATGAACCAGTCGCCAAATTTCTACTTCACAATTTCGAGCGGTTGCGTCGCTAATTTACGCGCGCCTAAGGGGTTATGATACCCTTTTACTGTTGTCAGGGCGCGGGCGGAAAGATAGAAGGAGGAGAAAGGAAAATATTGTTGTGATGTAGTGGTTTGAAACTTAGGTATATTTGGTTTCGATATTAGCTCTCCGGGGGTGGGAGTCCGAATAGGACGGAGAGTTTTTTCTTTACTCGGAATGATTCGAAGGTTATCAATTTTTCACGCTTGTTTTGTGCTTGAAACTCTACAACAGCCAAATCTACAAGTCCAGTGTTATGCTTTCACACGCAGATTTTTCTGACTGATTACAATTACACAAATGAAAAACTTGTCATGAGTAAGATTCGAACATTGACCCTCCGAGTGAGAAGCAATTGCTAGTACCACTACACCACGGCCACCCCATTGACGGTAACGGTGTCTCCTTTCTCATTTCGAAAAAAATAAGGTCCGATGATGCCGCCATGCCATAAACCGCACAATACAGTCAATCTTTATGGATGCATAGATGCTTGGCCGAACACTTGTGGATTGTGTTCACTCCAATAACGAAAATTTAGCTTGCTGACATAGTCGCTGAGACAAATATGGGCCTCGTCCGAGAAGATGGTTTTTTGACCAAAATTCGAATCTCCGGACAACATTTCCTGCGTCCAATTAGCGAACTCACGTTGCCTGTGGTCGTCCGGCTTAAAACAATCTTATACGGATGTAGGCCCAAAATCAACCGCAAAATAGGACGGGTTGACTCTGGTGATGTCCAATTCAACTGATCGTAGCCGAATCGACATTTATGGGTCTTCTTCGATACTAGCCGCTAAGTCGGTTATATTTTCTTCATTTCGCACCAATCTCTGCCTGGTTCGTGGCTTAAGATCCAAAAGAGTGTACTCACGCTCAAACTTTTCGACGGTGCGACGAATTGCCTGCACACTGAAGGAAGCCATGATACCGACCGTATATATAACTGAGCCGGAATTTCGATAATATTTTTTAATAATTTCCGCACGTTTGGCAAGCGTAAAACGATGCATGATAAAATGGCGAACCTTACTGAATATTTTGACAGCTGGATGTCAGTGGTAACTTTTGAGAGCTGCTGAACCATAACGATTGGAAAAAACTATCATTGTTGATAGAACATTTATTGTAGAGGGTAGAGAGATACGAAGGAAAAACGTAAATACATAATTTCCTAGACTGTACTAAACCAATGATAGCCAAAACCATCAACTACGACGAAAAATTCGAGACCCGTGGTAGTAAACGAAAATCAAACGCTGCAGACGATAGGTGTATTGCTCGGTATAATAAAAATCACCCCTTTTCCTTCGTCTTTTGAGATTTAAAAAGAGCTCAAATTGACTGTAATTAAGACGGTTTGAAGACGACTTATAGAAAATATTTGCACGCACGAAGTCCGCGGAAAGTGACTCTATTGACAATAAAAGATCTAAAGAGTCGTATCCAGTTTGCCAATGATCACATAGGTTGTCTAGCCGAGAAATGGCGCAACATACTGTGGACAGATGAAATTAAGGTTCTTCTCTTTGGAGGCACTAGCTCCCGGGAATATGTCCTTTACTCACCCAATACAGAATATCAGCCAAAATACATTGCGAAAACAGTAAAACACAGAGGGTCAAAAATATTTATTTGGCGTAGGGCCGATACACCTCGTAGGTAATGTGATGGATCAACATGTCAATATAGATATCCTTAATAGCACTATGCTGCCTTACTACGAATATGAAATGCCCTTAAAATGGGTCTTTCAGCAGGACAACGACCCAAAACATACCAGTCGGGTAAATAAAGAGTAGTTTAGGGTCAAACGGATTGAGATAATGACTTGATGCGCACAGTAACCCGACCTTATTCCTATAGAAAACCTGTGGGATGATATTAAGAAAGAAGGCAAGACCACCGAATAATATGGATCTATTGAAGGTAGTGAAGAATGCCTGGGCAAAAATATCTAAAGAGCGTTGTTAAGAGCGTTGGTGGAAGGCAGTTATAAAAAATAAAGAATTTAGTAGCAAGTATTAATTTTAAGTTCCTCTTATAATTAGTTTCCTTTTACCAGGTGTATGCATAAGTCTTTCCTAGTTTAACTAAAAGATGGCGCTAGCGAAAAGTACGCAGCAGATTAATTTGGCACGTTATATCATTTTGTTCGTCTAACATTTAACTATAAACACACATAAATTGAGTCCGCTAAAAACTAGCATCTTTGTTTTATCGTTCAGTGATCATGTCGAGTTTTATGGCTGAAAAAGAACATTTGCGGTACGTATTGCTTTTCTTATTTAATCAAAAGGAAAAGGCTGTTGAAAGTCATGGTTTGCTGGTAGAAACATATGGTGAACACGCTACACCAATTAGAACAAGTGAAACATGGTTTCGACAATTTAAAATTGGTGGTTTCAATGTGAAAGGCAGTGAGCGCTCTAGTAGACCACAAAAATGCGAAGATGAGCAATTGCAGGAGTTATTGGACGATGACCCAACTCAAACTCAGCGCCAATTAGCAGAAGCATTATATGTGTCACACGAAACAATCAGCAGACGCTTACGAGCAATGGGGGAGATCAATAAACTTGGTAAATGGTTCCCACACGATTTGAATAACGTCAAATGCAAAATCAAATACAAGTCACTTCTGAAATGCTGCTTCAACGCCATGAAAGGAAATCATTTTTGCATCGAATTGTGACGAGTGATGAATAATGGATTTATTTTTCTGCACCATCTTCGCATCAATGGAGGAAGTTGAAGAATAACTCGACGAATGGTTTGCCGCAAAAGACAAGCAGTTTTTCTGGCATGCTATTCATAAATTACCTGAAAGATGGGCGAAATGTGTAGAAGCCGACGGCCAATATTTTGAATAAAAAACAATTTATTTCGCCAGAAAATTACGTATTTTTTTACAAAAAAAAAAAAAAAACCAATGCATACACCTGGAATGTTTATGTCTAGTTGTTTTTACCTAAGTCATTTTTATACTACTATATTTTTGAACAACGAATTTCCTAAGTTAACTTAGTCTTAAGGCTATTTCGTATGATCAATGAAGTTTAGATAAATATGAATTTAGGCAAAATAATAAGAGATGTTAATATTTTGTTTAAAACAATATTTTTGGAAGCGTTTCTTTAATTTAGTTCAGCCCACTACTATTAACTTGAACACAGCTGTAATTAATAGAATTGGTATTTGCCTCTAGAATTTAGCTTTTTTTATTGCCTCAGGATTGAATCTGTTGACCTCTACGTGATATATTGTGTCACCCGTTGTCTTGAAGTCAGCGTAGTAGTAGTAGTAGGCAGTAGTTTTCAACTTGGTGTTCGTTGGCCCCTGTAGATGTCGCTTTTCTGTGGTCTTTGAATGGTTTGCTGATCTGAAAACTAAACCCTACCCAGGATTTCCAATGGCTTTAGCAATGTTGTTTTTTAGGTTTTTTTTTTTTCTAGCTTCGCCAATTTATTAAATATTTGAATGGATGAAGTCGTTTTCGACTTCGATTTGGTTTCCCTTTTTCCCGACCATTTTATCCATCTGTTGCTCACCTAGCAATCGCTGGTAGTACGAGTATATTTATCTATATTTTCATGTGTTTCGGTAGTCTTAGTCTTTGTATTTTTTTTTATAGTTTATTATATTCTCCACTGGAACTGTCACTTGTTTTCCGAAAATAAGCCTCCTTGCTTCGGTGTATTCCAGTATCCATTCGTGGTAGGTCAGCTTTAAGGTCGTGGTAGCTGAGTTGTTCATCCCCCGATTTCTTCTAAATATTCCCAGTACCATTTTTCGGCATTGACTGCAACTAGGAGATGGAACAGGCCAAAAAGCTGGTCAGGAGTCAAGCCATTATTCCTCTTCAGAGTTCCAATACGGAAGGCGAAACTATCTACGCTCCGCGCATCGTCGCGTTAGGAGTATCTTGCGTTTTTTTATTATAAAATATCTTGATTTAGTTTTCTTAAGCGATATTTTTTTTTTATTTTGATTTCCTTAAGATAGATTTTTTTATTCACTGCTATGGATTTTTGGTGCGGCATATGCTTCCCATCTTTATTTGGCGTACATATGTACGAATTCTTCACCACATCAGGTTTCTTTTTATTTTTTTTTTGCTTATATCACAACGTTGTTCCGGCTTCCGCTTTGATGAACACTGCTGCACTGGATTCCACATTTGTGCTTAAAGCGTTAGTGAAGAATTCTCAAATAACCCTGCTTAGTTTCAAATATTGTTAGCTAGAGAGAGAGATTTAAAAATCAGATCAAACCTCCTGACTCCTTATGGTGTTCCATTTGACAGGTTTTACTATAGTCGTGCTACAATAAATTATTCCTTTTTTTTTAATAATAATTTTAGAAATGTGATTTTGAAAGCCAAATTATAATAGGCGTGGCAAAAAATGTGTTTCAATTTTAGCAGATTCAAAACTGTAGCCTGTTGCCTAGATAAAATTAAATCCCTTTTCGATATACCTATACGGCTTATGCTTGATCTGCATTCCTAAAACTAATTTTGATACAAAGCACAAAGGACTTCTAAACATTTTTTAACTTTTCTTCTCATAATTTAAAAAATAATAAAATAATATAATAAAGAATAAAATTGCAAATTTGTTGAAATTTTAAAGACAACTAAAAATATAAGGGGGGGACAATTTTTTTGCCTAGATGTAAGCCGTACTTTAATGATAATAATTTAAATAGGTAAAATTTTTAAAATACAAATAAAATAATCAAATTCTTCTTTTCGTAGGTTCATCGTATTAGAGAAAACTGTGCGCAACAGGTAGAATGGATTCAAAGTAGTTATTCATCACAAGCAAAACATCTGAAGGAGTTTCGCGACATCGGTTCAAATCACTTAACTTCACTAAAGTATCAATATTATGATCAAGTAAGATATCTTTTTATTTATAACTTTTAAATGCTCAGGATTTATTGTATTTTAGATGAAAAAAGTTCGAGATTATTCAAATACACAGTTAAACTGGGTGCGAGAAAATTATGTCTATCAGCGAAATAAAATTCGCAAATTTAGTGCACATCAGATTTTACGGTTTCGAGAGGGATATAAGTACCAGCAACAGACTTTAAATAAAGTACTTGAAAATCTTCCAAGCTTTTACTTTGAGAACTGTCGAGGACGATGTGATAATGACTTAACTGAAAGTTTGTATTTTTGTAACAATTTTATAGTTCCCTTAATAAGACTAACTTATGTATTCATTCGAATCTATTGTTATGATCAAATTCTCAGCAATATGAGCATGCATAACACATGTTTCAAGTTTTGGTACTTTCAATGGAAAAAAGCACGATATGAAAATATTAGGATATAAAAATAAGCATTTAAAATTTGCTGCTAAAATCTAAGATATGTGAAAATAAGTGTGCAATATCGGATACCATTTTCACATGTTGAGTCTAAACGCTTATTTAAGCCGCTTTTTATCATTACTTCTTTGCATGGCATCTGTGGTGATGCAGTGGTATCTTAAGATTCTGGATTTCTCCATTTGCTCTTTCAGCTTTCAAAACTTTTTCCAAAAAGTTATGCGTATATGTAACGGGTGAGCAGATAGCAATGATAGTTTTTCCTATTGTTACCAATGACATCCAGCTGTCAAAATATTCAATAAGGTTTGCCATTTTATCATGCATCGTTTTACCCTTGCCGAACGTGCGGAAATTGTTAAAAAATATTATTCGAAATACCGGCTCAGTTGTAAATACGCAACGTGAATTTCGTCGTCGCACCGTCGAAAAGTGTGAGCGTGAGTACACTCTTTTGGATCTTAAGCCACCAACCAGACATAGATTGGCGCGAATTGAAGAAAACACAGCCGTTGTAGTGGTCAGTATCGAAGAATACCCAGAAAGTCGATTCGGCGCCAATCAGCTGAATTGGGCCTCCCCAGAGAGTCAACCCGGTTTATTTTGCAGTTGGATTTGGGCCTACATCCATATAAGATTGTGCTGATGCAAGAATTGAAGCCGACGACTATAGACAACGCCGCGAGTTTGATAATTGGGCGCTGGAAATGTTAGCCGGAGGTTCGGATTTTGTCCAAAAAATCATCTCGGAAGGTTCCCAATTTTGTGTCAGCGACTATGTCAGCAAGTAAAATTGCCGTTTTTGGAGCAAATACCAAAATCCACAAGTGTTCGGCCCAGCATCAATGCATCCACAAAGATTGACTGTTTGGTGCAGTTTATGGCACATCGGCATTTTCGGACCTTATTTCTTTCGAAATGAGGAAGGGGACACCGTTTCCGTCAATGGTCTCATGTATAGAGCGATGTTAACACCGACTTCCTGTAATCAGAGGTCGACAACATCGATATATCGGAGCTATGGTTCCAACAAGACGGCGCTACATGCCGTACAAGCGGCGCAACGCTCGAAATTGTGAAGGAGAAATTTGGCGACTGGGTCATCGCACATCGAGCGTTCAGTCCTTAGTCTACATTAATAAGCTTTGGATGAGTTCGAAGTCGACATTCGACACGCTATTGCCGGAATAACGCAATACACACACATAATGCCATAAACGTAGTTTAAAAATAAAGCCAGAATCAATGTTATATCTCACACCGTTGTTGTTTTATTTAAATTTTTTTCCTATCGTTCTTATCCGGTCACCCTTTATAGTGTATATATGAAAATATATTTTTGACTTCATGATGGCAAAATTTTGCCATCACCTCGAAAATGGAAATTTTGTGATATCTTTACGTTTTAGACATTTTCTTACAAAATGGCTGTGTGCGTATATGTGTGTATGCATGCCCGTATGTGTACATTTAGCCCACGATAACTCGCGGATGAATAGTGTTATCGATTTCATGCCGAATCACGGCCATTAGATTTTGACCAAAATCTGTCGATGGCTTCTGAAGTTATTAAAAAAAAACATACACAAGGTCCAATAATTTTTTTCTTAAAAATAGAGGACATTTCACACATTTAACGAACTTTTAAAAACAATCGTCCAGGTCTCAGTTATACAAGGAATAGCATTGCCTTCTTTTTTTACCGCAAATGTGGTACAACCAACAATTTTGATAACATAAAGTATCCCAGGCCTGACCATACCTTCTTAACAAAATTGAATTATTTTTTCTTTAAATAGAACAAAAACTACATGCTTCATAAAAGGGGATTCATAACCCTAAAACCCTAAAACCCCTGTTAGCAAGACTAATTACAAATCTTACAATCTCCCATACATTTCTTTAATCAAAAGAAGACTTAAAAGAAAGTTACTGGATACAAACCAAAACAAACTGAAGTCCGTTCACCGAATGCGTGTTAAAAGAAATATTTTCAACTTAGATCATTAATTGAAGCTTTTTGCTAAAGTCGTGTAACTTTTTTCCAATTTACTTAAAGTATGTATGTATTCAACTCTTCCTTGCTAGGAGATAAACCCACTTGTAACATTTTTCTTTTCTTAGCTATACCAAAAGCTTTCAACTGGTCAGGCTTAACCGGTTTTTTGACCATATCGGAATCACTGGTTGTGAGAAGCTTTCGAACGGATGGTTGTTTGGTTTTTATTTGCAGTTTATCATAGAAAGTTAAAATTAAAGTCGGACAACCATACAGAAACGCTAATACTGTTTACTATTTCAATGTTATTTGATTTTTAAAGCAGTTATTGTAAATGGAATGGTTAGGAGCGTCGATATCATTGCCATCTAGTGTGCCAACTGTTCCATGAAAATTAATTGTTTGTCTATGTGTTGGTACAGATTTTGTGCATGTTCTTTATATGAAAAAAGGACTAAAGCGGCCCTTACACTATCAATTGATTAAAGTCAATCATTTGCATAATTTGTGACAATGAATCTGTGTGCGTCACACACATTTGATGAGGTCTGATTGACGAAAATCAAAGGATGTTTGGTTTTGAATGATGAACATCATACTGATCGTTGTGTGTAAAGGATGAATTGACCTAATTACTTCATTGTGTGTTGTGTCGCGAAAGAGAGGATACATGTCGGAGAAATGAGGGATGATAAAGGTTTTCGTGTTTGAGCTGAATCCTTTTTTTAACCACTTCAACCAAATTCTCTTCTTTCTTGATATTCTTTTCTTTTTTATCTTTAAGCAAAGTGCAAGAGCAATGTATGAAATACAATCGTCCGTATTACTCAAAAGAACTAAAAATGTTATGTCAATCGATTGAACGTGTAAGGGGTAGCGTCATCCACATGATGTCAGTCGATTGACCGTATAAGGGCCGCTTAATGATTTTAAGTAATTCTTACAGTAATTCGTATAACTATTATTCAACGTTTAAATATGTAACTATATATAAATTGGTTGCAAACGCAAATTCATACATAAGCATTAGCGTTTCCTCATGTATGAGTAAAATTCGCTTGCCTTTTTTTATTTTATCAACTAGTAGATGTTTTCATTGGCCAATTCTTTTAGGAAAACCTTTAAAAAATAAAAATTTCTGTTTTTTTTTCTTTTTCCTTTTATACATTTGTTTTTTGGGAATGTATGCTTTTCGCTGTTTTATTTTGTGAAAGCATTTTTTTTATTAGAATAAAATTTTTTTACTTAATATTTTATTATTTTACGAATGTATATGGACATAATAAAAAAGTTTCCTAGTTATACGCTTGTTATGGTGTTATTTATATTTCATTTTAAACCATTTTTACATATCTTTTCAGGTTTTGAAACCTACCTCAAAAGTCAAATGGAGGGTGAACTGTCTGATATAGATATTAATATTTTAGAGCTTAAGTATAGGCTTTTGCAGAATTATTCCACTAAAAGCATTGATGAAAGCAGAGCTTCAATATACTACACTCCGCCTGACGATTGCATTAGAAATTCTAATTTGCAGGTTTCACCAATTCATATAAATTATATAAATGAAAATTCAGAAGAAAACTAATATTCATCACTTCGAATACACGTATATGGATGTTTTTCATAAATATCAACAAAGGATGGTGTAGGTGTTGGACAGAGGTAAATAACCTGATGAAGGAAAATAAAAAATATCCTCTTCACATAAGAACCGTGACTGCAGATAGAGAAAACTTTAATATATGTATTTTAAAAATATCGGGCAGGAGCCCGACTATTTTAATTTTTTCTCACAAACCCAAACAAAAAAGACTTAAAAAAAATTACAAAAGCGTCAATGTCAAGTTATTTATATGATTGCAGGTCATTGGTGATTTAATTGAAAATGGGGGAAACAGACAAAATTTCTTTCTAAAACTATCCGCCTGTAAAGAATAAGTACATGGAATCAAATTCAACAATATCCACTCTTTATTAAAAGAAGACAGTTTTACGAATTGAACATATACATCCATGAATTGTAATTACGAATTAGAAAAAATAAAAAACAGAAGTTACAAATCAAAAATAATATTTAATATTTGCTGTTGTTTCTTTTTTACTCATCAGCAGCCAAACAACAGAAAGGTTCTCATTTCTCCTTTTTTCCTGGGTTTGTACTACAAAATTTATGTTTCAAATTTTATTTCAAAGCAAATGAAGGGCAACAAGGAAAGCTTACCATCAAAAAGTTCCCGGAATTTATTCAGAAAATTAAAAATACAAATTTATTCATCTAAATCTATATTGTCCCCTTCAAGACTGCAAAACACTTATGCCAGCGCTTGATCCAATCCTCGAAACATTTTTTAAATTCGGTTTTCGGTATGGCCATCAGTGCTTCCTGCGATTTTTCCATTACTTCCTCTCGGCTGCTGAAACGCGTTCCCCGTAGTGGTTTTTTAACTCGATTGAACAGAAAGAAGTCACAGGAAGCCAAATCAGATGAATTCGGTGGCTGTTGGATAGTATTTGTTGCATTTTTCGTCAAAAAATTACGAATAATGATGGCACTGTGCCACGTTGCGTTACCATGGTGCAAAATCCACGAGTTTTCAGCCGACTATTCTGTTCTCTTTCGGCGAATTGCTTCACGCAAACGTCTAATAATGCCCAAATAATACTCTTTGCTTACTGTCTGGCCTTCTGACAAAAATTCATGATGCACTACACCGTTGTAATCCATAAAAACCGTGAGCATTGCTTTCTTTTTTGACTGAAAACGACGTGGTTTTTTTGGTCTCGGCTCATTTGGTGAACGCCATTCACTTGGCTGGTATCTGGATTGCGTGTCGTACTAATAAACCCACGTCTCCAGTAATGATCCTTTTTATGAATGTGGGATCGGATTCAGCCTCACAAATCATCTCTTTTGCGACGTCAACACGGTCTCTTTTTTGCATGAATTTGAGGTCTTTTGGCACCAACTTTGCTGCTACACGCCCAAATCATTAACCAAAATGTCTTGGCCGGATCCATAGGCAATATTCAAGTCCTCCACTATTTCTCTGGTGCGGTTATTGACCAACATTTCTTTTACTCCATTAATGTTTTCGTCGGTTTTCGATGTCGATGATCTGCCACTGCGTTCATCATCTTCGATTGATTCACGACCACTTTCGAACCGCTCGAACACTGGTAAACGACCGTTTTTTTTAAGGGAATCGTTGCCGAAACACTTTAAACACCATTAAATCCGTTTTTTACGCAAAATTTAATACAAGTTCGTTGTTGCAAATTTAAATCCATTTCTAAAATTGTAAAAAATCGCCAACACACATAGCGATAGATGTACTCTTGGCTACGTAACTTTTGTAAATGTCAAGCTATGACGCTAAGATTTAGAGGGAATGTCAACAACAGATTTACCAACTTCACAAAAAAAAACAGAACTCAAATCGGAACAATGGACACGCCATACGTTGGTTACACTTGCTAGACTTGGGGAACTTTTTGATCAAGGTGGTATATATGCTCTTATCACTTAAATTTTGAAATTTAATTTTCAGTCCAGAATGCGCTATAAAGTACTTAAATTGAGTGTAGCGACGTCATCTCGGGTAGTGCTTCAGAGACCCTGACCAATAGAGTTAAATTTCAAAATTTAATTTTTAGTCCAGAATGCGCTACGAAGTACTTAAATTGAGCGTAGCGACGTCATCTCGGGTAGTGCTTCAGCGCCCCTGACCAATAGAGTTTCGGTCCTTTCAATGGTGGTTATCGATTCAATGGATTGAACAAAATCAAATGCGTGAGTTGGAAAAAGCTTTCCGCGTCACGTTATTCGTTAAAAGCATTTATTTAAAAAAAATTTCGCGGAAAAGCCTTGTAAAAAAACAACCCAAATAATAGTGTGTTTCCACCAATTTACAAACCAGGATAAATGAACCAAAATTTATAAAGTGTTTCCACCGAAGAAGAAATATTAATGTGATGTATGCCTCTGTAGTTGCTGTCACATTCAATCAACAACAAATGTTATTGCCTGTATTTTGAATTCCCGTAAAGTACGCCTTTAATCTAAATTCATAAAAAACAAACAAAATATCATAAATAAAATTAAGATTAAGATCCGGCTGTGATGGTGTTTGTGTGTTTGATTTTATAATAACTACTATTTTCAAAAAAGGCTACGTTTGATTTCATAACTCTTGCTTTCGAGGAGATTATTTTAGAGTTTTATAATATAACTCGGTTTTATGAAATAGATTTTTGTATGGTAAATCTCCAGATTTAGAGGAGATTCGAGAAATATTATATTAGAAAAATTATTTTAATATGCAAAGTGGGAAAGTAAATTTTGGGGATGTATAGTTGTACATATAAAAATTCGACAATTGAATTCATAGTCAATGTAAAAATGTTACCAGACGAACAAAATTATCTAACCATAAATTAATTCCATAAATTCATCCGGCTCGAAGGACCAATGTATGAACTTCAAACAATTTTATTACTGTCCCTAAAAAAAAATCGAACAGAACGAAAAGTATTATTAAAAAATTTGTCTGGACACAAGAATAGCACAAAACTTGGTATATTGGATTGAGGTCGCTTTGGATTGGCCCAAAACATCAAAATTAAATGATATGGGGTGGCCGTGGTGTAGTGGTACTAGCAATCGCTTCTCACTCGGAGGGGTCTAGGTTCGAATCCTGCACAAAAAATTAGCACAAAAGCACAAAAAATTACTGCGAATTATAACCTTCCACTATGAGTGAAGAAAAATCTCTTTGTCCTATTCGGACTCCCACCCCCTGGAGAGCAAATACCGAAACCAAACACACCTGAGTTTCAAACCACTACAAAACAATTTTCCTTTCTCCTCCTTTCTACCTTTCCGCCCGCGCCCTTGCAACAGTAAAAGGGTATCTAACCCCTTAGGCGCGCATAAATTATAAAAAAAAAAAAAAAAGTGTGTTCATTAAAATGTAATCATTTATTAGTTTTACATAACATTGCATTGCGCCCCCCTCATACACTCCACGAAATAATGATAAGGACAAAGAAATCTTTGTTTGTTCCCTTAGGCTTTGATGAGATCTAATTCATTGAACGCAGCAGCATTATCGCTTCGTCTTATCGCATCATATCGATAACTTTTTTTTGTTTTTGCTAACACACCTGTTTTAATCTTCATTGTGGTACGAAATATTGATAAGGCCAGTTGTGCTTAAGTGAAAGAATAATTAAAAAAAATATAAGTTTAAGCTGAGTTTTGACAGAAAAAGGGTTTGTTAGTCTTAAATATTTAATTATTTGTTAGAAAAAATTGGAATGCTTTAGATTTTCGCAAATATCAATTGCAATGCCTCATCGAAAGCCATTGACTGAAGAGGAGCAAGGACGTGTGGCTGTTTACAGAGAACAGGGGAAAACAACAAGGCAAATCGGATCTATTCTAAAAAGAAGTAAAACTGTTATAGCAAATTACTCGTATATAAATCTTGGCGAAAATTATGGAGTTAAGCGAAGTACAGGAAGAAAACCAACATTAACACCAAGAGATATTCGAGAAATAAGACGTCTTGCTGTAAATAAATCCTTCTTAAATTGTAAGCATTCTGAAGCTAAATGTGTCAACAAGGCGGGTGCAACAAATTTTAAAGTCAGATAATACCATTGAATATGTTAAACGCACGCCGAAACCGATGCTTACAGCACGACACAAAGCGAACAGGTTGACTTTTGCTGACAAATTTAAATTTTGGGACGAAGAGTGGTTTAAAGTGGTATTTTCTGACGAAAAAATATTTAATTTAGATGGGTTAGATGGTTGTCAGAAATATTGGCATGATAAAAGGGCTGAAAGGCAGCTCAGGCATGCTCGCAATTTCGGAGGAGGCACGTTAATGCTTTGGGGGGCTATAAATTGCTCTGGAAAGTCATCTATATGTTTTATATCAACTAAAATGAATAGCCAAAAATACACTGAGCTCATAGATGATGTTTTAGTTTACCTTGGGGATCAATTATTCGGTAGCGAGTTTGTATTTCAATAGGACAACGCGGCTATTCTTGCATCCAAGTTTACAAAGGAGTTTCTAAAAACCCGAAATAGTTCTCTATTGGAATGGCCCGCTTGCAGCCCTGACTTAAACCCCATTGAGAACGTAGGGGGCGGTTTTGTCGCGCAATGTTTTTAAAAATGGGTGTTAGTTTGATAATTTGAAAAATCTCAAAAGGGCCATCACGGAAGAATGGGAAAAAATCGACATAGATCAGATACAATCACTGATTAATTCGATGCCACGACGTCTCCGACATGTAATTAGAAACAAAGGATCAAACATTAAGTACTAAGATTTGATTTGATTTCGAATCAAAAATATTTCAAATACAAATACTAAAGTAAAAAGACATTGTCCTTACTATTATTTCGTTCGTATAGAATTTAAAAAAAATAATTAAAAATATAAAATAAAAGTTAATTTTCATAACTAATTTATATTCGAGTTGTTTTGTTATACAGTTACTAAAAATTACATGTATTTCTTAAATTTCTAAGAATAAATGTTTAAAGAAAGCTATTTTGTTTTGTCCTTATCATTATTTCGTGGAGTGTAGTTAATTGTTTGTTGAATATATCTAGGATTCACAATTGGACATTTGGACCACTCAACTTTAAAAAGTGTAGATCTTTATCTTGATCGCTCTTGCAAAGGTTAAACGTTTTCGTTTTTCTTGACAAAAGATGATTCTTTCTGCTTATCCGTCCAAATAGCTGAGATACATACAGGGTGTCCCAAAAATCAACGTCAAGCTGGAAACGAGTGATAGGTCAAGTGGTGTCGGTTATCACAAAATTATAAAAAAAATCTAAGTCATGTACTTTCTTTTAAAATTATTGGCACTCAAACAAAAAAAAATCGAGAGATCTGACACCCTGTGACGATCTTTCAAGTGCTGTGACCGCAAATCTTTACTTTTCTTCGATTTTTTTTTGTCACGTAGCCCTGAGTAATTCTTCTGTAAATTACGGTCCAAAATTGAAACATAACTATATCGGTTTTAACTAAAATATTCCTTTTTTGTCCATCCATGTATCTGGAAATCATTAATCACCCAACTTAAACTGACTGTACTGACAAAAAAATTTACTATGCCATTTTGGCAAGTAACTTTAAAAGATGGCGTATTTAATCTGGATTCCAAAATGGTATTACACTTGCTAGACTAACGCTTAATTGAGGACAAAAAAGTATTCTGTTAAAGAAACCCGATTCATAGTTAATTCTTTTTAATAATTTTTTTTATAATTTTGTGATAACCGACACCACTTGACCTATTACCCGTTTCCGGATTGCGACATCCTGTTATCATATTAGCATTATACTCCTCGTTAATTTCGTCTATTATTTGGCGAATGGATCTGTCTTGCATTTTCGGATAATGGCTTTATCGATGGTGGCAGTGCTTTCTCTTTGCTTCGGATTGCGGTTTTTGTTTTCGTTTCAGATGTTTTTCCCCATTTTTCATTTTTCTTGAACGTAATTTTACCTCTTCCCCTTACGACACTAAGCTAAACCACAAAAAAAATGTATAAATAAAGTCTTATAGAAACACTAAAATAACTGACCGAGAAATTATAAATATAGCAATTTGTGTAGGTATAATTTGTATTTCCGTTGATGTTATTTATGTGTCCTGGGCTGTAATTTTTACCTAAATAAGATTAGGATCAAGATTATGTGCAAGTGATTGAAAGAAACTTACGGAATTGTGCCTCTAATATTTTAATTTTTTAAATACGATGTAGTGCATCACTCTGGCGAATTATTTACGGAGTTCAAGAGAAGTTATAAGTACCCTTAAAATGTTTTTTTGTTTTTTTTTTGTTAAGAACTTAACACTCAAGTGGATATTTATACACTTAAAATGCCTGAGAACGTGTTAAGTTTTTAGGAAAATGGGGCAGAGAGAGGAAGAAAGATTTTTGGTCTTAGTGGTTATTTCGCCCCATGGGTGGCATCCAACATTTAATGGGGAAACTAAATTCTTATATATTGACCGCAGATGAGACGGGGAAAAGTATTTCTTCAAGTGTTTGAGTAAACCTAGACATTTCCCAGCATTTTTGGTGATATCGAATATGTGATAATTTCAACCTAAGTTGTCATTGACACACATACCGAGAATAGAAAGTTTTGCGGTTTCGCTTTAATAACAGCAGAGAACATTGTGTTTTGGAAACATTATATTCCATTCTGTTCTTAGTTGCCCAATTGCTTATGCTGTTAATATTGAAATTTAATGAGCTTAACATACACTGCCGTTCCCGTTCTACAGCCGAAGCAGAAAAGCAGATAATACTGTAGTCGGCAAAGGAACATATTGGATTAGAAATAGCAGACAAGAGATCATTGATGTAAACTAAAAAGATTGTCGGAGACAGAACGGAGCCCTTGGGCACACCAGCATTTAGTTTGTGAATATCGGACTTGAAACCAAATTTAAATTCAACGTTCCGAAAGGTAATTTTTAATTCATTGAAGAAGAGAGTCGTCGATCCCGAATGTACACAATTGAATAGAGAGAGAGCGAAAGATGTTTGAACTCAGTGGTTATTCCGTTCCGTTTGTGGCATCCAACATTTCATGGGGAGACTAAATTATTAGTGTAAATTGACTTGTTGTATTTTAGACAACCATTAATCTCATGACATTTTAGTTGCCTGTGTTTCAGGCACGGCCAGTATTGAACCCCGAACAGTCCGATTCGCCAGATTGAAGTAGGCTTTGATTACACATTTCTGTGAGACATGCCATCAAACCACCAGTGGACATGTTGGTACGAAAACCGTATTGCCGTCGAAAAAGGCTTTGCAATCATTCTTGGCTCGCCTGCATCTTTCTCGGTTCTCCTACGTCGGGATGGATTTTTAGAACTGAAAAAACATTTCTCCAACCCTAACAATCTCTTCACAGCACGTATACAAGAAATTAGCTTATATTGCACAATGTTAGCAATATGATTATCAACGTCCGGTATTTGCATGTACTCATTTACAAGCTGGGTTTTTTTTGTTTTTTTTTTGTTTTAAGAACTTAACACGCAAGTGGGTATGAATACACTTAAAGTGCCTGAGCACGTGTTAAGTTTTTTAGAAAATGGGATAGAGAGAGAAAGAAAGATGTTTGGGCTTAGTGGTTATTTCGCTCCATGGGTGGCATCCAACATTTAATGGGAAAACTTAATTCTTAGTGGAGGTTGGCTTGTTGTTGATTTCTAGTCAACTACTCATCTTACTTGATTTCCGTTAACTGAAAAAATAAATATGTCTTTCGGGCGAGGCTGAGATTCGAACACCGAACCTTCCGATTTGGAAGCCAGTCCATTACCACTTGAGCCACGGTCACCCATCAAGTTGTTTTCCGAAGCGAAGATCTCAAAATACCGTCCTCCGGATTTCTCTGTCCAGAAAGTTGAAACCACACAGAATTGTGTACAGTCGGTCAAAAAAAAAAACTCGGACAGATGGTGTTTCTAACCTTAGTCCTAAAAATATATTTATGTAGGTATATATATTTCTTTAATATTGTAGATTTTGAAGGTCTTGTGTTTATACTTTGAATTAATAACATAATATTCAGATTATTATATTTAAATAGATTGTACAAAGAAAAGATAATTCTGACCTCAAAAAAGAAGTCGGACACTTCACTTTTAAAAGAAGGAAACAAATGAATAAGTTTTTTTTGTGTTTTAATACTTAGTAGTTTATATTGTTTTATTGGCATCGATTGTACCAATTTTTCATAAAGCGAGGCCGGAATATTGTTCCAGCTCTCACGCTGTTTTCTAAATATTTTTTACTACAAATTCTATAGTTTTTAAGCTGGTTTTCCAAGTAGCCCCAAATATGTTCTATAACGTTTATATCAGGAGACTGAGATGGTGTTTCAGTACATTTTTAATTTTAAAATTGTAAAGAAGCCACAATCGGATGTTAAGACCTTTGTGCTTGGGATCTTTGTCTTGATAGAAATAATAATTGTCATTCATTCCTACATAATTGTTCAGCACTTTAAGCCAGATTATTTCTAAGTATGTCAATATATTTGTATTGATCCATGACTCCATCAATGATGACGAGATTTCCGGGTCCAGCAGCAGACATACAACCACACACAAAACCGATCCACTTCCATGTTCAATTGTCGAGCGCAAATTTTTTTCCGTTAGCTCCTCGTTAGGTTTTTGGCACACATAAGAATGTCCATCAGAACGTAATAAATTAAATTTACTCTCGTCCGAAACATGTTTTCAGAACGAGAAGCCCTTATATTGGTAATGTCTGGCAAATTTCTTTCTTTTAATTCTATTTATCGTATTGATGAATGGTTTCGTTCGAGCGACTCTGCCGTGTAGATTTTTTTTTCGCAACACTACACGAATCGTTTCAGGATTTACCTCTTTGTGAAGGTAATTTTTAACTTTTGCTGTTAGCTCGGAAGCACTTAGACGGGGATTTTTCTGAACTTGACTGACAATCCATCATTCATTTTCTTCAGTGATCTTCCAGATTTTACTAAATTGTGAAATAAGTCGTGGCTTTCATATCATTTCATAATATCTCCGATAGTTGAGTGGTTTCTTTTTACGATTTTTCCAATTTTTAGATTTGCCCTCATTAAAATGCTCGATCACATGTTTGACCATGTTGCTGCCCCATTTTGCCTTTATTGTTCGGCTGGTGTTTTGACATTTGAACGCAGAAAAAGTAAAAAGTAAGTAAAAGAACTGTAAATTAAAGTGCGAAAACATTGCAACTATCCCGTTAGAGAATTGAAAATATTTAAGCGTGGCCATGTGTTCGACTTCTTTTTTGAGATGAAATTTGCTACATTTAAAAAAAAATATTTATTTACTTCCCGTTTTATAAAATATTGTATCATAAATCAAATACAAAGAGTTTAAAATTCATAAAATAAAAACGACTATAATATTGGTGCTAATGCATTTATGCATTTATAGAAAAATCAACTGTCCGACTTCTTTTTCGACCAACTGTATTTTAAAATCACACATAACGATTTCAGTATGAGGATACAGGGATACAATTCTTTCAATGGAATCAGACACCGCATCAAAATCATTAAAAGGTGAATTGCTGTCCAGTTTGAGGCTTCTATAAATAATAGATAGTTTACTTGTGGAGACGGAATTTTAACCATATGAAATTGAATTCTGGATTGGAAGAGTTTGGTAAATTACATTAGTACGTACGTAAATTGCGAGACAGCGGTGGGAAAAGAATAATGGTACTAGTTCGTAGGCAGGTAGTTTTTTCAGTTCAGTTTTTATGCATTTTTATTTTTTTAACTTAAATTACTCTTATATGTTAAACAAAAAAACGCTTAAAAATTAGCTATTTAAGCTTAATTAATAATTTATATAAATTATCTTATACTAACTTACTGGCCACATGCGGGCACTCTAAGTTAAACCTAACACTTAAACTATGTCTTTCGACGTTTCTTACAGACTATTTTAAATTCTATTTTAACATTCGGTAAGCCAACGTCAGAATTTCCACTTCGCAGCCTTGCTTAGTATCGTCGGTGTTTGTGTTTTCTGTGTTTGTCTGTGATTATGACTAGGGAATTCAGGGTAGACGTAGCCAATATACGCGGGCTAAAAAGCAATCACTTTTCTGCGTACGTCCACGTCTGTAAGTACAGACCAGCTGTTTTGGCACTTAGTGAAACACAGGTAGATCCCCGCCCACACCTCTCAGATCATTCTGATCTGAAGCTACCTGGCTACGAACTAGTGCCATTATTCTTCTCTCACCGCGGTCTCGCCATTTATGTGCGTAGTGATGTAGCTTACCAAACTCCACCACAATGTGATCCATGTTCCAATCCGGAATTCAACTTCATGTGGTTAAAATTCCATCTCCGTAAGCAAATTATACACTACTGCTTTATTTATAGAAGCCCCAAACTGGACAGCAATTCAACCTTTAACGAGTTTGATGCGCTGTCTGACTCCATTCAAAGAATTGTATCCCTGTATCCTCATACTGAAATCGTTATTACGGGCGACTTCAATATACACAATTCTGGGTGGCTTCGACATTCTGGACAGACAACACCCGAAGGACGGTGTGTTGAGATCTTCGCTGCGGAAAACAACCTAACGCAGCTTGTAAATGAGCCCACGCGAATACCAGACGTTGATAGTCATACCGCCAACACCCTGGACTTGTTTTTAACTTCTCACCCTGATAAGTACACCATTGATGTGCTCTCCCCTCTAGGCTCGTCGGACCATTGTGTCATATCAGCTAATTTCTCGTACACCGACCACACAGTTAGAGAAAAAATTCCTAAAAGAACCGTATGGCAATACGAGAAAGCCAACTGGAGCGGTCTTAACAGCTTCTTTAGGAATTTTAACTGGTCGTTATGCTTCCTCGATAACGACGTGGATGCCGCTGCTGATATGATTACAGACACCATTCTCTTTGGAATGAGATCCTTTATTCCTCATCGGATGAAGAGTATCAAACCAAAAGAAAAGGCATGGTACGACTCGAGCTGTAAAGAGGCCGTCAGGGTTAGAGAAATGTTTTTTCGGTCCTACAAGACCAACCCGACAGAGGAAAACCGAAAAAAGTTCAAACGAGCCAGAAATGACTGCAACGCCTTTCTTAAGCGTGTGAAATTCCTATACGACCAAAAACTGAGGCAAAAAATACTGCAATGTCCCAAAGGCAGTAAAAATTTTTGGTCGTTCGTCAAAAACATTAGAAATTCCGCCTCATCCTCCATCCCAACGCTCATTTACAATGACATTCCAGCTGTCAGCTCTTTGGATAAGGCCAATCTGCTTGCTGCACACTTTGCGGCCAGCTCAACACTCCCAGATTGTGCTTTGTCTCCGCCTACACTTGAGTGCGTCGAATCTTCAATGGGACGAATCTACTTTCGCACTCGTGTAGTAGCAAGAGTACTTAAAGATCTCAACATACATAAATCCGCTGGTCCAGATGGTATATCTCCCCTTCTTCTGAAGAGGTGTTCTTCCTCGCTGGCAAAACCACTGCGTAAGCTTTTCCATCAATCCTACACTTTAGGACTCTTCCCGAGCAGATGGAAAACAGCATTTGTCCAGCCCGTCCCTAAAAAAGGCGAATCATCTTCTCTCTCCTCCTACAGACCCATTGCACTTACGTCCCTTCTTTCCAAGGTCATGGAAACACTGATAAATCGTCAGCTCATGAAATATCTCGAAACACGAAAACTTCTCAATGACCGGCAGTACGGTTTTCGTAGCAACAGGTCCACTGGTGATTTGATGGCATGTCTCACCGAAAAGTGGAACCAAAGCGTACATCAATCTGGCGAAAGCAAGATAGTTGCACTTGATATTTCTAAGGCATTTGACAGAGTTTGGCATCAGGCTCTTTTGTCGAAAATGCGTGCATTTGGGATCGACGACTCTCTTCTTCAATGGATTAGAAATTACCTTTCGGAACGTTCAATTCAAGTTGTCTTGGACGGTTTCAAGTCTGATATTCACAAAATAAATGCTGGTGTGCCCCAGGGCTCTGTTCTGTCACCGACACTCTTTTTAATTTTCATTAACGATCTCTTGTCTGCTACTTCTAATCCAATATATTCCTTTGCTGATGACAGTACTCTCTGCTTTTCATATTCGTTCCCGGACTCACGGCCCTGCTCTTCGGCTGTAGTACGAGAACGGCAGCGTATGCTAAGCTCATTAAATTCCGATATCAACAGCATAACCAATTGGGGAACTATCAATAGAGTGGAATTTAATGCTTCCAAAACACAATGCTGTCTGCTGTCTTTAAAGCGAAATTTAAACACCCTGCCATTATCTATGAATGGCACTTGCATCGTCGAAACCGAAAAACTTTCCATTCTCGGTATGTGTGTTAATGACAACTTACGTTGGAATGACCACATATTTGATGTCGCCAAAAATGCTGCGAAATGTCTAGGTTTCCTCAAGCGATGTAAGAAATATTTTACCCCCTCTGATCTGGCCTCAATATATAAGGCATTCATCCGCCCAAAATTGGAGTACAACTCCCACATCTGGTCAGGTGCTCCTAAAACATCTCTGCACCTGCTAGATAGGATTCAAAACAGTGCGATAAAACTTATTGACGATACTAATATCAGTCAATCAATGGACACCCTCGAACACCGACGAAATGTCTCGTGTCTCACTTTGTTTTATCGCTACTTCCACCACCAGTGCTATACTGAAATCGCCAGTAGCATTCCGCCCATTCAAACTTTCAACCGTAACACCCGTCTCGCTATGAATGCTCATCAGTATACCCTCAAGCCCATTTTCGGACGTACTCTAAAATATCGTGATTCGTTCCTAAGCCGTACATCTCGCTTATGGAATGCCCTGCCGATCTCTGTATTTCCTGGTCGTTATAACTTGCAAACATTTAAAAACAATGTACATCGGTACCTCTCTTTTCTTCCTCCCTAAATTTCCTTTGCCCGCGCTGTGTACAATCACTTTAAGGGTACTCAAACCCCTTGAGCGCGCGCTCATTATAAAAAAAAAAAAAAAAAAAAAACAAAACATTAATTAATACTAGAATACTAAGAAAATAAATTTTAAACAAAAAACTTAGTATATGGACATTTTTTAATTTTCTATAAAACTTAAAACTAAAAGCCTGCAAACTACCAAAAAATAAATCTTAATCTACTTAACCTACTTACATCTAACACAAACATAGACATACATAAATATATATATACATAATATGTATATACATAATATATAGATACATGTATATATATATTTTTTTTTTTCATTTTTTAGTTTTATTTATTTATTTTTTTTTTTATATAGTTTTTTTTTCTTAAAATCTAACTTAAACCTATCTAAAACTATGTAAGCCGGCCATGGCTAAAAACAAATTAGGCTGGCCCACTTTGCTTCACATGAAGCTACATATCACTGAAGGAGTTCGACGACGAAGCGTCCTCCCCTTCAACAAGCCACCAAAAGTTTTGGTTCTGCTGAGCAACATCCCTCATGTCGCGACTCCCTACCGCCCTACTGAATCGGAGACGCTCCGCACTGCCACGTGCGACGTCTCTGTCGTAGTTGAGTCGCCTGACCGCAGCTGTTCGAGCAACGTGGAAGATTAGCGGCACCGCCAATCTGTCCTGGACCAGACCCTTGCTATCTAGATAGAGGAACGCTTCTGGAGGAATAAAGCCGTCAAAGCGAACTCTCTCGTGATACATATAATTGGGGTAGTAAGCCCCGGAGATCAGGTTGTTTAATGAGATCATTGCTCTTGCAACGTCCCTTCGAGTCAACTTAATGACGAAATTGTCTACTCTTATTAGGTTCGCCCTATTGTATAAGACCTCATTAGGATATAATTTTATGTACTCAGACTCTGGTGTTCTGTATAAGCGAAGACAAGTCCTAAGACAAGCCCTCTCAAACACCCGAATCTTTTCCAATAAACTTGCTCTCACGTTGAACCACACGGGACATCCAAACTCAAGCATGGGCCTGATAAGGGCCATGTAGCATATTACCTTCACCCTCTCATCGAGTTGGCTGTTATAAAACAGTCTCTTTGTAAGGGCAAAAGCACCTCTGGCTCTGGCCAGAGCAACATCTATATGTTTGTCAAAATACAGATATTGATCTAGCCAGATCCCGAGGTATCTGACTACATTTCGACAAGCAAGTGGCTGTCCGTGTTGTCCGACGATAGAAAATTTTCGCCAATTCTTTCTGGTATCCCTAGAGGCCCCAGACAAAGGCGTCCTAAACAGAATGGTTTCCGACTTCTGAAAGTTGATTTTCAACTTCCAGTCATCGCAATATTGCTTAATTTTGTCGAAGTCACACTGCAAAAGTATATTAATGACCTCAAACTTTGGAACTCGTAGTTACTGTCATTGAAGCATTTATGGGTTGCAAAGGTCAAATTGCAAAAGTTATTTGATACGTATCGTTAATCTTTGTCATCTGCATGATTTTCTTCTTGCAATCGCATCTAACGTTTACAAACAAAGCAAATTGGAGCCCTTAACAACAGCTACTGTCCATGGTTTCATCGACTCGACCCATACTTGGGTAGGAGTAGGTGATGGAGTTCTATAAAAATAATATTTAGTTAAAACAAATAAATATAATCGAAATTTATGTGCTTACTGTTCACGAGATAGAAATTCGTCTGAGTAAGCCAATTCAGCCATCATCTTTGAATGCATGTTATTGCGCAGCGTAAGCTTCTGGCTACGTTTTTGCAGAGCATATGACGTTTATTAACATCTGTTCTGCAAATACTGCATTATCGAACATACCGCAAACACAATGTGAATTGTGAATGTCGTTTTCGTAGCTTGTGTTTAACATTTGTGGGTTTTGCAAATGACGGTGTTATGCCCTTACAACAGCATGCCATGGCATATAAAATATAGTGATTCGTTCCTAAGCCGTACAACTCGCTTATGGAATGCCCTGCCGATCTCTGTATTTCCTGGTCGTTATAACTTACAAACATTTAAAAACAATGTTCATCGGTACCTCTCTTTTCTTCCTCACTAAATTTCCTTTGCCCGCGCTGTGAACAATCACCTTAAGGGTACACAAACTCCTTGAGCGCGCGCTCATTAAAAAAAAAAAATACAGCAACGACAGTGACTGAGTGCAAGCAATAGTATAGCAATTTAATTTTTTTTTTTTTAATTTTCGTGGGGGCTAAGGCCCCCATTTATTATGCTTAATACAAGCTTAAAAACTAAGACTTAAACTAATACTAGGGCTTAAAGCTAAGGATGGTGAAGGAGATCGAATTTGAGGGAAAGTGTGCTGCGATTAAAATCGAAAACGGAAAGGTTGGAGTTTACCTTACGCAGCATACGGGAGATTGGTTCGTTAGAGCCATATGTGGTGCGCTGGATAGGTAGATAAAAGAGACGGGTGGAACGTAGATTACGAGGGTTAGTGTTAAAGAAAATGGAGTTGCAAAGAGGCATGCAATCGACGGAGCCTGAGAGGAGTCGGTGAATGAACAAAATGTCTGCTGCGTCCCTTCGTTCCTCAAGGGTATTCAGGTTAATGAGTTTGAGACGGTCTCGATAGGGAGGTAAGATTAGAGGATCGTTCCAAGGTAGACCTCGAAGAGCAAAGCGAAGTAAACGACGCTGGATCCTCTCAATACGAGATACATGAACTCGTTGAAAGGGACACCACGCTTGGCTAGCGTACTCGAGAAGGGGGCGAACGTAAGTGATGTATAGTGATCTAGTCACATACGGGTTGCAGAATTCTTTGGACCATCTTTTAACGAAGCCGAGTGATGAGTTTGCTTTAGAAATTATCTCATCAATATGCGAGCGGAAATTAAGCTGCCTGTCGCATAATATACCAAGGTCGCGGATAGATTCAACAAGGGGTATAGGTTGGCCGTCGAGATGGTAAATTCGTTGAGGAGACTTCTTGCACTTACGTGAGAAAGTAATCGATTGACATTTGGAGACATTGAGTTCTAAGCAGTTCTTGATGCACCAGGTGGAAAAACTATTTAGATCTATTTGAAGGAGGGTGGAGTCTTGTTGTGAGGAAATGGGTTTAAAAAATTTGGTATCGTCAGCATAGAGAGAAAGTGTTGAGTGTTGAATGAGCCTTTGAAGGTCGTTAATAGTTAGGATGAAGAGGAGTGGACCTAGGTGACTACCTTGAGGAACACCTGAAGTGGCCAAGAAAGGGGCCGATAGGACAGATCTGAAACGAACATTATAAAAACGATTATCCAGGTAAGAAGATATCCATTTAAGCAAAATGGGTTCAAAGCCCAGGACGGACAATTTGAACAGGATTAGTTTATGAGATATCTTGTCAAAAGCTTTACTGAAATCAGTTGTTATAACGTCAACTTCTTTACCATTTTCTAAGGCTGAGAGAACAGAGGACACGAACTCTACGAGGTTAGTGGTAGTTGATCTACCCTTCAGAAAGCCGTGTTGATTGGGGGAAACAAAAGATTTACACTGAAAGCTTAAGGCTTCATGCAAAATACTTTCGAGGAGTTTGGGTATATGGGAAAGTTTAGCTATAGGGCGGTAATTAGTGACTTCGCTCTTTAATCCCTTTTTGTGTATGGGTGTTATGAAAGAGGACTTCCATATCTGTGGAAATTCACCTTGAGAGAGCGATAATCGGAAGAGATTAGCAAGGGGGCGTGAAAGAGTTGAGGAACACTTTTTAAGAAATATGGAAGCAAGGCCATCTGGGCCGGGTAAGTATTCATCATTAAGTTGTTGTAATTTGTTTTCTATTACTGTATGATCAAAGCTATGAGAAATAGTGGGGCCAATAGGGAAGTTAAGTAGGTATTTGAAATAAGAGGGATCCGGTACGAAGGAATTATCGGCAAAAGATTGCTTAAAAAAAGTAGCAAAAAAGTTAGCTATGGTATGCGGATCAGTTGATGATATATTTTCGTATGAGAGGGATGGAGGAAAACCGTCGGATTTTTTTTTGTAATTAACGAATTGATAGAAAGACTTAGGATCATTTATAAGCCTTGATTGCGCACTATCAAGGTATCGCTGATAGAGAAACTTATAGAGCTGGGCGAATTGAAGGTATGGCCCGAGATAGTTTGAATAGTCAACAAAAGAGTTGGACCGGAGGAAAACTGTCCATAATTTGTTTCTTTTGTTACGTAAAGAGCGAAGTTTACGATTATACCACGGGGGGCTCGTAGAAGAGGTCCTATTACGCGAAAAGGGGACATAGAGAGAAATAGAATTAAGTAATTCTCTGTAGAAAATAGAGAGAGCACTTTTTAGGGGCATATTGGCGAAATCAAAAGAACACTTACTAAGATATGCGTTAATTTTGCGGAAATTCGCTTTATGAAAGTCGTAAGAAGTGGTAGCTGAAGATGGGGTGGGCAATAGGTGGGATACCCGCACTGTGTACCTTTTTTTTTCTACGCTGCCCTGCGCTAATTTTATTTTATTTTTTTTCACACGCGTGGTTTTTTCTTAACTGTTTTTTTTTTCGCAACACACGAGAAATGGGTAAATTTACGAGTGCACTCGTCGGTGTTCGACGCGGAACTTCAATAATTGCAATCCGGCAAATCTGGTCAATTCCAAAATTTTACATGTTTTGGAAAGCTCACCTCTACACGCTTACGTAGTCGACCTTAAAAATCTGTATGTAAGTTAAGTTTCTCCAGGATCGAAGCGTGATGGTCGATTTCCTCGGTCTTAAGCCTGACTGATTAGGATCAATCGATGTTGAGCTTCATCAAACAAATTTTCTTCCACTCGAATTTATCTGAAAATGTTTATATGCTCCTTACTAGATCATCTTCCTCTCCTTTGTATAATTCAGCCAAAATGCCGTTCCAACCAGATGGTTTGTTAGGCCTTAGTTAGGATATCATTATCAACGTTGTATGGTGGTGGTGATACTTCATACTTACATATATACATATTAGAGGTCAAGCCAAAATCTAAAATAGAAATCCACTCGATATTCATTATGGGTATAAGTATAGTTATTAGACAGTAATCCTTAAATTGCACACACTTTGATTATTTTAAATATTCCAAAGGCAATTTATTGACTAGTAAAGAAACAATTTGATTTGTTTTAAATTACTTTTTTAAATAAATATATTAAGGTATTCTTTATTTAAACGTAATATCACATATAATAAATCTATAGAGATGTTTCATTCATATGGGAAGTTTTGTCCTATGAAAATGAAATCGATCTAAAAAAAGAGCTTTTTAAAACGCTGCAAGTTCGCTTTTTGCTCTGGCCACTTGTCACTCACATAAGCAAAGTCGTTTATCTCCTATCACACTCCTATGCAAAAACAATACGTGAATGAAAGAAAGGTCTGCAATTTGCAAAGGCATCATACGTTGACGTTGCCCAGTATAACCGGTTTGCTTGAGTTTATGTACGTGTTCTTGTTATTTTGTTTGTAACTTGTTATGCAATGTAAATTAAATGGGGGTAGAAATAAAGGATTTTCCTAAAGGGACTTGACAATTTGAATTTAATTTGTGAACGCACTCTTTCACTAATCATCAAACTGTCACTGTCAATTTATTCAGTAAACTCAACATTTTCATCATGGTAAAGTACACGAACGAGCAACGTCTGCAAATTATAAAAATTTTCTACCGAAATTCGGAGTCGGTGACTGCAACTTTAAGAGCGTTAACTCCAATTTTCGGTCGTAATTCTCACCCTAGTAGACGGGCAATAACAAGTTTAGTGCAAAAATTTGAGTCTACATATTCGTTGCGTGATGTTGCCGTGTCAGTGAGACAACTGGTTGGTCGAAGTGTCGCTGCCGTTCAGGCGTCCGTAGGAAACGATCCAAATCAGTGAATTCCACGGCGTTCTCAAGAATTGGGCATCGCTCAGACCACATTATGGCGTATTTTGCGTAAGGATCTTGGTTTACACCCATACAAGATCAAGCTGACTCAAGAATTGAAGCCGATGGACCATTTGAAGCGACTTACGTTCTCCGGTTGGGTTCTGGAGAAGATGCGCCAAGATGATGAATTTCATCGCAAAATCATCTTCAGTGACGAAGCTCATTTTTGGCTCAATGGGTTCGTCAATAAGCAAAATATGCGTTATTGGCCGGGTGAAAATCCACATGTGCTTCATGAATCACCACTTCATCCACAAAAAATAAATGTTTGGTGCGATTTGCGTGCCGGCGGCGTTATTGGGCCATATTTTTTCGTCGACGATAACGATCGTCACGTTACTGTGAATGGTCAGCGTTATCGCGCCATGATCACCGATTATTTTTGGCCCGAATTGGAAGATATGGACTTGGACGACATGTGGTTTCAACAGGATGATGCCACAAGCCACACAGCACACACTACAATCGATTTATTGAAGAGTAAGTATGGTGAGCGTGTTATCTCAAGAAATGGGCTAGTCGATTGGCCGCTCGTTCGTGCGATTTAACGCTGCTTGACTATTTTCTGTGCGACTACGTTAAGTCATTGGGTTATACCAACACGCCGACGACGTTGGAAGAGCTCAGAGCCAACATTGAACGCGAAATAGCGGCCGTTTCGGCCGAAATATGTGGCCGAGTCATTGAAAATTGGGTCCAACGAACCGACCGCTGCAAACGTGCCCGCGGTGGCCATATGAACGAAGTCGAGTTCCATTCATAAATGTTTTGATTGTACTTCAAGCCGATGATAAAGTTTTTGAAATATCTCAAATGGTTTGCGTTTTACTTAAAAAAAAACAGTTTTCAAGTCCTTATTGGAAAACCCTATATAATTTTCAAGATTATGAGATCGTTGGTCCGAGAAGGTGGAAGTGCTGGAGGGGGTTGGCATGACGTTGCACCACACTATAAAAGTGATTGGCATTTGAAGCACGAGGTGCTAAGGGCTAATACTCGTACATGTTATGGGGTTGAAGATATACATATGTACATAAGCGCAATTTTCCCGATTTGGATTTTCGTCAAATTGTGTGCTCAGGACATTAAGTATCTACAAAATTTGATAAATTTCCAAGCGTTGAGCAACATCGAACTTATTCGGAAAATGTATATTTACGAGTACATATTCGCACCCTTTTCTTTCAAGCTATGTAAAAGTGAGTTTTTAAAACTATACGCAAAATACTTGTATATAAAGATCGAAAATCATCAATTCCAAGACTCGGGGACAACGGAGTAGGGCACGGCCGAATATATGTTAGTGCGAACAAGTGGAATGGGATCTCAACCAACTTGGAGTGCGGCAAAAATCGGACCAGGTAGAAAGGTTTGTTGGTTGAGGTCCTGGTCTACCCCAGACTGTAGCGCCACCTAAGTAAGTAAGTATATTGGAAATATTTTTCCGACAGCCATGAATGAACCATATTTTATCTAGCAAAATCAATACTATATAGAGTATGATTTTGTTCCTTGGATTAGAGACTTTGGATCCAATTTGTTAAAGTAGACTGAAGTAGCACCGGTTGCCTAGGCTTATTCTGGTGGTAATATTCGACAAGGTGTCATTTGTGGAGTTTGCATTAAACCCAGACGAAGATTAACTCCTCTAAAGTAATGAGTGTTGACAGTGACAAATTGTACGATTTGGTAGATGACGGGGTTATCTGTGCTCGATAAAATGTACTTTACAATGGCGGCAGATTTTGGCCACCCTGAAGTGTCTATATCAATGACGTGTCCCAACAGCTGGACAGGTCCTTATTGTGCTATACCTGTCTGCGGTTACATAATACGAGTATTTTAATATGAGATTGAAAAAACCATATTATGAGAGCGTGTCTATTTGAAGGAATCCGGTGGAGGTTTGGAAAAATTCAGAGGTTTTGTTTGAAGCTGTAAAGCGCATCGCAAATTTTCTACTGTGATGCGACACAACCGGATAAGTTTTCTTGGGACCCCGAATTAAGCCTTCGCATTATAAAGCCTAGTACAATGGATGCTGTCATAAGCATAGGTGGTAGGTATTGACTTGGAACTGGCTAGTTCTTTCCAAGATTTTCCAGGCCCGAAGTCACACTGTTTTCGGTAAATTTTTGTGGACTGAAGAGGTTTTACGCGTTCACACAGTACACTGAATAGAATCACATAACCGACATTAGGCAAACATATCCCTCAGAAGCGAGCGTTATCCATCGTAATCCTGTACAGACGGACGAGTTTGGCAGGGATGTCAAGACTAGACATCGCTCTATATAGCTCGTCTCTATAAATGCTGTCATAGGCAGCCTTAAAATCGATAAGCAGGTGGTGGGTATCGATCTGGACTTATTGGGTTTTCTCCAGGATCTGCTGGAGTGTGGAAATCTAATCGATTGTCTACTTTCCTGGCGTGGAACCGCACTGATAGGGCCCAATCAGGTTGTTTACGATGGCTTCAATCAAATCAATCCTAGAAGAAACATGTTTTTATCAGTGGTTTTGTCAAATGAGCCCGGACTGCGTCCCTTGCAACTTTTTTTTATTCCCCAAATTCAAAACTTACCTTAAGAGTAAGTTGCCGCTTAAGTGGGTGTATCACCAAGATAATGACCGCAAGCTAATGGCTAAAATTTGGTTTGGAATCAATGGGAACAATGTCATGGAGTGGCCTGCTCAGTCTCCAGATCTTAATCCCATTGAAAACTTATGGGCTGGCGTGAAAAAACGTTGGTGAATTGTGGAGTACAGTGCAATCTGTGCATGGGCAGGTATTTCGAGAGAGGTGTATGCACGTAGTCGACTCTATGCCACTTCGTTGTACTGCAGTTCTGGCAAACAAAAGCCATTCAACGAAATATTAAGCAAGTGTAACATATTCAATTTTAAGTTTTTTTTTAATGAATTCAAGTCAAAAATTTAAACCTTTCTAAATAATACTGCTATTTTTTTACACACTCATTTTTTTACAATCCCATTATACTTGCTAGGAAGCTTTACATTCACCTCACAAGAAAGCGCTGCGAATACCATTTAAAAGAGAAAACTAAATTACTTTCATTGTTGTTTTTCTAATTCTACAAATTAAAGTTTACTAATGCAAGTGTATTCTGAATTAAACATACAAAAACACACATAGTTTGTTAAATGTAATTGATTTCGCTAAATCGACTGCAATGTTTTTCAAGTTCTTTCCAATCAGCATATGTTGTACTATATGCACCAAAGAACTGCATTGAGTATGATCGTGTGATCATTGTAGTCAAAAATTCGATACAAGTCAATCGAACGCATGGTAGATGTGTGGTCGTTCAAGCTGTGCACTCGAAACAAAAATTCTTGAGCAAACATGTATGAGACACAACATTATTTTTTCGAGTTTGTGCGGTAGTGTACTATTACTGATTTTTAATCTCGTGTATGTCTCGTCACGAATGAATGTTACCGAACGGATGGATGTCTCCATATGCATGAATTCACCGTGAATGTATGGTATATTCGAGTGTTTCGAGTATCTCTATTGTCTCGAGTGTGTTCAACCACCCGAACAAACGAAAATGCGTTAACTTTCATTCTTTACTGATAAGGAAAAAAATTCATAATTACAACAAACAACAAAAACAAAAAAAAACACCACATATGAAATGTAATATTGTTTTGTGTATGGACATGGGTAATAGGGCCCATACACTACACAAACTGTCGCTGCAGACATATATATTTTGTTGTTGCAAAAATGTGTATCCATGTCATCTGTTTGCAACGACGGTCTGAGCAAATACAAAATATTTTGAAATTTTCTTGGTCTGTGTAGACGTGTCTGCGTAGTGTATAGGCCCTATAAGGGTATATTCGAGTGTCTGCAGTATCTCGATTGTGTCGAGTGTGTTCAACCACCCGAACAAACGATCATTATTTGCTAATACTGCACAAAATACCCGAACACTCGAATGCATGTATCTGCATGACTCGACTGTTTCAACCAACATGTATTTTTTAAGATCATGAGCAAACGAGTATTCCTTGCTGCTCAACGAAAGTGATTCAAACAAAATCTGAGTCATTGATCGGGTATACACAAATACAAAGTACCCGTTGCAGTTCTCTGATATGCACATACTCGTACAACGGGGACCAAGTGATAGGCGACTCCTACGAAATTTGAATTTAAAGGACTTTTGTAGATTTGTTTTTAGTATATTTTCCTTTCCTTTAAACAAAGATTAAAGATTTGAAATACAAATTTGCGTTAGTTTATTTAAAATTCTGAAATTTAATTCCATTCATTTAGAAAAATAATCACATTTGCATAATTCTCATGTTTTCATTTATTTCTTAAAGAACTTCAATCACATCAAATCAAACACCTGTGCATATACATACATATAAGAAAATAAGCAAGTATGAAGGTATATACATTTGGATATTCAAATGAATACATAAAAATTACAATATATAAGCATAATTCTAAGGTCCTAACTTATTAAACGCCAAGGGTATAGCTCATAGCATTTCTTTATGCGCACATATTAAGTACATATTTTGTTTAAAACAAATTTCCCTTCATATATTTAGCCGCCTCGTATTTTTTTTATGTCGGAAATTGTTAATCTCGGAGTTATATACAATTTAAAGAAAATGAAACAAGATAAGAAAAATACTATTTTAAGAAAATTCGACAAAGGCAAAGAATCGACCAGAAGGCATTGAACTATTTCTCATTCATTTTTGTAGTTTTTGAGTCGCGCGTTTAAATTTCACATGTAATGTTAGTTTAATTATTAATAATATATATACGTTATACATAACAATTAATACCTAAAACCTTTGCCCTATATATATTTTGCCGATGTATCGATATTTATTTTTACATTAGCAATTTTCTATAAGTATGCTCTGTAAAATCCATATCAAGTTTTGAAGACCAAATAAGTAATTTACATCGTGCACTTTAGATTTAGCGTCAAAGACATGTGCAAAATCGATCATCTTTACTTTTATCCATGGAATGTTATCTTCATTTACATTTTCCTTAAAAGAAATAAGCATGATTATTTTGTTTAACTTATCACAACATTACTTCTTACCGATTTAATTCCTCTATGTCCTTTAGAAGCACCAAGACTACCTAAAACATTTCAATATTTTATAAATACATATTTGAATAATAAAAGTAATAAAATAACAAATAACTCATGTTAACGAGACAATTTTTTCCAATACTGCAGAGTGATTCTCCTATTTAACATCCCGCGGTCAGGCAAAATAGACCATTCAACTTAGACGATGATAGCCAAGCCCTTCATTCACCTGATCAGAACAAAGTAAGGATAGTATCTAAGCTATCCAAATCAAATCAGCTAGACCTGACAGCTTACCGGTTGCGTATTCAAAGCTGCTGAAAATGACTTTATGGAGAGCATACACCAACTCATTTCTCAGATCTGGTCAGAAGAGTGTATGCCTGATGAATGGAATCTCAGCACCGTATGAACGATCCGCAAAAAAGGAGAACCCTCAACTGCGCCAACTATAGAGGTATAAGTCTCCTCAAAATCGGATACAAGATTTTATCTGCCATATTACGTGAATATCTGAAACCCTTCGCCAACAATCTGATTTGTGCCTATCGGTGCGGTTTCAGACCAGGAAAGTCCACAATCGACCTCTCCGGCAGATCCTGGAAAAACTCAAAATGTCCAAATCGATACACACCCTCTTTTCATCAATTTTAAGCTCGCATATGACAACATTTATAGAGACGAGCTAGTTAAAGCCATGTCTAGTTTTGGCATCCTTGCCAAACTCATTCGTCTGTGCAGAATGACGATTGAGAACGGTCGCTGCTCTGTCGAGGTCGGTAGCGACTTAACCGAGGCCTTTGATGTCCAAAAAGGTTTTAGATAAGCTGACGTGCTGTCATGTGACTTCTTTGACACAATCTTTCAAAAGTCTGTACAAGTACTAGCGTACGCCGATGAATTCGATATAATTAGAAGAACTCAGCGGGCTGTCACCGTATTGAAACGGAAGCTGCCAAAATGGGTTTAACGGTAAATGAGGGCGAAACCAAGTATATACTGTCAACAAGGGAAACACAACATCGACGAATTGCGAATAGCGAGTAATGAGCCACTGCAGTCGACAACCTAGAAGCTCTGTTAATAAGCCCTACTCAAACCTCTTCGTGGTTCTATCTGGGAATTTTTTCGGAAATTGTGAACGGGACGAATGGAAAGTTTAATGCGTCACAAAACAGCGAGCCATAACCGTAAAAAAAGATATCTTGGCTATCGAATAGGACAACGATTGGATTCTGGAACGTTAAAACCCTCCTAGACTCACTCCAGGAAGGGCCTCATAATGACAGATTCCTCCTATAATATCGACATTCTGGGACTGAGTGAGATAAGACGGTTTGTTGCTGGGGAATACTAGTCCAAAACAAAAAGCACTGTCATGCCTCTTCTCTTGCAAGCCAGCTGGAAGTGCTCGGAGGTCTGGAGTAGGATTGATGCTAACTCACAGTGACCGGATATTAACGGCTAGATTCCAGAGTAGAGTAAGAAAAGTCATCATCATACAGTGTTATGCTCCAACTGAAGACGCGGCTGAGGATGAAAAGGAAAATTTTTCAGTCAAACGTTTAATGGGGACGTCGTAGTGGTGATGGGGGATTTCAATGAAAAGGTAGGTAGCGACAAGACTATGCTTAAACACATAATGAGAGTTCGCGGCATTGGAGAACGGAATGACAATGGTGATCGGTTTGTGGACTTCTACAATACCAATCGCCTGGTCGAGTACCTCCTACTCTGTTTAAGCATAATACCTGCCATAAGATCAGCTGGGTCTCAACGGACATGCAGCGAACATCCAACCAGATAGATCACATTGCGATCAACCGTTGCTTTAGAAATTGTCTTCTACACGTCCGAAACAGACCCGGAGCAGATATTGGACAAGAACGCGACCATCTTATGTTAGCTCATATACGCCTCCGTATTGCATCCGACAACGGCAACCGCTCAAACTTGCTCAAAACAACCAGGTTCAATACCGACTGGTTCAGGGATCCGCAAGTGCGCCAACAGTTCAGGGACCACCTTGCCTTAAAAGCAGAAGCAATCAGCGGCACAATGCAAAATTGTGTGGACGACCACTGGAATGCTGTGAAAAATCGGATCGGTGAGCGTACAGCAATCAAAGCTCGGATTGCAGCCGACTCAGAAATAGAGAGAACCGAGTTAGAAGTCCAATATTGTGTGAAGAAGAAGTGCAACGTTGTGTAAGACGTGACAAGCGTCAGTACGAGTACATCGAAACACTGGCTTTAAGGCGGAAGAAGCAGCAAGCAGTTGGGACAGGAGCGCTGTCTACAAAATCAACAAGGAGCTCACTGGTGGTCGGAACTGCAAACAGCATCCAGTGAAAAGTGTAGATGGTAATCTACTGATTTCGAATGAGGAACAACTCACTAAATGGATAGAACATTTTGCAACGGTCTTAAACCACTTAGACGAGTTTTCTAAGGTAACAAATTAACGAATTCGCATCGGGCCTCCCAGTAAAACTGAATTAATGGCAGCAATCAGGTCCCTCAAGAAAAACATGGCGGTGCCAAATATATCGGCTGATCTGCTACAGCCGCTCATATGCAGAGCGTGGGATAGTGAAGAATTCCCTCAGGAGTGGAAAAGGGGGATCAAAAAGGGAAACCTGATAGAGTGTGGAAACCGGAGAGGTATATGCCTTCCGCATCGACCACATAAACACCTTACGGATCATTATAGAGCAATGCGGTGAGTACAGGTTTCCACTATATTTACTGTTTATCGACTTCGAGAAGGCCTTGGACAGTTTGAATCAAGATGCTATACAGTTGGCCTTACGCAGGAGAGGGATCCAAGGAAATCTCAGCTATTATTAAAGGTACATGGGAGGGTGGTATGTGTCTCGTTTTGCACAATGCAATGGTAAGATGTCCAAGGATTTCGGAGGTCAAATGTCAAGGAACACCTTGACTACGCTGACGTTGTTTGCCTACTTTTACTTCGGATAATGGATCTTCATTTGATGGCCCACAATCTGGAAGCTTAGGCGAACAAAGTGGGGCTCAAAATAAACACAGTCAAAACGAAAGCCCTGAACACTTCCAACATCCGCGCTCAACTTAACATTGCGGACAGGAGGTCGAGAGGTCGAGAAAGTTGACAACTTAGGAAGTGCGGTCTCGGCTAACCGGGGTGGCACCAAACTGGATGTGTGCAGCAGAATTGGGAAGGCTAAAGCTGCTTTTGGAATGCTATCAAAAATCAGGAAAAGCAATGTTAAGAACTTAAGCTTAAGAACGAAGCTGCGACTGTTCCGTTCTAACGTAGAATCAGTACTGCTTTATGGGTGCAGTATTTGGAAGGTGGACATCACTACACACGCAAGCTGCAAACCTTCGTACATTGATGTCTAAGAATCATCTTGAGGGTTTTTTGGCCCAATCGTAACTCTAATGCATGCTTTATCAGAGAACGGACCAAGAACTGCCATGCAGTGGAATCCGCTTACCCAGGCAGGCAAAACAGCAGGGCGCCCGAGACATAAAAAAGTAGTTACGGAGTTAAGTATTATTACTTTGGTCAGCTTTTAAACGGAATGCTAAGCGATTTTTATTGGTAAACTCATGGAAATCACATAGCTTAACTATACTTAATACGCTATTTAATAAGTAAGATCAAGCTACAAGTAGTAGAAGATGTGCAATGTTGAAGCGTGAGCTATCATTTTTAAAATTGAGGTAGAAAAGGACTCATTGCTTACACCAAGATTTTGGTTGCATACGACCAAAACACACCGAATGCAATAAATATGTTTCAAACCAGAGTCATTGTCGATTATTTCACACTTGCTTATGGCGCAGCACACACCGCATGCGACAAAAAAAGACAAGACGTTATCGTTATCGATAGATGGAAAGTTGTTTTTTAGAAAAAAAATTTCGTTGTTTTTGTTTTTTTGCACTGGCGTTTATTTATTTCATTGAGAATGTGTGACGAATAATGGCGTTTGCGTTTGGGCTTCTTTTTCGTGCTCCGTAGCATAAAAATGACATAAAACCAGAAACAAAATTTTGCTTCTTGTTGTCATTTCAGAATCAAAATTTCACTCCTAGATTTTATGTCAAAATGTACTAAATATATAAATATGTATAAACGTCAAATAGTATTGCGTGTCAAACTAGATTTCTTATTTCATGCAATCAATCGGCTGTGTTTGGCCAATTTCATATTCTGGGTGTTCAAATTGATTGGCAAGCAAATATATTCAAAAAATGAAAGTCCAAAGAAGTTGTTAGTGTTCCATTGGAATCAAAATCAGAGTACACAAAAAAAGCCTGCTGACTGCCCAAACGAAAATGCCATAAGTCGCAAACACGGATTTGTCTTTTGTTAAAGGCACTATAATCAACATTGGGAAGCAAAAGCTAATGTTTTAACTGAACGAAATGCTTCCTTATGTTTTGGAAATTCCTACTGATAACCATACGGCTGCATAGCTATCTGTCAAATAAATAAAAAAAATACGAATTTCTCATTGTTGGTGTTTGGTTTTTCTGTTTGTGGTTTAAAAATGGATAGTCCGCTTTCATACGTCGCAAGTGTGTTTAGCGCAAGTTCTGGTTATTTTCTTTTGAATTGTCATTCAGTGATGCGAGCAACTCTACATGAAGACTTTCCCCTTCTTTGATTTTGCATGTTATTTGACAGTTCTCTTTCATTTCATCTTTGGCGCTCAGTATTTCATAATTGAAAATGAGCCCGCTTGTTAATTCTTTGGTCCATTTCAGTTCATCCACCATACTGAAATGTTGTGCTCGTAACAACAGCCAAAGAAATAATGAAGCAAATGCGAAAAAGAAAGAAGGAGAAAAAGAAATGTCAAAAATTTGCAATGAAGATGCTACCCACAGGCAGTGGGAATTTGGTTAATTGGGTATTTTTTGTTTCATTATCCCTCCCTTTTGCACTCACTAGAATCTTTCGAAACATGCGACGTATGCAAGCGGACATAGCAGCAGAAACCTCAAAATTTGTTGAAATTTAAGCTCTTGCATACCGTAATGGAGGGATTGTGTGTATCAAAAAATATTGAAGATGTACAACCTCCCCCCACTTCTGAAAATAAGATGTCTTTTCCTTGCTACTTCTGCCCAGCACTTCTATATTCACTGTTCACATTGGCGCTTGCAGGAAGATTGTCCGAAAGAGAGGGAACGCTTTTTATTGAAGTGGGAAGAAGAAGGGTTACTTCCATTACCTAAGTGGATTCTCGATTTTTAATCTTTTTGGACCACTTATTTTCCTTTCGATATCTCTCTTATTTTTGGTGGGGGAGGTGATCAGGGGCACCTTCACTGCAAGTTTCCCTGCTTGATCTGCATTTTTGTTCCCTCGAATACCGATGTGGCCTGGTATCCATAGTAATTTTATTTTTCCCTTAGCCCGTATAAGTTTGTCTCGTATATTTGTTATTATTTTAGTGTTGTTGTTGGTATACTTTTATATACTTTTTAATGTAGAGAGGCTGTCTGTACAGATAATAAATTTTCTGCAGGGATCTACTCAGGGCATGTAGGATAGCCAGAGATTCCGCGGATAAGACGGAGCAGTGATCTGGTAAAAGCCCTTTACTCAAGTTTTTACCTTCCTCATCGACCACTGCAAATGAAGTACCACTTATGTTTTTACACCCATCCGTGAATATGAAAGGCCAGTTGTCGTGTTTTCGCAGTATGTCTTCAAACATTTGCCTGAAAACACATTGTATACCTTTGTTTGAGGCATTCGAGCTCTTGGCTAGGTCTACGTTGATAGACTCTTTTGGTAGTAGCCAGGGTGGTTGAGTTGGAAAGCGGTTGGTAAGATTTTCGATTGGGACATCATAATCCTTCGAGAATTTAATGGCGTTGGTGAGAGCTGACGGGTTTTTATCCAGGTTCTTCCTTGTTAACATCCTGTTGATGTCATTTAATATGGGGGCTTTCCGGGATTCCGAGAAGTTAGGTAATCGAATCTGTGCTCAATTGACGGGAGACCACTTTCGGTGAGGATATTTCTGATGGGAGTAATTCTAAACGCTTTTAAGGAAATCCGGGCCGAGGTATGGTATATATGTTAGTTTCAGTTGGTGTTTGTAATATTTCCGCAAGCGAAGTGGTGGAAAAATATTTAACTGTGTTGTTGATCTTATGGCATTCAAGAAGATGTTTGATGGGTGTTGGTATGGCAAAAATGGCAGATTGGAGGTCGTTTCTGGATAGTAGATGGCTGTGTGTAAGGCTTCTATGACCCATGCGAGGTTTTAGGAAACATTGTCATGTTTTGTGAGCAGGTTGGGGAGGATTAGGCCATATCCAATTTTTTTTTGTTTTAAGAACTTAACACTCAAGTGTCGCCTTGCTCTTTCCCTATGATTTCTGCATGACCGGAGAACAACCATTGTTTGTGTTTAGGTGTGCCCTGATCCGTTCTATTATCGACATATTTTTTATAAAGGCGCGCGCTCTAGAGGTTAAGGTACCCTTAAAATGTTACCACAAAGCGCGGGCGAAGAAAAATTAGGGAGGAAAGAAAAATAGGTACTGATGTACATTAGTTTTAAAAGTCTGAATTTTACAATGACTAGCAAATAGAGAACCCGTCAGAACATTCCACAAGTGAGTTGTTCGGCTTAGGAACGAATCACAATATTTCAGAGTACGTCCGAAAGTGAGCTGAGGGTATACTGATGAGACGAGTGTTACGGTTGAAGGTTTGAAGGGGTGGAATGGTACTGGCGATTTCTATGGAGCACTGGTTGTGCAAAGTGAGACACGAGACATTTTGTCGGCGTCCGAGGGTGTCCATGGACTGAGTGATATTAGCATCACCTATGAATTTTATCGCACGGTTTTGAATCCTATCTAGCAGGTGCAGAAATGTTTTAGGCGCACCTGACCAGATGTTTGCATTTATCCAATTTTTGGGCGGATAAATGGCTTATATATTGAGGCCAGATCAGAAGGGGATAAGTGATTCTTACATCGTTTGAGGAAACCGTGACATTTAGCAGCTTTTTTGGGGACATCGAATATTTGGTCATTCCACTCTGTTCATAGTTCCCCAATTGGTTATGCTGTTAATATCGGAATTTAATGAGCTTAATATACGCTGCCGTTTCCTTTCTATAACCGAAGAGCAGAGACGTGAGTTCGGGAACGAATATGAAAAGCATAGGGTACTGTCATCAGCAAAAGAATATATTGGATTAGAAGTAGCAGAAAATGGATCATTGATTGGTCATTGAAAAGTTTTCGTTTTTCGAAATATTTCATGAGCTGACGGCTTATCAGCGTTTCCATGACTTCGGAAAGAAGGGACGTAAGTGCAATGGGTCTGTAGGACGAGAGAGAAGAAGATTCGCCTTTTTTAGGGACGGGCTGGACAAATTCTGTTTTCCGTCTGCTCGAAAAGAGTCCTAAAGACTAGGATGGATGGAAAAGCTTACGCAGTGGTTTTGCCAGCGTGGAAAGACACCTATTGAGAAGAAGGAGAAATGTACCATCTGGACCAGCGGATTTATGTACATTGATATCTTTAAGTACTCTTGCTACTACACGAGTGCGAAAGTGGATTCGTCCCATTGAAGATTCGATGCACTCAAGTGTAATCGGAGGCAAAGCACAATCGAGAGTGTTGAGCTGGCCGCAAAATGTGCAGCAAGCAGATTGTCGTTGTCTAAAGAGCTGACAGCTGGAATTTCATTATAAATGAGTGTTGGGATGGAGGATGAGACGGAATTTCTGATGTTTTTGACAAACAACCAAAAACGTTTACTATCTTTGGGACATTATAGTATTTTTTGCCGCAGTTTTTGGTCGTATTGAAATTTCACACGCTTAAGTAAGACGTTGCAGTCATTCTTGACTCGTTTGAACTTTTTACGGTTTTCCTCTGTTGGGTTGGTAAGACTGAAAAAACTTTTCTCTAACCCTGACAGCCTCTTTACAGCTCGAATCGCAACACGCCTTTTCTTTTGATTTGATACTCTTCATCCGATGGGATAAAGCATCTCATTCCAAAGAGAATAGTGTCTGGGATCATATTAGTAGCGGCGTCCTAAAGAAGCCGTTAAGTCCGCTCCAATTGGCTTTATCATATTGCTATGCGCTTCTTTTAGGAATCTTTTCTCTAACTGCGTGCGAGCCTAGAGGGGAAAGCACATCAAGTTATCAGGGTGAGAAGTTAAAAACAAGTCAAGGCTGTTGTCGGTATGACTATCAACGTCTGGTATTCGTGTGGGCTCATTTATAAGCTGAGTCAAGTTATTTTTCGCAGCAAAGATCTTAACACACCGTTCTTCGGGTGTTGTCTACCCAGAATGGCGAAGCCACTCAAAATTGAGTATATTGAAATGGCCCGTAATAACGATTTTAGTATGAGGATACAGGGATACAATTCTTTGTATGAAGTCAGACAGGGCATCAAACTTATTAAAGGTCGAATTGCTGTCCAGTTTGGGGGTTAGTGGATAATTTGCTTTCAGAGATGGAATTTTAATCACCTGAAGTTGAATTCCGGATTGGAACAGGGATTACATTGTGGTGTATGGAGTTTGCTAAGCAACATCACTACGCACGTAAATGGCGATATACGCTCCCACTCACGCCCTTTTCTGCTTCATTAATTTTTGCTTCCATATAATCTCTTCGTACGTGATAGCTAAGGGAGTTACTCTAAAGTTACTCTATCCATCTATTGCAAATTGCGATTTTCCCCATTAACAGGTATCCTTATTCATCTTCAATATATTTCGGTGATTGAATCTTTTTGTTTTCTTGCAGTATGATCACGGGACCGAAATGTTTACCGAAAACTTAGATCTTGGCCCGTAAATGTATTGCAATATCTTGCCTCATCAGAATTATTATTCTCCCGTTTATGAATAGTAGATTTATGACAAATTGAAACCTAAGGCTGAAAACACATCGGATCAGACAAAACGTTTTTGTTTTTTTTTATAGTCAAGAAAACGCTTTTATTTCAACACACACCCACTGGAACAAAGCAAATCATTTCATTTTTCTGTGTCGTTTGGTGTGCGTTAAGTGAGAACCATAATCAACTTCCGCCCGCATATGCAAACGTGCGATTACACAGCAACTTATGAGACAACACACAATAAACCCAGAGTCGATTCATTGAATTTTCGTTCCCTTTTGCAAACATAACCAAACATAAGTGAGATTTGACAGATGAGATGAGACTTATCGAAAGTGTTTCTATGTACCTGTTTACATTGGCGACGGGATGAAAGTGCCTGTTTACATTGGCGACGGTATGAAACTCCTCACCATGAACGTCGTGTTCACATTGTCATGGGGTTGAAAGACTTTTTGACAAGTGGAACACTTGAATCGAAGCATTTTTAATTTTTAAATTTGAGCAGTTGGCCTGAAACATACCTTTTTTCCTATTCTTCACATTTCCTTGCTCATCAACGATCAAAACTAAAATGAAAAAATATGTCAGAAATGGAACGATATGGAAAAAAACGACGTGCTTTACCCGAAAATCCACTTTAGAAATGGATTGCCCGAAAGAGAGGGAACGCTTTTTATTGAAGTGGGAAGAACAAGGGTTACTTCCACCGAAAATCCACTTCAGAAATGGATGTCTTTCGGACAATCTTCCTGTCCGCGCCAATGTGAACAGGCACAAAGGGACATCCCACTTTCAACCAACAATCTCGGTTTCAATTGTCAAAAAATAAATTCCATATCTAAAAACTTCTTCAATAATAGTAGTTTTCACGAATTTCTCTCTCATCCTACTAAAAACATAACGAAAGTAGTTGAATTTCTTACCGCAATAAATTTAATAGACCATATATAGAAATATTATTTAAACTAGCCGAAAGCCCTGGCAGCTAGTGCTATAGTATAGATTAAAATTTTGTAATTGGATTACCTTTTTTTCAATAAATAATAATAATAATAATAATAAAACATACGTAATGTATATAAAATATTAGTAATTCTAAAACTTAACAAAGATATTTAAAAACAAAAACGAACTCCTTACTTCTGCAATTAGCCGATAGCCATGGTAGCTACTACTATATATATACGAGTATACTAGGTGGGGTGAAAAGTAACCTCCTGGGAATAAAAAATTTTTTTTTCTAAATCTTTTTTTATTTTATTCAATATAATCCCTTTTAGCTTTATACACTTATTCCAGCGATTTTCCAACTTCTTGATCCCGTCCGAAAAGTAATTTTCCGGAAGGTCTGCAAAATACTCCTCCGTGGCGTCGATGATTTCCTCGCGTGAGCTGAATTTTTTATTGATGAGCCATCTTTTGAGGTTTGTGAAGAGACAATAGTCCGAGGGAGCCAAATCGGGCGAATACGGTGGATGCGATAGCAATTGGAGCCGTAAGTCATTGATTTTAGCCGTGGTTGCGATGTTCTTGAGCGCCGGCGCATTCTCTTGCAAAAACAAAAATTTTTTTCGCTTCATGTGAGGCCGTTTTTCAGCGATTTCGGCCTTCAATCGCTCCAATAATGCTGTTGATGGTTTTTCCTTTTTCGAGGTAGTCCACGAAGAGTATGTCATGACAATCCCAGAAAACCGACGCCATAGCCTTTCCGACCCATCGAACCTCCCTCGGCCGCTTCGGAGCACTCCTGCCGGCTTCAGTCCATTGCCGGGCACTCATTATGTCCTCTGGTGTGTAATAGTGGATCCAAGTTTCATCGACAGTTACCAATCGACGCCAAAAGTCCGCCCGATCCCGCATCAGCAAGTTCAAACACTCTTTCGAAGTCCTCTCGCGTTCGTGTTTTTGGTCAGGAGTGAGCATGCGCGACACCCAGCGGCAGAATAACTTTTTCATATGCAGAATATTGCCCAAAATATGGCGTGTGCGCTCAGTACTAATTTTGTGGTATCTGCTAGCTCGCGCACCTTCACTTTCCGGTCAGCCAACACCATCATGTATTTTTTTGACATTGTCCTCTGTAACCGCATCGGAGGGCCTGCCGCTGAGGACTTGATCGGCAGTGGAGTTGCGGCCACCACGAAACTCTCGAAACCAATATTTGACGGTGTAATCTGACCGAGCATTAGCCCCAACTTTTCTTTTGTTTCTTTCGCCGTTTTGCCTCTCAAAAAATAATGTTTTATGAGAGAACGATAATCGTTTTTGTCCATACTCAACATGATGCCAAACACGTCAACAACAATCAGCTGTCAAAACAAAAGACAGTATTGGACTGAAATTTGGCATGTCTGCCTAAATATGAACGGACTTGAAGGCACCATAACCTTTATTGCAGTAGCAGCGCATTTTGGCGCTCAAGGCGGTTACTTTTCACCCCACCTAGTATGTAATATAATTACTTTAATAGAAAAAAAAATAATAATGTTGCAACGACCTTAATCGCAATCTAAAAAGACACATGAGTGGCGACTTGATAAAAAAAATTTAAAATAACTGGTGATCGAAATTTAAACAATCTACCGATTTAGGGGGAATGAAACTAAACCAGTTGAAGCTAGTGTTGTCATGTATCTACATGCTTTTGTATATGCAGCTAATAATAATAATAAACCTTCAATTAAAACGATTTGTCCTTGAACTTGGTGCATAAACATTCTGTTAAAACCTGCAAAATTAATACTACTAAATTATTATGAGAACAAAACTCTACTATAGTTTTCCAATGTCAGAGTAAAATTTACATTTCAAGTATATATCAAAATGTTTACCTTTTTCTGTTAGATGAAATTTGTTGATTAATATTTCGCTATCGTATGCAATCAGAATAGAGCTTGAGAAGAAATTAAGCGAAGTTTGAAAACTAAACCACTTTTGCATAAGGTATAGCTGGTTAAGGATCGATTTGATTAACGGCTTGCAGCACTTGTTTTTAACGCTGAGAAACCTAATTAATGTACTTATAAAGGTGTTTTGATTTAAACCTTTTCCGTATTCTTTCCCAAACTTTAGACATTCACCGTTTTGATCATATATTTGAAAACCCGGGGTACAAAGGCCTATAGATTGCTTGCAGGCAGCATACTTTTGCTTCTCTGCCATTATTTTGTCTGGAGTAGCCAGTGGGTCCCAAGTTCTTAATCCGATTTTAATATCCATTACACATGGTTTTTGCATTGAATGTGTTAAGTTTTCCAATTTGATGAACTGTTGCTATATTGGAGAAAAATTGCTGTATGTAGTGGATATATTTGAACATTGATACCTATGCTTATAACTTACTCGCTTCCCACAAATTGGAATTTTTATATCACCTTCATACTTAGGAACAAATTTCTTGATTTGAAATATAATACTGTCTTCGGTTTCGGTTTTATTATAAAAGGAGATTTCACGTTCGGCATATAACTGCTTTGTTAGTGGTTTTAAAACTGAAACGCCTAAAGCATCTGTTAACATTCCACAATTAATCAACAATCCATCAAACATATGTCCTGCCACTTGGGTTTCAAGTGGGCATAGGCCTTCCGGCAAATTTAGAGCCATTTCCACACAACAACAAATCAAACAAAAAGAAACATTCTCCAAATGTCACTTTTACGAAGCCACAAAGATAAAAAAACGAAAGAGATGCCACTCACAGTTTTGAGATTTTTCTTTAAACTTGGCGCTGTAAGACTTTTTATTTTAAATCAGATCTTTGTATTGTCACAATGCAAATAAATTTACAACAAAAAATCTTAACTAAGTAAATATCATACGTACATCTGCCGATATTTAATTTACATCATAAATACTCGTACATTATAACGTCTTGTGGCATAGTGTGAAAAACTGAGTAACATCCAAAAATATGTTTGTTGCCGTTTGCCCTAATGCACTTACGGACAAATTTTTATTGTGCAAATAATAGTGCAATATTTTTTTTATTTCAATGCATTTTGGAAATGTTTTAAATAAGTTTTGATCAAATTTAAAACAGATTTCTTTTGCAATTCATTTTAAAATTCTAAGTGCCTGCTTACATTGTCGTGGTTGTGACATTAGGATTGTCTGAAAGAGAGGGGAAGATTTTTAATGAGTGTGATAAAAAAGGGTTACTGCTCTGAAAATCAACTTTCAAAGTGGCTGTTCATATTGGCCTGAGCAGGAAGATTGTCTGAGAGATAGGGGAAGCTCTTTACATGAGTGGGAAGATGAGAGAATGTTCAGAAACACTATCAGCAATAAAATAATGTCATCGGCTTTCATCTGTTAACGTAGGTTTACGACAAATTTTATGGGACTCTTCTTTCCGTCAATACGTGAACGTCAACAGATTCAAGGGGTCGGGGCCCTTACTCCGGCTCCAAACATATTGTGATTTCAGTGCCGAATCAGTGTGAACAAAAACACAGTTCGGATCTTTAAGTATGCTTTTAGTACAGCACTAGTTGACAATGTAATGGATGCAGTAATGCTGGTGGGGAACAAAGCTAATGCAAAAAACCGAATTGCTAATTTTATTTTTCGCAGAATTTCACAGTTCGCGAACATACCCATAATAATGACATTTAAGGCAGAGGAAAGCGAAGTATTAATAGCCATACCGGATGATGGTTTCGAATGCTTGAACATTTTTATGTTGCCAGTAATATTGCAGATAGTTTGGTGGGTTATCCTACAAGTTCTTGATTATGTCCAAAGATGAGCTTTAGAGTAAATAATTGATGTGCAAGCATAACGAAACTGGCACACGCATTATTGCATGCAATATTGCACGTATGACTGACGTGCAGTAGTATTTGACATTTCTTGCATCAATTACTTGCAAGAATAAGTATTTGATAATTTAATTCCACATTGCATGGTAATATTTCTCTGAAATGAATGCCGGAATGTCGTAATACGTACATATGAATATGGGCTGTTCCTGGTAATGTGTCCAAACTTCAAAGGGAAATCCCTTTACATATTTTGACATATTCGGACTTCCACCCCCAGAGAGCTAATTTCTTTTCCTTATATCTTTCCGCCCGCGCCGAGGCAACAGTCAAAGGGTATCATAACCCCTTAGGCGCGCGTAAATTATATATAAAAAAAATCCCCAATGAGCTTCTTTTTAAAGAGCGCACGCTTAAGGGGTCATTAGTACCCCTAAAATGTTTTCACACAGCAGCAAGAAAAAGAGGTACCGATGTATGATGAATTTCAAGGTCTGAATGTTACAATGACTAGGGTATAGAGTTTTTAAGCAAAGCCTTACCACGCTCTGTTTCGATTCCTAATTATGAGTTATTTAGTTGTTTCAAAGTAAATGCTGCCCCTAAATTAATGTGTCAAAATATATTGAGTAATTTTTTTTTAAACATAAAATTATCTTTTTTAAAATATTTTTTTCGGAATAATATGTTATTAACCCCACCAAATACATAGTATTTTCAAATAACAAAAATTGTTTCATCTCAAGTCAGTAGCTTTCAAGAATAAATCAACCGGTAAATCATTGAATTAAAATTCTTTCAAAATTTTGCAAGCCACAGAATGGGTTTATTCCGCCCTATCCACGAATTTTCATACTAACCACTCTCTAACTGCATGGCCATAGAGTGTGGGGGCGCCATCCTGCTGATACACAATGGTTCTTGGTTCTTCTCTGTTACAGTGGTATATCACCCAATAGTTCTAGTACCCTGTTTCGCAAAATTTCCAGGTAGAGATTCGAATTAAACCTTGCAGGAAGCTGATAGGGTCGGATCGGCTTGTTACCTGCCGCACACATTGAGAATAGCGTGTGGGTGGCCGAGGCTCAAGTGGTAGTGGACTGGCCTCCAAACCGGAAGGATCGGTGTTCGAATCCCAGCCTCGCTTGAAAGACATATTCATTTTTTCAGTTAACGAAAATCAAATATGATGTGTAGTTAACTAGAAATAAACAACAAGCCAAACCCCATTAAGAATTTAGTCTCCCTATTAAATGTTGGATGCCACCCATGGAGCGAAATAACCACTGAACCCAAACATCTTTCTTTCTCTCTCTATCCCATTTTCCAAAAAACTTAACACGTGTTCAGGCACTTTAAGTGTATTCATAACCACTTGAGTGTGAAGTTCGTGTTAAAAGCGTGCATTTGCAAAATCATACTTGAATAATTCGCCAACGCCTAATTTGTAGTCAATAGTAATCACATATAAAACTTCTGTAAGCATATTAACGACCCTCGAATCAATATTGATGATCTGGGTAGATATTTTTGGTCTGCAAGCATCTTCGGGTGCTGAACGAATGTTGGGTTGCTAGTCTGGGGATTATCCACATAAGGCCTTCCTTTTGTTTATAATTTGTCCTGTATAGCAAGATTTTATTTTTTATATGCCTTTTGTCTTCTTCGGATCATATCCAAATGAAATAAGAATTTGAAAAATTGTATTCTTCTGTGAAGCTTTTCGACGTTTCCCTCTTTTGCAAATGTAGCACTTTATTGTACACTTTTCCAATCACCATCGTTAAAGGCATTGCATGCTATAGATATTAATGCAATGCTCTTTCCAAATAAGTCAAAATAAATTTAGAGAAACGCGGCGGAATACAACAAATCATTTTACTTTTCCAATAAAAGTGGGCTAATGCCTGAGAGTCTCAGGCTGAGACACATGTTCAGTAAAATTGGAGAACATTAGGTCTGTACCAGGACTCCAAATTTGTACAAAAGCCTATTTTCCCGAGAAAAATATTGTAAAAGAGAACTCTTTTGACAGAGTAATTCATTTCGCCATCCTGCCAATTGTTACAATTTTCTACACGAGGTTTTTCTTTGGAAAGGAATTGTAAAAAAAACGTCAAATCAATTAAATTTGAAAAGAATTTAAATTTGTGTGAATTGGGACAATTTTATGGAAATTAACTCAAAAGAAGATTTGGACACGGACAAAGGAGAAAAAAGATCTCAGATTGAAGTGAATTTTTCACTTAATACAATAAAACTCATTAAACGCATTTTACATCAATAAAGTAGTAATAATAAGCAACCTAAAAATGTTCTTCTTGATTTGAAATTTCTTTTTCGTTTTGGTTTTAATTATTACTTTTGACGTTTCAAAATTTTACAAAAAAGCATTCCCAAGAGATTTTGAGTTTAAGAGAGAATTCATTCTCAAACCTAAGCAAGCAATTATCTTTTAAAAATTGTTACAAAAATCTCGCAGAAACGGACCTAATGTTTTCTCTACAAGCAAACACACGTGCTACTGCACCCCATATAGTAGAATTGCACATGAGTGTTATGTGCGTTACTGCACGCAGTAATGCAAGCAGTACTACTGCATATCTGTTTCAGGCATAAGTGACCTTATAATATTTTAAATATCTTAATGATTACAATCCATATTTAATACTTATATAATTTTTAATAAAAAAAAATCTTAACATATCATGTTGTTAGTGTTATCAGCATAAGATGAAAAAATGGATTATCGGCGCCGCGATTATATTCTGATTACAAAAAGCGGAATTTATGTTAGAGAAGCGATACTTTAGAAAAATATAAAGAATAATATAATATGATTCTCTTTCATAAAATGTTGGCTAGTTTTTTCTTCAAAATACCTGAAAGTCGGTCGATAGTTTCTTACCTGAATGTGAAAAGAAAGGAGAAATTCCTCTACCGTAAAATAATTAGATTGCAGCAGTGCAAGCTCTCTATATCATAAGAAATGCATTGAAATGATAAAAAAAAATTGTGTGGGAACCCAAACCAACTGTACATCTTCGCTTTTCCGCTAAAAGCAATGTGTATGTGTTACCGAGAACATGCGGAAAATATTATTACTCGTATTATTGTTTTTTTTTTAAATAATTCACAATAATTAATAAACAACGATTTTAAACAGTTTTCAAATGAACATTTTTTTTTTTAATTTTCTTTTAATGAAAGTAAAGAATTTTGAGCTTACGTTTAGTGAACATGTTGTTTATCTCATTTACTTTTCAAAATCTATATAAGTTTTCAAATGAAAAAATAAAAAATTTAGATGAAAATGAAAGGCTGAATCTTTACCTTCAGCAATAGTGACAAAAAGAGATTCTTTCAAAAGTTGTCACATCCTTGCCCTTTTCTACCAGGCATTCTCGAGTGTGATTCACATAGTATGCACATATCTTCAATAATATTTACTGTTACTAGAAAACGTTTTCAATTGTAAATTCCTATTTTGAATATAAATAAAAATGCACAGAATTTTTAATATGTAAATTACACATATTGCTGGTTTAGGTTGAATTAAAATTTTATTTGAGACTTCATACACAGACAATAAGTTAAAAATAATTAGCCAATTTTTCTATAAATTTTATTTTCTACGATACAGAAAACAACCGATTAATAGACTCTTTGCTAGTGTGTACGTACATATAAATACATACTCGTGTGTATGAATTTGCGTATTCTGCAATTGTAAAAATTATGAACATAACATGAGTTTTATTTCTAAACTGTTTGTTTTTTTATATAGAATGTTATAAGTTTAATAAATATTCTTATAAATTAAATATATTTTACGCTAATCAGAGGAATTCCCTCTTTAACTCACTACACGGTGGTGCAGAGTTTAAGTCCATATCATCATTATTTTTGGAAATTTTGTTATATGTTGATGGTCTTTGTAGGTAACATTGAGTTGAAAGAGTTGAAAACATTTCGGAATTTCTTACTTTGTCATCGGTGTTCAAAGGAGTCTGAGGTTGATAATAACCATACAAATATTTTGAAACTTGTTGATAGTTTGAGTGTGAATAATCCGAATAATTATTATAATAATCGTTGTTGTAACTAGGTTTTGGTGCATTATTGTAATGATACGGCGCATTAATTGGAGCAACATGTTCTGGAGGTTTTGCCATATAGTTGTTGCAGTTATTAAAGCTGAAATTGTGAGCGTGTTGCGGAATATTATCTTGATATGTTTGCATATACGAGGAACTTCGTTCTGCAGCTGTAAAATGAAAATACGTATTTAATAAAAAAAAACATATAAAATATTATAATAAATGCATGCGTAATGTACAGTCACGTGCAGGTAATTAGAAACGCCAAAACACATACGTTTCCACCTTAAGGAACTGCAGTATCTTCATGAAATTTTAAGATGATTTTCCTCTTTTGCTGTAGAATAGAGTACACTTATAAAAAAAGTCAGGGAATTGGTATAAAGTACCGTTATCTTAGCCATTGTATATCACACAAGAAAAAGTTAATTAAAGTGATCCTGCACATAATTAGAAACGCTGACATTTTTGAAAGGAATATTGTTAATTTTTATTAATGTATTAATTACATTTCAATATTTATGATTTTCGGCTACAACTTGTAATCTGTGGGGCATAGACTCCACCAACTTTTGTCAAACGCTTTGTGGAATGCTTTCCCAGGTAGCCTTCGTTTCTTCAACAAGAGTGTTAAAATTTCCAATTTTTTTGAAGGATAGTTGTCTTTTTAAGTGTTGCCATAAATTCTCAATTGGATTGAGATCAGGACTACATGACAGCCAATTCAAGACCATCACCATTTGGTATTCCAGCCAATTTTTTGTATATCTCGCTGTATGCTTTGGATCATTGTCCTGCTGAAATCTCCATTGACCGTTGGGCGGGTGTATTTTGGGTCATATGCCTTTGACCTGGGGCGGAGTAAAATGGCTTTACCGTCAGATGTAATTCGGTTTATTTTTGTTTCATCGCTGAATAAAACGTTTTTCCACTGAGCAACGGTCCAACGCCTGTATTTTTTTTTAACAAACTCTAACCTCTTCTTGCGATTTTGCTTGGTCAAAAGTGGCTTTTTCCTTGCTATACGCCCAAAGAGCCTAGCGTCGCGCAACTTTCGCTTTACTGTATCTACCGATGGTCCGCTGTCATTGTTGCCAAATACTCTCGTTCGAATTTCGAATGAGGAAATTTTTTACTATTCCGAACAATGAGTTGGTCTTCTCGGTGGGTAGTCACTTTCACCTGAGGTTTACGGCTAACTTTTTCGACGGTACTATTCTTTTTAAAATATTGTACCGCATTAAAAACCTTCTTTTTAGAATATTTTAACGCCTTCGCAATTTGATCATAACTTGTTCCTTGGTCGTACAAATTTAAAATGAGCACTCTGGTGTCGACGTTGCAATATGGATTTTTTCCCATTGCCTATTACCCTAAGGTTTAATTATTTATTTAAGTATAATTTATTTATATAAAATAAAATTTATAATTATGAACACGACCACTTTAATTAACTTTTTCTTGTGTGATATACAGTGGCTAATATAACCGTATTTTATGCCAATTCCCTGACTTTTTTTTATAAGTGTACTCTATTCTACAGTAAAAGAGGAAAATCATCTTAAAATTTCATGATGATACTGCAGTTCCCTAAGGTGAAAACGTATGTGTTTTTAGGAAAATAAGAATTTATTTATTTGGCGTTTCTAATTACCTGCACTTGGCTGTATATATACAGGGTGTCCCTTATCCGGCAACGATAATTTAAGAAATGATTCCTGGGTATATTCTATAAAAAAAATTGTTTTACAGTAAGGGTCTATGTCCAATGTTGACAGCATTTATCGAGGATTTAAGAAAAGGCTTCCTTTGATGTACCCTGACCCATGTTAACGGAAATTGTTCTGTTAGTACTAATAGTAGAATCTTCGTGTAAGACTTTATTTTTAGAAGAAATACTAGCCCTTGCTTGAGTCTTTAGATATCCAATTTCTAAGCCCTTTCCAGCGGCACGTGAAGATACTTTTTCAAAGACCGATAATTTCACTTCCAAAAAAAGATAACTTTTTTACGCCATTACATACCTTGAAAGTATGTACGATACCATCAAAAATTAAATATAATACATTTGATTTTTTCTTATTTTTCCATGGTCAAATAAAAAAATGGATGCTTTTTCTCGTCGCTTAAATTAGTCTATTTCTATTTCAGTTGTCTGAAAGTAAGCTTTCCCGCTTTAAAGGATGTTGATGGATATGGGGAAAACATAGAAAATCGTGGCAAAGGAGTTTTAAGTATACTCATATATTCGGTTAAAATTCAGGAGCGAAGAATTGTCAGACTCATATTGAAATTAGCATCCCAAAATTATAAGCATTGACCTGCAAAAGTCAACAGGCAGAATTCTTTATTTATTTTTTATAATTTATTATTTCTTTATCTTCGAGCAAAAGGTAATGAGTTCCTTTTTTTCTGTGTTATATGTAGTTTGTCAAGTGTTTACGCAAGATAAAAAAGACAACAAGTTCTACGAGTGTTTTCTCCCAATTTTATTTAATTTTATTTTCTATGATAAAAAATACAAAGTATACAAAATATACTTAATTTCAGTTAGAAACAACAACAACAAACAACAAAAAATAAAGAAGGACGAAAACTTCGCTGTCAAGAAAGTGTTTACACTTTTTTTTAAGAACTTAACACTCAAGTGGATATGACTACACTTATGATGCCAAAGCATGTATTAAGTTTTTCGGAAAATGGGACAGAAAGAGAAAGAAAGATGTTAAGGCTCAGTGACTATTTCGCTCCATGTAAGTAGAGTCCGACCGAACATTCGGCTTCTGCTTCGGCTTCGGCCACATTCGGCTTAATTTCCTCCTTTGGCAAAACATTCGGCTTCGGCAAGAAAAGGCCGAAGATGTTAAAGAAGCCGAACTATTTTTCCACAAAAATTAAACTATCATACGCACCGTGTTTTGGAGGAGATTTCGAGCAAGTCATTTCATGTTTGTTTCATTTCTGTAGCAGGTAGCTACAAGGAATGCTGATATTTTTAATTATTGGGCGTCAAGTCCTTATACCTACTTGAAAGAAGTAGCTAACAAATATTTATCAGCTCCTCCCACTAGTGTAGCGAGTGAGCAATTATTCAGTGCTGCTGGACAAATTTATCGGGGGGGCTAATTTGCAGGGAGAAAATGTACAACAACTTTTGTTTCTTACATATAATATTAAGTTATTTAATTTTGATTATTAATTCTACTTCATCGTTTGTCTTCTCATATTAACTTTGTTTGTTGTATTTACATTTTTTTTTTTTTTTTTTTTTTATAATGTGTGCGCGCTCAAGGGGTTTGTGTACCCTTAATGTGATTGTTCACAGCGCGGGCAAAGGAAATTTAGGGAGGAAGAAAAGAGAGGTACCGATTACATTGTTTTTAAATGTATGTGTCATATGGAGAAATCATCAAAACAGGGAGTTGGCAACCCTACCTCCAGAGATTCGTCGATTCAAAAGCGGAGTGATTATGCATTTCATGGTACTCAGAGTGATAATCAAATACCCTACCTTCCCTGCACTGTGTATTTTTATTTTATTTACAGATTTTGTGCTATTAAGCTATATTGTTAATTGTAATTTATTTATTAAATTAAATTATTATTATAAATTTAATGGCATTTATCCGAAATTAGATTTCTATCTATACCCAAACCTAACACTGCCAATAGACCATTTACAATTCTTCTCTTTCTCAATAAAAATGAAGCAATTTCTATTCAAATTATTCAATCGCAGTTTTAGTTATTTGCTACGAGTCTGGAGCGCAAGTGTGGGGATACTGTTCCTTTGCTGAAGTTGAGAAGTTTCTCAGGTATTCCTTAAAGCCATTATTCCGCTTACTAAGTTCAGTCCCTAATTAAATGCGCCACCCAGAGACTGTTTCTCAATCTATGTTCTGGGAAGCTGGCGATGAGTGATGATAAACTGCCACAAGTTGAACTCAAGAGTTTTATAAGAAATAGAGCAAGTTTAATTCAAGAATGGGAACATCTTGCGTCAGAATGTGGAGAGAGCAAACGCATAACATACGAAGAGCAATATGAATGTCTAAAAACAAAACTTAATATATTATTAACAAAAGTAGGTCAAAGCATATATGTGCGAAGCAAAATTCTCAATATAGAACTTACTACCAGTAAACTGAAATACAATCTAAAAACAAAAATCGTACTTTCCTAACTGCAATTCAACAGAGAGACAAATTTAATATTTAAAATGAGAGGATAGCTACTGAATTAGAATTTCTTTCCATCGTTTACAATCTTTGCAACATGAAGATTCGAGAGGATATACAGAATTGCAATATGTCCAGATTCAAAAGAAATTCGAATAAGATACTTTAATTTACATACTGTAAGAGTAGATGAAACAATTACAATTACAATGTGCACTTCGTTATAGAAAATATATACTCGTAGTGGAAGAAGATTCTTAAAATTTAAAAAAATATTTATATATATTCTTTTGTATACATTTGAATATAAATTATTGCTAGTGTGGTAGACGGCTCAGAAGATTTAAAATACATTTAAATAATGTAATGAACTAAGAATGAAAATAAAGGTCACATAAAAATAAACTAACTAAACTAACAATTGGAATAAGTTATAATATCAGGCTCTTTTCATTTAATTTTTGATCTCTTCCTTTTTTTTCTTCTACTAAATAAATAAATGAATAAATTCGGTTTACATATCTAAATGAAATATAATATTCCTGTCAAATTTCTTATCTGAAGAAGCAAAATGTACATATGCGTGGATATTTACTTCATTAATAAATTCACAAAAAAAAAGTATCTTTTTTTAATGTATAAGTTATTTTTAAAAAAAATTCTTACCATTTATTGTATCACATATTGGGTTTTCAGCGTATTCACTTCTGCCAAGAGCATGTGAATGAGAAACTGAAGAAATCGATGGGTTTGGGGCAGGAATATTACTGATTTTAACTGTTTCGGGAAACTTTTTCTCGGGCCGTTTGGGAAACATTGACGGATCATAGTACTTTTCCCCATTATATAGGGGAGCCATGTCATTTCTTATGTTGTTTTCTGTTTCAAACAAATTACTTCGTAGATCTTCCAAAAATTTGCTTTTAATTGGAAACTCCGTTTCAGGATGTTTTACTGGCGCTTGTGAGGGTAACATTCCTTGATCATCCTTATGAAATTCATTCAAAATTTGCATTGGATTGGAATTTGGAGGGTTGAAAATTTCGCCTTTATTAGGAGTTATATTAATTGCCTCGGGTTTATTTGTGCATTTTGAATTAGGTAATTTAGGGGATTTGGGAGATTTAGGTGACTTGGGTGATTTAAGTGAATTAGATGAATCCTGTGAATTTCGCGCTGTTTCGTTAATACTGTCTTCTATTACTATAACATCATCGTCATCCGGTTTATTGCAGGGTATTAGGTCTAGAAAACATAAATAAACAAATAAAATACACACATATAATATATATACATATATATGAAAATATAGTCGTATTTTGAGTTTATGCTTTTAAAGTTAAAAAAAAAACAAGTTTTATCCTTATAATAGTTGATTCCTTTATTTCAATGTACAAATTGAATAACGCTAAGTTATTTTTAGAAAAAAAAACTTTATTTAATTTTTGGGCAAAGTTACCCCTTACAAATGAAAACATTGACTGAGTTACAATGTTTCTTAATCTAACTTAAATACTATTCAACGTGATCCAATCATGCACCCAGCAGTGAGTATGTTCCCACAGGTATTCTCTGGTTACCGTTACAGTACGTGATGAAATGCACGGCATTGCACAGGTGTCAGATGGTCCAGACGTTGTGTCAGCATTTGGTTTGATGGGAACAGTAAATTGCTATTTGAGGAATTAAATATTTGCGTTCTTAACTTACATATATATATAACGAACAACATAATTAACACTGATAAACAAAATGCGAGTAAGGTGTATTATCATTATTCAAGAGCAACTGGAATGCTGTAATCGGATTCCACTTCGGGCCAGATGAAAATACTCGTACATACATATGTATGTAACAGAGCAAGGGATTATTTAGACCCTGAAAATGTTTGCACATAGAAATAGAGACACGCGATAGTTTTGAGAGTTTGCAGGTTATAATAAATATGAAATTAAGAGCTCCGAGCTGGAATTCCAAAAGCGAAATATATGGCTAAGAAAATGATCGCGGTATTTCAGAACAGACATTAGGATGCCCAATAAGTTCGTCCAATTTTTATGTCAGACGGAAAACTAATTAATTTTGAAATAAAATATATTGCTTATGACTTGTCGCCATCTTTCGGCCATTTTCAAAATACAACGCATGCGCAAATCATCCAATTACAACTTTTAATTTCATCTTTTTGACAGAAATCGTTATTTTTATCTCGAATGTTTATCATTTGCTTATATGTAATTAGACTCTACATAAAACAAGAAAAAATGTGAAGTTGAATATTTTGGCATAATAGCTTTGCATAAAGAAGTACTTTTACAGTACTTTTGCAGATAAGTCTAAAGTATCAAACGAGTATGTACGATACCATACGTCGGTTTAATAAATCAAAAACATTAGAAATTCCGCCTCATCCTCCATCCCAACGCTAATTTACAATGACATTCCAGCTGTCAGCTCTTTGGAAAAGGCCAATCTGCGGCCATCTCAACACTCCCAGATTATGCTTTGTCTCCGCCTACACTTGAGTGCGTCGAATCTTCAATGGGACGAATCCACTTTCGCACTCGTGTAGTAGCAAGAGTACTTAAAGATTTCAACAAACATAAATCCGCTGGTCCAGATGGTATATCTTCACTTCTTCTGAAGAGGTGTTCTTCCTCGCTGGCAAAACCACTGCGTAAGCTTTTTCATCAATCCTACTCTTTAGGACTCTTCCCGAGCAGATGGAAAACAGCATTTGTCCAGCCCGTCCCTAAAAAAGGCGAATCATCTTCTCTCTCCTCCTACAGACCCATTGCACTTACGTCCCTTCTTTCCAAGGTCATGGAAACGCTGATAAATCGTCAGCTCATGAAATATCTCGAAACACGAAAACTTTTCAATGACAGGTCCACTGGTGATTTGATGGCATGTCTCACCGAAAAGTGGAACCAAAGCGTACATCAATCTGGCGAAAGCAAGATATTTGCACTTGATATTCCTAAGGCATTTGACAGAGTTTGGTATCAGGCTCTTTTGTCGAAAATGCGTGCATTTGGGATCGACGACTCTCTTCTTCAATGGTTTAGAAATCACCTTTCGGAACGTTCAATTCAAGTTGTCTTGGACGGTTTCAAGTCTGATATTCACAAAATAAATACTGGTGTGCCCCAGGGCTCTGTACTCTTGTCTGCTACTTCTAATCCAATATATTCCTTTGCTAGTACTCTCTGCTTTTCATATTCGCTCCCGGACTCACGGCCCTGCTCTTCGGCTGTAGAACGAGAACGGCAACGTATGCTAAGCTCATTAAATTCCGATATCAACAGCATAACCAATTGGGGAACTATCAGCAGAGTGGAATTTAATGCTTCAAAAACCTAATGCTGTCTGATGTCATTAAAACGAAATTTGAACACCCAGCCATTATCCATGAATGGCACTTGCATCGTCGAAACCGAAAAACTTTCCTTTCTCGGTTAGTGTGTCAATGACAACTTACGTTGGAATGACCACATATTTGATATCGCCAAAAATGCTATGAAATGTCTAGGTTTCCTCAAGCGATGTAAGAAATATTTTACCCCCTCTGATCTGGCCGCAATATATAAGGCATTCATCCGCCCAAAATTGGAGTACAATGCCCACATCTGGTCAAGTGCTCCTAAAACATCGCTGCACCTGCTAGATAGGATACAAAACCGTGCGATAAAACTTATTGACGATACTAATACCTGTCAATCAATTGACACGCTCGAACACCGACGTAATGTCTCCTGTCTCACTTTGTTTTATCGCTATTTCCACCACCAGTGCTCTACTGAAATCGCCAGTAGCATTCCGCCCACTCAAACTTTCAACCGTAACACCCGTCTCGCTATGAATGTATATATGAATCAGTATACCCACCCTCAAGCCCATTTTCGGACGTACTCTAAAATATCGTGATTCGTTCCTAAGCCGTACAACTCGGTTACGGAATGCCCTGCCGATATCTGTATTTCCTGGTCGTTATAACTTGCAAACATTTAAAAACAATGTACATCGGTACTTCTCTTTTATTCCTCCCTAAATTTCCTTTGCCCGCGCTGTGAACAATCACCTTAAGGGTACACAAACCCTTGAGCGCGCGCTCATAATAAAAAAAAATCATTGACTCTTATGAATCGGAAGAGAAGCGGATAGGAGAAACTAACATCAAAACAGGAGGACCAGGCTATTAAATAAATAAACAATAGGGATCGTCCGTCGAGTTACAGTCCCAGAAATGAGTGTAGGCAAAGGGGAAAAAAGAGCTTCAGAAAATATGTTCTCTAGCTGCGTGGTCCCAACAATCAATGGTTCAATAATGGTGTGGTTATGCTTCTCTTCCGCTGGTGTTGAAGACATCATCTGAATAAAGAGAAGTACAAATAAATAGAGTACATTATACCATGGAGTTTCCAATTAAATTTACTCGAGAATGTGTGGGCAAAAGGGAACAAGAAAGAGCACTGTGAAATCTGGTATGCTACACCAACCATCCAACTTCATCCCAATAGAGTTGAACAGAGAGGTTCGAAGACGGTGTCTACCATGAAAAGACAGATCGTGAAATACATCAAGTAGAATAGAGATTATTAAGAAGCTGATCGATAGAATGTCTAAATCAGAGATTCCCAAAATAATTCCAAAAGTAGCCAAATTACTTTAAAAATTCTATCTCTAGTTTCTTTCCTATTGATACAAAATAGTTACCAATTTAAAAACTTTGCGGTTGGTTAGGTGAGTAAACTTGACATAATTTTCTCATCGAAATTTAAAAAAATAAATAGACATACAATGCAGTAAGTATCAAGTGTAATTAATAATTATTAATACCAATTAAATAAAAATACTTAAGTAGATAATTATTTTTTTGAAAAAAAAAAAACAAAAAAAAAAACATTAAAATAGTAAAGTAAAAAAAAAACATAAAAAACTGAGTGTGATGGATGAACCTGGTGACTTTCTTTCGTTGATCTTCAAACGGTTTCTTCGTTTTGTCAAAATATTTGTAACCACATTGAAGCTTTTTTCGACTAGGTATGATGATGTTAAAGCGATATAGTATTTTTCAATAATGTTTCACAATGCAGGATACTGTGTTTCAATGCTGCGTTGCAGTCAGAACTTCTGACAGCTTTGGTTGAAATTCTGCTTAAGCTCCTCGTCTCTGCTGATGGTAATCTTCTTCCATGACTGTGATATTGTACGGATTTATTATCCATTGAGGAATTTGTAAATTTAAGAGATCCTCAAACCTAAGATCCGCAAATCCTCGTGTAATATGTCCAAGTGAGTGACATGTGATAAAATAACATCGTCTTGAAGCATTTCTGGTAACTTTGACAAATGCGGAAACTGTGAATATTCTTATCTGTTTATAAAGGATGAGTTTACCCACAAAGGCCGATATTATTGATTTTGTTTTAATTATGTTGAGCTCGTCACCCTGCAGCTGCAAATTAACTTTGTTGAACATACCAAAGGATATGAGTCAAATAATAAATATCAGTTTTACAATTGTTCAGATTTTCTTTCAAATTTTTTGTAAAAACTCCAACACAAATGCAAAAATAGCTGAAAATCTTGCTAAGCAAGAGCCTCTTGATAGCCAGCGAACTTCAGTGTGCAGAAATAACCGAGTAAAGACTTCGTCGTTTTCCTCACATAGCTGAACTAATAACCGAGAGTTCAAAGAACTGCTTCGAATCTTGTTCAAATGTTGACAGCATTTATACATGTTGTAAAGACTGATGCAATCTAGGACTCAGATTTTTTCTTACTAAATGCTGTCTGTGAATCACGCAGTGACCAGTACCTCAGATAGTTGTCGCTTTAAGTGGGCTATAAAACCACAATGACGACCAACCATAGATGGTGCACCATAAGTCAGAACAAAAACAATGTTCTTCCATAGAATAGCTTTGTCGATAAAAAAAACATTACACGGCCTGAAAAATCGATTCTCCTCTTTTTGTTACTTATTCAGAGACTGATAAGTAAGTAACAAAAAGCAGATATTGGCACACATTTTCATCTTTAATATATCGAACATATCCTAGCAACAGAGCTTCATTGCCGGGTAATGTAGACTCGTCCAACTGGAGAGAGAATCTGTTGGTCTGTAAGAAATTGCATAAAATGTTTTCCACGTCGCGACCCATCTCGTCTATTCGTCTCTGAACGGTGTTATTGCTCAAAGGAATTCTTTTAGTAATATCATGTTGTGCAATATATTGTTGAAGACCTCCGCAATGGCTGGTAAAATAAGCTGCTCTCCAATTGTGTGGGGTTTCCCCGACTTCGCTATTAGTAAAGATATATTATACTCGTAGAACGCTCGTAAACCATCGACGTCTTGCATACATCATCTAACATCGATCTTATGGATGGATGGCCTTTTCTCTAGTTTTTCTTTAAGTGCTTGAAAGAAGGACAATGGCTTACTTCATGGCATCGTTACTGAAAACTTTTTCACATATGAAACACATCGGCCAGTGTTGATTTGGTAGAGATGAAATAAATCCAAACTTCAAGTAGTCCAAACTGTAGTGTCTGCTTTTTTTTTCGTGTATGCCATCGTAAAGCTGAACATTTATAATTTTAGGTAGCAACTTTTCTAAAGTAATTTCAAAAAATACTTAGAAAAATATTAAAATATTTTGTTGGTACTTACCCTGTTATTTTTTCATAAACTGCAGAAATGTATGGTTACGCTATTAACGCTCGTAGGTAACTAAGGATTTTGTAAAAAAAATTGTAATCACTTTATTTAGCTACGGAATCACTTTGTAATCTCTTGAAATAAATTAGTAGATGAGTGAGTGTATTATCATTGATATTCAAGTTCCAACTGTGGGCATTAATTTCTTTTCTTTACTGTAAGTTCTCTTGTACAACACATAGTTGTTTACCCGCAGCATAAGGTAAATGGAAACAGAAACCAGTTGTTTTCTCTGATCGTGTGATCCACCCGCTATTTAGCATGTAACACATAAATCCCGTGTTATGTTAGTCTTTAACAGCAATAGCTGTTATCTTTCTTCTCTAATAAACTGTCAAACATTTTTGGATATTTCTCTCGCCATCCTACAGAGTCAGAAGTTTGATCTGCTTTCTTAAGTAAAGTTTAACGGATGTGTTTATTTGCCGAGTGTTAAAAGTTGTTGTGTGAAAAAATGCTAGATGATTTTAATCAGTTTTAGTTTTAATCCGTATTCTAAGCAACTGTTGCTATTCTTAAAAAAATTTTGAGATCTATTGATTTGAGAACTGATGGCACTAAAGCGGTATTAAAACTAAGAGTCGAAGAAGCAGTTCGAGGTTATTCAGAGGAAGATCTTCAGAAGCTTGTGCAGGATTTCATGCCCGAAGGTAAGCAAAACGGCTCAGAATCAACTGATGACCACGGGTCTGACCAAGAGCAAGAGGAACAGCGAGCTATTCCGCATAGCAGCGACATCGATGAGGAGCTTAACTACCTTAGAGAAACATGTAAGAAGAGGGAAGAAATTATTTTCTTAAGGCGAAAATTAAAGGAACTGCAGATCGAAGACACAAAGGAAAACCCAAGTCCAAGGCCACATGTTTCGCATAACTTCAAAGATATGGAAGACTTATTGTGTCCATTCAGCGGAGATGACAACTTTCCAATAGATCGTTAGGTAGAACAATTTGAGGAGTATGCCGAAACTCTTCATTTGGATGATCGAACCAAGTTCATTTATGGAAAGAGGCTAATTGGTGGCACTGCAAGGCTGTTCGTTAGGTCTTTGAAAACACCGAACTGGATTGAGCTGAGAGATGCACTTGTGGGTGAGTTTAAGCGTGTTTTTACTAAAGCAGATATTTTCAGTGAGCTTAATGCAAGAAAGAGACGACGTGTTGAAACCGTACAGCAATACGTATTATCAATGCAAATAGCATCACATAATCCAATCGAGGAAGAAGATTTAATCCAGTTCATCATCAAGGGCATATCCGATACCGAAATCAACAAGAGTATACTGTACAACGCTAGCAACATGGAACAGCTAAAGAATGCGCTTAGGAAATACGAGAAATTCAAGAAAAATAGCCGTGACAGTTTACCAGCTAGGCCCAGCACGTCTCAGTCTCACGGTATTCATAACAGGTACAAGAGTGTCCCATTCAAGGAAAAAGAGCACACCGGCTATGCAACTGCTAATGGTTCATGTGTGAAAAAAGACTTCACCTGTTCTTGTGGTTCTCGTGGACACATTGCAAAAAATTGTGCAAACCATAAACCACTTTTGACCCTCAAGGCCTACAATAGCGACTATAGAAGCAATGAAGATGTAAACAATGTTTATTCAGAGAATTTTAACAATCTCTCTGAGCAGGAAATCAGCCGCATTAAACCAAAGTGTAATCCAGATTCTAACGACATTAAGAAGCAAATTTCTTATCGATTCACTGATGGTCATTCCAAATGTTTGTGCACGCTAAAGACACTTTTAGACTCTGGGAGTCCGATTAGTTTCATTCAGGAAAAGGTCTTGCCGCATTCGATGATTTCGCCTTTGGGAAAGCACAGTCACTCGTATTGTAGAGTAAACAACAGTCAGCTCCAGTGTTAATGCATTTATATTTTTTGATAATTCAGAAACTAATTTATGTTTACTTGTAGTTAAAAATCATTCAATGAGTTATCCAATTGTTCCTGGGAGAAATTTCATCGATAAGATTGGTATGGTGTTACAGAAAGCACAGAAGAAACCTGAAAATCAACATAATGAAGTTTTGACAGAATCATCAAACGTCAAGTGTGATCGCTCTTCAAGTGTAACGTTGTCGTCATCAAGTAGTTATCCAGAAACGCATGTTTGCATGAATAATTTGTCTTTATCGTCTTCAAGTCAGTATCGTCGTCCTTATGTGAGTACATTTTATGAAGAAATTGATTTTATTGAACAAATTTTTAATATTGACGTGAGTGATGGAAAATCTGAATTAGATATAAAAGTTAATCCAGATATACCGTATAATATTCAGAAAGAAGTAAGAGATGTAGTGAAACAAGCTTTTTGTACGGATTTAGGTAGAGTTATTCGTGAGGAGAACCAATTTAAAATGAAGATAGTGTTGTCTGAGGATGTCCCATTTCATTGTCCACCGCGAGGGTTACCCTATTCACATAAAATCGAGTTAGAGAAGATTCTTTCTGATTTACTTAGCAAGGGCATAGTTCGAGAGTCTAGCTCGCAATATGCATCTCCAATCGTTCTTGGTGAAAAGAAAAATAAAGAGTTTAGGCTGTGTATAGATTTTAAGGAACTTAACAAAATTACAATTCATGACAACTATCCACTACATTTGATTGAAGATAATATTGACAGGCTTAAGAATAAGAAATATTATACAACACTGGATCTAAAAAATGGTTTTTACCATGTTCCGCTTGACGATGAATCAATGAAGTATACCTCGTTTACCACCCCGATTGGACAATATGAATTTACTAGGATGCCCTTTGGGCTTAAGAACGCCCCCTCTGTTTTCGAACGTCACATGAGGCATTTGTTCGATAAATTGATTTTGCAATCGAAAATTTTAACTTATTTGGATGAAATTTTAATCGCGACAAAAACTATTGAAGAACATGTAGATATTCTGAAAGAAGTTATTGAAATAGTCATCACTAATGGATTGAAACTCAGATTAGATAAAAGTGCCTTTTTACAAAGTGAGGTTACATATTTAGGTTATAGAATAACCGAAGCTGGTGTAAGTCCAAACGATGTAAATCTCAGAGCCATTCAAAACTTTCCTTTACCAACCTCTGCTAAAGATATTCATAGCTTTTTGGGACTGTGTTTCTACTTTAGGAAATTCATACATCAATTTGCTAACAGAGCAAAACCTCTTTATGATTTGTTGAGGAAAGACGCTACGTTTATGTTTGGACCTAAAGAAATAGCAGCCTTTAATTTGTTAAAAAGTAAATTGATTTCAGCTCCAGTTCTTTCGATCTATAGCCCACATAATCCAACAGAATTACACTGTGATGCCAGCACGCATGGTTTTGGAACAGTTTTGCTTCAGAAACAGAGCGATGCGAAATTCCACTCGGTATTTTACTTCTCAAAACGTGCTTCTGATGCCGAAAGCAAGTTTCATAGTTATGAACTTGAGACTTTGTCAATAGTATATGCTTTAAAACGATTCCGAATATATTTACTAGGGATTCCATTTAAGATCGTGACAGATTGTCAAGCTCTTGTTCTAACCTTAACCAAAAAAACGTTAAATCCTCGTATATCACGATGGGCATTAGAGCTACAATCATACGATTATTCGATTGAGCATAGGAAAAGCGATCGAATGTCACACGTCGATTCGTTAAGTAGATCCTTTAATATTTTACATATTGATGATGAATCTTTCGAATTTGTTCTCGCACCCGCCCAAAGGCACGACATTAATTGCTTCCGAGCTGAGTAAGTCTGAAATTCCTCACTATGAAATGGCTGACGGATTGATATATCGAAAAGGGACGGATAAGTTTGTTTTTTATGTCCCATCTAACATGGAGGAACAGGTAATCACAACTCATCATGAGGCCCTTTGTCATCTAGGCGCTGACAAATGTTTTGAGCACTTATCTGGCATCTATTGGTTTCCAAGTATGAAGGACAAAATAAGAACAGTCATTAAAGGATCTCTTAAATGCATTTATTTTTCCCCCGAATCTGGAAAGACAGAAGGAATTCTCCATCTAATCCCAAAAGGAAAGTTACCATTCCGTACCCTTCATATCGACCATCTGGATCCGCTTCTTACATCTCGTTCAAACAGGGAACACATCCTGGTGATGGTAGATGGTTTCACTAAGTTTACTAAGCTTTATTCGACCAAAAGTACTACAAGTAAGGAAGCAATAGAATGTTTAAAAACATATTTTGCAAATTTTTCTGGACCTAACCGAATAGTATCTGACCGTGGTACTTGTTTGACCTCGAAAGAATTTTCGGATTTTTAGCACGATAACAATACGTCAAGGTGGTACCCACTCACCGCAATCTAATGGTCAGGTGGAACGGCTAAATCGCATAATAACACCTATGCTAGCGAAAGAATGTGAATCGTTCACTACCAGTAATTGGGACAAGAATCTAGATAAGGTTGAGTTTGCAATTAACAACAGCGTGAATCGAAGCACAGGTTTTACACCAAGTACTCCGCTTTTTGGTAGGTATCAGAAAGGAAGATTTTGCGTCAAGGTTAAAGAGTTTTTAGTTAACAACGTAGGACCTGAAGGGATAAATCTTGATGAGGTTAGGAAAGAAGCTGAGGGGAACACTGAAAAGGAACAAATGAAAAACAAAAGATATTACGATTTACATCATAAACGTCCGACAAGGTATAAGCTAGGAGATTATGTCATGATCAAGAATATTGACACTGTAAGTAAAAAATTGTTAGCTAAGTTTCGTGGGCCATACGAAGTCAAAAAGGTTCTACCAAATGACAGGTATGCTATAGGAGACATAGAGGGCTTACAGTTAACCAGATTGCCATATAAAGGTGTTAATTCTCCAAATGATATGAGGTTATATGAGTTCCCTGAAACTGATTTGAAGCGCGATGAAAACGAAGACAATAATAATAAAGTAAATAAATAAAGTAAAGACATCAAATAAATAAAGAATTTAAACTCATTAAATCTATTCAATAACGGTTATATTTGAAAAATGGTCTTTTAAAACAAGGAATTAAAACTGATTGAATTAAAGTTTAATCGAATATGATTCTGCTTACATCTATACCAATAATGTCGATGAGTATTTATCCTATATTTTTCAAATAACATATTAATCTATCAACTTGGTTTTTCCAAATGAAATATTAGAATATGAGAAACAAAAATCTTATTTTGTTAACGTTAAAAATATTAAACTTAGAGGTACACAATAATTTACAAAAAATTACGAAAATACGCACTTTATTTTAAAACTAATGATACTAATGTAATTAAAAATTAATGATTTAATATAAAACAAAATTTTAATCGGGTCGATTATACGGTCAGAATGGCCGAGCTGTGGGCATTAATTTCTTTTCTTTACTGTAAGTTCTCTTGTACAACACATAGTTGTTTACCCGCAGCATATGGTAAATGGAAACAGAAACCGTGTGATCCTCCCGCTATTTAGCATGTAACACATAAATCCCGTGTTATATTAGTCTTTAAATACACCTAGCAATAGCTGTTATCTTTCTTCTCTAATAAACTGTCAAACATACAAGATCGAAACAGAGACTTTTATTTTGGATATTTCTCTCGCCATCCTTTCAAAACGCAAATAAACTTTCAACCTAAGTGCAAGTTTGTTATATAGTAAAATATCAGGAGCATGTTTGGACTTGAACTTGATCATGATTTCGTTCGTATTAAATCCCGTATATGCGTCAAATACAGAGAAAGTAAAAACATGTCTGATAGATTTGTACACTCGAACACACTATCTTGCACGAACTTGTCCACGCATATTGCCTTCCCGAGTTTTTTATCTTGTTCGAACTTGTGCACGCTTATTGACTTGTTGATTTTTTTAAAAGTACAACAATGATACGTCCTACTAATATACTCGTATTAGTCATTCTTATAACAAGTTGGAACACGTAACACAACTTATACAGTATCTTGAACGTTTCAAATAAGAACTTGAGTTAATGAATAGGGGTCGATTTTTAGACCTCGTCGACCTCCAAAATCAGTTTTCGTTTCTGAGATGTATACAAAAATAGCAAATACTAACAACAAACAAATTTACTTACGGTTCGTGTTATGAGAAAATTAGATCCGAGAATATATCAACTTTTGTGTTTGAATTCAGCTTTTCATTACCGAAAATCAAACTTTATATCTTTTTGTAAATTTTCACCTAAGATGCCACTTGCATCAAAAACTCAAAAAACTATAAAACATGTCAAAATCAAATTTATGGTGTTCACAAAAAATTAAAGAAATACAAAGATGAAAGAAATAAAAAGCAGAATAGAAAAAGCGAGATCAGCTTTCTGTAAACTGAATAAGGTTTGTTGCAGTAAAAGATAAAAAAAAAATACGTTTCAAGTGTTATATTTTATTATTATATATTGTGGAAGCATTTACACCACATAAACAAATTATCAAAATATTATCTTGGGGTGGCCGTGGTGTAGTGGTACATTAATCGCTTCTCACTCGGAGGGTCAAAGTTCGAATCCTGCCCATGACAAGTCTTTCAAGTTTTTCATTTGTGTAATTGGAACTCAGACAGAAAAATTCTGCGTGTGAAGGCATAACACTGATACGAGTACGTAGATTTGGCTGTTGTAAAGTTTCAAGCACAAAAAAATAGTGCGAATTATAAACTTCGAATCACTCTGAGTGAAGAAAAAACTCTCCGTCCTATTCGGACTCCCACCCCTGGAGAGCGAATATCGAAACCAAATACACCTGAGTTTCAAACCACTACAAAAACAATTTTTCCTTTCTCCTCCTTCCACCTTTCCGCCCGCGCCTTGCCCACAGTAAAAGGGTATCTAACCCCTTAGGTGCGCGTAAATTATAAAAAAAAAAAAAAAAAAATTAAAAGTATTTGAAATATGTTATAAAGAAGAATGCTCGGTATCTTTTGGGTTGTTAAGAGTTCATCACAAACAAGGAACAATTCCCAAGAGTAGGCTGCAAAAGGGAGTTCGTATCCCCAATAAAAGGGAAAGTTAGTTTGCCGAGGGCTATGTTCTCAAAAACAATAAATATTAGCTTCTAGAGATGTAAATACACGAGAAGTTAGAGGGAGGACGTTTAGCAGCAGGATAGAGACGGACATGTACATCAAATCTGGGCAGATGAGACGACTAGATGACGGTACAAAACAAACAGAAGATAAACGAGATGATTTCCAACCTCTAAAGGGGGTAGGAACCTTAAAAATAAGAAGGGTGTGCAGGCCATTATTTTCACACTTCGTTTTCATCCTTTCGAAATGTAAGATAGTAAAAATCTTTCTTTGAATAAGATTATAAATAATTTATAAATTTAAAATAAAAACATTGGCTTTCTTAACTTGTTGATGATATATTTTGGCATTAAGTGAAGGATGGGCTTAATAGAGCAATTATCTAATTGTTAAAGCCATATTGAAATAATCACAAAGAAGTTAAATGTAAATAAATCAATTTAATACGATAACAATTACGTCCTGTACATATTTATGTATATTTTGGCCTTGTGTACAATAGTAGCACAGATAATAAAGTTACATAGATGTCGCATGCAGAGTAATAAAAAAATTGTGTAATTTTTTCAGGCGAATGGGATTTACTACTACGACCAAGGTTATTTCCTTTTTTTTCTTTAAGAACAGTGAGAGGGGTTTAGCAGGAAAGAATATCATGCAATAGCAACTTGGGATACTGCTTTTAAGTCTTGGGGTGTTGGTTTATAGTGAGATCCCGGTGCCTCGCACTCTTGGGGTGCTGGTTTATAGTGAGGTCTCCGTGCCTCTTACTCTGGCGGATTTGGTTCAATTTCGTGATTGTTTTGCATTTGTTTTCCTGACAAAATTTGATTTATTTTTTATTTTTACTGGTAATTCTTTTTTTGGATTCTCCAGGCCCAATGTTTTTGCAAGGGAATACGAAATGCAAAGTAAAGAATTTCTTTGCGATGCTTAAAGAATTGGTTTTGCTCATCACACCAGTTCGAGTCTCTAAGGGTTGTTATTCTTATGCATTCCAAGGCCCAAGGCCATTGTCTCCCTTATATTTCTAATATGCGAACGTCTTTAAAAATTGTATGGTATACTTTGAAATGGAGTTTACAAATATTGAAAAATTCATCAGTTTGTGCTAAGAGACTTCCAAAATCACTATTTTGGGAAAAATTCTTAACAAAAATGAAAAATTCTGACGGACATGTTATTTGTTCATCACTTTTTAAATATAATTTCGAGCAATTTGCAAACTTGTTTTTTAAAAGCATTTTAAACGCCAGATATCCTGTAAAATAACACAAACTACTGCATTCCAAAGAAATTCCATTTGTAATTTTGATTTCATTTATCAAATATAGTCTCTTCGCGTGCTTCAGGTAATAAAAAAGTTCTTGATGTGTGCGGTTGAGTATGGGAGGTATCTAGGTTTAAAAATTATTCATCGTCATCACCACAATTACTATGAGGAGAGAAAACAATTAGATTTGAGGACAGAATTTTTGACATTAAGACATTTCAGGGATTTTTGTTATAAATTTTCCAAAATATCTTGATGAGTTCTCTTTGTAAGTAAATACATACCCAACTTTCTCGAATAAACCACCACTTATATCTTCCCTAAATAAAATACTTTTCCAGCTATCAAAGAGGCCGTTTACCATAAAAACACAAATTTCGTTGCCGTACAATTTTTTCGATCCATCAATTAAGTCATTTTTGATATTGTACGTGAGATTTGGACGAATTCTAATTTCATCAAATATCAGTACCACACTGCGTTCCCATTGGCTTAATAATGCACACTTTGTTTTCAGAAAACAGTGGGCATTGTTTTGGAATCCAGGTTGTAAGCCTTTAACAGGAGCTCAATGATAAAATGTGGATACGTGGGGAGAAATTTATAAGCGTTCTGAGATCTGTAAAAATGTTTTGGGAAAGTTCTCTTCGGCAACATTATATTTTTTGGACTTGGACAATATACCACAAAAAAATTTTAAATGCTCTGAAATATCAAGTTCGTAGAGCATTATATGTTTTAGTTCTAGAGCAAAGGTTTCTTCTCGAGCTTTGAATTTTAAGTCTGCAGCTTAATATATTTTTTTTCAATTCAGAATTTATTTGTTTTCTCCTCTTGTGCACATTTTTCTAATAATTAATTGCATCTAACGAAAAAAATATTTGAACTACTAGAAGTCTTTCTCCGTTTTGGTCGCAAAGATGAAATATTTTTTAAACTTAAGTCTAAATCTAAATTACAATTTAGGTGTAAGGAGGGAACAGCGTCCCTTTTAAGCATTTTTCTGCCAATAAATTCCGAAGAAATATGATTTTAACAAACAAAATATTTTCCTTCGCTCTTAAAATCGCATGCCTGCCTCTATAAATTACTCAAAATTTCATTTTTTTTCATTTGAAGGATATGCATACATTTTCAGATCGGAGAAATTTCTTTTCGATTTTTTACAAAACGAACAAGAAACGCTAGGCTTCCTTTTACGTGTATCACACATTGCTAAATAAAGGGTCCGCCATCTAACGTTTTTTTTTCAACTAGCGCTTATTTCGTAAATTTTAACACTTAGCTCATGTCTGATTTGACAGATAATTAGTTTTATCCTTCCGCTGAACGAATATGGTTGTGTATACGCTTGAACAACGCTGGGAAATATTGCCTGTGATCGACTTAGAGAAGATGCCGATTTTGCCAAAAAAAATTATCTTTTCAGATGAAGCTCATTTTGATCTTGGCGGGTATGTAAACAAGCAAAATTGTCGCATTTGGGGCACAGAAAACCCGCACGCATACATTGAAAGCCGATAAACCTAAAACGGGTCACTGTTTGGTGCGGATTTTGGTCCAGAGGCATAATTGGTCCATTTTTCTTCGAAAATGAGCAAGGAGTGGCCGTTACAGTCAATGGCGATCGTTATCGGTCCATGTTGAACGAATTTTTGTTCACAAAAATTGAAGAGGAGGATATTGGTAACATTTGGTTTCAACAGGACGGCGCTACGTGGCACACAGCCGAAGCTACACTCGATGTAGCTAAGCACTAGTTGAAAAAAAAAACGTTAGATGGCGGACCCTATATTTAAAAAGCATACCGCTGAAAAAAATCGCTCAATCATAAATAAATAAAACAGCCAAATCCCTCGAAATTTGACGGCGAATGAAAATGAAATTGAAAAATAAAAACGAACAAACGCGACATTGGAGTCCTTCTCAAAATATAGGGTTTTCCAATAAGGACTTGACAACTTTTTTTTTAAATAAAACGCAAACCATTTGAGATATTTCAAAAACTTTATTATCGGCTTGAAGTACAATCAAAACATTTATGAATGGAACTCTACTTCGTTCATATGGCCACCACGGGAACGTGGCAGCGGTCGATTCGTTGAACCCAATTTTCAACGACTCGGCCACACATTTCGGCCGAAACAGCCGCTATTTCGCGTTCAATGTTGCCTCTGAGCTTTTCCAACGTCTTCAGCGTGTTGACATAAACCAATGACTTAACGTAGCCCAACAGAAAATAGTCAAGCGGCGTTATATCGCACAAACGAGGCGGCCAATCGATTGGCCCATTTCTTGAGATAACACGCTCACCATACTTACTCTTCAATAAATCGATTGTAGCGTGTGCTGTGTGGCACCATCCTGTTGAAACCACATGTCGTCCAAGTCCATATCTTCCAATTCGGGCCAAAAATAATCGGTGATCATGGCGCGATAACGCTGCCAAAAATGAGCCCCGTCACTGAAGATGATTTTGCGATGAAATTCATCATCTTGGCGCATCTTCCCCAGAACTCAATCGGAGAACGTACGTCGCTTCAAATGGTCCATCGGCTTCAATTCTTGAGTCAGCTTGATCTTGTATGGGTGTAAACCAAGGTCCTTACGCAGGATACGCCATAATGTGGTCTGACCGATGCCCAATTCTTCAGAACGCCGTGGAATTAACTGATTTGGATCGTTTGCTACGGATGCCAGCGATATTTTCGACACTTCGACCAACCCATTGTCACACTGACACGGCAACATCACACAACGAATATGTAGGCTCAAATTTTTGCACTAAACTTGTTATTGCCTGTCTACTAGGGCGAGAATTACGACCGATTATTGGAGTTAACGCTCTTTAAGTTGCAGTCCCCGACTCCGAATTTCGGTAGAAAATTTTTATAATTTGCAGACGTTGCTCGTTCGTGTACTTGATGAAAATGTTGAGTTTACTGAATAAATTGACAGTGACCGTTTGATGATTAGTGAAAGAGTGCGTTCACAAATTAAATTCAAAGTTGTCAAGTCCCTATTGGAAAACGCTTTATATATGTATATGTACGATGTGCCTCCTCAATAAATATACTCGTATACACAAACACACCACAGTGTAGTGATCCAGATAAACTCCAGCGACGCAGTCAGTCATTCGTATATGTTCGTTTGCAAGATCGATTGAGACGTAAAACACAATAAAAACAGCAAAACGAAATATAAAAAAAATGTGTGTATATCGAAGTTACAACAGACTGAAGGATGGTTGATATCCACGACTATAGAACTTTAAAATGTTTCATATCGAATTGATGCAACAACCCTTAGGTTTAAGAATTTTATTGTCGTTGAAAAAGTGTTAATTTGTTTTTTGCTCTGCATCACATGCATCTATGTAACTTTATTATCTGTGATAGTATTCTTTTTGGTAAAATTGCGAGCCCACTCTATTACAACCGTTATAATTGGCATCTGAAATTATAGATGAACGAAACGAACTGAAACGAGATTGTTTATTATTAACACAATTTTTAAGGAACACAACTTCCGAAGCCGCCGGTCCATTGTGTCCGCTGAGCAGGTGTTGAATGCCAACAATTTTTGATAGAATACTATCTACACTGTTACAACATTGACACACGTAAAAAAAAACAAAAGAACAAAAAACGAACAAGAGCACCATTTTTGGTTAAATCGAAAATTCTTAAAAGATTTGTGTGTTTTTGTTTACCTTTCTCCTAAAAGGGATTGAATAAAGTTATTTAAAACAAATTTAAGTACTCACTTTTAAAAACTCTGGCCGCATTAAAAGGTTTTTTATCAGGCTCTTTAAAGTATTTTATTTTTTTCCTGTCTAATTGCTCCTTCTTTTCAGCAGATAAAATTGAAGATTTTATAGCGATTATTTTGCCGTTTTCCAATTGCATATAAACACCTTTCGGAGAGTTAAGAACCATGACTTTTTGGCCCGCCTTGACGAATATATTAGGCGTTTCTTTCGAATTTGTTGGTATTGCAACATCTGCAAGAGTAATATAATTTTTTTTATATGTTATTCGTGCCTTAAATTGTCAAGAAACTTACCAATTGGCAGCCTCATTTCTTGCGACGACATTCCTTGCTTTTGCCAAACTTCTGCGGGAATCCAACGAGAATATCTAACGTCTGAAGCATTTTCCCTTACAGGTTTATTAACAGTCTAAGAAATAATTACATGAAAAACACATAAATATTAATTTTTTATTATTAAGAAAAAAAAAAAAAACAAGTGCAAAGTTAAATTACTTGCAAATACTGTTGATTTCGGCCACAGTTCATAATTTGGGTTGGTTTATATCTAATGTTATTCGGCAAAAAATGACAGATTTTATTAGTTGCTTTCTTTTCAATTTCATAACTTCGTTTTGCTAGTCTTTTTTCGGTTTGGGAAAGTTGTTTTTCTTTACGGTCAATTAATAGACTTTCATGATAAAAGGGTTCCTTTGAAAGAGCAGGTTTATATTTAGTAATAACTGTGCGCATAATTTCATCCGAATATTTGTCTAGCGGTATATCAATCTCGGTGGTTTGCATTGTTTCCTGGTTGTCATAGCATAAATTTGCTAATTCCTTGATTGAAAAATGTGCATCGGGATTGCATTCGTCAACGACCCGATCTGCCATTCCTATCTTTTTAACTTGTCGGTCATAAATGTTTTTCTCCAAGCAGTAATCCATCACTATTCTGTATACAAAACACGGTTTTCGTTGACCATATCTGAAATTTATAGGGATGCATATATAATTCATAAGCACAAAGAGAATGAAACAAATAAGAAAACATAAAAAAAGTTTATAATAATGGTGACCGCTTAAGACCGATAATAAATGTATCCATAGTTGGAATGCACTGTTCAGCGTTAAGAGGAACTCAAGTTATTTAGGTTTCCATGTGAAAGAAAAGGGAACTATTTTTATATTAATTTCGTAGTGCAAGTTTTTGTTTTCCAGTTGTTTATTTTAGATGCATCGAACAAGTTGCTGGCACATTGTTTGAGTATAAAGTAAATTAGGTTTGAAGTGATAGGTGCTCAGCATCTTATCGAATAGCAGTGATTGCTAGCCATCACGATCATCTATTTGATTGTTCATATACATTCCCACACTTCATCCGCGAGTACAATGCTAAGAGCATTGGGACTTTATCAATGAGCCAATAACTTAGACTACATGGTAGTTATTTGTCGACTGACTAATACCGAAATTATGTCGAAATAAACTTCTATCCGGACCTATTAAATGGAAAGGTTAAACTATTGTCACACTTAAGTTGCAGTTCTTCGTAAACCAATGCTATTACTTAAGTATCTTTAGCTAAACTGCATCAAATATGTGCATCTATTTTCCAAACGAAGTGGCAATGGATCCGCCAAACTTTACGATGTGAACATCATACATTGCGAAAATGTTAGCTAATCTGACGAAAATGTTATACTCGTATAGCAGAATTTTTGAATTTTTTTCTAGTTTTTAAGTTTATTTATTTCTCACATGACTTAAAAATTTGCATGCTTGCCGCGAAGCCTTAATGGCTTTTCTGCATAAGTGTACATAGCATTAGTAGCTATTGTACTTTACATATTGTATAAGAGAGCAGTTTTGACATTTGATTTTTGGTTTCAAATACAATTTGTGAAATTTTAATACACGCAATTTTGAAAAATAATAACTTTCTTAATACCATACAAACGAATAATTTTAGATACTTTCAAAATAATTTAAGAAGAATTTAAAAGTCTTTTATTTTTTTCTTCCTGTATTCGTTATATTTCTAAAATTTTCAGGTAATTTATTAAAAGCTGTAGGTACGCTATATTTTAGTTGTATTTTATTATAGTTGTTATAGTTGGGGAACTTGCAGCAAACCAAGAACACGTCTTCTAGTATTAAACTCGTGATCTATTAGCCTTTTAAAATGGATGTCATCATAGTACTCGAGAACTAGAGTCATCTTGTAGATATGTATGTTGGACTGGCAGTACTCTAAAGTCTTTCGTCGGAGAAAGTTTTGTAGTTTATTAACCTCAACACTGTAGTTTGCAGTTTTTCAATCTTACTTTATACCTTTATACCATACCTTATTTCAGATTCGAGCAGAGTATAACAAACTTGCTTCATATTGTGTGATGTGGCATTATATTGTAGGTGTGCAAGAGCAAATAAGGCCCCCTCTTTAAGTCCGATCTAATTTTATCACTGCAAGGTATTTATAGGTTTCCACGACTTCAATTATCTGATTTGGTGTAGAAGCACACTTATCATTTTCAAAGCGTATCTGTTGTTGTGCGACTTTGTGATTGGGACTTCTAATATGCACCATTTTAGATTTTTTCGCGTTGATGACGATTCCATTGTCATTCCATGTCATGTCATTAACGGCATTACTAAACTCCTCTTTCATTATTTCTGTAGTTGTTTCCAGCGACCTATGACGAACCATTATTGCGGTATCAACTGCATAAGCAAACGGTGTAAATCTCTTAAAGATCCATACCCTCCAGGGCTTCAAGAAGTTTTGAGTGCTTCAATGTATCAAATGCTTTACTGAAGTCCATGAATAGTACTAATATGTGGTAGCTTTTGTTTAGGCCTTCATTAATAAAGTTTTAAAACTCTCCAAGTAGGGATGCGGTGCTCTTTTTTTCTGGAAATCATACTGTTGTTGGTGGATAGGTGAGTACTTATTAATAAATCTGTAAAGCCGGTTCGTGATTACATTTTAATTGCATTTTTCTATTACTCGTGATATAGATATTGGTCGATAGTTGCTGATATAATTTTTTTTTCCTCCTTTATAGATTGGTCCCATCACGGAAATTTTAATGTTTTTTTCCTTCTATTAAACACAGATTAATAAATTAGCACAGAATAGAAACAAAAATAGAAGCGTGGCGTTCTATATCTCCTGCTCGAATACCATGGACTTCTGCTGATTTATTTTCATCTATGCATCTGATAATATTATTATCTCTCTGATGTTCATGTGGTTTCATGTGGAAACATACTGTTGGAAATGCTTACATTCTGCTGTTCCAAAGTAGTTAACTGACAATGGTATATTATGTTACTTATTTGTTGGGAAAAGTGTTTAGCAAACTCTTGAGATATTTTTATTATTTATTTTTGAGTCGGAACGTTTTTCACAACTACATCAAGGTTAAGCTTTCGTCTTCCTACAATATTATCTCGTTGATTAGACCCCATGTTTTCCGTGGATCTTCTCTCATCAATATTTGTATTCAGCTTTATAGGTTGTATTCAGTCTGTTGTTTTTCAATTTTCTGTAAGGTTGATCCCGTCTTCTACATTTTGTATTGAGTTCAGAACACATCCACGGGTTCTTTTTGCTTCTAAACTTTGTGAGAACACATGTGGATTTAGAGTATATCTTTTGAAATTTGAGAAAGAAAAGCAGAATTACATTCATTTGACATTCATTCAATGTTTGTTTCAGATACTTCTACCGCGAGCATCGAACTTGTCGAGTTGTAGAGGCTGAGTAGGGTCAATGAATTTCGAGAAGAAATTCTCCAGACGAGTCCTGAAACCAAAGTATGCTCCAACCCCACACCTCTCAAATCTCTTCCTTTTCCGCTGGGCTGGATCAAGGTGTCATACGATCCGTACCGAAGATCGATCTGGCTGAGGGTCCAGCATCTCCAAGCATCTCAGTCGCGAACAGAGTATGCGGATACCTGGGGACCTCCGGATCAGGTAGCCTTACCTGTATATTGCGGATTTCTGTACAGATGGACCACCCTTTCTCTGCTATTCGTGGGACCATATTATGGACAACTCCACAAAAAAAAAAAAAAAAACCTGAGGCTCCTCCTTTAATACCGGACGGTAGAACGGTGACTGCACCGATTACCGGCAAGGCTCCTGCATTGTCGAGAGTAGGAAAAAAACTGTGGCAGGCCATGGTGCAGCATCCTCTAAAGGCAAGCGCAACGAGCCTAAAAAGAAAGCTGCAGGGAGTGTTAAGACTGTGGCAAGCCATGGTCCTGTCACTTCCTCCACCGCCAGCAGCAGCAAATTTGTGACAGGCCACGGACTTGTCGCTGCTACCAAAACTCCTTCCCCCAAGGAGGAATCTTTGGCTTGCATTGGCAAGCTCCATATAAGGCGCTCTACGTTAGACGCCGAAATGCTTCACGCATAATCAAAACCTTCGGATACAACCGTGCCGGTTTCCAAGAGGCCCAAAACGCATAGTACCAAAACCCCTGGGCCATCCAACAGCACATCTCTGAGGTCTTTTAGTGAAGTCCTAAAGGACGCAATAGTGATCGCGGTGATCGATGGAAACGATACCGACGGTTCCATAACACCTGAACAGTGGCAGCTGGTCAAGCTGAAGCTTTCGAGAAACTTCTTGGCCATAATGCGGGACATCCCCGGATCACCTCCCATCACAAGCGACGCTGGCTGGCACCAAGGCCATGTCAAGCTTATCGCGTGTGCCAACCAGAGATCTCTTGATCTCTCCACTAAGGCCATAGATGGTTTAGGAGGGATTTGGCCAGGTGCAAAACTCGAGGTCGTGTCTAAGGAAGACATTCCTAGCAGACCTCGAACTCGTACTCGTACCTGGATCCCAGCCAAACCCTCTTCCCCAGAAAGTATTCTGGAAATCATCACGGTCAGTAACCTGACTCTTTCGACTAATGACTGGAAAGTCGCGAAACTGGAGGAAATAAGGGGCTCTTATAGATAGTCTATACACTTAAGGGTCTACAAAAAGGATGCGCTGGATGCTGATAAGCAACCTCCTCCTCCTTTAACGGAGACACAAGAAAACACAACCTTGGATCTTGGAGCGTCGATATCGTTTCCAGAAATGGATAGCGACGACTCCAATCTATCCGATGTGACAATTAAGCCGTCAGTTTCCTCTTCTAACACCCTGTCGGAAATGGAAACCGATGACGAAGGCAAAGGAGGTCCTATACGATCAGAGGAAGAAGATGAGCTCTTGGGCACATCTTCAGAATCGGAGGACCTCAACAGCACCGTGGTGGAGGCTACTCTGGATGACTGTAGCAATGATACGGTTCCTCCAAATTAATCTCCATCACTCAAAAAAGGCTTCGGCCGAACGCATTCTGCATCTTTCAAAAAACGCAGAAGACATTATCCTTATCCAGGAACCATGGATTGCAGAAGGCGTGGTTCGTGGACTTAGGACACCCACATACGCTCCGCTCTATACAAGAGACAAAGGTAAGATTAGAACTTGTATATTAGTGAAACGTAGCCTTAATGTATTTCTACTTCCCAACCTCAGTGACCCCGTCCTAACCGTTGCCAGACTGCCAAAGCTCTTACTGGCTGGCATCGGCTTACCTTGGCCACGACCAAGTGGGCCCTCTCCCTGGTGATAACCTAGAAAGGGTGGTACTGGAAGCGGGAAGGCAAAAAACTGGCCTCATCATCGGATGCGACGCTAACGCACATCACAAGGTATGGGGCAGTACCGATATCAATGATAGAGGTGAGTCACTTTTTGACTATATTTTAAGTACTAACCTCTTTATTTGCAACATTCGCAATGAGCCCACTTTTATAACTAGAAAACGACAGGAAGTGCTAGATATCACTCTTGTCTCCGACAGCATCACTCAAAGGCTAACGAACTGGATGGTATTGTCTGAACACTCCTTTTCAGACCACAGTGAACCAGCTTTCCGGAACTACCGGAAAACTGATTGGCCAAAACAGAGGAATACTTTCTGAAACGCTATACTCAAAACCATCAAGTCCCACGCGTAACACCAATGAGATTGACATGAAAGTCAAGGAATTCACTCTGGCTCTCAATCAGGCTATGGCACTTTCCTGCCCTCTTATTCAACCCAGAGGCAAGAAAAAGCCACATTGGTAGACATCAGCACTGGGACTGCTTAGAAACTCTTGTAGAAAACTTTTCAACGTGGCAAAAAAGCACAAGAAAAGTGACTGACTGGGACTCATACAAAGAAGCCCTCAAATTATATAAAAAAGAACTGAGGAAGGCAAAGCGACAATCCCGGAGGTCATTCTGTGACATAATCACAGAAACCTCTGTGGCATCGTGGCTAAGAAAAATCCTCTCTACAAATCCTATGATGCCTAGCTGTTTGAAAAAAAACCGACAGCTCCTGGACAACTTCAAGTGACGAATCACTCAATTTGCTACTTTCCAGGTAGCTCCCAACTCGCGGCCAGTAGCAGCCCGAACAGGCCTACTGCAGCCGCGACCCAAATTCATGGTCTGATTACGAGAGACAAACTGCTCTGGGCGCTGCATAGCTTCAAACCATACTAGACTGCTGGTCCGGACGGTATATTACCTGCCGAGCTACAGAGGTCTTCAGATATTATTCTGCCTGTGCTAGAAAATATTATGAGGAACTGTGTAGAACTTATCCACATTCCACTGTCATGGAGAGGAGTCAATGTAGTATTCATTCCTAAAGCCGGAAAATGCTCTCATGTTGTCCCAAAGGACCCCAGACCTATAAGTCTATTATCTTTCCTTCTGAAAACTCTACAACGACTGATTGATACCCATATACGAGCTAAAATTGATCTAAGACTTCTGTTAACGGCTCAACATGTCTACTGTAAAGGAAAGTCGGTGGAAACGGCTCTGCACTCTTTGGCTAGCCACATCGAACGATCCCTACAATATAAAGAGTACACAATGGTTGGTTTCCTGGACATAGAGGGCGCCTTTAATAACGTCTACACATCCGCAATCACGACTGCGCTGTCAACTCTGCAGGTAGACGACTCACCTGGGGAGTTGATCAGTCTCATGCTAAAAAGCAGGATAATCAACTCCAAACTGGGTGAGACTTCTGCTAAAAGATGTTTTAGCAGAGGTACGCCACAAGGCGGTGTCCTCTCTCCTCTTCCCTGGAACTTAGTAGTTAATTAACTACTGATATACCTGGAAGCGAGAGGTAGCAGGGTGATTGCCTATGCGGTTGACGTTGCTATAGCCGTCTCAGGTAAGCATCTCAATACCATTAAAGAACTCCTTCAAATAAATCTCAATAGATTAACCCGCTGTGCAGATCGAACGTTAAACTGATCTTGTCCTCTTTTCCAGGAAATACAAAATTCCAACTATAGACCCTCGTTCAATAAACGGTACCAGTTTAGTATTTTCCGATACAGCAAAATATATGGGTCTCATTTTTGAAAGGAAACTAAACTGGAAATCTAATATTCCAGAAAGAGTCAATAAAGCTACAATAGCTTTATTCTTTTGCAAAAAAGCCATTGGGAATAAAAGGGGTCTTCAACCTCGCATAACGCACTGGCTATACATCTCGGTCATAAGACCGATACTTATTTACGGGGTGGTCGTCTGGTAGACGGCCTTAGAAAATGTAGTCAACTGCATTAAATTAAGCAGAGTCTAAAGAACAGCATGTCTATGCATAAGCGGAGCCTTGCGGTCTACCCCCTCTGCGGCATTAGACATTCTGTTTCATTTGACATCCCTTCATATTTTCAGCAGGCAAGTAGCTGCGAATGCAGCTATTCGCCTTAAAGCGACTAAACAGTGGACAAATAATTCATTTGGCCACGCCAACATTCTTAACACCTTAGGAATCCTCACAGAGAACATCGATTACATCATACCTGAACTTCGGATTGATAAAAACTTCCATGTAAGCTTCCCCTCTAGATCATTCTGGGAAGAAGATGCTTTCATGGAGGATAAGTCAATCCATGGATCTAAAACCGATAGCGGAGTTGGTGGCGGTGTTTTCTTAGATAAGCCTCTCTTTCCGTCTTCCAAATCACTGTAGCGTGTTCTAGGCGGAAATTTTGCCAATTAATGAAACTCTGTCCTGGCTGAAGAAAAACGTGATATCTGCAAAGGATATTCGCATCTTTTCGGATAGTCAGGCCGCCATCAGGTCCCTGGACTCGGTCTCTTTATATTCTAAAATCGTCATTGAATGCCGATCATCTCTCATGGAGATGGCAGAGCAGTTCAACATTCACCTTTGTTGGGTGCCGGGCCACAGAAACATTCCAGGGAACTGCAGAGCCGATGAACTCGCCAAAATTGGAACCACCCTTTTCCGGTAGAATAGGTATACCAATCGCTACGTGCAAACTAGCATTAAAGCTGGATGCCAATAAAAGAACAGACCTTAGGTGGACTGCTGGGCAAATATGTTTAGCGACCAAAGAGATCTGGCCAAAGCTGGATCTGAAACGCTCTAAGTGTCTGATCCTTTTAAATAGAAAACATCTCAGCGCCATAATAGCTGTCATTATTGGACACTGCCTCATAGGCAAGCACGCAAGAAGGCTTAGCGTTTTTACAAACGACTTCTGTAGAAACTGCATGGACGAGGAAGAGGAGGAGACAATCCTCCACCTACTCTGTACATTTCCAGCTCTCCCAGAGAAGAAAACTTGATCTAGGAGCTTTCTTCTACAACGATCTAAACGATCTAGATCTTGCTTCTGCAGGGTAAGATTTAAGAAATGTGGCTAAGAAATATAATATAAGCAACATGACAGTTCAGAGGATGCGTAAAAGCATATCAGAAAAAAATCCAAAAAATAAAGGAGGGCGGCTGCGTAAATTAAATGAACGTCATATAGCCAGTGGACAGCGCGTCGAGCGGTAATCAGATTGGATGTGAAGGCAGCAGAAATGAAAAAAAGCCAATGCTGAAAGACATGTGCGGTTGAGGCAGAATTTCGTTGCAACGTACAAGCACTGAATATATAGCACTGAGTATATTTTACACATATGTAACATATGAGTAGATATTTTATGATAGTTAATATGTTGATTTTTAGGTTATTTGGTCTGACGAGACGAAAATTAACGGATTTCAGTCCGATGGCCGTGCTTGGCATTGGAAAAGGGACCCCGACACTATAGATGCACATCAAGTGTAGTAAACAATTAAACATGGTGGTGGTTCAATAATGGTTTGGGGCTGCATTTCGAAAAATGGTGTGGGTCCCTTGGTACGAATTGACTGTATAATGCGCAAAGAACAATATCTGTCAATTTTGCAACAAAATCTGCCAGGTGTTGTAAATAAAATGGGTATTGCTCCTGAAAAAGTTTTTTTTTTCAAGCAGATAATAACCCCAAACATACCGCACATATCGTACAAACGTGGATCCAGAGGCAAAATTAACACATTAACGTGGCTCCCACAATCTCCAGACATGAATCCTATTGAGAATTTGTGGAGCTACGTTAAAGTGCAATTAGCAAAATACCCATAACCACCAAAAGGCGTTAATGAGCTGTGGGAGCGCACTAAACCTGTACGGGAGGCAATTCCAGCAGAAATTTTTCAAAACTGTACTATAGTAAAAAACTATACTATACTACCAAACAGAATCGAGGAATTAAAAAAATCCAAAGGCTTTGGACATCATACTAAAAATTATTATTAAACTTTATAAAATGAAAAAAAATATATGAAGTGCAAAACTGTAATATTTGACTTTGTTTATATTTTGACTTACTAATTTTGTTGTTTTTGTATTATCCCCTTCAAAACAGTTATAGAGAGAGAATATTAATGTACAAAGAATAAGACATAGCCATTTCACTATGTTACTATGTCCATGTGGCGTTTTTTCAACAGCACACGGGGTACCGAGTTCCCATGTAAGTCCTCCATCTAGGCACTCACCGCGCCCACACTGCTTGATTTCGGTGCGATGCTTTCAATGTGGCGAGGCCGTTGACGATCTTGTACATTTATTCATTGCATTTAACAGGCCGTTTGATACCGATGTTTCTAAATAATTTTGTTACGTATTTATTGCTTGTTTCACAAACATTAATGTTCATATCACCTATAACAATAATTTCATCTTTATTTTATTTTATTTACTTCAGAAAAGTTATTTTCAAACTCAAACAATAAAAACTTTTTGACTTAATCCAGGTGGTCTATAAACACCAAAAACGAACTTTTTCTCTTCGGTGAGTTGAATTTTTATATTTTCGTATGTGTTACTTTCAGAAGGACAATGAGTATAGCTAATATTGTTACACCGCGTCTACACGAGACACAAATATGTCAGACTAAATTTCAGACATTTCTTCTGACATTTTTTCTTTTAACTTGGTGGATAAATTATTGCATGACATTTCATTCTGTGAGTGTAAGTGTTTTGGTAAGCAACTACAGTATAGTAGAAAAATGGCGGCGCAGATGTAAATTTTTTGTTCTTTTTTACCAACTGATAGCATTGTGGTGTATGAAGTTCGCCCCACTTTGTTATTATATTTTTTTTACATTCCGAAGTCAAACTGCCAAGCGCTGTCAAAAAAATTTCAGGTTTGATGTCTAGAGAGATGTCTTGAATAAAAACCAGACATTTATTTCTTGTCTGCAAACTAGCCGTCTATACTGAACATTTTGATTTCATAAAAATTTTCTTAACACCAGCGATGTCTCGTGGAGACGCGGCGTTACGTACAAACATTAAAATGCTTCCACCTCTACGTTTTTATCTATTTAGGAATTCTGGTTTATGAAAACCATCCAGTTTCTTCGCCTTCTATAACAATTGTTTCAACGAGAACAATTATTTGTAAAGAACATATAAAATGGTTTATACTGACACAAAAATTACTCCAGTTCAAACGTATCGATCTTATATTAAAACATAAATAACTATATTTATTTTTATTTAATTCAATTGTATTGATGCCCCTAAAGACATGTATTACCGTACAATCAATGTTAACTAAATTATCGTTTCCTTATGTTCTTTTTCCATTCTGTTTGGTTTTGATTTGCGTATTAGTTAATCGTTCACCAGTGCATCATGATTGTATGTGTGATATTTTGTTTATATTGTTAACCGTGCTTATCATAACCGCTTGTGTGCTCTAGTTTCTTCTTGCTAATATTTTACCCGTGCTCCTTCACACACATCTCCAGTTCTCTTGTTTTGCCTTTTCTTTAACTACCCAGAGCAGCTGTTTGTTTTACCTTGTCAGCTGATTATTGATGTAAATAGAGACATTGGGCATAGTTGCACATTGGTTGACATTGCTGTTGCTATTTTGGAATATCTCTTTTATTTTGAGAATCTTCAGGAAGCAATGATATGCTGTGATGAACAGAACGTCCTTATAATTGGAGATTTAAGTGCGCGAGTAGGAGAGAACTGTAGTGTAGAAAATTATGAAGCCGGCGTAGAACGACGGTCCAAGGATTCATTGTGTAACGAGAGAGGAAGGAAGCTTATAGAGTTCTGTGATTCTTATAGTTCGTACATTGGAGCTACTGGGACATCAGTTATAGACTACTATTTGGCAAGTCATATATAAGGGATATACGGGTGCTACGAGAACAAAGCCGCCCAATATAGAACGAAAATTGATGAGAAGTTGCAAGGAAGAAATAGTACGACCATAGCGGATATGGAGCAAATTATTAAGCAGTCCTACCCTACAGTAAACACAAACACAGAAAGCAAGACGGGTGTCGTTTGCGTGGCTTAAATTATTTCGTACCTTCAACACTGACAAAGTAGGCGAAACTACTCTGAAAGAGAGGCGTGCAGACTGGGGTGTTGTAAAAACGCATCCGAGTTTTGGAAACTAGCAAAGTCACTTCATGGAGGAAGATATGTAATCAACAGAGGTCTTAGCCCTTATATCCTCCTAGATCATTTCAAGAGGTTACTGAACCCATCGGTGGGTGGTCCTAGTTTTCAATATGCTGTGCCAGATATACAAAACAACATTCTAGATGACCCTATATCTCATCAGGAGCTGACGGGTGCGCTGCTTGGTCTGAAAGATCGAAAGGCTGCAGGGTCGGATGGTATACCAACTGAATTGTTTAAATATAGCACAAATGGGCTGAAAGACAACCTCATTGGCTTATACAACAGCATGGGATAGTGCCCCAATGGTTTAAAGAAGCTTTGATTTTCCCCATCCGCAAAAAGGGCGATACATCGGATCCTGGTAACTATCGGGGAATATCGTTCTTAAATGCGTCTTACAAAATCTTTGCAGCAATATTGCAGAGGCGGCTAGCCACATGGATAAAGGCCAATAATCTGCTAAAGGAATTCCAGGCGGGTTCTAGGTCTGGCTACTGTCGACCACATTTTCGTATTGAAAAGCTTAGCAGATACATTTATAAGCCGAAATAAAAAACTCTACGCCTTCTTTGTGGACTTCGATTCTGTGAACCGAAACGCCTTATTTTATAATTTATATAGTATGGGAATGTCATCAAAATTCGGAAGTGTTTTACAAAACCTATATGAAGATACCAAGACAGCTGTTTGGAATGGCGAGACGCTTTCAGAATGGTTTCAGACGGAGGCAGAAGTAAAACAGAATTGTTCGCTGAGCCCTAATTTATTCGCCTTCTTTATCGACGATATAGTGGACTTTCTCCCAGGCGGAAAGAAAATTGCAGGAATTCTCATTAAAGCCCTCCTGTTGGCAGACGACATTGTACTGTTTTACCAACTCACCAGAATATTTGCAATTGATGATTAACAAATTGTATGAGTACTGCAGCCTATGAAGCCAGGTCGTGAATTTGGATAAATCCAAGATAATTATATTTAAATATAGAGGTGGTAGACTTGCTTAAACGAAAAATGGCACTTTAACGGAGAAAGTATAGAAGTTGTAAATGAATATCTTGAAATCCTTTTATCAAGTATGAAAAGACATCTGAAGGAGCAACTCACGAAATCTAAAACCGCCATCAATGCAGTGTGGAAAAACTGTTTCAGCAACCCACAGATTACGCACAGCAAATTCAAAGTATTTTAAGCTGCATCGGAGGCAGTAATGCTCTACGCGGCGCAAGTATGGGGTTATAAGCCTTATGAGGAAGTTGAAAAACTACAACGTTTTTTCATTAAGAAATCATTCCACCTAACTGTAAAGACTCCGAAATATATGCTCATGCTGGCAACAGGCCTATCACCGCTATTCCTTAAAACGCTGAAATTGCAGGTAAACTACCTTAGTGGCCTTACACGCGATTCGGAACAAAATAGCATGGTTCGAAGAATGGCTAAAGTTAGCTCGCGGGTGTGCTGTAGAGGTGAATGCGGAAACCATGAACTGGGAGAACTCACTATACCAGGTCATAACGAGAGATGATGAACAGGCCAGAATGAAGTTTGTAGAAGAAGCGACGGGATCACTACATCGTAGTACGTATAGCCGACTAAATTACAATCTTGAAGATAAAAACTACTCGTACTTCAAAGACATCCATACCATTCCCGAAATATCAACAATACTTAAACTTCGCGGAGAACTCCTAAAACTCTATTATATCCCCCAAAGAGAAGATCTTCCTATATTCTGTACTATGTGCAATTTGGAAGAAAGAGAAGATACCCAAGTGCCCAATTCTAATGGAAACAAGGAGAAGATTCTTTGGAAAAGACTTCTTATTGGAACAAGAAATGATATCCCTTCTCAACGAAGTAAACGTTACTAAATTATATGGATACTGCAAAATTGCTTTAAAGTATAGGGAGAATATACTAGCAGGGACCTTATAAAATGTTTGTAAATGTAAATAGTAAATATAAATAAATGCAAAACTTATTAATAGTTCTATTGTCAATCTGGCAGACGGCAATGCCATGCTAACTGATTTTATATTGTTATTATATTATTATTTGCCTGTGGCAATTTCTTTTATTTCGTTTCTTAAAAGTTTGATCTCGGCAAGAACAGTGTAATTGGCAGCATAATTTGTGTTGCTGTTACCGAGACCCGGAACGAAAATTAATTTTTTGTACTCAAAATGCCATATTAATTTCTATCAGTTCGTTGGCTGGGACAAATTCGTACGGGAAATTAAAAGTCGGTACGGAATAAGATTAATACATTTTTGAAAGAAATTCGTTTTTTTACCAATACAACACGTTGTATGTCGGGTACTTTGTCTACATTTTTTAAAGCATGATTCTATTTAAACTAATTCATCTAAATGCTTCACAAGCACTTATTTCGAAACTCACGTATTTTTTCTCGATATTTTAACTTTATAACAGGTGGCGCAAAATTAATCATCCAATTTTGTTTTTGAATTACTTTTTTACTAAATAAAAAATAATCATTTTGAGTGATTTATTTGGACCTTTATAATTGTTTCTGTTAAGTGGTAAAGATGATATCTACCAAGTGGCTGCCGTCAGTGTTGATACAAATTTGTGCCCGTTTTATCGCATTTTCCATGATCTTCCGCAAGATTTCCGGTGATAACTGTTCGCATTCCTGTCGAATATTCTGCTTAAGGGATGCGATTTTCTGAGGCTTGTTGGCATAAGCCCGCAACTTCAAGTAGCCCCAAAGAAGTCTGGGATGATTAAATCGGGCGATCTTGCTGGCCATGCCAAATCGCCAAAACGGGAGACTACGCGACTAGGAAGCGCTTCCTTCACAATATCCATTGTGGCTCGTGCTGTCTGTGCGGTTGCACCGTCTTGTTGAAACCTCATGTTAACCAAGCCCCTATTCCGGCAGTAAGAAGTCGTTTATCATGGCCCTGTAGCGTTCACCAGCAACAGTGACCGTATTGCCGATGGCGTTCTCAAAAAAATACGGCCCAATCACTCCTCCCGCGTGAACGCCGCATCACATGCGGAATTTCAATGCCCCAGAAACGAAGATTTTGCTTATTGACGTAACCGCTTAAGTGGAAATATGCCTCGTCGTTCATAATGATTTTCGACACAAAGTCGTCCTCTTCGTTGTTGAAATTGAGGATGGCTTATCAGTAATTCACACGCGACTGACCGTCAGGAGGCATTACCTAATGCCCTGTTTGTACTAAAATTTGCTGTAGGGTCCGTCTGGTGATGCCCAATTGCGTAGCCCGTTGTCTGGTTGATGTTTCTTCGTTCTCAGCGACATCGGCAGCCACAGCCGCGATATTATTGGCCGAATGACCAGTCCGGCCACGCCCTGTATAGTCTTCTGTGGTTCCACTCTGTTCGAGTCGAGTAGCTAAGCGCAGGAATGTTTGCCCAGTTGGCGCGATACGACGTCGAAATTCACGCTGCGGTAACACAACCGACCGATCATTGATCAAAAAGATCGACACAATTATTCCACGCTCTTGCGGAGTATAGCGCTTGTCTGTTTGTATACTGCAGCCGTCTAGTTCACAAATGTCAGATATGATTGAAGTACGACGCCATTCGCAAAAATTATACCATCTTCCTTTCGGGTGATTAATTTAACGCCACCTGTTACTTATCAGACAACAATAAATTTGCTCCCGCTCAAACTAGGAGGGTAGGTAAAAATAAACCCCACCAAGGGGCGCTGAAAGCACCTTTCCTTTGCTGAAGAGAAATCTTGTGCTTCAGTGTGTGACACCAACACTTCACTTGCAGTAGCTGAATTTTGGTCTTCATCCCTGTTTCTGAAGACTTGACATGAATACGTATGAATTGTAATCAATGCCAATTTCTTTTCTATTTTATACAAAACCCGCCCTTACTCAAAAAATGTCATGCACATTACACACACATAGTGCTCATTCTAGCAAATTTTGGCAGGTTATAGAGACGTACCATGTGTTAGTAATACACTTACAGTGCGTCTGTGCGAGGATTAAGGATTTGCAAAAGCATTATTAGAGTTTGAAAATTAAGTTAGTTCATTTATGTCCGTAGTGCACTCGAAGCATAGATGGCAAACTTTCCAGATATTGGAGAACCAAAACCCGATTTTAACTGATCGCCTCTACCATGTGACCCTACCTGTGAATACGAGTGAATTGTCGTCAATAGCAATTTTCTCCGATTTTACACAAAAACCCTCCCATTTTACTCAAAAAACGTTATCCACATTACTCACACGAGTGCAAATCGCTCTCATTCTAGCAACTTTATTTGTTAATTGCTCTCATTCTAGCAAATCCTGACAAGTTATAGAGATGTGTTGGCAATTCATTTAAAGCGCGTCTGTACAAAAGTATTAGCAGAGTTTGCCACTATGTAACTTAGTTTATCTATGACTCGAAGTGGAGTTTGTGGTTGCATAGCATGCACATAGCGAAATCTCATTTTGGAGGGAGATTATCACCGCAATGATTATACACATACATTGCTATTTAAGGGGATCAATTAAAAAAGGAAACACACATTTGTTGGAGGAAGAAAAAAAAATTCAAGAAAAGAAATATATCACTTGTTTTCTTATACAAGTATGTATAAAGCTTATTTTAATAAAGTCACTAATACCATATGTCAAACTAGGTAAAAAAAAATACTTGATAACAGAGCAATAAAATTTACTTAGTTAATCAGACATTAACGAGATGACTAATTATTGAAAAGCGGACTAGAATTTTGATGATGAGTTGGGCAAAAATACGTTCAGAACACTGATCAAAAAAATTTAAAAATATTTTGATGAAATACGGTGATTAGAATGCGCATATTCTCGTACTTTAGGCACGCAATGTGTGTATCTACAGAAACCTTAATGTCGTTGTAAATAATAAACACCTTCCTTTCTTTGGCTGACTTGTCGTGGTAGGAAGGCTTAAAAGTCCAAAGAGTTCCAAACTAGGCGTGAAATGGTTAAAAGTATGGAGGTGAATCCAAAGGATTATACTCCAGGTGGTACTCGCAATAGCGACAAAAAGGTGGAACGGGCTCCAGAAGAGGCACACTCTGAAGAACTACCGTCTAAGGGGCAGTCGAAGAGGTAATGGAGACGGCAAGTACTGTCGAAGACGCGAGTGATGAAAGTCTCACTGCCCAGCTGCTACGAAGAAGAGAAACAGGTTGGTGAAAGAGACACCCTCTGATTCCGACCAAACTGTCCCAAGAGGAAGAGATTTCCGGCACTCCTTCTCTCGATGGATCTCTCCACGTACAGTGCCCCGATGAAACCGGTGCTGCAACCAACAAAGGCTGCAGTTCCGGTGGAAGGAAATCACATAAAACGGTCAACAAAAACGCTGAAATTTTTTGGTTGAGGCCCCCATTTATTTGGCTTAATACAAGCTTAATCTAACTTAAAAACTAACAGAAAGACTTAAGAGCTAGGAACCGAGGGAATGATGGAGGAGATCTTGTTTGAGACGAGCAGTGCTCAGCTTGAAATCAAAAACGGAGAGGTTTGAGATGACCTTTCGGAGCATACGGGTGATTGGTTTGTTGTAGCCATAAGAGTGGGCCGGTAGATAAAAGAGACGAGGATATCGAAGATTACGTTGGTTGATGTTGAAGGAAATAAAGTGGAAAAGTAATGCGTAGTCGATGGAACCTGAGAGAAGTCGATGAATGAAAAGCATGTCAGCAATTTTCCTACGTTCTTCTAATTAATATTGAGAAGTTTGAGGCGGGCCTGATAGGGAGGTAAGACTAAAGGGTCCTTCCAGGGCAGACCACGGAGAGAAAATTAGAGGAAACGACGTTGAATACCCTCAATTCGGGAAACATGAACTCGGTGAAAGGAGGACCGAGCTTGACTGGCGTACTCAAGCAGGGGGTGAACAAAAGTAACATAGTGAGATCTGATTACATACGTGTTGGAAAATTCCTTGAACCACCGTTTAATAAAGCCAAGCGATTAGTTGATTTTAAGGATCATCTTATCGATGTGCGAACGGAAATTAAGCTATATATCGAGGTCTTGAAAAGACTGAACCACGGGATTTGGTTGATCATCGAGAAAATAAAATCGGGGAGGGGACGGGTTGCATTTACGTGAGAAGGTTATAGATTGACTTTTGGCTATAATAAGTTCTAAGCAGTTTTTGAGACACTAGATTGAAAACCGATCAAGATCTTCTTGAAGAAGGGCAATTATGGGAAATAGTTTTAAAATTGTTTGTGTCGTCAGCGTAAAGGGAGAGGGAGGAGCGTTTAATGACTTTCTCAAGATCGTTAATAGTAAGAATGAAAAGAAGAGGACCAAGATGGCTGCCTTATGGAACTCCAGATGAGGCCAGAAACTAAGAAGAAAGGGAGGATCTAAACCGAACACTATAATAACGCCTTATCAGGTAAGAAGAAACCCATTTTAATAAAAGAGACAGACAATTTGAAGGGATATTTTACCAAACGTTGAGTGCAAACAAATTGTCGATCAATTGTGGGAGCTAGCCAAAGCAGAAAATGTTTGCCTTCAACAAGAGAGTTACGATATGGAAAATGGAACACTTAGAGTGAAGTGCTCTACGCAGCAAATTTATGAATGGTCTGGGAAATAAGATTTTCTGAGTTTTCAGACTACCCAAACTGACGCGTGTGATATTATGGGTTACGGGCAACTCAGGGAAATGGGGAATGTTCTGATGCGTTTTCATACCCAGAACCCGGGACTCGACATTGAAAAGTGGAAAATCTACTCTCATAAGGAGAAAAAGAATCGGGAAAACAAGGACGGCCCTTCTTTTGTTGTGGGCTCAGACAAAGCTTCTGTCGAAACCATTAAGTCTAGGTAGAACTCATGTCCCTATCAGCACCTTGGAAGGGTTCATTTCCACATTTTTTTCCAAATGAGTGCAGATAAAGACGACCACCCAACTACTCATCTATCTTATGTACTCAGATCAACTTTCAACATTCCAAGTCTGCTACTGCATCCCTATGTAGGAGGCTTTCCGTGTTGAATATAAAACCTGACATAATATACATATAGGAACCATGGATATGTAATAAACACATCTGGCTTTGGATGTTTAAGTGGTTTCACACCACTATATGATGCGCGATCAGAAAGAGCCCGAATTTATCTTTATGTAACGAACTCACTCTCGAGGTTAAGACAGCAAGTAATCGACTTAACGTTACTCAAGAGGTATGCTAAGGAGATTACTGGCTGGAAACTACTATCGGAAATCTCCATGTCAGACCATAGGTATTGTACATCGAATTCAGAATCGGAAGCGACTTCTCGACCTTTTTGAAGAGGAAGAATCCGCAGAAAACCAACTACGGACGATTTAAGGAAGAGCTCGACAAGTCTAACAATGCTCCCGTTAAGCACAGGACAAAATAATAGCTAGAGGAAGTTGTTCAGAAGGTAAGAGTAACCAAGGAGTTTGAAATGGTATGTCCAGCTAATACGTGGTTCTGCAAATCGCCCGTTCTTTGGTGGAACGCAGATCTGCAGATCTGAAGATAATCTTCACTGATAGTCTGGTACTGGCATGCATATCGGAATCCGTGCGAACTTTATACCGAAAATCAAAAAAGAGGAATCACTAAGAGAGAATCAACAAGAGGAGAAAGTTTGACTTCCTCCATGTTGAAAAGCATGGCGAAAATGGTCAAGATTCATATGCGCAAAATTGGCTTGCGAATGCATCCTTTGTCTACGATGCAATACGCCTACCATCGCATAAGATGCGACAGTGCACTTCAGAATCTGATGGGTAGAATTGAAGGCGCACTCGATAAGAAGCAATAAGCCATGGGAATTTTCATTGACGTTGAGGGTGCTTTCGACAACGCAACTTTTGACGTCATGCGTAACACGGTCAAACAGCAGGGCGTGGACGAATCACTAGTTTTTCGGATAAAAGCAATGCTGGTGGATAGGACATTAATTGCAAATGATGACTATGGCCAAATGTGATGGCGGGGATCCACAGGAGTTGCGTTCCGTCTCCACTGCTATGGTGCATGTTGGTAGACTCTCTGACGCCTATGCACAGGTATCCGCGGATGATTTAGTTGCACTGTTGGATCTTGCCTGGCGACTGTCCGCACTAAAGCGCAGACAGCCCGTGTCTAGGAAGCTGTCTGGTCTGACTCATCTCGTGGTTACAATCTAATTCTACAATGAAACTAAGTATTTGCGTGTCATCCTGGGTAACAAATTTGTATGGCCTAAACATGTTACGTCGAAAACCTCTAAGGCGCTGTTAGCCTTCTGGCAGTTGAAATGAGCTATCGGACAAACAAAGGCCTGTCACCAAAGAGGGTCCTTTGGATCTACAAGGGCATGATAAGACTAATTATAGCCTATGCATCGGTTGTCTGGTGAAATAAGCTCTCACGAAAATACGTGATTGCTGCTTTTACCAGACTCCAAAGTAGCACACCTGGCTTCGCTCTAGACTGCATTCTCAGTCATCTTCCCTGTGTCCAAGACCGATTTCGGCCAGAATCTGAGCCAGGAAAGGAATGCAGTCGGGTCTTTCCGGACGGCTCCAAGACCGATTTAGGATGCGCCGCTGGTGTCTTCCTGAAGAAAAGTGAATGCAGTCGGAAGAATAATTACACTGGGTCTTGTCTGGATCCCAGGTCACAATGGGATCACGGGAAATTAAATTACAGGCGAATTTGTCAGGCAAGGTTTAGAGAAGACTTTTTCTGGACCCCAACATACGTGGGGTCTGCCTGCGTCTTCGGTTAAGGATTCCATCGATAGTTGGATTTCATAAGGAGGACAAGTCAATCCATCTCTACACAGATGGATCTAAAACCGATAGCGGAGTTGGTGGCGGTGTTTTCGCAGATAAGCTAAATCTAAGCCTCTCTTTCCGCCTTCCAAATCACTGTAGCGTGTTCCAGGCGGAAATTTTGGCGATTAAAGAAGCTCTGTCCTGGCTGAAGAAAAACGTGATATCTGCAAAGGATATCCGCATATTTTCGGATAGTCAGGCCGCCATCAAGTCCCTGGACTCGGTCTCATTATATTCTAAAACCGCCCTTGAAAGCCGATCATCTCTTATGGAGATGGCAGAGCAGTTCAACATTTACCTTTGTTGGGTGCCGGGCCACAGAGACATTCCAGGGAACTGCAGAGCCGATGAACTCGCCAAAATTGGAACCACTCTACCTATCCTACCGGACAAAGGTAGTATAGGTATACCAATCGCTACGTGCAAACTAACACTGAAGCTAGAAGCCAATAAAAGAACAGACCTTAGGTGGACTGCTGGACAAACATGTCTAGCGACCAAACAGATCTGGCCAAGGTTGGATCTGAGTCGCTCTAAGTGTCTGATCCTTTTAGATAGGAAACATCTCAGCGCCATAATAGGTGTCATTACTGGACACTGCCTCATAGGCAAGCACGCAAGAAGGCTTGGCGCTTTTACTAATGATTTCTGTAGAAGCTGCATGGACGAGGAATAGGAGGAGATAATCCCCCACCTAGTCTGCACATGCCCAGCTCTCTCCCAGAGAAGGAAGCTTCATCTAGGAGCTTTCTTTTACAACGACCTAAACGATCTAGAAAAAATAGACGTTAACAGTCTCCTACGCTTTATTATTAGCTCAAACTGGTTCCAGTAGTAAGAAGACCATAGATCCACGTGGCATCACAATGGGCCAATAGGCCTAAGTGGGTTGGTATTTCCAACAGCCAGTGTTACCTAACCTAACCTGGGTTTCATAATAGTAATAGAAGCAGGAAAACTAAATGTTGGATGGGAGCGGTGTAAAGTATATGCCGGAATTAATATTCTGAATTACTATAAATGCAAAAGGTATAACCACCGAGCAGCTGAATGTAAAAGGGATGAAACGTGTATCAAATGCTTAGGTAAACACAAACCAATGAATGTCAAAAGGACGCTATACTGAAATGTTTTAGCTGCCTTCGTGTAAACGAAAAACTTACTATGGGACTCGAAGATAACTACAAAACATTTAGCAAATTATGTCCAGAAGAAGCTAGAAGCCAAAAAGAAAAAAATTTTATATTAGCTATCAAAGTCAGTTATTCAAAATAATGGATATACACAAAATATTAAAAAAGTTGCTTAGATTTTGCACAGCTCAATTTGGCTACTTTGTTGGTTTTTGCGGTTTTTTTTTTAAATCTGAAGTATTATTACTTTTATAAAAATTTGTGAATTTCAAAATACACTCTATTACACATCATTACATATCCATTTCTTTTTATTTGGTGGGGTAGAAAGTTTAAAATATTTACTATGAAGTGCTGACTCCAGATGGTTGCTTAGGTTTTGCACAGTACTGTAAATGCAAAATTGTTCGTTATGCAGATGACACACTAATCTACGCCGAAGGGAAAGATACAAATGAATGCAGAGCAAAACTACTAGGGGACATTAACCGAATAAAATTATGGTTAAGAATGAACAAACTGAAATTAAACAGACAGAAAACGAAAAATTTGAATTTAAACATAAATGCTGAAAACACTATACAAATAAATAATAATAAAATAGAAAATGTAAATCATATTAAGTAAATAGGAATAATCATTGATAAATTTAAAATTTGCTGAACATGTGGATTGTACCTGGAAAAAAATTGGGAAAAAGATTGGTTCCTTTAAAAGGATACGACGAAAAATGGATTGCCTGACAGCAATTAAAGTATATAATACGAGTACTATCATTAAACCTTATTTTGAATATTGCTCGACTATTTTGTACACGTGTTGCAATGGCAGTCAGATACAGTAGAAAGACTTCAAGAACTTCAGAATAAAGCAATGAGAAGCATATTAGGATGCAATAGACTTAAACCAATAAGAAGTATGCTGAAAGCGCTTAAACGGCTGAGCATACGAGAAAGATTAGAACTCAACACTTTGATAGCAGTCTTCAAAATGAAGCAGGGTGCTGCACCAAACTATCTAGCATCTAATAAATGAACTACTACTACTACAAATGAGCACAACTGCAGATGGCAGCAATCCCCAGGTTGCACCTAGACCAAGCGGATGCTTCCTGATGTCTCTGGGAAGTCAGCGGCCTTCCTGCTGTCTCTCAGCAACTGCAGGTTCCTTACTGGTGTCGTGACGGGGTACTACACTGTTTTGCATTTAGTAAATGTGCTGGGCATAAACGATACAACACCGCGGAGCACTACCTTTGTGAATGTCCGGCTTACGCTCGCATCAGGCTGCAGGCACTCGGCGTAGATGTGGTGGGTGCTCGTAATGTAGGCACTTTATCACTGAAGCGCATTAAACGGAATTTATATAGAATACAATAGAGTAGTTCTTTGTCCGAGTGCTCTATACGCAACAGAGAAAAAAAAATAATAATAAACAAATTAAGATACATAAGAGTACTTGTAGTGTAGCTATCATCCACAGGATTAGTGTTAAGCAAAGTTAATTATTTTTAGCATTTTAATCTCATAGCGCATATAAAGCAAGGTTGTCGGAAGAAGTTAAGCTTTATATAGGGTTTTCCAATAAGAACTTGACAACTTTTTTTTAAATAAAACGCAAACCATTTGAGACTTCGTTCATATGGCCACCGCGGGCACGTTTGCAGCGGTCGATTGGTTGGACCCAATTTTCAACGATTCGGCCACACATTTCGACCGAAACGGTCGCTATTTCGCGTTCGCGTGTTGGCATAAACCAATGACTTAACGTAGCCCCACAGAAAATATTCAAGCGGCATTAAATCGCACGAACGAGGCGGCCAATCGACTGGCCCATTTCTTGAGATAACATGCTCACCATACTTACTCTTCAATAAATCGATTGTAGCGTGTGCTGTGTGGCTTATGGTATCATCCTGTTAAAACCACATGTCGTCCATTGAGCCAAAAATGAGCTTCGTCACTGAAGATGATTTTGCGATGAAATTCATCATCTTGGCGCATCTTCTCCAGAACCCAATCGGAGAACGTAAGTCGCTTCAAATGGTCCATCGGCTTCAATTCTTGAGTCAGCTTGATCTTGTATGGGTGTAAACCAAGATCCTTACGCAAAATACGCCATAATGTGGTCTGAGCGACGCCCAATTCTTGAGAACGCTGTGGAATTGACTGATTTGGATCGTTTGCTATGGACGTCTGAACGGCAGCGATATTTTTGACACTTCAACCAACCCGTTATCTCACTGACACGGCAACATCATACAACGAATATGTAGACTCAAATTTTTGCACTAAACTTGTTATTGCCTGTCTACTATGGCGAGAATTACGACCGAAAATTGGACTTAACGCTCTTAAAGTTGTAGTCACCGACTCCGAATTTCGGTAGAAAATTTTTATAACTTGCAGACGTTGCTCGAATAGGACGGAGAGTTTTTTCTTCACTCAGAGTGATTCGATGTTATAATTCGGACTAGTTTATTTTGTGGTTGAAACTCTACCGCAGACAAATCTACGTATCAGTGTTATGCCTTCACAAGCAGAAATTTTCTGTCTGAGTTCCAATTACACAAATGAAAAACTTGGAAGTCTTGTCATGGGCAGGATTCGAACCTTGACGCCCCGAGTGAGAAGCTATTGCTGTACCACTACACCACGGCCACCCCTTAAATTAATAGTGAGAGTATGATGAATCTGACTGTGTTTGTAGACTAGATCACCCAGATCAGGGATAGCACATCCAAATGATGTCCTCCTTACAGTTTGAATAATGCACAGAATGTTTATGTCCCCGCCACGTATAAAGTATGTACAATATGTTCATGGAGTCTACAGACAATATTTATTCCCAATGTGAGTCATAAACTGAAAAAATTATGGATGTTTATAAAATTAATGAAACTATATAAAAATAAACAGCGGAAAAAAGTTCTGATCTATTACAAAATACTGGAGATGCGGATTTGTTGTGGGAAATTGATTAGAGTCAAAGGTCTTTAGGGTTAAGTTAATAAGCGATTGCATGCATGAGATTCTTATCGACGACCCTACCTTCCACAAACGTCAACGATATGTAGAACCAGCGTCGTGATTCCAACAAAGAGGTTGACGATTGAGCCGTAGGAAATCAAATCAAAGGCCGTATAATCATATCAAATTTTTTCAAAATAAAATCAAAAACCAATTTAGCCATTTTTGCCGCTTCTGATGTTTTTGCCAACTCAATAATGGATTCAGATAGTAATACAATCTTAGTGGAAAGAGTTGACGACTATAGTAAGTCAACTTAGTCTTTCTTATGCGATCGTAATACGAATTTCACCATGTACATATGAGTGGTCTAATTGCAAAACTCACATTCTCCAACTTTTCTCACATTCTCCAAAATTTATAGTTTAAAAGCTTGATTTTCTTGATAAGTTGTTTTTTATTCTTTTCTCGTAGACGTCAATATAAACAATTGAAAAATAAAAATTTAAACAATTTAGCTAAAGCAAGGTTTTATAAGTTTTTTGCAATTTGCCAAAAGTTATCGAAAGTGGAGTATGTGAGTTTTGCAGTTAGACCACTCATATAAGATATACATTTTATTTGATTATTACTTACCGATATATTCGATGCACAGCTTGGGTATCATGACATGGATTCCAACTTGCATCAAAAACAACAACACGGTTTGCTCCGGTTAAGTTGATTCCTAAAGACCCAGCTTTCGTTGAAATTAAAAAAAGCTTTATGTCTGAGTTGGTATTGAATTCAGTAACTAGTTTTTCTCTTTCCAAAGCGCTTGTTGAACCATCAAGACCTAAGGATAATAAATAAAAGAATATTAGAACATACATATGCATGTACGTATGAACGTATGTACATGTACTTATCTAAATAAAAACTTCAAAAATACTTACGGAAGTACGAAGCATTTTTTTTCCAAAGACTTTGCGACTCCGGGATATTCATTCCCTGTAGGAACGATTCAATTGAATTTAACGTTAATAAGCTTTGGCTAAATACCAAAACTCGATCACCACACTTTATACTTTCTTCTAAGATACACATAAATATTTGCATTTTCGGAGAGCTATCTATTTGTCCGGGCTCGTAAGTTCTCAAAAGATCTAATGCCCAACTGTAGGAAATGGTATCGTTTTCAAATTTTATTTGACTTTTTGTCATTTTCAGATTTGTATTGGCCTTAGGTGTGTCTGCAAATTGACTTTGTTCCTTGACATTGGATATGATTTCTTGAGTGGTATCGATTTTTAGACTTTTCTCTTCTTTATTAGCGTCCAGGTCTAAAATTTCAGACGAACAATGTAAACTTTCTTCATTGTCCGTAACTGTTCTTGGTACTGGCGCAAGGTAGTCGGTTGCAAGTGGCAGATCATCGTTAAAGGTTAAGTTTAAGTTAGATTCAGAGAGAACATGCGAATCTTTCGGTAAGATTTCATCTGATACAATCAAATTTTTGGTAGATAAGGATTCGTTTTCCGTTGTACTTAGTTCACAACTGTTATTATTTGGCAATGCAGTGCTATTAATAAAATTCTTCTGAGGAGGACAATTTTCCATAATGTCAAGATCTGTATCTGATTCATTCCTTTTTAAAAACTTGTGGAGCACATCAGGATGATTCCATATTTTACAACAAACAGCAAAAGCCTTCAAGGGGTTAACTATTTTTTTCTTACGTACGACTTCATTCATGTACGTATCATAGAGTTTCCTCTGAAATTCAGTCATTTTTGTCAATATTACGTACTCATGCTTTTGTGGAAGAGAGCTTTGGAGTACTGCATCGGATCTTCTTTGTACAAATCCAACTAATAACGAATGCAATACATGTGCTCTGTAACGCATCAGTTTTATATCCTCTGGCGTTGAATCAATACATTGCCCATTTTGTATGGGTCGCTCAAACATGTTGCTAAATTCAGTTTTTGATCCTAAATAATTTGGCCTTACAAAATCGACCATACACCAGTATTCTAGAAGATTATTTTGTAGTGGATAGCCTGTTAGAACAATTCGACGTCGTGAATTTATTTGCTTAAGTGCAATTGAAATGCCTGCGTAGACGTTTTTAATTCGATGCCCTTCATCGCATATTACAAGGTCTGGACCAGGCTTTACAAGAGCTGTGTAAATTTGATCTAATAATTTTTTATTACGAGCCATTTCAAAATGTTTTTTATCATTTTTGTTTTTGATAACTTTTAATGCAAGAACACGAAACAATTCGTATCCCATAAGTAGTACTCCACCTTCTGAAGACCATCGGAGGATGACATTAGATCGAGAATTCATAGTTTTGTGTTGATCGTTCAAAGCGTATACGGGAAATTCTCTAGGTCTTATTTCTTCGAGATTATCAGAACTAGTTGGAAGCCACATGTTAAATTCATTTTGCCAATTTTGTATTGTATTTATTGGCATAATGCATAGAATACATTTAGCATCGGTATGTCTTAAAAAAATGTCACAAAATGTAACAACTTGGAGAGTTTTACCAAGCCCCATTGAATGAGCTAGTATACATCCAAATCCCGAAGAGCTATTAAATCTTTTAGTCGATTCAATTATATTATCAAATAAAAATCTTACGCCTCCGATTTGGTGAGGCTTTATTATTCGTGCGATTTGTGGAGCCATGTATATATCTGGTTCGCTTTCAACATGTCCAATATTAACAATAACTTTACCGTTTTCATTTGGAATGTTAAGCACATCTTTAACATGTAATCCACTGTTGGTTTGGTCATTTTCAGAATCCTCTTCCATACAATCATCACTGTCGGACAGAATGATGCAGTCGTCATCAGAAGAACTATCAATCGTAACAACGTCGTTAGTTTCAGTTTTTATCGATGGAGATTTTTCCGAAGAAAACCAGTTATTGTATAATTTTTTGATATTTTCTTTTTGCTCAACCGGGTCTTTATTCTCTTCTGAATCAGGAGTGACACTTTTTATTTCTTGTAAGATATCTGGTGTTCCACATTCAGAGTCAAATTCTTTTGTATAAAGTTCAGTATCGTAAATATCTTCAATTGTTTCTAGAGCGCCGTTTGAACACTTTTGTATGAAAGATGACTTAAGGCCTTGTACCCTAGCTAATCTTTCTGATTCTTCGCGCTGCGCAGCTATAGTTATTGTATCGAAATTATTTATATTTATATCATTTATGCCTCTTATATTCTTTCGCATGTTGCAGTTCTTTTTTTCGTCGACATTACTGTCAATATGGTTGTCCGATTTCCGTTTATTAGAACTTAAGGATGGTGTACTGAGGATTTGTTGATTGGCATCTACAAATTGAGAGCACTCCATTTTTGCCTGTTCTACAGGAAAACTCATTATATACAATTATTGAAGACTTTCAGTAGTTATTAAAAGGGGTTCTACAATTGAATTAATTCACAAAATCGCCTATTTTCAGTTTTTAAGTGTCATTTTTCTATGAAGAAAAAAGTACTCTGCTTTTAGACAAAACTGCACTGGCTTCAAACACTTTACAACTTTTTACTACGACATTATTTTCACTTAACTAGCAGAAATTTCTTTCGTACTTCATTATGAATTAAATTTGTGTTAGTTCCTAAACTTAAATTGCACTGTTTATTATACATTTCCTTCAGAAGTTGATGTTTATATCTCCAAGACATCTAAGCTTCAAAATAAACATATAAAACTGTCAGGGAGCCGAACAAATGAAATGCATTACAGAAAGAGAAAAAATTGAAATAAGATATTGTACTTTCCATGCGTTTCGATCATTATTTAAGAGATGGCGCAGTACCCAGAACGAAAATTCTAGAGGATATTTTTTGTACTTAAACCCCTATATCTATTTCTGACAGTTCGTTGGCTGGAACAAATTCGTATGGGAAGCTAAAATTTGTTAAAGAAATTTTTGTTTTCAAATACATGAAATAAGTGTTTGTGAAGTTTATCGATGGCTTAGTTTAAATACAATCGTGTTTCACAAGTGCTATGTTTACATTTTTTAAAACATTTCGCAAGCACTTATTTTGAAACTCGCGTATTTTTTTTCGATATTTTAGCTTTATCGATTTATTATCAAACAACAATAAATTCTTTAACAAATTTATTTATTTTGTTCCACACCGGAATTAAACTTTTCATATGAATTTGGTCCCGGTAATGAGTTGTCAAAAATAAGTTTAGCAGTGTGAGTAAAAAAAATGGCACCAAGGGGCGCTGAAATCGTTTTAGTTGTCATTAATTAATGTTCTATTCAAATCTTACTTATTTTTGACTACACAAAGTAAAAAAAATGTTGCATTTCAAAATAAATGGCACTTTCCATTGGTCAGGAGAGAAAAAAATTACATAAAACTTCTTTTGCTTCTGGTTTTCATTTCATCTTTTGGATTTTATGTCGGAATGTACTAACATATATAATCATAAACGTCAAATAGTATTGCGTGCCAAACTAGATTTGATTCTAAGTCAGAAGGTTTTAGTGTTACATTAGAGTCCAAATTGCTCAAAACTTTATTGGGTTTTTGGTAATTTTGTCCTTTTTTCATAGATTTTTTTGTAGTCTTGGACAATGTGTTCTAAGTGAACACCTGTCATGTAGGCTTAAGTTGACTGAAATCCCTAATCACCGATGTCCGTTCTTCCTTTGATACCAAATTTCAAGCTAAACTAAAGCGTAGCCGAGCTCGTTTCTAACTTGCCTTCTTTGTCTGCATCTCATCTATACCCACCTACTCCTCCACGCAACAAACTCCCTCTTACATTTTACTACCAAAACGTAAGAGGCTTGAGCTCGTGCTAAAGCTCGTCCTGTTTTGTCTAAATCTCATGGCCTCTCTTTCGACGTCTACGCTCTTACAGAAACCAATCTGATTCCCGACACAAAGAGCCAGATGCTATTCCCATCTTCTTATAATGTTTTCCGAAATGACGATCACTCTCTCCCTATGGTTGATGATCCTGCCCTCATTATAGTTGATTCCCCATGCCGAGGTGTCCTACTTGCCATTCACATTATCCTCAACTCTTGTCTCATCGCTATCTCTTCTTCTGTCAAACTTAACTTGTTTCAATTAAAATAACACTTCCCAATAGGTCCACGTACGTTATGTGTTGCTACATCTCAACTCAACTCATCGAATCCTACATCCTTTCTACATCTATGATTCCATCGACGATATCCTTATCTTTGGTGACTTCTTTTTTACCGTGTCAAACGCTAGTTCATCCAAGGAATGTCTATTCATTGATCGTATAACATATAACAAGACTGTTGGGATGAGTAATATCTCCTGCTGGTTTGCTCGATGATTTGTGGTTCGTTGAATAAGTCTTTAATTCTATTGATATTGTAAAATCTTTGTGTGGGTACAAATAATAGAACTTATTCTTTTAAATACAAATCCCTTTATTCAGTACAGTTACAATTCACTATTTAATTCTTTCTCTCAGTACATCCAATTTCTCAACCACTTACACTTTTATTATCTTTTACTTAAACCACTTAATCACTTCTCCTAATTAACACTTCAAATTACACTTTAGAACTGATTTGCATACCTTGGGGATGCTGGTATTTATACTCGAATGACATACTTCGAGAACAATCCTCGCCATCCAGCGTCCCATACAATTTCCAATTTGCTAGAAAATTCGATTCCACTCTCCTGTCGAGACTTTGTTATTCCAGTATCGAAATCTTCTGGTCTTTGAATCTAGATGTCGCTGCTCACATTTAAGTGTTTATCACATAGCTCCCTCCCTACAGTTGTTCGTCCCGAACAACTTCGTCATTCAGCATCCCGTTGAAATGACACATTCTATCCAAATGGACCACTTTCAATTTTCCTCGATCCCCACGCTGGATCCGGTAGACAACGTCATTAATGCGGGTTATCACCTTGTATGGACCTTCCCAGTCCTGTTGCAATTTTGGTGATTTGCCTTTCTTACGCTGAGGATTATACAGCCAAACCAGATCTCCTTCGTTGAAACCGGAAGATTTCGCCTTGATATCGTACCTAGTTTTCATGCGGCTGCTTGCTAGCTTCATCTTTTCTCTGGTGTCTTCATGCAATTTACGAATCCTGCTGCGTAAGTCATTCACGTACTCGTTCACCTCTTTGGGATCCGTCGGTGGGGATCCGAATTTTGCTTCACTTGGCAACCGAATTGTTTGACCAAATAAGATCTCGGATGGTGTGTGCCCTGTTGAGCTATGGACCGCGTTTCGGTAGGCCATTAAGAAGAGGGGTATGTGTCGATCCCAATCCCGCTGGCAGTTCCTGACAACCTTAGATAGATGCTCATTCAAGGTCCGATTGAATCGCTCGACCATTCCATCAGATTGAGGGTGTAGTGGCGTTGTCCTTGTCTTTCTTATTCCCAAATATTGGCATATTTCCTGGAAGACTTTTGATTCAAAGTTTCGCCCTTGATCAGAGTGCAGCTCCATTGGGACCCCAAATCTGCTCACCCAGTTGTTGACTATCTGTTCGGCTACGGTCTTAGCCTCTTGATTTGGGATGGCAAACACTTCCGGCCACTTACTGAAGTAATCCATGACTACGAGAGTATATCGGTTTCCATTAAAGGTTTCGGGAAACGGCCCAGCGATGTCGATGGCTATTCGTTCGAAAGGTGCTCCGACATTGTATTGTTGCATTTGTCCATGTGGCTTTACTTTTGGACCCTTGGTAGCCGCACATCTTATGCACTTTTTGCACCAATTCTCGACATCTTGTTTAGCGCTTAGCCAATAGAAACGTTCCCTTACCTTTTCCCATGTCTTATTTATTCCCAAATGGCCTCCTGAGATTCCGTCATGTATTTCATGGAGCACTTGGTTGACTCTGGACCGTGGCACAATTAGCTGCATACGAGATGTTGTCCCATCTGCACTTTCCCATTTTCTCTTCAGCAATCCATCTTGCACAAAAAGCGAGTCCCACTGTGCCCAGTATGCCTTCAGAGTTTGGCTCCGATCTGATATCTGCTGCCAGCTTGGTCTTTCCTCGTGTTCCTTCCAGGCTAATATTGGTTCGATGTCATTGTCTGCCTGTTGGGAGGAACGGATTTCGTCTATACTCCAAACCTCTATTGGCTCAGTCCTGATCATTTGGATAGTTGCCTGTTCTTTTGTTTCTTTAGGATTGCAGTGTTCGCATTTTACCCCGCACGGTCGACGAGAGAGAGCATCAGCATTTGAGTGGAGTGTTCCCTTGCGGTGTTGCACTTCAAAGTCGTAGCACTGCAACTGCTCGATCCATCTTGCAACTTCGCCTTCAGGGTTCTTAAATTGGAGTAGCCATTTCAGAGCTGCGTGGTCTGTCCGGAGAATGAACTTTTGTCCGTAGAGGTACTTATGGAAATGCTTCGTAGCCAGAATTAAAGCCAGAAGCTCGCGCCGGGTTACACAGTAGTTCCGTTCAGGTCTGGAGAGTACTTTGCTGTAATATGCGACCACTTTCTCTTGACCATCATGAACCTGGGAAATCACAGCTCCGACCCCAACATTGCTAGCGTCTGCGTCCACGAAGAACATTTTTCCGGGCGTTGGGTAACCCAAGATGGGGGCATTGCACAGCTGTCGCTTCAGTTCTTGAAATGCTTTTTCGCATTCTCCAGACCACCTGAACTGTCGGCCTTTTTCTGTAAGTTGATGCAGGCTCTTTGCAATGCCAGCAAAATCCTTTACGAACCTTCTGTAATACGTGGCGAGGCCCAAGAAGCTTCTCAGTTGGTGTTTATCTTTTGGAGAAGGCCAACTTTTCACGGCTTCGATTTTGTCAGGATCCGTTCTTACTCCTTCCGCTGATATAATGTGACCCAGATATTTTACTTCCGGACGAAACAAGGCGCACTTTTCTGGGTTGAGCTTTAAATGAGCACTTCGTAGCCTCTCAAACACTTCTTTTAGATTTTCGCGGTGCTCCTCGTACGTCTTACCTATGACGATAACGTCGTCCAAATATACTAGGCAGGTTTTCCAGGTGAGTCCTTGCAATGTTCGTTCCATTAGTCGTTCGAAGGTGGCCGGGGCGTTGCACAGTCCAAACGGCATCACTGCAAACTGCCAAAGACCGCTTCCTGTAGTGAAGGCAGTTTTCTCACGATCCGCACGATTTATCTCTACCTGCCAGTAACCGCTCTTCAAGTCAAGTGTTGAAAACCATTTCGCTCCAGAAAGCATATCCAAAGTTTCATCGATTCTCGGAAGTGGGTAGCTGTCCTTTTTAGTGACATCATTGAGACGTCGGTAGTCTACACAAAATTTCGTGCTGCCATCTTTCTTCTTCACGAGGACCACTGGAGATGCCCACGGACTTTGCGATTCTTCAATCACTCCCTCAGCTTTCATCTTCGACATCATTTCGGCAACTTCTGTTGGTCAATGTGGTGTTGAACAATATGCGTACGTCCATATTCTCCGTCTTGTGTAGCAAATATATCAGCATACTCACCGATTAGTTTTTCTGCCAGGATTCGCTGATCTTCGTCCAGATTACAGAGGCTGAGAATTTTGTTCTTGATTTTTATGCTCTGAACTGTTGTGACCGGTTTTGCACCCTTTTTTTTCCGTTGTGGTCGATATAGCCTCAACAGGTACGCATTTTCCCACTATCTCCCCCTTTTTCACCTTTACACTGAATGTCTTTGGATTTAGAATCCTTACAGGGACCATGTTGTTCTTTGGCTCCACTAAGGTCTTTCCCACCATGAAGTCTCTTTTATTTTCTGGCTCCATCAAATACAATCGGTGGCTACCAGGACCACCTTCCACTTTTGCCCACAAAATTGCTTCTGACGAAGGCTCTAGACTCTGATTGCTGCAGATGACGACATTTGAGACTGAGGTATTGGCGTTTCCGTATATCACTGGTATCTCCATGTTTCCGTATTTCAGGGTTTGTGCCCCCAAGTCGACTACAAGTCCATGTTCTCTCATGAAGTCTGTACCAATGATGCACTCGTCACATATGTCAGCTACCAGAAACGCGTGAGTGAATGTTATTCCGGCCAATTGGATTTTTATGCGAACTTCACCATATACCTTAATCGTTGCTCCTGTAGCTGTTCGCAAGCTGCAACTGCTAGTGTTATGCAGCCAAGACTTCTGCACAAGATTCCTCCTGATGATTGAGGCCGTGGCACCGGTGTCTACTGTTGCATCCATTTTTCTTTTCCACTGACTACTTCTACTAGAAGGCTTTCGTTGCATCGTTTTGCCAGCGAGACTTGGATGATGGTCCTGGGGCTGTCGACTCCTGCTTCCAACTTCTGCCCCGCGAAGTTTGTGCTTAAGCATTTCCCGACTGATGGCTTCGGGAAGGTTGACCGGCTTCTTGATAGCTGTTTCTGCTGGTTTCTTCCTCTATTGGCTTGCCACTACAGTGAGGGCAGTCTTTTCGTCGCACCGGTTCTTTACACTGCCTTTGAAGGTGGCCTATTTTATTGCAATTCCAGCAGCGCATTATCCGTCTATCCCGTCGAGTATCTCGTTCCTCGGCACTAATTCTTGTGCAGGAGCATTCGATAGATGTTACTTCCCTGACGAAATGTGTTCCCCTGGAAGCCTGATTGGCTGCTTCCATCGCCAGAGCGAAGGCAAGTGCTTCAGCAAGGGTTCTTTTCCCGGCCATCCTTACTGCCGACTGTAGCTTCGAATCTGCAATTCCCCCGATAAATGCATCTTTTGCCATTTCGTCGATAATTTCCTGGCCTGCGGTGGGGTATGACAGATGTGCAAGTCTACTCACGTCTGCTTGGAGCTGCTGCAGTGTTTCTCCTCTTTTCTCGATAGCCTGTACTAAAGTCACATAATCTTTATGCTTTTCGATGTCTACTGTTTGCAACAATTCTGCTGCAGGACCGTGCAAGGCCATTGTTAGGGCAAAGCACTTCTCCTTATTGTTCCAGTGGTTTGCACAGGCAGCCATTTCAAACTGCTTCTTATAAGTAGACCATGAGGTCTGGTCATCGAATGAGGGAGGCTTCAACTCTTTTCTCCTTGGACCGCTTAAAGAACATTCTCGCAGTTTCTGTTTTCGCACTGTGTCGAGCTCTTTTGCCAGTTGCTGAACTTTGCTGTCCATTTCTTCGAATTTTTCGCCAACATTCGTCTCTATTGTATCAAATTTGTCATCAACGTTCTTCTCTATTCTATCAAATTTTTCATCAACGTTCTTCTCTATTCTTTCAAATTTGTCATCGATTTCTTCGAATTTTTGCTGGAGAGTGTTATTTTGTTCTTCCAATTTTTGTTCTAGACTATTCTTTTGTTCGTCGAATTTTTGTTCAATGCTACTCTTCTGCTCGTCTAGATTTTTCTTTTGTTCTTCCAACTTTTGTTCGAGACTATTCTTTTGTTCATCCAGCTTTTGCTCGAGACTATTCTTTTGTTCTTCCAGATTTTTCTTTTGTTCGTCCATTTTTTGTTCGAGACTGTTCTTCTGTTCGTCCATTTTTTTTTTGTTCGTCCATTTTTAATAAAAGGAGTTGCATCATTGCAGCCATGTCATTGCCGGTACTTGTCTGTTCATCCTCGTCAACATCAAAGGAATATGCATCAGGATCATGTCCCTCGTTGTTCAAAGCCTCCTGAAGTCGGAGCACCAGGTCACTTTTTCCTCCACTGGCGCTGAGGCTTCTCTTGTTCAACTCGGATTTGAGTTGGACGAGGGTCAACTGTAATAGTTTTCGACCCATTCTAGCTTTTTCAAATAGTCAGAAAACACTTTTTTTTTTTACACATAATAAGTCCTATCCCACTTCTGACACCAAGGTAAAATGTTTGTGTGGGTACAAATAATAGAACTTATTCTTTTAAATACAAATCCCTTTATTCAGTACAGTTACAATTCACTCTTTAATTCTTTCTCTCAGTACATCCAATTTATCAACCACTTATATTTTTCTCCTAATTAACACTTCAAATTACACTTTAGAACTGATTTGCATACCTTGGGGATGCTGGTATTTATACTCGAATGACGTACTTCGAGAACAATCCTCGCCATCCAGCGTCCCATACAATTTCCAATTTGCTAGAAAATTCGATTCCACTCTCCAGTCGAGACTTTGTTATTCCAGTATCGAAATCTTCTGGTCTTTGAATCTAGATGTCGCTGCTCACATTTAAGTGGTTATCACAATATGAACAGGTCTTACCTCGATAAGGTCAAAATTAAGAAGAATGAATATAGGTAATTGCAAAAAGGTGGCTAAGCGGTTTCCGATCACAGATAGATAGCCGTGGCTGTAAAGTGACAAATTCCCGGTTTACTATTTGAATTTCGGAAATCACTTTTGCTAGATACATACATACTTAAAATTTTAATTTTAATTACATCAGTAGCGAGCAATATTTTCTTTCTTCATATATAATATGTAAGAGATTAACAAAGATTAACAATTTAAGACGTTTAGTTAAGAGGGTTTAAGAGTGAGTCAATATGCACAACTTCGCAATTGAACGCCATCCATTTGGGGGAAGACTTTCAACTTTGATTCCAACCAAATCATCAATAGCTACATCTCGCTCTGGGAGCCTCCATTTGTATCTTTTGTTAAGTTCTTTGAGACACTGAACTTTCCATCGGCGACAAAATTGATGGTGCAATATTTTTACTCTCTCCCATCTTTTGACGCAATTTAGTGACTGGCCGTCAAGGACCACGCTTTGTCAACTGAAGTATGTCGGATGAGTTTTCGGAAATAGGTGAAATAGGTGAAATAGGGCGTGAGTTTAGCAAGCTTCGATTTTGGCTATAAACGTGGCGATCTCTTCAAATGTAAATTTATTGGTTCTAACTACCTTCCGAAAATGAAGCTTGAAGCTTTGAACTCCGGCTTCCCAGAGACCACCCATATAAATATAGCATATTACGTGCAATAACCTAGACCATGAGGAAAACCTTTAAACTATTGTTCCAATATTGGGCAAAATTGTAGTTAGATTTAACTTTATGGGTTTCATTTCGAGATATTTATCATCAGTTCATTTTGAAATAGACCCCGGCCAAGAAGACTGTGGTTGGCAAAGCCAGCTAGGGCCATGCCACCATAAATTGGTTGCCTCGAGATCTGTTGGCGAAAGGCATCTAGTTGCTAAATCTGCTGGATTATTGGCAGTTCTGACGTAACTCCATTTGGTGTTTGGTACAAAAGATTGAATCTGTGAGACTCGACTAGCTATAAATGCTTTCCATGAGCTAAAAGGCTTATTTAACCATGCTAAAACTATTGAACTCTCTGCCGAAAGAAATAATTCATAATCTTAAAATCGTGTTAAATTCGAAAATAAAAAGTGGCAGCATAAGCACGCTCGGAAGCTTCACAAAACCCGTGAATTTGTATAAAATCATTCGGACTATAATGAATCCAGCGTGGAACCTGAATCTTTTGTATGTCAAGAAGTACTGATAAGAACGTTTTCCAGCGATAACACGTAAGTGGCAAGAGAGGTTTGTCCTAAGACGTCCCATCAAGCCATATTTGTTGCGTAATGATATTTGACAGTAATAAGTACGGGCGCTGGCAATCCTCCGGGATCGAAGAGTTTTGCTATCACTGAAAGTACTGCTCGCTTAGTAAACCAACGATCTTCTTCCAATATTGAAAAAAAGAAATGACAACTATCAGATATAGAATTCCATTGAATCCCAAGAGTTTTTGATGTAATTTTATCTTCAAGTTTAAGAAAATCTTAGCTTAAAATGTGCAGTAAAAAAAAAACACTTAACTAGTCTAAGACTGAGCAGCGATCGTGATTGGTTTGTTGGGTTTAAATGTGCCACAATTTATAGGAAACGATGAACTAACACAAATGACAAACTTTCCAAATATTGGAAAACCAAAACCCATTTTCCACAGTCGCCTCGATCCGTGTGACCCTGTTTGTGACCCAACGTGCAATAGGTTGGTTATCCACTTACAGTAGGTCTGTTGGAGGATTAATGGTTTCCAAACAAAAGTATTAGTAGAGTTTGTTTTCTATGACCGCTTTTACACGTCGCAAGTGTTTAGTGCGCATGTTCTGTTTATTTTCTTTTGAACTGTCATTCAGTGATGAGCGCAATTTTACACGAAAGCCTTTCCCCCTTCTTTGGTTTTTCATGTTATTTGACAGCTCTCTTTCATTTCATCTTTGGCGCTCAGTCTTTCATAATTGAAAATGAGCTCCCTTGTTAATTCTTTGGTTCATTTAAGTTCATCCGCCATACTGAAATGTTGTGCTCGTAACAACAGCGAAAGAAGTAATGAAGCAAATGCGAAAAAGAAAGAAGAAGGAGAAAAAGAAATGTCAAAAACATGCAATGAAAATGCTACCCACATGCAGTGGGAATTTGGTTAATTGGGTATTTTCTGTTTCATTATCCCTCTCTTTTGCACTCATTTGAATCTTTCGAAACTTGCGACATGTAAAATCGGACTATGCTACAGACCTCATGCAAAGTTAGGACTGCCGCCCTGAGTGTCACTCGTCTGCAGATGTGTGTGTTTTTTGCTTTTAGTATTGTGTGTATGTATGTTAAAGGGCCACTTTAGTTCAGTTTATTTCTGAGTTTCGTCAAGTTCGTTTACTGCATTGCAATACGAAACAGTCCATATGATTCCATTTTTATAAATCGTGTGCAGTTATTTTTGTCTTGAGCTGTGTTCCTTATATCGGTGGTCCAAATGGTAATGAATTGGCTTTCAAATCGGAGGTTCGGTGTTCAACGCCCAACCGTGCTCGAAAGACATTCATTTCAGCCCACAAAAATAATATAATATGAGTAGGTGACAAGAAAACAACAACAAGCCAACTTACACCAACAATTTAGTCTCCCCATTAAATGGTGGATGCCACCGATGAATAGAGCGAAATAACCCTATCGTGAAATATCTCTATCGCATTTTTCAAAAAACTAATTAACTTAAATGTACTCAAACCCACTTGAGTGTTAAGTTCTTAAAAAAAAAAATTGCTGTGTCAGGCAACAGTATATGTTGCGGCAGATAGCAGGTTACTGCCTTGAAGACACCCCTATTGAATTCCGCTATCACATGTTCGTCGCCGTTAGCATCCGCATCTAAATTTTTGCTCATTAGCATTGCCAAAATTCATCAAATTAGAGGCTCTTCCACCCCGTTTTGTCTGGTCGAATAGCACATGCCGTTAAGACTTGCGTTGTCAGAGGAAACTTTAATAATATCAATGAAAATGTTGGTAGTCATTTTTACCGGCAGTTATTTTTTCTCTTCTTCAGGGGCCCGGTATCTAAGTTAAAGCTTGGCTACGAATGAAGATTATCTTTAGAGTTTGCAGCGGCTAGACTGTTCCTCCAGAGTTTCGATTTTTTTCAAATTTATTTTATATAAGTCACTCTTTGAAATTCCAGTTAGATGTTTAAGGTTTTCTCTAGCACAAAACGTTAATTCGAAACATTTGGCAAGGGTTCAGATACCTTCTGCGTTCTTCTAAATTTTGGCAGAGTTTCAATGGAGTGACCAACCTATTCTTTTAAGCATATTCAGTTTTTTTTTCTTGAATTTCTCTGCCCTAAAGATTTGAAATTGCGGATCCGACTCAGAGTTCGATGTATTTGTGGTTAGCTTGCTCCTTGGCAAGCCTATTGGATATGATAAAGTCGATTACTTGTTGTCTTCAGTTTTTATATATTATAAATATATCGAAATACGCTTTTAGAATGGTCCACCAAACGTACCACATTTGGTATTTAAAATTTATAAAATTTCTTCGTATAAGCACATTTCTCATTTTTGTCTGTAAAATGTATATCTGCGTATTTTTATAAATGTGCATACTAAAATTCAGCCAATATCTCGAGCTGTCCCTAATTCATGAAATGAATCTGCTATAATAGAAACAAGTATTCTATAGAGTTTTATAAATTTTGAAATCTTATCATTAACAAATGATCATAAAAATCTTGCTTTCATATTTCACAAAGGAAAAAGATATTGAAATCAACTTTATTACATATATTTAATTTTACTGTCTAAATCAATTAATATTTGCATATTTTCTAATAAATAAAAACAATAGTTTAACAAAATTTTGTACCCAAAAATAATGATGCCATTATAATTGATTTACTCGTTAGTAAAATTCTTGTTCCCCTTTGGATTGCTGCAGGCTCCTCCCCTGTAAATAAAATAAAATTATAAATTAACAAATAAGAAATTTAAATAAATAAGATCGTAAATATGTAAGTTTACATTCGCATTTATGTATTGTATTGTATATACTGGAATGTTTTTTAGTTTAGCACAATAAGTTGCAGACACGACAAAAATGTCGATGGCATAATTTTTATCCTTAAATATGATAGAATAACCGATGTCATCGAGTCACAAGGCTTAAATATTAATTTAAGCAAGAATTAGCAAGTGCAGTATAGACTTCTGTTTCATTAATAACGTTTTCGATTGGTTTTTCGAAAATTCTGGCAGATGGTTTTTGAACTCAAAATCCCATATTAATTTCTGAGAGTTCGTTGGCTGGACCAAATTCGTATGGGAAGTAAAAATTCGGTACGGAATAAGATTAGTAAATTTGTTAAAGAAATTTTTGTTTTCAAATACTAGTTGGGTTAAAATGTCCAGAAAAGACACGCGAGTATCGAAATAAGTGCTTGTGAAGTGCTTAGATGGGATAGTTTAAATAGAATCGTGTTTTAAAAAATGTAAACAAAGTACTTGTGAAACACGAAGAAATTGTTTTTCTTGATATTTCTTTATTCCATATTAAGTCCGTAGTGAATAATATAAAGTGTTTATTTAATATATTGCTAAGCAAGTTAATAAAAACAGTTAAATGCAACTCAAAATTTTCTTGAAAGCGAAAAGTTGGTGAAAATCGGCTTGATTCTCATTACCCCAGTCCTGCTTTATGGTGTAGAAGTATGGACATTAGCGAAGGTGGATGAAGATTTCCTTAGCCGTTTTAAACGAAAAAATCTGCGAGTGAATTTTAGTCCCGTTTGCGCTAATAAGTTTTGGAAAAGGAGCTTTAACGGTGAACTCTACGAGCTTTAGAATAACATTGAGCTGGTACGAAAAGTGCTTATTATTCGTCTCAGATTTCTAGAACATGTAGAGCGAATGAACACTAAAGTTCCAGCCCGAAGAGTCTTAGATTCCAAACCGGAGAGACAACGTAGTAGAGGAAGAGCTCGCCTTAGCTGGCGCAGATAAAGTGGAAGGGGACTTCAACCAATTTGGAGTTCGCAACGGGATGTAGTTAGCCAGAGACCGAGCTAAATGGAGTCTATTGGTTAAGGCCCACGTCCGCCTATGACTGTAAGTAAATAAGTGCGTAGATGGACTTAAACTTTAAATAACCGCTTGATCAATTGGGGAATTTATAAGAATTATCCAGAAAGATTGTCCATCGTTCATAAGGATTAAGCTCAGTTTAAATGACTTATGAGAATATAAATGTCACGGCACTCTGCCAAACAGTAAAATCCGAATTTAAGCGCCTTTGTTATACAAATTGCATTCGATCATCCGAATATTATGGCAATAATACTATCAGGACATACATATATAGGATTTAGGATTTTTAACAAATGTCATTGTTGTATAGACAAAGAAACTACTTTTCTGAGTACAATACAGAGTATATTGTCAGTTCAGTATTCAGCCTCTCTGTTGACGTCTCACTCGATGTGCTGGGTTTAATAAAAATTGTAACATTATACTACTTTAATACTTCAACATTCAATTGAATATTTCAAAATGGTAGTTTTACTGGATAGTTTTATGGAAACCTCTATGATCGTAGAAAAGGTTACCTCTCTATAAGTAGGTACTGTGACTTAGATTAACTCAAAATAATGGCAGTTTGTAAATCTTCAGAACTGTTGAGTTCAATGCTTTATTGAGACTAACTGACATTAGAGTTTTACGTTTCATTATACATGTGTTATAAGTGTGTATGAATATGAACAATACATTCATAGTCGTGCAACTTTTACATTAAATATTTAAATGTACATATATAAATATAATTCAAAATAAGACTTCGTATTTCAAAAACAAATATTAAATTCAATTCAAATATCAAATATCAAATTCAAAATTCAATTTAGACCAAATTTTACTATAAGCTGCAGAAGTTTACTACTGGTTACTCCTTTCGTCAATAAATCTGCAACCATATCGCCATATCACTAGTAGATAAGTACTGTAGCTCAATTTCTTTGCCATCTATTTTGGAGCGGATAAGTTTTGCTTTAATGTCCACATGCTTGGTGCGTGATGAATAGGAATTGTTCATCGCTATTTGTATTGTGCTCTTGTTGCCGCAAAGTAAAGTAATAGTTCTTACTTCTTTGGGAATTAGCTCTTTTGCAAACGTTTCAGCTATATCGACTCCTGAATAGCAGCAACGATCGCCATGAATTCTGCTTCTGTTGACGACAAGGCAATTGTTTTTTGCGTTTTAGTTACCACGATACTGCTCCACATTGGAAAGTGAATACGTAACCGGTCGTCGATTGTCTATTGTCTACATTACTCGCCCAATCCGCGTCAAAATATCCTGTAATGATATCACTATGTTTCTTGACATATGTTATGCCTTTTTCAGCAGATCCCTTGAGGTAACGCATGACACGCTTAACTGCTTCCCAGTGTGCCTTCCCTGGATTCGAACCATATCTGTTCAGTATATTTACAGCATAACAAATGTCTGGCCTAGAAATTTGAGCCGCAAGCAAAAGGCTTGCATATAGGGCACCTTAGACATTCGTCTTCTTTCAGCTTCGTCTTTTGGTGACATATCAGCAGATAATTTCTGATTGCAATTGATTGGTGTTGAAACGGAATTGCAATCACTCATTCCCAAACGTATGAGTACTGATGATATGTACTGTGACTGGTCGACTTTTATTTTACCTTCACTGCGAGTGATACGCATGCCCAAAATTGATGATAGCTCTCCCATATCCGTCATTTTAAATTTTTCCGACAATTTCTGTTTAATTTTTTGATTTCGCTCACATCATCACAGTAGTAAGAAATCGTCCACATATATTGCGACTATAACTCTCATACCATCTGATCTTGTGGCATTGTAATAAATGCATTGATCCACTTCACTTCTTATTAAATCCACTCGTCTGGATTGTTTGAGGCCATATATAGATTTCAGCAGTTTGCATACTTTACGGGAACTATCGTCAAATCCGCGAGGCTGTTGCATGTAAACATCTTCCTTTAACGATCCATTTAAGTATGCACATATAGCGTCCATTTGATGGATTTCCATATCGTATTTCAATGCCAACGCCGAAAAGAACCTTATGGACTCGTATCTTACTACAGGCGCGAAGGTTTCAAAATAATCGATTTCGGCTTGTTGTGAAAAACCCCTAGCGACAAGTCGAACTTTCCTGCGTATTAAGCGTCCATCACCATCGATTTTTGTTTTATAGACCCACTTCGACTTCTTGCCGTCTGGAAGGTCCACTAACACCAGGTCGCATTAGCTGATAGGCTTTCGATTTCGGTTTTCATCGCTTCATCCCATTCCTTTGCGTCTTCTGATGATGTAGCTTCTTCAAAAATTTCAGGGTCACTATGAATAAACTTCATGGCACAACAATTATATGAAGGTGTCTGCTTGCTAGCGATTCTTTCAGATCGACGAACTTCAACGTTGGTAATTTCTTGAGATTGGGGATCATCTTGTTCTGCCATTGTTACCTCAGGACTCAATTCATCGAAGTCCACAGTATCTTCAAATTCTTCTTGAGAAGTTTCATTTGAACTAGATTCATCTACATGTGGTGTCAATTCAACGGCGCATGCATTACCTTCTTCTGAATTGGCATCTCCAGCAGAAACTGAATCTGAAAAATAAACATAACGTCCCTACTTATGATGATTTTATTGTTCTTTGGGTTAAACAACCGATAAGCCAATCATTCAGAACTATACCCAACCATTATACATTCGTCTGATTTTGGAGATAACTTGTGATGTTTTTCCCTCGGTGTGTGCACCAACGCAATGCAGCCAAAAACGCGTAAAAACTTCAAATTTGGTCTTTTACCATCCAAATTTCTTCGGGGCAAATTTGACTTCCTCTGCATGGTACACGATTGGTAAGGTATGCCTCTGTCACAGCCGCTTCAGCCCGAAAACGATTATTCAAACCGCTGTCAATAGGCATGCAACGAACTCTCCATTAACGTACGGTTCATTCTCTCCGAGACACCGTTTTGCTCCGGAGTGTACGGAGTAGTCTTTTGGTGAATAATACCATTATTTTTCAAGAATGATTCGAAATTGTTATGAATATATTCTCCGCCGTTGTCGGTGCGAAATATTTTTATTTTAGATGAGCACTGATTTTCGCATACATTTTTGAATTCAATAAATTTCCCAAACACATCAGACATTTGTTTAATTGGGTAAAAGAAAACTTTTCTCGAATGGTCATCAACGAACGATAATAAATATTTAGCACCAGAGTATGATTTGCAACTTAACGGACCAAGTACATCAGAGTGCACTAATTCCAGTAATTTGGATGCGCGTGTGCCACTTTCTTTAGTTTTGTATTTTGTTTGTTTTGCTTTTATGCATGTAATACATTTTGAACTGTTTGCTTTTCCAATTTCAATGTTGCATGCAAATTTGTTTATGCCTTCAATGCTTTTGTTACACACATGACTAAGTCTACGATGCCAGAGATTAAAATTAACTTTAGTGACTAGCGCTTTACGTTGTTTTATTTCACATTGTAGTTTATACAAATCATTTTCAACTGTAGCAAATGCCATTAAGTTTTTATTTTTGTCATAAATTTTGCACTGAGCACCTTAAAAAAACAACTTTTTTGCCACTTTTTGTCATTTGTCGTACCGAGAGAAGATTCGCACAAAATTCGGGCACGTATTCAATATTTTTAATTGTTGCGTTTCACCTACACATTCTGTTGTCATTTTGTTTTTGTTTGCTACCACTATCGTTTTATTTTCGATTATTCGGGTGTTGTGCAAATTGTTTTTATTGTTCGTCATATGACATGATGCACCAAAGTCGATATACCAATTTTCGTCCGTTATGCTTGATCTTGTTGTATTACTTTTGCACATACTTTGGTGTTATCGATCTCTTTCTTCTGACCGTTTTTTGCAATAGGACAGAATCATCCGATCGCTTGGCTCTGTACTGCATATTGTTGTTAGCAGTTTTGTTCGGTTTTTTACTTCGAACGTTTTTTGAGAAATGTCCAGCACACTTAGATGTATGACACAAAATGGTTTAAATGACTTTGTAGACTTTTTGTTGGTATAGAAAGCTGCTTCTCGATCATTTGTGTGGTCAAATTTAGCATCCTGTAAAAGTAAATTTTTCACTGTATTAACAGTGAACCTTTCTTTGGAGTTTTCAACAGCTATGACCATCGGCTTGTAATCGTCGGGGAATCCAGCAAGCATTAGAGATGCCACCAACTCGTCATCTACTTTTAAACCAGCCGTATTAACTTTAATAGCAGTCATAACCAAATTGTTAATATATTCTTGGATCGATGCATGATCTTCCAACTTTATATTCACCAATTGATTTAAAAGATCTACCTTCCTAGTTAACCCAGTATCCTCATATGCTTTTATAAGAGCATCCCACGCTTCTTTCGAACTTGTTGCACCAGCTATGTGGCTATAGTTACTTGGATTCACCATCAATGTTATTTCGGCTAATGCACGTTCGTTGTTAGCAGCATCCTTGTCGCTTAAGACACATCTGTCAACGACACTCCAGATACTTTTGATGATAAGGCATGATTGCACTTGCCTCTTCCACACATCAAAATTTTCACGACCGCGCAACCGTTGTATGGGAAAAGAACCCGTACCAGAAATTCCCGAATTTAACATTTTTTTTTGTTTATTACAACTACTTTCGCACGTGTATCAGATAGCCCATAACCTGTTGACTGACATTAGAATTCTACATTTCATTATAAAGGGTCCGCCATCTAACTTTTATGGTTTTCGTGAATGGTAACACTTAGCTCATGTCTGATTTGACAGATAATTAGTTTTATCCTTCCGGTTAATAATGGAAAATAATTTCATTCAAATAGCTGCCTCGGCTGGCCATGCAATAGCCTACACGATCGGTCCAATTTTTAAGCACATTATCGATTGTGTGCAGCTGTATTTCACCAATGGCTTCACGAATATTGTCCTTTAAAGCGTCAGTTGTCTCTGGCTTGTCGGCGTAACACTTATCTTTTACGGCACCCCACAAATAATAGTCCAACGGTGTCAAATCGCAGCTCCGAGGTGGCCAAACGACATCAGCTCTGCGGCTGATAATGCGATCTTCAAAAACAGGGCGCAAAACATCGAGTGTAGCTTCGGCTGTGTGGCACGTAGCGGCGTCCTGTTGAAAGCAAATGTTGCCAATATCCTCCTCTTCAATTTTTGTGAACAAAAATTCGTTCAACATGGCCCGATAACGATCACCATTGACTGTAACGGCCACTCCTTGCTCATTTTCGAAGAAAAATAGCCCAATTATGCCTCTGGACCAAAATCCGCACCAAAAAGTGACTCGTTTTGGGTGTATCGGCTTTTCAATGTATGCGTGCGGATTTTCTGTGCCCCAAATGCGACAATTTTGCTTGTTTACATACCCGCCAAGATCAAAATGAGCTTCATCTGAACAGATGATTTTTTTGGCAAAATCGGCATCTTCTCTAAGTCGATCGCAGGCAATATTTTCCAGCGTTGTTCAAGCATATACACAACCATATTCGTTCAGCGGAAGGATAAAACTAATTATTTGTCAAATCAGACATGAGCTAAGTGTTACCATTCACGAAATAAGCACTAGTTGAAAAAAAAAGACCTTAGATGGCGGACCCTTTATATGTGTTATAAGTGTGTATGAATATGATTAGTTGTTGTTCAATTCACGACAAGTACGAGGAGCACTACTGTATATACATATCTATATGTACATAGGTACAAAGTAGTTACGTGAATCATTAATAAAATCACCTATATTTTGAGAGTGATGTAAATATGTATGTATTTGAATAATATGGCCTACATATAGAATGACAATTTTCTTTCACCAGGCTTAAAAGACAGAAACAGGGTGTTACCCAGCCATCTCCGTCTTTCAATTCGAATTATTATATAAGCCATATTTAACCTGGCTCAAATGAAGCAAGATATGTATTTTTAAATATATTTAAAAGGTTTACATTGCTAGTGTCTTAAACGCTAAACGTGAGCTTTGAGTTAGCTGATGTAAGCATAATTTAAAAAGTGTTGATAATGTCTCAGTTTTATATGAATATACATATATTAAAAATTCAAAATTTATTTAATTGAAACTAAGTGGTTTCTTGGAAATATTAGATATGTTTTTCATGTTTATTTTTATTATAATTTAAAACTTACCACTTAGTATGTGAACAACCACAATTTTAGGATTGGCTGTTGACGGGGAGCATGCATATACTCCTGAATCCGAAATTTGGGCTTTCTGAATCAGCAAATAAGATGTTGTTATATCACCCTTTTCCGTTATTACAGAAACTCCTCCTCTCGGCGAATCGTAGTTTATTTCCTGCACAATAGTTATAAATATAAAAATATATTTATTAATATTTAATTGAAGGTGTGGGATATACAAACGTTCCATTATAGGATGACTTCTTATTAAATGGAACTTTCTACCTGAAGACTTTACGGTATTGCCAATGTGTGGCACTCGATATATGAATTATTTTAAGTAAAAAAAAATATTAAATGCTGTTTGTATTATACAATACCTACTGCGAAATATTTATTAATTTAACTCAAAATGTAGCCCCCCTGGTTCCGACTTAAGGGTAAACAGAGACTTGAAAATTTACATTGGTGTTTGTCAATGAAAAGTGAAGTGAACGAAAATGAAAATGAAAAAAAAGGCGCATTTACTTTTGAGTCGGAAGCCAGGGCGGACACAAAATAGTAAATTGGTAAAATGTATACAAACATATATGTATGTATATTTAATTGTAATATCCGTTTACTGAGAATAAACTCTACCCGTTAAAAACTTTAAAAAAAATGGCATCCACCGACTAGACAAAGCAAAAGATTTTTTATTTTTATTTTTTACGCAATCTTCCTATTAACTGTTTGCCGCAGCACGTGGTGCCAAGATAAGATTAGGAAGAATCGTCTGCCGCCAGAAATAGATTTGTCGCCACAGCAAAATTCGCCGCCAATAATTATAAATCGCGCCTACAGCAAAAGGCATGTCCGAAAAAAAAGTAAGGAAAAGTTCTCGCTTAGAGAAAACATCGCAGTCAGAACCCCAAACTTCTTCAGAGCAGACTGGGGGTGACGTCGAGAAAACAGCAGTGAAGGGAGTCACACGCCGCCAACCAATAAAATGATGGAAACATTTTACAACAAGTAAGTGAACTGCGATCAATACTGGAAGTAGCAACTTGTAAGACAGACACGCATTTTCTTACAAGACCTATGTTGCAACAGGATAAGTCCGCGCCAATAACTTCAATAGTCGCCGCCACTAATGCTCCCATCATTTCAGCCATAGCCAATGAGGCGACTTCAACTCCCTATGCTACGAATTCCTTGGGGTATTCAAATATAATGACAAGTGCCAGTACCACCGCTATCTATACCAGCGCCGGATCGACACAAGGTATCTAAAATATATGGCGTTCGTCATTACAGCTCTTGCAAACAGGTTATATGACAACAACGCCAATTGGCTCCTCGTGTATCCAAGGAGTACCAACGTTTGTACCACCACTGGTTCAAAACCAACCGTATGTTTCTCCGTCGTTTGTATCATCAGCCCATACGTTGCATACCAAATGTTGATTCTCTTCGCAACAAGTAAAGGGTGCAAAATCTTTCATTTTTGGAAGAAAGTGGTCTGCATCAACATTTAAGTAATCCCAAACTCATCACTGAACTGGTGGGAAAGTTGTCAATGAATAAGCGTCTGGAATGGGGTCAACGTGGACTTAGATTTCAACCGTATTCCACTGTGTAACACTTTGCAGAATGAGTGACTGAGATCGCCCTACCAAGGATAAGGAATATCCTTCATGATAAGGAACAGAACTCACCGGCTGTCACTGTCAGTAACAGATGTCGCCACTGTAAAGGGAGACAACAGTGACTATACCAAGCGAAATCCACTTTGTTTTTGCTGACTTAACTTCGGACAAAACAGTCGAACGTGCAGATCTCGGAAGGTATGTGAAGTTAATGGCTGTTCGAAAACTCATTATTTGTCACTTCACGAAGAGCAACGGACAATGTCGGGGTCAAAGGTGTACATATAGCTAACGAAATGAACTTGCCGACAGAATCAGTATCGTTACATGAGTAGGAAAGATGGTGTCGCCATGTAGACTCTTCATCTGTGGAGTACGGAAACGCAACACCACAAATTCTCATTGGACTAGGTAACAGCTTGCTGGGTGCGTCTATCAGTACTCTCGAATCAGAAGAAGTCGGACCGACCGTGGCATAGACAAGGCTGGGATGGGTTGCATATGGAAGGACGTCAACTGAAGCAGAAAAACAACCCAATGACTAATTCGTCCGTCAGAAGGAGCGCAGAACAAGGTGACGTCGTTGAGAAGTTCTTCAGCTTGGAGAATTTTGGGGTAAAAACGCCTAAAGAGAAGTTTATCTCCGCCGCCGATATGAAAGCAATGAACATTCTTTCGCGCACAACCAAAAGACCAGGCGACGATTTCGATAGCATGCACAAAAATATCATCATTAGATACGTCGGAAAGGGGTATGCTACGAAGCTTATGGAGGATGAGGCGAATGTGAAGACGTCACGAACAAAGTATCTTCCTCATTTTGGAGTGCATAACCCCAATAAATCATCCAAAGTTCGCCTAGTCTCTGATGCTGCAGCGGAGATGCAAGGTATTTCTTTAAACTCCCTCCTGCTCAAGACTTAATGATCTTAATCCGCTTACGACGATTTTGTTCAATTTCCGGCCATTTCCATCATAGAAGAACGTATTCCGATTGTCATAATCAATATATTTAACATAAAGTTTTAAGTTTCTGAATTTTACTTCATATATTGTAAGCTACATTTATTAAATGATTTAGCAATTCAATCATTAAGTTTGTCATTTATATAGGTAAATTTTAGCCTGGTATAATAAATATCAAACAAAACCTTTGTAAGGCTCAAAATTTCGGAGTTTAATTCAATAACGTTATTAATATTCATATGGATGGTGCTTTCGAGTTGCGAAATGTCGAACTCAGAGGAAGTATTGATGAGCATATCGGACTTCAAAGGAGAAAATTAGTAAGAGAGAATAGTGGATATGACTTGGACATGAACTTGGTCTATGTTGGGATCCGAAGGAAGACGGCTTTTCATTCAAAAGCAGATTTCCTCAAGTTAGCCAGGACATCATACAAGGTGACAGATGTGTTCGACCCATATGGTGCTATCGCTAATTACACTATTTATGTCAAGCTATTGCTGCAATCGGTTTGGAGACGATGAATCGGATGGGACGAGCTAATTCCCCAAGACATTTTTGGGCGATGGGGATTCCAAGGTGTCACAATCCCTTCCTGTTGATGGTGGATCATATCGATCTGCACACGTTCGTTGATACCAGTGAGGAGGTCTTTAGCGCTGTGTCGTTCATGCGGATGGTGGAAAAACCAAGTGTGATCCCAAGAAATTGACGTCAAGTCCACGCCTGGAGTTATCCGAATTTTTCCAGGCCGTGAGGGGAACTCCGTTTAGCCGAAGTTATGACCATTACTGGTGTCTTTCGCAAGGCCAGCTGTAAAGATTGCAGAATTTTGCGAAACTCACAAGTCAAGTCCAGAGGCACCATTTTTCAAAAGTTTGTTCAGTTACTCGCATATGTAGACGACATAGGCATTATCGGAAGAACACAGCGAGCTGTCAAGGCAGTGCTTACGACTATTGAAGAAGAAGCGGCAAAGATGGGTTTAGCTCAGCGTTCAGTCGTAAAGATAACGCTCGCTTAAGCATTTTGTAACTTTGTAATAAATAATAGTAGTCAAAACGATGTAATGTTTTTTTTGGATCGCCTTACCCTCACTAAAGTGTTCTAATTTCAACAACCTTATTCCGTATTCACCATGTCTGGCTGTGGATCTGGTGAATGCTTTTTACCTAACAACACAGTAGATATGATAAAATACAATGGGATATGTGGAAAGATTTTCCATCCATTAACCAGAAATGTTAAAACCCATTTTGATGAGTACAATCGCATATTCCGCTTCTTTTGCGAATGCCGGACCATCTGCCTGGTACATATAATGCTGGCTATTAAATGTAGTCACCCACTAAGTATGCTTGCAGACTCTATTGCAGAGCTGAAATTCAGTATACCGGGAAAAATAAAACCAAACTCATTTCCGAGAGCTGTGATACTTTAAACAATCGTCCGTTCAATCCCAGCATTCAAAAGTCACCAAATTAGTAGATTTTAATAAGTCTTATTGCCCAAGTACCCTGACAGTACTAACGGAGCTCTCCGTATCAGAAAATAGATACATCGAATTCAGAATCGGATGCGAGGTCTCGACCTTGTTGAAGAGGATGAATTCGCACATAAGCAACTGGACACGATTTAAGCTCACGACAAAAGAAAAGTTTGAGAAAGCTATTTAGAACATGAACGACACCTTCACCATTTATGCAGGGAATAACATTCTGCGATGCTTGCAGTGAAAGTGATGACGACACCATGGAGCACTATCTGTGTGAATGATCTGCTTGCGCTGGCATCAGGCTGCAGGTATTCAGTGCTGTCGCTGAATGAAGGCCATGACCAGGGCCTTTTTGATTATATGTTTGCTATTTAGATCAAAGGCTTTGACGTAGTTAATAATTGTAGTTAATTGTTCTACGCATCATTCTTGACATTGTTTCATAGCGACCGTAATGGGTGCGCAGAGTTCGAATCTGGTGAAGGAGACGGACTTAGATTACGGGAATTGAAGGTTGTTTTATACTTAGATGAAGTATAAAATAGAACTTTATATTTAAATGAAACGCAAGATATAAAATACGTTACAATTTATTTTTTGTTCTTTCTATTCAAATGACTGTCGATTAGTGTCGAGGAAACTTGTCTCATGAGATGAAGAAACCTCGGTATCAAACAGCTGTTATGCTTCACTATACTATTTATACTAATTACATTAATTTTGATAATGCCCCATATATACTCGTAAGTTATGAAGTTAGAGCTGTGACTATTAACCTTATGGAGATATAGGTGTATGCCTTCTCTCTTTAAGTCGGCCATTAATATGAGGTTTTGAATTTGCATGACTAGCGGCACTAGATGTATCGTATTGATTTTGGATGATGTTAGAGAGAGAAAGCATGCATCTTAACGATCTGGCCTTATACATTTGACAGTTCTGGTGTTTTAGTTAGTTAGTCTCTGTATTTTTGATTATGGCTTTATCTACACTTACAAATTTGTGTTTTCATATTCGTCGAACCTAGTCGTCGAGGATATCAAAGTTGCATCTGCAACTAGCATTCTAGTTATATCTCTACGACCAGTCCTACGCACAGAAAACCCTTTCATGGTCTTAAGTGTCAATTCTGTGCGGTCTTACAATAGATAAATTTTCGAATTCAACATAATATATTCGAGTTTTTTGTGATTTCTGCTGTTTTGTTGGAAACCAACAGAAGTGAATGAAATATTTTGCACAATTCTCAGGCAATCCATGTTTTCTGTCAATAAATGGTGGCTGATAAGTACAAAAGCGGCATCGCAATTTTTTTTAGGATATGCGTGCTAGTTAGTTTTAGCCTATTTTCATAGGGGGTAATAGATATGGAATGCCCCAAGGTAACGCAGAGTGCGAAACGAATAAACCAACATTGGACGGGTTCGATTCGTTGAATGTGGATTTGTTTATAGGATGATCATACCATAGCTGGAATATTAAAAACTTATTTAAGTCGTCTTAAGTCTAATAAGCAATGCCCTTAGGGACACAAGATAATGCTTTAATGGGGTCGGATATTGAGAATCTGAAAATGATTCTGCACTCTCTGTCTTGTAAATAGGATTTAATCCATGCTATAAATTGGGGGATAAAAATCAAGTTTTTATTTAGTTTGGAAATGTTAAGATGGTGAATGTCGAATGCCTTGCTGAAAGCTGTAGAAATTGCAATCCATCTTAATTAGCATAGAGTACGGAAGTAGTTCTTGATAGACTAGATTTGCCAGCGAGTTTTGCTATGTGCCTGTAATTATTAACTTCGACCTCTTTTATGGAAAGGGATGATATAAGAATTCTTCCAGAAGAGTTAAATAGGGCAGCGACGAGAGGGCCAATATGGTTTATTATAATATCTGGCCATTAAGACCGGAATAACAATTATATATGTACGAGTATAGTAGGTTTGGATATATTTTCTAATACCAAAAATGTTTTTTTCATATAGCTAAAGTAACTAAGATCGAGTTCGGATATTTGCTTTGAAACAAATTTGTTAAAATGACATCCAAAACAATTTACTATAGTTTTTGTGTCTGCAAAAGATTCACAGAGAAATTTAAGAGTTGAAAGGTATCTGTCCGACTTGTTTTTGAAATTAATAAATCGGTAGAAATGCTTAGGGTTTGAGATTAAGCTAAATTGTATGCGGTAGAAATAATCAAGATGAAGAGATTCACAAAGTTCAGACAGAAAAACGATTGTATAAAAATCGATAGTTACTGTAGTCGGAATCGGATCGAGTTAAGAGTTTGTGCCTTAAATTATTTCTGCTGTTACGGAGAGCGCACAACTCATTGTTGTACTAGGGAGGGGACGACGAGGAATCCTTTTGGAAGGAATATGGAACCGATTGGGCAAAGCAAGATAAACTAAACGAATAAAAAGTTGATAGGGCAAGATCAATGTTTGCTGTCTCACCAATAAATTCAAAGTTAATGTCGCTAATAAGACTTTTAATTTTGTTAAAGTCGGCTCTTTGAAGGTTAAAAAAAATTTATTTTCCGAATCGATACATTTGTTGCCGTTTTCATATGTGTATACGCACATATAACCGATAAGGGAGTATGCAAGGAGGAAAGATGATAACTCCTATAAACGACACAGTTATCGGAATCGTATCTGAAGACAAGGTCGGGTTGTATGTTCATTATATTACGTATTCCACCAATGATATAGACATATTTTAAATTGAGTGAGACGAAATAAGATGATCGTCCGAAGGCGCCCATTTCAGGTGTACGTAAAGGTAGCGCCTAGGGAGCGTAATGTTGATACATACTAACCCAAAATTGTCAGTATAAGGAATGTCAATAGGAGTTGTATGAAATCGGATATGAATTGCGACTAATACGAGTACACCCGGCCATAGGGATTATCAGCTCTTTCAAATCCATTTTTTTTTTTGGAAAAACATTGAAAATTGGAGGAGAAATCTAATGGTCTCAATGCCAGGAATTAGATTTGTTTCAGTAAAAGCAAAGAGGTTATAGGCATAGATGCTCTAACATAGATGGTAAACTCTAATACCTCTGAAATACTTTAAACCCATGACCAATACACTGTAATTGAATTACCAACTTGTCTAAGCTAGAATTGTCTTGCTAGAATTAGCGCAATTTTCACCCGAAATTTACTCTCTGTGTGTAATATGGATGATGTTTTGTGTAAAATCTGAGGGGAATTGACAGACAGGGTCGGATCGAGGCAATCTGTAGAATAAGGTTTTTGGAATGGCCAAAATCTGAAAAGTTTGCCAACTATATTAATTTATCTATGGGACATGGGGGAGGTTTTGTGAACTAAGATATACGGCGGAGATTTTCGAGCGTGGATGGACAGGCATCTTAGACTGGAGGAGGTGATACAAAATTCGATTGCCTAGGAACTATAATAGTTTTTAAAATGTGAATGAGTTCTTTGTAAGTGGGAAAGACGTTTGGAGTTAACATGCGAATAAAACGTAAAGAGATATTTTTGAACTTTGTCAGAAGAGATGTCGAAGCTCGCATGTTAGCGAACCAAAATTTGCATCAATTCATGTGGCTCGATAGACAATAAAAATTATTATATTGGGTTTTGTTATGCTATCGATGTATTGTATATGCAGTTAGGTTTATTGTGCAAATATGCAAGGTAAATTTTCATAAATGCGGCGATCTCCCTTGAAGCGACTTTAAAGGTTCGGTGATTGGAGGATAAGATTTGCTGTCGGGGTTATAGAGTTCTTTATAGATGGAGCAAAAGAAGGAAGATGTGAGGAAAATCTTGGAAAAATGTTAATCTTAAATGACCAGTTTGGATCGGAATGTTGATGAGACAGGGTTGAGTTATGGTTGCTATTTTTTCTTTTTATGTTTAACTTATTTTCTACCTTATTCTTCCGTTGGGTGATGATGATCTTTTTCGAAATGAATATGTCCTCCGATGATTTAAACATCCAATTGTACTTGGTGTACTTATTTCGATTCACTAGTCGTTCTTGCTCTTGGCCTTGGAACGGGATTAGCGAGTGAAATTGCATTTATCTCAGAGAGTTGAGCAGGTGCTTCGTTGGTGACGGCTGTTGAATGAGTCGGAGTTGAAGTACTTGCAAGTGATGTATTAGGTTGGCCGTGTAGAGATTTGTCGCAGAGGTTGGTTCAACCGTCTTACTAGAGAAGTTTAAGTTCCTTTTAATGATATCTTTCAGTCTTACGAAGAAAGATGAGTAATCGCTTCAGTGATAAGATGCTATTGTGACCTGGGACTCAGACAAGAGTTACTGAATTAGCCTTCCGACTGCGTTAAGTGATCTCTTGCATTCTTGAACTAGCTTGGAAGTCGTAATAGCAAGGCTCTGAGCGCAGCTTGGTTGTCGCTACAAATACAAATGCTTCACCCCCTCCACCGGTTCTCCGCAGTATCACCCCTAGGAATACAGATGCAAGCCTTCCTAACGTGAAGTGAAATCTAACGTTGTCATCCTCTAGAAAGACACCAGCGATACATCCTAAATTGGTTTTGGAGCCGTCCGTGAAGACACGACTGCATTCCTTTCTTGGCTCAGATTCCGGCCGAAACCAGTCCTGGAAAAGTCCGTGAAGACACGACTGCATTCCTTTCTTGGCTCAGATTCCGGCCGAAACCAGTCCTGGAAAAGTCGATTTCATATTTTTTTCTGCAGCAGGAGTTTTAGTGTTATGGCATCGAACGGCATGTCCATAAGACCAGAGTCATAAGACAACCGACGCGCAAGGTCATCAAAGTTCCAGTGCGTGTTGTACCAAAAACCAATTCTTTTTAAGCGGAATATCGCTTTGAGAATGCAGCTTATGATATGAATATAAAAGGGGAGGGAGCCAATAGTTCCTCTGCACTGCCTGAAGGCCAACAGCGCCTTAGAGGCTTTCGACGTAACATTTAGTCCAGAGAGGTTTGTGATCCAGGTTGACATGTAAATAATTAACTTCTTTGGAGGACTGGATGGTGATGCCTTTAAGCACTAGATGAATCCGACCAGGCAGCTGATTGTGCGACTAGCATGCACCATAGCAGTGCACGCAGAACGTCGCCTTTCGGGCAACCCGTGTGTACCACCGCCATCGCATATTGACCACAGATAGCATCCGTAATCAATGTCTTATTCACCAGCATTACTTTTATCTACAAAACTATTGATTCTTCTACGCTGTGTTGTCTGGCCTAGTTACACATGCCGTCACAAGTTGCATTGTCGACAGCACCTTCAACGTCGATGAAGATCACCAAGGCGTATTCCTTCTTGTCGAGTGCGCCTTCAATTCTGCCTACCAGATTCTGAAGCGCACTCTCACATTTTCTGCGTTGGCGTATTGCATCGCAGACAGAGGATTCGTCTGCTTGAATTCGCAAGCTAGTTTTACGCACATAGGTCTCGACAATGCTCTCAATGCTTTTCAGTATGAAGGAAGTCAGACTTATTGGTCTGACACTCTTGGCGAGCGAGTAGTTCTCCTTTTTGATTTTTGGTATAAAGGCCAGTCTCACTGTTCGCCAGGGTTCCGGTATGTGCGAAAATTCCAGGCTAGCAGTGAAAATTCTCTTCAGAGTTGCAAGCAGATGGTGTATACCTTCCTGTAACATAACTGGGTATATGTGCCAGGCGACTTGAAGCCATCAAGGGAAGCAACAGCATGTTTAATGGCCTCATCCGTCACAACTGATGAGATGATGCCTCTTACGTTGCATTTGCTACTGCCCCAAAATTTGTTTCGTAGCTTATGTCTGCAGGAACTAAATCTTGGATACAAAATTGCACAAGTTTAGATGGTTAGAGTGAGTTCGACACATAAAGACAAGCTCTCGGCCTTTCCAATCGCTCATCATAAGGTGTTGTGAAAGCCCTTAAACATCCGAAACCACAGATGCGTTTACTGCACCCATGGTTCCTGTAGAGATATTATTTCGGGTCATTGTGGTATTTGAAGACATGGGCAACGATTGTGTATTTTCATTATAATATGATAATTTTTGTAGGAGCTGTGGGGATGAAGAAGACAATCAATTGAAGAGTTTGTTGCGCACTTCCTGTGCCATTATCCGCATTAGAATGCAATCGGTATGCAACTTCCGAAATACTCGTAGTGTCTACCCTATTAAGATCACCGAACGAACGGCAAATTCGTCAAGAAATCTCAATAGCTTCTAGGGTTGCCAGGGCATTGCCATATCACGCTTTTCTATTGGTATAACAGTGCACATTACAGGAAGATCACCCTAACTAATATACTATACATATGTACGTACGATAAAATGTGTTTATTTACATATTGCAAAAAGTATTTTCCAAAAAAAAGAATTTTAAAACTTGATAATTGATTCGATACAGATTAAATTTTATGATAACAAACCTCATTATTGTGTGTCCATCGAACTGTTGGTGGAGGTTCTGGTAAGTGCTTAACAATACAGGTTAAATTTACAGTTGATCCACTGTCTATATATAAATCAGGTTCTCCTTGTATACTTGTAATAGGTTCTATTTTGATTTTAAAAAAGTTTAGTAAATCGTTTTTATCTCTAAAGAATTATAAAAGTTTATTCATACCAACAATCGACAAAATAATCGTATATCCTACTGGAGGGGTCGTAGATACTTGGCATTCATAAACTCCTGAATCTCGAATTTGTGCGTACTTTACCTAAAAAAATATAGATTATTTATTTATTTATCAAGTTTTTTTTTTAATAAAGCAAACATATAGACTAATTTAAATAATTTGGGTGTAAAAAAAAAAAATTTGTAAATTTGGTGTGTTGAACTACTACGCTACAGATATAAATATGTGTAGTGTTTTTCTCAACAACTGTGCGCAGACCGATTGTTAACAAAGAAAAAAATCTTTTTCCTTCTCAAGCAAAGTGTGAATATAAAAGTACGAATATTTTTCCTTAACAATGTTTTGTTTGTTTGTTTTTCATGATGTGTATACCATACTACGGTATTATAATAATTATTTTGAAATAACAAAAAGAACTTTCGTGGACCATACATTTAATTTAACAGTGTTTTTCTCGTAGTGGTTGGACAAAAAGTAAATGTTGCCAACAAAATGCAAAGTCCAGTGTAACTACCGTGATGGGACTGATTTATAAAATGCATAACAATTATTTGAAAACAATCAATGATTTTGTTTTTTAGAATGCAATCGCTGAAAAAAAAATTACCATGCTGCCGGCAGTTCAAATTCGAACCCTCTTCCTTTACGAATTTAAAATGTTACATAATGCGTCATGGGCAATGAAAAACATTAATGACGCATTTAAGGATGTAGCGGTAAACGAACGCACTATACGACGTTGGTTTGGAAAATTCCATTCGGGTGTATTCAGCCTCGAAAATGAACCACGTGGGAAAGCGGAAACATTAGTTGACCAAAATGTTTTCAGAGCAACAAAGCATAGGAGTATCCCCATTGAGAATAAGTCGACACCTTTATCTCATAGGAAAGGTAAAGAAACTCGATAAGTGAACTGAACGAACCCCAAAAACTACGGCTCCTGGAACTCTGCGCATCGCTTACATTAAGAAACAAAACTGAACCGTTTTTGCACCGGGTAGGCACCTGTGATGAAAAGTGGATACTGTATGATAATCGTAAAAGAAAGTGGTTGGATGCAGATGAAAAACCAAAACACACCCTCAAGCCCGATCTTCACCCAAAAAAGGTTATGGTCACAATTTGGTGGACATCGAAAGGACCAATCCACTTTTCATTTCTTCAACCAGGAGAAACGATAAACGCTATCAAATATTGTGAGGAATTCGGCTTAAAAGCAACCTGCGTTGGTCAATAGGCACTGTCCGACCCTTTTGCATGACAATGCTAGACCTCATAGCTCACAAGTAACGGTACAAAAATTGTTGCACTTGGGATTTGAAATTCTTCAGCATCCACCGTATTCTCCTGATATTTCCCCAACGGATTACCATTTTTCCGCAATCTGGATTCATTTTGCCGGCAAGAGGTCCTCCGGAATCGAGCAGAAGTCATAAAAACCTTTGAAGATTTCATTGCGTCAAAAAGTCAGCACTTCTACGAGGGGCGTTCAATATATTCTCGGTATCGATATGAAGGAAAATGCGAATTCAATTTAAATTGTTTTTATTTTTCAATATAATCTCCCCTAACATCAATGCATTTGTTACATCTTGAGATAAGCTTTTTTAAACCCTCAAAAAAATAAATTTCCTCTTTCTCTGCAAAATACCCATTTATTGCCGACTTGAGTTCTTCATCATCCGAAAATCTTTTTCCACGAAGACATTTTTTCAAATCCGGAAACAGGAAATAATCACTAGGGGCAAGGTCTGGACTATAGGGTGGGTGTTGGATTTCTTCGAAAGCACAATCTCGCGCAGCAGCCTTGGAAACTCGCGCCGTGTGAACAGGAGCATTGTCATGAAGGAGCAACACACCCGCTGCGAGTTTACCCCGTCTTTTCTTTTTAATTTACTCCCGCAAATTATGCAAAGTGGAAGCGTAGGATGTGGCGTTGATGGTTTCACCTCTTTTTTTTGTACTCAATGAGCAAGATTCCCTTTGAGTCCCAAAAAACTGTGGCCATGAGCTTCCCGGCAGACGGAGTGACTTTGAACTTCTTCGGGGGGTCTGTTCCTTTTTTATGCCACTGCATGGACTCTTGTTTGCTTTCAGGGTCATAGTGGTGGACCCATGCTTCGTCCCCAGTAACAATTCGATCCATAACACCGTCCGCGTTCTCACTACACATCTCCAAAAGCTCTCTACAGCATGCGATTCTCACTTTTTTCTGAGGCGCTGTGAGCATTCGTGGCACCCACCTTGCACTGACCTTTGAAAGGTTAAGATGGTCATGAAGAATGGTGTGAATGGTACCAATTGAAAGCTTGGTGATCTCTGCCATCATTTTCACCTTTATTCGGGCATCCTCAAGAACAAGTTTTTCGACTTCTTTGATGCTTTCTCCCGTACAAGCAGTAGCCGGAGCGCCGGAGCGGGGGTCGTTTTCAATGCTCTCTCTGCCTCTCTTGAACTCACTTGACCACTTTTGCACAGTTGATAATGAAGGTGCGGAACGCTGGTAAACAGCCACCATCTCTTCATGAATAGTTTTTTGACTTTTTCCTTGCTTAGTGAGAAATTTAATTACAGCGCGATGCTCAATTTTTACCATCATCGTCTCAGTTGACATTATGATTCTGTTTAACTAGAGACAAAACGCGAATTAATAATCACATTTATATGAAATTTTACATGAATGCACTAAAATAATAGTATTACTTGATAAATAAGCCAATTTATATATACAACCACAGCTTCACCCCGATACCGAGAATATGTTGAACGCCCCTCGTACGAAAAAGGAATATTTGACCTTGTATCACGTCCATCTGATCATGCTATTTACCGAATTAAAAAATTATAAATATTATATTTCGCATCCAGTTCATGCTATTGGATACTCTCACACCAACAAGAACGAAAACAGTGCGTTCGGAAGAAAACATCGCGGTTGTCACGATGCTTCTGTTGTAGAAAATGCTGCGTAGAGATCTTAAGATCTTATAAGATCCAAATGGTGCAAGACCTAAGGCCGCGTGAATCAATTGAGATTTGATCCAGTTTTTTACCATAAAATGTTGCTTAGTGATGGGCTCATTTCGGGTTAAACGACTACGTAAACAACTAGAATTACTATATTTGGAGCGAGCATAAGCTTCAACAAGTTCACCAGATGCCATTACATCCAGAAAAATGTACCGTATGGTGCGGCCTATTAGGTGCGCCGCACATCGGCCTATTTAGGTAAAGGTGCAAGATTTTTAAATTCACTGGAAATAATGTTTGGTAACCAAAAAAAAATTATTTCTTTTGGATCAATAGTTTTGCTTGTAGAGCAAACGATTTTTTTACCTTTGTGTGTAAAAACTAGGCAAAGTGTTTCAAAAAAAAAAAAAACATTTTCTTTTCATTTTGTGTGATATACGAGTATCTGTTCAATTTTAAAATTAAAAATGAACACTGTTCTTTTTTATAATTTTTTTTTAAACTATTTAATTTAATGTTTTTTGAAACACTATTTCTGGCACACTTTTTAGATTTCAAGTTGAGTTAAAAAAAAGTCAGAAAGGGTCCGACCTAACCTCAACAGAAAATTAATTTCTATATATTGTATTTGTGAATATACACTTAAAAACTCAGATGTGGCAGCTATGTGATAAGGCGATCAGTGAAAATCGCGTTTTGGATTTCCAATATTTAGAAAGTATGCCATCTATGTTACTCGTAGTTTTCCAAATATTAGTAAACCAAAGCCCGCTTTCCACTGATCGCTTCTATCCGTGTGACCCTGTCTGTGAATACGTATGATTTGTCCTCAATGGCACTTTCTCTCCCATTTTACACGAAACCAGTCCATTTAACTCAAAAAACGTCGTTCACATTACACAAACATAGTGAACTTCACATGCATGTCGCTCTCATTCTAGCAATTTTACTTGTAAATTGCTCTCATTCTAGCAGTTTACAGGTTTATACAATGTGTTGGAAATTCACTTACAGTGTGCGATGTTTAGGAGTTTGCAAATGTATTAGTAGAGTTTGCCATCTAAGTTAGTTCATCTATGCGTGAAAAGATCAACCCTTAATTATTATTATTATTTTTCTATAAACGCGAAACTTCCATAGCGTCAAAGAGACAGCGGATGCCTTACCTAAATACGAACCGATGAAAGACTCGTTATTTTGTGTTGAGCAGTTCATCGACATAGTGGACAAAGCTAGCCTATAACTGAGATGAAAAATGAGTTTTATTGACGGTGTACAGCAAATTGAACGGTCCCGCTAAGGTGTGGCTTGACACATCCTCAGACTTTTTTGAAACGTGGAGTGAACTTGCCGACGCACTAAAAACCGAGTTCAGTACGGTGCCAGACGAAGCCGATGTGCTTCGGCCGACGAATATTGCTTTCGCATGAGCGCTTTAGGTAGACGATATCGCCTGAGTGAATCCGCAGTAATCAAATACACTCGCATCGTGATTTGCAATTAGCAATCGCAGGGTGATGTTTTAAGTCAGTGAAAGAAATGCGTGAATCGTTAGAAGATTATTTGGCAAACATTGCGGGTTGGTCAAAAAGTGAAAAAATGCACTCAACAATGCGTGATTATGTCGATAGTGGTAATAAAATCATTAACAAGGCGAATGACAACACCTATAATGCAAATGACAACAGAAACAAAACGTTTACAGCTAAGAAGCCGATTGTTTGTTACAACTGTTCCGAAGCAGCGCACATATCCAGTGTCTGAGGTGTCGAGATGGCAAGAAGTTCATCCGACGGGCACATTGGAATATTGTGGTAAACAAAACGTGCGAACAGTGAACAGCAAGGGAAAAGATTTTAATGACAAAAGTGTATTGATCAACGATGCAAAATATTTTGCATTAATTGACACAGGCATTATGCATCATTATGCGAAAATCAGTCGCAGCAAATATTACTAACAAAAACAGAAATTTTTACGCATTAGTGGAGTCTGTACACGTACACGTGTATTGAACGAGGTAATGAAATCAACGCTGGTTGCCGATAATATTCACCTCACCATCGATTTGGACGTGACGGATGATGACATTTTCTCATCGGAAACGACATCTTTAAAGGCAACCAAATGAGAAATCGGATTGACTAACGCGGTATAAGTGAAAATCAACTTCTCAACTAAGGATCTCATTGTGTCTAAGTCTTATCGACTGCCAGAACCGAGGAACGCAGCTGTTAGTGTAATGGTCAACGGGCTACTAACTAACGACATAATTACGAAATCGATATCGGAGTACGCAAGCTCGATAGTGCTCGTGAAGAATAAGAATGGCAACGATCGATTAGGTATTGATTATCGCTGATTCACTGATGCTCGACTTCTGACATTCTGGTTAAACCTTAGCTCACTGTTGTATTCATCCTTTGCCTATTTAGCTATCTAACGGATGTATTTTTTTTTCTTAAAACAAAAATGTTTTTGTTGTACTCTCTTATGCTTCATGAACTTTTTCTTACACATTTTTATATTGTTTAAAATACTTCAGTCTTATATTTGCTTCCTACAGGGTCACCCCACCTAAAAAATTTAATTTTATATTGTTAAAGTCCTTTGAAGTGACATTCAACACTATTTTCTTTACTTCTGTAATCTAAAATACAGAATGTCACCAATCTCCTTATTTCTATTGCTCTGCATATAAGGTTTTTATTTATTTATTTTAAGAATTGTGAATTATAATGAATTTATAAGAAGAAATAAATTATATCAATATCAATATCAGTTAATCAAAACATGGTCAAAGAGATTTTTCCAACACCGAGCATTGAAGAACGACTACAGGACGTGAAAGAATTTACTTACATCACCATACTTGATATCAATAGTGGATACTACCAGGTAGAAAGTGAAGAAAACTCGAAAATATACAGCATTCGTAACCCTCGATAGTCTCTACGAGATCAAGCGTATGGCGTTTGGCCTTAAAAAAAAATGCACCAGCTGTATGGCGCTTATTCGAGAAAGGACGCGGTATGGAGATATGTTTCATTACATAGACGATATAGTAGTAGGTATCAACGACATTAATGAGAAAAGTTAAGACGAGTTCTTGATGCATTTTGTGACCTCAACTTGACCCTAAATTTCAAAAAGTGCGAATTTGTGAAGCACCCCATCGAATTCCTTGGTTATAAACTACTTTCCTTGGGTTAAGCAGTTGTTTTTGAAAATTCGTCCTCGGATACGACTTAATCTCCGAACCATTGCGATGCTTGCTGAAGAAAGATTACCAATTCAGATGGGACGATCTTCAAAACGAACCTTTCGAAAAATTAAAAACATGCCTTATAACAAATCCCGGCCTACTAACGATGAACGCGACTATCATAGTTATGAATTAGAAGCCCTTTCACTCGGCTGTCTAATGACATAATGGCATAGTGTCTAATGACACTATGGTCATCGGCGTAAATGGATACGGAGCAGTGTTTAATAATCCTCTCAAGATCGTTTATAGTTAAAATGAAAAAAAGGGGACCTAGATGGCTGCCTTGTGGGACGCCAGAAGTGGCTAAAAACGGCGTTGAGAAGGCTGACCTAAGCGAATGCTAAAATAACGGTTCTTCAGATAAGAAGATATCCATTTTAACAATATGGGGTCAAAGCCGAGGGAAGACAATTTGAAAAAGATTAGTTGATGTAATATTTTATCGAAGGTATGTAGCAATAACATCGATTTCGTTGCTATTTTCTAGGGCTGAAAGGGCAAAGGATACGAATTCAACTAAGCTTGTAGAAGTTGATCTACCTTTTAGAAATCCATGTTGACTGGGTGATATAAGTGACTTGCACTGAAAGCTTAGAACTTCATATAAAAAACTTCCGGTATGTGAGAAAGCTTAGCAATGGGACGGTAGTTGGTTACTTCATTTTTTGATCCCTTTTTGTGAAGCTGGGTTATGAAAGACGTCTTCCAAACTTGTGGGAATTCCCCTTGTGTGAGGGACAGATGAAATAGGGAGGAAAGTGGGTGCGAAAGATTGGTTTTCTGGTTTTCTTTTGTAGTTGACGAATTGATAAAATGTCTTCAAAAGAAGATTTGCTAAGATAGATATTGATTTTGTGAAAATTTGCTTTATGGAAGTTGCAAGAAGACATGATAGTTGAAGAAGTAGGCTGGGATGGAGAGTTATGGCTGTAGGATTCAATAGATTGAGCTGGGAGAATGTAGCAACACATAACGTACAGGGAAATATTGGGAAGTGTTATTTTAATTGAAACAAAGTCAAGCATAACAGAAGAAGAGGTATCGATGAGAGAAGAGTTGAGGTTATTGTGAATAGCAAGGAAGACACCTCTACATGGAGAATCAACTTAAGGGATGGCAGGATCATAAAACATAGGGAGAGAGTGATCGTCAACTCGGAAAACATTATAAGAAAATGGGAATAGCTCCTGGCTCTTTATGTCGGCGATCAGATTGGTTTCTGTAAGAGCATAGACGTCGAAAGAGATGCTATATGATTTAGATAAGACAGCACGAGTTTTAGAGCGCAAGCCATTTACGTTTCGGTAGTAAAATGTAAGAGGTTGTTTGTTGCGTGGAGGAGTAGGGGAGTGTAGATGAAGGCAAAGAAGGCAAATTAGGGACGGAAAAGACAAACAACATTGCAATATATTATATATGTATACTTATACTCATATATTATTGTCAATCGGTGTGTGAGATGTTTGATGGATGTGACCTAATTAAGCGTTTGCCCTCAAAGGCCAATACAACCCTTAGTTTCTGTTTCTGTTTTTATTCATTGGTCCCAATAAAGCGGGTTTTAAGGTTTTATCATTTCCACTTTTCAGATTCATATCGATTTGCGAAATATTTGTTCAATTGTAAAGGATTAGGAAAGTTTCGATGACGATATTCCACGTACAACTATTGGTGGTTGGGTAAAATAGTGCGGAAATGGTATTTGAAAAGTGCATCAGGTACAATACATATGCGCATCGATGTGCGAAACGTTTTAAGAAATAATGGCAACGGTGAAGTTGTCAATGCTAAAGAAGTTAGCGGGTGTACGAAGATGGTTTCTAATTATAATTATTGTTTACTTATTCCAATAAAATTAATTTTTTCCAAAAAGAGTCTTTACCTGCAAAGTCCAATCTCCCGTTTGCTTGTTACGGGTACTGACGAAGCGTTGATCTGATGTGTAAGTATTTTCAACCACTGTTAGCAAATGAAGATCTCTGTGTCTTATCCAGGAGACCTAAAGAACATATAAAGACATTATTTATGCTAATATTGTTTTATTTTGCAGTACAAATACTCTATATTTAATATTGGTACATAAACAATTTATGAATAGTACAAAAAGAAAAAATAATTGCGTTTGCTAACCGTTTTGTTTCCGAGATTTTTAATGCGACAATTAAGGTAAGCAGTTTTTCCGACCAGAGCTGTTACATTTCGCGATGCAGATACATCAAAATAAGCACTTTTCTCTAGCGGTTTATTTCTTTGTTCGAAATTTTCTTGTAAAAATGAAAATTCTTCTTTCGCATCAAATGCCTTACTATAATTGTTTGTTGAATCTACAGATAAATTACTTAAGTCGTATATCCTCCGTTCACTTATACCACCATCTGGAATTAATTAATAAATAAACAGTTTTTTTTAGGAATATTCTTAACATTAATAAACTGAATATAAAATGGTTGCATTAGCTCTCAATGTCTTAGAAAATAAATATTTAAATTAAGTAAATTTAAAAAACATTAACACTTTCAGAAATGTTGTTTGTGTAATAATAAAATAAAATTATAAAAGAAAATGTATGAGTATATCGAAGCTGAGAAAAGATAAATTAATAAGAAAAGACAAAATCTGACTGACAAAATATTGACAATCATTTTGTAACTATAAAGAAATTGTTATTAAATATATTAGCTTACCCGTGAACAGCAACAAAATTAGCAGTGCTAAAAAACACGTTTCCATGATTCAGCTTTAAAAATAAGTTTTGTTCTAAAAATAAAAATTGAATTAATTAAAAAATTATAAAAAAATTAACATTATATCATACATATGTATATACATATTTTGATGTTAAAAATAAGAAATATAGAAATTTTTAAATTAGCAAAAATAATATATTTATGGAAAACTGCCATGGCAAACTCTAAGCAAAGATTAAATCGGAAAGTGTGATTTGTGGAAAGATGTGTTTTTCAGGTCTTACCTTACGAATTGATTAGCAAATATATAATCAAGAAAAAATCTGTTTATTAAAAGCAGGTAGCAAGCAGTACTTAATTTTACAATTTTGGCACCGCGCTCCAAATTTGTCAAAACTCTGTATACCGAAAACTAACGATACCTTTTCATTTTCAACGAGTTGAACCATACAACGATTGGCGCAAAGCACACCCAAGTATTTCGTGAAACCCATCGTTGACCCTAACCCCGGTCCAGTGAAATTACAGTACAAATGCTGATATTCTGAGTGACAAAAGTAAAATACCATAAAAATATCAAAACAAAATTCTATTATGTTATACTTTGGATAGCTGTAGTCCCAAGACGGGAATTTTTATTGATACTGCCAAAATTTCTAGAGAAGTCGCACTCTACCAGGGTCCACCGCAAAAGCGATGCCACAAATAAGGCGGTATTGCAGAAGGACGAGAGCTGTTGGTATACTGACAACGGATATTGGAGGAACGCCAAAATAAAAATGGCATGCTTGATTGAGGCAATGAGGAAGAGCAGATATAAAAATACATAATGCTTGGAAATTTCATCAGCACGTAGAAAGAGCATACTCGTAATTAAAGCACATTCAGATTCCCTTAGGGATAAGAGTGGGAACGAGGTAATTGATTCATATGCAGTGCTGAAAATCTGGAAGGATAAAAGCAAATATTTCGATGTTAGCAGAGTAAATTGTGGTCAGATAGACTACAATTATTTCCACATGAATAGAAAAAGGTTTAGATCAGACGGTGCTGCGTTATTTTGGTGCTACTGCCGATCTTTTGATAAGAGGCGGAGTTTATTTGGTAAATATCATACACCAATTGATCTGTAAGATGAGGTCAGATATAATTATACTGAATCTGTAACGTTTCCACAGTCTTCGGGGAGAATATTCTGTTACTGTGGCAGCTACGGTATGAGTATGAGTCTCCTGAATATCATATCATATCTCATATCATATTTTTTGTATTGTGTTGTTGCTTGTGGTTTTCAGTCTAATAAGTGGTCTAAAATCGGATAGATACTGGTCTATCCTAGGTAGATCTCACAGAACTCGCGTACATTAAATCTGAACCTGTTGATCCATTGTAAGGTTACCAAATTTAGTGTATGCATCTCTCAAAAACGGATTCTGGCGAAGTGACTTGGCATAATGTTCTCCAACATCATATTTGATAAAAAAAATATCCCAACCTTACAATATAACATCGAAGGACGTAATTTGTCAAAAAGCACAACTGTCAAGGTCACAAATCAGTGGACTTGTAAGACATAAGCCGATCTCAATTGATGCTTTGTCGGACTTATTGTAGAATAAATAAAACAAAATAAATCCATTTCATAAATAATAAAGACAACTGCCTAAGAGAGCCTTATCTTCTATCGCATATTTCCGGATTTAAACAAAAGTGGATAACAATGCACTTTGAGAAACTCAAATACTTCCATTTACAAGACCATAAATACAATACATTGTGGAACAACAACGATCTGTGCGGCTATACGGCGCGGGTGCCGATTCATGGGCTATTGTCCAAGACACGTTGAGCAAATAAATATCTGGAGAGTCCGCGAATCCAATAATCCATTTTCCGAAAAACTTAACACATGCTTTGGCATCATAAGTGTAGTCATACCCACTTGAGTGTTAAGTTCTTTAAAAAAAGGAAGATGAGATTTAATACAGGGTTTCACCGAAGTTCTTGTATCATATATGGTATATGAAACAAAAGTTGCATGCCAGCTTTTTATTCCCTTTGTCCTCTGCTTAATGTCATTTTTACTCGTATATGTTAAATCTTTTAATTTTAATGTACATTTTTTAAATTGTGCATCAGGTGGGAATAGAACGAAGTTGACCAGCAAATAAAAAATATTTTCAATCTTAAGAATACGGAGGAATCCATAGTACAATAATACGAAATACAAATCGTAGTGCTCTTTGAATAGAAAAAGGTGGAAATATGTTAATGCTTATGACAACAATTATTTATATTCTTAGCGTATTGTTTTTCTCTGTTTTTAAATATTGCAAAGTATATACTCGAATTATACAAAACGAATATAATAACGCATATTGTTAGTGATTTTGATTCGTATAGGTGAAAGAAGAAATACAGATAAAAAGGATGCAATAATGCCATACCTTTGGACTCCCCCAAATAGGTTTTAATATCATATTCTGTCGATCGTTTAAAAAACTAAAAAATAAAGCCGTGAAAAAATTATATTCTTCCGTTCCGAAAGTTATTTATTTCGAGAATAAATGTGAGCAAAACGTGAATAGTAACACTTATATTTTATTATATTTTAAACTAAAACATTTAACAATCGAAAGTAAGATAAATTGTAATTAGATTCTCAAAATATAATTCATTTCAGCTATCAAAAAAGAGACGTTTTGGAGAACCGATGTGTATAAAATCTAATTAAGCTTTTAAATATTCTCAGCCACGCCTCAATTTTCCAAACAATCCTTTCAACAAATATTAAAATAACTTTTTTCAACACCTTATGTCATATTACTAGTACTATAATATGTAGAATACCCTCATTTTTGAGCACATCTTATCACAATTTAATCTTCAGGAATCGTACGATTATTTGTTATGGAATTGGAATATGGTAAAACGAAAACCAGTAAATACGAGTAGTAAGGTTAGGTCAAGAGATTTTTCAATGTATTAAAACATTTGTAAGTTTGCCATTGATTATAATTCGTTAAAGTATTTAATTTTTGCCTGATGTCGTTTAGACTATCTTTATAATGAGAAAAAAATGTATACTTTAAGATAAACTGTATAGTAAATATGGCTATAAACTAGCATATACGTAGAATCGAAACGGGGTAGTTTTTGAAGGCTGCAGGCCAGATAATTTATTGTCCTCATTATCATACACAGGCAAAGATGTCAATGGATTCCTTTTGATTCGAATATATTTATTCATAACGAAATAGATTTAAGCACTTTGTAAAGAGTTCGTAAACAGACACTAAAAGTAGAAATCCATACGATTTTGACATGACAATTTTTTTTAAATAATTCACTTAGCTGTATTATAAATAATAATAAATAAACGGGTTCCCGGAAATTTCCTGAATGCATAAATAATATTATAAAAAAGCACTTACAATTTTCTACATATCTGTGCCGAGTTATTAGATAAAGTCATAGAATTTGTTATTATTTAATATGCATATTTCCACACGAATTTCATTATTTTTTTATTAAATTTCAAATCACATTTGACACTAAACAGATATTATTTTCCTAAAATTGTAGAATTAAAATAAAAATCATGTTATTAGATACCAACGACACATGTATCGATATAAACAATAATGTACAAGGAATTTGTTTTCCAGCTTTTATTAAAGGTTTCCATACTTAATTTTTTGCTAGCAAGATTGTTTTTTTGAAATCAGTTAGCAAGCACGTTAATTTTTAACTTTTTTCATACAGAAAACAATTTTTTTTTAATGAAATCATACACATTGAATACGTTAAATGAAGGTAAACATTTGGTCAAATATGAGGGCATATTATTCAAACATGCGTAGAAGGACTTTGTTTTTTGTGCGGTGGGCGAAAGGATAGTTAGGATTTTGCAAAGTTTTAAGCTTTTTACAAAACTTTTGTAAGTATTCTTATATTCAACAATGCTTATTAGACAAGCTTTTCCGGAAGCAATGTAAATACACAACTTGAATATAACATTAATGTGAAAATTAGTTATTTTGCAAATAGAAATAAGGAATTTCTGGTAATGATGCAGATAACTTCTAAGCAATGTAACTAAAGAATGACTAACAATATGGAACTGCAGTGATTTATTCAAATGTTAATATCTTGCGTTACAAACCTGTAGTAAAACAAATAGGGCAAGTCCTGTATTCAAGAAAATTTGGAAAATTAATAAAGTACATACGAGTACAATACCTAATGTATTGTAATAAAACTGTGGAACTAGATGCTGTAGTTTTGCCTATATTGTGTTACTGCTGTTACTTCTATTGTACAATTAGTATTTTTCTAACTTTCTGATAGACAAATTCTTATATTTACACAGAAAACTGAAAAGGAAAATTTAGTGATACCTTTGCGTTTTAAGGTGTCTATAATGTTTCTAGGCAGATTCTAAGAAAATGTCTGTGGACATGTATGTTTTTTTTTTTGTTGTTGCACCATGTAATCTTTGGAAGATACTAGTAGCCCAGGCTACCAGCATGCAAGATTCGTTAGCCTGATTTTTCGATTCAAGGAATACGCCGACGTAACTAAACCACACCCTACACATTTCGACCACTCTCTTCGCGGGACTGCCGTTAGGTATTACTTCGCGTTGGTGGTAAGCAATCTAGGCTATGTCTCCTGTATTTGCAGCATCTGCAGTTCTTATTCTTTCAATACTTACCAGCTCGTTTTGCACGTTTGTTATGGATGTGAAAATCTCCACCCAATTTTCTTCTGAGCGCAACATTAGGTCAATAATTGACCTAATATAGGTTTGGTATGTCAGTTCTCCATTCCAGAAAACGTATGCAATAGAATATTGCATGCTCTGTTCCCCATGATTTGGACAGTCTGGAAAAAAGGGGATCTATCGTGGCTGAAGCGATGTAGATATTTTCGATAGCCACCGTGACCAGATAAAAACTGCCTAATATGGTAGTTACAGTTTCCATACTTTCGGTTTGTCCAAACGTCTATGGATGGGATCAATCTGTAGGTACATCTGCCCTTCGTTGTGGTGTTTTACCAAGCTTGCTACCTGGCCATTGAAGTCGTTCTTTCTTTGTCCTTGATCCTTTTGATGTATGTCGCCTGTAGGTTACTAAAAGTTCTCCTATTATTGACTCTCTGCATCTCATCCGCAAGGTTATCGATGGGAATGACAAGAGCTGCTTCGTCCAAAATCGTTCTTAAGCTACTTATTACCATTATACCCCCACCCAAAGTGGGTATAATAGGACTGAGTTCACTACCTGGGATATTAAGATTCATCTAGCATATCCAGGTCTTCCGATGTTTGGTAATATTCCAGAAAGTGCTGCCTGGAGCATTGACGCCTTTTTACCCGAAGTCCATGTGAGACATAAAGCTTAGTCTATTGTCAAGTATTACTCCTGGATATTTATAGAGTTTTTTGATCCAATGGTTTGACTTCCTACCCACGTATCTCACATTTTTCTAGCTGATTATTAAGATAGCTTCGATTTTCTGATCTGTTAATTCTAGTCCGGTTTGTAACTGGCTTTTATATTCTTTGCAATAGTTAGAAAGGCGATGTTATCAGTGAATCTGATTATTTTTACTCTTGGTAGCAGTTTAATTTCAGAACTCCATCGTACATGATATTTCAGAGTAAATGGCCCAGTACCGATCATTGAGGGACTCCCGCGGAGATTTTATAGTACTTTTTTCGCTGTGTCGATTTCATATCTCAACTACGCAAGTAGTATGGTATATCCATTCTGATTAGTGACCTTCTCATAAATGACCAATTTGCAGTGTTAAATACATTTTTAATCTCCAGCGTCACTACCGCACAATATCCCTTTGTTCCCCATCGCCATCTTTCTCTGTTTATGGCTGCTATGCTTACCACCGATTTTGTGGCGTCGGCGGTGGAAAACGATATTCTCAATCCAAACTGTTAATCTGATAACGCTCCATTTTCTTCTACCACAGTGAGCATTCTATCATGTACTATATGCTCCATTCAAGTATTTTGCGATATGGTGCTGGTTCTCCAGGTGATTTGTTTCCCTTTTGGTAAGAGTAGCAAATGTTGCAGCTTCTACTGTTTGGGTAAACCCCATATTTCACACACTTTTGCATTGTTATTATAAATATGTCTGGCCTCCTTTGAACGGCGGCTATCACTTCCTTATTTGGGTTGGCATCTTGCATACATTGAGAAGTTCGCGTGGTGTTATTATCGGAACTGTTTCTGTGCTGGGTTCTATGATTATATTGCACAGAGTAGAAGGTTTTTGTGGGAATGGTGAGAAAAGGTGCTTTATAATAGACCTTAGCATTGTTGGACATGTCATTATCATTCTGTATGCCATGCCCCAAGGGTTTATGTTTGTTTTGTCGCACAGGCACTTGAAGCATCTTGCTTTGATCGCCTTCTTGCCAGTCGGAATATGTCTAATTGTTCTTGAAAACTGGTTCTCTTTATAGAACGTTGCACTCTCCGCCGGACTTGTAAGTAGTTCACTTTGAGTGCTTTTATTTCTTGACTTCACCAGTAGCATGGTGTACCTCTTTTACTGGGTATTCTGGTTCTGAGCATTGTTGCATCATATGCTGTAGTTATAGTGCGAGTGAGGTGGTGCAACAAATTCTCCGCTATTTCGCTGTCGGCTAACTGGCTGATATTATAATTTCGATGAACATGTCCTTGTCGAAGTTTTTATCTTTCCATTTTGGGTCCGTTAGCTTACGGCGCGGGTTGACCTGTTGTTCTTTAATATCAATTACAATTGCCTGATAGCCACGATGGGTATATTTTTGGCTGACCCACCCCGCTGATCTACTGTGTTGAGCAGTAGGAAGTTACTCATGAAGGTATGATAATATCGATGATTAATCCTATTCCCGCATCCTAATCTAAGGATGCGAATGTTTCTAGTAGGATACGTCCTCTGGCATTGGTGAGCCTGCTACTCAACTCTGTTGCGCATGCATTAAGGTCTCCGCCTATATCCATTAGAGATCTTTCAGGTGCATCTGCAATAACGCTTCCTAGAATTACCTGGAATTCAGGTATCGTCCAACTAGGCCGCCCGTAGCAGCTGTAGAAATTAATCCCGTTCATTTTTGCACGATCGTAGCCATCCGCCTGATCACTGGAGTTCTCCGGATGGTCCTTCTTGCAGAAGAAATGAAGCGGGTCTTTGCTGCAGTCTTTGCTTTCTTCCCCACATTTGGAGCGGTCCATCTCATTTTTGCATTGGTGTGCAGTGTGGTCGAATTCAAGGCACCTGAAAAATGTAGTTAGAATTTTTCGTTCCCGGACGCGGGAGTTTATCAATTCAATTTTGATTCTACTTAACTTAAAAATTTTGTTTGGACTGTTTGGAGACAAGCTTACCATAATTACGTTTACATTGTCTATTGAGCTGGTATTGCTGTCTGGCTGATTCGCAGATCTCCTCCTTCGTCGTAGCCTGGTCGGTGTCCTTTACTTCCAGAGTAAGAAGGTAAGAAGGGGATGCAAACATGTCCATTACTTTTTAAGTTATTAAAAAAAAAACTTACACAGAATAAGTTTTTTCTTAAAAATATTATCCTATGCGTTTCTAGTGAAATGTAATCTTTTCACTTTTTCACTATTGACAATTATCTACTCACCGATACTAAAGTTTTTGCTATCTAGGTTAAACCTATGCTCTCGAGATCATTGCGCTCTCTGTCGGCTTGCATCTACTGCAGTTTGTTTTAATGCTCAAAAACCTCAGACGTAAGTGGTAATAGGTTCGCTGTGAATGTACTTTCAGTTAGTCCTTTAAAGTGTCACGATCCTATTCTCAAATAACATAAAATATTAGGGGTTATTCTAGATAATGAACATCTCTACTTAGATAAGTTCAAACGAAGACTATCAAAGCGCGGTTGGTTTCCGACACCACAAAAAGTATTTCGTGATTTGCTTTGAAATGTTAAAGTTACACATAGCTTACCAACTAGCTTGTTTATCGCTAGTTTTCACAATTTGTTCGGGGTTTTAATATAATGGCTAACTTTGATATTTACGTTATGCAGTGGCTTGGTGCTCACAAACAAGCACTTTGTATAAACAAGCTTAGAAGTAAAGGTTCTTACAACAACAAACTAACACAATCCATGCTCGGCCGCCACGTATGGCTTTTGTTCGTAAACACAATTACAATATACATTTCATTTTTTAATAATTAGTATCTTCATTGAGATTGTAATAATTATTGTAACTGAGCTACAAATAAATTTGAATGTAACTACTAATTTCTAATGTAAACAAGTAAACCTAACGTAAGGTTATGATTTTGATATTGAAAAGACGTGTTTTATTTTAATCCGTATTTTTCTACCCCGTTCCACCCTACACATATTAAACACAAAGTTAAAAACCCTACACACCCCAGCACTTTATCCATCGAGACGGATAAAGTTATTCTAACCAAAAACCTTTTTCCGCAAAATAAAAAAATTAAAATTTGCAAGGTGCAAGCCCACAAATATACATATATACATACATATAAAAAAATCATATGGTCTTTATAGATATTGATAGTTAATAGACTACACAAATCATTAAACATTTTTAAAATAAAACAGAAAGTGCAAGTGCAAGAAAAAAGTGCCAGTGCTCAAAAAATATATATACGAGTAAATATAAATTACAATACAGATTAAGTACGTTCATACATATATCCCCTCGCGGTCGGTGTCTTGTCCCTTGTCTTGCTCCTTTTAAAGACTCTTTAGGTCGTTGTGCATAAATCCCATTTCCCTTGCCGTGTAAAAATTAATTTATTTTCAACTTTAACCTCAACTGTCACCAGCTGGGCAAAGCTGACCAAAGGTTGTAAGTTGCTGAAATAAAATATTAATTAACTAATATCATTTAATAACAAAAAATTGTATCAATAATTTAATAAATACTTGATACATACACACATTGCTTTATAATTGGTTTACAAAAAACCTTTAAAAATGTCGAAATTGTCAACGGGTGCAGATCAGAAAGGTGTTCTGGAGCAGATTCTTCGTGACCATTCCAACTTCAAAAGGACTGGAGCATCACGTCGTACAGCCAGTTATCTCTCAGGTCGTCTTCATATTCTAGAAGGGAAATTCAAAAATGAGCTTGGTCTTCAAGTGAAGCCTCGACGAGGAGAAATTGAAGAAGGTCTGGAAGAGGAAGATTTTGATGAAATTTCTGTTACAAGAAACATACTCGTATTTCACTTACCGAGGGGAATTGGCCGATGCTATCGACAATCCCAAGTCAGCACCTAAGGAGAAGAATGTGGAAAGTGAATCCACAGGTGTTTCTTGTAATGAGCTTTCATTACCCCAAATTCAAATTCCGCATTTCGGGGGCTCGTACACAAAATGGCGGGCTTCCCATGATGTCTTTAGTCCACACGAATAAAAGACTGGGTGAAATTCAAAAACTTCACTGCTTAAAATCTTCTCTTGTCGTATTCTGGCAATTATGATAAAGCATGGGAACCGCTTGTTTCCAGATACAACCACAAGCGAGTGTTGGTAAATGCTCACTTGCAACTTTTTTTTGAACAGCAGCAGTTAACAAAGGAGGCTTCAAGTAATAATAAAGTATCTACTGGATACGTCCCAGGAATGTTTCCATGCCCTTGAAAATTTCGGATTGCCGGTTGGTTATTGGGATGACATGTTTATATATACATATCTATACTGGTTCAAAAATTACCTGGTTTTACTCAGAGTTTGTGGGAGGAAATGTTAGGAAAAAAACGTGGAAACACGTTTTAGAACCGTTTAGAACTAAAGGATAGCGGTTCTTCTTCACTCAAAGCTATTGCTGTAGAGAAGAAAACGGTGTTGCACGTCGGGAAGAAGCAGTTTCCATGCCAGGTATGTGGTAGAGGTCAGCACTCCCTTCGGACTTGTCAAAAGTTTATTGACATGGGGGTCTGCGAACGATCTAAGGCAGTCGACAGAATCGGGGTTTGTCGGAACTGTTTGGCGTACAGTCATAAGACGAACCAATGTCAAATCAGTGCGCGCAGCTATTACTGCATGCAGACACACCATTCTCATTTCATTTCATTTCATTTCTTTATTCATTGAAAGCTTACACATTAAGATAACAATAATCTTATAAACTAGTGCAAGGCTTAAATATAATTTATTTAGAAAAGCGGAAAAAGCTACATAACATGTTAGCGTTAAATTAATAATTCAATAATTAGAGTTTTTCTCTTTCTGTTTCTTAAATACGATAAGATAAATAAAAAAAAAAAAAAAACAAGGAACTCGTAATATGAAATATACTCGTACCTTTTTTCCTATTCTTCACACTTCCTTGCTCATAAACGATCAAAACTAAAATGAAAAATATGTCAGAAGTGGAACGATATGGAAAAAAACGATTGTCTCTTTCGGACATTCTTCCTGCTCGCGCCAAGACATTTTGGTTAATGATTTGGGTTTTCGTCGTGTAGCAGCAAAGGTGGTGCCAAAAGACCTCAAAAACAAAAAACAGACCGTGTTTACGTTGCAAAAGAGATGGTTTGCGAGGCTGAATCTGATCTCACAATCATCAAAAAAGGATCATTACTACAGACGAGACGTGGGTTTATGAGTACGACACGCAATCCAGACATCAGGGAGGTGAATGGCGTTCACCAAATGCAGCCGAGACAAAAAAAAAACACGTCGTTTTCAATCAAAAAAGAAAGCAATGTTTTCATAGATTACAACGGTGTAGTGCATCATGAATTTTTGCCAGAAGGCCATACAGTAAACAAAGAGTAATATTTGGGCATTATGAGACGTTTGCGTGAAGCAATTCGCTGAAAGAGACCAGAATTGTGAGCAGAAAACTCGTAGATTTTGCACCATGATAACGCACCGTCGCACAGTGCCATCATTATTCGTATTTTTTTGACGAAAAATTCAACAAATACCATCCAACAGCCACCGAATTCACCTGATTTGGCTCCCTGTGACTTCTTTTTGTTCAATCGAGTTAAAAAACCACTACGGGAAACGCGTTTCAGCAGCCAAGAGGAATAAATTCCGGGAACCTTTTGATCAAGGTTGTACGTGCTTATAAAACGCATTGAAAATTTATAACCGCTTTTAAATATCATATAAACATTTTCAAATCGCATAAAAAGATTTTACTCTCTCGCTGATGAGAGCATTCTTTCATCATCTGGCAGGTATTAGTTGTATATTTAAAATGTGGGGTTGCAAACGAAATATTTGGAAAGAGAAAGAAATAAGAACAATGCATCAGGGTTAGTGTGAAGTGTCAGTTCAACCACCTGTTTGTTAAAGTTCTCTCAATTATCTCTCGCCCATTTTGGATAATTTCATATAAAAACCAGCATTTCTACGGGTATTGAACCAATGCGGATTGCTTCAATACACATTGAGCTGTGGGATAAACTGGGTATATACATATGTAGATACACCTAATTCGAGAAGAGAACGGGTGTGTGAAGATATGAGTCAAACAAGTAGAGATAGCAAATAATACTGATATAATCATACATATGTATATATGTATTCATAATGAGTCCATCTAAAGTGCTGAAAGTTTTAGACCAATTAGCATTAAACCTATACCCACATTACCACTGTAACACAAAGGAAGCCACTGAACTTTGTGTACAATTGTTGTTGTAATTATTTTCAGATTTAACCACAGCCACCACATATCTTGCTTGCCCGATAGCCGTGGGCAGAATGATCATAAAATCACCATTCGCCATTATTGCTGGCTGAAGCTTTTGAGAACACAAAAATTAATTTGTGTGTAATAATATGTGTGGTGGTGTTGTCATTTGCGTTTTTTTCTCCTCTTTTTGAGAAACCGTTAAAATGTAGTCAAACCATTTTTTTCGACTTTGTATTTTAAACTTTATTCGCGCGCTATTTTAATGCATTGCAACAAAGCAGTGCAATAAGTGCTCATATTATTGTTGGACTATGTGCGTTTTAGTGATATTGTGTTAAATAATAGTGGTTCAAATTACTGTGTTGTGTCGGTGTTAATGTTGTGTTTAAGAAAAAAGGATTATTTTCGCGGTGTTTTGAAGCTAGAATTCATTGACTCTGCAATTAGTGATCATATTTAATAGCGTAAGTATTAGTAGTGATATCGTGTCAAATTAATAGTGATTAATTAGTTTTAAGCAACTGTGTTGTGGCTAAATAGAAAAATGGCTACAAAGTCTTCAAAGGAATTAAGTGCAGAAAAGAAACAACTAATTGTTAATGCAACTAACAAATTGTATGGCCTTTTTAAAAATAAAACGGAATCCGCGAGAAAAGCAGCTGATGTCTGTTCTGTTACGGAACGAACTGTATATAGGCTTTTAAAGGAAAATAAAATTAAAGGCCACAATTCGCCTTCAAAGAAGAAAAATAATTCTGGTCGCAAAAGCAGGAAGAAGATCTTAAATTTAAATTCGTCAGATGTGGGATATGGACGTTATCGCCGAGGAAGCAGTCGAAAGATTAGTAATAAATATAAATACCGATAGTAGCAGCACTAACTTTTCATAAGATTAATAGATTTTAATATTATTAATAATGAAGTTATTTTTACTTTAAATTAATGAAATTTTATATTTTTACATTATACTTTACTATATTTATTATGAATTATATTTTTGTTTACTATATTTATCATGAATAAATGAAAATACATATATTTTTTAGTTCTTTTTTCTGTTTGCGGAAATTTTTTCTTTTTTAAACAAGCTAAAAAGGGATTAGGCCTACTGTGGATACCCTTAAAAAAACGCGCCACCGCTTGGTGGTGAGGAAAAAGATAAATGAAATTTATATCGTTCAGCAATATTTTTATTTGTTTATTTTAAATGGGGAGATGGTAACCCTACGCGAAATGCTCTTTCTCTTTGTGGTGATTCATCATATACACCATGGCAACCCTATGAGAGCTTTAAAGAGGGACACATTTATGCATGTTATTGCAACCAGACTAAGAGGCAAATGTCCTAACTTCCCTGTACTGACATTTATTCTTAGATAAACTATAGTATATTTAAAATTAGAAGATTCAGTTGCTCTTTATTCAGAAATTAACTTAGTAAAAACTATTGTAAACTAAGAACCATAAGCAAATCAATCAGACAAAAAAGAGCTTTATTAAACATCGTAGGCAGAGCTCAAAATTGGTTATTCAGGAAAATGGATTACGTTGATCGACAAGATATATAGGATAATTTACAGGTAACTGGCAGGAATAACTATAAAGCTAGTGAAGGTATTAATAAACAAGTTAAAATAAACGACCATTTTAATAAAACATTACATGTTTTAAACATAGAAAGTGATAGTAATAAATTTCGGTAATTATGTCGTTGAACCGCCACAACTCCGATTTTCATGGCATTTTAGTATTGTATGTTGCATATTATTGTCATCCTGAACAAGCATATATAAAGGGTGATTCTTTTAGAATTTTAGAGGAACTTCTGCCAGTGGGAATTTTATGATATTTCACGTGTCACACTGATATGGTATTTTTGTTCTCAATTGCTTGACATTTCATCAGCCCGGGACAGCGTCTACAAATTTTATTTATTTTATTTTCCAAGGAAACACTACAAATAAATTTTTAAAGGGCGGAATCTTACGCCGGGGTACTACGCCATGTGGCGGGTGTCTACAAATTATTCAGCTATATTGCAAAAATCAGCGTTCGGCGAGGAGCGCTTTCGAGCACTTAGAATAACTTATGGTCCATATAATCGGCCTACCGAACACAAAATTCGCTATACCATCAAAAAGTTTGAAACCGAATCTAGCACGTACTGAAGAAAATATATTGTACAACTGTAGTATTGGCGGAAACCGGATTGCATTGTAGATAAAAGATTGCATGAACGGATATGGGCATTTATTAGCTTTTGCATGATACTGTGATAACCACTTAAATGTGAGCAGCGACATCTAGCAGAAAATGTCGAAGACCAGAAGATTTCGATATTTGAATAACAAAGTCTCGACTGGAGAGTGGAATCGAATTTTCTAGCAAATTGGAAATTGTATGGGACGCTGGATGGCGAGGATTGTTCTCGAAGTATGTCATTCGAGTATAAATACCAGCATCCCAAAGGTATGCAAATCAGTTCTAAAGTGTAATTTGAAGTGTTAATTAGGAGAAGTGATTAAGTGGTTTAAGTAAAAGATAAGAAAAGTATAAGTGGTTGAGAAATTGGATTGTCCTGAGAGAAACAATTAAATAGTGAATTGTAACTGTACTGAATAAAGCGATTTGTATTGAAAAGAATAAGTTCTATCATTTGTACCCACACAAACATTCTACGTTGGTGTCAGAAGTGGGATATGACTTATTGTGTGAAAAAAAGAAGAAAAAAAGTGTTTTCTGACTAGCTAGAATGGATCGAAAACTATTGCAGTTGACCCTCGTCCAACTCAAATCCGAGTTGAACAAGAGAAGCCTCAGCGCCAGTGGATGGAAAAGTGACCTGGTGCTCCGACTTCAGGAGGCTTTGAACAACGAGGGACATGATCCTGATGCATATTCCTTTGATGTTGACGAGGATGAACAGACAAGTACCGGCAATGACATGGCTGCAATGATGCAACTCCTCTTATTAAAAATGGACGAACAGAAGAACAGTCTCGACCAACAAAAGAAAAATCTGGAAGAACAGAAGAACAGTCTGGAACAAAAAATGGACGAACAGAAGAACATTCTCCAGAACAGTCTGGAACAAAAAATGGACGAGCAGAAGAGCAGCATTGAACAAAAATTCAACGAACAAACCAACAATCTGCACGGTCTTCAACAGAAAATGGATGAACAAAAGAATAATCTGGAAGAACAAAAGAACATTCTCCAGCAAAAATTCGAAGAAATCGATGACAAATTTGAAAGAATAGAGAAGAACGTTGATGACAAATTTGATAGAATAGAGAAGAACGTTGATGCCAAATTTGATACAATAGAGAAGAATGTTGGCGAAAAATTCGAAGAAATGGACAGCAAAGTTCAGCAACTGGCAAAAGAGCTCGACACAGTGCGAAAACAGAAACTGCGAGAATGTTCTTTAAGCGGTCCAAGGAGAAAAGAGTTGAAGCCTCCCTCATTCGATGGACAGACCTCATGGTCTACCTATAAGAAGCAGTTTGAAATGGCTGCCTGTGCAAACGACTGGGACAATGAGGAAAAGTGCTTTGCCCTAACAATGGCCTTGCACGGTCCTGCAGCAGAATTGTTGCAAACAGTAGACATCGAAAAGCATAAAGATTATGTGACTTTAGTGCAGGCTATCGAGAAACGGTTTAGGGACAGCCACATGCAGGAGGTCTACAAGGTCCAATTGCAAAGCCGAACGCAGCAAAGAGGAGAAACACTGCAGCATCTCCAAGCAGACGTGACTTGCACATCTGTCATACCCCACCGCAGGCCAGGAAATTATCGACGAAATGGCAAAAGATGCATTTATCAGGGGAATTGCAGATTCGAAGCTACAGTCAGCAGTAAGGATGGCCGGGAAAAGAACCCTTGCTGAAGCACTTGCCTTCGCTCTGGCGATGGAAGCAGCCAATCAGGCTTCCAGGGGAACACATTTCGTCAGGGAAGTAGCATCTGTCGAATGTTCCTGCACAAGAATTAGTGCCGAGGAACGAGATACTCGACGGGATAGACGAATAATGCGCTGCTGGAATTGCAATAAAATAGGACACCTTCAAAGGCAGTGTAAAGAACCGGTGCGACGAAAAGACTGCCCTCATTGTGGTGACAAGCAAATAGAGGAAGAAACCCGCAGAAACAGCTATCAAGAAGCCGGTCAACCTTCCCGAAGCCATCAGTCGGGAAATGCTTAAGCACCAACTTCGCGGGGCAGAAGTTGGTAGCAGGAGTCGACGGCCCCAGGACCATCATCCAAGTCTCGCTGGCAAAACGACGCAGCGAAAGCCTTCTAGTAGAAGTAGTCAGTGGAAAAGAAAAATGGATGGCAACAATAGACACCGGTGCCACGGCCTCAATCATCAGGAGGAATCTTGTGCAGAAGACTTGGCTGCATAACACTAGCAGCTGCAGCTTGCGAATAGCTACAGGAACAACGATTAAGGTATATGGTGAAGTCCGCATAAAAATCCAACTGGCCGGAATAACATTCACTCACGCGTTTCTGGTAGCTGACATATGTGACGAGTGCATCATTGGTACAGACTTCATGAGAGAGCATGGACTTGTAGTCGACTTGGGGGCACAAACCTTGAAATACGGAAACATGGAGATACCAATGATATACGGAAACGCCAATACCACAGTCTCAAATGTCGTCATCTGCAGCAATCAGAGTCTAGAGCCTTCGTCAGAAGCAATTTTGTGGGCAAAAGTGGAAGGTGGTCCTGGTAGCCACCGATTCTATTTGATGGAGCCAGAAAAGAAAAGAGACTTTATGGTGGGAAAGAACTTAGTGGAGCCAAAGAACAACATGGTCCCTGTAAGGATTCTAAATCCAAAGACATTCAGTGTAAAGGTGAAAAAGGGGGAGATAATGGGAAAATTCGTACCTGTTGAGGCTATATCGACCACAACGGAAAAAAAGGGTGCAAAACCGGTCACAACAGTTCAGAGCATAAAAATCAAGAACAAAATTCTCAGCCTCTGTAATCTGGACGAAGATCAGCGAATCCTGGCAGAAAAACTAATCGGTTAGTACGCTGATATATTTGCTACACAAGACGGAGAATATGGACGTACGCATATTGTTCAACACCACATTGACACCGGAGACGCTCGACCAATCCGTCAACCTGCAAGGCGTCTTCCATTGGCAAAACAAACAGAAGTTGCCGAAATGATGTCGAAGATGAAAGCTGAGGGAGTGATTGAAGAATCGCAAAGTCCGTGGGCATCTCCAGTGGTCCTCGTGAAGTAGAAAGATGGCAGCACGAGGTTTTGTGTAGACTACCGACGTCTCAATGATGTCACTAAAAAGGACAGCTACCCACTTCCGAGAATCGATGACACTTTGGATATGCTTTCTGGAGCGAAATGGTTTTCAACATTTGACTTGAAGAGCGGTTACTGGCAGGTAGAGATAAATCGTACGGACCGTGAGAAAACTGCCTTCACTACAGGAAGCGGTCTTTGGCAGTTTGCAGTGATGCCGTTTGGACTGTGCAACGCTCCGGCCACCTTCGAGCGACTAATGGAACGAACATTGCAAGGACTCACCTAGAAAACCTGCCTAGTATATTTAGACGACGTTATCGTCATAGGTAAGACGTACGAGGAGCACCGCGAAAATCTAAAAGAAGTGTTTGAGAGGCTGCGAAGTGCTCATTTAAAGCTCAACCCAGAAAAGTGTGCCTTGTTCCGTCCGGAAGTAAAATATCTGGGTCACATTATATAAGCGGAAGGAGTAAGAACGGATCCTGACAAAATCGAAGCCGTGAAAAGTTGGCCTTCTCCAAAAGATAAACACCAACTGAGAAGCTTCTTGGGACTCGCCACGTATTACAGAAGGTTCGTAAAGGATTTTGCTGGCATTGCGAAGAGCTTGCATCAACTTACAGAAAAGGCCGACAGTTCAGGTGGTCTGGAGAATGCGAAAAAGCATTTCAAGAACTGAAGCAACAGCTGTGCAATGCCCCCATCTTGGGTTACCCGACGCCCGGAAAAATGTTCTTCGTGGACGCAGACGCTAGCAATGTTGGGGTCGGAGCTGTGATTTTCCAGGTTCATGATGGTCAAGAGAAAGTGGACGCATATTACAGTAAAGTACTCTCCAGACCTGAAAGGAACTACTGTGTAACCCGGCGCGAGCTTCTGGCTTTAATTCTGGCTACGAAGCATTTCCATAAGTACCTCTACGGACAAAAGTTCATTCTCCGGACAGACCACGCAGCTCTGAAATGGCTACTCCAATTTAAGAACCCTGAAGGCCAAGTTGCAAGATGGATCGAGCAGTTGCAGGGCTACGACTTTGAAGTGCAACACCGCAAGGGAACACTCCACTCAAATGCTGATGCTCTCTCTCGTCGACCGTGCGGAGTAAAATGAGAACACTGCAATCGTAAAGAAGCAAAAGAACAGGCAACTATCCAAATGATCAAGACTGAGCCAATAGAGGGTTGGAGTATAGACGAAATCCGTTCCTCCCAACAGGCAGACAATGACATCGAACCAATATTGGCCTGGAAAGAGCACGAGGAAAGACCAAGCTGGCAGCAGATATCAGATCGGAGCCAAACTCTGAAGGCATACTGGGCACAGTGGGACTCGCTTTTTGTGCAAGATGGATTGCTGAAGAGAAAATGGGAAAGTGCAGATGGGACAACATCTCGTATGCAGCTAATTGTGCCACGGTCCAGAGTCAACCAAGTGCTCCATGAAATACATGACGGAATCTCAGGAGGCCATTTGGGAATAAACAAGACGTTGGAAAATGTAAGGGAACGTTTCTATTGGCTAAGCGCTAAACAGGATGTCGAGAATTGGTGCAAAAAGTGCATAAGATGTGCAGCTACCAAGGGTCCAAAAGTAAAGCCACATGGACAAATGCAACAATACAATGTCGGAGCACCTTTCGAACGAATAGCCATCGACATCGCTGGGCCGTTTCCCGAAACCTTTAATGGAAACCGATATACCCTCGTAGTCATGGATTACTTCAGTAAGTGGCCGGAAGTGTTTGCCATCCCAAATCAAGAGGCTAAGACCGTAGCCGAACAGATAGTCAACAACTGGGTGAGCAGATTTGGGGTCCCAATGGAGCTGCACTCTGATCAAGGGCGAAACTTTGAATCAAAAGTCTTCCAGGAAATATGCCAATATTTGGGAATAAGAAAGACAAGGACAACGCCACTACACCCTCAATCTGATGGAATGGTCGAGCGATTCAATCGGACCTTGAATGAGCATCTATCTAAGGTTGTCAGCAACTGCCAGCGGGATTGGGATCGACACATACCCCTCTTCTTAATGGCCTACTGAAACGCGGTCCATAGCTCAACAGGGCACACACCATCCGAGATCTTATTTGGTCAAACGATTCGGTTGCCAAGTGAAGCAAAATTCGGATCCCCACCGACGGAGCCCAAAGAGGTGAACGAGTACGTGAATGACTTACGCAGCAGGATTCGTAAATTGCATGAAGACACCAGAGAAAAGATGAAGCTAGCAAGCAGCCGCATGAAAACTAGGTACGATATCAAGGCGAAATCTTCCGGTTTCAACGAAGGAGATCTGGTTTGGCTGTATAATCCTCAGCGTAAGAAAGGCAAATCACCAAAATTGCAACAGGACTGGGAAGGTCCATACAAGGTGATAACCCGCATTAATGACGTTGTCTACCGGATCCAGCGTGGGAATCGAGGAAAATTGAAAGTGGTCCATTTGGATAGAATGTGTCATTTCAACGGGATGCTGAATGACGAAGTTGTTCGGGACGAACAACTGTAGGGAGGGAGCAATGTGATAACCACTTAAATGTGAGCAGCGACATCTAGCAGAAAATGTCGAAGACCAGAAGATTTCGATATTGGAATAACAAAGTCTCGACTGGAGAGTGGAATCGAATTTTCTAGCAAATTGGAAATTGTATGGGACGCTGGATGGCGAGGATTGTTCTCGAAGTATGTCATTCGAGTATAAATACCAGCATCCCAAAGGTATGCAAATCAGTTCTAAAGTGTAATTTGAAGTGTTAATTAGGAGAAGTGATTAAGTGGTTTAAGTAAAAGATAAGAAAAGTATAAGTGGTTGAGAAATTGGATTGTACTGAGAGAAACAATTAAATAGTGAATTGTAACTGTACTGAATAAAGCGATTTCTATTGAAAAGAATAAGTTCTATCATTTGTACCCACACAAACATTTTACAATACGTTCAAACACTTTCGAGAAAAATGGTAGAATGGAAATAGGTCTATAATCATGGCTATTAGCGCTCTTTTGAATCGGTAGGACTTTCGCCAGCTTCCATTGGGTAGGAAAAACACTAGTTTTTAAGATGGTATTGAAACTGTGTGTAAGAAAGGGTAATATAACTGGTAGAATGGCCTTAGCAAAAACTGGGTGTATTCCATCTATACCGACCGCAGTCGATATTATAGATAAAACGCTTGCAACCACGTCTGCGCTAACAACCCCGGAGAACTCGAACATCCGTTCATTTGGGTTCTGCGTACCATTTTGGGATTCGGAAGTTCTTTGAGAGACTTGATTCAGAACCGGAAAAGGAAGCGTTACAAAGGTGTGATTGAGTGCGTTTACATCGATATTTGTCTCAAGACCTGTGTTACGCTTTCCAATTCCAATATCTCGTAGATTTTTCCAAAGTTGTCGACTTTTCATAGCTGGGTTTAATTTTTTACCATACATTTGCTTTTTTGCAGAACGAATTTTGGAAACCACCTGATTGCGTAGTGTACGGTAAAGACGTAGATGGGCGTCTATTCGAAAACGTTTCCACACGCTGTAGGCACGATTACGTTGTAACATGAGCATCCGAACTTCGTTTGAAAACCAGGGACATTGGTTATGTTTAGTCACTTTGACTTTAATAGGAACATGATTATTAAAAAGTGTTTTAATATTCTGAGTTAGGAACTCAACTTGATCACAAGGGCAGGACATACATGTAACACTTAGGTAGTTAATGTGGTCAAAATCTCTGTATTCATAAGTTGTTACAGACAGAATCATTAAAAAATCAAAGGTTAGTGTCTAGAGAATGCAGGTGTTGACAACTGATCATATAATAATACAAATTTTATTTCACTAACAAAGAAAACGTCTAATAGTGTACTAAATTCAGAAGAAAAATGAGTGGGGGACGTCATATTGACCGGGAACAAATTAAGTGCCTTCATCCCCAGGACAAGAGAACTCTCTGCTAAGAGGTTACTATTCAGATCACCACCAACTACTATTTTGGGATAGCATACGGAGATTGTTTCGAGAAGTTCAAACAATGGCGTGATGTCAATATGCTTATTAGGCCTATAAACTGACCCTAACAGCATGGTGCCTGTTTCTGATTTAAGTTCAACAAAAACATAGTCTATCTGACTGCTGACTCCTGATTTGCACTTCAGATTGCATGATATGCCTTCACGTATATAAATTGCCGATCCACCTCCAACTCTACCAATTCTATCACCACGAAAGAGCTTGTAACCATCCACCCTGTAGACACTATCCTTAAAATCATTAACAAACCATGTTTCAGAAACACAAACGGCATCAACTTTAGAACCTACAAAAATATCCCTAAACTCATCCAGTTTTGGATGCAAGCTCTGTGCATTTATATGACAAACTTGCAGACCGATCTTTTGGTTGCTTAAGACGCGCAACATAGCACGAACGACTCCATCACTACTCCCGTCCTTGGAATCACCATCAAACTTACTAATATCCATCGCTAAAGATTAAGCGTATTGTAGTACGAACAGTCCGAGTTCGGGACAATCAGACTAATAGAATTATAAAAAGAAAAATAAGAAAACAAAAAGTGTAAACGGAAAAAGATATGTATTGTGTTTATAGTAAATATTAGAAAGAGATAAGATAAAATGAATAGAATCAATTTTTTAAGAGAAAAACGAAAGAATAATAACAATAATAATAAGCAGATAGTAAAGAGACAAAACAAAAACAGAGAGATTATTAACTTAATTATCCGTGTGAGCTGGCAATTCCGTTAAGCGTGTGATGTTATCGATATGAATAGCTTCATCAGCAGAGTGACACCTGACATATACGAGACCACGGAGTGTATAAACAGAGGACAGTCTATTTTGTTTTTTTAATTCAAGCGCCGCGCGTAGTGGGTTGTTATTGTTTTTCGTAAGGCACTCGCGCAGGTAAATCGTACGGTCAGATTGTAACCCAACATCTGTAAGACAAAGTTTTTTCTTATATGCTTTCATATATTTTGCAAGTGACGTGAGAATAAAGTTTCTATCATACGGCGACCGGAATTTAATTATGATCGCGGAGTTGTTATTCTTCGGGCGGAGACGGAAAATGTCGATAACGGTTGGTGGTTTAATTTTAATTGTGTGACACATATGATTAAAGAGTGATTTAAGGTTATCGTCGGGAGTGTGGGGGACACCAAAGAGTACTGCATCACGAGCTACACTTTTGTTGTCGTAGTCCTCAAGAGCGCCTTTCATAATACCAAGCTGTGTTTGAACATCTGACAGTTCACTTGTGCAGCCGCTTAATCTGTTTTTCGTATCCAACAATTCGCTATTAACAGACAGTGAAGTGGTTAGATGTGAAATTTCGGAATTAAGCATCTCAATGTTATGACTAGACGTTGTTTAAGTGAGTTCAAGTTGCGTAACCCTTTTGTTTACATCGGAGATGTTTTTGCTGAGCTCGGCGAATTGGGTCTCCATTTTCAATGCGAGAGTGTCATTGTGTTCCTTCATTTTTGATGAGAGCAGACCGATTATAAATTCACTTTGGGCTTTGAGTCTCTCGTCCATTTTCTCCCACATCGTATCATCATTAACTGCCATTTTCTTGTTTGCTGTTTGTTGCGGTGATTCCGTGGAAGTTCGAGGTGAGTTATGGTAACGAATATCGAGCTTGGTGGTGCACCGTTTGTTAGCAGACATTTATGTAAATGAAAATAGTTGTAGTTTTGCTTGGGTTCACAATTTTAAAGGGAGTTTAACACTGTTTGAATGGTTTAGAAACAGAACGGAAAGATTTCAGATCTTGCTAGAGAAACTTTATGATTTGAATCAATGAGTAATAGACAAACATCGATTTGGCTCGTAATAAATTGAAATTAACGTAAAAAAAAAAAATGCCGACGGGAAAAACACGTCTACTCAGTAGCTCGCTCCATTAGATATTCTGATGCATGTTAATAAATACAGGTCCAAGCCTACAAGGAATTATACAAATACAAATATAGGTACACAAACTTTTCATATAATAATAAATATCAACCAACCTAAAGTTGTTGATCTAAATATTACGGATCACAGTTTAACTAGTATACAACTGGATCATAATATACTTAGAGCTAATAAACCCGAGTATAAAATATTAGTTAAAATAGACTTTGCCGTACTAAAACAACAACTATTTTTTGAACATTGGGAAGACATTTATTCTGCACAGGATCCCTCTTGTGCTTTTGATCTATTCCTTGAAAAGCTCCAATCATATATTTCAATAAGTAGTTAGAATACTTTAAATAAAACCAACAATTTTAAACGCATTAAGAAATGGATAACCTTTTCCCTACTTAATAAAATCAAAAAGAAAAAAGAGCTATACCATAAAGTTAAAAAGCATACTAACAACATCAGGCTTAAAAAATTATACGATAGATTCTGTTTAAAGATGAAAACTGAAATCTCACGTCGTAAAGATTCTTACTTTACTAACAAACTGGCTAGAAATGTTGGTACCTAATGCTAAAATGGAGTGGTCAGTCGTAAATGAAATTTTAAATAGAACCACTATTAATAGTGATATATCCATAAAAAGTAATAATTCAATGATTTCTGAGCCTGAGGAAGTCGCAACGTTATTCAACAATTTTTTTACTGGTACTAAATTTTCGGAAGACTTCGCATTAAGCAATAGCTCAACTTTAAATTCTTTTAATTTATGTCATATGCATTCTCAACCAGCAACTTTTGCTTTCAATGAATTTACTGCACTTGAAATTCACAAAATCATAATGACACTTAAAACATCGAGTTCGCCTGGCTTTGATCAGATTTCTTTTTCTGTTTTAAAAAAACATTTCATTTCAAATATCTGATGTTCTGAGTTTTATTTTCAACCTCAGTGTTCAAAAGGGCATCTTCCCGGATTCACTGAAGAGAGCGATAGTAATACCCCTTCACAAAAAAATACTTTTGAGCTTGATACTTGTAACTACCGCCCTATTTCACTACTATCAGTTTTTTCAAAAATTCTTGAAAAAGGTATTAAATCTAGGATTGTCTCTTTCTTAAATAAGATTCATTTTTTCGGCATTTCACAGTTCGGCTTCAGAAGTGGGAAAACTACAGAAGATGCTTTATTGAAACTTACTGCTGAATTATATAACAGTTTAAATAAATCAGAAATACCAGCCGCCCTGTTTATAGATATTATGAAGGCGTTTAGATAACACAATATTATTAGACAAATTATACAAAGCGGGTTTTAGAGGTTTTATTCATTCTTGGTTCTCATCATATCTTACAAATCGTAAACAAATGGTAAAGATCCAAAATCAGCTTAGTTCTCCGAAAGTAATCAATACTGGTGTGCCACAAGGTTCTGTTTTGAGCCCCATTTTATTTTTGATATATGTTAATTCCCTTTTTATTCAACCTTTTAAAGGGGAAATCATAGCATTTGCTGATGATACAGCGCTTTCGTATTCCAATAATAATTATCTCGATCTTTTTTCGACGTCAATCATGATTTTGATTTATTACGAAGATGGTTTACATACCACAAATTGGTCATAAGCAAAAAAACGAAATTTATGATTTTTAATATTCTGAGTGTCACCTGCGAGGATTTTCCTTTACACTACCATGCACCCAATTGTAGGCGCTTTAGTTTAGACTATGGTCGCAATTCTTTTCCATTTAACAATATTTCAAATTGCAGTAATACATGTTTTAAAATAGAATGTGTTGACAACTTTAAGTATTTAGGAGTAATATTGAACAAGAGACTTTATTGGAAAGACCATACTCTGAACCTTAAAAAGTACCTTAATTGCGTTGTAAGGCAATTTTATCACCTTAGTCTGTATTGTCGACTGCCTACTTTAAAGTTGGTATATAATGGTCTTTTAAAGTCTAAGCTGCAGTACGGTGTATCATGTTGGGGTGGTACACATTTCAACAAAATACAACCTTTACTCTTAAAGCAAAAACATGCAATCAGAATAATGTGTAAAGTGAATCGTAGAACTCCTAGCTTCGATTTATTCAAAAGTCCCGAAATCCTTCCAATAAGGCATCTTTACTGCTACAAAGTTTTGAAAATATTTTTTTTAAAGTCCGGGTTTTATGCTGTTCGACTCGATGAAAATTATAATTTACGAGTCAATATCAGAAATTTTGCAATCATTCCGACAATCCATAAATCACATTATACGCGTTTTTATTCCGTAACTGCACCCCGTCTTTTTAATGCATTATTGGCAAACCTTAGATGTGAAGTGAAAGCAGTTTTTCTTAAAAATACAAAGAAGTGGTTATTCTCTTTTGACCATTCTACTATAAATAATTTAATATAAATTAATGTATAATAAATACAATTTTGCTCTATTGCTGATATTTGTTCATGTACATCACTTTTGTTACTATTACTATCTTGTCTTTCTTTTTACATCTTTCTTTGTTTTCTTTTAATGAATTTATTTTATTGTATTTCCCCATCGATAAATTTTTAAAATAATTTATTTCGAAATGACAGGTACATTCACCTGTCAACAGATTGTACCTAACTATTTCATGCAAAATGTATTCCATTATAATATACACTGTAATTTAGTATAAGTTTTGTTATGAAATAAAGAAGAAAAAAAAAAGTTGTCTCTTCTGAAGGTCATCAGCCAAGTGTTCTTCCGGTAATAGATGTTGTTCGAGTCAGGTCTTCAAATGGAGACTATTTTCATCTTAGCGCATTAGTCGATGCTGGAAGCAACGTTTATTTCTGAATCAGCTGTACAATTGCTAGAGCTTCATCAACGGCGAACACTCATTAAGGTATCTGGATTGAGAAAAGTTAGCAGTGGTTCATGTCACCTGTATGTAAGTCTTACCTTTAGGTCGCTGGTAACACCTTTTGAGACAAATACCCCAGTCTATGTGTTCAAGTCCCTGATTGGTGTAACGAGATCATCAGAAACTTGTCTGTAACTTTACCGTTACTATAGTTTCTAAAAGCTTGAAGTTAGCTGATCTACAATTTGATAAACCTGTGACTGTTGATATTCTCCTGGGAGCCGATGTTTACTCGGAATTTATTTTAGAAGCCATTATACGCGGTGATGATGAAAGATCGCCAATTGCACAGGAATCAGAGTTAGGTTGGCTTCTCTTTGGGTTCTCGATAACGACATTCAGCTGCGAAGGTTCTGGGAACTGGAGGATTTGCCTTTGAAAACTAAGTAAACTGCGGATAACAAAACTTGTGAAGAACATAATAAGAACAACATAAGAACATGTTGTGTTGATAACAAGAATGTTGGCTGATGGTCGATATGAAGTATCGTTACCATTAAAATCCGGATGTAAGCCTGGGTTTGGTGCCTCGAAGTTAGGTGCCTTACGTAGGTTTCATCAACTGGAAGGAAGATTCCAGGAAAACTCCACACAGCACAAGGAACATTCCAAGTGTTTAAAGGAATGCAAGGAGCTTCGTCAGAGGGTAGAAGTTGACGAAAAGAATCAGAAATACGACGTTTCATCGCAGTCCTGTATGAAACTGCCGGGCACAAGTTGGGAAAGGAGACAGAGGTCTATAAAAGATAGGTGTAATCGGAGAAAAAATACTCGGAATTTCTCAAGGAGACACTGCCGTGGAAAAAGTATGTTACCCTGAGCGATGGAAGCGAGTTCAATCAGTGACCAACTTCTTCGTGCACAAGTGGAGCGAAGAATATACATATGTCCAGGATGAAATAGCGCCCGAAGTGGACAAGACGTAAACCGGGATCAAAACGCGGACACATAGTTCTCTTCAAGGACGAAAGACTATTGTCATTGGAATGGCGATTCGGACGAATTATTGGCGCACCTTCCGGAAAAGAGGGACTTGCTCGAGTAGTTACAGTACGAACCAAAACCTGATAACTTAAAACTTCACTTAGGAAAATTTGCTCCTTGCCATCAAATATCGCAAGTGAAAGGCGAGACATTTACACGACACAACACAAAATTTATAGGACACACACTATTATGGGTGGTAGTGAGCAGGTTTTCGTTCTCTGGTAATTAAGAATATTCTTCCAACCATCACTAGCACCTGTTCATATATTGGCACCATCGACGGCAGCAATAACTTGGGTCAGTGGGTTACCAACCCGGCAAGCAATTCTCGGTTCCCAGGTTCGAATCTCCGTGTAGGAACATTTTTTTTTCTGTTTCAATTGCTCTAGTTTCCACATTGCGCGATCCGACGTCATGGTATCGTATGATATTCCTTCGGTAGGGATTAGCGGATGTAGAAATCAGGAGATGTGGTCTGATCTGATGAACCAGTTGAACACGAAAAAAAAACGGATCATGGTAGGTGGTACGAGTTTGGTGAAAACAGGCGACTGGTAGGGCGTGGGAAAATGGGAAGGCTGCGATTGAAAGTGAGAGTCAGTTGGAAGGAGTCAAGCAAGCAGTTCGGTAGTCCGGTGAAAAATAGTTAGTAGTGTAAGAGAAAAGAAATACGAAAAAAAATAGGACAAACAAAAGAAAAGAAAGAAAAAGTAACTAGCTAGTGAGTGATAATAGCTTCCAGAAGAATTTATCAAGAAAAAAAAAGAATAGGAAGCTAGAGAGTGCCGGAAAGAAAACTAGATGTTCTCGGGAAAAAAAAAATAGAAATTAAATTTTAGATACCTAAAGTGAAATAATACACAAAAAAAAAAATTGAATTGAAACTATCAAATACTCGTAGTTCACCGATTAGTCCCAAATGGATTGTGATAAATACATTTATTGTGGTTGGAGATTGGTTTTTTTTTGTGAGTGAATAAGTTGACGTAGTGCTAGCGCAACATTGTGGAAAAGAGCGAAACCAGGCTGGAAGGAGTGGCTAAATTTGATGTTTTCTCGGGAGAAGAATATAACATAAGTTGCAAGTATTCAAGCTATTAAAATAAGTATTTTTATTCGTTTACGATTTAGGGCATTAATCGGGTTTTGAGTAGATAATAAAGATTATAAGTGACTTCGTTGGCGTTCGACTTCGACGCGACGTGGAAAGCAGAGGAGGCGAGTTCGATTCCGGGTTTCGTATCCGAGTAATTCCTTTTTTTTTTTTTTTTGCTTTTGCTTTTATTATCATGCTAGTTAAATCATATTTTTTTTTTGAATTGAATTATATTATAAAATGTTAAGATTTATGGATTTAAGACTATATAACTGAGACCTAAGCTAGTTTTAAGAGACATTGTAAATTTATATTTAAGAAGTCATTAAAAATTGTAACGTTTGTAGAAACCGATTTGTTCTTATTTTTTTTTTCCTCCTCCGTTTTTGTTTTTTTATTATTTCATTTTTCTGTTTTGTCCTCTCGGAGCGCGAATCCCCCATTTAGTCGCGATTCTGGATGCGGGTAGTAAGACGGAAGAGCAATCGCGTGGCGCCCATTTTAACATCTTAACCTACGACCACTCTCCTTAGTGGTCGGGCACTCTTCCGTGGTACGGCGCGTGGAACGGAGAATTCGGCGGTAACATTTCTGACGCCCAACGTGGGGCCACCTTTCAACAAAAAAAAAAATATCGTAGATTCGCCGTAGTAATCGACCCGCCGTGGGAATTAAGATATCGCTAGTCTCGTTTTTTTTGTTCTTTTATCTTGGTTTCGTTTTTTTTGCCTGTTTAATATTAAAATTCAAAGAATCTCTGACCACGTACGTAAATATTGTGAATTATAGAATGGAGGTTAATAGATTAAACTCGGAAGAGTTGAAGTACGAACTAGATGTAAGAGGACTTCGAGGTGGGGATGTAGACGAAATGAGGAAGATGCTCCGAACTGCTTTGAAGAGGGACTCAAGCTTTATATTACCAGATTACCCCTTCACCTTTAAAGAGGATAAGGAAGCTATTGTCCATAAATTAGAGGAGATTCTTAGGTTGGTAAACGAATTCGTAGGTGACGAGCAATCCAAGGAATTTAAAAAGGTAGTAGCTAAGTCTGAGTGGGTTTTGAGGCGTCTTGGAAGGTCTCAAGCTAGTGATCCAGAGGAGAAAGCTTTCCTTGTAGAGGCTAGGCATCAGGTGTTAGGACTACTTTCCAATGTAGATATAAAGGCTAGTATAGAAGGGTCAAAGCAAATGGAAACCCAAGTTCAGCGGAACGTAGTAGAGCTTCAGTCCAATCAACAGACTAGCAATGTAGGTCCTGAAAACTTAGTTTTACCACCTCAGCAGGCAGGAGGTAGTAGACAATCTCAAACCTACCCACAGCCAATCGCAACATCGTCGCCTATGTTTTTCCCAACAAAAAGAGTACCCGTCACCAAATGGGGAGCCAGTTTTAGTGGGGACCATACTCAGTCCATTAGCTGTTTTCTGGAGAAAGTAGAGGAACTAAGAGAAGCCAGAGGGTACACCAAGGAGGAGCTTTTCGCTTCCGCCTATGACTTATTTGAAGGTAAAGCAGCGATATGGTATAGAGCGAACAAGCCGTATTTCAACAGTTGGGAACAATTGATGATAAGACTGAAGGCCGAATTCCTACCGCCAGGGTACGACGATAGACTTTGGGAAGAGATTAGGTGTAGAACACAGGGACGGTCAGAGACCATCGGCCTTTTTGTTAGTGTGATGCTAGGACTCTTCTCCAGGCTCAGCGAACCTTGCACCGACGATGTTAAATTGAAATGGATTCGAAGAAACATATCACCATTTTACCAGACGCAGATGGCTTTGGTGGAAATTTCTTCCTTGAACCACTTAGTAGAAGTAGGCCACCGCCTAGAAGCCACACGATATCTAGTGGAAAGTTTTATCCCCCCACCATCGAGACGTAATGCCACACTTTTAGAGCCGGATTTGGCATATGTGGACGTGGCGAGTCCAGGAGAAGTACAGGTGATTGCTTCCCCCTCACGCCACGAGCCGAACACGCTGACTTGTTTCCGGTGTAAACAGCTTGGCCACATCGCTGCTCAGTGTCCACAACCAGTGCGCTGTTACGGCTGTAATACTGCTGGTACTATTCGGAGTCGTTGTCCCCGTTGCAAAACACAAGTGGCGATGCCGGGAAACAGTTCATCGGCTCAAGGGCAGGCGGGCCATTGAGTCGAGCGGAAGAAACCGCCGTAAAGGCAAAAAGGGTGACGGGGGGGTGTAATATTGGGTTGGATTTTATTTTAGAGACAAAAGGATTAGATCGTCGTCCGTACTTGTATGTTGAGATTTATGGGGTCAGACTATTAGGGTTGCTGGATTCAGGGGCTTCTAGAACGATTGTAGGCAGTCTGGGATGGGAAGCGCTACGATCATTGAAGTGCAAATTGTCGCAGGCAGAGTTAGAAAAGGTAACGGTTGCCAACGGGGATGGAGTGGAGGTAGTTGGGGCTATAAATGTCCCCATAAGGGTGGAAAACGTTGTGAAAGTGATGGAAATACTCGTGATTCCAAAGCTAGCGCAAAGCCTTATTTTAGGTGCGGATTTTTGGGAACGTTTTTCTATAATTCCAGATCTAGGGAAACGAGCTTGGAGTTTTAGGGAAGAAACGATAGATGTAGTAGAGAGTCTTAGGCTTGAGGACTGTCAGAAAAGTCGTCTGAACGAATTGGTGGATCGGGTATTTTTGTCGATGGGTGATGGTCTAGGGCGTACTAGTCTTGTAGAGCACGTGATTAGGACCAACGCAGACCCTATTAAACAGCGCTACTACCCTGTTTCACCAGTAGTCCAGGAGAATATCAACGCTGAAGTCGATGAAATGCTCAGGACGGGTGTTATCGAACCTTCTTGTAGTCCTTGGTCTTCCCCTGTCTTACTAGTCAAGAAGAAAGATGGGAAGTATCGTTTTTGTGTTGACTTTCGTAAACTTAACCAAGTTACAGAGCGTGATGCGTATCCCATTCCCTATGTCTCCGCGACCCTCGACAAATTGAGAATTGCTAAGTTTTTGTCCTCCCTTGATATAAAGTCGGCATACTGGCAAGTACCTATGGCTGAAAACTCCAAAAAGTACACGGCGGTCACTATTCCGGGAAAAGGGCTGTATCAATTTTGCCGTATGCCCTTCGGGCTTCACAATGCTCCTGCTACCTGGCAGCGTTTTATAGATACAGTCCTTGGAGCCGACCTTGAACCGAACGTATTCGTGTATCTTGACGATGTTATCATTGTATCAGAAACTTTCGAGAGACACCTGGAAATCCTAGAAATCGTTTTGTCACGCATTAAGGACGCGGGTTTAGTGCTGAGTCGAGAAAAGTGTGAGTTCTGTAAACCAGAGCTGAAATACTTGGGATATATAGTCAACGGGAAAGGACTTTTAGTGGACCCCGACAAGGTGAGGTGCATGGTTGAGTATCCTCGGCCCACATCAGTGTCAGCGGTACGAAGGTTCATCGGTATGGTGTCATGGTATAGGCGATTCGTTCCAAATTTTTCCGCTTTGACCTCCCCCATAACCGAACTTCTTAAAAAGAGACGCAAGTTTGTATGGAGCGAGGAATGTGAAAACGCATTTCGGATCTTGAAAGAAAAGTTGGTGAATGCGCCCATCCTCGCTTGTCCAGATTTTACCTTACCCTTCACCGTGCATACAGACGCTTCGGGTTACGGGATAGGTGCTGTTCTTACCCAAAATAAATCGCCGGATGAGGAAACAGTGATTAGTTACTTGAGTAGATCTTTATCCAAGACGGAGCGGAATTATTCGACAACGGAACGTGAGTGCCTAGCCGTTCTATGGGCAATTGAAAAACTTCGTCCGTACTTGGAAGGGAGTAGCTTTACTGTAGTAACTGATCACCATTCCTTACTATGGCTAAATAATTTGAAGGATCCACAGGGTAGGTTGGCTCGGTGGGCTGTTAAAATGCAACAGTATGATTTCACAATCTTGCATAGAAAGGGTAAGGAGCACTTGGTTCCCGACGCTTTGTCCAGGGCAAATGAGGACGTAGCGTCATTGTCGATATCCACCAAGGATGCTTGGTATTTAAAAATGCGGGATTTAGTTAGTTTGCAAGGAGAGAAATACCCTGACTGGAGGGAACAGGATGGGATGCTTTTTAAAAAGATACTTGTGAGATATCCAAAACTGACGAGCGAGGGTAACCAGTGGAAGAAAGTTATTCCGAAGGATGGCAGGGCAGAGGTGTTGAGGCAGTGTCATGACGATGTTTTGAGTGGACACGGAGGAATACAAAAGACTTTGGATAAAGTTGCTAGGAATTATTTTTGGCCCAAAATGAAATCCGATATAGCCCGCTACGTCCGTAGTTGTGTAATCTGCCAAACGGTGAAGCCTGACTTACGAAAGCCCGCAGGGCTTATGGCTTCCCGATGTAAAGTAAATAAGCCATGGGATATGCTATGTGTAGATTTCATAGGGCCACTTCCGAGGTCGACAAGAGGCTACGCCTATATTTTGACAGTAGTCGACTACTTTTCCAAATTTCCATTGTTTTTTCCTGTGAGAACGGCTACTGCCAAATCTGTGAAAACCATTTTGGAGGAGCAGGTGTTTTTGGTATTTGGTGTGCCTAAGTGGATCGTCTGCGACAATGGGGCACAGTTCACAAGCAACGAAATATCTGAACTAGCGGATGCCTACGGCGTAACCATTGACTTCACCGCATTTTACCACCCACAAGCCAATCCTGCCGAACGGTATAATCAGACCCTGAAAACGAAACTTCGTGCGTATATTTCTGATAATCACCGAAATTGGGATATTCTCCTCCCGAAAGTGGCTTGCGCCATAAGAAATGCAACGCATGAGGTTCTAAAAACGACTCCATATTTTGTTCTGTTTGGGAGGGAAATGCAGATCAATGGAGATGGATCTCCTCCTCCCGCAGAAGGTTTTATCGCAGATAGGTCGGTAGATATTCAGGCTTGGTCGAAGGCGTTAGGTCAAATAGTAGAGGATATAAAGGGTAGAATAGAAAGCTCGGCTCAGAGATCTGCCAACCGCTACAATTTGCGGCGCCGCGATATAAGGTTTTTCCCAAAAGATTTAGTTTTGAGGAAAAATTTCGTCCTCTCTGATGCTGCCAGGTATTTCTCTGCAAAGCTAGCTCCGAAGTTTGTAGGACCCTTTGAGGTAGTAAAACGAGTTTCACCTTGGACTTACGAGTTGGCTAGCAGGAATGGGAAGAAGGGAGGGGTATGGCATGCCAAAGATCTGAAACTATTTACAAACCGGGAAGACCTTACTTAATAACACCGATTTGTACCGCAAGTAACGAAAACCTTTGAAAGGAAGGGGGGAGTATTATGGGTGGTAGTGAGCAGGTTTTCGTTCTCTGGTAATTAAGAATATTCTTCCAACCATCACTAGCACCTGTTCATATATTGGCACCATCGACGGCAGCAATAACTTGGGTCAGTGGGTTACCAACCCGGCAAGCAATTCTCGGTTCCCAGGTTCGAATCTCCGTGTAGGAACATTTTTTTTTCTGTTTCAATTGCTCTAGTTTCCACATTGCGCGATCCGACGTCATGGTATCGTATGATATTCCTTCGGTAGGGATTAGCGGATGTAGAAATCAGGAGATGTGGTCTGATCTGATGAACCAGTTGAACACGAAAAAAAAACGGATCATGGTAGGTGGTACGAGTTTGGTGAAAACAGGCGACTGGTAGGGCGTGGGAAAATGGGAAGGCTGCGATTGAAAGTGAGAGTCAGTTGGAAGGAGTCAAGCAAGCAGTTCGGTAGTCCGGTGAAAAATAGTTAGTAGTGTAAGAGAAAAGAAATACGAAAAAAAATAGGACAAACAAAAGAAAAGAAAGAAAAAGTAACTAGCTAGTGAGTGATAATAGCTTCCAGAAGAATTTATCAAGAAAAAAAAAGAATAGGAAGCTAGAGAGTGCCGGAAAGAAAACTAGATGTTCTCGGAAAAAAAAAAATAGAAATTAAATTTTAGATACCTAAAGTGAAATAATACACAAAAAAAAAATTGAATTGAAACTATCAAATACTCGTAGTTCACCGATTAGTCCCAAATGGATTGTGATAAATACATTTATTGTGGTTGGAGATTGGTTTTTTTTTGTGAGTGAATAAGTTGACGTAGTGCTAGCGCAACATTGTGGAAAAGAGCGAAACCAGGCTGGAAGGAGTGGCTAAATTTGATGTTTTCTCGGGAGAAGAATATAACATAAGTTGCAAGTATTCACGCTATTAAAATAAGTATTTTTATTCGTTTACGATTTAGGGCATTAATCGGGTTTTGAGTAGATAATAAAGATTATAAGTGACTTCGTTGGCGTTCGACTTCGACGCGACGTGGAAAGCAGAGGAGGCGAGTTCGATTCCGGGTTTCGTATCCGAGTAATTCCTTTTTTTTTTTTTTTTGCTTTTGCTTTTATTATCATGCTAGTTAAATCATATTTTTTTTTTGAATTGAATTATATTATAAAATGTTAAGATTTATGGATTTAAGACTATATAACTGAGACCTAAGCTAGTTTTAAGAGACATTGTAAATTTATATTTAAGAAGTCATTAAAAATTGTAACGTTTGTAGAAACCGATTTGTTCTTTTTTTTTTTTTTCCTCCTCCGTTTTTGTTTTTTTATTATTTCATTTTTCTGTTTTGTCCTCTCGGAGCGCGAATCCCCCATTTAGTCGCGATTCTGGATGCGGGTAGTAAGACGGAAGAGCAATCGCGTGGCGCCCATTTTAACATCTTAACCTACGACCACTCTCCTTAGTGGTCGGGCACTCTTCCGTGGTACGGCGCGTGGAACGGAGAATTCGGCGGTAACAACACTTTAAATAAATTCACATGAAAATTGTAGGCTTTTATTTTCTTTAATAGTAATTTATTAGTTAAATACTCGTAAATACAAATTACTTTATCCTAGATTTCCCTACACAACACCACTAACAAACATACAGTTCACTCAATATCAAATATCATTCATCCCGGACAACTTTGTGGAGTTCCGAAATTCCAAAATGCCGAGGGCAATTGGAGAATCAAAACCCCGACGGCATTTGAAGGATCCGTAACACTATTAACGTTGTCTACTGTAAATACAAGACAACACTTTAACCTATCAACAGGTATTCCTTTTTTAAAAACATTTTAAAATTAAAAACATTCAAATATAAAACATCCTAATATAAAAATCTACACTATTTTACAATATAATGTTAATATAAATTACATACACTAAAAAATAAATATGTAAATAAAAAAATAAAAACTTACTGCAGATAAATTGCATCAACCATTCGAAGAAAAGTGGATTCATGGTCTTTACTTAAAAACGTAAGCACTACACACCACACACTTTGTTAGCCAACTCGGCCATCGTCGCACTGCACAACCAAAAAGTACGCACACGGAGAACAGTTATCATGCAAATAACACAACAAATTCTACCGAATTTTTTGGAAAAATAATTTTAATGAATTTTCTTGCAATTTGCATTTTGCACTTTTCCCAGTTCCTTTTTTTTGCAATTGCACACGAATATCACTTTCTCGAAACCGAAAACAATCCATATATTTATATCAATATACAGTGGATTCCGCTTATTTGGAACACGTCGGGTTGAATAATTTTGTCCCAATTAGGCGGCTGTCACAATTAAGAAAATAATGAAATAAAAACAAGTAAAAAAATACGACTTTAATAAATATGTACATATTTATTTATATTTCACTTATTTTCAATAAGGACTAAAAAAACAAACCTTTTTTATTGCTATAATATGTACATTGTACATACTTTATTTCGAAAAATACCACAAAAAAAAAAGAAAAACAAACCACAATAAAAAAAAAACTATCATACATATTTCATTCAAAAACTTTGAAAAAATAAAACAAAAATGTACTACTGCTATGTTTTATCGCTCTTATCTGAAATATAATACATTTTACTAAGAAAACATGAAAGTATGAATAAAAAACCTTATTTCTCATCTAATGTGTTAGATATTTGTCGATGGTCCCCTGGCGAATGTTTTTATTACTTTGTAAGTTAATAAAATCAGCACAAACATCTAATGCTGCCTTCACCGCCTTATTGCATGAAATAAGGCTGTAATTCTCGCAAATGCTGCCTCGCCTCACTATTAGTAACTCGAACTGGAACTGGTTCATCAATCTGCACATCACTTCCGGCATCTTCTTCTGCGTTGTACTCGTATGTTAGTAAAATTTCTGCAATATTGCCATCCTCAACGTCCTCAGATTCGCAGTGACATTGCAATTCACTATCAATGGATAAAAACTCTTCATGATTTTGAACGCGCTCAAGTGGATAGGAGTTTTCAATATTTGATACATAATTTCATCATTTAAATTTTTTAAAACAGTAAATTTTTTTAAAACAGTTTTGAATTGTGGAACAGCTTATTTTTCTCCAACTATCCGCAACAAATTGTATAGCCTTTAGAATATAACCTTTGCGCCAACTTCTCTGGCATTTGTAGATGTTGTTAAGAGATTTTCTTCAATTGCTTCGACGATGAACTGCACCAATCTTCCTCGATATAAGGTCTTTAAATTTTTTATGATTCCCATGTCTAGGGGTTGTAGCAAAGATGTGGTATTCGGGGGGGGAGGAATTCTATTTTAATATTTCTTAGGTTGATGGAAGGAGGATGTGTATCCGAATTGTCAATAAGCAGCAGAATATTCCTTGGAATTTGTTGCAACTCTGCATCCCAATCCGAAAGCCATTTTATACAAATTTTGGCCGTCATCCACGCGTTCTTGTTGGCGTAGTAAAGAACTGGCAAACTGTCCATTCTAATTCCTTTCATGCACCTAGGCTTAACAACCATTCCAACGATTAATAGCTTCCGCTTGTCACTTCCCGACATATTACAGCAACACAACACAGTAACTCGATCCATTGCTTTTTTTGACACTATTAGTTCATGGTGTCTATAGCTCAAAGAGCCATCTGGCTTGTCACGGTAAAAGAGCCCTGTTTCATCCGCGTTGAATATGTCAATAGGATTTCACAACTGTAACAGCTCGGGAAGCTTATGAATTTTCTAATGACCAGCTCTCAAAAAATCTGCATTAGCTTTTTCCCCATGTGCTTTTTTAAATTTAATCGCATGTCTGGTTTTCCATCGCGATAGCCATCCATCTTTAGCATTAAAATTGGTATAACCCAACTTTGCCGCTAGATCCTCTGATTTAGCTTTCAGCATTGGGCAACTAACTCCAACACCTCTCTTAGTTACAATTGAAACCCATTGGTTCAGAGCCTCATCAACATCTGAATCCTTTCCTTCTCTTTTCCGTTTTCTGGATTTGTCTTGTGTTTTGTCCATTCCCCTCGCAGTTTAAGTTCATTGCTTATTGTTGACTTAGGAACATTAGTGATTCTTTCCAAATCTCGATAAGAAGTACCCGGTGTTTGACTTTTTATTTTGTCAAGAAAAGCAATTTTATCGGCTAATGTTAAGTCTTTTCTACACATTTCGACTACAATAAAACCTGGCTTGTCAATATGTACGACACTCGACTAGAAAACTAGTTTATTCTTATCTCCGCACGAAACTGAAAGCAATCCGCCTTGTAGCGCAACAAACCTCGAAACAGCAAAGCGAATAACAAAGTGATAACTGCACCCATTTCTGAAACTGAAAAAGAAAAACATACCACGAGACATACCGTTATTTGAATCGCATTGGTTTACGTTTTTTCCCATCTTCGTCGTCTTTATTACTATATACCAACGATTTTTATGCATCTGCTGTTGTAAGTTATTGGATACATTGCAGATAAGTAATGTGTGGATGTTTTTTCTTGTCAAAGTGTGTGTAAGACATAAGCCGAATAAATTCATACCTTTTCATTTCCGTTCTTTTTCATTTGTCCCAGTTAAGCAGCTGTCCCGATAAAGCTGTGTCCCAAAAAAGCGAAATCTACTGTATACACACGCACGTGAATACGATTGTGTACTCGCTCCGGTGTACACAATTCAAAACGAAATCTAATTTTCGCGAGGTGATTAAAATGCAAAAGGGATTTAAATAAAAACACTTACCTTTTATTATCAATAAAACTAAAGAAAAAAGAATGAAAATGACAAAAGAAAATAAGCACAACAAAAAGCGAACAATACTCGCGACGCACAATGATCCAGTTTTGGTCGACGATCAAAACAAACTACATATTGCATTATTGCAAAACAAGCAATTTGCACACTTTTAATCTCAACTCCTATGTCAAAGTGCCTGTTTACATTGGCGACGGGATGAAAATCCTCACCATGAACGTCGTGTTCACATTGTCATTGGGTTGAAAGACTTTTTGACAAGTGGAACACTTGAATCGGAGCATTTTTAACTTTTAAACTTGCACCGCTGGCCTGAAACATACGTTTTTTCTTATTCTTCACACTTCCTTTATCATCAAAGATCAAAACTAAAATGAAAAAATATGTCAGAAATGGAACGAAATGGAAAAAACCGATGTGTTGCACCCGAGAATCCAAATGGGTTCTCCGCGGAAGTAACCCTTCTTCTTCCCACTTCAATAAAAAGCGTTCCCTCTCTTTCGGACAATCTTCCTGCCCACGCCAATGCGAACAGGCACAAAAGAAGTAAAACATACTCCAACTGCAATTGGGTACAGTAAGGTACGAGTACATGATCGAGGAACTTGTGGACGAAAATCGTATACCGGGCGGGAGCGTGTAATATTATATATTATATTACATTAATAATTACAATATACATTTAATTTTTTTAATAATTAATATCTTTATTGAAATTTGAGTGTAACTACTATGTAACGTAAGGTTATGATTTTGATATTGTATGACAGTTAATAGTTGAATATGGATCTACGAGTAATTTCCAGAAAAATAAAATTTCTCTTTACTGTTACACAAAAAGAAGAAAAGACGTGTTTTATTTTAATCCGTATTTTTCTACCCCGTTTTACCCTACACATATTAAACACAAAGTTAAAAACCCTACGCACCCCAACACCTTGGCTTCTGTTAATCTAAACTTACCCTCGCTCTTTCGGATTTGGGCGATTACTTTCAGCGATGATAGAGTTTTGTGAGATATGAAGAAAATTGTAGGTATCTACAATATCTTTCCTCCATTCTGAACTGGAACACATATTTAAATGCACATGTTTATATTTAGTTACAACAATATCAGCTTTTTTAACTGAAATGAATCTTGTTTTTTAAGCAAGTTCTTTATATGCGATGAAGTCTATGTACAAGCAAGTTATTCACTCAGCGTGCAATGAATAATTTTAAAAACTACACCATACACTAAGTCATAACGTAAACCAGAAAATGCTAATGCAGTAATGGGAAGTGTTTGTGAATACTCAGTTACCTCCTATCGACACCTTGCACATGAATTGAGAATGTCTCATGAAAGACCTTCTAAACAGATCTTCGAAACTAGATTTGAGGGTTCTGAGAAACTCCATTGCTGAAATTCGTAATAGTTATATTCTAGCGTGCTTGTTCAATTATTGAGAATTGCCCAAGGGCAAACACATCGGCGGTAAAAAGAGAACTTGTTCCGGACTTATCAATATGCCGCTTCACTAGAAAATGTTGCTTAACATCCGAAGTAAAGTATAAACTATATAATTGTATTTCATTTAGCAGTTAGTTGAACATAAAATATATCCTGTATTTATACTACCATGATTTTGAGAATATTAAACTTATTTAACTGAAGATGTGAACCTTAGGTACATATATATGTAAGTGGCCATATAAATATAAGAAGCCTAGTTGATAGACATTGTAACAATGCCTTTTAATGTATTGGATAATAAGCCATTCTTTCACGATTCAATAAATCAAATGACAATAATTGTTATTTATTATATTGTGGATATCACCAATGATAAAATAAAGTACTGAAGCCATACATCTTTCTTGTTTCCTTTATTCAAATTTTCGAATTCAAAACATACAGCCATGATAAACAATTTTCTCCAGAGTTAGTTTATTTTCAAAAAATATATATAGTATATTCACAATAAATAAATAAATAAATAAATATCTCTATATTTCATTTAATATAAACAATTTAAAATCTGCGGAAGCAAAATTTTAGGATTCAAAAATATTATATTAAACTTTTAATGCAAGCTAATAGTTTGACACTACATGTTAAATTATGTAAACAAAGAAAGGACTGCAAAACAGTGCATTTTTCATTGTTCTCCCAATTATAGACCTTTATTTTAGAAATATATATATACATATGTGCGTTAGATAAACTTAACAAAAATCAGAATTAGTACTATCGCAAAAGCTAAATCATTTTTGGAAGCCTTTGACATACTAAAAGTTTTAGTAACGTTATATTCGATTCCAGAGAACTGAAGAGTGCATTGAATGCCATCATTTTCATCCAATTCGTTAACAGAGCCCATCACTGTTGCATTAAAGAAGCCATCTTCTAGAAGCTCTACTTTCTCTGATAACCTTGGCAAAGGATTATTCTCTTCATCCCTGTTAAAAAAAAAAAGTGTAATACAATTTTGAAAATTCTTTCTTCCTATTATACAGTAATATAAGTTGCTTATTAAATTTATTAACGTACTAAGGAAATAATTGCTAGTTTGTTCAATTTAATATTAAGTGGAATGAATAATATTTCTTAAATAAATACGTATTGAAATACAGCACCAAGTCTTGTGACTTTTTGGCCTTAAACTACCAATATATAGCTTTCTTCAGTGAGCAAAAACTAGAAAAGAACAGCACAGATTTGTGGAAAACGTCAAATCAAATGAGAACAGAAAAGTACAGCATAGCTGATTTTGACATTTTTCAAAATTGTGTTCTACTTCGAAAGTAGGTGCAAGATTTTCTGTTCCGAACAGATTGGAACAGCCTCACTGAACACAGAGCAGAACAGATTCGGACAGAAATTTTTCTCATTGAACAGGAAAGCTTGTACTTTTCTGTTCGGAACAGTCCGGAACAGCCTTACTGAACAAAGCTTATATTGTACTAAATATTCGGTGTTACCTAATACTCGTAGTAAAAGAGTCGGGATGAGTGTCAATTATTAAATAATACAAAATATATGCTAAATATATAACATACGTACATATAATTTACTAGATAAGAAATAAGTCAGGCTCTTTTGTCATAGGGTTATTCAGTAAGACTTGGTTTTCAAGTTGTGGTTCGCGAGTTGGGATAATTTGGTTACCACAGACGGAGAAAAGAATAGCTTATAAGTAACAACGAGTGTCGGAAAAAATTCGGACTCAATATTGACGATCAGGACAACATCGAGTCGGTTCTGTACGTGGAATATTAGAACACTTAATATCGGAAGGGAAGCAACTAGCAAGAGCAAAGTTCATAGTTATATAGGAAATGCGCTATGGTTAGTAAGCTATGCAAACAAAAAAATCTTGAACTTCTGATATGTGAGCGAACGTCAGCGGCAATTCGCACTTAACATCTGTCTAATAAAGGGTTGCCATATTTTCCCGAGACCTCGTCGGGACATATTGGTGAACGGTGATTTTTATAAAACATCAAGCACTGCCGTGGCTCAGTGGTTAGTGCGCTGGAATACTACGCGAGAGGTTCGCGGTTCAATCCCAATAAAACACCAAACAGTTCTTGAGCGGCCCTATCTCCCACGATCGTCAGAAAAACTTCTGAGGGTATAACTTTCCCGAAGAATCTTCCCGAATATATAATGCTTTTCGGATATGGCATGAAAGTGTACACCCCTTCCACTTGAGTGAATAATTTAACAAACACAGCACGAATGGCTGCGAGAATCTGGGCGATGCACACCTATCGACTTTTGCTCCAATAATAATAATAATAATAATAATAATAATAATAATAATAATAATAATAATAATAATAATAATAATAATAATAATAATAATAATAATAATAATAATAATAATAATAATAATAATAATAACAATAATAATAATAATAATAAGTAAAAACTGATGAACAACTCGGGAATTATTTAAATAATTAATTAATTATTTAATAAATAGATACTAGCTAGACATATACATATACATATATACATAGGTACCAAATAAAATTATTCTTTTTTAACATTTATCAGATGATTTTACCTGGGATAACCATTGTTGGTTTCCTTTTACATTTTATAAAATTCTTCACAACTCAAGTTAAAATTTAATTTATATTTAAGAATAGTTGCCACAATATCGACTCCTAAGTGGTTCCGTTCATCCGCCCAGTGCACGTTTCAGTCTCAAAAACTTTCACCTATCTTTCACTAATATTTTTTGTTTTCCATTATTCGCTTTCTACGTTTCTATCAATAATACCCTTCAAGTGAATAAATTCAGGAAAACCGTCATAGCCGTTGATAGGACCAATTTGAAGCAAAAACGAGAGAAAAAAGTTCCTTCCACCGGAATAACGTACCAGCGTTATTATAGGTTACGAATTGCTCCCCCATCTAGAACATTCTAGAAATTTAGCGACTATTTCATGTTTCCAAATATGATGAAGTGGTTGCGCGGTAAGAGATTTGGATCAAATGAAGAGGTTATCGGTGAAAACTAAGACCATTATGAGGGCCTCGAGAAATCGCATTATTTGAAGCCATCAAAACATTGGACTATGATTATGTTGACAAATAAAACGTTTTTTTTACCGAAAAGTGTGTTCCTTTTTTCAATTTTCAGGGACTTATTGATCCACCCTCGTAGATGTCCCCTTTTCGTTCAAATATAAAAGACTCTCCTCTATATTACTATATTAATCCACTCCGAAGCCTTGATTAAAGTCATCTGGTCGAATGATTTGAATTGATCCCATTGAGATGCCCATTTCTCAATCTAATCGATGGCAATGCTGTACAACTCTACAACCTCCTCTTAAATTTTTTTTTATATCATTTTCTAGATCGAAACTTGTCCTCTTTAGACTAATTGTTTAAACATCATACAAATAAAATTTGAGGTTTTATTCTCTTTGAGCATTTTTCTTATATTATCAATGATCTCCTTGGTCTCAATAATAGTGATGTCTGATTTTTTCATTTTTTATATCTGCTTATAAAAGAGAAAAGACTGGGAATGTGTAAACCAACCTTGGCCAAGGGGTTTCTAAATATCTCAATTAATAAATTCGGTGCGTTTGTCTCATTCTCAAAGAATTCTTTCAGTGGTTTTCACATCTTTAAAATCCTATCTATGGCAGACAGCAGGGAGAACCATCTGGTACGCGAGTGAGATAATATTGTTTGGAATGAGTTCTCTACATATTGAGAGATAGAGAATAAGGTCTCAAAATATGCTTAATGATAGCAGTTGGTTTCGGTCTGGCCGTAGATTGCTTGGCTGCTATCTGGATCTGGATACATTAAGGAACCCAGTTTTCTTAAACAGTCCAGCGAGTTGATTGATCGTGGTTGATTATTTTGTACGCTGTTGTCAGTTCAGCTGCACATTCTAACACACGTTCATTTCAATCAGTTTTTACACAGAAGCTGTCTATTTTGCGAGATGAGGATGCAGATGACATTTTAGTTTTGTATCCAGTATCCATTATGACGCTTGATATTGCCTTTACCTCCGTGGCCCAGGGAAATGTATATATTGCAAACTGTGCAAAATGTTTCTTTTGTCCTTCCCTTCTTAATAAAAGACCACGCTTTAGTGTAGTCATCGCTAAAATGGCATTTTCTTTTTGGTGGAGCCATAATTCACAAAAGTAAATATTAAACGTTAATTTTAAACAAATAGCAATTACGAATTACAAATAGCGACGAGCTAATTCGGTACAGTATTACTGAAATGACACTCGGAAAGTATATAACATATGTATGCGTAACTTGAAGCAGAAAAAACAGTACTCGTGTTTGTGTGTGGAGCTACATTTCGCAGATATATTACATACATCACTCAAAATTTTGAAGGTACGAGTACGTATAAATCAACTGTTTTAAGAAGTCGAAATCATTCCGCCGTGTTCTGTTAGTTAAGTTGGGTTGGAACTAAAATTTTTCGGGACATTTTAAAGCCCGTCGGGATTTCGGCACACGGTTGTTAATAACGGTGACATGTCCCGACGTATCGGGACGAAATGCAACCCTAGTCCAATATGCATGTCATTAAAATTGAAAAGAGAACAGCTTTGGTGGAACAAAACGGTTGAAAAAATAACTCATGATGCAAGCCAATTCTAAAGCGACACAGCACACTTGTTTCGGTGTGCTGAAATGTGTGGTGTGTATGGGGCAGTCCGCGCACCGATTTTGCGGTGTGCCACACTGTGTGAGCAAAATCAAAACATTTTAATTTTTTGTTTCGGTGTTCCTAGAAGTGTGCTGTGGATGGGTTGGTGCGCGCACGCTCATACAAAATATCAGTCTTTGTTTGATCGCAGTAGTGTTAAGATCGGATAAAAAAATGTTTCAAAATGTCAATTAGGGACTGCGACTGCTACTAGCACTGTTCCTTCTACGTCCAAGTTTGATAAAGAACTAATGTGTGCGAATATTGTGTGATATGTATGGCGTAAAGCGGCACCGATGATCACACCGAAGTGTGCACACAAGTGTGGTATGTATGGGCCGCTTAATATATCATGGATAATTCCGATCACTACATACATATGTGTGTAGTTGCAAAAACAAAAGCATACTGTAAGAAAGTGAAACCGACGGAAGCTGCTCAGATGGCTTTTCCTCACATCTCTCAACCAATCTTAATGCAGTTAATGCATTAGTATTAATGCAGACTAGTGACAATGATGCCAGATGCCACAATTTCGGCTCTCTTTACCATATTGTGTCAACGTCAAAACTTTTTCGCTAACAACTTGTTCGGTCCCTAAAGCGCCCTGTAGACGCTAAAACATAGTACTAGTAAACATGGTACCACTAACCAAGTTTTAGCTGATGTTGATCGTCTGCGGGCTGGTACCAATTTTTTGGTCTCACCAACATCAGAATTTGGTCTCACTAAAATCAAAACTGGTTTGATTTTTGTCGATGTTTGTGGGCGGAGTTTTGTATTGCTGATACTATGTTTGAGTGTCTGCGCTCTCATCTGCAAACATTTACTCGAGCAAGCTATTTTATCAGTGAATTTCGTCGTGTGAACACACAAAATAATCGGGAAAAAAAGGCGAACATTCCTAATACTGATGCTTGGAAAGAATTTTTCGAGTATTTTCATAACCTACCATCTTTGTGGAGAGCTATGTTCTATTATGTTGGAGTGAATTGGTCTCAGCGTCTGCGGGTTTTAGTGGTACCATGCTTACTAGTACCATGTTTTAGCGTCTACAGGGCGCTTAAGAGTGTGGTTTTGGCATAGCGAAGATCTCCATCAAAAAACTCCTCTATTCATCTTTGATTCTAAAGCTACTCGTATCTCTTTGAAACTCGCCATAATGAAAAAAAAATTATAATCACACTTTTCCGAGATAAATGCGACTTTCTCAAAAATGTAATTAAAAAAATTAAAAAAAATTGTCTTTGAAAACCAATATCTCGAAAGCATGGATGGTAATAATGTTTAAATATGAATTAATGTTTAAATATTAATTAATAAATTGGCCATCAAACGAGCCAATGGTTGATCTAGGTTTATTACATTAGAAGATATAGCTAAATAATTGTCTTTTGAAGGAACTTTTTTAAACATCCTGTATCTCAGTGACTGTTGAAGATACACTCCCCCTTCCCATAGTATTTTTTTCATAACATGAACCATTGAATCAGATCCCAAAATATCTATTACCCAATTTATCCGACAGCTCAATTTGCGTTGAAGCAATCCGCATTTGTTCAATATACGTAGAAATGCTGGTGTTTATATCAAATTATCCAAAATGAGCGAGAGAAAACTGAGAGAAATTTAACAAACAGCTGGTTGAACTGACACTTCACACTGATACTGATGTTCCTATTTCTTTGTCTTTCCAAATATTTCGTTTGCAATCCCACATTTTAAATATACAACTAATACCTGCTCGATGATGACCGAATGATGAGAGCACGAGAGAGTAAAATGTTTCTATGCCATTTGAAAATGTTTATGCGATATTTCAAAGCGGTTAGAAATTTTCAATGCGTTTTATAAGCAGGAATGAACGTATGCGTGTTGAATATTTAAATGCGGTTTGAAGTGGTGTTTGCTCAAGCGTATTGAACCAATGCGGATTTCTTCACAGCAAATTGAGCTGTCGGATAAACTGGGTATATATCTCAAACCGGACCACAGTATAAAGATTGTTATAAATTCGGCTAACTTCATCTTCTGATATAAACACATAATAGGTACCTATATATATTTAAAAATTAATATACCAATAATTTAATTGAATAATATTTAATATCATTATTGAAAATATTTGGAAAATATATAAAAGAAGAGAATATGGTAATAAGTTTTAATATATACTATTATACATATATATATATTATTTTTTCTAAAAATATTGAAACAATTACCACAAGGAAAGCCTTGGTGTTGGAAATACACTTTCAACTTCACATGTCACGACGGTATCATTAGATAGAATTTTGTGATGTAGTTGCATGTTAGTTCGACTGACATCTATTATATGAAGGTCTATTTGCATTATTTCCGTGGAGTTGGCTTTCTGTACTGAGCATTTATAATTGCCTGAAAGTTCTTTGGTAGGAATTGGAAATTCAATCGCTCGATATTTGTAATTTGCATTTTCCGAAGTTTCGTATTCTTCATTAATCAATCCTTTCGAGGACTTCTGGAAAAGTAAAAGAAATAAAACAAATTAAAATATGTGTATTAAAATTAAATACAAAAAAAAATAAATAAATAAATAATGATTCTTATTCGGCCGTTTGTGTGAATGATGATCCAATGTTTAATTTCAAATTTACATCCAGAAAAGATGTTGGGTTTGAGATTTGGAACTATTTTGTAATTCAGTAATTACAAACAAATATGAGTCTACATACACTCTCCAAATATCTCGTAATTTAAGAAATACCACCTTGATCAAAAGGAATTTATTTATAAAATTAAAAATACAAGTTTATTCGTCTAAATCTATATTGTCCCCTTCAAAGTAATCCCCATCGACTGCAACTCATTTATGCCAGCGATTGATCCAATCCCCGAAATAATGTTTATATTCGGTTTTCGGTATGTCCATCAGTGCTTCCTGCGATTTTTCCATTACTTCCTCTCGGCTGCTGAAACGCGTTCACCGTAGTGGTTTTTTTTTAACTCAATTGTTCTGTTCAAGGGAACCAAATCAGGTGAATTCGGTGGCTGTTGGATGATATTTGTTGCATTTTTTGTCAAAAAATTACGAATAATGATGGCACTGTGCGACGGTGCGTTATCATGGTGCAAAATCCACGAGTTTTCTGCCCACAATTCTGGTCTCTTTAGGCGAATTGCTTCACGCAAACGTCTCATAACACCCAAATAATATTTTTTGTTTACTGTTGGCCTTCTGGCAAAAATTCATGATGCACTATACCGTTGTAATCCATGAAAACCGTGAACATTGCCTTCTTTTTTGACTGAAAACGACGTGTTTTTTTTTGGTTTCGGCTCATTTGCTGAACGCCATTCACTTGTCTGATGCCTGGATTGCGTGTCGTACTCATAAACCCACGTCTCGTCTCCAGTAATGATCTTTTTGATGAATGTGGGATCGGATTCAGCCTCGCAAATCATCTTTTTTGCGACTTCAACACTATGACGTTAAGATTTAGAGGGAACAGATTTACCAACTTAACAAAAAAAACATAACGCTGACATATGTAGCCTCCCTAGCCATGACGTTGTCCCCACAATGTTTGACTGTTACAGTTATATTTTTTCTATCCAGAGTTGTATTCTTTTCGCCATGTATTTTATCGGGCATCTGGTCTAGAAATGTTGTACTCTCATCCGTAATTTTGTCCAGAACTCAAAACCTTCATTTAAGTCAGTCTTAGAAAAGTTAAATCGTCTCATAGTTCCTGGATTTTGGGAGAAACAAGTGGCTTTTTTCGTGGTATTCGGCTTTGAAAACCTGCCGGATGTAGGACACTGCGAATGGCTATTGGGTGAACAACTTTTTGTTTAAGGATTTTTACCAACTTTCTTCAAAACTGCTTGAACGTCCTGGTCTAATAACTTTTTCGAACGTCCAGATCGAAGTTTATTTTGAATAGTTCTGCTTTCGTTATAATTTCTTATGATTGTCTGGGCAGTATCTTTTCGACACTGAATTTTGCGATTTCCCATTTTTTTGCTGAATAAACTTTTTTTTTTTTGCACAAGTGAAAGACAATTCAGGGACTGCAACTAACACGTATACTAGGTGATATAGCAGACGATATACTAGGTGGGATGAAAACTAACCTCCTTGGGAATGAAACAATTTTTTTTTTAAATGTTTTTTTATTTTATTCAATATAGTCCGCTTTTAGCTTGATACACTTATTCCAGCGATTTTCCAACTTCTTGATCCCGTCCGAAAAGTAATTTTCCGGAAGGTCTGCAAAATACTCCACTTCGGAGCACTCGTGCCGGCTTCAGTCCATTGCCGGGCACTCATTCTGTTCTCTGGTGTAATGTAATAGTGGATCCAAGTTTCATCCACAGTTACCAATCGACGCCAAAAGTCCGCCCGATTCCAAACACTCTTTCGAAGTGCTCTCACTTTCGTGTTTTTGGTCAGGAGTGAACATGCGCGGCACCCAGCGGCAGGATAACTTTTTCACATGCAGAATATTGCCCAAAATATGGCGTGTGCGCTCAGTATTAATTTTTGTGGTATCTACTAGCTCGCGCACCTTCACTTTCGGTCAGCCAACACCATTTCATGTATTTTTTTGGCATTGTCCTCTGTAACCGCATCGGAGGGCCTGCCGCTGCGGACTTGATCGGCAGTGGAGTTGCGGCCACTACGAAACTCTCGAAACCAATATTTGACTGTGTAATCTGACGGAGCATTAGCCCCATAATATATATCCAACTTTTCTTTTGTTTCCTTCGCCGTTTTGCCTCTCAAAAAATAATGTTTTATGAGAGAATGAAAATCGTTTTTGTCCATGCTCAACATGGTGCCAAACACGTCAACAACAATCAGCTATCAAAACAAAACTAAAGACAGTATCGGACTGAAATTTGGCATGTCTGCCTAAATATGAACGGACTTCAAGGCACCATGACCTTTTTTGCAGTAGTAGCGCATTCTGGCTGTCAAGGAGGTTACTTTTCACCCCACCTAGTATAGTACAGTGGTAATAAGCTCTATGTTGACTTTTGTTACACCACATTTGAAGTATTTTGTTTATTTTGTTTGTACGAAATAATACTTAATATTAAATTAATTTCTGAATATTTTTAAGTTGCCTAAATAATAATTTTCATGAGAATTTGGCCTTTGTTTCGCATATATTTCTTCAATTAAAATACATTTGGAGGGTGTATGTAGATTTATGTCTGATATGATTTAAGACATGAACCAAGTTGGAAAATGGATTTAAAAAGCTACTTCTTTTATTTTTGTTCACACTGAAATCACATAATCATAATTTTTTCGTTAAAAGGGAAAAATAGAAAAATTATATAAAGGTATGTACAATATATACATACACTGGCGCTCACTAGGATGAGGCCATACATTTTGCAATCAATCTTTACTCTTTATACCTTATTGAAATTTTGTACCCGGAAACTTTTACTACCTGTGAACAGGTACATATTTTCATAAAATTAAAGTGTAAATAAGAAACGACCGCTGGAGTTTCCCAAGATCACACTAAGAACTACTACTTTTTATACGCTTTTCAAGAAGTTCATTGTGTTGTCGGCTCCGTAAAAATAACAATTACGACACGTTTATTTACTTCAATTCTATTTATTTAAACCAAAATGACTAAAATGACTACTAGCTTCGTCGGTTTAGCGTCGAGTGACGAAAAAGTGTGTATGAATTGTCATGGAAAGGCGATGCGATGGTGTGCGTGCCAATGCAGCGATGACAGCGATGAGTAGGGTTGCCTTACACTCGGCCATCCTCTAGTTGAAACGACCCCGTTTCTGTATCTTCCGGTAACTCATCAAAGTCTGGATTAAGCTGACACCAGGGCTTCATTTTGTCAGATGCGAAAACAGAATGGTAAAATCGTTGCTTCCTCTGCATTCCCGGTACGTCTTCTATTACATATCTGTCTCTTGACAGAACGGCAGCAACAATAAATGGACCTCGGTACTTAGCTTCTAGTTTACGTGAATCCCCTGTAGCTGGTGGTTCTGACTCGATCACCACTAAGTCGCCTTTATTGTATTTTCTGGGAGTCTTAAACCGAAGATCGTAACGCTGCTTCCACTTAAGTTTCTCTTCTTCTATTCTCTTAGACGCTTCCTGACGATTGATGATTATGCCGTCTTGGAGATTGTTTCTTCCGTCATCGTGAAGTGCTAAAACCAATTTATTTTGAAGAATATCTCTAGGTCTGAAATCAAAAAGGAGATCATTGGGACTCTTTCGTGTAGTCTTGTTAACGGAGCTGTTAATTGTCCATTGAATGTTTCGTATGTTTTTGTCCCAGTCACGTCCGTTTTCGTTTTGTGTCATTGTTGTTATTGCACTAAGTAATGTTCTATTTGTTCTCTCCACTTGACCATTAGCTCTGGGTGTTCGAACAGCTGTCTTAATATGCTGAATACAGTTTTCAACACAATACTTTTGGAACGCATGGGAAGTATAGGCGGTTCCTCTGTCTGATACAAGACGTGTTGGAATACCAAAAATAAGTGTTATATCAGCTAGATATTTTAGTACAGATGACGTTTTAGTGTCCTTTACTGCCTTTACTAGGACATATTATGTGAACGCGTCAGTGAGCACAATCAAATGCTGGTTACCAAATGAACTTTTTGTAAACGGCCCCAAATGGTCTATATGCACAGTGTGAAAAGGAATTGGGTAGGTTTCTGATGAATGAAACTCGCACTCTTTCTTCCCGCCAGGCCTCTTGTTATAACAGCACTCCACACAGCATTGAATATATTTTTTTACATATTGTCGCATTCGATGAAACCAGAATGTAGTTGCCAGTTGTTGTAATGTTTTTTCTAACCCGAAGTGACCACGATCATTGTGGTATGCCTTCACAATTTGCCAGCGTACTCCAGCCGGAACAACCCACATTTTGCTTCCATTGATGTTTCTGTATAGCTTGTTATTTTTAAAAGTATAGTCAATATGAAGTTGTTTGGTTTGATTATTTTGCTGATTCCGTTTGAGCATTTCTATGATTTCAACTAATTTTGGGTCTTGTATCTGGAGGGATGTTACCCAGTCTCTGTTATCAATTTCAATTTTAAAAATACTTTTAGACTTTGATTCGATCTCAATAGAATTATCGTTCGGGCGTCTGCTCAACGCATCGGCGTGTTGCATCTGTTTGCCTGGACGATGCAGAATATTAAACTCGAACTCAGACAGTCTAAGCCACCATCTTGCTATTCTTCGATTCAATGATGTTTTTGCTTTAATTGCTTCTACTGCTTGACAATCCGTAACGATTGTAAATGGTTTTCCTAAGATGTACATCCTGAATCGTTCAAGGCTCTCTACTACAGCAAGTACTTCTAGCTCATAACTTGAGTAACAGCTTTCCGCCGGATTCGTATGTCTACTGAAATACTGCACCGGTTTTAGTTTACCATCTTCTTCTTGCATTAAAATACCTGAAAGGCCTATTGCGGACGCGTCAGTGTGAACTTCATGTCTAGCGTTCTGATTAAAATTAGCTAACAGTGGCTCGCTACATAACAGGCATTTAAGTTTTTGGAACGCTCTTTCCTCTTCGCCTTCCCATTTAAATGTTGAACTTTTTCTCAAGAGGCAGTTGAGTGGTTCGGCAATTGCAGCATAGTTCTGTATAAACCTCCGAAAATATCCACTGAGGCCTAAAAATTGTCGAACCTCGTGCACGTTTTTAGGCGCTTGATAGTCGAAAATGGCCTTTGTCTTTGAACCTGGCTTAATTCCATTGCTGCTTACTATATGACCTAGTATTTCGATTTCGGTATAGAAGAACTTGCATTTTTCAATTTTGAATGTCATTCCTGTTTCTGCCACTACTTCCAATAGACGTCGGAGTTTGCATTCTCCCTCTTGAATGGTCTTACTGGGTATCACAATATCATCTAGATAAAGCAATATGGTTTCATCTCCAGTTCGCTGTAAAATTTTATTCATGGTACTTTGAAAAACTGCTGGGGCATTTTTCAACCCAAAACTCATTCTCAGAAACTCATACTGACTAGAGCATGTATTAAATGCTGTATACTTTCGGGACGACTGATTGATTGGGATTTGGTAATAACCCGATAAAAGGTCAAGGCATGTGAAATAACTGAAACCAGACAATTTTGCCAACTGTTCCTCAATATTTGGCATCAGAAATGGTTGGCTTTGAGTTAACATATTTAAATGTCGGTAATCTATACAAAGCCTGTCTTCATTATTCTTCTTCTTTACGAGTAGAAGTGGGGAAGAATACTCCGATTCACTTTCTTGAATTATACCATTGGCAAGGAGCTCGTCAACTATTTTTTGTACTCTTGGACGCTCGGTAAATGCGATTCGGTATGGGCGTTTATTTATTGGTTCACTTGATGTTAATGTTATCTTAAATTCGGAAATATTACACAGCCCTAATTCCGAAATATTTATAGCGAAGCAATGTCTAGATTCATTGACACATTTTAGTAGGCTCTGTTCGGCAACAGTACCTATTTCCTCATTATAGTTCAAATCCGAGAGATGTAATGCATTTTCATTTCGAAAAGCAGGTTTGGATGGAATTTGCTTGCACACTTCAAATTTAAGACTCTGATATTCCTTAACGATACGTACATGTTGTTGGTCCAAAAAGTCCCTACCAATTAAGACAGCAAATGCGAGCAATGGATCATCTACGACAACCAAATAAATGCGTGCCGTTACATCATCTATTGTGACCTCAGCCTGTACCTTTTCGAATGACTCAAATCCACCGCCACCAAATCCTACAAGTTTCTGATGCGTAGAGATGGCGTTTGTTTTTAACAGGGTAAAGTCATTTCGTCTTATAATGCTGCAATCGCTTCCGAAGTCAATAAACGCAAGAAAGGATAAGTCGTTAACTAAAATCTGCTTGTAGTATTCATTTGTACACGTAGACAGAGTTACTAGGTTTACACGCCGTTCTTCCACTACAGCAGAAATATTAGGTTTTGTATTTGTAAGGACACATTGTTGTTCGGTGTGTCCGCTCCTATTGCATACCGTGCACCTTGAGCGACGAGATGGCTTGGAACAGTTAACGGAAATGTGACCTCGCTCAGAACAATTAAAGCATATTCTGTTTTCCGTCCCAGAACTATTTAGAGATGAAAGATTACGCCCGAGAAATTGTTTACGTCTATCGTAACTTGAATGAAAAGCTCTTTCAGTATCATATTGATATCTGCTCATTTCTTGTTGGCGTGTCATGTTTTCAAGACTTTTAATTTTTAAAAGTAAATCGTTGGTAGATGAAAACGTAAAGCCTGATAACAAATGCGCTAATGATGGGTTTCGAAGTCCTGATATAATGTATTTTGACATTGCTGCATCTGACAAATTTGCTTTCGTTCCCAAAGAGCGCATTGAGAAAAAATAAGTATCGAGATCTTCATAATTTTTTTTGAATCGACATGATAAGCGTATGTGAATGTCTGCTTCATTGATAACACATGGAAAACTGTCTTGTAAAGCGGCGGAGAACGAGGAAAAACTATCGAAGAACATCCTTTGTCCGTCAAACCAAATGCGTGAAGCGCCCTTCAGTTTAGTCGAAACCGCAAACAGAACTAGCTTATCATTCCAGCCATATATCGATTTCAACCCATTGACGCGATCAATAAACTGCGTTGCAGTAAGTCCAGAAAATTGGTCGGATGGGTCAAATGTAGGCAAAATGTCTATTACATCACGCAAGCCGCAAAATGTTGAGGACGTCGCAGAGTTCACTGGCTCTAGATGCTCTTTCGATTTCGCCATCTTGACCAAGTCTTCACATTTTTTTTCCAACTCATCCGAACGCGTTCGTAGCTGTTTAATTTCATTCTCCAATAGCTGAATATAGGATTCGTCGGAAGTTTCAGTATTAGTATCATTTGTGCTGTTAAGGATACAATTGTGTTTGAGGTTCTCTATTAGTTTGAGCTTCAAAGTATCCTTATTTCCCCGAACCGGTAAACCCCTTTTTTTTAATTCACCCTTGAGGTCGACTACTGTCATTTTTTCTATTTGTTTGTCTTAGTTTGTCAGTCAACAGTAAACATAACACGAATTAAGGGAAAGGTTAGGAACAAAAAGGGCAAAATGACAAAAATGAGAAACAAACAAAAAAATAAACAAAATAAACAAAACAAATTATAAAAAAAACAATTATATTGGTATGTAGTAGGTACATATCTACTCTTCTCAAATAACGTTTTTTTTTTTTTTTTAAATCTTCTTTCTTTTAGCTTCAATTACCTGTTAGTTCTTCAACTAACCCACCAATTTTTTTGTTGCTTGGAGTTTCCACAGAAACTTCATCACGTTTTCTTTTCCGCGTACGCATTTCTGCCATGCTCTGAAGTAGAAAATCAAATACGTTTTTTTTTTTTTGTTATGTTACATAGCTATTACCATATTCTATAATTTCTACAATACATTATCTACTCAGTACTCATACGTTTTTTTTTTAATAGTTAACAACTAATTTGTGGATGATCCCACTTCTGAATTGTTGTCGGCTCCGTAAAAATAACAATTACGACACGTTTATTTACTTCAATTCTATTTATTTAAACCAAAATGACTAAAATGACTACTAGCTTCGTCGGTTTAGCGTCGAGTGACGAAAAAGTGTGTATGAATTGTCATGGAAAGGCGATGCGATGGTGTGCGTGCCAATGCAGCGATGACAGCGATGAGTAGGGTTGCCTTACAATTGTTTGATCTTGGGAAATTCCAATGGTCAATTCTTATTTACCCTTTAATTTTATGACTTCCTGTTAAGAAAATATGTACCTGTTCACAGGTAGTAAAAGTTTGCGGGTACAAAATTTCAAACAGGTATAAGGAGTGAAAATTAATTGCAAAATGTATGGCTTCATCCTAGTGATCGGCAGTGTATACGATATATGTATGTATTCTAAAATATTTTTTTTTATGAAAATGTTTCGAATTATGTGCGAATGAAATTTTTTACTTGCATATAATTCGCAACATTTTTTTCGAAACGGTAACACTCAGACACGATACTGATCCATTGTACTCCATGTGATCCGAATGCCAACGGGATTGGTAACCGCACTCTCAAATCCCCGAATCTTTTCCAATAAACTTGTTCTCATGTTGAACCACTTGGGACATCCAAATGCAACCATAAGCCGAATAAGGACCACCTGCACCCTCGCATCGAAGTGGCTGTTATAAAACAGTCTCATCATATGACATCATATCCCTCCTTGAAACCGAATTGATTATCCGGAACTATGTTTCTGTCCTTAACCCACTTAGAACCCTACCGATCACTTTTACGAAAACATTACTGATATTTGGAAGTAGACTAATCGACCGGAGATTCGCCGGATGGGAAGTGTATTTATCCCTTTTGGGGATGGGCTGTACCACAGCAGTTTTCTAATGCACCGGATAATGGACATTATTCGTTGCATTATTAAACAGAGTGGTATAAATCTCCGCCGGCTATAGCTGGGGCTGTCGAAACACAATGTTCGCTATTCCTTCGGTTCAGTTATCAAATACAAACCTGAGGAATCAGCACACGCGCCAACCACCTTAAGAAATATGCCACGGATATGGATCAGATATCAGTCTGCTATATTTCAAATAATGCAGAATTTGTGTGATTGTAAATAAATATATTTTCTCACCAAATTTATATAAATAGAACCTAAGCTCCAATTGTCAATTAGATTTAGTTTTTCAGTGAATAAAGTGAGAGACTTGCCTCTTAAAAATATTTTTTTGTATTTAAATTAACTTTAAGTTAATAACTGTTCCATCAAATTCTTATTTCTGATTGTGTCGAAGATCGCTTGAAGCTCTTCCTGCGAAATGAACGGTAGTTGTCCGCTTACGTCAATGATGAAGCGTCGAATTGCGCGAAGAACATTTTTCATCTATATAACTCGAATTTTGATAATAAAATTCAATAATTCGTAAACGTTGTTCGGGTTTAAGTCTTCCACGATAAAATTGCAATGCTAATTGAGCAGGTCACGGGTGGCCGTGGTGTAGTGATACTAGCAATCGCTCCTCACTCGAGGGTCCAGGTTCGAATCCTGCTCATGGCAAGTGTCAGTTTTTCATTTGTGTAATTGGAACTCAGACAGAAAAATTCTGCGTGTGAAGGCATAACACTGACACGTAGATTTGGCTGTTGTAGAGTTTCAAGACAAAAAATACTGTGAATTATACCTCGAATCACTCTGAGTGATGAAAAAACTCTCCGTCCTATTCGGACTCCCCCCCCCCCCCCCCCCCTGGAGAGCGAATATCGAAACCAAATACACCTGAGTTTCAAACCACTACAAAAACAATTTTCCTTTCTCTTCCTTCTACCTTTACGCCCGCGCCCGGGCAACAGTAAAAGGGTATCTAACTCCTTAGGCGCGCGTAAATTATAAAAAAAAAGGTTTGACTTTGATACATGTCACGAATCACGCGTTAGCTGTCAAAAATAGAACACTAATAAACAAAACAGCAAAAAAATCACCCTTTATGTATTTTGTTTCTTTATTAATATACTCTTAATTGTCCTTACTTCTGAGTTTTGTCTGTCAGTCTGTATAAGTCTTTCAGTCTTGTCAGCCAAGACTTACAATGACCATAGTTTACTTTTATGTTAATGCAGTGCGTCAATAATTGCATTGCAGAATAAGTCTTTGTTGTTGATGTGTTGATATCGAGGTATGGTTTTGTCCATTGTTTGTTTAATTATCTCGTCCATTAGTTTTAGATACCTGTCAATCTCCTCGTTTGGCAGATTTCAGATGGACAGTGGTTGTTCAATGTACCCTTCTATAATTGAAGTGATAACTTTGAACAAATTCTTCCAATTCCGCAGTTATCGGTTATTTCGATACTGAGACTGAAATTGTCCCTATTATATAAGAAAGTGTGTAGACAGTTTGGAGTATGTTGGTTAGTGCTTGTCAGTTCTATCCGTGTGCCAAATAGTACTAGATCCAAACAAAAGCTATGTCTAGGAAACGACGGACCATCCGTCGCCTTTCGGACTAGTTTTTACATTACACTGTGCTGATCCCACAAATTGAATAGTAGGTTTCCTCGAGTATTTGGTGTATTATTTCCTAAATCCCTATGTTTGATAATCTCCTCCAATTTCAGCCTTAGGAATCGAAACAATGCCTCAAGGTTTGAGATAAATAAGGTAGATTGCGTAGCCTCAGGTACATAGACAAACACCATGCACAACCACTTTCCACTACGGAGAGGGATATTCTCGATATATGCTTCCAGCACCTGGAACCTACATCCGAAAAGACTGTACACTCTTTTAAAACGCAGTCCATTTTTTATAAAGATAGCAACGTTTCCTACTTGTATGGATTTAGATCGGTTCTTCGGATTATTTTACAACTTTTCTGTCTTTTGGTTAGCTTAGTTTCCAAAGACCAAAAGCAAATCAGGGTTTTGGTCCTTAAGCGACTTAAATACTGCGACTTTTCGCTCAATCTTAATGAGTGAACTGCAAGCACCTTCAAGGTTTGCTCCGCTATGTGTATACCCATTACAATGAAAGCTGCGTTAGGCTTGGCAGCTTGGGGCGCATATTTGATCTACCCGCATTGCTGACGCTGAAGCTGGGCGATCTTCTCCTGAATATAGAGCAAGATAGTCCGCTTGTCAGGTACGAGTGGCCTGAGAAGCAGCATTCGCTTGCCCATGCCCGTCGCCATTTGGGCGTAGGTAACGGATTTTATATGAACAGGTGGACGTTTAACTTTCACTTCCGGATGCCGAGCCAGATTTACTGTTTTATATGTTGGAATTTGGGACAACCCTGATAATTTGTCATGTGTCCCATTTTCCTACATAACACACAATAGAGTTGACTTTTTTCAGACCCCCGGACTTACCTAGAGTGCATTCCGCAATTGTGGTACTTTCCGCATTTCGTACATCGGGGCTGCATTTCACAGTTCGTCACGGGGTGTCCGAACCTTTGGCAGCGAACACATTGCAAAATATTATCGCTCTTTTTTACTACTTTCCATCCCCATGATACAATCTGGTAGTCTAGGACCAATCAGTTTGCTATTGGGTCTGGCTGTGGTGAAAGGCTTGACTCATGTAAATTTGAGACCATAGTACTCTTTTTTTACCATAGTAGCTTTAATAGCTCCCTCAGCAGCATAGTTTGCAGCTTTTCACCTTTCGGTGTGAAGGAGAAAATGTCCGTCGTCGAGTCCACATGTTTCTTATTTTATTGCAGAACTCCACTGTATTACAGTGGATCGCATACCTATACCTTTCAATAAGAAAATTACATCCTATGGCCAACTTACACAGTCCAATAGTGTCCTTGCCTTTGAAGTAGTTTTTTGTTTCTGCTGATGTTGTTGCTCGTGTTTCTATTATGTTCCTGCTGTTGTTGTTGTATTTGTGTTTTGGTGTTCGTTATAATTTTTTTGCTGCCGTTGAAGCTTACTCAGTTATTGTTGGGACTGCTTTCGGGGTTGCTGCGCTTGCAGTTGATGTTGTTTTTGTTGTTGGGAGTGCTTTTGTTGTTCCCTCTTCCTTATTGCCATTTGTTTTTGTTTTATGCTTAGTATTATTTGTTGCAGCATTTTGATGTTGCAATTTAATAATTCCAGTGTTTCATATTCGTCATCAGATTCGGATGGTGCCAAAGAAGAGAAGCGGTTATCTTTTAAATAGCGACCTTTACCCCCGTCTGAGATGTAAGGGTAGTCGTCATAATATTGCACAGGACGTTCATTATCTGCTGCTGTTGATGATGATATATGTGTCCCTTCCGTTACTCCACCTGGCAGATCTTCAGTGGAAGTTGACAGGGAAGGGCTCGTGAACTTGTTAGGAATTCACCTTAGCTTCCTGCTTCTCTTTATTTTAGGTTCTATTACCACTGTTGCTGGTTGGCTTATCTAGTTGGCTTATATAGCGGACCCCTCTCCTGCCACAATCGCGTGATGATTTTTACACACTTTTATTAATCACTTTTATTTATAATGACTTCTTAAGAAGAAAAATAAAGAAAAAATATCTAATCAGCTCAAAGTCGAATCCACCAGCTTTGAGCTTGGTAACCGGCCACTCTAGCACTGGACTAATTAGAACTCTATATTAAACCTATTAAATGTCTGTTTTATTGATGTCACTATTGAAACACGACAATGTTGGGTGCTGTAGGAATAGGGCAGGAACTGAGAGGTGTCAACCTGGTTCTTTGGGAATACTTGTGTACTCAAATCATCTTAACTTTTCATAAATTGTTAATTGCTTCTAAATTTAGTTCATATATTTTGCTAGTCTATTATAGTCTTGACTAATGTAATAGCAATCTGTAAAGTAATACAATTTTCCTCTATTATATGACTATTTAAAATTTTAAACTTTTGTTAACGTACACTATTCTAATTTTGCCCATTTGTGCTTTACATTCGTTTACCACGAGTTTTTTTAATTTTTTCAACTGTTATATGATTCATATCACTAATGTGTATAACACTTTATTCTATGAAAGATCTCTAATAAAATTGTCTCGTTCACTTGGATATTGAATTCCTCAAACTGCATTTTCATTTATGGTATTTTATGTTAGCTATATATCAATCGCATTCCTTGCCTCAACGCTGCAAGTGCTGGTCCTTCAACTTTAATAAAACAAATTTATTTGCTCCATTATTATAAAACATAAATTTAGTCCTTCGAGGCAGATTCTGGATTTTCGTTTATCTTACACAGTCTTACATGGTCACTGGTCGTCATTCGATCGTGAAAATCAAATATTAATTGATAGTAATTTGGTTTAACGGCGATTGCGTTGATCAAATACTCTGGAGTGGATAATTCAACGGTTTCATTTTCATCTGGGAACAAGATCAACTTTCCTCAACTCAACAAAAATTTATCGGTGGAACAGTTTGTGATTAATAACTTGATGGGTTTGGTTTTTCTCGTGCAAAGCTTTGCAAGCGGTAAGAAATTTAACCCTTTCACATGTACCTATATATATAAAAATGAATGCAAATTTTTAATCAAACATCAAAATAGATTCAATAAAAATTAAATCAAGTGGAAAATAGACTTCTCTTGCAAAAATCGTGCATTCTGTGAGAACATTGTTAAACCCAAACAGCGCGCGATCTGAAAGACAAATTGTGGTAATACGTAGCCATTAATCATTTTGATATCAGGTGTCTATCGCGGCGATCTTAAAGGTTCGCTAACGAGATTAGCTTATTTCTTGGACCCGATTATAGAAGTCTTGGGTGTAGAAACCCTGAAATAGGAACTTTAGAATCGATTCAGACTTATAGCATACAACCTTCTGCTGAGACTTCCGCCCAGTTCAATTCAGCACGGTCATGACTATCTTCCAAAAATCCATATTGAACCATTCATGGCAGTTATCGGGATTGGCCAACCTATCACGACATGTTTAAAAGCATGGTTCATCTTAAGTTAAACTTGTTAACTGCTCAGAAGTTTTTTCTTCGCTCTTGTCGTCGGGATCATGCCTTGTCTTGCTGGCTGTGGATAAGTGTTTTGATTTTTGTGCTGGATTTTTGTACGCTTGATTTCTTTGCTGAAGTGGTATAGATCCTTGCGGAAGTGACAGTTTTGGGTGCTTTTGTCTAGGTGCTGAAATTTGGTTAATGGGTATTGTAATTGTATTTTGTGTGTTTCTGTTATGTATTGTCATGTTTCTAAAATTTAAATTTTGAACCTCTAGGCAGGAAGCATAAGCTTCCGGTAGGGTTTGTTGTGTTTGTATTATGAGGATTTTTGAAAGATCTCCACTTAGTCCTCGAATGAAGACAAGAGTGCTCGATTTCTCTAACTTTCGATCAGCGCATTGACTGTCTCTAAAGAGTAGTCTTCTGTCTTTATTTTTTTTATTATTAAAGAAAATTGGTGATTGACGTTAGCATAAAATTCGTCAATGCTTCTGTTGGTGAAGTATACCCAATTGGTATTCGAGGGTCCTTATGTCTCGTAGTGGAGGGACAAATATTTCTTTATATCTGACCATTTTCGTTAAAGATATTGTATGAAATGAGCGCGGTGTCTGGGCTTCCTCTGATTTTCTGCCTTAAACTCTGCAATATAGCACGATATATAGGCTTATCTCTTACTATTTCGTAGTCTTTTAGGATATTCTCTACGTTGTGTATCCAGGATGTATATTGAACAGAATTTCCATCAAAAGTTTGGAGTTCCTTTACAGAGTCAGGGAGCTGGCTTATCTCCTTTAACTCTTGTTCATTTCTAGGACACTGTAATGCTATTTGTTGGACAGCATTCACTTCATTCGAGATACTAGCCTCAATAATCTTTGCTCAATGCTTCTGGTTGAAGCAATTTGTGCGTTCAATGCACCGGTCAATTGCGTTAAGGACGCCTTATAGCTTCCATATTTGAATCTTACTTTAAATCTTATTTATTTTAAAAATGTTATAGAAGTATGGAATATGGAGTATGGAATAGGGAATATGGAATATATATGTATATGTAGATATGGAAAATTAAAATTTTATAAGGATATGAACTAATTGCTTTACTTAAAACTTATTTATTGTATATATAAAAATGTTCTTTAAAAGTTTGATTGATTTTTGAAATTACTCCTTAAATTACTTGATATTTGAATAATATATTAAACGTTGTTTCTTTAAATATTGATTGTTTTTGTAAATAACGCAATTATATTTTTCTGGAATTGATAGTTCTTATAGTTCTAGTAGATTTTCAAAATAATGTACTTCCTTACAATATTAAATAGGAAATGCGATTCGGTATGGGCGTTTATTTATTGGTTCACTTGATGTTAATGTTATCTTAAATTCGGAAATATTACACAGCCCTAATTCCGAAATATTTATAGCGAAGCAATGTCTAGATTCATTGACACATTTTAGTAGGCTCTGTTCGGCAACAGTACCTATTTCCTCATTATAGTTCAAATCCGAGAGATGTAATGCATTTTCATTTCGAAAAGCAGGTTTGGATGGAATTTGCTTGCACACTTCAAATTTAAGACTCTGATATTCCTTAACGATACGTACATGTTGTTGGTCCAAAAAGTCCCTACCAATTAAGACAGCAAATGCGAGCAATGGATCATCTACGACAACCAAATAAATGCGTGCCGTTACATCATCTATTGTGACCTCAGCCTGTACCTTTTCGAATGACTCAAATCCACCGCCACCAAATCCTACAAGTTTCTGATGCGTAGAGATGGCGTTTGTTTTTAACAGGGTAAAGTCATTCCGTCTTATAATGCTGCAATCGCTTCCGAAGTCAATAAACGCAAGAAAGGATAAGTCGTTAACTAAAATCTGCTTGTAGTATTCATTTGTACACGTAGACAGAGTTACTAGGTTTACACGCCGTTCTTCCACTACAGCAGAAATATTAGGTTTTGTATTTGTAAGGACACATTGTTGTTCGGTGTGTCCGCTCCTATTGCATACCGTGCACCTTGAGCGACGAGATGGCTTGGAACAGTTAACGGAAATGTGACCTCGCTCAGAACAATTAAAGCATATTCTGTTTTCCGTCCCAGAACTATTTAGAGATGAAAGATTACGCCCGAGAAATTGTTTACGTCTATCGTAACTTGAATGAAAAGCTCTTTCAGTATCATATTGATATCTGCTCATTTCTTGTTGGCGTGTCATGTTTTCAAGACTTTTAATTTTTAAAAGTAAATCGTTGGTAGATGAAAACGTAAAGCCTGATAACAAATGCGCTAATGATGGGTTTCGAAGTCCTGATATAATGTATTTTGACATTGCTGCATCTGACAAATTTGCTTTCGTTCCCAAAGAGCGCATTGAGAAAAAATAAGTATCGAGATCTTCATCATTTTTTTTGAATCGACATGATAAGCGTATGTGAATGTCTGCTTCATTGATAACACATGGAAAACTGTCTTGTAAAGCGGCGGAGAACGAGGAAAAACTATCGAAGAACGTCCTTTGTCCGTCAAACCAAATGCGTGAAGCGCCCTTCAGTTTAGTCGAAACCGCAAACAGAACTAGCTTATCATTCCAGCCATATATCGATTTCAACCCATTGACGCGATCAATAAACTGCGTTGCAGTAAGTCCAGAAAATTGGTCGGATGGGTCAAATGTAGGCAAAATGTCTATTACATCACGCAAGCCGCAAAATGTTGAGGACGTCGCAGAGTTCACTGGCTCTAGATGCTCTTTCGATTTCGCCATCTTGACCAAGTCTTCACATTTTTTTTCCAACTCATCCGAACGCGTTCGTAGCTGTTTAATTTCATTCTCCAATAGCTGAATATAGGATTCGTCGGAAGTTTCAGTATTAGTATCATTTGTGCTGTTAAGGATACAATTGTGTTTGAGGTTCTCTATTAGTTTGAGCTTCAAAGTATCCTTATTTCCCCGAACCGGTAAACCCCTTTTTTTTAATTCACCCTTGAGGTCGACTACTGTCATTTTTTCTATTTGTTTGTCTTAGTTTGTCAGTCAACAGTAAACATAACACGAATTAAGGGAAAGGTTAGGAACAAAAAGGGCAAAATGACAAAAATGAGAAACAAACAAAAAAATAAACAAAATAAACAAAACAAATTATAAAAAAAACAATTATATTGGTATGTAGTAGGTACATATCTACTCTTCTCAAATAACGTTTTTTTTTTTTTTTTAAATCTTCTTTCTTTTAGCTTCAATTACCTGTTAGTTCTTCAACTAACCCACCAATTTTTTTGTTGCTTGGAGTTTCCACAGAAACTTCATCACGTTTTCTTTTCCGCGTACGCATTTCTGCCATGCTCTGAAGTAGAAAATCAAATACGTTTTTTTTTTTTTGTTATGTTACATAGCTATTACCATATTCTATAATTTCTACAATACATTATCTACTCAGTACTCATACGTTTTTTTTTTAATAGTTAACAACTAATTTGTGGATGATCCCACTTCTGAATTGTTGTCGGCTCCGTAAAAATAACAATTACGACACGTTTATTTACTTCAATTCTATTTATTTAAACCAAAATGACTAAAATGACTACTAGCTTCGTCGGTTTAGCGTCGAGTGACGAAAAAGTGTGTATGAATTGTCATGGAAAGGCGATGCGATGGTGTGCGTGCCAATGCAGCGATGACAGCGATGAGTAGGGTTGCCTTACAATTGTTTGATCTTGGGAAATTCCAATGGTCAATTCTTATTTACCCTTTAATTTTATGACTTCCTGTTAAGAAAATATGTACCTGTTCACAGGTAGTAAAAGTTTGCGGGTACAAAATTTCAAACAGGTATAAGGAGTGAAAATTAATTGCAAAATGTATGGCTTCATCCTAGTGATCGGCAGTGTATACGATATATGTATGTATTCTAAAATATTTTTTTTTATGAAAATGTTTCGAATTATGTGCGAATGAAATTTTTTACTTGCATATAATTCGCAACATTTTTTTCGAAACGGTAACACTCAGACACGATACTGATCCATTGTACTCCATGTGATCCGAATGCCAACGGGATTGGTAACCGCACTCTCAAATCCCCGAATCTTTTCCAATAAACTTGTTCTCATGTTGAACCACTTGGGACATCCAAATGCAACCATAAGCCGAATAAGGACCACCTGCACCCTCGCATCGAAGTGGCTGTTATAAAACAGTCTCATCATATGACATCATATCCCTCCTTGAAACCGAATTGATTATCCGGAACTATGTTTCTGTCCTTAACCCACTTAGAACCCTACCGATCACTTTTACGAAAACATTACTGATATTTGGAAGTAGACTAATCGACCGGAGATTCGCCGGATGGGAAGTGTATTTATCCCTTTTGGGGATGGGCTGTACCACAGCAGTTTTCTAATGCACCGGATAATGGACATTATTCGTTGCATTATTAAACAGAGTGGTATAAATCTCCGCCGGCTATAGCTGGGGCTGTCGAAACACAATGTTCGCTATTCCTTCGGTTCAGTTATCAAATACAAACCTGAGGAATCAGCACACGCGCCAACCACCTTAAGAAATATGCCACGGATATGGATCAGATATCAGTCTGCTATATTTCAAATAATGCAGAATTTGTGTGATTGTAAATAAATATATTTTCTCACCAAATTTATATAAATAGAACCTAAGCTCCAATTGTCAATTAGATTTAGTTTTTCAGTGAATAAAGTGAGAGACTTGCCTCTTAAAAATATTTTTTTGTATTTAAATTAACTTTAAGTTAATAACTGTTCCATCAAATTCTTATTTCTGATTGTGTCGAAGATCGCTTGAAGCTCTTCCTGCGAAATGAACGGTAGTTGTCCGCTTACGTCAATGATGAAGCGTCGAATTGCGCGAAGAACATTTTTCATCTATATAACTCGAATTTTGATAATAAAATTCAATAATTCGTAAACGTTGTTCGGGTTTAAGTCTTCCACGATAAAATTGCAATGCTAATTGAGCAGGTCACGGGTGGCCGTGGTGTAGTGATACTAGCAATCGCTCCTCACTCGAGGGTCCAGGTTCGAATCCTGCTCATGGCAAGTGTCAGTTTTTCATTTGTGTAATTGGAACTCAGACAGAAAAATTCTGCGTGTGAAGGCATAACACTGACACGTAGATTTGGCTGTTGTAGAGTTTCAAGACAAAAAATACTGTGAATTATACCTCGAATCACTCTGAGTGATGAAAAAACTCTCCGTCCTATTCGGACTCCCCCCCCCACCCCCCCCCCCCCCCCCCCTGGAGAGCGAATATCGAAACCAAATACACCTGAGTTTCAAACCACTACAAAAACAATTTTCCTTTCTCTTCCTTCTACCTTTACGCCCGCGCCCGGGCAACAGTAAAAGGGTATCTAACTCCTTAGGCGCGCGTAAATTATAAAAAAAAAGGTTTGACTTTGATACATGTCACGAATCACGCGTTAGCTGTCAAAAATAGAACACTAATAAACAAAACAGCAAAAAAATCACCCTTTATGTATTTTGTTTCTTTATTAATATACTCTTAATTGTCCTTACTTCTGAGTTTTGTCTGTCAGTCTGTATAAGTCTTTCAGTCTTGTCAGCCAAGACTTACAATGACCATAGTTTACTTTTATGTTAATGCAGTGCGTCAATAATTGCATTGCAGAATAAGTCTTTGTTGTTGATGTGTTGATATCGAGGTATGGTTTTGTCCATTGTTTGTTTAATTATCTCGTCCATTAGTTTTAGATACCTGTCAATCTCCTCGTTTGGCAGATTTCAGATGGACAGTGGTTGTTCAATGTACCCTTCTATAATTGAAGTGATAACTTTGAACAAATTCTTCCAATTCCGCAGTTATCGGTTATTTCGATACTGAGACTGAAATTGTCCCTATTATATAAGAAAGTGTGTAGACAGTTTGGAGTATGTTGGTTAGTGCTTGTCAGTTCTATCCGTGTGCCAAATAGTACTAGATCCAAACAAAAGCTATGTCTAGGAAACGACGGACCATCCGTCGCCTTTCGGACTAGTTTTTACATTACACTGTGCTGATCCCACAAATTGAATAGTAGGTTTCCTCGAGTATTTGGTGTATTATTTCCTAAATCCCTATGTTTGATAATCTCCTCCAATTTCAGCCTTAGGAATCGAAACAATGCCTCAAGGTTTGAGATAAATAAGGTAGATTGCGTAGCCTCAGGTACATAGACAAACACCATGCACAACCACTTTCCACTACGGAGAGGGATATTCTCGATATATGCTTCCAGCACCTGGAACCTACATCCGAAAAGACTGTACACTCTTTTAAAACGCAGTCCATTTTTTATAAAGATAGCAACGTTTCCTACTTGTATGGATTTAGATCGGTTCTTCGGATTATTTTACAACTTTTCTGTCTTTTGGTTAGCTTAGTTTCCAAAGACCAAAAGCAAATCAGGGTTTTGGTCCTTAAGCGACTTAAATACTGCGACTTTTCGCTCAATCTTAATGAGTGAACTGCAAGCACCTTCAAGGTTTGCTCCGCTATGTGTATACCCATTACAATGAAAGCTGCGTTAGGCTTGGCAGCTTGGGGCGCATATTTGATCTACCCGCATTGCTGACGCTGAAGCTGGGCGATCTTCTCCTGAATATAGAGCAAGATAGTCCGCTTGTCAGGTACGAGTGGCCTGAGAAGCAGCATTCGCTTGCCCATGCCCGTCGCCATTTGGGCGTAGGTAACGGATTTTATATGAACAGGTGGACGTTTAACTTTCACTTCCGGATGCCGAGCCAGATTTACTGTTTTATATGTTGGAATTTGGGACAACCCTGATAATTTGTCATGTGTCCCATTTTCCTACATAACACACAATAGAGTTGACTTTTTTCAGACCCCCGGACTTACCTAGAGTGCATTCCGCAATTGTGGTACTTTCCGCATTTCGTACATCGGGGCTGCATTTCACAGTTCGTCACGGGGTGTCCGAACCTTTGGCAGCGAACACATTGCAAAATATTATCGCTCTTTTTTACTACTTTCCATCCCCATGATACAATCTGGTAGTCTAGGACCAATCAGTTTGCTATTGGGTCTGGCTGTGGTGAAAGGCTTGACTCATGTAAATTTGAGACCATAGTACTCTTTTTTTACCATAGTAGCTTTAATAGCTCCCTCAGCAGCATAGTTTGCAGCTTTTCACCTTTCGGTGTGAAGGAGAAAATGTCCGTCGTCGAGTCCACATGTTTCTTATTTTATTGCAGAACTCCACTGTATTACAGTGGATCGCATACCTATACCTTTCAATAAGAAAATTACATCCTATGGCCAACTTACACAGTCCAATAGTGTCCTTGCCTTTGAAGTAGTTTTTTGTTTCTGCTGATGTTGTTGCTCGTGTTTCTATTATGTTCCTGCTGTTGTTGTTGTATTTGTGTTTTGGTGTTCGTTATAATTTTTTTGCTGCCGTTGAAGCTTACTCAGTTATTGTTGGGACTGCTTTCGGGGTTGCTGCGCTTGCAGTTGATGTTGTTTTTGTTGTTGGGAGTGCTTTTGTTGTTCCCTCTTCCTTATTGCCATTTGTTTTTGTTTTATGCTTAGTATTATTTGTTGCAGCATTTTGATGCTGCAATTTAATAATTCCAGTGTTTCATATTCGTCATCAGATTCGGATGGTGCCAAAGAAGAGAAGCGGTTATCTTTTAAATAGCGACCTTTACCCCCGTCTGAGATGTAAGGGTAGTCGTCATAATATTGCACAGGACGTTCATTATCTGCTGCTGTTGATGATGATATATGTGTCCCTTCCGTTACTCCACCTGGCAGATCTTCAGTGGAAGTTGACAGGGAAGGGCTCGTGAACTTGTTAGGAATTCACCTTAGCTTCCTGCTTCTCTTTATTTTAGGTTCTATTACCACTGTTGCTGGTTGGCTTATCTAGTTGGCTTATATAGCGGACCCCTCTCCTGCCACAATCGCGTGATGATTTTTACACACTTTTATTAATCACTTTTATTTATAATGACTTCTTAAGAAGAAAAATAAAGAAAAAATATCTAATCAGCTCAAAGTCGAATCCACCAGCTTTGAGCTTGGTAACCGGCCACTCTAGCACTGGACTAATTAGAACTCTATATTAAACCTATTAAATGTCTGTTTTATTGATGTCACTATTGAAACACGACAATGTTGGGTGCTGTAGGAATAGGGCAGGAACTGAGAGGTGTCAACCTGGTTCTTTGGGAATACTTGTGTACTCAAATCATCTTAACTTTTCATAAATTGTTAATTGCTTCTAAATTTAGTTCATATATTTTGCTAGTCTATTATAGTCTTGACTAATGTAATAGCAATCTGTAAAGTAATACAATTTTCCTCTATTATATGACTATTTAAAATTTTAAACTTTTGTTAACGTACACTATTCTAATTTTGCCCATTTGTGCTTTACATTCGTTTACCACGAGTTTTTTTAATTTTTTCAACTGTTATATGATTCATATCACTAATGTGTATAACACTTTATTCTATGAAAGATCTCTAATAAAATTGTCTCGTTCACTTGGATATTGAATTCCTCAAACTGCATTTTCATTTATGGTATTTTATGTTAGCTATATATCAATCGCATTCCTTGCCTCAACGCTGCAAGTGCTGGTCCTTCAACTTTAATAAAACAAATTTATTTGCTCCATTATTATAAAACATAAATTTAGTCCTTCGAGGCAGATTCTGGATTTTCGTTTATCTTACACAGTCTTACATGGTCACTGGTCGTCATTCGATCGTGAAAATCAAATATTAATTGATAGTAATTTGGTTTAACGGCGATTGCGTTGATCAAATACTCTGGAGTGGATAATTCAACGGTTTCATTTTCATCTGGGAACAAGATCAACTTTCCTCAACTCAACAAAAATTTATCGGTGGAACAGTTTGTGATTAATAACTTGATGGGTTTGGTTTTTCTCGTGCAAAGCTTTGCAAGCGGTAAGAAATTTAACCCTTTCACATGTACCTATATATATAAAAATGAATGCAAATTTTTAATCAAACATCAAAATAGATTCAATAAAAATTAAATCAAGTGGAAAATAGACTTCTCTTGCAAAAATCGTGCATTCTGTGAGAACATTGTTAAACCCAAACAGCGCGCGATCTGAAAGACAAATTGTGGTAATACGTAGCCATTAATCATTTTGATATCAGGTGTCTATCGCGGCGATCTTAAAGGTTCGCTAACGAGATTAGCTTATTTCTTGGACCCGATTATAGAAGTCTTGGGTGTAGAAACCCTGAAATAGGAACTTTAGAATCGATTCAGACTTATAGCATACAACCTTCTGCTGAGACTTCCGCCCAGTTCAATTCAGCACGGTCATGACTATCTTCCAAAAATCCATATTGAACCATTCATGGCAGTTATCGGGATTGGCCAACCTATCACGACATGTTTAAAAGCATGGTTCATCTTAAGTTAAACTTGTTAACTGCTCAGAAGTTTTTTCTTCGCTCTTGTCGTCGGGATCATGCCTTGTCTTGCTGGCTGTGGATAAGTGTTTTGATTTTTGTGCTGGATTTTTGTACGCTTGATTTCTTTGCTGAAGTGGTATAGATCCTTGCGGAAGTGACAGTTTTGGGTGCTTTTGTCTAGGTGCTGAAATTTGGTTAATGGGTATTGTAATTGTATTTTGTGTGTTTCTGTTATGTATTGTCATGTTTCTAAAATTTAAATTTTGAACCTCTAGGCAGGAAGCATAAGCTTCCGGTAGGGTTTGTTGTGTTTGTATTATGAGGATTTTTGAAAGATCTCCACTTAGTCCTCGAATGAAGACAAGAGTGCTCGATTTCTCTAACTTTCGATCAGCGCATTGACTGTCTCTAAAGAGTAGTCTTCTGTCTTTATTTTTTTTATTATTAAAGAAAATTGGTGATTGACGTTAGCATAAAATTCGTCAATGCTTCTGTTGGTGAAGTATACCCAATTGGTATTCGAGGGTCCTTATGTCTCGTAGTGGAGGGACAAATATTTCTTTATATCTGACCATTTTCGTTAAAGATATTGTATGAAATGAGCGCGGTGTCTGGGCTTCCTCTGATTTTCTGCCTTAAACTCTGCAATATAGCACGATATATAGGCTTATCTCTTACTATTTCGTAGTCTTTTAGGATATTCTCTACGTTGTGTATCCAGGATGTATATTGAACAGAATTTCCATCAAAAGTTTGGAGTTCCTTTACAGAGTCAGGGAGCTGGCTTATCTCCTTTAACTCTTGTTCATTTCTAGGACACTGTAATGCTATTTGTTGGACAGCATTCACTTCATTCGAGATACTAGCCTCAATAATCTTTGCTCAATGCTTCTGGTTGAAGCAATTTGTGCGTTCAATGCACCGGTCAATTGCGTTAAGGACGCCTTATAGCTTCCATATTTGAATCTTACTTTAAATCTTATTTATTTTAAAAATGTTATAGAAGTATGGAATATGGAGTATGGAATAGGGAATATGGAATATATATGTATATGTAGATATGGAAAATTAAAATTTTATAAGGATATGAACTAATTGCTTTACTTAAAACTTATTTATTGTATATATAAAAATGTTCTTTAAAAGTTTGATTGATTTTTGAAATTACTCCTTAAATTACTTGATATTTGAATAATATATTAAACGTTGTTTCTTTAAATATTGATTGTTTTTGTAAATAACGCAATTATATTTTTCTGGAATTGATAGTTCTTATAGTTCTAGTAGATTTTCAAAATAATGTACTTCCTTACAATATTAAATAGGAAAGTATGAAATTTAAGAGTTTTTCTTTATCTAAAAATGAGAATTAAGGACTTACAATGATGTTACTAAAAACTTCATTGTGTGGGTTCCGGACTTGATTGTGTTTTTCTCCTTGAAAAATGGGACGTCTTTTTGGCTGAGGGCATTAGAGTTGCAGTCGGCCTACTAGTGCGACAATCCTCAATCACTGTCTTCTTTGCGCACTGTTCATATGTTAAATGTTCGTACCACACACTGTTCTTACGGGAAGTGTTTGTACCACGCACTGTTGTTATGGGTAGTGTTCGTTTCACGCACTGTTCGTGTTACGCACTGTTCTTACGGGAAGTTACTTTAAAACACAATTCTGTTCCTGTTGCTCGGGCGCCAGTAAACTTATTTATAAAAATAAGATTAAAAAAAAAGTATTTTTTATGAGACGCAAGTCTCTTTATTGTCAAGTCACTTAATTCTGAATACAAATTGTTCTTACACTATTACTTATAGTCTATAAGTGCTGACACCGCATGAGAAAATATTCCAAACGGGAATATTTAACCTGTGTCCGGTGCAGCGAAACATTACCTACAATAATACCTTATTCAGTAATAAAGTTATTTTGCCCATGCAGCGCGTGTGTTGATGATGCAATAATTGGTGTGTTAATTTTACCTATCAGCAAGCGTGGGATAGGTTAACCTAAAAATACAGCAGTCCACGTTTCATTATAAACAGCCTTCTTGAGACATTCATGCAGCTCCCATCGATTAGCAGTTTGAGTGAAAAAATGTTGCGCAAGTTTTCAGATGTGGCTGATGTAATTCGCAATGGTTATCCAATTGCCCAAAAAACCATCGTTGGTTGGATGCTGGCTGGACAATTATCATCGGGAAGGAGTAAACTAGCCCAGGCAAACCACGCAGTTTGTGATATAGACTCAATGTTGCAATCCTTTTGGAATATCGAAAAAATCGATCCAAAATCTGTGGTGACTAAAGAAGATCTGGAAATCGAAAAACACTTTCTTGAAACTTACGAGAGAGATAAAGACGGAAGGTATGTCCTCCGCCTTCCCTTCAAGACAAAACCTGATTTCGCTGACACCCTCACTGGGGCCATTTCATGTTTGAAGTCTTTGGAAAGATGATTTAGTAAGAATGGGTTACTGCATAAAAACTATTCAAAATTTATGGATGATTATGTGGCTTTAGCGCACATGTGGAAAATTCCTCCTTCTTTGGTGCTTAAGCCTAATGTATTTTATTTGCCCCACCATGCGGTTTTCAAACCCGAGGCTTCAAACGACGAGGCTTCGCGTCGTCTCCAGCGCTTCGTTCGCAGATAGTAATGTAAATTCCCTAAACCAATTTTTATTGATAGGCCCACCTATACAAAGAAATATCTTTTCTGTGCACATTCGATTTCGCCGTCACCAAATCGTTTTTCTCGCAGACGTTCGTAAAAATGTTGCGCTAGATACGGGTGGCTGATTTCAAAGAATAGTGTGGCGAAAATCGGCGTGTGAACCGATTGCTCCCTACTAAGCGGTACGTGCTTTGGGGCAAATCGCACTCGATTTTCGCTATCAGTATCCGGTTGCTGCAGGTGTTGAAGTCAAATTTTGAGCCGTGATTTATTTAACCTTTTATTTATAATAAATCGTATGCCTTTGGACATAGGCTAAAATTTCCTATGGAATATATGTATACATTATATGAAATAAAGTGTAAAGAAATCTTACAATTTGTGACTTGTTTCAAAGTTATTTTATCCAAATTTTATATAATATAATAAACCTTTCAACCCTCATGCTTGGACTATCTCGTCAAAATGGCGCGTTTTGTGTCCTGAGATTGGCTACATCGCAAATTGGCCAGTGCCGCCAGGTTCGTCAACAGTCCCCCCCGGTAAGTCGGAAGAGTTAGGAGGAGCTTCCGGCTTAGCGTATCTACAAGAACCGACAACGTCCAGCACAGCCAACTTCGACGCTGGTCTAACGTATACTCCGCTTGAGGTTTGAACAACCGCACTCCTTACTAAGCCATCGCTTCCGGTAATCGTCCTAATGATTCTACCTCTTGGCCAAGTGTTTCTTGGACTATTTCCGTCGACCACGATCACAATATCGTCTGTTTGAATAGCCTTCGAATGGTGCAACCACTTTGTCCTTTTTGTTAAATCAGGCAGGTATTCCCGTATCCACCTGCGCCAGAAGGAATTCCACTGTTGCGTTAGCAGCCAATTTCTTTTCAGTGTGGAGCCATCATCACAGCACTCCCCCAAAGGCTTAGCTCCGCTCAAAGAACCCAACAAAAAATTGTTGGGGGTGAGTGCTTCGTCTTCTTGTCCATTAATTGGGACATAAGTTAGAGGACGACTGTTTAAAATGTTTTCTACTTCTGACATCATGGTGAGTAATACCCCATCTCTGGGATTCTGGGTTGGCATAATCATGGCCAGTGTTTCTTTTACTGAGCGAACAAGTCGCTCCCAGCTACCACCCATATGTGGAGCCGCTGGAGGTATAAATGCCAATTTTAAATTTCCTTCACCCACATTTTCAATCAGTTTTTTACCATCTATTCGCTGAACCGCTAATCGAAGCTCTTGACTCGCTCCTCGAAAATCGGAGTAAATGTGTATCGGCAATCCCCGTCTAGCTGTGAATCTTTGCAGTGCCAGAATGCATGAGTCTGCCGAACGTGTGTGTGCAATTTCGATGTGTATCGCCCGCACCGTCAAGTAGGTGATCAACATTCCCCAGCGCTTTTTCCTTCTCCTACCTACCGCCACAGACATTGGCCCGAAATAATCGATCCCTATGTAGGAAAATGGTCTTGTGAAGGTTTTCAGTCTTGATGGAGGAAGCTCTCCCATTAGTGGAACGACTGGTTTAGCTCTCATATTTGAGCATCGTTGACATTGTTTTTGTATGCGTTTCAACAAAACTCGAAGATGAAATCGCTGCCGGATTTCATTGACAACATACTGAGCACAGTATGGCGAACAGGTGGCTCCAAATGACATTACCACAAGTTTGTATATTTCGATCTTCTTCGTAATGTTGCTTCGCCATAAAAATCGCTGTGCATTTTGGTCCTCTTCTGCTATCCGAACTTGATGGAACATTTCCTTAATATCGGCACAGACGCCGATTCTTCTTTCTCGAAACCGGAAAAGAATTCCGAGCAACGGAGAAGTTATATCTGGTCCACTGAGTAAGAGCGCATTGAGTGAAACACCGCCTACTTTGGATGCTGCATCCCAAGCAATTCTTAGTTTATTGGGCTTATTTGCATTAAAAACGAGGAAAACTAGAAGGTACCATACTTTATCATTTGAAGAAAGTTCATTGTTATTGATTTTCTGCGCGTAGCCCTTTTCTAAGTATAGCCGTATTAATTCAGATATAAGCTTTCCAAGGTGCGGTTCTCTATCCATTTTCTTTTCAAGACACAGAACATGACGTTCTGTATTCCCTTTGCTGTATGGTAGCTGAACATTTGCATATTTCCATAAGAGTGGAACTTCAAATCTTGGGCCGATTCTTCGGGCTTTCATGTCGAGAAGCTTTTCCGCCTGCTCTTCATCTGAAGATAATAAACTCATTTTCTTTGTACCAATATTCTCCACGGCAAAATACTGCTTGACCAATTCATGTATAATTTTGTCTTCCTGGTTATATTCGCAAATGTGGAAATGGTAGCTATATTCTTGCTGTTGATGCTTATACGGCCCAAACACGACCCAGCCCAGCCTAGTACTAGTCGCTATTGGCTCATTGGTTTTGCCTTCCCTAATTTTTAATGGTAATCCTAATTTCCAGTGCTGCAGACCAATCAATAATTTTGGTTGGGCATTTTTATATGAAATTATTGGTAGCCCATCCAGGTGTTTAAATCTCTTCGAAAGATATGAACCGTCAATCGACTGTGTAGGCAATGCTAAAGACTTTACAGTGCGGACTCCAGTTATCGCAAATGTTCGTTTTCTAGAACCCTTAATGATAATATCAACCTTGCGAGAATTATGCTCCCTGCGAACAGTATTCGTTGTCCATTTTAAGTGTAGCGGAGAATAGTCTCCTTCCACTTCTAATTCTTTCGCCAATTGTTCTTCTATTAATGTAACAGATGACCCATCATCTAAGAAGGCATAGGTTTTAATGGCCTTTTGTCCACTTTGTATGATTACGGGCACGATTTTGAAGAGGACGTCACTTCCAGTATCTTATGTGTGATGAATCGGGGATAAGGTTGATGGTGTATTGTTTATTTGGTCTCTATTTTTGTGTAAGAGTCTATGATGGCAATATGTACAACCGTTTTCTCCACACAGCTGCTCTGATAAGCATCGTTTTCTATGTTTCCGCAAGCAAGTTCGGCACAGATGTTTTTTTACCATATTCCATCTTTCTCCCACACTGTGATCGGTGAAAATTACACATCGATCAACGAATGGACAGTTTTTTTCGCAGACCAAACAAGTTTTTTTTTGTTGTCTCATGCGTACTAAACAATAGATGATCGTGTCTTTTCACACCTCTCTCTACTCTATTATCAGTTGCTGCACAAAACGGCATTACTTCGGTAGCTGCTTATCCTACGTGAAGTTTTCAAGTTTTCAACAGATAGAGCGTATTTCTCTATTGATTCTAATTTGTCTGTCCTGGGCGCAGAATCTTGACGAATTTTAATGAGAAGTGAGTTTATTATCATTTCGGGTTTACCAAAAAGTAATCGCAATGTTTCGATTATGTGAGGAACTTGACGTGGATGTAATAAACGACACCTTACAGCATCTAGTGCTTTCCCTTTGAGGCTCCTTTGGAGGCGAACCAAATTCTCATCTTCCGTAAAACTACACGTTCTGGTGCTGCTTTCAAATGAGCTAATAAATAGTGGCCATTCCTCGGGGTATCCACTGAAAGTTGGCAATTCTATTGGTAGTGCCTGTCGTGCGGCCAGCTGATTGTTCGTTATTTTTGGGTATTCAATACCCACTGTCGAAAATCCTGGTTCTTGCTGATTTGATTCGGTACTGATTTGGGAAGTCCAACGCTATCACGTGGATTTTGTTCATTTATAAACCTATTACCCATCCATGTTTTGCTTAAGTTTAGGTTATGTTGTGTGTCTGCTGTTAATTTTTTATTTGGCATATTGAAACTGCTCTACTTTTTTATTTGTTGTAACTGTGATGTCGATGTCAAGGGTGGAAGTGTTTGTATCCATGAATCAACGCGTACTGAACTTTTCACGGGAGGCTCATCGATCTCCTGAATTTCGTCGTCGTCAGAAGAAAGTTCTTCAAGGATCTGGTATTTTTTTTAAATGTACTCCTGATCCCTCTTCTCCTGTAAGAGCTTCTTTTCTTTTAAACGCTGGAGTCGATTTTCTTAGATGAAATCGATGGTGGTCTGGTATTGTTGATGGCTGACTCTTTTGGAGCGCTGGGAATTGATTCTGCGTTTGGTGTGTTAGAGGTGTGTGATTGACATTTCTTGCACGTCCAAAGTCGACATTCTAAATTTTCGGAGATTCTTGCGCAGACTAAATGATACACATCCCTACACACTTGGCAGCTAATATTATTTGTAGTTGCTTCAAGGGAGCACGATACACATATTGGGGTTATGGACACTTTTTTATTTCGATCAATTGATGGTGGGGGTGAACGCAACATAATGTTAATCGGAGGAAATTTACTCACCGATGTTCCGGGAATATTGAAGATATGGCGTAGGTGGATTGTAATGAATTACCAAAATTGAAATTTTAGAGTTGTTGAAGCCAAATTTTGAGCCGTGATTTATTTAACCTTTTATTTATAATATCGCATGCCTTTGGACATAGGCTAAAATTTCCTATGGAATATATGTATATATTATATGAAATAAAGTGTAAAGAAATCTTACAATTTGTGACTTGTTTCAAAGTTATCCAAATTTAATATAATATAATAAACCTTTCAACTCTCGTGCTTGGACTATCTCGTCGAAATGGCGCATTTTGTGTCCTGAGGTTGGCTACATCGAAAATTCGCCGGTGCTGCCAGGTTCGTCAACAGCAGGTATAAGGATACATAAGTGGACGATATTGCATCGGGTGGAACATCCATTGGTGATGCGTGTTTCAAACAGAAACAATTAATCGAACTCCTTGCCAACTCTGGCTTGGAGCTTAGGAAGTGGTTTTAGATAGTGAACCTAATTCGTGTCGTGACGACAGATGAAACTCTTACTCTTATGAAACTAAACGCCAGATCTTAAAAGGCGTTGCACGCATTTTCGATCCCCTCGGATTTTCTTGCTCCTTCGGTTGTGCAGCGATTCTATTACAAGAATTAATGAACAATTCCGAGAATTACAAGAAAAACTTGACTGGGACGGTCAACTTCCTAATTGCATCGCCACGAAATGGAGTAGAATTCGAAAGGATCTACCTGTATTTTCATCTATCAACGTATCATGGCTTACATGGCTTTTCCGATGCCTCTACTTCCGCTTATTCTGCGGTCATTTATTCGCGATATATTTTTACAAACAGGGAAATTCAACCCAATATCGTCGCAGCGAAGACTCGTGTCAGTCCGATTAAACAACTCACAATTCCACGTTTAGAGTTGTGTGGAGTTGTACTACTCCCTCGGTTGCTTGCTGCAGTTCAAAAGTCTTTGAATACAACATTCTTAAATGTTTATGCATGGTGTGACTCCCGAGTTGTTCTATCTTGGCTCTCGTGGCCTTCACGTCGGTGGGACATATTTATCGGTAATCGAACCTCCGAAATTTTGAACACCATTCCGAAAAACAGGTGATTCCACATCAAGCCGGATCAAAATCGTGGTGACTGTGTGTGAAGCGGAATAGCCCCTTCTGCCTTGATAGAACATTCGTGGACCGATCCATACTAGTTGAGGGAAAATGAAGACTCTTGGCCCATTGCTCAGTTTTTCGAAGAGCATCTGACTAGTAAACAGGAGGAGAGGAAGAAATTTTAACAAACTTGAATCGCCGTTGGATAGGAGGAAATTGACATATTACTTGCCAAATTGGCTGAAAATCAACCTACATTGGTCAATAGACACGATCCGAACCTGTTGCATGACAACGCTGGACCCCATACCTCACATGTAACGGTGCGAAAGTTGCTACAGTTGGGATTCGAAATTCTTCCACATCCACCGTACTCTCCTGATATTTCCCCAACAGACTACCAGCTTTTCCGCAATCTGGATTCATTTTGCCGGCAGGAGGTTTTCCGGAACCGAGCAGGAGTCATAAAAGCCCTTGAAGATTTCATTACCTTAAAATGTCAGCACTTCTACGAAAAAGGAGTATTTGACCTTGAGATTTCTTTAACATAATTCTTGAAAGAATAGTGCGCCAACACAGGAGGCATAATCTTTAAAAGTCCTTTCAATTACATAATCGGAAGAAGCAGAGTGATATCAGCAGCGCTTTCGCAAGTATTGAGATGGAAGCAGCGAAGATGGGTTTAACGATCAACCAGGGTAAGACCAAGTATATGCTGTCAGCCAGAAAGGATACCTAACACCGACGTGTTGGACCGAACGTCCCCGTCAATAGATACCTGTTAACTTTGAGGTAGTTAAAGACTTGTCTACTTATGGTCCGCTATTAAAGAAAACTATAAAAGCGATGAGATCAAACTAAGAAAAGCCCTCTCTCAAATAACATAATAGAGCCGCTGTTAATAAAACAAAAGCATGTGGTTAGAATAATGGCCAAAGTTAATCGGAGAATACCTAGTTTTACATTTTTCAAACGTTTTGAAATTCTTCCATTATGACATTTGTACTGTTTTAAAGTCATAGAAATATTTTTCGAAAAATCAGGTTTTTCTGATGTTAGATATCATGAAAACTATAATTTACGAGTCAACACGAGACATTTGGCAAATATTCCACCTATTTATAGGACAGACTTTTTTAGATTTTATTATGTAACTGCTCCCCGTTTATTTAATTCATTACCTGCAAACCTTAGGCGTGAGAGGAAGAAAATTGTATTTTTAAATAATATAAAAAAATGGCTTTTCTCTTTCGAACATAATGAATAGATTCACTTTTTGTTTCATTATCGTAATTATTTTTCTTTTCATTGAGTTACAACTATCCCCATCAATATTTTCTTTTTTAATTTTTATTGTACAAATTGTTATGTATTTTTGCCACTGACTTAGAGCAATATATTGTAAAAAGCTATTTGTTGGACAAATAAATTATATACACTATTTGTATATTATTTATATCTATAATATACTTCATATTATCAAGAAATAAAAAAAAAGAGTGCTATATGGCGCATACGCTCAGACTTTATTAAAATTGGATGAGGGTGCTCTTTGCTGCTTTGAGAGGAAAATTCTTCGGGTGATTTTCGGTCCCGCCTGCATCAGCGGTGAGTGGAGGAGCAGGTACAACGACGAGCTGTACAGCGACATCGACTTAGCCAGAATAGTGAAAGCCCAACGGCTGAAATGGCTGGGTCATTTAGAGCGGATGGACATCTATGCTCCGGCCCGAAAAGTCCTCGAATCCGCACTCGGGAAAGGAAAACCGCTAGTCAGGTGGTGCACGCAAGTGGAAGGGGACCCCAGCCAACACAGCGTGCGAAATTGGAGGCAGGTACCTATAGATCGAGCTGGCTGGAGATTCTCGTTGGTTGAGACTCAGGTCCACCTCTGATTGTAGCGTCACCTTTAGTAATAACTTAGTATTGAAACACAAGCCATAACATGTCTGTTTTTCACAGAGATCTATGAGCTATTGTTTGTGGGAATCGATGTTTTCAGCGTGTTGAGGTTTTGACTTTATAAAATAAATATTTTATGTATACTTGTGTACATATTTTATATTAAGACATAGCTCTAAACTTTGGATCTATATTAACGACTCTAATTTGTTAGAAGTGGCATATAAGTAATATATTAGAATAAATGTAAGATTTTTTAATGAACTCTAGCTTTTATAGTCATAAAGTTAAAAGTAAATATTTTGTCTATTCTGCGGTATATGTACACACTACTTATACATCAATGAAGTACAAATTATGATTAATTAAACGTACTTTTCGAAAGTTATGGCTTAATTTACAATAATAATATCTTGAGGATTCAAGTTATAGAAAAATTAAACTTACATAAACGGTCGGCTTATACCCCTTAATCCATTGATATATAAGATTTTCTCCTTTCATCCATTTCACAACCAAAGTTGAGTTATAATGCTCGGCTTCATAATCGCAATCTAATACTAAGGGTTCGAAATTTTCCTCCGTTAACACATGTGTCTTTGTTATTTTTATTGCAAACGTTCCAATATGGCCTGTAATAAAGAATATAAATTGTACTAAATGTTCACTTGTGAATATTGGGTTTTTTGTTAGGAAATCCTCTATATGAGAGTATAAATGTGGAGCCATAAGTGAATACATTTTACATGTACTGCCTTATACTTTTTTCGTTTTAAAAAAAAAGACTGGAAAATACTGGAACATCTTAACTAATTGTTGAGAACTGCGCTACATAGTGGATCTTTGATTACGCTAATAAAATATTTGTCTGGACCCATCTTATCTGCGCCGCTTTAGTATCTTTTCACGCTAACACGTAGGTTTCAGAGTTTCCTCAATTACACATTTCTCAAAAGTTATATTGAAGCCCTTGATTCATTCATTACTGGCTTATACTTCATTATTTTGCAAAAAACGAATGGTTTTGGCAGAATGTCTGGCATTCTTTCTGATAAATACTTTGGCACAAATTCGAAATTTAATAGTTTTCTTCATAATCTATGTTGGACTGACTTTTCTCATACTATTTTCTAAATTAAAAATTGTATTTTTTTTTGTCTTGAGGATGACAACGATAACTTAGAGTACTTCCTGTCTGACAAACCAGTTTACGCTCGCATCAGGTTGCAGATAAAAAAAGCGTTTATATAAAAAACTGTAACAACCATGTTGTTGCTGAGTTTAACAATAGCAGCAGGTGGAGCAACAACAACGGCAGCAATAACAGCAGCAGCAGAAAACAACAAAACAACGGGTGCCTCCAATAAATACATATAAAATGGAGCTCAAGGACACAATTCAATTATGTAAACTGGCCATTGGCAATAACTTTTATGTTAAGCGCTTAAACGTAGATAGGCATGCGACTCACTGCAATGCAGTGGAGCGCTATAAGGAAGCTAAAGATTTATTGAAGAAATCGACAACGGAGTTCTTCTCCTTCACACTGAAGGGTGAAAAGCAGCAAATTATACTGCTAAGGGGGTTAGAACCGTCTAATAATCCGGAGGAGCTCCTCGCACTGCTTAATGAGTAAGAGTGCGGCGAGCTCACTTTCGTAGGAATTAAGCCGTTCACCACAGCTAAAGTCAAAAGCGAGAAGTGTGTTAATCGTGGAAAGAATCAAAAGTCAGAAGAATGCGCTTTGTGTAGGGATGCAGAGTCTGACAAAAGCCAGCTCTCGTTCTCCTTGTGCAAGACCGTGGGATACACCGCAAATTATTAAGTTGTACCACATGAAATGTCCGATTTTATAATAAAAATTTAAAAGCCAATATTTTCTTTACCTTTCCTAAGACAGAAAGGTGTCGACTTATTCTCATTGGGGAAACTCCCATGCTTTGTGTAATCTCCCGCGCCGATTTCATTGGGTCCGCATCCACTGTTGCTTCTTAAAACATCGTCGTCAATTAACGTTTCCGGCTTAACACGTGGTTAATTTTTGAGTCTGAAATCTCCCGAACGGAACTTTCCAAACCAACGTCGTATAGTTCGTTCGTTTACCGCTACATCCTCAAATGCGTCATTAATGTTTTTCATTGCCAATTACGCATTATGCCGCATTTTAAATTCGTAAAGGAAGAGGGTTCGAATTTGACCTGCCGACAGAATAAAAATAAAAATAGCGCTACTTGTAACGAACCCTAAAATTCTCATACGTCAAGCACACGTACCACTTTATTTTACAAAAAAAAGAAAATTTAACATTCTGGCACAGATGTTCACTCTTCTTATTTCCGACTGAGCGACAATCGGATACAACCCAATATTGTGGTTTTCCTAAGTTTCAGTATATAAGGAAAATAAATCTGGTGCGGCAGCAAAAGACTGAGGTTAAACGAGCTCCAGTGCTCAATCAAACACCAGCCGTAATTCCCCAAATGGCGGCAGGTAGTGGAAGTCCGGTACAGAAAGCGACATGCTGGCTATCTTGTTCTCTATACATGGGAAGATGGCTCACCTACAACGTCAGATACAGGAACAGGCAATGCGCGTGGATGAGATCTATGCATTTCTGCTGGGTCTATCGCATTTCCAGTCGTAAGGCACGAACAAAGCGGAGCGAATTCTGAAGGTTATTGCATTGAATGTAAATTCAATGATAAGGATCAAAAGAAGAGCCACACTTTTTAAATTACTCAAAGACAAAGCTTCTGACGTTCTCTTGGTTAGCGAAACAAAGCCAAAGAAAAAGAACAAAGTGAGGCATAGAACATATGAAATAGTACAAAGAAAAAGACCCAAGAATTGGAAAAGGCTTGCGATTTAAAAGAGTGTACAGCCGTGTAGCGTGTAGGTTCCTGGTGCTGGAAGCATGTATCGTATACATCTCTCCCCGTAGTGGAAAGCGGCTGTATATGTCTATGCGGCTGAAGCTATTCTGTCCACCTAGTCAAACTTGAGAAACTTATTCGATTCCTAACGCTGGAATCGAAGGAGAATTACTTCAGAATTAGCGTAGATTTTAACGCCAAACACAGAGATTGGGGGAATAATATACTAAAACTAGAGGGAACCTACTACTCAATTGTAGGGGCCAGTAGAATGCTATGTACCGACTCGGTCTAAAAGCGTCGAATATTCAGTCATTTTCCTGACACGGCTCCTATCTGGATCTTCTGTTGTTCGACACAGGTACGAACCAACAAACTATAAACTATCTACTCACTTTCGTACATGACAGTCACCATTACCGTCTCAGTAGATAAGTTTGTTCAAATGTATTCCTAGAATAGAAGTAGGGTACGTTGAACTCATTGAACATTGACAAGAGCACTCTCCTCAAACTTGCTCTACCCACCCACCGTTCAACAGGAATCTATCTAATGGAGAGATTGACATAAAATAAACGATAACCAGTACCGATACACTGACAACGAAGACACATTCTGCAACGCAACTATTGACTGAACCGACACAAGAGTACCAGTCTACAAAAAACCTTATATAGACAGTTTAATGACAGACATAACCTGGAGATCATGACGCTGAAGTCGTCCATCGCAAACCTCCAAGTATTAATAATGTAAAATTGCAGGACATCTGTAAGTTTGTATTGGAGCAACAAAATTACGGGCTGTAAACACCAGCAACCCAAATATGTTAACGAAAATAAATAAAATATTTCGGAGCAAAGATCAAAACGACCTCCCATGTCTAAATATCGTCCGAACAATGAACAACGAACAATTACTGTTAACAGCAGGTATAAATGCAGAAGAAGCTGGCGATGATAACAACTTCTTTGTGGTCGAAGATTCGCAAGAGAAGGTAGAGGCCATAGGAGTGTTTTTCTAGGGAGTGTACAAGCCGAATGAAGTCACTGACCCGAATCGCGACTCGAAAAATCAGGTCCTTTTGCACAACTCCAACCTACGAAATTATATGGAGAACTGGCGATTCTACAACTCAGGCGAAATTACGAAAATATGGCAAATAATGTCATCGCCAACTAGAATGAAATGAATAACTATCCGTTGATGTAGCCAACACTGTACACAAGTTTCATTAAAGCGATTACGTTTTTTTTTACTAAGGACAAAAGGAACTTGAAGTAGACCTTCATTTGAGTGTTCTTTCATATATTTCAACAGAAAGAAAGATTTAAATATCTTTCATATGCACTCGTACATACATATACATATAAACTGTATTGATGTACACTTCGTTTGATAATAACAATATATCAATGCAAATCAATTTCGGAAAATTCTGAAATTCCGAGTAAGGAGTTTAACTTAGAGTGATATTAGATATCGTGTTATAAATAAACTTTGTTAATATCGATGTTATTTGCGTTTTGAGTTGAATTTATTAAAGACTCTTTTTGAATGTATATAAACTTTTACTATTAATTAGTTTTATTTTATTAATTATTTTTTCCAAATGCATAAAATATATTTATTTTTCCAGTAATACTAAAAGCCCGTGTAGCCTTAAAGTACACATACACACAAACATATATGTATCTGTACATAAAAAAAATACTCAATAATATTAGAAGAATAATATTTCTGTTGACGAAAAATAAATTTATAAGTACATCTTCACACAGATAATTCGAAATCCTAAATCATTTGTGCTATACGACAAATTTGACTGGGTATACCATAATTTAGTACAAATAAAAGTGTCAATTGATTGATGATTGTCCCAATCAGAGAACATGTGACACATCTCGAAGTGATCTATATTTATTATGCTTATGTCACCTGAATGTCTACAACGCTTTTTCAGTTTTTCAAATCATAGGTCGTAAAATTGATGAATTTCAGGGACTTTCGATACATTTTTATGTACCTATTCTCCGTAAATCTTTACAATTTTTTTTTATTTATTTAAGCTACTGCCTATGACCTACATTTTTAATGATCAGATCATTTTACATCCAATATTGATCACTGAATTAAATCTGAAGATATGATATTTCTTGCACACTAGTTATTTTACACATAAAGCTTACATGTATTATAATTATTCTTTTCTATCAATCTTTGGTCTTACCTGTAAATAAATTGCAATTACTTATCAAAAACAATACTATAAAACACTTAGTTATGGGAACAAACATATTAAATTAATATTTTGGCACGATAGTATTTACACTTTTTTCGAATGTATTGATATGATCTTTTGGTGTATATACATGCATTTTATGCCTTCATGTAAAGAATATAAATATTTTCTTGTCGCTCGCAAAGTGGGATGGAATAGAACATGCATTCAGATGATCAAATTTGTGCCACTACGTCTCATATCGCTCAATTTTTTCTTGGCATGTGGTAAAATATGTACATATATCACGGTGGATATAATAAAAGAACAGAGAAAAAGAAAAGTTTATTTCAGTTTTTGTTTTAATATTCTATATTATTGAAATTGTTTTGTTTGTTTTCTTAATCAAATTAACATTACTTTTCTAGATATGTATTTTATAATAGACTTTCAAGTACTTCAAATTATTTCAAAATAAAAAGTAGAAAAAAAAACATTTTCAAATACAGCTATTGGGTTTCTGAAAAAGTTAGTTTTCTTAGTACAATTCACTTGATTTTCTTTAATTTATTTAAACCAAATATTAGTAGTAGTCGTAGTTCATTTATTAGTATAATAATAGTCTTAGTTATGTGGTTATTCTTACAGTAATTCAATTATTTACTTTAACAAATTTAAAACACATTATTTTGAATAATATGAAATTGTTTTCGTTGTTTATATTGCTTGCCAAGGAATTATATAAAAAAGTATTCCTTTATAAAAGAGTGTGTTTTAAGCGTCTGTAGCACTCTGATGATGAACTCTGAAATCATTACAGCTGCGCAATTGGTACTGCTGCAATTCACCTTCGTATTTTATTGCACTTGTTAGTTAGTTGCTGCAATGCTTCATTTTTAAGACTGCTATCAGCGTGATGAGTTCCAATCTTTCTCGTATACTCAGCCATTTAAGCGCATCCAGCATTCATCTTATTAGTGTGAGTCTATTGCATCATAATATGCTTGTCATTGCTTTATTCTGAAGTCTTTAGAGTCTTTTAATCTGACTGCGATTGTAACACGTGCATAAAATAGTCGAGAAATATTCAAAATGAGGTTTAATGATAGTATTACATACTTTAATTGCTGTCAGGCAACCCATTTTCCCCAGTATCCTATTAAAGGAACCTTGACCCAATTTGTTTGCAGGTTGATCAGTAAATTTAAAATTGATTAATCATTATTCCTAGATACTTGATAGGTACAATATGCTCCATATTGACAATGTTTCGCCACTTTCCAAGTAAGGTCATGGTTTTCACAGGCCATTTGAGAAAGTTCTACACAAACTGGAACAAGGGATTATCAGATGGTGCAAGTTCAGGTAATTTCTGACGGGCCATCAAAGAAATGTGTGGTCGGGCGGTGTCACAATGAAAAATAATACAATAATACATTTGTTCACAGCAGAGTTGCCCTCATGGTAGACGATTTTCTTTCAGTTCCACTACGTACAAAGTATCACCTTCTGTCCTGTCAATTACAATTACACACGCTAAGCGTTTTCAATGGCGTAATCTGAGAATAAACATCAGAGTTGCAACTGATGAACACAGTATTTAACCAACGGCATGTGGGAGCGTCATAGTAGCTGTGGTTTAAACGTAAAATCGCAGTGAGGGTTTTCGAACAATAGTCAGAAACATGTAGGAAAGTCTACAGGGGCCAAAACCCTAAGACCGGCGAAGGTTTTATATGTGCCTCACCCTCGATCACCCAAGCCTACACGATGACTTCAAATTGATATTCGCCTGAATGGAGTTTCCCCATAATCATCAAATGATCGAGAATGGCGATTATTCTTCATTTGTGAAATAGTCTATAAGCACCAAGACGTATTTGATGCCATTTGCTCTTGTCGGAGGAGGGCTCAAAATGTCAACTGCTACGCACCGAAACGGCTCGCCAGATAAATAGATTTTTAATTGTCCTTTTGTTTTCCTCTTCGGCCTCTTTCTAGCACCACACGTCTCACATTCTGCACAATAAATTGCCAAATCCCGTCTAGCAACAATCCAATAGCAGCGTCTCCTAAGCTTATCGTCTTGTTAGTGCCAAAGTGGCCACCAAAAACGCTGTTGTGGGACATCCTCAGCACATCTTTTCTCATCGCAACAGGAATAATCGGCAACCACTGCTCGTTCTGATGAAAAGTAAGTGGAACCCAGCGTTTGCATAGTACATCGTCTGCTAAGCCGAAAGCAGCACAGTTCCCATTACACCTTTAGTTCGCCCGGTTCGATTGAAACCTCTGACCAGTCCAGTGGCTCACCGGCAAGCCCCCAAGACCTAACTACAGTCGTTACTTCATCTTCTTTTTGATGCTCTATCAGATCTGTAAAATTGAATTCGGAACTAATAAGGGTAATAACATTTACGAAATTTAGACTCCTTTGCATCACAGTGACGGCAATCTAGTTTCCAGTAAGGACGTTTTGACAGGGCATCAGTATTTGAATGAAGGCGACTTGCACAATGCTGATATAGTAGTATTGTTGCAGTCTTTCTATCCAGCGAGCGAGTTGTCCTTCTGGGTTCTTGAAATTCAACATCCAGTTAAATGCCGCATGATCCGTACGCACTAGAAACTTCCGCCCAAACAGGTAAGTATGGAAGTGTTCAATAGCCTTTATTACGGCAAGAAGCTCCTTTCTGGTAGTACAGTAGTTCCGCTCCGCTTTACTTAAAGACTTGCTAAGGTAGGCGATGACTTCATTGGGTCAGCTTATCTTTAAGAGTCTCAAAAGTGCAAGCGGCTTCCTTACTCTACTGAAATGGAACATCCTTCTCCATTAAGGGGCGAAGAGAACGTGCAATTTGAGCAAACTTTGGAACAAACTGCGTGTAGCAGGTAAAAAGCCCAATAAAACTGCGAAGTTCCCTTAAATTAATTAGTGAAGGCCAGGTTCCGATAGCTTCCGTTTTACATGAATTTTGTTGAACGCCTTTTGCAGAAATTAGGTATCCCAAGAATGGAACTTCCTTTTGAAACAACTTACACTTGGTGAAATTTTTAAATTCGCATGTTTGAATCTGAAATCTGAAAACTGTACGCAAGTTACACAGCATTTTATCAAAGCTTTTGGCTTGAACGAGAGCATCATCTAAATAGACTAAGAGCAAATCCGTGTAGAAGTTTCGTCATCAGCCATTCAAAAGTCGCAGGGGCGTAAGACCGAAAGTCATGACTTTAAAATTCCATAGGCCATCTTTCGTCTTGTCTTTATCCGCGGACTCCATTTCTACTTGCCGGTATCCTGATTGGCAATCAAGTGTACTGAACAAGGTAGAGCCACCAAAAGCATCAATGGTGTCGTCTATCGATCGTAACGGAAAAGAATCTTTGGTGGTCACATTTTTTTGTACCATTACTATTGGGGAAGCCCATTGGCTTTCGAATGGCTCTATAATGCCACTTCGTAACATTTTATTTACAATCCGCAGGCACTCATCTTGCTTGACCAGTGGCAATCGACGAGGAGGCTGTTTTATAGGGTTCGCATTTCCAACGTCAATTCGATGCTTAATTAATGTTGTTCGTCCTATATTATCTTCTGAAGATAATTTAGAAAGATCGCGCAAATGCTCCGGAAATTCAATGACACCAACCTTCCCTTCATTTAACGTACTCCTGTGCTCCGAGATTTCTTCAATAGAAGCTAACTTTGTATCTCTGGGGACCTTGACGGGAAAGTCCGCAATATTGGCAACACGAACAAATGTCCCACCATTAACCAAAGTGTTCATAGGCTTTGCGACTAAAATTCCCCTCTGCAAACTGCAATACTCTGGTTCTACATATTACAACATCTCCTGACCATGGGATAGTAGATGTAGCGAGTACAAACTGCTCACGCTGCGAAGGATGGTCACATCTTCGTAGTGGACAAGTTAGCACCTATACGTGCATCTGGGATGGGATCCACTGTTTGACCGACGGCAGTGCTATCCGTACTCCGCTCTGGAATCAGTTTAATTTTACATTTACGCATTTCAGTGGGACCAGAAAATCAATTCCTATGATGCCATGGCCATTACCTGGAAGCTTGAAATCTACCACCATTATTGTTAGACGACGATAAATCTTATCCAATTGAACGTAAGTGTTCCATGCACCAATACTACCTGTTTCTCCACCAAGTGTGTTAATTTTACAATGGCTAAGTTCGCATTTGATACCACCCACGATGGCCGACACTTTGAAGCCGCCGCTGCGATCACCTGTGTAAGCATTGAAAATAAATGTTGGGTGGTATTCTTCGTCAGTAGTTGCCCTTCACCATTTACACCTACTGGTTTCCCGAATGGTTGAGCTGTTGCTGATTGCCGTTCAACTCGGTTTTCACGCAATCAACCTCTTTACGCTTTTGCTGCACGTGTTGTGTGGTTTGCAAATATACTTAGGCGTGCGGCTTCCAACCCAATAACTTCGGTCAGACTTCCGACAAAGTTTTAGGTTCACAAATTCCCACCATGTCTTGCACGTACTTATCCGAATTTCCGTCAATAAATTGCATTGTGGCTATTTTATCTTGGACTTCTCGCGGACAATTTTTTAAAAGTGATTCGAACAAGTCGTTCTACGTCCGTAGGAAAATCGGCCGACTCCTCCCTTGGGCGCTGTACCCTCACACGCATTTGTTCATGGGATACTTGCTTTACTTGACCCTAGAATCGAAGCTCTAATGCTTTAACTAATGACGAGTATTGTTCCCGATCTGTTGCACTTAGGTTGAAAAGCACAGCTACAGCGTCTCCTCTCAACATGGAACCCAGAACGCCCGCTTTTTGGCGAACAGTCCACCCATTAGTGGAGGCCACAATGTCAAATTGGATTCTGTAGTCCTTCCACTTCGTAGCAGTTCCATCGAATTGCTGAGGCTTTAACTTTATTGGACTTTCAGCTGGCGATACTTGGCAACCCACTATGATGGAGCTTAGGTGACCATCTTCACCTTCTGCTGAATTCAGAGGCGCGAGACAATCATAACCTATTTGCTGAAACTCTTGAACTTGTTGAACTTCATCCTTCTCCTGTCCCTGTGTACTGGGCCCCCGCCCAATTATCAAGGCTTCGCCCATCAATGGCGTTGTCTAATAATGAACGGGGGTAGAGCAAAGTACTGGTCTTATCGTAAACATCTTCAAATGACGCTACCGAAGGTTGCTACGATTTGATCAGTCACAAGTTGCCGGTCATAGGTCGTGTTGGCGGCTAGACCACCGGAAGTCCCTACCAGGACTTAAATCACTGTACCATGGGAGTCAGGAGCCCTCCGGATCTCGGTCCGGGATTGACTTGAAGAGGTAGGCCCCCTTGAGGGAGCGTCATGGTGGCTGTGGTTTAAACCCAAAGTCACGGGAATGGTCTTCCTTTGGTTGACCCAATGTAGAGTTGCAATAAGTACTGGGTGCTGCGACCCTAAGAGCAATAAGAGGTTTTAGGTCGGCCTCGACTCATACCAAGGGTGGAACTTGTGCCGGCAACACAGTTCCGATTTGGTATCTCAGGAAGGCGGCAGAGCGATGGCAAGGCGTATCCTTGCCCCCATGAATGTATGGGCATCCCGTAAACATAAGTCTCCATGACAGGTGGTTTACGTTAAAAATTAGACACTAGTGTCCCTGTGTACTCCGAGGCGTTGAACTATCCATGAGTCTCGCACCAAATGTTGTAGCTCCCATTGTCCGCAGTTCTTCCGTAGTCTGCTGTTGCATATTACGAAGCTATTCGAGTTCTTTAGACTGTTTCACCACGGTCTCGTTTAAGATCGCCATCGCGGCCAGAATAGTCTACTTTCTATTTAAATTGGTTCATTGTATTGCTTACTTTTTAATTTCAAATCCCACTTCTGATACCAATGATGTTATATAGGGAATGCATTCAATTTATTTAGATTAAAAGTAAGCAATACAATTTTATACAAAAGACTGAAAAAAAGGCAAAGAAAAACCCCGATTATCGCCTCACCTGACAGTTCTCTCTAAACGATAACAAAAAAATGGTGCTTAGTTGACAATTGATGAGCTGTTAGGCTGTTGAGTCGGTAAGTTGTTGATTGGTGAATTTAGGGCCTGATTAGTACCAATTTACACTTTCAAACTTTTCCAGTCAAGTTCTTCAAACAAGTTTGTTAAATAGACATACGTTCAATGCCGCAATCGCCGAATTCTTTTCATTACTTTAATTGCTATCTTCGTTCGAAGTGTGTTTTTGGTTGGTTGCGCTTCATCTTTTTCGTGTGTTCTGTTCGCTTTAAAATTTAATTGGAAAGCTATAAAAGGAGTGACGAGCGTTTGGATTTAATTGAAAATTTATTAGAGTGTACCAATACAGCAATTGCAGAAAGTGAAATTAAAATCGCGTTTAAATTACTTGATACATGTGAGGAAGTATTGTCGTTGCCGAAGAAAAGAAAAAGAAGTTGCTAGGTAAAGCAGTGGAGAAATGCTAGGACCTCCAAGGGATCGTTTTCTTTTTTAATGAAAATAAATAAATATAAATCTGGTCCGATCCCGCTCCGCTTTTTTTGAGCTTTAAATTTTTCTCATTTCCCTCATGTACTGCGTCCTGATAATACTAATATTAATCTTCGCTTTTATATGAATTGTGCTCATATCTGGATTGAATTTTTGTAATTAATTGGCGATTTCGTTCAATGAGGCAGCACTGGCATTTCTATCTAAATATCTAGGATCGGCAACAGCATTTAAATTTTCATGCATTGTTTTTCTTTTTTTATTTTCTCGCGTTTAAAACAAACAGAGCTCCACGAAACTTGATTAGAGCGATACCACTTCAATTAACTGAATGACAAAATAAAACACAATAGAATAATTGAGAAGAAATCCAAAACGGAATGCAAAAAGTTTGAAGAACTTCCAGCGGAACATCAATCACGTTCCGTTTACCGCACATTCTAACCTCTTTACCGACAAACTTTTTTTTTTGAAAAGTTTGAAAGTGTAAATTGGGACTTACTTGTGTCATACGTAGCAGTATACATATAGGAAAAACGGATTTCCGTTCATGCTTTGGACCATGTTCTGGAGTCAACAATTCCGGTGAATCCAAGTATAATTAGGATAGGATAGGTTAAAAATTTGTGATTCTGGTGCACTGAAAATCCGCGAGTAATATAGAAGAATCATTACATCCACTCAAAGTTACTGCATGGTATGCTGTTTACGTTGGAGGAGTCATTGGGCCATCTTTTTCTTAGAACGGCCCGGGCCAAACGATCAATGTGGATGGTGAGCACTACCGAGCCATGATCAATAAATTTTTCATCCCTCAATTGGATGAAATCGGACTAGAGGACATGTGGTTCCAGCAGGACGGGGCAACGGCGTATAATGCATGAGCTACAACTGACATTCTAAAGCCGGGTCATGCATTATGACCCAACTTGTACTTAAAAATAAACTTTTGATTCTAGTTTGCATTTTTTTTTAATAACGAAAAAACAACTTAAAACAAACAACTATGACAATAAAATATATAAATGGTTAAAAATGAATAGTACATATACTTCTCTTGTTATTTTATGGACTGCCTCGTACAAATCAGACCTCTAATTTATTTCCCCATCATTCTCTCATCATATTGGCTCTGATGACTACGTTCAAATCTTGTCCATTGGCATGTAGTGTTTAGACTCGACAATTAGGTCACATTTAACATTACGAGTTCCTATCTCGAACCCGGTTCGCTTAGCCCGTGAGTGCTGCTGGCAATGCGAATTGTCTTCTATACTGTCCTATGTCCCATAAGCAAAGGTAGCAAGGATGTCTGGTATACCTGCCTTGGGTTCCCACCAGAAAGCCAACCATAGTAAAATCCGCTATCACTGGCCAGGTGTACTGCATATACTCGTATATACGACACTTTGAATTCGCAAGCACCATTTCCACAGTTTCGTAATTTCCGGAATGAGCCATAGGTATAGATGAAAATTTATTTACATTATGGAGAAGGACAGCTTTTAAACATTTTGTGGAACTGTCTATGAAAAGACGCCAGTCAGAATGAACGCATGGAATTTCGATTTCTTCAAACAAGCTCTTCATACTCGTATCATTACAATAGCAAAGTGCGTCTTCAAATCTTTCTTTAATCACTTATCCTATTTCACTATTTCAACAGAGAAGCTAGAATTTCTGCTTTACTTTTGGCCAGGTTCAAATCTCTAACTAAGTGGCAGGAGTGGTTGGAGGTATGGTTCGGAAGTTACTGATTTGATCACGAAGTCATCGCTCTCATAGCTGGTAATAGTAGTTTGAGATTGAGATAATACGCTCTAATACTAATAATATTGAAGTCATTTTTTACTCTACCGTTACACAAAATATGTTATTTCGCTGAAAGATGCATTCGCATACTAACTATGTGCCTGTTTATATTCTCACCAAGAACGTCGTGTTCACATTTTCATGGGGTTGAAAGAATTTTTGACAAGTGGAATCAGAGTATTGAAACATACCTTTTTTCCTATTCTTCACACTTCCTTGCTCATAAACGATCAAAACTAAAATGAAAAATATGTCAGAAGTGGAACGATATGGAAAAAAACGATTGTCTCTTTCGGACATTCTTCCTGCTCGCGCCAAGACATTTTGGTTAATGATTTGGGTTTTCGTCGTGTAGCAGCAAAGGTGGTGCCAAAAGACCTCAAAAACAAAAAACAGACCGTGTTTACGTTGCAAAAGAGATGGTTTGCGAGGCTGAATCTGATCTCACAATCATCAAAAAAGGATCATTACTACAGACGAGACGTGGGTTTATGAGTACGACACGCAATCCAGACATCAGGGAGGTGAATGGCGTTCACCAAATGCAGCCGAGACAAAAAAAAAACACGTCGTTTTCAATCAAAAAAGAAAGCAATGTTTTCATAGATTACAACGGTGTAGTGCATCATGAATTTTTGCCAGAAGGCCATACAGTAAACAAAGAGTAATATTTGGGCATTATGAGACGTTTGCGTGAAGCAATTCGCTGAAAGAGACCAGAATTGTGAGCAGAAAACTCGTAGATTTTGCACCATGATAACGCACCGTCGCACAGTGCCATCATTATTCGTATTTTTTTGACGAAAAATTCAACAAATACCATCCAACAGCCACCGAATTCACCTGATTTGGCTCCCTGTGACTTCTTTTTGTTCAATCGAGTTAAAAAACCACTACGGGAAACGCGTTTCAGCAGCCAAGAGGAATAAATTCCGGGAACCTTTTGATCAAGGTTGTACGTGCTTATAAAACGCATTGAAAATTTATAACCGCTTTTAAATATCATATAAACATTTTCAAATCGCATAAAAAGATTTTACTCTCTCGCTGATGAGAGCATTCTTTCATCATCTGGCAGGTATTAGTTGTATATTTAAAATGTGGGGTTGCAAACGAAATATTTGGAAAGAGAAAGAAATAAGAACAATGCATCAGGGTTAGTGTGAAGTGTCAGTTCAACCACCTGTTTGTTAAAGTTCTCTCAATTATCTCTCGCCCATTTTGGATAATTTCATATAAAAACCAGCATTTCTACGGGTATTGAACCAATGCGGATTGCTTCAATACACATTGAGCTGTGGGATAAACTGGGTATATACATATGTAGATACACCTAATTCGAGAAGAGAACGGGTGTGTGAAGATATGAGTCAAACAAGTAGAGATAGCAAATAATACTGATATAATCATACATATGTATATATGTATTCATAATGAGTCCATCTAAAGTGCTGAAAGTTTTAGACCAATTAGCATTAAACCTATACCCACATTACCACTGTAACACAAAGGAAGCCACTGAACTTTGTGTACAATTGTTGTTGTAATTATTTTCAGATTTAACCACAGCCACCACATGACTTGCTTGCCCGATAGCCGTGGGCAGAATGATCATAAAATCACCATTCGCCATTACTGCTGGCTGAAGCTTTTGAGAACACAAAAATGAATTTGTGTGTAATAATATGTGTGGTGGTGTTGTCATTTGCGTTTTTTTCTCCTCTTTTTGAGAAACCGTTAAAATGTAGTCAAACCATTTTTTTCGACTTTGTATTTTAAATTTTATTCGCGCGCTATTTTAATGCATTGCAACAAAGCAGTGCAATAAGTGCTCATATTATTGTTGGACTATGTGCGTTTTAGTGATATTGTGTTAAATAATAGTGGTTCAAATTACTGTGTTGTGTCGGTGTTAATGTTGTGTTTAAGAAAAAAGGATTATTTTCGCGGTGTTTTGAAGCTAGAATTCATTGACTCTGCAATTAGTGATCATATTTAATAGCGTAAGTATTAGTAGTGATATCGTGTCAAATTAATAGTGATTAATTAGTTTTAAGCAACTGTGTTGTGGCTAAATAGAAAAATGGCTACAAAGTCTTCAAAGGAATTAAGTGCAGAAAAGAAACAACAAATTGTTAATGCAACTAACAAATTGTATGGCCTTTTTAAAAATAAAACGGAATCCGCGAGAAAAGCAGCTGATGTCTGTTCTGTTACGGAACGAACTGTATATAGGCTTTTAAAGGAAAATAAAATTAAAGGCCACAATTCGCCTTCAAAGAAGAAAAATAATTCTGGTCGCAAAAGCAGGAAGAAGATCTTAAATTTAAATTCGTCAGATGTGGGATATGGACGTTATCGCCGAGGAAGCAGTCGAAAGATTAGTAATAAATATAAATACCGATAGTAGCAGCACTAACTTTTCATAAGACTAATAGATTTTAATATTATAAATAATGAAGTTATTTTTACTTTAAATTAATGAAATTTTATATTTTTATATTATACTTTACTATATTTATTATGAATTATATTTTTGTTTACTATATTTATCATGAATAAATGAAAATACATATATTTTTTAGCTCTTTTTTCTGTTTGCGGAAATTTTTTCTTTTTTAAACAAACTAAAAAGGGATTAGGGCTACTGTGGATACCCTTAAAAAAACGCGCCACCGCTTGATGGTGAGGAAAAAGATAAATGAAATTTATATCGTTCAGCAATATTTTTATTTGTTTATTTTAAATGGGAAGATGGTAACCCTACGCGAAATGTTCTTTCTCTTTGTGGTGATTCATCGTATACACCATGGCAACCCTATGAGAGCTTTAAAGAGGGACACATTTACGCATGTTATTGCAACCAGACTAAGAGGCAAATGTCCCATCTTCCTTGTACTGACATTTATTCTTGGATAAACTATAGTATATTTAAAATTAGAAGATTCAGTTGGTCTTTATTCAGAAATTAACTTAGTAAAAACTATTGTACACTAAGAACCATAAGTAAATCAATCAGACAAAAAAGAGCTTTATTAAACATCGTAGGCAGAGCTCAAAATTGGTTATTCAGGAAAATGGATTACGTTGATCGACAAGATATAAAGGATCATTTACAGGTAACTGACAGGAATAACTATAAAGCTAGGAAGGTATTAATGAACAAGTTAAAATAAACGACCATTTTAATAAAACATTACATGTTTTAAAAATAGCGATAGAAAGTGATAGTAATAAATTTCGGTAATTATGTCGTTGAACCGCCACAGCTCCGATTTTCATGGCATTTTAGTATTGTATGTTGCATATTATTGTCATCCTGAACAAGAATATATAAAATGTGATTCTTTTAGAATTTTAGAGGAACTTCTGCCAGTGGGAATTTTATGATATTTCACGTGTCACACTGATATGGTATTTTTGTTCTCAATTGCTTGACATTTCATCAGCCCGGGACAGCGTCTACAAATTTTATTTATTTTCCAAGGAAACACTATAAATAAATTTTGAAAGGCCGGAATCTTACGCCGGGGTACTAAGCCCATGTGACGGGCGTCTACAAATTATTCAGCTATATTGCAAAAATCAGCGTTCGGCGAGGAGCGCTTTCGAGCACTTAGAATAACTTATGGTCCATATAATCGGCCTACCGAACACAAAATTCGCTATACCATCAAAAAGTTTGAAACCAAATCTAGCACGTACTGAAGAAAATATAGCGGCGTTAGCAGAGAGTGTACGCAATAATCGTGATGAATCGATTCGGCACCGTTCTTAATAGCTTGGCTTGTCGTTTGCAACCACTTGGCGTATTGTACGTGAGGACCTTGGTTTAAAAACATTTTCTTTTTGTTTTGAAACTTAACACTCAAGTGGGTATGAATACACTTATAATGCCTCAGCATATGTTAAGTTTTTTGGAAAATGGGATAGAGAGAGAAAGATAGACGTTTGGGCTCTGTTCTGAAATGGGAAACTTTGGCACATCACCCTAATTCATCACCCGAAAGCTTGTATGAAAAAGTACTAATCAATTTTAGAACACATGCTATAGCTTTTAGTACTAAATTGCATATTCCGCCAATTTTTGGATTCACTGGGATGACTAGCAATTCAACCGGCAACGAGTAAAGTCAGATTCTTTATATTTACCTAAAGTTCACATTGTCATATAATTAAAGTATTATAATTTAGTCATTGAAATTTAAACCCTATTTTTGAGAATAAATTGTTACCACATATGGAGTAGTCTTTGTCAATAACACAAATACCATACTCATACACATAAACCATTTAACCAGACACCAGACAGCATTACACATTACACAAAAACCCCACCATCGCATTCAACATTGGTTCTTCTCATCCGGATTCACCAGATTCATCACGGCTTCATGAGGCTGTTTTCATAGATGCATGACTTATAAAACATTCTGACTCAAAAATTGGTAAATTAAACAAACAATGTAAGTACAGTATCGCATGTTACATAATAACACATAGATCTCATGTTTATCCAGTTACATACATATATCTAACGGCACCTACATATGTACATTCTACACACATACCACATACCACATATTACCTAGATCACACGAGGGGTTCGGTGTAACGGAAGTGATTATTGATTCAGATTTTTATAGCATCTCCAATTAAAAGCCTTTTATCACGCTCGTTGCAAATAAATTCAATTCTTGCCACTTCATAACTTATTTCTACTAAAAATGAATACCATCAAAGCAAAACGTGGTCGCGCTAAGGGGTGTCTTACTCGTGCGTTAATCTTTACGGAATCTATTAATCTCGAAACTCCTATATCAATGCTAAAAATCCGATCAGCAAAACTAGACGAAGTATGGTCCGATTTCGTATCTTTACAAGATCAGATGTATGAATTCATTGAGGATCCAAATTACGTGCATTTAGATTCGGAATTTGCCGAGTACGAGGCAAAATACTTTCGATCTTACTCAGTCCTTTCAAACGCGATATTTGAAAGGACCATAGTGGCTGCTAATGCCGATAAAACTGATCATGTGAACAATGAAGCTTCGAAACAATCTGCCCCATTAGATACTGCAGAAATCGTACCCCCTCAATCGTCTGTTCATTTACCGAAAATCTCAATACCAACATTTGGGGGAGATTATAAGGATTGGTCTGCCTTTAGGGACTTGTTTACTGGAACAGTTGATTCAAACGCATCACTCACATGCACCCAAAAATTCTAGTATCTAAATTCATTTCTTCGCGGGGATGCAGCAAATTCTTTATGCTTTAATTGTTTACAACAGGGGCACGCTTATAATAAGTGCCGTTCCGAATTTCGCTGCCGACTATGTAACTCACGACATCACTCTCTGGTCCATCTTGCACAGACGCAAAATTCAACGCCTACTCAACACTTATCGGACTCGAACTTAATTTCCAGCATATCAATTCCATTACCATTGCAAGGCTCCAAGTCCACTATCACAGTCAATCATTCACTTGAAGACAATCATCGCATCTCGACTATTCTTCCTACAGCTATTGGTCAGGCTCAAGATAAACAAGGAGTAAACCAACTTGTTCGGTGTCTTTCATTTCCGAAAAAGCTGTTCAATGGTTAGGCCTACCTCGTAAGCGTTCTCGACTCCCTATTATAGGTATCGCATCTACCTCCGCTGGAATCAATAATGGATTAGTGTCTCTGACCTTGTTTTCTCGTTTTAATGCAGAATTTATCAACATCGACTGCCATGTTCTACTAAATGTCACATCTTCGCTACCACCATTTCAGTTAGACAATATACCCGAAACCATTCTATCCATGGAACTTGCCGATCCGAATTTTTATGTGCCTGCTCCCATTGATATTTTAATCGGTGCTGACAAATTTTTCAACATGATTCAAGGAAAGGCTCGGTTGGACTCAAAAACTAGCTTTACCTTATTCCGTACTATATTTGGGTGGGTGGTTGCTGGAGCTAACACGCAGTTGTCAACAAATGGAAGAGATGTAAGAGCCTTTTGCACCAGCTTGGATTATAGTCAGCAATTTGATCTCGAGCGTTTTTGGAAAATGGAAGAAATAGCTGCTGAACTGCCGCTATCTTTAGAAGAAGAACTAGCAGAGGATATCTTTGTTAAAGGCCACTTCCGTCGCACAGATGGCCGATATGAGGTGGAGCTTCCATTTAAAACATCCGCAACTCTTAACTTTGGCGATTCATTTAATGTGGCACTAAAACGTTTCCATGCAATTGAAAGAAGATTTCAGTTCAATAATGAGTTGAAGTCGCAATATTCTACATTTATTAAGGAATATTTATCATTGGGCCATATGGAAGAGATTCCTTACAATAAGATATTTGAATCCAAAAATGTATACTATCTTCCTCATCATGCTGTTTTTAAAGCAGATAACAGTACAGCCAAAATTAAAGCTGTATTTGACACATCGGCTAAAGTGAATAATTCCAGTTCATTGAATGAAGTTCTCCTCGTTGGGCCCAAAATACAGCGTGATCTATTTTCAATTTGCCTTAGGTATCGTTGCCATTTGTATGTCATTTCGGGCGATATCGAGAAAATGTATAGAGAAATTTGAATTACACCTAAGCATACGGACTTCCAAAGAATAATTTGGCGCGAAAACCCAAATGAACCTTTAAAACATTACCAATTATTGACAGTAACGTATGGCATCTGGCATCGCGCATTTTTGACCCCCTAGGCTTCCTAACTCCTGTTGTTATTTCAATTAAAATATTATTTCAGGAGCTTTGGCGTAAAAACTTGGCATGGGATGACGAGGTTCCAGATTGTCTAGCACATCGATGGATCAATATCAGAGATGAGCTCCCGTATATTGAGTAACTATCGGTTCCAAGAATCATGATCACAAACATGTATATTGCCGAAGTATAAATCAAAACGAGTCAGTAACTGTTAGGATTGTTGCAGCCAAAACAAGAGCTGCGCCAATTAAGGTTCTTTCGCTTCCACGTCTTGAGTTATGTGGAGCTGTATTATTAGTTCGCCTGGTAAACAAAATTAAAGGTTGCTTTCAAGAATTTAACGTCAACATTTTTGCCTCGACTGATTCATCAATTGTCTTGCATTGGCTGTTAGTCCCGCCAAAAAAGTGGTCCGTTTTTATAGGCAATCGTACATCGGAATCAAGCATTCCCTTTAAATCAGGGAAACATGTTCGGTCCGCCTCCAACCCAGCTGACATTGCAACTAGCGGAATATCTCCATTTTCTTTGCCCTCATTGGAATTATGGTGGAATGGCCCAAAATGGCTAAGTAAAGATAAAAGTCAATGGCCAATATCCAAGTTCAATATGGACGAGATTAACCCTGATCAACTGGAAGAAAGAAAGGTAGTTCCAGCAAGGACTTTCGCATCTAAGATCCATTCATTTAATGTATTGGAAACTACTCGTATATTAACGGATTCGTCCAATTGGCTTAAATCAGTACGGGTCGTAGCATATCTTATACGTTTTATCTCTAACTGTCGCCTTAATTGCAATTCTCGTAACATACTCCCTCTCTCATCGAATGAGCTTTCATCTGCAGAGACAAGGCTAATAAGGTGTGCTCAGACATTATCATTTGGTAAGGAAATCCATAATCTTAAGACCAGTAAAGGACTACATTCGAAAAGTAAACTATTACCTCTCTGCACGTTTATTGATTCGTGTGACGTACTTCGAGTTGGTGGCCGGCTAGAAAACTCGGATTTAACATACTCAGAGAAACATCCTATCATATTGTGCAAATCTCATCCAATTTCCAAGCTAATGGCTCAATACATACATAAGAAATATCTATATCCGGGAGTGTCACTTATGTTTGCGATAATAAGACAAAAATACTACATACTTGGATGCAGAAACCTTGCTCGTAAAATTGTGCATAATTGTGTTACGTGCTTTCGGGAACGCTTAGTTACTGTCAAACAGCTTATGGGAAATCTCCCAGCTGAACGTATACGATACGCGCGACCATTTAGCAATGCTGGATGTGATTATATTGATCCAATAACCCTGCGGTTATCTCGGGGAAGAAACCCTAAGTTCGTAAAGGCATATATCGCACTCTTTGTTTGTATGGTTACGAAGGCCATACACCTCGAATTGGTGGGAGACTTAACATTTGCCGCATTTTTACTCGCGTTAGATCGGTTTGTTTCGCGTCGCGGTAAGCCGTACCAAATATGGAGTGATAATGGCACTAATTTTCATGGTGCTAGGCGCATATTGAATGAGATGTACGAGCTCCTGTGTAGTCAACAACATAACACCATTGTGATGGACCACCTATCGAAGGATAAAATCCATTGGAAGTTCATTCCACCCTCCTCTCCTCACTTTGGTGGATTGTGGGAGGCGGGTGTTAAGTCCACAAAACGTCATCTGAAACGCGTTATAGGAGAAATCAAACCAACATTCGAGGAGATGTATACGTTGCTGACAAAAATAGAGTCGATACTTAATTCCCGACCTATGTGGCAAACATCAGATCCCGATACTCTTGCTCTAAGCCCTTCCCATTTCTTAATAGGCGAACCTCTAACAGCCGTTCCCCAACCAATTGTTGCCGACAAAGCTATTTCTATAAGTACTCGTACTAATTGGTCTTTATTACAGGCAATGCTACAAGGCTTCTGGGTACGTTGGCACAAGGAATACCTCACATCATTGCAACAACGAGCAAAGTGGCAACGGGCACAGCCAAATTTAAATACTGGTGATGTTGTTTTAGTCAAGGAACCTAATTTACCACCATGCAAATGGATCATTGGACGAATAACAAATACCCATCTGGGCAGCGACAACAAATGTAGAGTTGTAACCATCCGAACAAAATTTAGTGAATTCGTTCGACCAGCAGTAAAGGTTGCTCCGCTGCCTTTTACTGAAAGATAAAAATCTTTCAGGGGGGCTATATGTTCTGAAATGGGAAACTTTGGCACATCACCCTAATTCATCACCCGAAAGCTTGTATGAAAAAGTACTAATCAATTTTAAAACACATGGACACATAGTCCACCATAGATCAAATTTTTTCATTACGGTAGGTGTTGGAAATAACTCAGCAGTTTTAAATCGATACGCACTACCTCTTCCCAGCATTTATTGAGATGAACTATAATATACAAAGCCATATCCAGTTTTGGCATTCCTGCCAATCTCATTCGATTATGCAGGAAATGACAAAACCGAGACTTCCAATCTCAGAAAAGAACTTAAACAAGGTGATACGCTGTCATATGATTTTTTCAACATCGTTCTGAAAAGAATTGTGCGAAACTCATAAGTCAACTCCAGATGCGCCCTCTTTCAAAAGTCTTCTCAGTTACTCGCATATGCAGACAACATTAACATAATGGGAAGAACACAGCGTTTGGGACTATTGAAGCAGAATCGGCAAAGATGACACTAGCGGTCAGCGAAGGAGAAACAAAGCATATGTTGTCAACAAAGAGGAAAACTTAGCAACACCTAGGATGAAACTTCACGATAGGCAACTAAAATTTTGTCGTAGTAAGGGACTTCATCTACCTCAACCCCACTATCAAATCCGATAACGACATCAGCATGGATATCATACCAAAAATCACACTTGATAACTGCTGCCTCTATCGAGCAACCAAAAAGATATTATTCAAGACACTGCTCATCTGAGTCCTGTTTTACGGCGCAGAAGCGTGGCCACTGACGAAAGCGGATGAAAATGCTCTCGGGCGCTTCAAGAGAAAATTTCTTCGGGTAATTTTTTGTACCGTTTGCATCGATGTACCATGGAGGAGACATTTTAACAGCAAATTGTACAGGCTGGGTCACATAGAGTGCATGGACACTAGCAGTCCAGACCGGAAAGGGTTCGACTCCAACCCAGAGTACAAAACAGTAGAAGACGACCTCATCCTAGGTGGCGAACACAAGTGGAAGGAGGCCTGAGCCAACTTCGTGTGCGGAAATGGAGGGGCAGCTGGCAAAAGATCGCGCTAGCTGGAGAGGCATGTTAGCTGAGGAATATATTGTATTCTAAAATATTTTATTCAAATTTTTAATACTTTAATCGATTTCGATGCTTACTATGTTAATGAACTCGCAAAAAATAATTGACATTTAGTTTCTTTCGGCAAATTATTTTGATGAGCTCTCTTCAAATAATGACTGATTCCCTTTTCTTTTTCGATTTTTTTAAACTATTATTTATTCATTTATTATTGTTTTTTGTAGGGACTATTTTACCAAATTAATATTATTAAAATTTGCCAGGTTTCAAAATTATATTTTATTACTTGTTCGCTTCTTTAATTATTTACATATACATATATCTAGAATATATAAAAAGAATAATCTTTTTAATGAAAACCTTATTTAAATTTAAAATAAAAACTTTTATACAATATTGCAATATAAAAATGTTTTTTTTAAGCCTCACATCATTCTTATTTCTATAGTAGCTAATATTTAGTATTTTGTTGACAAATATCTGATAATATGAGGCACAAAATTTATAATAATGCTGAAGCATTGGACTGAATTGGAAAGTCTGGTTAAAAATAAAATATTGTAAAACGCGTAATAAGAATTACAATATGCAATGTCAATTTCTATTTTTGTCTATTAATAGCATATTTACTTTGGCAGGAAAAACGATTTTTTAATTATAAAACGTTTTCCAGATTTCTTTTCTTCACTTCCTGTTCCTGTTTTTAATTACTTTCAGTTTTAATTCATATTGTAATATTTGCCATTTATTTTATTATTTCTATAAAACATAAATGTATTCATATATAATACATGCATATGCACAGAAAATATCAGAAAAATCACATACTATTACTGTATAATAAAATAAAGTTGAAGCAAATAGGTTTTACATTTAACATATACCATATGGAAACAATACCTGAAATATTTAATATATGTATAAAAACAAATTAAGTAAATATTTGATTGCTTTAAAGAAAACAGTTCAAGTGTATATGTAAAATATTTAGATATGTACAATATGTATTGATATGTTTAATTCAGACAAAAAAAACCTGTAAAAAATAAATAAAAAATATTAATGTTAATTTAGTATCAGGAACTATCGAATGCTGAAAACTTTTTTTTTAAATAATGAGAAATAAGATTCAATATATAAGATCAAATATCTCATGCTGCTGTTAAGCAAGTAAATTTATTTATTTATTTTATTATATGTATAAATACAATAAACATGACAAAAGGAAAACAAACCGATAATTCAAATTTTCTTAATCAATGAATGTTAATAAAATATATTGTTTCTGCATATAGAATTCAGATTTTGTTACTAATCACCTGTTTTTGTTTTTTTTTTTTGTGTCAATGTCATAATGTTTTAACTGTGTAAGCAATTGGTTTGTGTAAATTTATCCATAAGATGATAAAAGATTATTTCTCAATAGAACTACATAATTTAGGTATACGCGCATTAGATAAGGACATCATACAATGTTTTCATACAGGTGTAAAGGTACAATATATTCATATCAAGATTTAGATTTTTTTTAAAGGTCATTGGTTTTATATTTATTTTTTAAACATTTATTAAGCTTTTCATCTATATTTATGCTTTTTTATTGTTGTTGTTTATCGCATGTGAGTAATATGCACTACAAAATACAAGCTCGAATATACATATATGATTTGGCGTGTTATATAAGTACATAAATATGTATTAATGCCCCCTGTTTTGCTCATTACGACATATAGCTTATGTTTAAATATAATACATTTACAATATGGTAATATTATTTTTTCGGATATACATACATACATGCGCATATTTCAGTAAGCCTAATATTACGTAAGTTAGCACACTTCTCAGGATCCGAATTTGTCCTTCTTGATTGACATTGAGTACATGATATTTTTTATTGTTGATCCAATTGATTTACATGGTACACTAAAATCGGACGTAAAAATACTTTCCGGATGGGCATCCAAACACTTTTGGTATCTTAACTAAAAGTATGATAAATCAAATGAAAATATCAATTACGTTAATTTATTACCCATACCTTGCAAGCGGCTTCGACAGTTTTACAAAGAGCCCCACTCGATGGTTCGCAATGAAAAACATGTGCTACAAATTTATTTCGTGATGTATGCACTATAAAAGCACATTTTTTGAAGTTTTTACCAATTCCAAGAAAACTTAAATATCTAACCCTGCATTCAGCAATAAGCCTGCCATAGTCCTTTAATAATAAGAAGAATTTTTTTAACTATCAATATATTATTAATTTTAGATATTATAGGAATACTATGCAAACAATTATAATAGAGCTTATAAGCTTAAATCATAAAAAGAAAAAAAAGAATGTATTTGCCCTGTATCCTTTAAAAATAAAATAAAATAAAATAAACATTGTATTACTACTACAATAGTTTAAATAATAAGTAGGCAGTGGTATTGCAATTTAATCTTATAGAAAACCCAAGAATATCGCGACATTCAATGTTAATGACGATTTAAGGGAGGCGAAAGTCGATGTACAAATGAGCTCGTATTTTTAAGACCGCCGCTTGACGTAGAGTAGCTTAGAAAAACATCCAATTGCAAAAGTAAAAAGAAGACAACTGTGTTGCTTATCAAGAAACAATGAAATTTGAAGAAGATTATGAAGGATATGATGGACGGCGCTAAGAACCCTAAAGTGACATAAACGTATGAAGAATTATAGAACACTTATAAGGAGTGATTCATGAAACGTCTATATATGCGAAAGAAGCTTATGTAACCTTTATTTTTGACAAGCTTCAGGTTTGTCTATTTTGACATTACAACATTTCGAGCTTTACGTGAAGTGCCTAATCCTGACAAAGTCGGTGTAATTGAGCCTTATTTTTTGAAAAATGATGAAGCCACTCTCGTCAATTAATCTTTCTACCGTAATATCCTGGAAAACTTTTTATAGGATGCATTGTTTGAAATGGATTTAAGAACCGTTTGGTTTTAAAACCAAATCATTCGCCACACCAAACCATAAATTTTTTGAAGAGAAAATTTGAAAATAGCAAAAATTGGTAAAATAGACCCATGAGTTGGCCTGCAAGATCGTGTCACCTAACGCCTTGTGACTTCTTTCTTTTGAGTTTTCTGAAGGATTGAGTTTTCGCCAATGCTCGCCGAGCTAACGAAGTATTAAAATACTACGAGTATATTCAGAGCGGTATCCTGAATATGTCTGATTACACAAGAACCGTGCCAAAATTGCAATCATCATTTGATTATTTGTAGGGCACACATGCCCTAATCAAATAAACGGTATATCTCATACCATATAAAGCATATGTTACACAGTTACTTTCGTGTGTAGCGAAAGTATCTTTAATATGAATCTCAAACAGCTCTTTACGTTATCCTAAAAAATAACTGGACTGATGGAATCGGCCGTAAAAAATGTAATTGACTAATTTCGAATATAATATATGTACGTACGAGTATATTCAGAAGTATCATATTTATTTTCAATAATTTGCCTCGACTGAAAGCCAAAATAGAGGAGTCTGTTGGAGGCTACTAATGCCCGCAAACTAAGCCGACTTTACAAGCAACTTAACTACGTTGAAGTAATATTTAAGATAACATGTAAATATTTGTAGGTACTAAGTATTTTATCGATTACAAAAAAGTCTACTCTTATCAAGAACAGTGCGCTTGCAAATTTAAATTGTGTAATCACACATTACACTTATTTTATGAAATTTATTTAAAGTCGATACTTACTTTTGCACTACGAACACTGATCATACTTGGAGCAATAGACACATTGACATTTTCCCAATCTTCGGCCTTGGTATGGGCTATTACATTATTTATTGCCTCGTTTATTATTTCCATTCCTGTAGGTTTATCGACTTCTGTCCATCCCATGTATAGAGCTTTCAATGTTTTCTTCGGCTCTTCAATGGGGATTGGAAATGATTGCGCTAAAAACGTTTATATATGGTATATGTACCTCTATACACACAACGATTGAGTTTTAACTTACACTGTTTTAAACAAAGATTTTTTGTTTGAAAATTTATTGAGCGACTTGGTTCTAATTTTTTCTTTATGTTTGTTGCTGTGGGACTTGTATCCATCTGAAGAGAGCGTTCAATCATTATTTGCTTGCAAATATCTCTGTTGAAGAAATGTAAAAACATTTACTCGCATATTTCTTATTTTTATTGTATTCAAAGAAAAATCAAAAGCTACAATAGAAAACTGCATTAAATATACTCCTTGTGAGTTTTTAATTTCTTAAAAAGCAATGGATTAAATATCTAAATAAATTTAATATTTTTGATTTGCTAGTATCCCTCCTAAAATTAATAAAAATGTATTTATCTTAGTATTTACACAATTTTCCATTCGGTATCAAATAAATCAAGTAATAGAGTATTCCATTGTCACGGGTGGGAAAATCACATAACATATAATAAATTTTATGTTCACTTCTAAAATTTCGTAGCTGTATGAAAATTCTATCTGGATTTTTATTAAATCAGTAGTTGTATTTGTAAATTAATATTCAGTTATGAGAAAAATATACCTAAAAGAGAATGTTTTTTTGTTTTTTTTTTTTTTTAACAGAGAATGTTTTTATAGAAACTCTGCAAATTTATTTCACATCTTTATTTAAATCCATTGGTTTCTAATACAAAACGTTCTAAGCTTCTATAATATAAAGTTAATCACAACGAAAATTATTGTTTTGATCCCCAAAAAAAAGAATGTTGTTAACGTCACGGGTGAGACACGTGCAATTTATTTGCATTTAAATAAGGTTTTTTGCTCAGTTTAAGGCAAAACTAAGTTTATAAGCTTAACCATAAGTAATTGAAAGCTTATTTATTACGGACAAAGGAGGCCAATGTCTCGTAGTCTGAGTCATTCCAATCACTGTTGTCTTTATCTGAGTATATCTGAGTTGCACTTAATTTAATTTAAAGGTTGGTTTAGATTTGTACGTAAGCGATATCACTAAATTTTCCTGGTTAGCATTCTTGAAATAATGATTAAATTGTATTCTTGGAATAGGAAGCGAGCAAATTCCACCTGCTGTCAGGCATAAGTGTGCTTTCATTGACTTCATCTTCTAACAGTTCCATAACACTTATGTTGCTAACGACTTTGAGAGCTAATTGCACAAAATTTTTAGCATTATTAATCTAAGCCTTCCGCTGGAAGGCTTGGAAGACTTGGCTCCACGCTGGCCTTTTCACTACGGCGCCTACACCATCTACAGCCCCTTTGCCGTGGAATGTTGCAAAAAAAAACAACTCACCCTGAATGCCAAAATCTTGGGACATGTTGCATAAGTTTGAAAGAGTAAATTTATTCTTAAATTGTGAAGCTGCATCTTCAGAAAAAAATTTAACAGATTTCAGTTGAGGCACTTGAGTTTTAAGCATCATGATAATTTTCTTCAAACAAGCAAAGACGGCATATTTGTCGTGATGTAGAACGTCACTTATGATAGGAAATGAGCACCTTTTATCTCCAACGAGCCAAGCGCACCCTGTAAATACCGTAATTTGTTTGTGACTCTAATGTGCAGATTGGATTTCGTCTTGAGATATCACAGCATAATTTACAGCAAAATCAATTTGCAAGATTGCTTCATCCATCTGTACATTACGTTTCGTCTCTAAAAATGTATTAGATAGTATTCTCTTCACAAATACGTGAGTCTTGAATCGATTAAGCTGTTGATGTAACTCTTGTATAGCCTCTTCAATGGTTCCTTCCAATGTAACTACATTAGGTCGTCCTTCAGTTTCAATCCATTTTGCCAACTACACAGTTGATACAGATTGGTATCATCCAAAAGACTATGCAAGCCATTCACACAAGATTTGCAATCTCCCAGCACACATACGAGTAGTTCATTATTAACATCACAAGAACTTTTCTCAAACAGATCACTACCGGACGTTGGGTAATTTTTTCGCTATACTCTCAACTAAATAATTAAAATTGGCGTGGTATTTGCACACACAGACATTATGAGGCATTTGGCGCACATGTGGCGTTTGTCAACAGCACGCGGTGTACCGAGTTCCCATGTGGTACCCCATTGATAAAAGTTAATTACTGCTTCTTTATCTTCTACGTGTAAAGCGTGCTTCGAAGTTCGTTTTTTTGCCGGCTCGTTGAAAAGGCTCTTAGCGCTATCAAAATTATGAAAAATGAGTTTGCGTATAACCGCTAATTTCTTGCCTGGGCTAGATGGAAGTGTTCTTTGTACTTTACTTACTGCTTTGCCAAGAGTTTGCGCACAAGAATATGACCCTAAAGATGAAGGTCCAGCATGATCTTTGTTGGAATGCAATGATTGTGCGAGTTTTACTTTATGTCTGTACTTTCTTTTCCTATCAACTTCCTTGCGTCGCTTTTCATTTAAAAGTCTTTTACAAAGTGTTTCTTTTTCTTTCTGCTTTTCACGCCTTTCATTATCGCGCTCTCTCTCTCTCTCGCTGTAGATGGTTAGTGAAGTCTTTAGGTCTGTACTTTAGCCGTTGCCTCAATTTTCTCATTCGCTCTGCAGATGTGGTCTTACCCATCGTTTCTAGACTAAAAAAAACCAAAAACCAGCAAATCAAGCAAGCAAAACAAGCTAATAGTCTTGTGACTATTATGGGTGGGACACATTTAAACTGCAAAAAACTCTCTTACAAACATACACATTAGAACAATCAAGACACACATGTCTTCATTGTAAAACAACAAAATTACCTATCAAGTTTTAGACTTAACCTCCAAGTCAGTAACTAATAATAAGAACTTTTTTGTGCATATGTCACGGGTGGTACAAGACCAACCATGCTTTGTTCATATTTAAATATTATTGATACACATAATCTTATGAAAATGTAATCTCACACACTCGAAGCAGAAACATCGTGGTATTTCACTAATGCAACAAACACGGTTTTGTTTTGCACGGAACACACAAAATCAATATTGAGAGAACAGTCGTTATCTGGCAAACGCCGCGTACAGACGTGAGAAGAGTGCAACTGATACCGATCGATTAGTCCGAACTGTCAAATTTTTCCGCCACGTGGCATTCAAAATTATTTATTTATTAATTTTTTGTTTTTCTTCCCCTTGCTGTTTGAATAAAAAACTCCTCTGGTGTATTAAAAAACATAAAAAAATGCCGGGGGCTAACGGCCCCCCCAAAAAAGGGATGGTTTACCGGTCTCGATCCCGATACTCCCCTAAACCAGCGCTCCAAAGCCAAACGCAAATCTACCGAAGCTCACTACCCACCACTTCTAACCATCTCTACCAATGATGACAATATACCGCGCTACTTAGTGATTTCAAGTTTGTGGAAATTTGATAAGCAAGATAAAATACGTCCACTATCATCATATAACCTCTTTCAAATCAATCGCGGCTTAGAATTCATTTCTAAGGAAATTTTAGAGGTCAAAGCCATGCGCTCCGGGGATCTTCTAGTGAAAGTGACCAATCTTCAAACTGCAAACAAATTTGTAAAAGTAAAACATATTGACACCATCCCAGTGAAAATTTCGTCCCACACCACTCTCAACTCAGTCCAAGGAAGAATTTACTCCCCCCATATCCGAGACATTCCAGAAGATGAACTCTTAAGCGAACTCAAAGCACAAAAGATAACACAAATTAAAAAGTTGTTCAAAAAAATTAATAACGAATTGTTTCCAACTGGAGCTACCATTCTAACATTCGATCTGATACGTCGTCCCAGTCAAATAAAATTAGGCTGGCTAATCTGCAAAGTGGAAGAATATATCCAAAACCAAATGAGATGCCTTAATTGTCAAAAATTAGGGCACACGAAAAATTACTGCAACAACGCTAAAACTTGCAAAGAATGCTGTCTGCCACCACCACACGAGCGATGCTTTCGCATATACTGCATTAATTGCAATGAAGATAACCATACCGCTTATGATTCTTCTTGTCCAACTTTCCTACGACACAAGTCAGTCAACAAAATAAAATCTGACCGGCGGTGCACACTTCGGGAAGCCTGGCAGATCTATAGAGACGACCCCGTATTACACCAGCTACCAACTCCAAAGAAACATCCTGGGACCAAACCATCTATAGCAGAAATAATAAAAAATAGAATACTAACAAAAACCATCACTCCAGCACAACACAAAGATATCGCCACTGATAAGCCAACATTTTCTTCAATCTCAATTTCACCCCCTATCCCCGCTCCACAATATCCCAATCAACAAAATATAACTCCAACAACCCGACAACAACGACTCAAACAAAAACCAAAACACAAATTAACCTCCAAAGTACCCCTTCACCCACAAGCAACAGCGTTTTACCACCTCCTTCCTCGATATCAAAAGTTACAAACTCACTCCTTAAAGAACACAATTGCTACGCTAAGATAATGGATACCGATGATGACCAATAACGTCCTTATTAACTCCGAAAACAGCAACTCCGCTGCCAGGGGATTGAATCCTCCAAGCACACTTGGAAGCTTGGGAGACTCAAAATCAGGGCAGCGGAGCAACAATATAAACACAACTTCACATCCCACAAAACCCCTATTCAAAAGATCATCATTAAAAGTACTTCAATGGAACATGGATGGTTATTCAAATAACTACCATGAACTCCAAATATTGTTAAAAGAATTCCAACCTTCCGTGATTGCTCTTCAAGAAACACACGTTCCTATCGGTTCAAGTCCTCAACACCCGAAACAATATGCACCCTATTTTGTTAACAACAACTCCGCCGCCAAGGAAGGCTGCCCTTATTCAAAAATCCATTCGATTTGCCGCTAATGTAGCCATTCCACAAACAAAAAACTTACCATATAAACGTATTGTGCCCTGGTGGAGTAATGATTTGGGCAAACTCCGCCAAACGAAACAAGCAGCCTTCAAAACATTCAAAAAGTACCCCACTACAAACAATCTAATTGTTTGAAGCTTTGAAAAATTCACTTCCAATATTAATCCCAACTCCCCGCCTAAGAAACTTTGGTCTGATATTAATTCTCTCACCGGTAACTACAAACCATTTTCCATTAAAACCATAAAAGATCACTCCCAACAAATTATATCAGATCCCATAGGAATAGCTGAATGTTTCGCTTCCACATGGTCGACTGCTTCTAATGATACTAATTTCCATTCCGAATTTGTGAATCAAAAAACTCTTTTCCCAATCTTCAAGTTAGATTAGATCCCGTTAGTGATTTAGCAAAACAAATAGAAGAAAACATTAGTCTAATCGAGTTTGAAAGTTGCATTAATTCATGCAAAGGGCATACACGTGGGTATGACAGAATATCGTATGCTATGTTAAAAAACAGTCCCCCCTTTTTGAAACAGCGCATATTAAACCTGTACAACTAGATTTTAACCCATGGAGTTATACCACAAACATGGAAAATTGCCACAGTGGTCCCTATACCCAAACCAAATAAAGTCATCACCAACATATCCAGCTACCGACCAATATCCCTACTACTATGTCCAAGTAAAGTAGTTGAAAAGATTATTTCCCGTAGGCTATCTTGGTTCCTGGATAGGTATAACCTTCTGGACATTAACCAAGCAGCTTTCAAAAAAGATAGAAGTACGATAGATGCATTATTGTACATTGATGAATATATTGGTTCAGGTCTTTCATCAAAAAATCACATATCGATCCTTTCGATCGATTTCGAAAGAGCTTTCGATCGAATTGGGTTTTAAATCAATTGACAGAATGGAAAATCGGCCCTAAAATAATCACTTTTATAAAAGCTTTTTTATCAAACAGAAAATTCCGAATAAAAGTTAAGAACACCTTCTCCTCAGTCCATAACCTCGAAAACGGTATTCCCCAAGGATCTCCACTTTCCACTATCCTCTTTTGTGTAGCCTTTAATAAAATAAGCAGCATATTAGCAAAGTACAGTAGAATTAACTATTCTTTATATGCTGATGATCTTGTAATCCTATCTAAATGCAAAGACTTGAATGATGTTGAAGCTGACTTTTCAAATCTTCTTAGGGACCTAGAAAAATGGGGTGATTACTCTGGAACAAAAATATCTGCAGAAAAAAGTCAAATACTGCATATCTGTAAAAAACACAGCCGTTCTAAAAATATTTCAGTTAATTTAAATAATACATATATTGTAAATGTAAATAACCTAAAAATATTAGGAATTATATTTGATAATAAGTTTAATTTTAAGTCCCATTGTTTATACATTAAGAAAAGCCTCGCTACCAGGGTAAATATGATAAGGTACCTAGCCTCTAAGCACAGTTTATGCAATGTTAATTCTCTTATTAATGTTATCAAATTAGTGTTGCTTTCTAAAATTGATTACGGACTCGCAATTTACAGCAAGTGCTCCAATTCGTCATTGAAGTTAATAACACCTTCCTACCACAGTGCAGTAAGAACAGCCTTGAGAGCATTCCGAACAACACCAATCAAAAACATTCTAACTGAATCCGGGCTTCCTTCAATGACAGAGCGGATAGAATACCTCACCGCCTCTATTCTTCTCAAAATCAACTCCAGTAACAATTCGCCTATTCAAACAGTCACAAGAAAACTTCTGCGAAGATCAAAACACCAGAAATACCCATCCTCACTAATCAACTCTGTAAATTTATCCAACAAATGGGATACACCGGTCTGCCTAAAGTCGAAAAAACACTCATTGTTCCCACCATGGAAAATGCCGATACACTCTATAAACATCGACCTGCATAAGCTTCCAAAAGCTAATACTAGCGAGGTCGTATACAAAAAAATATTTATGGAAACGATAAACGATCTGAAAAGCACTGGTTGGAAAATCCTTTACACCGACGCCTCTAAGAACGAACTTGGCACTTCCTTTTCAGTGGTTGAAGAAAACGGAAACATAGTTTCAAAGGGACTTCTACATAACTCAACCTCCATCTTCACTGCCGAGGCTTTCGCCATTCTTAATGCCACAACGGCTACAAAAAGCAAAAAAAACTGCAATTTTTTCCGATAGCCTATCAACAATAACTGCTCTAAGTAATTTAAATAACAAAACCGGTATAATTGAGTGCCTACGCGACAAAATTATTGGTAACAAAAATTTAAAAATAATTTTTGTACCAGGTCATGTTGGTATAACTGGCAACGAGATGGCAGATAAAGCAGCAAAAGCAGCCCTAAATGAACCACTTATTAAATTCCACATATACAATAAAAAAGATACAAAAAAAAAACCTAATGCGCGTATATTGGAACTCCAAGAGAAGCTGTTGGGATGGATACCTTCATCACTACTCCAGAATGAACCCCCAAGCAAACAAATCTACCTACCCGAATAATATACCTCCTAGTATGCTAAAATGTTATACAAGACTACGGCTAGGCCATACCTACATCACTCACAGCCATATTCTAACAAAACAAGAACAACCGCTCTGCCATTTGTGAAATATTAATGTTAATCTTAATATAAAACACCTTACTAATGACTGTGAAAACATCAAACTAGCGTCCAAAAAAGTCAATAAATCAAGCAGCCTGATAGACCTTTTAACTGTTCGCTCAGAACAAAACATTAAAGACGTTTTTAAGATACTAACTTTATTACAATTGGAAAATAAGATCTAATTTGTATATTTATATTATGTATAAGTTTATCTAATAACTCTTATTTTATGATAACTATAATAGGCCGAAGCCCTGGTAGCTGGTGCCATAATTTAAGATTAATCATGTAATTTATTTCTGATTAATAAAGTTATAATAATAATAATAATAATAATAATAATAATAATAATAATAATAATAATAATAATAATAATAATAATAATAATAATAATAATATTGAGAGAAAAAGGTTGCGTTCAAATTCATATCAATTGAGACCCTCAAGAACACTAAAAAGAATATTACCAATTACGAATATGTTCTTACGGATTATAATGATTTGATGTTCGAACTTTTGATTTATCTAGATAATTCAATACCAACGTTTACATTCTCATAGAATACCCCTAATACAAAATGTTTTCTATTCCTACAGTTCTATTCTAAGACAGTGGTGAGCGGCGGAAATCAGAACTAACAACAGTATCAAAAATTCTTTAAGCATCCCATTAACAACAGGAACATTTGATAGAGTGCAATTACACTTAAAGTCGCTCTGTCCACATTGTATCATATATCATAAATCAGATCAATATGAAGTTAGAAAAAGATGTAGTATAATACCTTAAAAGCAGATAGAAGTTCTCAATGGACATCTCCCTCAAGAAAAATCCGAAGAACCAAGCAGCGAATACCAGTCACTAAAATCCACTATAGGATAGTCCCTAAAACAAGTTATGGTACAAAGCATTTACGTATTGTATATATGACAAATCTTTGTGGTAATCCAAAACACTACTTTCACTCCGTTAATTTATAAGATATTTGAAATTTTGTTATTGTTTCCGAAGAGCTAGCATGAAAACTCAAAGCGAATAATTTATGGCAGAAAAGTCAACCCGTTTACCTTGCAATGGCTTTGTGTTGCAATGGCTGGCAACTGTGTTAATTATTTTTTCTTTATCGAAACTTGCATGCAATCTAATACTTAATCTTATCAAACTAAATTGAACGTTTCGCGTTTGTCTACATATATTTTTTTCAAATAAAGTGCATTACTGCTGCAAAAATATTAAATATAAAATACGTACTTTGATCAAAATACATATATATAAAATTCCAAGCCTCTCTGTGCCAATTCCACATAAGTTGTAACGACACCATCGCAATCACAAGCCCCAGCCATTACACTAACACTTTAATTATGTCCAACCCACCAAAACGGACCATATCTCGCACGAAGAAGATCGACACGATGGCTTCGCCGAAAAGCTCCCGTTGCTCTCCCCTACGAAAAACCGAAAAAAAATCATGGACGACAATTCGGAAATGAAGACTATGATGGACGAACTACTTAGTAAACAAAGTGAGTTTATCATTTCATTGTTATCTAAAAAAAAGCTAACCGAATCCGAAAATAAAATCATCGCCATAATTGACTTCGAAGTCAACGAAATTAAATCTACGAGTAGTATTTGCGACATAAACAATCGAGTAACGCACTTGGAATCCTCACACTTAAGTTCGAATGCCGATATTGTTTCTATTAAAACTGCACTATCAGATCTTAAAAAATCACAGGCCAAAGCTTCCGCCGAGTGCAAAACTTAAAATCTTTCTGATAAAAGAACTGACCACTCAGAAATGAACGAACTAATAAATCACAATACCGCGGAACTTAAAGAGATGAGAATAAAGCTAAACTCGTATGAAAATCGATTGGATGCATGTGATGCTTTTATTTTCGGCATTCCGTATTTGCCAAATGAAAATTTAAAGTCTATTTTTAACCTTATATGCACCATAATTGGTATTAATCCTCCAGGACCACGTAATATTTACCGTACTGATCAGAAAAACGATTCACACAATTCCGCTGTAATATTAAAATTTAATTCACTGTTTCATAAAAACTAAGTATTAACATCTAACACGATCTATCATAAAAATAGCAATCAACCACTTTGCCTAAAAGCGGCTTTGATACCACGACATCAACTAATATTTACATACGGGAGAGTTTATCACAACATAACCGATCCATTCTTAAACACGCTTTGCACTTCAAGAAATGTAAGCAACTTTTTTCTGTGTTTACTATACGAGGAGTTGTATTTGTGAAACGTCATCCAAAGCAATCAGCTGAATTAGTTGGCTGCATCGCGAGCTTAGAAGAAGTTGCCAGACTACAGATGGAACATAATTAATACACAAGCGCTTTCAAAACTTTTCACGAATAATATATATTTTATTTGTTTTTGCTTTTCTGTTTGAATTTAGAATAAAATTTAATTGAATTTGATTTCGGAAATTAATTGTATTAAACTTATTTGCTTTTTTTTTTGTAAATTCATTTATTTATCTCTTCTTCTTTTCTTTCTTCCTACCCACATTCATAAATTGTAATCCTTTCTAATTTTGATGTTCGCCAATTAATTTTTTTTCTCGTAATACGAAGACAAATAATCAGCAAAATCCAGACCGAACACTGCGTTCTATGATTCGAGTTCCAATTTATCTCCTAATTTCTAATTTATTGACCAATAGTATGAGAATGTTCAACTTAATACCAGTAAATGTTAGTACTCCCACTAACTTTCCCGGCGGCACACCGACGCTTTTAGATTTATTTCGTGTAAGTGATTTGGGCAAAGTCTGCTTATACGACCAACTTTCTGCGCCTGAACTTTCAAAACATGATTTAATTTTTCTAACTTTTATTTTTAACATCAATCATGCTATGCAAACTCTTGAGTATCGAGATTTTTGGCACATAGATAATAACCTGTTGGAAGCGAATAGTAGAAACGTATGTTGGGATAACATTTTTTACATGTCGTCGTCTAGTGAGCGAGTCGAATTCTTAAATGCAAATATTTTAAATCTCTATGACACACGCGTAGCCTTGAGAAGCAAGACCATCAAGGACAAAAGTAATCCATGGTTTACCAGTTAAATACGTTCCTTAATGCAGCAGCACGATAGAGCTTACAACAGTTGGAAGCGATATCGACTTCCAGAACTTCGGTAAATGTACTGTTCACTTCGCAAAAAAGTTGTTACGGAGATCCGTTCCGCCAAATCTTTTGTGTGTGCGGGCAAGCTTAAGTGGTCGACAGCTGTGGAACAATTTACGTGGCATAGGTGCTGGCAAGGCAAAATGTAATTTGGCAGATAGTAATGACAGCATTGATTGCAATTCCCTAAACCGGAATTTCTTGTCTCGGCCCTTCTCGTCCGCGTTAGGTGTGACTGAGCTGTTGTCGACCCTGGCTGTTAATAATCAAAGTATAAATAGTTTTGGTTTTAGGTCGGTCGATAGTGCTAATGTGATAGAAAGTATACTATCGATAAAGTCAAATGCCATTGGGTTAGACAAAATGCACCCTATATTTCTAAAGCTACTTTTACCAATCATACCGCCTTTTATCACCTTCATTTTTAACACTATTTTGACAAAAGGAGAGCACCCTACTTGGTGAAAATTATACATATTCCCAAAAGTGCTATAACTGAGGAGTTTAGATAAATTTCAATTCTGCCCTTTCTGTCTAAGACTTTTGAACGTATTTTGCAAAAAAAGATGAGCACATATCTTAAAAACAATATCATGCTCACACCAAAGCAATCTGGTTTTAGCGCGAAACACAGTTGTATTACCACCCTGTTAAGTATTACTAACGATATACGACAAGCATTAGATGAAGAAAAATTAACTTTCTTGGTGCTCTTTTCCAAGGCATTTGACATGGTTGATCACAATATCTTATGTAAAAAGCTCATTCGACAATATAACTTTTCATCAGGTGCAGTAAAGTTGCTTACATCTTACTTAAACAACAGAATGCAATCAGTTCAGCTCAATGACTATGTATCCGATTTTCTTCCAACTGTTAGTGGTATCCCTCAAGGTTCAATACTTGACCCCCTATTGTTCTCATTATATATAAATGAGCTTCCATCCATTATAAACAACTGTTCGTCACATATATATGCGGATGATGTTCAAATGTATATGAGCTGTCCACTGGTTTAATTGAGAACGGAGTTTGTTCTATCAATGAAGATCTTGAGGAAATTTCAAGTTGGTCTGAACTTAACGGATTTTCTTTAAACGCTAAGAAATCGAAGTGCCTAGTCATATCCACTGCATCTTTCGTATTTTCCACTTATTTTGTTGAAAAGCTCCGAAATAGATTACGTTGAGACTGCAAGGAATCTTGGGGTCACTTTTAATCGCAAGTTAACTTGGGAAAATCACATCAGTGCTGCCGTTGGAAAGTTTTATGGGGTGTTACGTAATTTATGGGTAACACAGTCTTTTACTCCAACTAAAACGCGCTTGATGTTAGCTAAATTTTTGGTTATTCCCATTTTACTCTACGGATGTGAAATCTTTTGTAGATGTGACTCGATCAGTAGAAGAAAGCTTAATGTTGCTTTTAAATTTTTTTTTTAAGTTTTAAGTTGGTACAACTACTCTACTAGCTTTCATTGTTGTTAATTAGCTTTCACTATCTTATAAGATATTGTATCTTAAAGTGTATAAGCATTACAAATAAATAAATAAATAAATAAAATGCGTACATATAATTTCGTTTAATACCACATGTTTTTTCCATGTATTATATCCATATATCTACACTGCTATTGCGCCACTTGTGCTATCGGCTACATTTGCAGAACATAGAACTATTCTATAGACCGCTCTTTTGTAAATCACTTCATTGGTTAGGTTGAGGTTTTTCGATATTTTTTGCGACTAAAACCGAATTACAGCATTATTCGACATGTATTTTTAAAAGTACTACGTACACCTCAGCTCGTCGTTGTAAGCCTTAGAAAAAGTAATAAAACACCTTCCTAGTTAAAAAATATAAAGTTCCCTAGAAAGGCCAGAAACATGAACGCGAAAATATAGAATATAGAATACTGAATCGAAATTACTACAGTATGTTTATTGTATATGCACAAGCCGAAATGTGTATTGAATGTGATATTAGTGTTGATGTTGACACACGAACAAGTAGTCAGCAGTCATTTGCATATTTACTTATTTAGAAAAATATAATAAATAAATAATTCAGATTTCCGCTAAAATGATATTAAACAGCACATGTACCTTATGGGCTAGTGGAATCATTGGTGTATTTTTCATCCGGTCAAAGTTATTTACTTTTAGTATGCACTCACTTATGATAAATACAAATACCTAGATAATTAAAAAAACAGCTTACCGTAGTGTATTTGCTATAATTCTTGCTGCCGTTTCACATCGAAATACATGACACATGTGAGTCCGCGTTATTTTGTCACGAGAAACATATGCAAAGTCCCTGAAAAGAAAATCATTTACATGTACATACATACTCGTACATATGTAGAATATATAAAATAAGATTAAGTGAGCGATTTTTAGTTGTTTCTTTATTTTGTTTTGTTTATTTATTACTATAAATTATTTATTTGAGCTATAAAATTAAGAAAGGAAAGGAACGTATGTAACTACGAGTATGTAGGCACCGAAATTTATCAGTTAATTGGAAAGATAGGATGCCTTAAAATTACGAATCTTAAACTGAAAATATCGCCATTCTTGTACGCATCGTAACAACGCGTTTAAATATTTTTTTAAATCTAATGCATTGGATTAGTTCATTAAAAAGTTTGCCAGCTATTATCCAGAGGAACGAGTTTAAAACCACACATTATGTGGGAAACAGAAAAAAATGTATTCCGAACTAAAGATTGTTAAATGGGAAAAGCAGATGAGGGCAACAGGAACAGTAGCACCCTTGACAGCAACTGCTTTCAAAATAGTTGATGTGATATGAAATAGATCATTTGACACTTACTCGTATAATAAACCGAAAGAAGAATAAATGAGCCATACGATGCATTAATAATATTGGATTATTCCTTTTTACTGACAAGGAAAATTATTTCTTTAACCAGTGCTATCAATCCAACTTACTGAAATAAAAAAAAGGATTGTGTTTGATAAAACAAGTTATTATCTACTATGGCAACACCTCAATATTTCTTAGTTGAAAAAACTGGAATACAATATATCAGCAAAACGTCGACTGCATTGGAAGAGCAACATCGAATTTAAAACTTCATACAAGTTTTTGATTATTTTTCCTTATTACATTTATATATACAATTTATAAGGGTTTGTTTAGCTTTCTTTGAGTCTACGATTATGATTTTAAATTGTCTTTAGCATAAGAAAAATACAATTATTTTTATATTTTTACAAGCAAGCAAGACAATAATGTATTTTATAAGAGTACCTAAGATGTTATTTTTATTTAACTGTCCGTAGTACTACATATGAATGTTTTTTTTACTTTTCATCGTAACGAGATAATATTTAATTGTAAGCTACTTACCTTTCTCTTTTTATTTTTAAGTGGCAAAAAGTAAAAGAAAAAACAATTAGTTTATATTACCAAGTTGTTTTAACAGCTCAAAAGATACCTTCCATTATCACGTCCAACTCCCCAAACGCGTATTGTGTGAATTGGTTGGGAGTTTAAAACTGAGAAATTTTCCATGTCGATAAGTTTAAGTGATCCATCTTCTAGATCCATATATAATTTCTTTCCCTGGTTCAATATATAAAATGTTACATTTATTACAATATGCAATAAATACGAACATAGATACAAAAACAAAAACAGAGTTAATTAACTATTGTATTAATTGGGTAAAGGTTTGCCACACTCATCAAGTTATAAAACATACATCACAACATTTACTCCAATAGACTAATAGCTATAATCGTGTACATATAATATCATGATATGTAGCAAACATCTCTTTTTTCTTTCCCGACACTCAATATAAAACATTCTGTCAACTGATATTAATTAACATATATGTAAATAAATCCTTATATTATGTTTTGCTCTTTATAAACGCAATACTATATCAAAAATATTTGTTAAATTTAAAGTCTTTCAGTTCATAGTAAGAGAGTCTATCACCATCGAGTAATTTTAACAATTTTAGCATTACTTCTAAATATACCATATATGTATGTTTTATGTAAGTAAAAGTTAAAATTCACAAACAACGGCCTGAACGCATCTGTAAAAAGTTATTGTTAAGGCATTCCATTTAATGATTTTATAATAGACTCTTAAAAGAAATTTAACTAACCAGGAACAAATATTGCGAACTGCTGCTACTTTAAACCGAAATTATAAAATTAACATTTTGTAAATTATTGCGCCGTTGCATACAAAACATATAATATTCAGCAGAGCGGATATACGTTAATTAAGACAATTAAGACATTCTAAGAAATATACATACTATATATTCACTTCGTATTGAAAATATTGAGCAACACTTTAGCCGCTGCAACCATTAAATCTTTTACACCAGATTCGATGGAGTAAGGAAAGTTTTAGAGCATATTTTCGGCTCAAAGATTTTGCCTAGACAAAAAGTGTGATCTGTGAAGTGATTAACAAGGAAGGAGCAAGAAATTAACACCGAAAATGTTATCTATCTATATACTGTATATCCATGTACTACTATGTATGTCACTAGCTTTTCCAGGCTTGTTCTGCGCATGATTACCTACATATGCATTTTCTATATGGTTATGTATGACAGTATCATACAATATACATATGTATATTAAAGTGTCTATAATCATTTATATAAACTTGTGTAAATTCAAAAACTGTAGTGGCTATAAGTATAAGCAAAAGGTGATGTAAATTATAATTTACATTTATTATTAATACTTTTGGTGTGCTTCGATTTTATTTAATAAAATAAAAAGATATTAAAATGAGGTACTAAATAATTTAATAAACTTACATCACCCCAACGTCCTGGTACATCTACACAATTATTGCATCGCAACGACAAATCGATTATACATTTATTAACGGCTCTGGATGATCTTTCTGGAACAAGATCTTCTTCAGCTATCCTTATCCATCCCAATGACCTTACTACAAATCTCACTAATCTGCTACATTCATTTCTTAGTGGATAGTATCTACCTCTGCAATTATATAGCAAACGAGTTTATTATTTTTTTGGCCAAAAATATTTATAAAGTATTAATTTTTATATATTGCTTACACATAATCAGATTTTTGTTTTTCCTGATTTAATGATGATATTGTCCTGCTCCTTGTCATTGAAAAGTTTTGAAATTCCTTCAATGTTTTCTAAATTTATTAATCAAATATCATGAAATGAAGTAATGTTTATTGAACTTACTTTTAGTTCAATTTGAGATTCATATGAATGGCTGTTTGGGGATGTTGCCGTTGATTTTTCGTTTGGACTATTAGAAAACTCATAGCCTGGAGAAAGGCATTCATCCTCATCACCCAAAAACTTGTAAATTGGGAAAAACGGAGATTCTCTTTGAATTGTTCCTGACTTTATATGCCAGTAGTAAGGTCCATCATTATCTAAATACAATGAATAGAGGTATTTCAAAAGTAAGCAAAATTGATAGCTGTCTGTGTATGTATATAGCACTATACACGAAGATTTTCAAAAGAATATTTAAATTTTAAATAATTGTCTTTTGTTTAGTTATTAATTTCTATATATTAATGGTTGTCACATATATAAATATTATACATATTACTCAATTAAATTTTCCAAGTATGTGGGATTAATTAAAAATCTAATGAAGTCAGTTTAAAATAAAAACTTATTGCAAGGTGTTTTTTTTTTTTAAAAAATGACTCAACCAATAGCTTATTTTAGCCCGTATCCATAAGTCTAGAACAGATCGCGCTGTTAGGAGTAGGAGTACTCGTAATGTCCCTCACATAGATTCAAGAATTGACAGTAAGTCGCTGACATTTGGTTATCAGTTCAAATAATTCGTAGTTATTGCTCAAAACTAAACTAAACTGGAGATTGACCATATCAATCATTATCCCCAATTCGTGAAGATAGAATCTTCAGTCAATGTACTAGCATAATGAAACAAATACTAACTTACTGTACTGTCGTTTAATAGGAATTTAAGAGAAAGCAGGTGCTCTTCCAACTATCCTGTTATGCCGGATTACCCCTTATTCCCTATAACAAATTCATTGTTCAATATAGCACTTCTATTCCCAACAGAATCTAGATTGGGCAGTCAATCTAGTAGCATTTTCTATGAATTCACAACAGAAATATGTACAGAAACATGCGGATTAAAAATTACTCATAATACAGTGATCTGAATATTTTTTATTCACCCGAAGCATATTTAATTATAAAATACTGTAGTATAATCTTTTCGAACGGTATATGACAATGAAGTTCTGGAAGCGTCAACAATATGATCAAAGTTATTCTGATAGATATGCATTATCACTGCATTGGGTTCTGGAACTCGAAAATATTCCCGATAAATGCAATGAAGGTGAGCTATTGAAGTAATTCAAAAGAAAACAATTTACGCTTGTGAAACTTTTTGGCCAAATTAATGTTGAAAATTCGTGATCTGCGCAAAGCAAAATCAGAAAACAATAATATTGTAAAAAAAACAACTGTCACAACATATCATATGTTTCTACTTTGGAGCCCTAAGTGTGCATTGTCTAGTAGAAGAATTAGTTTTTTCTTCAGCGTGTTCTCCAGCTGAGTGCACACACATTAACACAGTGCATTCGTAAATTTACACGCATTGTTCGTGTGTTGAATAAAAAAATAAAAAAAAGATAAATAAATTAACAAAAAAAAAAAATGTCAGTGCAGTGTCTACAGACAAAAAACCAGTGCTGGTATCTCAATTCTGCCGCTACCGGTCATAGGACCTTTGCTAGTACTTGGTCAATGCTGCTGCTGTATTTGTCATACGATATGGCAATGACAAGTGCATGTAACAACCGATCGATAACGGGTTGTGAGTGTGAATTTTGTTCGTGTACTGTTTCATTTTGTTGTAAGGGCATAACACCTACAACAATCTGATTCGGTAAACCAACGTCAGAATTTTTCACTTCGAAGCTTTGTTTAGCAGCGTCGGTGTTTGTGTTTGTTTGTGGTTATGACTCCGGAACTCAGGGTGGACGTAGCCAATATACGCGGGCTAAAAACTAATCACTTTTCTGCGTACGTCCACTTCCGTAATTACAGGCCAGTTGTTTTCGCACTTAGCAAAACACAGGTAGACCCCCGCACACACCTCTCAGATCACTCAGATCTGCAGCAGTTACGGTTACGAACTAGTGCCACCATTCTTTTTTCACCACGATCTCAGCATTTACGTACGTAGTGATGTAACTTACCAAACTCCGCCACAGTGTAACCCCTGTTCCAATCCGGAATTCAATTTCATGTGGTTTCATCTTTTATCTCCGTAAGCAAATTATCCACTAATGAGTTTGATGCGCTGTCTGGCTCCATACAAAGAATTCATTACGGGCGATTTCACTGTACACAATTCTGATTGGCTTCGACAATCTGGACAGACAACACCCGAAGGACGGTGTGTTGAAATATTCGCTGCGGAAAATAACTTGACCCAACTTGTGAATGAGCCCACACGAATACCAGACGTTGATAGTCATACCGCCAACACTCTGAACTTGTTTATAACTTCTCACCCTGTTGATGTGCTTTCCCTCTAGGCTCGTCGGACCATTGTGTCATATCACCTAATTTATCGTACACGCACCACACAGTTCGAGAAAAGGTTCCTAAAAGAACCGTATGGCAATAGGAAAAAGCCAATTGGAGCGGACTTAACACTTAACTTAACTTAACTTAACTTAACTTAACTTTCGGATGTATTCTGAAATATCATGATTCTTTCCTAAGCCGCACAACTCGCTTATAGAATGCCCTGCCGAGGTCTCTATTTCCTATCGTTATAACTAGGAAACATTTAAGACCAATGTTTCCTTCGTCTACGCTGTGTGCAAACATTTGCCGCGCTAATGCCAATCTAATTATAAAAAAAGGGATCTATGTATGTGAACGGGAAGTAAAAAATATTGGTAACACACAAACACAACTAGCCATTAAGAAGAGAAAGTTAGGCTGGTTGACTTACATGAAATTTGTAAATAATTAACAACAATTTTACTGACAATAATATTTATCTATAGAAATGACGGCCCCATGAAAGGTACCTTTATACGAGTATCTTAATCATGTACATACCTTCATGCTTTTCCCATCCAATCGGCAAATCTTCGTTTTTATATTCTTTTGTAATACTTTTGAGATTCTCACAACTAGATCCTTTTTTCTTCATATTGTCATCTTTCCTTTCTCTTAAAGCGTGGTTAAAATGTTGAAAACTATAGTTTTGAAGTCTTCCACTCTTAAGCGTTTGAAGCATTTTAGAATTTTCATTGGAGTATACTGGATGATTGCATTCGTCTTTTTTTATTTGGTGTTTCGCCTCAGCATAGTGAGTTGGTTGTATGTTCAGTTCAAATGACGATGAATAATTAAAAATGTATCGCTGCTGCAATGACCTACAATAAATACATTATTTATAATTGAACTCTAGTAAATACTTCTACTTATATATCATATATAATAATTCGTACATAAAGTGTTCATTTAAATTAACTCCCATGGATCCGAAATTTATTTTCGCATAATCCTTCCTGTTGTTGGCTAATTCCGAGATGATTTTTTTTCCAGATATATGCTGCAATTCTTCGTCACTACATATGTTTTGATTCATTTTTGTTTCTCCACAAAAGACTAAATTTTGGTGGCTTGAAAGTAATTCACTAAAATTGAAATTGAATTATGTACATATCTAAGTGGAATTTATTAATTTATTTCCTTAATAGTAACTGAAAAAAAAAATCTGATTTTATTCTTTAAAAAATTATTTTTAGCCAACAAAGAATACGTTCTTAGCATAATGCCATTCTTCCTTAAGATCATGGTTTACAACGTCTTTATAATTTGAAACTGCTGTAGATTTCACAATTGGTTATTGTCCTAAATAAAAAATGCTTAGGGATCATCTATTCGCGAAAATTAATAAATAAAGCAATTCCTATTGAATAATAATGTAGCGACACGGCAACAAGTCAGTTGTGCAAAGAATTGATATCTGTATCGCAATATATTCGAAAATGTATTGTATATCCAACTTAATTTACTGTAGAAGAAATTATCCTTTCGACGTACAAACGATTTTCAATTTAGTAGCAAACAATACAAAATTCTGAAGATATTGAACATAAATTTAGTTGTGGGTTCACTCCGGAGGTCGAAAGAACTGCGGACATGAGAAACGAAACAAAGTGGGCCAAGAACATCCTAGAAGACGAATTGCCCACTGTTCCCAAAATCGTGAAAGACTCCTCCAAGCGCCAAAGATCGTTGAAAAAAACCGTTCCGATTCCCAAAAGGCCCACAATTAAAAGCGCCAAGACCCTCCAGAGCCACGTCTCTGAGGTCTTTTAGCCATGTGGTAAAAGACACGGTGATCGATAAAAGCGACACCGACCTATCAATTTAATCTGAAAGAGTGGCGGTTGGTCAAGTTAAAGCTTTCCGGTAGCTTCTTTTTGGCCATTATGCGGGAGAACCCCGGACTACTTCTTATCACGAGCGATGCTGGCTGGTACTAAGGCCACGTCAAGCTTATCGCTTGTGCCGACCAAAGATCTCTCAATCTTCATACAAAAGCCGTAGGTGGATTAAGAGACTTCTGGCCGAGTGCAAAACTCGAGGTTGTGGCTAAGGAGGATATAATAGCAGACTCAGAACCTGCACCTGGGTCCCAGCTCCCTGGAGATCATTAGGCTCAGTAACCAGACCCTTCCGACTAATGACTATAAAGTCGAGAAACTGGAGGAACTAATTGGCTCTTATAAATGCGCATTAATTGTGATCAATAAGGAATCCCTTAACCCTCTGGCGCAGACTAAAATCATAATTCGGTTCGGATTCGAACATATAAACCTTACAAACACGATAAGCCGGATGCTGATAAGCAACCTCCTCCTCCTTTAATTGAAACCTAAATACGTTGCGATCTATACAAAGACAAAGGTAAAATCAACATGTAATATATATTAGTGAAGCATAGCCTTAATGCACTCTGACTTCCAAATCACAGCGACCCCGACATAACCGTTGGGAAACTGGGTACTTCCACAGGTAAATACTGGCTGGAATCGGCGTATCTTGACCACGTGTAGGCCCTCTCCCTGGTGACAATTTAGAAAAGGTGGTCGTGGAAGCTGGAAGGCAAAACTCTGTCCTCATTGTCGAGTGTGATACTAAGGCACATCACACGAGAATGGGACAGTACAAATGATAACGAACTGGATGGTGCCGTCTGAACACTATTTTTCAGATCACAGATACGTCCAATTCAGTATAAATGATGCTCCTCCCCGCCAACTAGCATTCCGGAATGATAGGAAAAGTAATTTGCTAAAATACAGAGGAACATTTTTGAAACTTCTCTCCTCTGAACTATTAAGTTCCCATATAACACCAACAAACTTGACATGAAGGTCAAAGACTTCATCCTGGCTCTCAAACAGGCAATATCTGCTTCCTGCCTTCTTATTGAACCTAGAGGAAAGAAAAACACGCACTGGTATCTTTTGAAAAAACGTTTGCAGAAAACCTTTGAACAAAGCAAAAAGCACAAGAAAAGTGACAGACTAAGACTCATATAAGGAGGAAGGCAAAGCGGTAGTCCTGGAAGTAATTCTGTGGCAAAATAACAGGAACCTCTGAGGCATCGCAGCTAAAAAAAATCATCCCTAGAAGTCCTACGATGCCCCGCTGCTTGAAAAAAACCGATGGCTATTTAACGACCTCAAATCATGAATCACTCAACCTGTTACTGGACACACACTTTCCAGGTATTCATGGCCAGTAACAACCTTAGCACAACTACTGCGTGCTGCATAGCTTTAAACCATATAAGTCTGCTAGGCCGGAGGGAAAAATACCTGCCAAGCTACAAAGGTCCTAAGATATCTCCTGCCAACACTAAAGGATATCATGAGGAGCTGTGTAGAAATTATTCATATTCCCTAGTCATGGAGAGAATTTAATGTACTGAATGAAATGAATATACTCTATGGCCATTCCAAAGCCAGAAAATGTTCTCATGCTGTCCCAAACCTCAGACTTATATGTAAGTATGTCATCTTTCCTACTGAAAACTCTAGACGACTGATTAATATCTATGCACGATCTAAAATTGATCCACGACTTTTGTTTATGGCGCAACATGCCTACTGTAAAGAAAAGACGGTGGAAACGGCTCTACATTTACTGACTAGCCACATTATAGAAAAGGTGCCTTTAACAATGTCAACACATCCGCAATCACGACTGCGCTGTCAACTCTGAAGGTAAATGACTCACTCGGGGAGTTGATCAGTCTTAATCTAATAATAGAAGGATAATGACTCCAAACTGGGTGGGGTTTCTGCGAAAAGATATGTTAGTAGAGGTACGCCGCAAGGGGCGGTGTAATGTCACCCCTTCTCTGGAACTTAGTGGTCAACTAATTTCCAATATACCTGAAAGCGGGTGGTAGCAAGGTGGCTGCCGTATAACTTTGCTATCGCCGTCTCTGGAAAGCATCTCAAGACCATTAAAGAACTCTTACAGCCAAATCTTAACAGATTAACTTGTTAGGCGGATCGCTGTGGATTGGGGGTAAACCTCCATAAAACTGGGTCTCATTTTTGACAGAAAACTAAACTGGGACCCTATTAAAAAGTCCAGAAGACAGTATATATGTGCATAAAAGGAGCCTTACGTACTTCTCAACTGAATATTCAGTTTCACTTTACTTAACACTACTCGATATTTTCAGCAGGCAAGTGGCTGCTAATGCAGCTATACAAATAAACTATTTGGTTACGCTAATATTCTCAACATACTAGAAATACTTATCCCTAACATTGGTTTGACAAAGACTTTCATGTAAGCATCGCCTTTCATGGACGACAAGTCAATTCATTTTTATACGGATGGACCCAAGCCGGGTTGGTGGCAGTATTTACTCAGATAAGCTGAACCTAAGCCTCTCCTTCTGCCTTCCAAATTACTATAGCATGTTCCAGGCGGACATTTTGGCGATTAAAGAAGTCCTGTCCCAGCTGAAGTAAAACTTGATATCTGCAAGGGATATCCGTAAATTTTTGGATATTCATGTGGCTATCAAATCCCTTGAGTCACTCTCTAGGTAGCCACTTCCTTAAGGAAGGTCACTCAAAAGTTTAAAAAGAAGTAATTTTGCATATCCATTATTTTATTTAACTACTCGTACTGTCATGTATGTATTTTTGTATTTACTGCCTGCCAGCCACTCTGTTCGCATTTTCATTTCTCTTTTCTTTGAGATTAATTTTTCATTTTTTGACTCTAATAATACTTTTAATGTCTGGAAATATCGTTAATTCCTTTCAAGGTGATGGCATGAACGATGAACATTTTTTGTAATCAGCGTCAGGGTTGCGTGTGTGTCATACCAACGCGCAAAGTCTTTTTAAGAAAATTGATGAGTTTAGAGGTCTGTTTGTTTGTTGGTTCCAATGTTGATGTAGTATGTGTATCTGAAACATGGTTTAAAACTGAAGTGATGGACGAAACTTAATGGTTAACAATTTTTCGAGGTGATAGGCACAATGTAATTGGTGGGGGCTTCGCTATTTACGTTAGTAACAGTTTAGTCACTAAACCTTTAATAAATTCACCCCTGGTAGTCCACTTCAGTATTATTTTGTCGAAGTTGTTTGTGAACGGAAAAAATGTCTTCTTGGTGTCGTTTATATATATCATACAGCTATGTTGATTTAAGTCCCATATTCAATTTACTGGAAAACTATTCCCCAAACTGGGAAACTATAGTATGTGGTGATTTCAATTGTAATGTATTGAATTATGCGGGCCCTGAGACATTTGCTCAGTCTACGTAAACTCTTGGCTTGGATATTATAAACTCGACTGTCCCAATGCATTTCTATAGTCAGATCTGAGTTCTCGAAACACGACCTAATCTTTGCAACTTTTGACTTTCCTTCTAGTGAATTACTTTCACAAAACTCATACCGAGACTTTAGAAATCTAAATACTGATGTTCTGGAGCGGGGTATTCAAAGCATTAATTGGCATCCAATTTATCATGAAACATCTACAGATACTCAGGTTGAAATCCGTCAACATATCTTATTGCAGCTATACAATGCCCACGTGCCGCTCAGAAATAAAGTTATAACATATCCTATTAATTCATGGTTTACAAGCGAAATAATTGATTTAAAAAACAAACGTGATACAGCCTATAAAAAGTGGATAAGATCATAAACTCCCAGAATTTCACAACAGTTTCCTCCAACTAAGGAATTTGGTCAACTCTAGGATTAAACAAGCCAAAAGAGTGTTTTACGATAAACACTTTGACCACAAGTTACCTTCAAAAACTCTTTGGCATAATTTGGTCGGAAAAGGAATGCTGAAATAAATAACATCGATTCCAATCAGCTCAATAGAGAATTCGCGAAAGTGCAAACGACATCCAGCACGCGTACTGACCCACTGGATACAACACTTAATGGATTTGAATTTGCTTTTATTGAACCAGCTGATGTTGTTAAGGCTATACTTAAAATTAAGTCTAAGGCTGTTAGTACCGATGGAATTCACCCCACTGTCATTAAAATGATACTACCTTACATTCTTCCAGCTATAACCCATATTTTTAATAATATTGTAATGACTTCTACATTTCCAAGCGCGTTTAAAATCGCAAAAATTCTTAGCATTCTGAAAAAGAAATCGTCCTCCAACTCTCCGGCGGAATATAGACCCATTGCGATCCTTTTCTTCTTGTCAAAGGTTACAGAAAAGATAGTACACCAGCAGATGTCAGTGTTTATCCAACGTAATAAATTAATTTGTACAAATCAATACGGCTTCAGACCTCATCATAGCTGTACGTCTACTTTATTAAAAGTAACAGATGATATCCAAGCGGCGATGGATAAAGACCTAATAACTTTTGTGAAGCTACTTGACTTTTCCAAGGCCTTTGATACAGTGGATCATATGAAACATATGCATTCCAAACTCAAGAGGTTTTTCGGGTTCTCATCATCTGCTATCAATCTCATCAAAACATACCTTGGTGGAAGAAAACAAGCTGTTGCTGTTAATAATGAAATATCGGACTTTATTGCAACCTCAGCGGGCGTACCTCAAGGATCCATATTGGGTCCTTTGTTATTTACGATATTTATCAACGACCTGCGCTGTGTACAATCACAAAGTAATCAAATGGTCTTCGCTGTGATGTACAACTTTACCTGAGTTGTAAACTAGACCCCATTGACGATGTAATCTATAAAATTAATAAAGATCTTCTGACCTTTTCGTTTACTTATTTGTTATAATCTATTGTGAATTTGAACTCAACTGTATAAATTTTTGAATATTTGTATAGTATACTATTTCTCATTTATAGCTTATATAGATTAAAGACAATGTAAAGTCTATCATAAATGATGTTACTTAATTAATAAATACTGAAATACTAAATACTGACAAAAAAGATGAAAAGCTTACGCACATGAATGTGACCAAACATCAGATTAGAACATTAGATGGTGTCCAACCAGTATTCACCAAAATGTACCGTTACCCAAAGGCACATGAGGAGGAAGTACGCACTCAAGTGGAAAAGCTATAATACGAAGGGATCATTAGGAATAGCTCACCATTTAGCTCACCTCTTTGGATCGTCCCGAAGCAGATAGATGTCAGTGGTAAGAAGAAATGGAGGATGGTGATAGATTATCGCAAGCTCAACGAGTTGACGATTGCAGATAATTATCCCCTCCATAACATACTAGGTGGGGTGAAAAGTAACCTCCTTGACCACCAGAATGCACTGCCACTGCAAAAAAGGTTATGGTGCCTTGAAGTCCGTTCATATTTAGGCAGACATGCCAAATTTCAGTGCGATACTGTCTTTAGTTTTGTTTTGACAGCTGATTGTTGTTGACGTGTTTGGCATCATGTTGAGTATGGACAAAAACGATTTTCGTTCTCTCATAAAACATTATTTTTTGAGAAGCAAAACGGCGAAGGAAACAAAAGAAAAGTTGGGGCTAATGCTCCGACAGATTACACCGTCAAATATTGGTTTCGAGAGTTTCGTGGTGGCCGCAACTCCACTGCCGATCAAGTCCGCAGCGGCAGGCCCTCCGATGCGGTTACAGCGGACAATGTCAAAAAAATACATGAAATGGTGTTGGCTGACCGGAAAGTGAAGGTGCGCGAGCTATCAGATATCACAAAGATTAGTACTGAGCGCACACGCCATATTTTGGGCAATATTCTACATATGAAAAAGTTATCCTGCCGCTGGGTGCCGCGCATTCTCACTCCTCACCAAAAACACGAACGCGAGAGCACTTCGAAAGAGTGTTTGGACGTGCTAATGCGGAATCGGGCGGACTTTTGGCGTCGATTGGTAACTGTTGATGAAACTTGGATCCATTATTGCACATCAGAGAACAGAATGAATGCCCGGCAATGGACTGAAGCCGGCACGAGTGCTCCGAAGCGGAGTATTTTGCAGACCTTCCGGAAAATTACTTTTCGGACGGGATCAAGAAGTTGGAAAATCGCTGGAATAAGTGCTAAAAGCTAAAGGGGGACTATATTGAATAAAATAAAAAAACATTTAAAAAAAATTTTTTTCATTCCCAAGCAGGTTATTTTTCACCCCACCTTAAACTAGATTTTAGATCAGTTAGGAAACGCAAGATACTTCACGACACTCGACCTGACACCGGGATTTCATAAATTTCCAGTTGACGATAAGAATATAGAAAAAACAGCATCAGCACCCCGTATGAACATTTCGGACTGAAAAATGCTCCAGCTTGTTTTCAGAGATTAATGAATATTGCGTTAGCCGGATTACAAGGACTTCAGTGCTTTGTTTATCTCGATAATATCGTGATATATGGTCAAAGCCTCTAGGAACACAATCAGAAACTTATTCAGCCAGATAAATGTGAATTCCTTTGTAAGGAAGTTCAATATCTAGATCACATTATTACTGACCACGATTTTAAACCTGACCCCTGAAAAATAGAAAGCGTAGTTAATATGCAAGCTCATCAGAATCAGAATCAGATAGGAATATAGTCGTTCCTTGGAGTGGTAAGTTACTACCGAAAATTTATATAAGATTTTAGTAAATTAGCAGAGCCTTTGAATCGATTACTAAAAGAAGCCATTACGAAATTTCCCGAATATAATAGGATATTTATAATCATAAGCGGTGCCTCAAATAAGGGTTGATTTGATTACAAGGCAATTAGACATAATATGTTGTTAAATATGTATATCAAGAAAAATATGTTGTTAGATATGTATGTTATGTGTGAATATGTTAATAATTTGTTTAAAATAAATGTTTGTGTAAATGTGTTTGAAAAAGGTATAAATGTGTGTTATGAATTTATGTATATACTCGTACAACCCGTTTCCTTTCCTTGCTGTATTTTCCTTGTGTACTGTGTAAAATGTGGAATGATGTGTATGTGTTTGTGTATTGTGTATATTTTAAATGTTATTAAGTTAGAAAGTTATTTAATTAATAAAGTGAATAAAACTCTCAACTACAATCTGATTTGCTATATATTGAAACAATTAATTTAATTTGTATGTGTATACAAGTGTTTGTCAAAATGAATGTGAAGCGGTTGATGCTCAAGACCAGACTGCTGCAAATCGACCAAATTAGAACAAGTGTCACAATATCCGTTAAAATGAATTTTATAAAGAGACAAAAGAGAGAATCGTGTATATGCAATACATTGCTGAATTAGAATAGTTTAGAAATACAGTTATTTTTTATATTGTCATAATAATTTTCTTTAAATATAGGGTGATATTTAGGATGTTTGGATAGGTGTGGCGAATTCCCTTTTTCTTCGTGTTAGATTTTTTGTTTGGTGTTATCTGAACAACGTTCCTCAACAAAGGTATTATTGGGGCTGTTCTATGTAAGCTAACAACTTGACGGAAACGATCTACCCATCCAGTACGTTAGTATTATAGAAACTTAAACAGAGCAGAGCAAAATTGCAGCACCACCGAAAAGGAGTGTTTAGCAAACGTTTGAGCCACTAAACAATTCAGGCCAGACAGACTATAAGCCGTTGACTTCAATGTGAGGGATCCCGGATCTAGGTTAGTTAGATGGAGACTTAGGTTGGAAGAATTTGAATACGAGATAAGTTATAAGAGAGGTTGTGAAAATGTAGTGGCAGACGAATTATCTGGAAATGTAAGGGTGCTACAGCAGGAAGAAGTACGTAATGAAACCAATAAAAATAATAATTCAGAAGTAGAAAATTTTGAAGAGGTAAATGGGATAATAGACGAGTTGGTTCGCAGTATGAAGGAAGACATGAGAAGGAAGGAAGGGAAATTAGCAGGAATCGCAAGAAGAAACAAAACCAGCGTATAGAGATAACAGATTTAGAAGAAAGAAAATGCATATTGAAAGAAAACCATAATGGGTTGCTTGGTGGTCATGCAGAGCAAAAAGCAATCTATTCGAAACTTAAAGAAAAATTTCACTTGAAGCGGATGCAAAGGGATGTGGAAGAATATGTCAGAAATTGTGAACAATGTCAATTGGAGAAAGTTATAAGAAAACCAACCCAAAATCCTATGAAAATAGTAGTAAAAGCAGAAAAGGTCTTAGAGAAAATTTCAATAGATTTAAGGGGTTTAATAGGAAACACATAACAACTAGCATAGCTTGTCTATTGACTGACTGAATATTTAAAAATAACGGGCAGAGAAATTAACAATATGAATGATTGGCACTAATGAATGTCGTATGTCAGCTTTTGCTTTAATACAACAATTCATAACTCCACAGGTTATACCCCCATGAACTAGTTTTCGGAGATTTAGCCAACCGACCAAGTGAAATTGACATTGACTATTTGAATTTAAAAACAGTGTTTGATTATCTTGATGAGCTTCAAGCGAAATTACTAAACATTCATTGTAAGGCTAAGGGAAATATATTGAAATCAAAACAAAAGTCAATAGTCAGATATGATAAGCAAATTGGTAAAGCAATAGAGTATAACATAAGATAGGGCAAAAGGTTTTAATTAAAAACGTACTCAAAGAAAAGTAAGAAAGTAGATTTAGAGGCCCTTTTGATATATTAGAAGTACACGATAATTATGTTCTTGTTAAGTTACTAAATAAAACACAAAAAAAGAAAATTCTGGAAAAAATATCTTTCCTTGAAAAGCAAAACAGTAATAAAAGAACTGTACCTACTTGTAAAAGAAAATAATGGCTAAAAACATACAAACTTTATTATGGAATGCCAATGGCCTCGACAATCGCAAAGACAAATTGAAATTGATATATGTCTAGTCTCCAAGACACATTTTGAAATTGGAACAAAATATAAACTTCGCGGATACAAGACATACCATACCCCACATCTTTACAATACAGCAAGAGGAGGGGCCGCAGTTATAATTAAGGAAGGAATTAGCTACGACAAAGGTGAAGAATACCAGTCGTGTGAAATACAAGCCAAATCCAAGCAGCGGTCAAATAACGGTAGTAGCGGCATATTGTTCTCCTGCCTACAGGCTGAAACAAAACAATTTTGAATGCCTCTTCCGTATATTCGGAAATAAATTCATAATAGGTGGAGATTTCAACGCTAAGAACAAATCTTGGGATCAAGATTAATAAATACAAGAGAAAGAGAACTCCTTGAATCTTTAAAAAAAAACCAATGTTAGCTACCATTCAACGGGAAGTCCTACTTACTGGCCCATAGATAGGAACAAAATCCCGGATGTTGTCGACTTCTTCTGAACTAAGAATATCTCCTCATATACTACCCAAGTTAAGGAAGGGCCAGATCTTGACTCAGATCACTCATCTGTGATGCTTACACTTGGTAATAAAATTATAATGAAGGAACACAACCCACGTCTAGTAAACAAACTAACTGACTGGATATATTTCAGATATTTAATAGATGAGCGCATCGAACTATCCACAACAATTAATAAATATTATAGAGCAATTAGAAAGTGAAGTACAGTCGTTCACCCTAGCTATACAAAAGGCTTCATGGGCCGCAACACCTGAATTACTCGTAAATAGCAAAGTAAAACGAAACGTTTATCCCAAAGAAATTTGCGACATGATATCTGAAAAGAGACGAGCTCGCAAACGATGGCAACTGTCAAGAGCTCCAAGTGATAAAAGTAGACCTAATAGCTTAAACAATAAGCTCAGGAAAAGGATAGCAGAATTTAAAAATGCATCGGTGGAAAGATACCTTACAAATCTGACAAACGATGCTAGTACAGAATACTCACTGTGAAAGGCTACAAAAAAAAATTAAAAGACCAACGGCACACATTCCGCCAGGGAAAAACAACAGTGGTAACTGGACTAAAACAAACAAACAAAAGGCGGATCTATTTGCGGAACATCTTAAAAACATCTTTAAGCCATACGACGATAATGATAATTCTCTACAAACGGAAGAAATGTGCGAAGAAGAGAGATCGATTCCAAATAGCCAAAGAAATAAAAGAAAAGATCAACCCAAAAAATACCACGGGATTTTATATAATAACGGGTGAAATTCTGAAAAAAACTGCCTCAAAAAGGTATGAAAAAAATAGTACAGATAACAAATGCAGCGTTCAGCCTAAGATATGTTCCATGTATGTGGAAGGTCGCGGAAATTATTATGGTACCTAAGCCGGGAAAATTGCACAGTGAAGTAATGTCATATCGGCCGATATCATTGCTACCAATCCTGTCTAAGCTATTCCAAAAAATCCATCTGATTCTAGAAGAAAAGACACTGATCCCAAACCATCAGTTTGGATTCAGAAATAAATACTCAACTATAGATCAGATCCACAGAATAACTGATATAGTAGAAAAAGCTTTAAAAGAAAAAGAAATATGCTCTACCATCTTCCTTGATGTAACACATGTTTTTGATAAAGTCTGGCACAAGGAATTAGTCCGTAAGCTGCAAAAGTGTAGTAGTGTGTTGGGACCCGTACTGTTCCTCCTATAACGAACGACCTACCACAAAATGACGAAACTACTGTTACCACTTTTGCAGACGATACTGTTGTACTAGCAGTAGGAAAAACCGTACAGGAAGTTACAGAAACACTGTAAAGGACAATAAACAATATATCTAATTGGACCAAAAAATAACAAATAAAATTAAATTAACTGAAGTTTAAAAACGAACACACATACCTGTGTACATAAATAATAAAGTAGTTCTGCATTCGAACTCAGCTTGTCGTTGGACGCAAAGAGCGCTGGAAAACTCATGTCAAGAAAACACGTGATGAACTAAATATACGATACAATGGCTCATAGGCTCATTCATGCCTCTTAATTTACAATAAACTGCTTCTCTACTATATGTTACAAGCAAATATTAAAACCAATTTGGACATATGGCCTCCAGTTATGGGGGTGCACAAGTAAGACAAATCTTCAAAACAAAGTATTACGCAATATTGTTAATGCTCCGTGGTAGATGTATAGCGCTGATCTGCATAGGGATCTAAAACTGAAATGGTAAGGGACGAGGTTCGGAAATTCGCAAGAAGACATGAAGTTAGGCTTCGCAACCATGCTAATTTAGAAGTAGTTCAACTACTTAATAATAACAATTTAGTTAGAAGATTACGTAGAGTAAAACCTTTTGAACTAGTTAAATAGGCAAAAAGAAAAGAAATATACATGTGACAATATAATCACACTAACAAAATGATAATGAATTAAAAAACAAAAGGTAACAAACCAAAGATAGTTCCTTAAAACAGTACATAAGTACATAAGTGCATACTAGAACAAAATTGCTGATATTAGTCTGACGACTGGTGCGATTGCTGGAAGGACGGTAACAATCATGCATTCCCTGGGTGTTTTTAGTTGGTGATTCACGTCCCACACTATCGCAAAACAATGTCTTTCAACGATTTTCACCTAGCTACACGCAAAAAAAAAAAAAAAAAACAATTCAAAACGTAACAGCCAATAAAATAAACGAAATGATCAATTCAAAAAATCTTGTATAATCCGAAGGCAAGACAAATCGAAGAAAGTAGTTGTAATTCCTCTAGATCATGTTTTCGCGAAATAATGAGTAAAGTTGATTTCAAGACATTGTAGTACAATTCGAACTGGAAACTGAACAAATTATAGACAGCCCACCATTCATTCAGAATAGTGTTCTTCATCCTAGAATAATAGAACCAATGAATTTGCTGAAGGAACTCTTATTTTTAACCCAACCATAGAAAACTATGTAAATTTTATGAAGGAGATCGAAATCCAAGCATATGTAAAAAGTCATGATATACGTAATTATACTAATAAAAATACCTCTTATAACTCAACAAGAATTTGATCTGTATGAATTTACCGATGTACCAAAAATAATTACAAATGGTCTTATAATAGATGTAAAAAGTGAGTTCATGATAATTAGTAGAGATGAAGAACAGAGCCAATTATATAAAAGCACACTTGATTATAATACAATAGTTGCGATATTAATGTATTCATGCGAAGTAAAGCAAACAATTGTATGTTAAAACGATTAATTCAAATATAGAAATGTTTTACAAAATCAAAGAAAACATGTTCATGGTCACTGTAACAAAAAATACCAAGTATTATTGTAACTGTAACAAAGAGAAAGAAGAAGGCACTATAGAACATGTAGGAATATTAATTTTAAGCTCAAATTGTAAATTGGAGACGGTTGATACCACTATTTTAACATTAAACAATAGGGAAAGAAATAAAAGATAGATTTTCGCCAATCAATTTAGAGGATTGTTGTATAAATATAAAACTTACCGTAGTTAAGTTAGGAGTTACACCCATACAACATATAAAAGTGAGAAACATCGAAGAATTAAGCAACGACTTAGCAACAAACATTCAAAACCAACGACATTTTTGGGAAAACATTTTAGACCACATTCCTGAAAAATCTAGAATTATAATCGGTGGCATTGGAGGCGTTAAACTTCGTATTTATAATAGAATATAATGTGGTTGTAACTCTGGCGGTCGATTTAACCTGGCAATTTTTACCAGATGCTTTAATATTATAGAAAGCAAAGATGTTACAAATAAGAAATATCATCGGTTGGAAAGTCATCAACCCCCGCATCGGAAGGTATGTATTCCAATGAAGCGTATTGATCCCAGTTTAAGGGTTATGTTGGCGAAAGTGCTAACGCACCATAAAGTAGTAGCTTCACCAAATGACTGATAGATGGAGTTGCTAACTGACAGATGGATTTTCCTCGCTGATTCCTGCTGGTTAGGTTAGATTCTGTTTGCGATAATTTTGATAATTTTGAATTTAATTAAATTGAACTGGAGAAGGAGACTAAGTAAGTTACTGTCTAAGTAAATTTGAATGTAATTGAATAAAGGTTTTGTAACAACTTGGCAAAAAAGGCAGTTTCTTTCACTTGCCAGAGTAATTATCAGAAAAGTTTCCGGTTGCAGCCAACTTGCCGCAACATTTTACAAAACTTATCCCGCTTGTATTGGATGCCACCGAAAAAGCCAACGATCCAGCAACCCTTCAGTTGTGATGCACCAGATTCAGCGGGGAATATGGTCCAATGCGATCAATGTAGTGCCTGGGACCACTTCAGCTGTGCCGGTGTAGACAGCTTTATCCAAGATGCATCATATTTGTGCAAGAAATGTACAGGTAAGAGTATGTGTCTATCTAACGTTTCAGAAGCTTATACTGCATCTGCTGTGAGATTCGTCGATATTAACGCCGATATGCATAGCAAATCATCGAAGGCACCATCAGCAACAAATACTGCTGCGCCTTTTTCTGCATCAAATACGATCGACGAATTCGACGTACCTATTGGCCCTGCTCCCACAACGACGACCTTAACTAATCCCGCTAAATCGCGAACACCATCAACAACAAACAATGCTGAGTTTGCACTAAGTGCTGCTCCGACTCCTGCGCCGATTGCGGCCGAAGTTGCAGCTATGTGTAGAAACCTTGATCCAGCCACTACACCGATTGCTAGCTTCACCCCGCACCCCTATGCAATAACTATTGGTGCGCTAACACATTTGCAACCAAACGTACCCACAATTTATGGACCTAATGGACAATTAGCATCTGCAGTTAGTACCGGGCAAGGTTCTACAACAATTAACGCGATTACCATTCCTAGAATCGTAACTTCCACGGGCGGAATTAACACCTGCAGATCGAGTTGCAAAGAGTCGAGGAAGAATTCCAGCTCCGAAAAGAGAGGGATGCTGAATATTTAAATAAAAAATACCTTATTCTTAGTCAGGCTATAGATTCATCGGGCGACGAGGATGAAAGCGTCCCAGAGGCGGAGACCGCAACCACTACATAAACGAACGTAGACAATTGGGTTGGAGGAATACCAGAATGGAATTGCCTGCACTCTACAACGAGTGTTGGTTTACACCCACCAGCCTTTGCGCCGCCATCCTATCAGCACACCTCCCGACCCTGGGGTAGTGCAGTTATGGAACCACAGTTGGGCACCCTCCCACAGCCATCTCAATCAGGCTTCGGGCCACGTCCTCCTCCATTTCAACAAGTGTTGAATTTGTGGTGGTAAATGTGCTTCAGTAGCTGATTGATCAACAATTGAGTCGTACTGCCAAATGGGAAGAAGTCAAGAGGCATCAACTACGCCGTAGGTGTCTAGAAAGGCATTTGTACATCAGGTGCAAGGTGGAGTCGGTCTGTGGAAGAAATAATTGTCTTCTAAAACACCACCAGCTACTGCACAATGACCGGGAAAGAGCCGCGTCTTCTCCTTCTACCACCGGAACGGTTGGCTTGCATTATGAAAACAAAACCAACAATACTGATCCCATATTGTTTCCGATAGCTCCGGTGATCCTGTATGGTAGAGGAGTCGAAATTAAAGCACATGCACTACTGGACGATGGCTCATCCGTAACGCTTATGGATAAGGAAATCGCAAAACAGCTGAAAGTTCAAGGAAATCCGCGACCAATTTGCCTGAAGTGGACTGGGAACACCTCGCGATATGAAAGCCACTCCGAATTGATAACTTGCAGATATCCAGTACGAATGTAAATGCAGAGAGGTTTCCACTGACTGATGTCCACACAGTCGAGAGTCTGCGACTACCATCCCAAACCATCTGCAAAGGAAATTCAAGCACCTAAAAGGGATATCTATCAACTCGTACGAGAAGGCGGTGCCGCGGCTACTCATTGGAGCAAACAACGCTCAACTTGGACTCCCGCTCAGATCTAGAGAGGGTGGTCGCCTCGAATCCGTTGCGACTAAAACTCGCCTGGGATGGGTGGTCCATGGTAGTTGCATCGAAAGTGACCGCATTCTCAGAAGCGATGGTAATCCTCACAGCTTTCACATTTGTGAATGCAGCGATTTAGATTTGCATCGACTAGTGAGAAACTTTATTTGTGATGACAACTTTGGAGCATCGAACATGCAAAGGATCACGATGTCCGAGGATGACAGCCGAGCTTTAGATCTGCTTAACCGCTGAACGGTACGAAAGGATGGAAGGTTCGAGACGACCCTCCTTTGGAAATTCGATAAACTACAATTGCCGACAGTTACCCGATGGTCAGGAAGCGTCTGATATGTCTGCAAAGACGAATGGAACGTGACAAAGGATTGGCTGAAGTGCTAAACAGAAAAATTGAAGAGTATGTGTTGAAAGGCTATGCGCGGAAGGTCACACCCCAAGAAATATCCGACCACAGAAGTCAGTCGTGGTACCTTCCTATCTTTCCCATGGAAAATCCCAACAAGCCAGGGAAGGTCAGAATTGTCTGGGACGCTGCAGCTGAAACTCATGGAACGTCGCTCAATTCAGTGCTCCTCAAAGGTCCCGACCAACTTACGCCTCTAACGTCGGTGATCTCTAAGTTCAGTCAACAGAGAATAGTAATCTGCGGCGACATCATGGAAATGTTCCATCAGGTTGTTATTCGGAAAGAGGGTTAAGATTCCGAGATGCTATGTGAGGTCAAACGGGTTCGCCGCAGTAGCATATATAAGGAATCTCAACGGCAAGGTAGTAGAGACCAGCCTTGTAAGAGCGAAAACCCGAGTGGCGCCACTTAAATCGCAATCAGTTCCTCGCCTTGAGCTGCAAGCGGCCCTTCTCGGAGCGAGGATGGCTAAAAGCATCACAAAGTCGCACGACATCAAGTTTACCCAACAGTATTTTTGGTCGGACTCAAAAACGATTTTGTGTTGTGTGCGATCCAACCATCGATGGTATCGGTAGTACGTAACTTTCCGAGTTAGCGAAATACTGGAGCTCACTGAAATCACGGACTGGCGATGGATTCCTACCAGAATCAACGTGGCTGACGATGCCACAAAATGGCAAAGGCATCCCGAGGTTAAACCTACAAGCCGATGGTTCAACGGACCCGAATTCTTGAAATCGCCTCCGGAAGATTGGCCGCAGGAGAGCATCGTAAGCTCTACAACTGAGGAGCTTAGAACGCACTTTATTGGAGTTCACATATCTGGTCACGAGCAAACGTTCCGATTCAACGAGATCTCCAGCTGGACAAAGTTGGTTAGAAGCTCAGCATACGTCTTCCGGTTCGTGCATAATATGAGCACTAAAAGGACAAAGGAACTCAAACTTAGTGGCCCATTGGCACACGAAGAACTTCAGATGGTGGAAAATGCCTTGGTAAGAGAGGCACAAAGAAGCGTATATGCGGAAGAGATGGCGGATCTAGAAGCGAATCGGCAGGTCGAGAAGACCAGTACACCTTCTAGTCTGTGTCCCTTCCTGGATAAAAATAGAATAATTAGAGCCAATGGAAGGATCCGTTTTGCAAGAGGAGTTAGCGAAGACTTGAGTTTACCCATCATTATTCCCAAGTCACATACAATAGCATCGCACATCATCAAAGACTTCCATCAACGTTACAAGCACCAAAACGATGAAACAGTGGTGAAGGCTATTCGCCGAAAATTCTACATTGCCCAAATGAGGTCCGCCCTCAAAGTGGTCAAAAGGTCCTGTCAAAGATGTAAGAATGCCCGTACTCAACCTCGTTCACAAATCATGGCTCAACTTCCACCTGCGCGACTCGCCACGTTCAGCCGACCATTTACATACGTTGGGGTCGACTATTTCGGCCCGATGACCGTCATTGTAGGTCGAAGAACGGAAAAACGCTGGGGGTTCTCTTTACATGTCTCACCACGAGAGCCGTCCACATAGAAGTTGCTCATACCTTGACAACTGACTCGTGCATCTTGTGTCTTCGTAATTTTAGAGCAAGACGAGGCACCCCAATTGAGTTCCACAGCGACAATGGAACCAACTTTCACGGTGCAGAGAGGGAGCTACGAGAAGCAACTAAAATGATCAAGAAAGACAAGTTGGTGGAAGCGGTAACCACAACAATCACTAAGTGGAAGTTCATACCACCCGGCGCTCCACACATGGGCGGCAGTTGGGAGCCATTAGTGTGCTCAATAAAAAATATCCTTTATGCGACCACACCGACTCGGAATCCAAACGACGAGCTACTGCGAAGTATGCTTATTGAAGCAGAAGGAATCCTGAATGCGCGACCATTGACGTACATGCCCATAGACGCGGAAAACCCAGAGGCCCTCACGCCCAACAATTTTTTGTTGGGTTCGGCTAGTGGACTTAAACCTCTAGTGGAATTCAACGACGTTAGAGTGCTCCGAAGCAATTGGCTAATCTCACAGCAGTTTGCGGGCCGCTTCTGGAAACGTTGGGTAGCAGAATACTTACCCACCCTTACCAGGTGCGCAAAATGGTTTGCACCAGTGAAACCCTTGGAAGTTGGCGACATTGTACTAATCGTAGACCCAAATAATACCAGAAACTGCTGGCCCAAAGGCCGAGTAATAGAGGTCAAGCGATCACAAGATGGGCAAGTTCGCAGTGCCTATGTACAGACGCAGAGCGGGATCTACGAACGCCCTGCAGTTAAGTTAGCGGTCCTTGACGTCCAGGGCCCAGAAGATATCAGTCCTCCTACCGCAGGGGAGTGTTGGGGAAAGTGCTAACGCACCATAAAGTAGTAGCTTCACCTAATGACTGATAGATGGAGTTGCTAACTGACAGATGGATTTTCCTCGCTGATTCCTGCTGGTTAGGTTAGATTCTGTTTGCGATAATTTTGATAAATTTGAATTTAATTAAATTGAACTGGAGAAGGAGACTAAGTAAGTTACTGTCTAAGTGAATTTAACTCTCTAATTTAACATATATCTACCTATTGAATAAAGGTTTTGTAACAACTTGGCAAAAAAGGCAGTTTCTTTCACCTGCCAGAGTAGTTATCAGAAAAGTTTCCGGTTGCGCCCAACTTTCCGCAACAGGTTAGGTACCCATAAACTTTCTAAGGAAGGAGGTGTTATGCAATTGCAACAATTATCAAACAGATTATCTATATGCACGTGCAACTTGAATATCATTGAGGTAAACAGCACAGCAGTTTCCAAAGATACAACTACAGCAGTTTCCCACTATGCAACTACAGCAGTTTCTGCTGCATAAACATAATTAGGTTATAAATAGGCGTGAATACCAGTTTTTATTTGTAGTTCCTATTCATACTCATATATGTACACCGTCCTATAGATTAAGTTTTATAATAATAAATTAATTTACTACTATTTAATGGTTTATTACTTAAATTGGTTTACACATCGGTTGTTTTTTCTTTTTATTAGCGAAGTAAAACGGTAAGGGAAATACTGGACTAAAATTCCGATAAAGAAATAAGTCCGCACCGTGAAGTTCGAGTATTGCCATATGTTATAATAACACTCGAGTGTAAAATAATAACGTACACCCAGGTGTAACAATATATGTGTAAAGATAAAAAATGTGAATATATTATATCAATAAATAAGATCATTCCAAATCTGTGTAGGAGTTCATATGATATTCTACATATTATAGAAATAGCACAGAATTGTACTAGAATATAAATAAAAAGAATTTGTAAATTAAGTGTGACATTTGCCATTGGTAGCTCTCCGTTCTTAGTTCGCACAAGCGTCAGTGTCTTAAATTTACATTGTCAAAGGTCTGTAAACGTGTGCATACATACCACCTCAAAAAGATCCCGGAATAACCACCGTGTGGCGCTCCCATTGTTCCGATTTGAGTTCTGTTTTTTTTTTGTTAAGTTGGTAAATCTGTTTTTGACATTCCCGGTAAATCTTAGCGTAATAGCTTGACATTTGCAAAAGTTACGTAGCCAAGAGAACATCTATCTCTGTGTGTGTTGGCGATTTTTTACAATTTTAGAAATGGATTTAAATTTGCAACAACGAACTTGTATTAAATTTTGCGTAAAAAACGGATTTAATGGTGCGCGAACGATGGAAGTGTTGGAAAAGTATTTCGATATCGATTCTCTAAAGAAAACAGGCGTTTACCAGTGGCACGAGCGGTTCAAAAGTGGTCGTGAGTCAATCGAAGATGATAAACGCAGTGGCAGACCGTCGACATCGAAAACCGACGAAAACATTGATGGAATAAAAGAAATGTTGGTCAATAACCGTAAATTAACCATTAGAGAGATAGCGGAGGACTTGAATATCGCCTATGGATCCGTCCAAGACATTTTGGTTAATGATTTGGGTTCCCGTCGTGTAGCAGCAAAGTTGGTGCCAAAAGACCTCAATTTCATGCAAAAAAGAGACCAGTTTGACGTCGCAAAAGAGATGATTTGTGAGGCTGAATCCGATCCCACATTCATAAAGGATCATTACTGGAGACGAGACGCGGGTTTATGAGTACGACACGCAATCCAGACATCAGGCAAGTGAATGGCGTTCACCAAATGAGCCGTGAAGCAACTCGCAGAAAGAGACCAGAATTGTGGACAGGAAACTCGTGGATTTTGCACCATGAAAATGCACCATCGCACAGTGCAATCATTATTCGTAATTGTTTGCCGAAAAATGCAAAAAAATACCAACCAACAGCCACCGAATTTACCTGATTTGGCTTCCTGTGACTTCTTTCTGTTCAATCGAGTTAAAAAAAACCACTACGGGGTACCCGTTTCAGCAGCCGAGAGGAAGTAATGGAAAAATCGCAGGAAGCACTGATGGACATACCGAAAACCGAATTTAAAAAAATGTTTCGAGGATTGGATCAAGCACTGGCATAAGTGTATTGCAGTCGATAGGGATTATTTTGAAGCGGACAATATGAATAAACTTGTATTTTTAATTTTCTGAATAAATTCCGGGATAAATTTTTGATCAAAGTGATATGTACGAATGTACAAATATTATATGATGGAGACGTATAGGCAACAAGGTTTGTTAAATTATTGCCCTTTTTTTTTCTTTATAATTTACGCGCGCCTAAGGGGTTAGATACCCTTTTACTGTTGCCAGGGCGCGGGCGGAAAGGTAGAAAGGAGGAGAAAGGAAAATTGTTTTGTAGTGGTTTGAAACTCAGGTGTGTTTTGTTTCGGTATTTGCTCTCCAGGGGGTGGGAGTCCGAATAGGACGGAGAGTTTTTTCTTCACTCAGAGTGGAAGGTTATAATTCGCAGTAATTATTTGTGCTTGAAACTCTACAACAGCCAAATCTACGTGTCAGTGTTATGCCTTCACACGCAGAATTTTTCTGTCTGAGTTCCAATTACACAACTGAAAAACTTGAAAGACTTGTTCATGGGCAGGATTCGAACCTAGACCCCTCCGAGTGAGAAGCGATTGCTAGTACCACTACACCACGGCCACCCCTAATCCTTTAATATCTTCCTTTCCTCTTCCTTTGAATATCTTCCAATGCTTTGATTTTTAAATTTCAAGAATTCTACCTACGAGTATTGATTGAGAACAACGCAAAATCTATTTTATATTCTCGTAGGTTTCCACATCCTCCTGCCTTCTAACTTCTGACATTTATTAAGAATTTGTTTTTGTTACTGTCATGGTATATGCAAAAATTTACCTGAACAACAATTATTTTTAGTTTTAAAAATAAATTGAGCTGTTTTTTTCCCCAAAAAATTCGTCCGTGCATCAAAACAAAAAAATAGAACATACCGCATTTCACACTTCTGTAAGTGAAGAGTTAATAAAGCTTTCGAATGGATATTCTCGTACCTAAATACAAAATCAAGTGCATGAAAAGAAACTGATTTGCCTTCTTTTTAAAATTAGTAGATAGTTCCCCATGAGCTGATTCATTAAACAAAATTTATTAAATGTGCTTAATTTATCCATCAAATTAATAATGCTTCTGTATACATAAGTATATTGTATGAATAAGTACATATACAATACATGCACATAGAACGTGACAACAATTGTGTCAATTTTAAGTTTTACAAATCTTAAATCTACATAAACAAACTAAATGAATACAAATATAAAACAAAGAAATATATATGTTTTTGAAACCAAATTGGTCCAAAGTTTCAAGTGCGTACAGAGACTAAGAATCAAACCACTTAAATCTTTGTTTTTATACGACTTCCTTAATTAACGAAAATACCATTTTGCCCTTTGTATCACATAGTTACAGTTCTCATATGTATACATACGAGTACATATGTATGTACATATGTAGATATTTAACTAACTTACGAAAAACCCAAAGGCTTTACTAAAGCTTAATCTTTACTTTAAATTCTCTTATTTTCCATATGCAGAATCACTAACTTCGCGAAACAGGGTAATACTCGAAAATGAAAATAATTACGTTATTGCTCGCTTGTTAAATTGATTTCGGATAAATTCCATGCAAAGACAAGGAGGCAACAGGAGATGAAAGAAATGAAGAAAATTGAAAATCAAAGTTCAATTAAATTAATAAATTTTATATATGTATTTTTTTTTCAATTCTTAACACAAAAAAATTAATCGGAAAAAAAAGCAAATTTTAGTTTTTAAACGTACCTGATTAGGTATGAAATCTAAAAATTAAATGATGCACGAATAAGCTATTTAATTTTTATGATATAAAATTGATTTCAACACTTTGTTTGTTATCTTTGTTTTAGTGTTATTTACATAATTTTTTCTTCTTTGAAATCTTATTACTTGCACATAAAACCTTTTATTGAAAGAAATCGTCTCAAAGCGAAAGACTAATACACGTATTTATAATATGACAATAATATGTGGAGTTTTTTCAACTCAACGTTTTTGTGTGTTCATATAAGGCGCATGCGCTTAGCAAAAAAAAAAACATAAATACCATAATAAATGTATTTCAACAAATACATATATGCACATGCATATGTACGAGAATATATATATATATTAATACATCTTATTCCATGTCCTTTAAGTTTTATACATACGTACATACTGTGTTATAGGCATTTGTTAAGTCCACACAAAATGGTAACTTATCAAACGAGTTGCAGCTCTTCGGCAAATAGTCAGTTTTAAATTGAAATAGCCAGTATTTTTTAAATGAATTGGAGTAGATAAATGTTTTTTTTTTCTGACTAGTAATGGCTTCAGCGATAAAGTGAATACAGTACCAGTACCCATTACAGCAATGCCTATTACTTGAAGCCTAATGCCAAAGTAAATGCGACACTTACAGAAAAATTTCCCGGCAGTGCCGTCATCACTCGCACAGCAAGCGTCACTTTGTAAAAGCGTAGTGCTCCGATAGGATACTACCACAGATAATAAAGTTACTTTAACTTTATTATCTGTGATACTACAATAGTAAACAGTCAGTTTTTTTTTACTTTTACCGCTAAGATCGAGAAGTATTCTTTCAACCTGTTTTGAATCTGAAGAGTTGCATAACAGGCTCAACTACCAATGGAAGCCCCAAACAGAGCACTAAGGCTGTACTAATCCGGGTTCATTTTAGAATCTTTTCAAAATACGTCCTCCTATGAGCTTTACATGGCATGTCCATCGGCGATGTCACAGTCAGCTTCGTGTTTCTTGTGAAGAGAACAACCTCAGTTTTGAGATTTATTGAAAGCCTGTGTAGGGGGATGTCTGTACTTTTTAGTAAACATCCAGTCCATGATCCGACAGGTGGTAAATAATCAGAAATTCAACAAACATGGTTCATACAGGACACCATTATATGGATAACTCTTGTTCACACTCGCCATCACATATTGACAACAAATTGGCAAGGAGAGCCAACGCTCTTAATAACCAAACCAAATTATAACATGAGATCCAGGAGATGATCGTCTCTCTCATTTCATTTGCTACTCTCTCCGTAAATTGTTCTGAGCGTTAGCATCGTAACATACGTACATGATAAGTCAAATTTTCCTGGAATCTCATTATTCAATGACCACAGATACCGCCTTTGTTGATGGCAGAAGACAAAGTTATGGCATCCTAACCCTATACACTGATAGAAGAGCCATCTTTTTCTGCCCGGTTCTCCTTCGAGCTGAGAGAATAGATTTTACTCTATTATTACTCTATAGGTTATTGTAAGTACTCTGTTCTTTTTTGGCTCTCACCTGATATTGCAAATAGCGGTTTATCGATACTTATGGCGTTTTCGACAGAAAACTTCATTGTACTTCGAAGTTGGGCGATTTTGATTCCATTAATAAAAACTTCTTCAGACTTTTATTTTTTATATTAAAAAACTGTGTTTCATCAGGATCAGGATCTTTAAATTTTTTTATCGATTGAGGTCAAGCAGCAATTGGATTAAATTGATATGCTTCGAAAACTGCTGATTCTTTGAAATTTAAGTTTAATACGGTACTGTGAAAATTAAACATAATCGTAAGTGGTCTGTGATTTTTGCGTTATTTATTCAAAGCTTTGTTAAGAGCTTTTCAAATTACGAGTACTTATGACACATATTTTCTGTTGACTTTTGAAAAGGTGAGTTGCATATTTTACGCATTTGATAAATCTTTTTGATCCAAGGCTTTTATCTTATTTCTTGCTAAATTTTTCGGTTAGTTTAATACGGATTTGAGAATGATATCTCTATAGAAGAAGGCTAAGATCATCGCTTTGCATGAGCACACTGCCATTATCATAAGGGAGATTTTAGGTGATGTTAGATTCCCAAAATCAAGCGTTGATTGCTATAGGGAAAAGAAACAGCTCTTACTTGAATGCGGAGTTATCACATACGGCAGACTTAAGCAAGAAGACCTGCGTTTCCGACACGTGAGCGAGCGTCTTATGACAATCCGCAATAAGTCTAACCGCGCTAACACAAGCCCAATATGCGCCCATGCCCCTACGGAAGACAAGGACGACACCGTTAATGAATGTTTCTACGAACTTCTCGATTAAACATATAAGCAATGTCCGAGGTATGACGTTAAAATCGTACTAGGCGACTTTAACATCAGGTTAGGAAAGGGACTGCTTTGGTGGGAGTTAGTAAGCATAGTCTATACGACACCACGTCTGGCCACGGACTTCACTATAGCAGACACACGGTTTCCTCATCTCAATATACACAAAGGGACCTGGCAGTCTCCGTATCATCAAACTCTAAATCAAATTGATCATTTTGCGATAGACAAAGGCATGCCTACAGTATTCTGGCCGTCCGAACGTTCCGGTCTTCCAGGCTCGAAGCCAAGGAGCGAATGCGGATTTCCCAAGCGCCACAAAAAAGAAGATCTACTGTGAGAATATATAACGTAGAAAATCTGCAATGCAGAAAACTGCCAGAATCATCGCCGAACGGGTATCCAAAATATCTCAACAATTCAACTGTCAACTTGCCATTAGAGGCGCAGCAATTGATGTGCTGGGTTTCACCCGTCCACCACCAAGAAATCACTAGTGTGATGAAGAATGCCAGCAAGCACATGCAGCTAAACAAGAAGCTACACGAAAGCTGCTTGTGAGTTTTATGGGAAGAAAAGACGGTTTCTGGCTTCTCCATAAAAAGAAAAAAAAAACATGAGAAGCACATGATCGAAGATATTGAGAGGTTGTAACTCCAGGAATAACATGCGGAAGATTTACCATCAGATAAAAAGAATGTGTCAGTGTAAGAAGATCCGTACAGAAACCTGTAGAGATGAAGAAGGAAACCTTATAGTGGAGACACAGTCGGTGCTAAGAATATGGAAAAACTTTTTCTGCAGACTGTATAACGGCGAAGAAGCTCAACATGCCGCCGTTAGCCAAAATAGACCATTAAACTTAGGCGATGATAGCCAAAACTTCTGTCCACCTGACCGGAACAAAGTAAGGATGGCAATATCTGAGCTAAAAATCCAACAAATCAGCTGTACCTGCCGGCTTACCGACCGAGGTATTCAAAGCTGCTGAAAATGACTTTGTGGAAAGCATGCACGAACTCATTTCTCAGATCTGGTCAGAAGAGCGTATGCCTGATGAATGGAATCTTAGCACCGGATGCCCGATCCGCAATAAATGTGATCCCTCAACTGCGTCAGCTATAGAGGTATAAGTTTCCTCAAAATCGGATACAAGATCTTATCTGCCATATTATGTAAGTAAGTAAGGACCGCGAGGATCAATTAACGATCCTATCGTATTCTGTGCATTCATTAATGACTTGACAACAGTTATCCAGCATGCAACAGCCCACTTACACGCGGAATCTACATATATAAAACTAAGTTCATACCAATTTACTTGGTATTTCTTTTAAACTACGAGTATTCAGATAAATAATGAGAAGGACATAGGCTCCAACAGAATGGCATAGATTCTGTTAAAAAAACATCGAAATACAAAACATACGACGTTAAATGGTGCCTTGCATTCATTATTTATTTACAGTTTACAGTGAATTGTTTTGCTATGAAATCCATGTTTTTTTGATGCTATGAGAATATGTGTATATTCAAAATATACTTTTATATATTCCATTCTTCTTAACACCATTGCGTTGGTGTAAATGCCGGTCTTTATTCTCTGTCATTTCATTTTTGGCGGTGTGCATCAAGTGTGTTCTTATTTTGTTATACAAAAAAAGTGAAAAATTACAAGAAATCAAGAGAAATATTTATCGATTAAAATTTGAATGAATTTTCGACCGATTAAAATTTTTGTTGAAAATTAAAGCGAGTATTTTTTGTGTTCGATGTGTACATTTGTTTTTTTAGTGCTTTCAATGTCAATGCCAACCATCAAATTGTGTTCGATTTACATTTGCTGCATCGTCGTTCAAATATTATCGATTGTTTTTCTAAATAACAACCGATTCAGAAATATTTGAAGTTGTAACCAAGAACATGATTCACGGTCCGTGTGGTGCGCTGAACGTTAATTCACCGTGTATGGTTGATGGAAAGTGTTTAAAAAGGTATCCAAGAGAATTGGTTTCAGACACTGTTACCGGCAACGATGGATATCCGTTGTATCGACGATCAACTGAGGATAAGGCAAGTCGACAACCGTAAAAATTCATAATCAAGACATTGAAGTTGATAATCGTTGGATCGTGACATATTCACCGTTATTATCGACGACATTTAAAGTTCATATCAACTTTGGGTATTGCAATTCAGTTAAATCTATCAAGTACATTTGTAAATACATCAACAAAGGAAGCGATATGGCTGTATTTGGTGTAGTTGGTTCAAATACGAATGATGAAATCACTCAATTTAGTCCATCTTGAAAACGGTCAACGTGTTTATTTTACAAGTGAAACTGCGTTGCAAAGAGCAATTATACCACCAAACCGATGCATTAGAAAGACATTTCTGGTGGAACTGGAAAAACTTTCCTTATTTCATCAATTTTGGCCACCATTCGTTCGCAAAATAAAATAGCATTGGCTCTCGCATCATCTGGAATAGCGGCGAATTTGTTGGACGGCGACAGAATAGCACATTCTGTGCTCAAGTTGCCTTTGAACATGAACTTCAACGAAAATCCAACATACGAGTATAATATTACCAAAACGTCAGGAATGGGCAAAGAGTTGCAACAGTGTGAAATTTTCGTGTGGGATGAATGTGCTATGGCCCACAAGAGATCATTGGAGGCATTTAATTGTAAAATGAAGGATATGAAAGGAAATCAACGACTCTTTGGTGGCGCCTTAGCTGGTGATTTCCGGCAAACTCTGTCAGTAATTCCTCGATCCACAGCCGCTGATGAGCTTAATGCGTGTTTAAAGTCATCATCAACAAAAAAAGGAAACGTCTAGCGAAGCGGACGGGGAAACGTTAGTATACATATTTGAATGATCGGTGGTTAACGAATTGTTGCTTAACCCAGTTCTCCCAATATCTAATATCAGCGAAGGCTTCAAGTAGATTTCAATTATTCAAATCCCCACCCTACCTATATAATAAGATACAATTTGCACGATGTCAAAGAACTAAGAATCTTATGATATATACAACCCGTCTATAATTACTTAAATTCGTCACGTCTGTTTTTTGTTCGCGCTATAAGAGTATGGAATTCACTTACCGAATACGTCAGGAGTATTCAAAATTCCACAAACTCTCATGTTCAATATGGTTTGTTGTTGCCTCAAAAGTTCCAAGGGAAAAGAAAATAGACAAAGTTTCCACTTCACAATTATATTTCCTTTATAGCATAAAACACAAGAATACGTCTGAATTCAGTGACGCTTGAGAGCTGAATAATAGTCCGCTTTCACACGTCGCAAGTGTGTAATGCGCATGTTCTGATTATTTTCTTTTGAACTGTCATTCAGTGATGCGCGCAACTCTACATGAAGACTTTCCCCTTCTTTGGGTTTGCATGTTATTTGACAGTTCTCTTTCATTTCATCTTTCATAATTGAAAATGTGGCCCCTTGTTAATTCTTTGGTCCATTTCAGTTCATCCACCATACTGAAATGTTGTACTCGTAACACAGCGAAAGAAGTAATGAAGCAAATGCGAAAAAGAAAGAAGAAGGAGAAAAAGAAATGTCAAAAACTTGCAATGAAATTGCTACCCACATGCAGTGGGAATTTGGTTAATTGGGTATTTTTTGTTTCATTATGCCTCTCTTTTGCACTCATTTGAATCTTTCGAAACTTGCGACGTGTAAAAGCGGACATACAAATTAGAGAAAAATATGCGTGTGCCATAAAATATATACATATGTATATCGTCAGGAACCGTTGAAAGAATTTCGTCGCATGTTTGTGTTCGCCTTGCATTGACCTGCGATTTGTCTCGTCCCATTTTCACACCATCGATCGTGCTGCTTGTGTGCTGTATTGATGTTTGTGTTTCGCCTATTTGTGTGCTGATCGTCATTATCGTTGGCAATTTGGATAACTCTGCTGGGTCATTTTTTTTGTCTGTCTGGCTGTACTTCGTTGGATCTCGTTCAATCTGCAATACCAATAAAGCATTCCTTTTACACTTTCTGTTCAATTTGAACTTCTATTGTACATCTCTCGTTTCTTCAATTCTGTGAGTGTTCTCTGCAAACTAACTTTCCTTTTTCACCTATGTACAGTGGAGAGCCGACTAACCGGGATGTTCGGGACCGAGCTCATCACGAAAATACGAAAAACCCGGATAAACGAATTGCTTTCTATAAAATAAAAAATTAATTAAAGTCAACAAAAACTTATTTATTGTGTCAATAAGGCAAAAACGAAACAGAAATAAATAAAATTCATCGAGAGAAAGCTAAATTCAAATAAATAAAATTCATTAACAACAATATATAAAATATACATGTAATAGTTATAAATACATATTGTAGAATGTTTGTGTGGATACAAATGATAGAACTTATTCTTTTCGATACAAATCCCTTTATTCAGTACAGTTACAATTCACTATTTAATTGTTTCCCTCAATACAATCCAATTTCTCAACCGCTTATACTTTTCTTATCTTTTACTTAAACCACTTAATCACTTCTCCTAATTAACAATTCAGTTTCACTTTTGAACTGATTTGCATACCTTGGGGATGCTGGTATTTATACTCGAATGACATACTTCGAGAACAATCCTCGCCAACCAGCGTCCCAAACAATTTCCAATTTGCTAGAAAATTCGTTTCCACTCTCCAGTCGTCAATGGTCGAGACTTTGTTATTCAAGTATCGAAATCTTCTGGTCTTCGAGTATCGACATTTTCTGCTCTGTGAATCTAGATGTCGCTGCTCACATTTAAGTCGTTATCACAATATGTACATGGGTATACGTTTAAACAACTAAATGCGAGAGGTCTTAAAAAATTCGCTATTTGTTGACTGTTTTTTACATTTAACTCGGTTTTTTTCCTTAATCAGACTTTCTCTGATGCGATAAACTTGCATTTTATCTTGTTGTGATACTGTAGGCGAGTCAAAGCCTTCTAATAAGTCCAAAAGGGTATTGCTTGATTTAATAGCCTCATCTAAAGATATTTTTGAAACCACTATAGCGTTAGGCTCAGATTCATGAGGATGATTTATCATATCAATGATATCAGTTTCAGAGAGGGCAGCAAATGTTAGGTCATTCACATCACAGTCCAGACAATTTCTAATTTCTTTTTCATTAAAATCCTCCGTAACTTTCATAATTTCCGCTACTTCGTCAGTGTCATCTTCAACTTGAGCTAGAATAGAAATGTAGACATTATAAGATGACTTCTATAAATAGTGCATTAAAGCATATGCAATGTACCTGTTACTTCAGCTTCAGGGCAAAGTAATTTATGCCAAACATTTTTCAAAACGTGGGAAATAATGCAATTCCAAGATGTCTCGATAGTCCATATTGCAGACTTGATGTTGAATGACTTAGAAAATTCTTGACGACTTTCCAATCTCACTAAGTTTTGTACAATATGTTTAAACTCCTTATGACACCCTGATCCATTTGCTGGATCAAAGATGTGCAGTTTGGTGGCAGATATCTCACAATGGCGTTATGTCTTTTAAACTCGTCTACATCTGGGTGAGCTGGGTAGTTATCCAATAGTAAAATAATTTTACTGTCTTTTTCAAGGTTGATATTTTTATAAATGCTCTCTGACTTCGGGTATAAAGTTTTGGTTGAACCACTCCAGAAAAATTGTTTGCGTTACCCGAGCCCTCTTGTTGGCCTTATATATGACAGGGAGTTCACATTTTTGAGTGCTCTTGGGCGAAGACTTTTATCAATTACCATTAACTTACATTTGTGATTCCCTGCAGTATTGGAGCAAACTAGCACAGTAAGTCGTTCCTTTGAATTTTTATAGCCCTCTACAACATGTTCTTCTTTACAAGCCAAAGTATTTCGTGGTTAGCACCTCCAAATAAGGCTTGTCTCACCCGCATTGTATATTTGGTCGCTTGTCAAATTTTCGTTTTTTATGAGTTCAGTTAGTTCTTCAACAAAAAACGTAGCAGATTCATAATCAGCTGATTCTTTTTCATCTTGACTTTTTAGATAATGAATCCCATGACGGTTCTTGAAATTTCTCAGCCAGCCGGATGAATACAAACATTCAGAGTTTTGACCCTACTTCACTTGAAAATATTTTGCCTTTTCCACAATCATTTCGCCAGAAAGTGGAATTCCTCTGAAGAATACGGCAAAAAATTTGAGAATCCTATCTTTATTTTTAAGCAAGTCATATACAGTTTGTGCGCCGATTACATATTTTTGAGCCAAATTTTTCACAAATATTTTTTTTAATCTGGGCTATCATAGTAACCGATCGGAACGGAATTTTTTCCGATTTTTACGAATTTTTTATCATGGTATCTTCGAAAACAAATTTTCTTGTGCGATGTATGACTGCAAGGTGTCAAAATAACAGCAACGCGTCTCAAATTCACGCGATGCATTCCGATGCATGACATGAATATCTTCCCGATTGTCTCCGACGTCAAAACAAATGTGACAAAAGTTCCGCAAGCATGGGTATTCACAAAGCTCACTCACAAAAGGTACAAAGCAGGTTGTATTTTCGTTTAAAACAAAACAAAATGAATCTTTGCGTAAACGAAAATTTTTTTTGAAGCTGTAATTAAATATTATGGAAGAATCATCTACGAGTACTTGCACAAAATGAAATAATTTTGCTTAAGCTGCATCTAAAAGTTCGAAAATATTTGATACATTTGATACAATATGATCGTTAATTATGTCTACTTTTTCTCTAGTAGACAACACTTTTGTTTTACTAATCTTGATGAGGATGCCACTAAAATAAACTTCACCACCTTTACAATTCAATTTAAATGGTGCGTCCTGCAAAACTATCGGGAACAAAATGATGAAACTAACAAGATTCAGCAAAGTAAAGGCGATATTTTTTTCTTGAAATATTAGATATAGTTACATCAATAACCCACAGAAACCAATCTATGTACTCGTATGTATGTATGTGATTGCGAATAATCTGCACGAATGAACATGCTATACGATTGTATTTTGTTTTTGATTTGACTTGATTTTAGCCAGCATCCCGGATAATAGAGTCTTTTCCGGTTAATCGAATTTCAATGCGAAGGACTTTTTTTTCAAATATCCCGGTTGATTGGGTCTACCTGTTAATTGGACCCCGGTTAATCGGCACTCCACTGTATATATTTTATCTCATTTTTTAATTTTTATATTATGTATATTAACAAACAATATTATAAAGGGCGATTTGTTTGCTCTTTGTTCTTCAGCGTTCAATTATTGACAACTTACGCGTGGTTCCTGACATGTCAAAGTCAAACAAGCTCAATTAGCATTGCCATTTCATCATGGAAAGACTTACACCAGAACAACGCTTAGAAATTATTAAAAATTCGTGCTTTGTGAAAAATGTTTTTCGCGCACTTTTACGGTCGTTTTAATCGATCTACTGAGCAAACAAGTCAAGCCATATTGACCAAATTTTGCACCAATTTCACGCTATTGGATATCAAGCTACCCGTATGCGTAGAGTAAGTACAGGGACAAATATTGCTGCTGTATCCGCAAGTGTTAATGAAGACCGTGATTTGTCCATTCATCGCCGTTCGCAGCAATTAAGATTGTGTTACTCGACTACGTCGATGATCTTACGGAGGGATCTTGGTCTAAAACCTTAAAAAATAGAGATCGTGCAAAGCTGGTAATATAAGAGCTGCCAATGCACCCGGAAATATGCACCGTTTGGTGTGGTTTATGGTTCAGCGGAATCAGCCGTATTTTTTGAAAGATGACCGTGAGAACAACGTTACCGTCAATGGCACCCGCTTTCTTTTAATGAATTCGAGCTTTTTTGTCTCAAAATGCACGAGCTGAATCTGGTCGACATGTGGTTCCAACAAGACGGCGCTACATACGAGTAGCACACAGCACACGAATCGATGGACCAATTGAAAAATGAGTTCGGTGAGGAATTTATCTCTCGTTTTGGATCGGGGAATTGGCCGGATACACCAAATCCCTCGTCTATGACGATAAACCATCGTCAATTTCAGCCTTACAAGACATATTAGCGAGATACCAGCCAATATGTTTGAAAAAGTGGTTCAAAATTAGACTCTCCGTATGGACCACTTAAATGGTAGTCGTGCTCAACATTTACATGAAATAATCTTTAAAAAGTAAATGGCAAGCATTGATTTAGCAACTCAAATAAAAAATTTATAAAATTTTGCAATTTTTCAGTGTTGTTTTTTTGACAATTAAAAACCAAATGCTTAAAAAATCACCTATTTGTTTCTTCCATATGTAATTGCAGATTTTATACTACTGTTTCCATGCTTATTTATGTTCTGAGTACTATAAAAATTTAAATACGCTAAAAAAGTTGAATATAATTGAAATTAAATGAAATTAAATACATACTTCGGACTCTCAGATATATATTGCTTCGCAATATAACATCACTCTCATAACTAAAAAGAATCGCAGGATATTGTGTCACTAATGTCAGGCACACATTTTCCATTTGTTTCTCTCTGGAAGTAGGGCATTTTAGACTCCTGTGGTGCACTAAAAATTTCTGACCTTAGTGTCAAAATTTCTACATGGATTAGTGAAGTGTCAAATTTTTAATTTGCAATCCATTGTTTGGCAAAATGGCAGAAAATCGATTTATTGAGTTAAAAAACTATAAAACTGTGTAAGATTCCAACAACGAAGCCAAACACAGTTGATTGGTCGAAAACAAAAAGCTGGTTTGACACACAATACTAACGTTCTAACTAATTTTGACATAAAATCCAGAAGATAAATTTTTGCTTCTGATACGAAAACCAGAAGCAAAATTTTGCTTCTGAAAAAGTGCAAAGAGTGCAAATGAAACATTTTTATGCCATTTCTTTGAAACTCGTAATTAACTTACTTTTTTGTATCATCAAACGACGGGTTTTAATAAAGACTAACGATTTTTACCCTTCAAACCTGTAGTTTCCAAGATATGTTCCAATTTGTCCAACAGGCTAAGTGTTCAAAAATGGAAGAAATTTTGGCCGTACAATTTATTAAAATTATATTATAGATTGAACGGATAGCAATGATACGTTTTCCAATTGCTATGTTTCAGCAGCTGTCAAAGTTACCAATGATATCCAGCTGTCAAAATATTCAGTAAGGTTTTTCATTTCATCATGCATCGTTTTACGCTTGCTTAACGTGCGAAAATTATAAAAAAATATTATCCAAATTCCGACTCAGTTATAAATACGTAACCTGAATTTTGTCGTGAGGTTGGTCGTCATCATGGCTCCAGTGTGCAGGCAATTTGTCGCACCGTGGAAAATATTATGGAAGAATCATCTACGAGTACTTGCACAAAATGAAATAATTTTGCTTAAGCTGCATCTGAAAGTTCGAAAATATTTGATACATTTGATACAATATGATCGTTAATTATGTCTACTTTTTCTCTAGTAGACAACACTTTTCTTTGCATTTTTACTAATCTTGATGAGTCAAGCTGTCAAAATATGGCAATAGGCGAACCTGAAATTTATCAAAAAACAAAGTTACGACTCGTTCACATCTGTACACATTCCATGAAACACCATCCACGAACTGACAAATGGAAGTCAAACCAAAATTATTGTAGTTTTGTAAAATAGACCTGATACACAAAACGCACTCTGTATTAATCTGTCATTTACTAGTACAAGATATAACATGACAACTTTTCCAATTGTCAGTTAGATTGGAATGATTCAATTTTTAGAAAAACCTATTTTCTTTCAATCAAGAGATGCTCAGCGCCATCTAGTAAGCGATTTCCATATGAGGGCAAAGTTGCTAATACCTAAAGCATTTGATCCGCCAATTTTGACGTAATGTACAATATTTGTTTATTTTGTTGACCGGCATGCTATGTAGATTTTCGAAATGAAGTGGGTATTTTGTCATTCATTTTAAACAAATAAGTCAATATTGCCTCATCTTTGATTTAGGATAAAAGTCGATGATTTAATAGTTTACTTTCCATATGAATACATATATCCGGAACAATATGCATACATGGGCGAACTTAAACGTACGCTGGACGCGAAAGGACATTGCCTTCTTGAAATGCCTTCGGGTACTGGTAAGACCGCAACTCTTCTCTCCTTAATTGTCGCCTACATGATTGCACATCCTGAGAGTATAAGTAAATTCGTCTATTGCTCGCGAACTGTACCCGAAATTGAGAAAGTCATTGCTGAACTAAAGAATCTGTTAATTTATTACAAAAATCACTCAAATATAGAACATAAACTCACCGGTATAGTCTTGAGTTCGAGAAAAAATATGTGCATACATCCCGATGTAAGCAAGCAATGTGATGGCAAATCAGTCGATAGCATGTGTCATGGATTAACTGCAAGTTTTGTTCGTGAGAAGGCTGAAGTAGATCCTAATACACCTACTTGTACGTAAAACATACTCTAAATCTATATAAACTATGCATATTTTAAAAAGAGACTTATTTCAGGTGATTATTATAGAGGATTTAACGAAGAAGGAAAAAATTCGCCGCTCCCAAGTGGGGTTTACAGTATTGACGATCTGAAAGAATACGGAAGAGCAAGGACATGGTGCCCTTACTTTACTGCAAGAAATTGTGTATGTTTTGTCATTAGTTTTCCACGCTTATAAACATCTCAATCATTACAGATTGCGTATGCATCAATTATAGTTTATAGTTACCATTATCTTCTCGATCCAAAAATTGCTGAAGTCGTCTCCAAAGAAATCTGTAAAGAGTCGGTAATTGTTTTTGATGAAGCTCACAACATTGATAATGTTTGCATAGATTCCATGAGTGTTAAAATAAATCGCAGAATTTTAGAGAGAAGTGTTCACGGAATTAATTCTTTGCAAAAATTAGTACAAAAGTAAAATCTTTCACATTTGTACGTGCTCCTTTGCAGCTGAAATTGTTATGAATTTTATTGTAGCATTAAAGATGGTGACTCGGATCGACTAAAATTTGAATACCATCGGATGGTACAGGGCCTAAAAGATGAAAGTGAAAGACGGGACACAGATATGGTGTTGGCAAATCCACTTTTGCCTGGCGATGTTTTAAAAGGTAAACAAATGTATACTTTAAAGTAAAACGAATAATATATATATATTTTTTTTTTTTTTTTTTTTTTTGTAAATTAATTTATTTTTGATGAGACCAAATGACAATTATTTGTTTGTTATACGCTATGCCCTCGCCTGTTTTTCTAAATAAAGATTGTCTTGACTAAGCCGTGTTAAAAATTTGTGATTCATTTCTTTCGCTCAACGTCAATTAAAGTATATTGTATACATGTACTCGTACGTACGAGTATCCCTATGTAACTATGTATATACTGTTTATTTTTAAAATTAATGAAACATGCTTTAATTGATTATAAAAGTTCAGCATGTCCACAATTCTAAAAACTTTAAATACCTGATGAGTCTTGGTATTTTCTAAATAAAGCTTAGCCATCATTTGCCTCAATTTTATGTGGCATAACATGCTTTCAAAACATTTCGGACAACCGTAACGTTTAGAATTATCTTGACTTTACTCTGAGGTCAACTTGTTAACAAATCGTAGTACTAGTTACTATTGAGTTAGGAAAATTTCTCGATGCACCCCATGTCACAGAGTTATAATTGTGCTCCTCATTCCGAATACACGACGCTGTCATTGTAGATCAATCCAGCAGGTGCTAATGAAAAATATCACAAAAATATTTGTTTTGCCGGTTCTAAATTTTTCTGGACTTTTTCCAGACAAGTATGGAAAACAAGATTTACCCATATGGGTTTTAAAAAATATGTATCTTCAAACAAAAAAAAAACTTCTCATTTAACGGTTTTAATATAAAATACATTAATTTAATACAATGCCTAATCAACAAATTTCCATTTTGAGGGTACAATAAATTATAGTATACAAGAATTGGATAGTATTAAAGCATTCAATGGTGTAAGGTTTTTGTTGAAGATATGTGCATATGAAATTAAAATTCGCATTCCGGAACGTTTAACTCAAGTGTCGTGAATATAGGATCACATTAAGTAATATAAAATATTTAGTTATCGTAGCTTAATCAAACCGATTATAACCAAATGAAATGTGTAGTAACATATTTTATTTTGTTTAGAGGCTGTTCCCGGAAATATTCGCAATGCTGATCATTTCTTGAGCTTCCTACGTCGTGTCGTTGAATATATTAAAACCCGACTTCGTGTCCAAATGTTAATACAAGAAACACCTGCCAGTTTTCTTAAGGACATAGCATCCAAAATTTGTACAGATCGGAAACCATTAAAATTTTGTGCAGAAAGGTTAGCAAGCCTCTTGCGAACATTAGAAATTACTGACATGGCTGAGTATGGAGGACTAACTGTGGTATTTAAACTTTTTTTTTCTAACTAATTTGAATAACACATATTTTTTAGGTTACTCATTTTGCTACGCTGGTCTCAACTTATACCAAAGGTTTCGTCATCATTATTGAGCCTTTTGATGATAAATCTCCCTTAGTGGCAAATCCTGTGCTTCATTTTAGCTGCTTAGATTCTTCTATAGCAATGTCTCCAATACTTTCACGTTTTCAAAGTGTTGTAATTACATCCGGAACGCTGTCTCCAATGGATATGTATCCAAAAATTTTAGACTTTGACCCATTTGTTGTGAAATCATTTACAATGACACTAGCGCGACCGTGCTTGTTACCAATGGTAAGCTTTTTGGAATTAATATCAACTTTAACATTCTTTTTTTATTAAAGAAATCAACATATTTATTTAGGTTGTATCTAAGGGCAATGATCAAGTAGCCATTTCGTCAAAGTTTGAAACTCGAGAAGATTCTGCTGTCATGAGAAATTATGGTCAACTTCTAGTGGAAACAGCAAAAATTGTGCCTGATGGTATCGTATGCTTTTTTACATCGTATCTGTATTTGGAATCCGTCGTTGCATCGTGGTACGATCAGGGCATTGTTGATACGCTTCTGCGGTACAAGCTTCTCTTCATTGAGACTCAAGATAACGCAGAAACCAGTTACGCTCTTATGAATTACGTGAAGGTATGCGTTTCATTTGACTTCGAACTGTTTTGATTAACATTACAATTTTGCTAGGCCTGCGATTGTGGTCGCGGAGCGGTTCTTCTTGCAGTTGCCCGAGGTAAAGTTTCTGAAGGTGTCGATTTTGATCATCAATATGGCAGAGCTGTACTAATGTTTGGCATACCATACGTTTATACGCAATCAAAAATACTAAAGGCCCGTTTAAAATACCTACGAGATCAATTTAGAATAAATGAAAATGACTTTTTGACATTTGATGCTATGCGTCATGCAGCTCAATGTGTTGGACGTGTTTTACGAGGAAAGACAGATTATGGAATAATGATATTCGCTGATAAGCGATTTTCCTGGCAAGAAAAGCGAAGTCGTTTACCAAAGTGGATTCAGAACTATCTGGTAGATAGGTATTGTAACCTAAGTACGGAGGAGGCAACACGTTTAGCAAAGAAATGGTTAAAGCAAATGGCGCAGCCATTCACAAGAGAAGATCAGCTGGGTGTATCGTTGCTTACTTTAGAGCAGTTGGAAGAAATGGAGAGGAAAAAAATTAAAAACAATGAAAATAACAGTGAATAGATTATAATCTTTTTATTTATTTTTTTTTTTTTTAAGAAAAAAAATAAAAAAGCTAAAAAAAAATTTGTTTGTATTTTTAAAGTAACTTTTCACAACCGTCAGACGGTGTCTCCTCTATCATGGTGGTAGCGTATGGTATGCATTATTATTCCAACAGAAACCAAATCAGCTGATAACGAAGGAACTGAGAACACCCGGCATGGATCACATGGCGAACAGTCGACTGTAAAAAAATGTGTATTGAACACTCGTAATAAGAGCGGGGAGATATTGGTATAGCTCGCATGTACTAAGTATAAGAGATCTTAAAAATCTTCGTTCGTCTGTTACAATATTGAAAGGTTACGGCACCCCTAGTGTACATAAAGGAACCGTCTTAATTTGGGCATATAAACAATCGCCATTGACATCGCTGCGTCCTGCCTTTTTTTATAAATGCTGTAACTCGTATAATTGCATCTAATGCTACATATTCATCCTTCCGAAACTGCAACTGCTTCTGCGCTGACTAAGGAGATGGCAAAATTTGAGGACCTTGCAACCATTCATCAGGCCATTCTATTTTGGATTACCTCGTTACTGGGCGCGCCAATTATTTTTCTTTCTGCCTCTTCTTCGAAACTTGATAGGATCGCAATTTTGTTCGTGGTTAACGACAGAGCCTAAGTGGTTAATTTTTTCGCACTTTATCACGATGATTTCTTCTAAATAGGTACCAGGAGTTAGGTTTGCGCTTAGTACCGTTGATTCGTAACCCGTTGTCTTTTATTTGCTTTATACATTTATTAAGAGTTGCTTGAATAGCTATAACTGCGCTCTCATTTTTCGAAGACTCGTTCTGTATAAAAGGAGTATTAAGAGGTGGTTTATCCTTATCCTCAGCATCGATTTTGACAATTGTTAAGTTTATTTTGTTCATTTTTACAGGTCTCTCTTCGGACCTTAACACGTAAACTGTCCCTCGAGTACATATCTCCTCATCCCATCTTTTTCAATTGCGCTTTTCGCATAATATTTCTCTTTTCTCCGACATTTTCGCTTCTCTTTTGCTCGTAGAGGCTACGAGCCGTTCTCTTCTTCTTTGCAATGCCGCTTCACAGGTGAGTTGTTTTCCTAGATGTATTTCCCGACGCTTTTCAGCAATTCAGTCAGAGTCAAATCTAATTCTAGTATTTCTACCTGATTCTGTTTTCTGAGATAACCGATAACGTATGTAATTCATTTAGGTCCAATTAGGGTGATATAGTGATCGCCATGTTATTTAGCAAATACCCGGGGGAAAAAAGCTGTGTTAACTAAATACACATATTTGTGGATATTTCTTGTTTTTAGACGTGTCGTGTAAGTTCTGATATCTGACTATACTATCTGTTCCTGACTGAGGTGTCGTCAGGAAGAATTGTGGTTTGAAAAAGAATAAAAAGGCGTACAATGTTCAGTCGTTATAATTAAATTATTTATTGGCTTGTCTCGGCTGATGTATATACAAGAATGAAGAACAGTCTGTTGGTCTTTAAGAGGAAACCTATCAGCTGTTCTTTTACATTGTTCATGGTCGATGACCTTACCACTTACACTAGTATACATTTTACATGCTGTTTTAATACATTTATACTCCTTAACAATTGACATAGAATACATTGATGTATTTACTACTACTACTTTGATAATCACACATAGCACACATATGTTTGTTGGATGTGCTTATTAATGCCCCATGCTTCCGCCTCAGGAGAGAGAAGAACAGCTCATCAATCTCATTGACATAGCCACCTTGACAGTTGACACTTGATTTGTTTATTTATTGTTGGCAAGGTGGCTGTGTTTTAAATTGTGTAGTTTCGTTTTGAGTTCTTTATTAATTGTTGGCAAAGTGGCTGTGATTATTGTTTGGACTAGTTATCGGATAGCTAGTCCTGTATGTTGGGAACCAACATGCTCCCCCGCCTTCAGCTGACATGATGTGGTGGAAGATGAACTGCGAGCTGGATGAGCTGCATGCTGGATGAGCTGCGTGCGTCATTAAAGCCTTGTGTTCTGGCTGTCTTCATCAATTCAGATACCTGGATCTTAGGGATGGTTAGCTCCGGCCATGCAAAAGAAGGAAAGTATTAGATATTATACAACAAAATTATCTATTTAATAAAATAATGTGATAGTTAATATAGCTGCAAGATGCTGAATTTCATCTGTCAACCGTTGCTTAAGATGCGTGTATGTGAGTATGTATGTATATATGTAGGTTCTTTGGAGCTCTATTTTTGTTTTATTTTATTTATTCATTGGTAGTCTTTAGCTTTAAGGTAGGTTGTTATTAATTGTTTTTTATTTTTATTAGGTTTAATTACGTGTTATTATTTGCCTTCTGTCACATATTATTGTTCTATTGGTTTAAAGAATTCATTTAACTAGTTTTTACTGTTCATTTTTGTTTAAAAAGTTCATAAAGTTTAAAGTTCATAGGTTTAAAAGGTTCATGAAGTTGAGTGTGTTTGTGGAACGAAGTTTTGTTTTTTACGCGATGGGAATTTTTTGTCGGGTCTATTTTTACGCGAAGGGCTCTCATGGGTCGTTTAGAGTGTTTGAAATCGGCAAGGGGGATATTTTCGCGATTGGGCGTTTTATGTTCGACGTACTTGTCTTTATGGTCACCACGCGCGTCAAACCATCCGCACCAGCATGTAACTCTTGCACCCGCCCAAGTAACCATGATGTTGGTGGTAGGTTATCTTCTTTCACAAGAACAATGTCTCCTATTTTTATGGTTGGCTGCCTTTGAAGCCATTTTGGACGATGTTGGAGTAGGTGGAGATATGCTGAACTCCATTGCTTCCAAAACTCTTGAACGAGCCGTTGCAAGTATCTCCATCTGTCAAGGTGATTTATTTTGTTGTCGAGAAGGTTTCTTTCCGGAAGTGCACGCAGGGCGGTTCCGATGAGAAAATGACCAGGAGTTAAAACAGACAGATCTTCTGGGTCAGACGTCATAGGGCACAACGGCCTGGAGTTGAGGCACGCCTCGATTTGTGCGAGGACCGTCGCATATTCCTCGAACGTTAGTTTTGATGAGCCAATTGTTCTCTTAAGATGGTGTTTTATGGATTTGACTCCTGCCTCCCACAGACCTCCGAAGTGTGGCGATGATGGCGGGTTGAAGTGCCACGATGTGTTTAGTGATGACAAGCTCCTTGACACTTCCGCTAACCATTCTGAAGAAATAAATTTGCTGTCTTTCCTAAGCTCATTATTTGCGCCCTTAAAGTTGGTTCCGCAGTCGCTAAACATATTTCCGCAATATCCTCGTCTTGAGACAAATCGTCTGTATGCTGCTATGAACGCTGCTGCTGTTAGATCGCTGACTAACTCGATGTGGATGGCCTTTGTCGAAAGACACACAAATACTGCTATATACCCCTTTGAGGTTTTGTTGCATCTGCCCTTCCACATTTTGATTTCGACTGGTCCAGCATAATCTACCCCCGTGTTAGTAAAGGGTCTTGATATGGTAACTCTTTCTGTTGGGAGGCTACCCATTAGTTGTTGTTGCATTTTTGCTTTGTAGCGGTGACATCGAACGCATTTATGAATGGTGGTCTTGACCATCCCCTTGAGATTCGTTATCCAATACGTTCTTCGAATTTCTGCCATCATCATCTGCTGACCGCCATGTAAAGTGTCTAGATGAGCCTCATTCACAATCAGTCTAGAGAAGTGGTGTGAATCCTTCAGAATGATGGGATGTTGTTGGTTAAAGGGAAGAGGTGCGTTGCCTAGGCGACCTCCTACGCGTAATATTTCCTCCGAGTCTAAAAAGGGATTCAAGTTGAGAATCGAACTTCCCTTGGGTATGGGCCTTTTAAGTCTGAGGGCTTTAATTTCTTCAAAAAATAGCTCACCTTGAATGATTTTGATCAGTTTATGTTGAGCTGCCATGAGCTCATCAGATGTGATTGGATGTGTGTCTAGCGGCATTTTGTGCTCAGAAAGTATGTTGTTTATATATCTCCGCCATATTGATATACTACGAACCAGGCGCCGTAGTGTTGAAAACTGATGGAAGACGGCGTTGTTAATGACACTCAAGTGACATGCAAGGTGAGCAAAGTGAACACGAATGTTTCTTAATGTGGAATCATAGATTGACCTTTTTCTATCTTCTTTATCATCCCGTTTAGATTCCACATCAGTTTCTGGAATGTCCTGTGCATGCTCTTGCGTGGCGAAGTTTTTGAGAAACGCTGGCCCATGCCACCACAGTTTACTGTTGATGAGCTCTTCCGGCGATGCTCCTCTGGATCCGATGTCTGCTGGATTACTTTTTGTGCTGACGTGTCGCCAGATACTTACACCTGTCAGATTTTGGATTTCGATTATCCGATTTGCGACAAATGTCGTACGACTCGCAGGACTTCCTTTGATCCATGATATGACGATCATAGAGTCGGACCACGCCCAAGTCTCGGGGTTTTCAAACTGCATCGAGTTTATAATTTTTCGCAGGAGTTTCGCCAAAAGAAGAGCAGCGCAGAGCTCCAAACGTGGTAGAGACACTGGTTTAACTGGAGCCACTCTGGTTTTAGATGCTACCAGGTGTATGCTCTCACTAGAACCCTTGACAACCCGTGCATATACAGCTGCTGCATATGCCCTTTCAGAGGCGTCACTGAAACCGTGCAGCTGGACTTGGGCGGAGTCATCGTATCCAATCCAACGTGGAATTTGGAGTTCCTGCAACCATACTAATCCGGTGCGTAGGTCGAGCCATCGCCTTTCTGTTTCCTGTGAAACTGGCATGTCCCAGGTGGCTTCCTCTCGCCAAAGTTGTTGAAGGATAAGTTTTGCCTTAAGGACACATGGAGAAACCCAACCAAGCGGATCGAATAGGCGAGCGATGTCTGCGAGCATGGATCTTTTCGTATATTTTTGCACTGTAGGTAAAGTGATTTTGACTTTGAAGAAGTCGTTTGCAGGATGCCATTGAATACCTAAGGCTTTGATTGCATCTGGAGAATCGAAATTTAATGGCAAGTTGATTTCTCTTTCGTTTTCAGAAACTTGCTCTAGAACTCTACTTGAGTTGCTAGCCCATTTGCGAAGCGGGAATCCTGCTGAATGGAGAGTGGATAATAGGTCTTTTTGGAGGGCTATTGCGCTTTCCTCGTTGTCGGACCCATAAATGAGATCGTCAACGTAGAACCCTTCTGTCAGTGCCTTGGCAACGTGTGGAAAGCTACTTGAGACGTCTGAAGCAAGCTGATGTAAGGAGCGAACAGCCAGGTATGGTGCTGATGCCGTGCCAAACGTGACGGTGTTTAAGGCGTAAGTTTTTATTGGCTCTTTCTTTTTATTTCTCCATAATATAAGTTGATATGGTGTGTCTTCTTGCGCTATCCATATTTGCCTATACATCATGCTGATGTCGGCCGAAAATGCTATTTTGAACTTTCTCCATTTAGCAATTAAATCGACGATATCCGCCTGTAGACGTGGCCCAATCAATAAATAATCATTTAGCGATTTTGAGTTGGTGGTCTTACACGAGGCATCAAAGACAACGCGAAGTTTAGTTGTTGTACTCGACGCCTTAAAAACTGCGTGATGTGGCAAAAAATAGTGTTCTCCAATTGCTGGTTGTGTGTTTGATTTGACCTCTTTCATGTGTCCCAAGATAGCATATTCGTTCATACATTTGCAATAGGACTCTTTTAGTTTTGGGGATTCAGCGAAACGCTTTTCCAATTGGAGGAATCTCGCCATTGCTGCTTGTTTCGAGTTTCCCAGCCTTGGTCGAATATCGTCTTTGAATGGCAATCTGACTTCGTATCTGCCATCCCTTCTACGTTTCACGGTTCTTGTAAAATGTTGTTGACATTTTTCTTCTTCTACCGTAAGTTTTCTCTCATCTAGGTTTTCTTCCAATTCCCAAAATTGCCTTAGTTGCTCATCTAGAGAATTAAAGTGGTTTCTTATTATTACGGATCGGGACTGCGAGGTGGTGTTGGTGCTTCCTGTTAAGATCCAACCTAATTCCGTTCTTTGAGCCACCGGTGATCCATGTGCACCCTTGAGCAGCCCTTCAAGTATAATGGATGCGTAGACGTCAGCACCTATTAACAGATCAATCTTCCCAGGTTTGTTGTACGAAGGATCTGCTAACGGCAGATTTGATAAGTGCAACCAATTGTCCCTTTTAACCTGGTGAGTTGGTAGCATGGACGTAAGGTGACTTAACACGAATGCCTTGATATTAAGATGGAATAATCCATTAACTTGAGAGAAAATGGTGAGACAGACCTGTGAGTGCGACGTGCCAGTAGAAGCTTGGCCTAGACCAGTCACGCAAGTCAACGTTTTTTGCCGTTTAAGACTAAGAAGTTGTGTAGCGTTTTCCGTTATAAAAGAAGCTTCTGATCCGGGGTCTATCAGAGCTCTTAGCAAATGATGCGTTCCATTGGACGCCACTACCCTTACAACTGCCGTTGCAAGTAACACATTTAATTGCATTTGGTTGAAATGAGTGTTGAAATTTTGTAACACATTAGAATTTGTTTGACTCGAAGTTGGTCGGGCCGAATTTTGGACAAGGTAATTTCTGGTATTGTTTTGAGTCTCAGGTTGAGAATGGTAGTGATTGTTGTTGGTATCATTCGGGTTTTGTAAACCAAAGTGTAGAAGCGTATGATGTTTCAAACCACATTTCAGACACCTGTTGCTACTACTGCATGTTGAAGCAAAGTGATCGTAGCCAAGGCAATTTTTACAAATAGCATTTTTCTTGGTTACTTCCGTTCGACTCTTAATATCCATGCTTAGGAATTTTTTACACTTCCGAATTCCATGAGACGACTGGCAAATTCGACAAAGATACTGTTTGTTGGTCGGTTGAGGATTAGCATGAAAATTGTTGGCTTTCCTAAAGGAACTTCCCTGAGTTGGTTGTTTTTGAGATCTGTTTAACTCATTAATGTTTTCCAATGAGCTAAACCGGCCCTCAATAAAGGATGAAAAGGTTTTCCAATCCGGAAGAGACTTTGAGGTGCCTAACTTATCTTCCCAGTCCCTTTGTGTTTGGGGAGGAAGCTTATGAAAAATGATGTATATAAGGATACAGTCCCAAGTTTCGACTGCTACCCCTAAGTTTGCTAATGCATGAATGCATTCGGTGCTAGTGTCGTGTAACGATTTTAAGCACACTGCAGATTCTTGGCCTAACTTATCTTGTTCAATCAGTCTTCTCAATTGTGTGTTGACGAGTTTCCGTTTGTTCTCGAATCTTTCTTTTAAAATTTCCCAAGCCGAGGAATAATTTTTGCCGTCAACCGGAAGGTGCTGAATTAGCCGTGCTGCTTCACCTGTGACTGAGGTTTTAAGGTATTGCAGCTTTTGTATATCTGAAAGATCAACGTTTTGATCTATCATGCTCTGAAAGAGATTATGGAACTCGTACCATTCCTCAAATTTTCCCGAGAATGATTTTAACTGAATGCGGGGAAGCCGTATATCAGAAACCGATAATTTAGAATAATTAAGACGAGATGCGTCAAGGTTGGCACTAGCCGCTTCAGCGAACCTTTCGATCTCGTCGTGCAATTGCCCAATAAAACTAAAATAAATACGTTTTATTTTTGAATATGTTTCGTCCGATTGATACTTGTCCTTTAAAGGGTCTGCGGTACTGTTTACGATCGAGGAATGTTCCTTTTTCGCGCGTTTGAACATTTCCTCTACGTCCGTTATCCACGCATTTATATAACCCTTGGACTTTCGCGCAGAGGTATCTTTTTGAAATTCTTCATGGTCTTTTTGGAGTTCTTTAAGAAGAACTTCCTGGGCTTCGATAGATTTAGCCAATTTAGACATGTTTAAAAATGTTCACTTTCACTTTTAAATTTATATGGATTTAAATATTTTATACGTATTGGACACAATTGATTAAATGTATAGTTTTGTTTTAATTTGTTATTTATTAAATCCTTTCGTGTTTCTTAGAAATTTTTATTAGATACAGTGATTTGTAAAATTATTTAATTAGATGTTAAATGTTTAAATGTAAAAAGTAAAAGGAGGAAATTTCTCACCTTTGTGCTCAGCTTGTTGAGTGAGCGTTACTTTCTTGTTGTTGCTTCGTGATGCAGCGGTTGATGATCGTTACTGGTCTTGCTGTTTGATATCTGTTAGATGTCTGTTAGATGTTCCGTAGCTTGCTGTATCTTGTATAGCTGTCTTGATGTTCGTTGGTTGGCTTGCTGTACCTTGTTGAACTGTTTGATGTCCGTTGGTTATCTTGCTGTACCTTGTTGAACTGTTTGATGTCCGCTTGGCGTGCTTTACACTGTTGAACTGTTGATTTCCGTTGATTTTCGTGACTTGCTTTTACACTTTTAAATGTCCGTTGGTTTTTTCTTAACTTTTCTCGAATAGATGATTCGAGTTGCTTTTAAACTTTACCGATTCTTTAAAACAATGATTTTCCTCGAATAGATGATTCGAACTACGAGTAGTTTATAATTTTCACTGATTCTTTAAGTCGCGGTTCTTAACTCTTAAGGATCGAAGGACCAATGTTCCTGACTGAGGTGTCGTCAGGAAGAATTGTGGTTTGAAAAAGAATAAAAAGGCGTACAATGTTCAGTCGTTATAATTAAATTATTTATTGGCTTGTCTCGGCTGATGTATATACAAGAATGAAGAACAGTCTGTTGGTCTTTAAGAGGAAACCTATCAGCTGTTCTTTTACATTGTTCATGGTCGATGACCTTACCACTTACACTAGTATACATTTTACATGCTGTTTTAATACATTTATACTCCTTAACAATTGACATAGAATACATTGATGTATTTACTACTACTACTTTGATAATCACACATAGCACACATATGTTTGTTGGATGTGCTTATTAATGCCCCATGCTTCCGCCTCAGGAGAGAGAAGAACAGCTCATCAATCTCATTGACATAGCCACCTTGACAGTTGACACTTGATTTGTTTATTTATTGTTGGCAAGGTGGCTGTGTTTTAAATTGTGTAGTTTCGTTTTGAGTTCTTTATTAATTGTTGGCAAAGTGGCTGTGATTATTGTTTGGACTAGTTATCGGATAGCTAGTCCTGTATGTTGGGAACCAACACTATCAATGATGCCTTTTTACTATTTTGGCGTTAAAATCACCGTAGATGGCTTAAACGTCGAATTTGAAACATTGTTCGTAGATTTTTGTAGAAGTAGCATTGTCTTTTTGAGGACCTGAGCACATATCAGGTTTGTGTTGGTGAAATAAGTCTTGACTTCCGCAAGGAAGTCGAAACTTCTTGTCAAGCCTGCTGCTAACGACAAATTCATATTCGAATGCTGTAGCAATCTTCTTAGCACATGTATGTCATGTCACTATTTTTCATACTTCTTTTGATTGACCCACTCCATCGCACTTCACGCGCTGAATGCAGTGATATCAATTAAATAAAATAAAATTTGTAAGTCTTAAAAAAAAAACTTTATTCGCGCAGCATAACGACTGTTTCAAAAACAAATTACAAGCTCTCACGTTGGAATCGAAACGTGATCGCTGTAGTTTTGGTGTTTCGTTACTTAAGCGTGTGATGAACCTGCACATGCAACGGATGGTAGAATTTGGATAATGGTGTTATCTGGTAAATGATGGGTTTATGTGAATTATGCAAATGAACTTAGAATGAAGAAATTATGCGGATACGTTTATGTGGTTTTAACTTCTCTACTTTTTATCTTACTATGCAATCATTGCGCAGACTCAGAAGGGAAAGAATATTGATTTGAAGCCAAAATTCAGGTGAAAAGAGAGAATATCCAATATTTTGTTTAGGTATTATAAACTTTGTTACCACAGCACGTTCACTACTTTACTATACCAGAAGCGATTGTGCCTGTTTACATTGGCGACGGGATGAAAGTCCTCACCATGAACGTCGTGTTCACATTTTCATGGGGTTGAAAGACTTTTACAAGTGGAACACTTGAATCGGAGCATTGAAACATACCTTTTTTCCTATTCTTCAAACTTCCTTTCTCATCAAGGATCAAAACTAAAATGAAAAAATATGTCAGAAATGGAACGATATGGAAAAAAACGATGTTTTGCACCCGAGAATCCACAAGAAATGGATGCTCGATGGAAGTAACCTTTCTTCTTCCCACTTCAATAAAAAGCGTTCCCTCTCTTTCGGACAATCTTCCTGCCCGGCCTGAAACATACCTTTTTTCTTATTCTTCACACTTCCTTTCTCATCAACGATCAAAACTAAAATGAAAAAATATGTCAGAAATGGAACGATGTGGAAAAAAACAATGTGTTGCACCCGAGAATCCACTTTAGAACTGCATTCTCGGTGGAAGTAACCCTTTTTCTTCCCACTTCAATAAAAAGCGTTCCCTCTCTTTCGGACAATCTTCCTGCCCGCGCCAATGTGAACAGGCACAATGAAATATTGCATGAACATGTATCAGGAATTCGTCAAAAAACTAAATCAACTGTACATACGTGACACAGAACAGAGGAAAAAGAATCGAAACAACCAAAACTCAGGTTATGAACTTTCCAATCTCTTCGATCCAGAGTAAGTTAAAAAAAAGTTAAACAAAATCCGAATCTTATGACAAACAATGGCTTTATTTCCGCATGTTTCACAAACCAGACTAATTACTTATGTCTCTTATTTCTAAATTATGGCCTATCCTAACTTTATTTGGATTCGCCAGAATTAAGACATGTGACATGACATGACAAAATGGTACAAAGCATGAATCACAGTCAGATTCTCGCTTACCGGTTTAACGTCAATACTGTACCTACATATGTACGTATGTAAAATATGTATTGTAAAATGTTAGTGTATGTACAAAAGTTTTATTGTATCTTTTATTTCTTTTACCACATCTATTTATTCAAAATCACAATCCAAAAACAATTTATAATTCAACTGAAACCAAATATTTATCACTTTTACCAATGACTACTTTACTCAACTTTTGCTTTAACCACTTTATCACTACTATAAATTCACTTTTCAAATCCAATGTTAGAACACCTCTTTTCGACACCGGTAATTACACTCCCTACCATCTTTGGAGAACTTTATGTGCTAGCTAGCTACCCATATTTCGGGAACTTTCGATATCAGTTGACAAATAGTGTAGCGGCCGTCGAAAGGCGAAGGGATAACGATTTAAAGTTGACATAAACGGTTTATTTCTAAAGAAAGTAAATTTTAATACATACATATACCAAACACAAACGAATACTTACCGCAGCTTAACTCCCTTCCTTTCTTGGCGGCTTACAAATGACAAATGTGGCCATTTTAAGAAACGTCATAATTGCGCATAAAGCGAATAACCAAAGAAGAATTAGTTAAATGTCAAGCACAGAGAAGAGGAAGGAAGTTAAGCCACGTTTCCATTTATGTTCCTCGTTCTGTAACACCCCCACCCCCGTGGATCGACCCCGATTCACAAACATCCAGGTCCAGAACGGCTAGCTTTGATGCAGGACGTCTCATCAATCCTTTAGATGTGCGGACATCGGCACTTCGAACTTCTCCGTCAGCTTCTGTATACACTCTGTCAATCCGGCCCCGACACCACTGCCTCCGCGGTACGTTCACGTCACAGACAAACACCAAGTCCCCTTTAGCAATTGGCCTTGACCTTTGGCACCATTTGGCTCGGCGTGTTAAAGTTGGCAGGTACTCGGCTACCCATCGTTTCCAAAAACGATCCCTCAGCTGTCGGGCTATTCGCCATTGTTTTCTCAAGTGGCATATTTCCTCTAGCGACTCGTTTACGCTTGGAGTCTGCGATGTATTTGCTGATCCCAGCAGGAAGTGGTTCGGCGTGAGCGGCTCTTCTTGATCGGGATCCACTGGCAAATGCGTAAGCGGCCGAGAGTTTACCACGTTTTCGGCTTCTATCACAAGGCACTGTAGAGTGTATTCGCGTGGAGATACTTCTTTGAGGGTATGGAGTAGCACTCGCTTTACGCATCTCACCATACGTTCACATACTCCTCCCTCCGATGGATTTTTTGGGCAGTTGAACACCCACTTAATTCCCTTGGTGGCCAACTCGTCCTGCACACGGTCGCAGTCAAATACTTCGGAAAATCGTTTCGCTTCCTGGTTAGCGCCAACGAAATTTGTCCCATTATCAGAACGAATTTTTACTGGAACTCCACGGCGATTGATGAAGTTCCGAATAGCTACAATGCATGCGTCGGTGGATAAGTCGTAGACGATCTCAAGGTGAATGGCGCGTACAACCAAGCAGGTGAATAGTGCTACCCATCGCTTCTCCGTGCGGCGTCCAATCGAAACGGTGAGTGGGCCGAAGAAATCCAATCCAGTGTAAGAAAATGGTCTCACAAACGGTTTAAGTCGGTCTTCAGGCAAAGGTCCCATCATTGGAGTTACTGGTGTGGCCTTGGCAATCTTGCACTCAGGGCAATTCTCGACGATTCTGCGCATGTTTTGGCGTAGACGGGGAATCCAATACTTCTGGCGGATTTCACAGATCGTTGCTTCAAGGTTTTGGTGTTTCATCCTGCGATGTTTGTCGGCAATGACTAGCGTCGTAAACGGATGAACTGGCGGCAATGTGATTGGTCGCTTTGCTGCATAAGTGAGCCAGCTAGCTGCATCGACTCTACCTTGGACTCTGAGGACGCCAGCACTATCGATGTAGGGGGAGAGTTTATGCAATATACTCCCCTTTGGAACTCCTTCGTTACATCTGATTTGTTTTATCTCTGCAGGAAACGCTTCTGTTTCGCGACACAGTAACAATTCTGCTACTTCAAGCTCGGAAGCTGTTAAGCTATTTCCCTCGTTGTTACGGGAACGTTTACGACACCGGTCCAAAAATCGCAGTACCCAGGCCGTGGTTCGTACGAGCCTGTTAAAAGAGGAGAAACGATTAAAATCTACAATGTTTATACTCACGACGATCAAAGAATATTTTGGGCGAAGCTCTTCATCATCGTCTGCACGGTCGCTGATTATGGTGGTGGGATTTGCAGGCCAGTCAATTTCCTGGTTACACAAGAATGTGGGACCTCGCAACCAACGTGATGAAGCGCTGAAGTCGAGTGGACCTTTTGACCGCGTAGCTTCGTCAGCAGGATTCTCCTGGGTTGGCACCCACCTCCAATTGGATGGATTAGTAGTCGTTAGAATTTCCGCAATTCTATGGGCCACAAACGGTCTGTACCGACGATGTTCACTGCCTATCCATTTTATGACAGTTGTTGAGTCAGTCCACAAGACGCTGCGAGAGATGCGTACCGAATGCTGCTCTATTATAGTTGTCATAAGGCGTACTCCCAAGATTGCTGCCTGAAGCTCAAGGCGTGGAATTGTAAGTAGCTTCAGCGGAGCACATTTCGTTTTTGAACATACAAATGACGTATTCACTTTATCGTTTGCATTAACTACCCTCCAATATGCCACTGCAGCGAAGGCATCCTCGCTGGCGTCAACGAAAATATGAAGCTGGACTTCTCTCGGGGAACCGTCTCGGAAATAAAAACGTGAGACATTGAAATTGGCCACATGCGACAACACTGACCGCCATCTATTCCACCCTTGGAAAACTTCATCAGGCAGCGGCTCATCCCATCGTATATCATGTCGCCATACTTCTCGCATTAATAACTTGGCAGTAATAGTGAAATGGCTAAGAAACCCCAACGGGTCGAAAACTGACATTATAACGCTTAGCAGTTCTCTCTTTGTAGGGCTCTTTTCTCCGTTGATGATGTTTTTGTCGACGTGGTGGAACCGCAACTGGAATCTGAAGTTATCGCTGGCTGGCTGCCAGAACATACCCAGTATTTTCTCAGTTTCCAGATTACCTTTAGCGCTCACTAACACATCTGCATCCTTAACTTGTAAAGCGTTTACAACTTCTGGCGAGTTCGAGATGAAGTTTCTAAGTTCAAAGCCGGCGTTCTTGTGGATCTCCTTTACCTGCAACGATATTTCAATGGCTTGTTCCGTGGACTCGAAACTATCCACAGAGTCATCCACGTAGTGATGGTCCGTGATAGCTTTAAAGGCACTTGGGTGGTGACTTCGATGCTCCATAGCATTTGTAGTCTTTACATATTGGGCTGCACAAGGTGAACACGCGGCTCCAAATGTCATGACAACCATTTCATACACGTCCGGCTGTTTTGAGTCATCGCCATCACGCCAAAGAAATCTTTGGGCACACCTATCCTCAGGCTGAATCAGTATTTGGTGGAACATCTCCTTGATGTCCCCACACACGGCGACGGCTCCTTCACGAAAGTGGAACAACACTGATGGTAATGGTTGATACTCTTGAGGTCCTTTCATTAGACATGAGTTGAGGGATATCCCTTCACCTCGGCGGCAGCATCAAACACAAGGCGTAATTTGGACGGCTTATTTTGGTTCAACACTCCGAAATGTGGCAGATACCATGTTCTCGGACCAACTATGGCGTCTTCTGCTGGCTGTAGTTTGCGGGCGTAGTTCTTATTGATGTACGATTTGAGAATAGAACGATAGGCGGCGGCAAAGTTCTCATCTCGCTTCATCTTTCGTTCGATTCCAATAAGACGTTTCACTGGCCAATGTTATCCAATGATAACTATCGGGTAACTTCATGATATCGGCCTTCCACAGCAGTCCGGTTTGGAATCTCCCATTTATCCTTTTCGTTGTTGACCGAAGGATGTTTCTGGCTTTAGAGTCGGCTTCGCTTTCGATTGGAGGTGATGATTTTACCCCAAAATTTTCGGTCTCAAAATAATCCGCGACCAGTTTCTGCAATGACTCGTTACTCGGTGCGTAGGTCAGGAGACATGACGGCGTTGTGGAAACGATCTTCGTAGTGGGCCCGAACACCACCTAATCTAGTTCCGTATTTGCAGCAAACGGACCATTTCTATTGGTTGCATGGAAACCCTTTGGCAATCCCAAGTGACAATGGTCTAATCCGATTAGCAGCTTAGGCTTGGCGTCGGAATATGACTGCAGTTTCAATCGCTCTTGGTTGCCTTTGAGGCTACGAAGTTCGCTTTCACTTAAGCTTTGAACAGGTAAGTTGAGATTTGGCACTCCATAGACGTTTCGCAGCATATGCTTCTTCTTTTTACCAGCTCCACTCACGTAAACATCAACTAGCACTGTAGGCTCTTGAGCCTGTCTACCTCCAACCCATTGCATATTTAAACTGCGATGTTGACCACTCAGACCAAGCTCGTTCAGCAATTCGGCATCCAACATGGTAATTGATGATCCCTCATCTAATAAGGCATATGTTTCGATGGTTTTATTTGGTCCATAAAGTGTGACTGGTAATACCCGAAAGAGCAGACTGTTGTTTTTCATGACATCTTTCATAGCCAGCAATGTACTACCGGAACTGTTTCTTCAGCTTCTTCGCCCTCCGGTTGTCGTTGTTGTGAAGCAGACGCAGAACACTTGATTGGCAACTCGTGAAGTACTTCGTGATGTCGTCTCTGGCATCCATTAAAGGAGCTGTGGCTCTTGGATCGGCAGTCGCGGGTTGCATGCCCGGCTTTCAAACACGTGAAGCACAAGCGATTGTGTTTTACCTTTGACCACCTTTCAGATACTGTTAAATTTAAAAATCGGTTACATTCAGTTACCTTGTGTTGACCTTGACATATGAAACACTTTGGGGTAGGTGGATGGGCTTTCCCTGCAGCATGGAGGATTGGCATGCGTCTCTTTGGATCTCTGTTGTCACCATCTTGCACAATACAAACTAGATTGGCAAGTTCACTTACCCAGTCACTGAAGTTTGCAATCGTTGGGTATGGTTGCACCCGTGCAGCATACCTAGCCCACTCTAGCCTCTTAGATATTGGAAGCTTTGAGACAAGCTCCTCTAACAATGTTGGATTCGCCATGTGTTGTTGGCCGTTCGCTGTTTGAAGAAATACGACAAGGTTCTTTACTTTAGTCGGGGAATTAGACGAATCACTGTGTTTTCACTAATTGGTGCAATCTCCCGCACCTGGCTCAATTGACTCCGTATAAGTAGTTCTGGAACGCCAAACCGGAAACGCAGCTGATCTATAATGGCATGCACATTGTCAGGGTGAATAAGGAGAGATTTAACGGTCTCTCTTGCTTCACCTGTCAGGGACTTCTGCAAACGTTGGTTATTCTTCAGATTGGAATAGTTGTAGGCGGCTGTTGATTGAACGTACGCTGTAAAAAAGATTGGCCAGTCCTCGGGTTGTCCACCAAACGCTGGGAGATCCTGGATCTTTCGAGGCACCGTGGTATTTGAGGAGCATGCAGGAATGCTGGCATATTGCTGCGGTGTGACGTAGTAAGTCGAAGACAGCGGCTGTGCGGAGATGTTGTTTGACGTGCAAGGAAAATTCATGTCCCCTACAATTGGATTAGAGTACCTATAACTTACCGGCGGCATGGTCGTATATACGGATGGCATACTCAATGCTGGCTGAGTATATATGCTACTGTAGGGACTCGATTGAATTAACGTTGACGTTGGTTGGAGGTCACTTGGTGAACCGGTTACAGTTGAAACAGTGGCGACTGATTTGGTAACGGCTTGAAGCGATGGCGTTATTTCATGTACTGTTGACGTAGGAGCAAGTGGGACAGCTAATGGTAGCTGACTTTGAACCGCCATTTTGAGTGAATGGCATTGTAAATCATTTTCCCTCAACCTGGCTTGGGTATTTTTTAGCTGGTTTTCCAATGCGGCGATTTGACGTTGCATTGACAAAAGAATATTGTCGGTTTGTGCTGTGGTGGCAGTGGCAGCATTTGTGGGCGCGGAACATTGTGCTGCAGCGGCATTGGCAACATTTATGTACGCAGAACATTGCGGTGCGGTCGTGGAAATATTGGCTGATGTTGTCGCTAATGTAGTGTTCAGTGTACCTACCTGATTAACAGTTGTGGCGGAATTTACCGTTTCCATACTGGTCATAGAAGCTGGGGTGTCGGCACCTTCGCTTTGAAAACGGGGGCTTTTTCGTATTGCTGGCGGTGAACCTTGCATTTGGGAACTGTTTTAAACTTTTTTTGTGGCAGCTTAAGTGAATTCTACCGCGACTTCAATAGTGGCTATGTGCGGTACGAAATCCTTTATTACGGCGGCGTGAATGAATACTGCTGAGGCGGCAATGGCGGCTATATGCAGTGTGTAAACTGCGAAATAAAAAATTGTAGCGGCCGTCGAAAGGCGAAGGGATAACGAATTTAAGGATTTAAAGTTGACATAAACGGTTTATTTCTAAAGAAAGTAAATTTTAATACATATACCAAACACAAACGAATACTTACCGCAGCTTAACTCCCTTCCTCTCTTGGCGGCTTACAAATGACAAATGCGGCCATTTTAAGAAACGTCATAATTGCGCATAAAGCGAATAACCAAAGAAGAATTAGTTAAATGTCAACCACAAAGGAGAGGAAGGAAGTTAAGCCACGTTTACATTTATGTTCCTCGTTCTGTAACAAATAACCTTCCATTGGATAAGTCTTATAATCTTCATTTACAGATGGCACTGTTGCACAGTAAGAAGTGTAATAGTATATTGTTAGAAAAAAAAAACTGTGTGTGTGTATCAGTACGAATGCTCGACTAGTTTTAAAATGACATGAGTATTCTTGTTTTCGTGTGGCCAGAGCGGCCTCTGTAACGGTGTAAATTAAATTAATTCGCCAATAAGCTCAAGGCTCCAACCATGCAGAAAGTTACTGCGGACCTTGAGATACCAAGCTATCCAGATGATATTGGTCTGGAAATTGATCAGCCTGTCGGCAGTTGCTGAGTTTTCTTACTGTGGTAGTTGTAGCAGCGTCGATTCTATAATATTTCAATATTTTTTGTCTGCAATATCTACCTAGTGTTTTGGCTACGTATGTATTGTGATAACCACTTAAATGTGAGCAGCGACATCTAGATTCACAGAGCAGAAAATGTCGATACTCGAAGACCAGAAGATTTCGATACTGGAATAACAAAGTCTCGACTGGAGAGTGGAATCGAATTTTCTAGCAAATTGGAAATTGTATGGGACGCTGGATGGCGAGGATTGTTCTCGAAGTATGTCATTCGAGTATAAATACCAGCATCCCCAAGGTATGCAAATCAGTTCTAAAGTGAAATTTGAAGTGTTAATTAGGAGAAGTTTAAGTAAAAGATAAGAAAAGTATAAGCGGTTGAGAAATTGGATTGTACTGAGAGAAACAATTAAATAGTGAATTGTAACTGTACTGAATAAAGCGATTTCTACTGAAAAGAATAAGTTCTATCATTTGTACCCACACAAAAATTTTACATTGGTGTCAGAAGTGGGATAGGACTTATTGTGTGTAAAAAAAAAGTGTTTTCTGACTATTTGAAAAAGCTAGAATGGGTCGAAAACTATTGCAGTTGACCCTCGTCCAACTCAAATCCGAGTTGAACAAGAGAAGCCTCAGCGCCAGTGGAGGAAAAAGTGACCTGGTGCTCCGTCTTCAGGAGGCTTTGAACAACGAGGGACATGATCCTGATGCATATTCCTTTGATGTTGACGAGGATGAACAGACAAGTACCGGCAATGACATGGCTGCGATGATGCAACTCCTCTTGTTAAAAATGGATGAACAAAAGAAAAATCTGGAAGAAGAGAAGAACAGTCTGGAACAAAAAATGGACGAACAGAAGAGCATTCTCGACGAACAAAAGAAAAATCTAGACGAGCAGAAGAGCAGAATTGAACAAAAATTCAACGAACAAACCAACAATCTGCACGGTCTTCAACAGAAAATGGATGAACAAAAGAATAATCTGGAAGAACAAAAGAACATTCTCCAGCAAAAATTCGAAGAAATCGATGACAAATTTGAAAGAATAGAGAAGAACGTTGATGACAAATTTGATAGAATAGAGAAGAATGTTGGCGAAAAATTCGAAGAAATGGACAGCAAATTTCAGCAACTGACAAAAGAGCTCGACACAGTGCGAAAACAGAAACTGCGAGAATGTTCTTTAAGCGGTCCAAGGAGAAAAGATTTGAAGCCTCCCTCATTCGATGGCCAGACCTCATGGTCTACTTATAAGAAGCAGTTTGAAATGGCTGCCTGTGCAATCCACTGGGACAATAAGGAGAAGTGCTTTGCCCTAGCGATGGCCTTACGTGTTTCTGCGGCAGAATTATTACAAACAATCGATATCGAAAAGAATAGAGACTATATGGTTTTAGTGCAGGCTATCGAGAAACGGTTTGGGGATAGCCACATGCGGGAAGTTTACAAGGTTCAATTGCAAGGCCGTATGCAGCAACGAGGAGAAACACTGCAACAGCTCCAAGCAGACGTGAGTAGACTGGCACATTTGTCATATCCCACCGCAGGCCAAGAAATAATCGACGAAATGGCAAAGGACGCATTCATCAGGGGAATTGCAGGTTTGAAGCTACAATCAGCAGTAAGGATGGCCGGGAAAAGAACCCTTGCTGAAGCACTTGCCTTCGCTCTGGCTATGGAAGCATCCAATCAGACTTCTAAAGGAATGCATAGTAATAGTATCTGGTGAATGCTCCTGCTCAAGACCAACTACCACGCAACGAAATATCCCGCAGGAGAGACGAAGGATGCGCTGCTGGAACTGCGATAAAGTAGGACATTTGCAAGGTCATTGTAAAGAACCGGTTGCCTGGGGTTACAGGCAAATAGAAAGAAAAATCGGCAGAAACGGCTACCAAGAAACCGGTCAAATTTCCAGAAGCCATCAGTTAGGAAATGCTTACTTCGCGGGGCAGAAGTCTGTAGCAGGAGTCGACTCCAGGGTAATTATCCCAGTCTCACAGGTAAAACAATGCAACGCAAGCCTCCCAGCAGAAGTAGTCAGTGGTAAAGAAGCGAAAGAACAGGCAACTATCCAAATGATCAGGACTGAGCCAATAGAGGGTTGGAGTATAGACGAAATCCGTTCCTCCCAACAGGCAGACAATGACATCGAACCAATATTGGCCTGGAAAGAACACGAGGAAGGACCAAGCTGGCAGCAGATATCAGATCGAAGCCAAACTCTGAAGGCATACTGGGCACAGTGGGACTCGCTTTTTGTGCAAGATGGATTGCTGAAGAGAAAATGGGAAAGTGCAGATGGGACAACATCTCGTATGCAGCTAATTGTGCCACGGTCCAGAGTCAACCAAGTGCTCCATGAAATACATGACGGAATCTCAGGAGGCCATTTGGGAATAAACAAGACGTTGGAAAAGGTAAGGGAACGTTTCTATTGGCTAAGCGCTAAACAAGATGTCGAGAATTGGTGCAAAAAGTGCATAAGATGTGCAGCTACCAAGGGTCCAAAAGTAAAGCCACATGGACAAATGCAACAATACAATGTCGGAGCACCTTTCGAACGAATAGCCATCGACATCGCTGGGCCGTTTCCCGAAACCTTTAATGGAAACCGATATACCCCCGTAGTCATGGATTACTTCAGTAAGTGGCCGGAAGTGTTTGCCATCCCAAATCAAGAGGCTAAGACCGTAGCCGAACAGATAGTCAACAACTGGGTGAGCAGATTTGGGGTCCCAATCGAGCTGCACTCTGATCAAGGGCGAAACTTTGAATCAAAAGTCTTCCAGGAAATATGCCAATATTTGGGAATAAGAAAGACAAGGACAACGCCACTACACCCTCAATCTGATGGAATGGTCGAGCGATTCAATCGGACCTTGAATGAGCATCTATCCAAGGTTGTCAGCAACTGCCAGCGGGATTGGGATCGACACATACCCCTCTTCTTAATGGCCTGCCGAAACGCGGTCCATAGCTCAACAGGGCACACACCATCCGAGATCTTATTTGGTCAAACAATTCGGTTGCCAAGTGAAGCAAAATTCGGATCCCCACCGACGGAGCCCAAAGAGGTGAACGAGTACGTGAATGACTTACGCAGCAGGATTCGTAAATTGCATGGAGACACCAGAGAAAAGATGAAGCTAGCAAGCAGCCGCATGAAAACTAGGTACGATATCAAGGCGAAATCTTCCGGTTTCAACGAAGGAGATCTGGTTTGGCTGTATAATCCTCAGCGTAAGAAAGGCAAATCACCAAAATTGCAACAGGACTGGGAAGGTCCATACAAGGTGATAACCCGCATTAATGACGTTGTCTACCGGATCCAGCGTGGGGATCGAGGAAAATTGAAAGTGGTCCATTTGGATAGAATGTGTCATTTCAACGGGATGCTGAATGACGAAGTTGTTCGGGACGAACAACTGTAGGGAGGGAGCAATGTGATAACCACTTAAATGTGAGCAGCGACATCTAGCAGAAAATGTCGAAGACCAGAAGATTTCGATACTGGAATAACATAGTCTCGACTGGAGAGTGGAATCGAATTTTCTAGCAAATTGGAAATTGTATGGGACGCTGGATGGCGAGGATTGTTCTCGAAGTATGTCATTCGAGTATAAATACCAGCATCCTCAAGGTATGCAAATCAGTTCTAAAGTGAAATTTGAAGTGTTAATTAGGAGAAGTGATTAAGTGGTTTATGTAAAAGATAAGAAAAGTATAAGCGGTTGAGAAATTGGATTGTACTGAGAGAAACAATTAAATAGTGAATTGTAACTGTACTGAATAAAGCGATTTCTATTGAAAAGAATAAGTTCTATCATTTGTACCCACACAAACATTTTACAGTATATATACTTAAATTAGCTTTCAGTGAGATCTTCTGCCTCAAGGTATGCCTTACGTAAAAGACGCACACGTGTTCTACTTAGACAGTTACAGCGGCAATGGATATGCTCTGCTGTTTTTACGTCCTCGTTGCACATGCATGGAACAAGTGTTGTCTTGTGCTATTCCCATAGTCATGAGGTGTTTCTTGACTCTGCAGTGACCTGTTAGGAATATGGACTGCGTGTATCTGGCCCCTAGGAAGCTGTAGTTTTTGGTGTGCCTGTAACCTTCAGTTTCCGTTAGGTAATGGAGTGCTTTGGTTTTTAGCCAGTTGTTTATATAGCTTTTTATAAAGCTAATTGGTAAGAAGCAGAATGGTCGTGGCAACATGTATGTTGAGGCCGAACCTTTTCTGGCCAATTCGTCTGCTCCTTTATTATTATCATAACCACTATGACCTGACACAAAGAGTCCGGCCATTTTCGAAAACGTCATTTGATCGTCATTTTGATCGTCAAATTGATCGTCATTTGCAATACTTAAGGGTTGCGAACATCAAACTGCAAACGTCATTTGGTATCGTTGATCTGTGTCATCTACATGATTTTTTTCTCGCAAGAGCATTTTACGTTTTCGAACAGAGCAATCATCATTGAATGCATGTTATTACGCAGTGCAAATTTCTGGCTGCTTTTTTGCAGCGCATATGACGTTTATGAACAACTCTCCTGCAAACACTGCATTATCGAACATGCTGCAAAGGCAGTTTGATTTCTAATGTCGTTTTCGAACAAATGACTTTTGCAGCTTACGTTTAAGAAATGTATTGCATTTACAAAAGCAATTTGATGCAGATGACGTTTTCGAAAATGGCCTCCATTTAGACTCTATTGGTGCTGGCTAGTGTTTAATAGTTTTATACATTCCCAGACAATTTTTGAAGTTATCTCAAAAGCGTTGATAGCAAGTAGAGCCGCTTGGCTGTCAGAAAGAATATAAATATTCTCATTGGTGACAAATCTGTTTACGTTCTCTCTAATGCAGAGCCTATTGCGTGTATCTCAACTTGAAATACAGAAATGCAACTGTCCATACTTGCGCATATTGAGATATTGGTAGTTTATTCGTATATGCCTGCTCCTTCGTCTGTTTTGGATCTGTTGGTGTACCACACCAGTGTATTCTGTTCCCAGTTTTAGTGAAAGCTTTTGGTTAACTATTTTGAAGTTGTTTTCATCCATTGAGATAAACATGTAGGCGTTTGCCAAAGAGGTGGGAGGTTCAGCAGAAACTATAATGGTGCGGTCATTTGCTGTCCTCATTGCAACGGTAGTACCCACACAGACTATTCTTTGAAGTTTGTTAAGACCAGCCTGTGCAGACTTTTGTTTGGTTTTATCCCAACAAATCGGAGGTGCAAAAGTGACTTTAGGTCTGGCAATTGCTATGTACATATGTAAATCCATTCTTTCATTTTTGGGTTAAAGCCCCAGTTTTTACCTAGTAGATTTTTATGATTTCCCCAAAAAGTGTGGGATCTTTTATTTTGTCCAGTTTTCTTCTCTTGGCGAAGGCAATTATTATGTTTTTATTATTTTTAATTACACTTACAGACAGTTAGTACACTTTTAACCATAACTTCACGGTTATATTCTATGATCGACAGAACTGAACAAATGTCTCAACGTGCGCAAGTATGGACAAAGGCATCTCTGTATTTCAATGTGAGATACACGCAATAGATCTTTGCACTCTGGTACTTTTTTTAGGGTTGACATTGATTATTGAAATCACCTCTTTCACCTTAACCCTGTAGCAACAACATTTAAGGATTTAAGTATGATCACACTTATGATGCCAAAGCATGTGTTAAGTTTTTTCGGAAAATAGGACAGAAAGAGATAGAAAGATGTTTAGGCTCAATGGCTATTTCGCTCGATGGCATCCAACATTAAATGGGGAGACTAAATTACTAGTGTAATTGGACTCGATGTTCTATTCTAGGCAAACACTAATTCACGCATATCCTTGACCATAAAAACCTTCATTGCTAAGTATAATCAGGAGTTCATTCACTATGATCGACCATAATAGGGAGAAAAGAACCTCTCCTCGTGGACAGCCTTTCGCAATAGTGACTCGGAGTTGTGTGCTACCTAATGTTGTTTTTATACTTCTGTTATCTAGCATGGTTTTCGTCCACTTACATATAGTACTGTCAACTACTTTGTTTTTGGGCACATCCTGATAACTAAGCGTAATTTGTGTTGTTGAACGCGCCTTCAATATCCAGAAATCAACCAACTGCAATTCCCTTGTCTTTGCCTGATTTCTCAAACCTCTAGGTTAGAAGAGCGTGGGTATTTGATTTTCCTGGCTGATAGGCGAATTGATTGATATGAAGAGGGCTTGAATTAAAAGCCCCGTTCCTTATGTGCCTGTCTCCGACCTTTGCTATTGATTTGAGGATAAGGCTGTTTAAGGATAACGATAAGTCTCTCTTATCGTTCAATAGGATTTTGGTAGTTCAGAAGATCTACCCCCAATTTTAGTTATGTATTTCACGATAATCTCTCTCCATTTATTTGGAATTCATCCCCAAGCATAACTTGATATTAAGATGTTTATCAGAGAGGTTTTTATGAAGTGGGTCTCCTTCGGGAGCAGAGCCGGGAAGTCTCCATCATCGCTCAGGACTTTCAAGCGTTGAAACGAGCTGGTGACCGATTTTCTAGGGGAAGCGGAATGAAGGAGGGCGGGAAGTGCGTTTCGCCTAAGAGCTTTAGCGTGTCAAGATCTTTTTTAGCCTTTTTCAACAACCCAATTTGATTAGTGCGCTGTTTGGAGAGAATATTGTGTTGCGTGTTTTGTAATGGCTTTGGCAAAGAGTTTTCCACGATTCTCTTTTAGCTGTTCTAATCCCAATATTGTATCTAATGAGGCTATCTCTATTTCATTCTCCATTTCTTTTCGCTTTTTGTCTGTTTGTATATTTCTAGACATTTATTAGAATGTGGCGATGACTAGACATTGAAGTTTCTGCTGATTCATGCCAATTTTAAATTTTTTTTATAAATGGGGTGCACAGGGAAAGATCTAGGAATACCCTGGTTCTGTTTATAAAAATGGGGCTATTTTAATGATTAATAATTTCTAGATTATTAAAATTAATAAATTCCAAGCGCGACTGACTTATGATTTTTATGTTGGAGCTCCACAATATTGTGCGATAGCGTTCGCATCACAGTGAATGATAATTTGAAAGCTTCTGTTGCCACAGTAGTCCAAAAGTCACTTCAGTGGCAGGAATTGCAGGTCGGTAGATTCGCCCGGAAGATATGCTGAGCAAATGATCGCTTCTGTCATACATCATTCAGTGGGAAGCTCGGTTATTGCCTTGTCTTTGTCTTGCTTGTAAACTCTGGAATTGTAATATTACTTTTGTAAAGAATGCATTATTTTGCCTTCATTAAAAGAGTGATAGAGTAGCTAACCTAATATGTCCTTTATCTGGTCCCATGAATCCCTTGCCTTTTTGATGCTGGTGCACCGGCTGTTTTATTAGGCTGCGTGTGCGAGAGGGCGTTTGTGTCTGGGCACCATTGTCATCAATGAGCTTGTATTGTGCGCTGAACTTTGAATGAGGTGTTGCTCTGTTCGCATTTCGCACGTATGTAACATCAGTTGTGAACAGCCTGCAACAGGAAATGCTGATGTAAAACTTGCTGTTGCCAATAACCTCCCAACTGCATTCAAAATGAAACCAAGAACAAAATCGCTTGCTTTGTGATTTGTAGTGCACAAACATCGCGTCGATATGGCCGTTTCTTGCCGTTGTCTATGTTGATGAGTCAACATAATGTTAAGATAGGTCATAAGTTAGAAGTTTGCATGAAAAGTCAGTCTGATTCCAGAGTTAAAGAAATAAAGTTGAACTGGAATTAAAATCGCATTCATCGTTGACTTTATATTCAACTCACATCTCGTTCCAAATGAGATTTGCTTTAAGCCCTTTAATTCGCAAAAGAATTTGTGAGAAGTTGAAGAACATTTTCGATCTATTGAGAAAACAATAGTTATTCTCCTTTGCAGTTCTTTTGAATTCGCCAACCCGAATCAGAATTTTGCCTAGCTATTCTACTCAGGAAGACTTCTTTGGTGTAAGATCATCTTCGGGGAGATATACGACACATGTGTACGATTTTGGATATTATCGGTTTTATATTTGTGACAGCCGACATAAGCCAATTCTTGGTTTCTGTGTTATGGCATGTGATCGAGGGTCAGCCATCTTTTGCTGAGATGGTAACAAATTTCAGCGATTGTTTGATTTGTCTACCTCCACCAGCAGGCAGCGTTATGCGACTCTTCCAAGTGCATTGAGTGCGTAATGACAGCTTGACATTGAATTGTAACATTCCTGCAGGGTAATCCGAATATACCTGTTATCATAAACTATGATAGTATTTAGTTTTTAATGCCGATATATCCTTCATAATATGGATATACAACTCTTTAAATTTTTTACATACTCGTATATCCAAATGCAAAGGAATTCGAATCCGGAATTCAAAAATTATTATTTATGATAAATATTTTTTTAGCAACGCGAACAAGAATCGATTTGAAACTGTTTAATTAAGTATTTACTAAGGATAGCGAATAAGCATAATTTGCAATTTGAGACTGCACTAATAAAGCGCACATCTTCTCTGCAGCATCCACTGGCACAATCGATTTTTGGCCCATTACAATATAAAGGCATGCGCTTCTTAAATTATGTATGTCAAATCAAATCCGAAAATAAATAGATTTTATTCGAGTTAAGCATTATTAGGGAAAACCTTATATGTATTTATCATCTCTGGTGGTTAAGATATGGGTTACCAATTCGTGTATACACAAATGTTTTTGAACCATTTCTAATTAGAATTATAAGGACCTTTTAGGTTGAGTGGACTTTTTGTGTATCTAGAAGTTACATTTTAAATTAGATTAAGAGTGGTAAAATGTGTTTAAGAGTAAATATTGTCACCATATAAGAAAACCGGAAACTCAAAGCAGAAAACGTATGTTTTTCCATTAGAGACTTTTTATAGAATATTTAAAGTACTAAACAAGTGAAATTTCTGCTTTGATTGTATTTATGAAACTCAAAAGGTATATTAAAAAAAACATTTCTGCAATAAAACAAACCTCATAAAATCATGTCATTTTTAGTTATACATACATACATTTTTTTCAATTCAACAATGCATTCCTTTTTCTTTAAATTTGTTATTGTTGTAGCCATATAGAACGTTATACGTTATTATTAAATTCGTTATTGTTGAGTTTAAAAACGTTGAATAATCCATACGTACATATACTCATGTACATGTACATGTACATACCAATGTTGTCGCAAACATGTAGTAAAACGATTTAAAATAAATCTGTATACATAGTCCCTTCTTGCTGTCGCGCAGATAAATTTAATGTGTAAGAAGTGAAGGCTCTATTTTTTATTAATTAAATAAAATTGAGTTGAATTTCATGCATGCAGACGGTAACGGTGTTCCTGCTGTTCCTCAAAAGAATGACTGTAGATTGCTTGCTGGGGTTTAATGGAGCGTCCTTTTACAAAATGAAGTAATCACTTTATTGAAAACGTGCATCGTAGGCACGTAGGGTTGACAATGTGTCTGTTCTTTGTCTAAGTATTCTGTTCGAACAGAAAAAAAAACAGGTCTAAGTAATACCCGAGTATGTAAAGATGACTGTGCAAAAAAGTCATCAATGTTTATTAATCAGTTCCTTTGAACGGTGACGAATCTAGTAATTTGAATCTTCTTTTCCACTTCCGTTTACAGTGGTGATAATTTCTTTAGTACCCATGTACATTCAATTTATGCAGGTGTATTTCTCATTGGGCACAACAATCAATAATTTTTTTATTCAAATTAATAAGTTAGTCAGGTTTTTTTTAGATTAAGAATTAAAGAATTTTGTCATCATTAATTTAAAGTTAAACTTGGTCATAAATTGATATTTATTCGTTCCTAAAATATTTGTATTTTAAGGTTAAAAGTGAAATCCGTTTATGTTCAAAACAAAACTTCGTTTTCTAAATTATAATTTATCGTAAGGCATCAAAAGACGAAAATGTGATTCCTCAGTTTTGATTTGTTGAGTCTTTCTGCTACATACTTGTATGTATCGCATATGTTGGGTCGGGATCAATAATATGATATTTCAGAAATGAAATCAGGAACCATCTCTGACACATCCATTCCGTTTGAACTCGCTTGCCATATACTATACAGCATCTCCAATCCTTTTTAAAGTATATAATAAAATAGATATTTTCGGAAATGCACTCTTTTTATATCTTTATCCAATAATTCTATTATTTAAGATCATTTTATAACACACAACCTTTATAACAAAATAATTCACTTTAAATAAATAAATAAGTCATTATAGATGGTTCATAAGTAAAGAATTTTGTTGATAAAATACGTATAAAAAATATTTTATTTTAGCAACTAATCCATTTATAAATATTCATCTAATTTTATATGTACACTTTCAGGTTACTCAACTACGAACTTGATCTATAAAATTTTCAAAATTAAATACTTTATTCTCCGAACACCAGAAAAATAGCTATAACTACGAGTATTAATAAGACAAAAATATAAGGAAAACACAATTTTTTTACAGGGAAAATATTTTTCTGAAGTCTGTAAAATTGTTTTTTTAAAGAGCAAGATAATCAACTTAAACATGAAGATTGAGAATATTCATTCAGCTAAAAAGAATGCCAATGACACTATGGGCAAAGACCCCTATGAACAAACGTCTCCTAAAACTGACTATGACAAGGTCAAGAAGCGTGCTTCGGCTACTAAGAAGCATATACGATTAAGGAATATTTTAAGCAATTCAGATGTATATGATACACTCAATTATACAGGTCAAGATGTAAGTAGTCGTAAAATTAGAAAAAAAATAGTTCATATAGTATAGTATATTATAGTTAAAAATTTAAGTTTTTTTCGTTGCTTTTTTATTTTTAAAATGAATTTTGTGGAGTGCTCTTGTCTCTTTAGATTCACTAAGAAAAATATCTAAAATAAATTCGACCCAACTATGTTGGCATACTTTTTCTGTTAAAACCCATTTAGACCCAGCGTTGCGTTTGTGCAACACCAAACACGATGCCATCATTCGAATTTTCCTCTTTGTACCGTTATCACTATGGAAACCATTCTTCATGTTTCTGCCTGTTGATGAATTGCGGTACACTTTAAGTTTGTTTGCTTTTTGCGAAACTTTTGTTTAGTTGTGTTTTAAGAAGTATTTTGTGAATACGAATATTGTTTTGCAAAAAATAAACGACATCATGGATAAAAAATATCGGTAAATAAAACTGTATGCTTCGACAGCAAAAATGTTGATGGAGTTTGTTTGTTCGTATGTTATTTTTATAAAATAAAGCAAGAAAACTCCAATCTACTTACTTTTGAATGGTTAAAAGACCTCTAAAAACTGGTGTTGCGCCAACGCAGAGAGAAATGTTTGACATTAGCTGAGATTCTGGATACCATTGGATCTAATGATGATATATCCGTGGCGATTTATTTGTTACCCCCCACTGATGGTGTTATAACGGACTAACATTCTGGAGAAGAGGAATGCGAATAGGATGAATCCCAACCAACTGTTAGCAGCAGCAGTAGTATGTTTAACAGAGCAGGTACATACTTGAAATAACGGAATATTGGATCCACATTCCTAAGGTTAAACAATGTTGGAGGAAAGGTAACGAGGACGACATAAATCTAAATTCATTTTTTTACAAATTTAAACCTTGGAACGGAGGACTGCTGACCCCTTTAACGTTGAGTTCAGAGTGCCACCCATTTGAATTTTTTGAACTATTCATAAATAAAGACATTATCCAAACCATTACAAAGTATATATAACTTATATTCAGCTCAAAGAAATCAAAATTTAAACGTGACAGAAGCAGAAATGTACGAATTTTTTGGAATAGTCATTCTCACGGGATAAATATGTACCATTGCCAAGGAAGACCAAAACTGTGAAGATACCCACAATAAAATGGTTTCAAATGCTATGCGTAGAAAAAGATTCAGTGATATATTTATAAATATACACATGTGTGATAACAATAGTCTTGATGCTACCGATAAAATGGCAAAAATAAGACCATTGGCTAGCGATTTAAATAAAGTATTTGCAAAATTTGCACAAATTGAAATGCAATTATCAGTCGATGAAGCGATGATTCAATATTTTGGAAGGAATTCCTGCGAACAATTTATGCGCTTGATACCTGTTCGATTTGGGTATAAGGTATGGGCCGCAGAAACTCACCTCGGATATTTTGTTCAGTTTAAGTTTTATCAGAGACGAAATCAGAAAAGAGATCCTAATGTTTTTCTTGAAGAGTTCGTGGTTTTTAGCCTAGCCGAAGTTATTAAACGGGAGTATCTTGATGAATATGATTCTCATATTTTTGTGATAATTTTTTTACCAGTCCTGACCTGACAAACAAGCTAACAAAACTCGAATGCGGAGGCACCGGAACTCTAAGAGAAAATCGATTGAAGAACATTACAATGGAGGACAACAACAAATTCAACAAGAGAGGGGATCATGTGAATCGTTCGTTGATAAAAACAATCAACTTTTGCTCACCCGATGGAAGGATAACCAAAGCGTTTCAATGCTTTCCAATGTACATGGGATTCATCCTATTGGGGCAGCACTGAGGTTTAACATCATCAAAAAATCAAAGTCAGTAGTTCCACAGCCAAATATAAACAAAGAATACAACAAATACATGGGTGGAGTTGACCAACTTGATAACAACGTATCAAACTATAGAATTTCGGCTCGTGGAAAAAAGTGGTACAACCCAATAATTATGTGGATGATAGACCTTTCAGTTGTGAATGCATGTACCTTATCCAGAAGCTTTGGAGGCAAATTAGATTCGCTAGAATTTCGACGTCAAGTCGTATCAGCTATGTGTATAAAGTATGGCAGTCCACCAATAGGAGGTAGTCGTCATTCAAAACCAAAACAACATCTCCAACTGGTCATCATGCCATGGAAATATCGGACAAGAGGTTGCAATATCGCAGTTATCGAAGCCAAATTATTAAACGGTGTAATGTTGCACTTTAGCCTACCATGCTAGTCTTAAATACTCGTAATAACCTAACATAGACTACGGTTTTCTCAAGTTTTATTTTTTATTATTTCTTAAAAATCAGGCAAAAGTTTGCTGTTGTTTTTTTTTAAACTATTTTTTGTCACTTTCGAAAATAAACGAAATAAAAAGAGAGTTTTTCTCAATGTTTTAGTTAATTTTTTTTTGTACGTATAAAGAGCCAGCGTTGCGTTTACGCAACACCCTATAACTTCTCTTCCACGAACAAAAAAAGTATATCGACTTCACATATCAATTTTAGCAGTTCATATTACTATTGTATCCAAATATTATTAAAATCGGAAGAAAAAAATGGGTTAAGAATAATGACTGCGAATGTTTTTATATTCTCGCCTGCACGGAGGCGCCATTCGTAGAACTAATTTTATAAAAAAAAATTAAAATAATAAACATTGTTAGATTTACATTTTATATATTATGTTCGTTATTAATTGTATTTACTATCGATTAATTTCTTGTTATTTATACAAGGTATTACCCTGCTCTAAGTCAACTTGTATGGGAAGCATAGTTTTTCCAAACGCCAACCCAAATGTATTCCGGTCATGTGAAGTTATATTGAGACATGCTAAGGACTTTTTCAACCAATACTTTAGTTCCATAAATAGGTTGATTTTTGAAAGCTATGGAAAGTTCAAAGTATATATTAATTATAATTTACTACTTATTACAGATTTTCGAGCAATGCGCATTTATCCAGATGGGAACAGGTTCAACACCAGGTTAAACGGCATGGTCATTATCATTTAACAGAAACTGAACTTATATATGGAGCCAAATTAGCTTGGCGTAATTCTTCAAGATGTATTGGACGAATTCAATGGTCTAAACTACAGGTGAGAAAAAAATCGATCTAAAATTGAGCAATTCTGAAATTTATAATGTAATAAAAAATTTCCAATTTATCTAAAATGGCAGGCCAATTTGTATTAAAAATTATTGTTCTTTAAAAAATATATTTAAAACATAAAATCACAGTGACGCTTTGTAACTATTAGGAAGAAGTTTTTATTTTGTTCTTATTCCTTCCATTGTAAGCAACTAAATTTTGCTCCCAATTAAGATTTGTCATCTATGTTTCAAAAATGGCATGAATTCAACTAATTTTTCTAGATGTATTCTGTCATAACTGATTAATAACGAATTATAACAAAAATGACATTTTGTGAGGTTGGACATAAAGTTAGAAACTTTGTTTGAAAAAGTAGATTATAGAGATTAGAGATTAACAAACTCGCTTCTAAAATAAACATATTGTTTTTTGTGTGCTATAGAAAATCAAAGGGTCATTTTCAATAAATAAAATCAGACTGACAAATTTACCAAGTCATGAGCTGGCTTACTTAGGCATTTAAAAAGTTCACTACACAAGCTTTATCTTGACATAGTTGTTGTCTCCCAACTGGATAACTTCAAAATCTTTTCATCTTTTTTGTTAGACACCATCATCTACCAAAATATTTATTTAAATATTGGTTAAATTGTTAATTGCTATGATCACATTTACATCATTAAAGATGCCTCATGTATGTTGAACTTAATTAATACATAAATATTAAAAATATATAATAAATTTATCGCATAAGCCGATAATGTAAATAGCAATAGCTGCCTTTTACAGCATTTGAAAAAAAAAAGGTACTAATAATGCATTTTTTTCGGCTACGACATGTAGAGTTAATTGGTAGTAACGTTCCAATTATGAACATTTTTGAATTACCGTGCAAAACTAAAAATGGTAACAGATCGTAACAGAGTGTAGAACAGTGATAAGCCGCAACGACATCGGTGACGGACACCAACCCGTTGAAGATATCTGTCTGAGACACAGCCGTTTCTAACCTTCTCGATCACGAGCACGCTTCTAGTTTGCTATACAGAGCTTTCTGGTATCTAGAATGGATGGCATTATTCGTTCGATGTGGTCGAACCAGTGTTGTATTAACATACAATACATTTATACATATATTTCAAATTTAGTGAACTCTTTACCTTTCAAAATATGCATAGCTGCTCTCAACAGTGGTGTTTTTCCAAAAACAATTTTGTTTGTTCTGCATGCATGTTCTGCATGTTCAGCATGCCTATCTAGTGTTATCCAGCTGTACAGGAAGTAAGTCGGTCAGTTTTTGCGGGATTGTGATATCTGCTATGGCCTTATAAGGTTTTATTAAAAGTGTGGAGATTTTGTTTATACCATAGTTCATTGTAATGGGCAGAAATTACATTAAGTTTAATGATAAGTATGCTGCAAAAGGGTTTGAAACGTTCCTACGATACACTGTATATGACTTTATATGGACTATTTTACAGGCATATGCCTCGGTAATTTTTGCAAGGATGAACGACAGTCTATACGGCTGTATACATCTATTATAGTAGACTTTATATCCCAATCCAATCAATAAGTATGTAGATTTATAATTTTGTGTAATGGATTTAGTACATTGGAATTTTTCTGTAGTCAATGACTCTCTCTTATCCATGAACACACATATACGAGTATATGGTCAGTTTTTCAGCTGTTGGAAGTGATGTTTACATTTTAGATTCTTGTTATATGTATAGTTTCTTATAAAAGCTAAGGATATTGTATTCAAGATTTCGCATTTAGCATCTCAGATAACTTGAATAGTTTTTTTTTAAGAAAGAACTTAACACTCAAGAGGGTATGACTACTCTTAAAATGCCAGAGAACATGTTAAGTTTTTAAGAAACTAGAAACTAGGATAGAGAGAGAGAAAACGATGTTTGGGGTCAATGTGTGATTTCCAACATTTGATCGGGAGACTAAATTATTAGTGTATAAAAAAAAATACATAAGCGTATTTTTTTTAACCTAGAATCTGAATAAAACTAAATAATTTCTTTTTGTAGGTATTTGATTGCAGATATGTTACAACAACAAGTGGAATGTTTGAAGCTATATGTAACCATATCAAATATGCAACAAATAAAGGCAATATTAGGTATTTAAAGAAATCTAATTTCTGAGTGTTGTACATTTACTTCCTTCCATTAACAATCTAAACACTTATCATATACAACAACGGACACTTTATTTTATTAGCACTCCGTTCAAATGCAGAGATAGGATAACACTGATTTATTTTTGTTTTCCAATTAGTTTTTAAACCGAACGTTTTTAAAACAAATCATTTCAACAAGACATTCGTAATTGCAGTTGGATTGTGCATCGTTATTGTATTCAAATTTTTTTTGAAAGGCTTATGTTACGAAAAGCCTTTTATACACAAAGGCGATTAAATAATTCAAAGTCAGAAAAATGCCTGGATAAGGTAAAATCTTACATCGGGGTTACAAATCTAGGCAGACAGCTTTTCTGACTAACACTGTAATCCTCTTCCATAACATGTCAAATTAAATTTTCTATATTGGAAATATCAGTCCTCAATCATAATACTCGTACATGCATACATACAGTACATTAACACTTATAAATAAACTAGTTTATACACAACACAGGTTTTTAAAATATTGTACATTCATACATTGGCTCTCTATTTACGGACTTCAAGTAAACTATCAATTTCAAAACCTGCGAAGAAGATAACCAGGAGCGCTGACGACTTGTAACAAAAATCCTAGATTTACCCATAAAAGATTGATTGCACCTAGTGAAATGGTAAACAATAAAATGCTTGCCACTGATCTCCTACGGCGGTTCTGGTTATCATATTAAAACCAATGTGAAATTGAGTTCCAGTCCATAGATAATATGTCAATATTACATACATTTATTCATGTTCCATAATTATATTTCTAAAAAATATTATTCTATTTTAAATTTAATAATCATTTATCATTTACAAGGTCAGCAATCACAATATTTCCCCAAAAAACGGATGGAAACCATGATTTCCGTATATGGAACAATCAGTTAATTTCCTATGCTGGGTATAAGCAAAGCGATGGAAGTATAATTGGAGATCCGTTAAACGTTGAATTTACCGAGGTAAGTACTTTCATATTTTTTGTTATACTTAAACCGAAAACTCGTTCATTTTTTTTAAAATGAAATTGTTTTGAACTTTTAAATAAGTCTAATCTAAATCTGCAAATAGCACCATGTGAGGTTAATAAAACAAAGTTTAAAATTTGCATGCACATGAAATATGCATAGACTTACAAAAGAATGCATAAAAAAAAGTCTTAGTTCAACCACATAAGAGTATACGAATTGCTAAATACCAAGCCTAGAAATAGACCTACTTGTTCTTGGAGTTATCAGCCGATAAAAAGTAATGAGTCTGCAGACCTCAATTCTACACTAGGCATACAAGCTACCGTTTTTTTTGGATCTTATCATAAATGCGGCCAAATTTAGAACAATCGGTTCAGTCTTCAGTGCGACACGATAGTGGACTGCAGTTGCATACGCATATGGAAGGGACTTGGGCCATCCAATGGAAAAAGAAGCGGGTTCATGCAATCAACCGAAATGGAAAACTAACACAGATCTGAATTCTATTTCCAACGTAATACTTATTTAAAAGTACACGTATTCCTAGAATCCTTTATGTAAAAAAATACGATATTCTAAAAACTTCAGAACTACGTCAGTTTACGAGTACATCGTCATGTCAAATCCGGTTCAAAAGGGGGCTCTAACCGAGGTTCGAAGAAGAAGCCAAAGAAAAATGAATAAGATGAATTAAACGCAAAAGCATCGGTAAACTCACGACCTTACAGACAATGTGATCAAAAATAGAGCGGCTTTCTAAAATAGTAGTGAAATCTAATAGTTTGTTTTGTATTTTAGTATTATATATGTATACTTGAACGCGTCACATATTTCAACAGTTTATAAGAAGAAGTAAAATAAAACATTTTTAATTGTATTCAATTACAGATTTGCCTCAAAATTGGCTGGAAAGGTAAAAAAACAGAATGGGATATTCTTCCTTTAGTGGTTTCAGCCAATGGCCTCGATCCCGACTATTTTGACTATCCATCAGAATTAATATTCGAAATACCACTTGAGCATCCAAAGTTAGTAAATATAATAGAAACAGTAAATTGTGCAAAACAATAGAAACAAATTTCTTTTACATTTTTGATTATTCGTGTTAATTTTTCTTAATAACATACAACAAAAGTAATGATACGAATTTGTTAAGCTATGACGCTGTAATGTAATAGCGAGAATTTAAGAATTTAAAAATATTTCATTTACAAAAAATAAAAACAAAAAACAATACAATATAGTAAAACATAAGTCGGCAACACAAAAGAAACAAATTTGGTATTTTGTGTAATAGTCTTGTTTTTTATGATTACAACACATTTTCGTGGCCTTGAGGTAAATAAATTATAAATTATTGCTTGGGCCTTTTATTTTTGAAGCGTTTCCCAGCAACGCCTCTTTTGACAATACCTAAAAGATTTTCAAATGGATTCAAGCCCGGGGATTGTTCTTCGGGTCGTTGTCGTGTTGAAACACATATCGAACTGGTATATTCCATTCGTACGCTATCATCTGCGGACCAATGCCGCCGTTGGCGTTAGCTTACTAACATGGGTATTAAGTCGTTCATGGCGCCTCTCTGTTGATATGCCACTTGATTTGGATTCATCACTAAAATAACGGTTTTCTATTTGTCCGCGGACCAAATCAGATATATTCTCGCAATTGTAGACTAGTTACAAAAAAGAAATGTTCTTTTATAATAGATATTGGCTTTTCAAATTGGCTTTTGAAAACTTCTTTTTTTCTGCGAATGAATTTTTTTAAGCATTGGTCTTTGGTTGGTCTGTAACTTTATGGCTCGGCTTCTCAGTGTGCATGGATCAATGCTTAATTCCAATGCACTGATAAAAGGATTCTCAGCGTTAAATTGCAAATTTTTCGGTTAATTCGCTTCATACTTTTCCGTGGGCGCCCATCTGAATGCCCCGTTATAACACTTTATTATTTTCAGCCAACTAAAATCTCGCGAGATGAATGGTTGCCTAAAATACAACACCAAGTCCAATTAGACCAATAATTTAGTCTCCCCATTAAATGCTGGATGCCACCCATGGAGCAAAATAATCACTGAGCCCAAATTTCTTTCTCTCTCTCTCTCTCTATCCAATTTTCAAAAAAAAAAAAAAACTTAACACTTACTCCGGCATTTTAAGGGTAGTAATACCCTCATTGGTGTTAAGTTCTTAAAAAAAAAATCCGTTTTTTTCCAATCTTTTGTATTAATTGCCAAACTCTACCCCGATTTACGAGTATACAAATTTTTTTTAGCTATAGAACTTTGTGACATGCCGCTAAGAAACTCTTTTACGAGTATTAAATCTGATTGTAATTCGATGCTACTCATATATTTATCACGGGCCATTGCTTTATAACTAATATAAGTGTTTCAACCGTAAAGTTATCAAGTTAAATGATTGTTTCCTGACTGCTTTTCATTACACTATTTTTATTGTATGTTGTCAAGAAAAATTAATACGGGTAATCAAAAATGTAAACCAATTTTGTTTTTATTTTTTTACACAACACTGTATGTACATATAAACTTATGTATGAATGTGGACAAATTATAGATTAGTATAAAACGGAGGGCTTATTTTATTTTGTAATTTTTATTAAAGCAAATTACTTATATATTTTTTTTTATTGTAATGTATTATTTATTATTGTAACGTTAAGTTAACTTGATCATCAAGTCAGTATATGGGTTCTATAGTACGCCGCCTACTCGTCCTGGCAAATGGCCTCGACGCTCATAACATCTTAGTAAGTATTTTGACACAAATCGAAAGAAAGATCAACCAACTTTAGATGAGCACATTAAAGCATTTAGCTTAGAACCAGAATAATTGGGAAAGTTTTCTACTAAAAACCCAACTATTGTAAGTACAATATTTGGAAATGAGACGTCCAACAAAAAATCAATAAGTCGAGTTGACCATTGAGTGCCTTAATCTGAGATGCACATGTGTAAAAATTCCGCATTATTGTGGCTTTAACAAATCGAGCCGATAAGATCCGTTCAGTATGTACATTTTCTTACACATACATAGATTTTAATCTGTTTTAATAAACAATTTACATCTGCTTACTTACATACGTATGTTTATATCTAGTGTTCAGATACTGTTCAAAAAGTATCCGACCATAATAAAAATTAGTGGCACAACCGCTTTAGAGATGGCCGTTGATCAGTTATCTAACAGATAAAGGAGTGGTAAAATCACTTTGGACAGTGAATCACGTTCTGGTTGGCTCTCAACATCAAAAAAGTCGTTGTCATTGGTCAAATAAGGACCCTGATGATGCAAAATCGTTGATTAACTGTCAGAGAACTTGCTGACACTCACCAGGGTCCTTACATCTATGAAAACCATATTCTTGAATATTAAGGGCCTACCAGAACGTCCAATGATGAGCGACCACTTCTGAAGTGGTTTTATTACTCTTTTATCTGTGTGGCGCCCATTGCTTTGTCCCCCCAACCCTTTTTAAATTTTGCGGATTGTTTCCACTGGTAAATCCCTAGGCTTTAAAAGAAAATTAATCCTGTAACGTTGTTCAATTTTTTCCGTCATTCTCTTCCAAAAAAATCTAAAAACGTCATTGGAGGCGATTGAGTGGTGATGAAAAAAATTGAGCAAACGCACTAGGTATGCCTACAAATGGTCACCAAGCCCCAATCACCAAACTTTGTTTGTTTTGCCAATAAAAATTACGGTCGGATGCCTTTTAAACATTATCATAAATTGCTAAATATAAAAATTATATCAAATGTAATATTCGCAGTTTTTCTTGGTTTGCTGAATTAAATTTACGATGGTATGCGCTTCCTGCTGTTTCTGGCATGATGTTTGACTGTGGTGGTATACAATTTACAGCAACAGCATTTAGTGGTTGGTATATGTCCACAGAGATTGGCTGTAGAAATTTATGTGACACTAATAGGCGTAACATGTTAGAGGTGATATTAAATTAATTTTCATTTCATTTCTATACAAATATATTTTTTTATTACCAGACAGTTGCTACAAAAATGCAACTAGACACTCGTACATCATTTTCATTGTGGAAGGATAAAGCCTTGGTTGAAGTCAATTTAGCCGTTCTACATTCATTTCAAAGTAAAAATGTAACAATAGTCGATCATCATACTGCAAGTGAAAGTTTTATGAAACACTTCGAAAATGAATCAAAAATAAGGTATATATAGAAAAAAATAATTTCTGAATCAAGCATTTAGTATTTGAATTTATTAAGAAATGGATGTCCTTCTGACTGGATTTGGATTGTACCGCCATTATCAGGATCGGTAACTCCTGTTTTTCATCAGGAAATGGTTATCTACCAGCTTAGGCCTTCATTCGAGTATCAAGATGCGGCTTGGAAAAATCATGTTTGGAAAAAGGAAAAATATCAAGGCAAATCTAAACTGCCCAGAAGAAAGTTCAACTTTAAGCAAATTGCGAGGTTTTTATCTTATTTTAAGTCAATTGTCCTTTTTTCTTTTTATAAAAATGTATGATATATAATATACTTTCAAATATTGTATAGCTTCCTCTTGAGTTGGCTACACTGCACGTATGCATATAATGTATACCTAGACATATGTACATATATAGCCAGAACGCTTACATTTTACTTATGGCTTGTATCCATTTTTTAGTTCTAAGGCATTATATTAGCGTCATAGTGAAAGATTTTGGTAAATTAAAAATAAATAAATTTTTCCATTCTTCGGAAAAACGCTCAGTAAAATGCGAATATAGGTAATTGTTTTGCGCAACTCATGTTTTTCACCCCGTTAGCTATTTTTTTGTTATTTATCCGAAATGAGATTAGAGCTGACTTACCGGATATTGACTTGAACTCTGTTCACCTTTAAGTTCGTTAGTGATTATGTAGGTGGTACTGCTATTCATCATCATCATCACCATTAGCTGCTCTATACATATATATAGCTATTTTCTGGTGGCTACCTAAGTGCAAAGTATTTCACGGTTCTTGTCAATTTTTGCAATGTTTGACTTACGATGCAACAAGAGGAACCAAGCTTACGGAGGTCAAATTTTTCTTTATTTGACGCGTTAAACTAAAAATTCATGTATATATCAATTAGACTCAGTCATAATTATATTTGCCACTGGTGGCCGTGGGTCAAGTGGTAGTGAACTGGTTTCCAAATCGAAAAGTTCGGTGTTCGAATCTCAACCGCACTCAAAATACATTAATTTTTTCAGTTAACTAAAATCAAGTAAGATGAGTAGACTAGAAAGCAACAACAAGCCAACTCCACTGACAATTTAGTTAGGGGTGGCGGTGGTGTAGTGGTACTAGCAATCGCCTCTCACTCGTATGGTCAAGGTTCGAATACTACTCATGTCAAGTTTTTCATTTGTGTAATTGGAACTCAGACAGATAAATCGGCGTGTGAAGGCATAACACTGACATGTAGATTTAGCTGTTGTAGAGTTTCAAGCACAAAAACAAATGTAACCTTCACTCGGAATGATAACCTTTGAATCATTCCGAGTGAAGAAAAAACCCTCCGTCCTATTCGGACTCCCACCTAGGAGAGCTAATGTCGAAACCAAATATACCTGAGCTTCAAACCACTACATCACAACAATGTTTTCCTTTCTCCTCCTTCTATCTTTCCGCCCGCGACAGGGCAACAGTAAACATAACCACCCCTTAGGCGCGCGTAAATTATAAAAAAAAAAACAATTTAATCTTCCCTTAAAATGTTGGATGCCACCCATAGGGGGCGAAATAACCACTGAACCCAAACATCTTTCTTTCATTTTCTAACCCATTTTCCAAAAAACTTAACACGTGTTGAGGCATTTATAAGTGTATTCATACCCACTTGAGTGATAAGTTCTTAAAAAAAAAAAAAAGCAGGAACACTTTTTCCAGCACTTGTCCTGGAATTTCAAAAACCAATGCTAGATAGCCAAAAATCATTATCGTATAATTCGTCCTTATCAAAGGGTGAGATCGAGTAATGAACGAAAGCTTCTCACATAACTAAGGCAAGAGATCGGTATCTATTCGCACTTGTAATGCAATAGGGTTTATGGGCTAGGTAAAACAATGTTTTTATCACAAACATGATTGTTACACTTATGCTGTTTTACTTTACTTTTTGAACTCTTTGAACAAGTATAAAGTACAAGAGGTACTTCTCTTTTTAAACTTCAGAATATTCTTTACTCTTTTACCTCACATGGAATTTAAGTAGCGAATAGAATAGTCGAAATTTCAGTGTTTGAAATATCAATTGCTAATAAAATATTTTTGAGTGTTGATCCAAAGAAAAGGAGTTTTTTAGTTGGTATTTCCCAATAAGCTGCTATTTATTCTATAGAATAAACGTGCGTAAAATAACGTAATTAATGGATAGATAGACGCAATGAACACTGCAGAAGCCAGTGATGGCATTACGACAATCGGTTTCTTATTGTTTTAAAACTAATTAGTAAAGTAACCAAATTTTGTTTTCATATTGCTCGTATTTTTATTATCAGGTACTAGACATAATTTTTTGATTGACTTCTCATTAATGTCATTGGGTCAGCTCACACTGGACTAATTACCCCGGGGTAAAACTGATTTTATAGAAGAGGGAAATAAAGTGTAAAGTAAGATATGGGGTAAAACTTCAACCAGGGGTGAAGCGGTTGAACATCGGGGGAAAACCAATACACACATAAGTTGTCAATTTTAAAGGGTAAGAAAAATTATCAGAAATACCACTACAATCAAAATCGGTTCATGTATACAAAATTTCGCCCCGCATTATTTATCCAGTGTGCGGTTGAAGTAAAAAAATATTCCCCGGGGTAAAATTTATCCAGTGTGCGCTGGCCCATTATCCTTCAATTTCGAAATGTCAGCATCGCAGTCTTGGGGTTGTAATAATTTTATTAACAAAAATTTCGCAATTTACTGAGACCCTTCACTAATGGCAAGAAAAATATTTTTAATAATTATAACTGAACAAAAATCATAAGTCACACTTGTTTTTAGGTATGTATTTGTTGTCACATATTTACTTCATTTTTTTCCTTGCGTTAACCAAGATAAACTAATAATACTCGTATGTTACTACAAGAATTTTATAAGTAGCAAATTATATGTTTATTGTTTTTACTTTAAGAGCTGTTAAGTTCACATCACGACTCTTCGGGCGTGCATTATCAAAGCGCATTAAGGCTACTATATTATATGCTACAGAAACTGGAAAGTCCGAGCATTATTCAAAAAAACTGTGCGATATTTTGGGGCACGCTTTTAATTCTCAGGTTAGTGATATTAGAAGTATTCTTAAATTAGTCTTTCACGATCAAGAAATTCGGTTATGTATAGTAAAATTTTAAAAGAGTTTCCAAACAAATAACATTTATTCTAATATGTCTTAATTTTTGTCGTTTCCATGGCAGACTTGTTGTATGTCTGACTACGATGTCTCATTTTTGGAGCATGAAGCTTTGCTCGTTGTTATTGCATCTACATTTGGAAACGGAGATCCACCAGAAAATGGAGAGGTAAAACATATTTGCTATTGACATCTATATACGTATATATAATACATATTTTTTTAACATTTCAATTATAATTTAAGGCCTTCGCACAGGAATTGTACAAATTACATTTAAAACAAAATAATGGGTCAGAAAAAAGGTAATAAATAATTAAATTAATTTTAAATCAATGTTAAATCTCTGACTGGAACTACTAAAAAAGAAAATTAGACTTTTCACATTGATTTATTTATAAGAATAACACTATTCTGTATAATAACAGAATGCAAGACATGCGTTTTTTATGCTTCTTTCAATCACTGCTGTTGCTGTATTTGTCATACTGAGTGTATGTCATAGATAAACTTACCTAGATGTCAAACTCTACTAATACTTTTACAAATTCTTAACTTTCGCACAGACACACTGTAAGTAAATTCCAACACTTGTACATCTCTATAAATTTGTCAAAATTTGTTAGAATTAGAGTAATTTACAAGTACAATTGCTAGAATGAGAGCAATTTGCACGAGTGTGTGTAATATGGATGACGTTTTTTGAAATTGATCACAATTCAGACGTATTCACAGATAGAGTCACAACGTTAGGGGCGATCAGTAGAAAACCGGTTTTGATTTTCCAATATCTGGAAAGTTTGCCATCTAGGTTAGCTCATCTATGGTGTATGTAACAACTGATGAATAACAGGTTGTGAGTGCGAATTTTGTTGGTGCACTGTTTCCTATTGTTGTAAGCATAGATGAACAAACATATGTAGATGGCAAATTGTTGGCTTCCAAAACACAATGCTGTCTGTTGTCGTTAAAGCGAAATTTAAATACCAAGTCTTTATCCATGAATGGCACTTGAATCGTTGAAACCGAAAAACTTTCTATTCTCGGTATGTGTGTTAATGACAACTTACGTTGGAATGACGACATATTCGATGTTGCCAAAAATGCTGCGAAATGTCTAAGTTTCCTCAACGATATAAGAAATACTTTCCCCTTCTGAGCTGGCCTCAATATATAAGGCATTTATTCGCCCAAAATTAGAGTGCAATTAGCACATCTGCTCAGGTGCCCCCATTCAAAACCGTGCGGTAAAATTCATAGATGACGACAATTTTGCACAATCAATTAATACGCTTGAGCACAGGCATAACGTCTCTCGCCTCACCTTTTTCTATCGCTATTTTCATCACCAAAGTTCCTCAAAAACTGCTAGTAGCACTCCGCCCATTCAAGCTTTTAACAGTAACAGTCGTCTCGCTATGAATGCTGATCAATATACCCTCAAGCCCCTTTTCGGAAGTACTCTAATAGATAGTGATTCTTTCCTAAGTCGTACAACTCACTTATGAAGTACCGAGCTCTCTATTTCCTAATTATTGTAACTTGCAAACATCGTACATCGGAACCTCGCTTTTTTCCTACCTAGTTTTCCTTCGCCCGCCCTGTGTATAAACATTTTAAGGGTACTAATAACCCTTTTAGTGCGTGCTTGTTATAAAAAAAATAATAATAATTCTCAATTGCAATATACTGCGTCCATTTTGAAATTTTTCGTCACATGATAATTGATTCAATTAATTTGTTTTTCCTTTGAAATTATATAAATTTGTTTTATTTCAGTTCACATGTTGTTTCCTCGAAATCTTTTATGAAGGTAAGTTCGAGGCACGATAAGGGCCCTCAAAATAAAATGAAAAAAAATCTTCAGTGGCGTTCTTTTCATGATTCAACTACCGAAATGATAACGGAAGACCCCATCGGACCGCTTTCTAACGTAAGGTATGACTCATCATGTTTTCATATTTTATTTTTAATTCCAGGAAACGCTTATCGTATAGATTTGCCTACAAATAGTCGTTCTTTTAATGAAATTTTTAATCAAGTTTTCGCATAATTGCGGCTTCATTTCGCGAATAATAACTCTAATATTTTCTTTTAATTCATGAATCGTTAGTGGAGCATTGGCGTAGACCTTATCTTTAATATAGACCCAAAGGAAAAATTCGAATGGTATTAAATCGCATGATCTCGGCGGACAATTGAAGTCTCCATTTCCGGAAATCACGCGTCCAGGAAATTTGTCTTGCAAAGGAGCCATTTTTTCATCAGCTGTGTGGCAAGTGGTGCCGTGCTGCTAAAAATTAACGTCGTCCATGTCCATAGAGTCAATTTCAGATATAAAAAAGTCAGTCAACATCGTTCGGTAACGCAATCTTTTTACTGAAACGGCCACACTAGCATCGTTTTCGAAAAAATATGGCCCAATGACACCGCCAGCCAAAAAACCACGCTAAACTGCCACTCGTTGTAGATGAAGAGGTTGTTCTACTATTTCCCTTGGGTTTTCGGACCCACAGTTTTGTTTGTTTACGCACCCAGACAAGACAAATGGTCACCCAGAATAATTTTCTGCGAAAAATCATGATTTTTTTCACTCACTTCCAGCAACCAATCAGCGAAAGTACGGCGTTTTTCGTGATCTGTGGCTTCAATTATTGTATCAACTGGTCCTTATAGTTTGAAGTTTTTACGGATAGGCCCAATTCCTGTGATCGCTTTGAAAAGGACACACTTGGGTTTTCAGACACACATTGTTCTCACATTACTAAGCTGGCAGAAACGCTCAAATTTATCGATTAAACTCACTATAGCTGTGCGAGAAGGCGCTTGATGATGGCCAAAAGCAGTACGAATTTTACGAAACGTTTCGGCAATATTTTCACCATTTTTGTAGTGAATTTTCGCTATTTCAACACAATATTTGGAACAATGGCGCGATATTTAAAATTACACCTATTGTTGAATAACCCTATAACCCTGTCCGTAAGGACACATGTTGCGTTTTCCATTTACTTTTACAAATTAAAATTATAATATTTTTTTTCTCACTAGTTAACACTAACACATATGAGTCTAGCCACCACGGCTACTCTTGACCAATGTCATTGTTTGTGCCTGTTCACATTGGCGTGGGCAGGAAGATTGTCCGAAAGAGAGTGGAAGCTTTTTATTCAAGTGGGAAGAAGAAGTGTTACTTGCGCCGAAAATCCATTTCTAAAGTGCATATCGTTGATGTGAAAGGAAGTGTAAAACAGAGGAAAAAATTTATATTTCAGGCCAACTGCTCACATTTATAAATTAAAAATGGTCCAATTCAAGTGTGCCACTTGTCAAAGAGTCTTTCATCCCCATGAAAATCTGAACACGACTTTCATGGACAGGACTTTCATGTCCACGCCAATGTGAACAGGCACTTTTTCTCCAGCTATTTCAATCATCAAAGAGTGTTTGGACTTGCTGATGCGGAATTGGGCGGGCTTTTGGCATCGATTGGTAACCGTTGATGAAACTTGGATCCACTATTATACACCAGAGAACAGAATGAGTGCCCGGCAATGGACTGAAACCAGAGGGAGGCTCGATGGGTTGGAAAGGTTATTGCGTCGGTTTTCTGGGATTGTCATGGCATACTCTTCGTGGACTACCTCGAAAAAGGAAAAACCATCAACAGCGAGTATTACTGTGCATTATTGGAGCGATTGAAGGCCGAAATCGGTGCAAAACGGCCTCACATCATCGATGCCACGGAGGAGTATTTTGCAGACCTTCCGGAAAATTACTTTTCGGACGGGATCAAGAAGTTGGAAAATCGCTGGAATAAGTGTATCAAGCTAAAAGGGGACTATATTGAATAAAATAAAAAAACATTAAAAAAAAAAAAAAAATTCATTCCCAAGGAGGTTACTTGTCACCCCACCTAGTACATATTTCGAAATCAATTTATCGACAAATTATTAAAAAGCTTCCTACATATGTATATATACAGGGTGTTCAGGAGTCAATACAGGACAGTGTAAGGCTTGGTTAAAACCTCTGTATCTCGGTAGGGATGCATTTCCAACCCCCTCAAATTTTTCTCAAAATATGTCAAGGAATCTCATCTTAAAATCTGCGAGACATTGTCCTGAACACCCTATATAGGTATATGAAATTATCTTATTCCCACATTTACTCACATTTAAAAATGGAAAACAAGCATTAATTATTGTGATAACCAGTCAAATGTGAGCAGCGACATCTAGCAGAAAATGTCGAAACTCGAAGACTAAAAGGTTTCGATACTGGATTAGCAGTCTCGACTGGAGAGTAGAATCGAATTTTCTAGCAAATTGGAAATTGTATGGGACGCTGGGTGGCGAGGATTGTTCTCGAAGTATGTCATTCGGGTATAAATACCAGCATCCCAAAGGTATGCAAATCAGTTCCAAAGTTGAATTTGAAGTGTTAATTAGAAGAAGTGATTAAGTGGTTTAAGTAAAAGATAAGAAAAGTATAAGTGGTTGAGAAATTGAATTGTACTGAGAGAAAGAATTAAATAGTGAATTGTAACTGTACTGAATAAAGGGATTTGTATTGAAAAGAATAAGTTCTATCATTTTTACCCACACAAACATATTACATTGGTGTCAGAAGTGGGATAGGACTTATTGTGTGTAAAAAAAAAAAAAAAAAAGTGTTTTCTGACTATTTGAAAAAGCTAGAATGGGTCGAAAACTATTGCAGTTGACCCTCGTCCAACTCAAATCCGAGTTGAACAAGAGAAGCCTCAGCGCCAGTGGAGGAAAAAGTGACTTGGTGCTCCGTCTTCAGGAGGCTTTGAACAACGAGGGACATGATCCTGATGCATATTCCTTTGATGTTGACGAGGATGAACAGACAAGTACCGGCAATGACATGGCTGCGATGATGCAACTCCTCTTGTTAAAAATGGACGAACAGAAGAACAGTCTCGACCAACAAAAGAAAAATCTGGAAGAACAAAAGAATAGCCTCGAACAAAAGCTGGATGAACAAAAGAAAAATCTGGAAGAACAAAAGAATAGCCTCGAACAAAAGCTGGATGAACAAAAGAAAAATCTGGAAGAGCAAAAGAATAGTCTCGAACAAAAGCTGGATGAACAAAAGAAAAATCTAGACGAGCAGAAGAGCAGCATTGAACAAAAAATCGACGAACAAAAGAATAGTCTAGAACAAAAACTGGAAGAACAAAATAACGTTCTACACCAAAAGTTCGAAGAAATCGATAACAAATTTGATAGAATAGAGAAGAATGTTGGCGAAAAATTCGAGGAAATGGACAGCAAAGTTCAGCAACTGGCAAAAGAGCTCGACACAGTGCGAAAACAGAAACTGCGAGAATGTTCTTTAAGCGGTCCAAGGAGAAAAGATTTGAAGCCTCCCTCATTCGACGGCCAGACCTCATGGTCTACTTATAAGAAGCAGTTTGAAATGGCTGCCTGTGCAAACGACTGGGACAATGAGGAAAAGTGCTTTGCCCTAACAATGGCCTTGCACGGTCCTGCAGCAGAATTGTTGCAAACAGTAGATATCGAAAAGCACAAAGATTATGTGACTTTAGTACAGGCTATCGAGAAACGGTTTGGGGATAGCCACATGCAGGAGGTCTACAAGGTCCAATTGCAAAGCCGAACGCAGCAACGAGGAGAAACACTTCAGCAGCTCCAAGCAGACGTGAGTAGACTGGCACATCTGTCATACCCCACCGCAGGCCAGGAAATTATCGACGAAATGGCAAAAGATGCATTTATCAGGGGAATTGCAGATTCGAAGCTACAGTCAGCAGTAAGGATGGCCGGGAAAAGAACCCTTGCTGAAGCACTTGCCTTCGCTCTGGCGATGGAAGCAGCCAATCAGGCTTCCAGGGGAACACATTTCGTCAGGGAAGTAGCATCTGTCGAATGCTCCTGCACAAGAATTAGTGCCGAGGAACGAGATACTCGACGGGATAGACGAATAATGCGCTGCTGGAATTGCAATAAAATAGGACACCTTCAAAGGCAGTGTAAAGAACCGGTGCGACGAAAAGACTGCCCTCACTGTGGTGACAAGCAAATAGATGATGAAACCCGCAGAAACAGCTATCAAGAAGCCGGTCGACCTTCCCGAAATCATCAGTCGGGAAATGCTTAAGCACCAACTTCGCGGGGCAGAAGTTGGTAGCAGGAGTCGACGGCCCCAGGACCATCACCCAAGTCTCGCTGGCAAAACGATGCAGCGAGAGCCTTCTAGTAGAAGTAGTCAGTGGAAAAGAAAAATGGATGGCAACAATAGACACCGGTGCCACGGCCTCAATCATCAGGAGGAATCTTGTGCAGAAGTCTTGGCTGCATAACACTAGCAGCTGCAGCTTGCGAACAGCTACAGGAGCAACGATTAAGGTATATGGTGAAGTCCGCATAAAAATCCAACTGGCCGGAATAACATTCACTCACGCGTTTCTGGTAGCTGACATATGTGACGAGTGCATCATTGGTACAGACTTCATGAGAGAACATGGACTTGTAGTCGACTTGGGGGCACAAACCCTGAAATACGGAAACATGGAGATACCAATGATATACGGAAACGCCAATACCACAGTCTCAAATGTCGTTATCTGCAGCAACCAGAGTCTAGAGCCTTCGTCAGAAGCAATTTTGTGGGCAGAAGTGGAAGGTGGTCCTGGTAGCCACCGATTATATTTGATGGAGCCAGAAAAGAAAAGAGACTTCATGGTGGGAAAGACCTTAGTGGAGCCAAAGAACAACATGGTCCCTGTAAGGATTCTAAATCCAAAGACATTCAGTGTAAAGGTGAAAAAGGGGGAGATAGTGGGAAAATGTGTACCTGTTGAGGCTATATCGACTACAACGGAAAAAAAGGGTGCAAAACCGATCACAACAGTTCAGAGCATAAAAATCAAGAACAAAATTCTCAGCCTCTGTAATCTGGACGAAGATCAGCGAATCCTGGCAGAAAAACTAATCGGTGAGTACGCTGATATATTTGCTACACAAGACGGAGAATATGGACGTACGCATATTGTTCAACACCACATTGACACCGGAGACGCTCGACCAATCCGTCAACCTGCAAGGCGTCTTCCATTGGCAAAGCAAACAGAAGTTGCCGAAATGATGTCGAAGATGAAAGCTGAGGGAGTGATTGAAGAATCGCAAAGTCCGTGGGCATCTCCAGTGGTCCTCGTGAAGAAGAAAGATGGCAGCATGAGATTTTGTGTAGACTACCGACGTCTCAATGATGTCACTAAAAAGGACAGCTACCCACTTCCGAGAATCGATGACACTTTGGATATGCTTTCTGGAGCGAAATGGTTTTCAACACTTGACTTGAAGAGCGGTTACTGGCAGGTAGAGATAAATCGTGCGGATCGTGAGAAAACTGCCTTCACTACAGGAAGCGGTCTTTGGCAGTTTGCAGTGATGCCGTTTGGACTGTGCAACGCTCCGGCCACCTTCGAGCGACTAATGGAACGAACATTGCAAGGACTCACCTGGAAAACCTGCCTAGTATATTTGGACGACGTTATCGTCATAGGTAAGACGTACGAGAAGCACCGCGAAAATCTAAAAGAAGTGTTTGAGAGGCTACGAAGTGCTCATTTAAAGCTCAACCCGGAAAAGTGTGCCTTGTTTCGTCCGGAAGTAAAATATCTGGGTCACATTATATCAGCGGAAGGAGTAAGAACGGATCCTGACAAAATCGAAGCCGTGAAAAGTTGGCCTTCTCCAAAAGATAAACACCAACTGAGAAGCTTCTTGGGCCTCGCCACGTATTACAGAAGGTTCGTAAAGGATTTTGCTGTCATTGCAAAGAGCCTGCATCAACTTACGGAAAAAGGCCGACAGTTCAGGTGGTCTGGAGAATGCGAAAAAGCATTTCAAGAACTGAAGCGACAGCTGTGCAATGCCCCCATCTTGGGTTACCCGACGCCCGGAAAAATGTTCATCGTGGACGCAGACGCTAGCAATGTTGGGGTCGGAGCTGTGATCTCCCAAGTCCATGACGGTCAAGAGAAAGTGGTCGCATATTACAGCAAAGTACTCTCCAGACCTGAACGGAACTACTGTGTAACCCGGCGCGAGCTTCTGGCTTTAATTCTGGCTACGAAGCAGTTCCATAAGTACCTCTACGGACAAAAGTTCATTCTCCGGACAGACCACGCAGCTCTGAAATGGCTACTCCAATTTAAGAACCCTGAATGCCAAGTTGCAAGATGGATCGAGCAGTTGCAGGGTTACGACTTTGAAGTGCAACACCGCAAGGGAACACTCCACTCAAATGCTGATGCTCTCTCTCGTCGACCATGCGGAGTAAAATGCGAACACTGCAATCGTAAAGAAGCAAAAGAACAGGCAGCTATCCAAATGATCAGGACTGAGCCAATAGAGGGTTGGAGTATAGACGAAATCCGTTCCTCCCAACAGGCAGACAATGACATCGAACCAATATTGGCCTGGAAAGAACACGAGGAAAGACCAAGCTGGCAGCAGATATCAGATCGGAGCCAAACTCTGAAGGCATACTGGGCACAGTGGGACTCGCTTTTTGTGCAAGATGGATTGCTGAAGAGAAAATGGGAAAGTGCAGATGGGACAACATCTCGTATGCAGCTAATTGTGCCACGGTCCAGAGTCAACCAAGTGCTCCATGAAATACATGACGGAATCTCAGGAGGCCATTTGGGAATAAACAAGACGTTGGAAAAGGTAAGGGAACGTTTCTATTGGCTAAGCGCTAAACAAGATGTCGATAATTGGTGCAAAAAGTGCATAAGATGTGCGGCTACCAAGGGCCCAAAAGTAAAGCCACATGGACAAATGCAACAATACAATGTCGGAGCACCTTTCGAACGAATAGCCATCGACATCGCTGGGCCGTTTCCCGAAACCTTTAATGGAAACCGATATACTCTCGTAGTCATGGATTACTTCAGTAAGTGGCCGGAAGTGTTTGCCATCCCAAATCAAGAGGCTAAGACCGTAGCCGAACAGATAGTCAACAACTGGGTGAGCAGGTTTGGGGTCCCAATGGAGCTGCACTCTGATCAAGGGCGAAACTTTGAATCAAAAGTCTTCCAGGAAATATGCCAATATTTGGGAATAAGAAAGACAAGGACAACGCCACTACACCCTCAATCTGATGGAATGGTCGAGCGATTCAATCGGACCTTGAATGAGCATCTATCTAAGGTTGTCAGCAACTGCCAGCGGGATTGGGATCGACACATACCCCTCTTCTTAATGGCCTACCGAAACGCGGTCCATAGCTCAACAGGGCACACACCATCCGAGATCTTATTTGGTCAAACAATTCGGTTGCCAAGTGAAGCAAAATTCGGATCCCCACCGACGGAGCCCAAAGAGGTGAACGAGTATATAGGGCAGTTTTTGCGCATCTCTTTGTCGAAATCAAAGAAATATTTTGGCAACTCGCAGTAGATGTTTTCAAACCCAGACATTGCATCCCGTATTCTACAGCGAACACGATTCCATATTTGGCCGTTGACCTGTAGGGCTTAAGCCCTACATTAGCGATTCGTTGGAACTTTCCAAGACGCATTTCAGCGTAAGAATGTGAGGATTTTATGCGCAACATTTAGCAGGAATAGGTTTTGATGTTTTACAAAACGTAGGTTCGCCTTGTTTGTAGATGGATCATATTCATTACAGAGTCATTAACATGCTATTCTGTCTATCTACCCATATTCTGTCTATAATTTAGTAAAAGCACCATACCGAAACATCACATGCTAGTTTAGCTAGTTTAGAGCTGAGGCTGCCGGGTTTGTTATTTTTCAACTCCAACGAATAAATATGTACGCTAACCTCTTCCATACTATCATAAATGACTATTTTTTGTATACTGCTACGTAAATATAACTACAATTCAGTGCGCATCGGTGACTAGGTTTGGTTCACTATTTCGAAGACCCCCCATTCCGGCCTTAAAGCAACTGCTTGGCCTTTCTATTGAATTGTTGGATGAAGTTCCTTTCGTTTGCAGAATTATTTTCTTCAGCCCCAATACTTTTTCTGCTCTCCCCCTGTTTTACACCGTAGCTTATTAAAATATGCATCTTACATCTTTTCTCTATTTGCAGGAATTATCATATCCCAGGCATCTTTTGCTGGTTGGATGATAACCTAAAGTAGATTTGGGTATATCTTTGATTCTGTTACAATACTGAACCCATTAGGTGAATTTAACAGTCAAAGGTGAATGCAAGGGAAAGTCTCTAACTTGGCTACCCTCTGTACTCTATGGCTATTTTAGGCGTGCTAGATCGTTGAACACTAAGTCTCCATATGTTGTCTTTTTTTCCTTGATCAGCAGGACTCAAAATTTTAATGGAGCTAGCCAAATTGCTTTGTTTATCTTTGATTTTGTAAACCTAACTCTGATTACCATAGTGCTACTAGCTGCTAAAATGTCAGCTAGTCGCAAACCGCGTCTGCTGCCGTTTCGTAGAGGGTATACCAACTGATACCCCAAAGATATGTCATTATTTTCCATGCAGGATTCGTAGGCTCTATCTAGAAGGTCCTACATTTCAGTATTCTATCATCTTTAGCCTCACCGTAGGGGCATGTGCACGTATTGAATGTGCACATTATTTAATTTAAAGTTTTCCGTTACACTTCTTTTTATATTTTCTTTAAATAAAGTTTATTTTCTTAGATTTGCCGTTTTTGCCTTGGGCTCATCGGCATATCCAAATTTTGGTGCTTTTGGTCAATATATGGATAATATGCTAGCTGAATTGGGAGGTGAAAGAATACTACAAATATCATATGGTGATGAGATTTGCGGTCAAGAACAATCGTTTAGAAATTGGGCTCCGAAAATTTATAAGGTATTAGAGAAATGTTTAAAATAAAAAAGGGTATTGCTTTTTTGGCTTTTAATTTAACAGATCAATGAATTTTTCTTTTTAAGGTCGCTTGTGACATTTTTTGCTTGGATACAGATGATGGTATTTCAGATGAGTGCTTCCTATCTCAAAACAATTCACTTACACTGAACACTGTGCGCATAGTACCAACTGATTATAAAATAAAACTGAAAGAACTATTAAGTAAATGCTATAACAAGAAAGTTATGAAGTGTTTCCTCCAGGCTTCACCCATGAACTTAACTAATTGTAACGCTGATGATAAAACCACAATTTTATTGAGAATACATTCTTCAGAGGTACATTATGAGCCTGGGGATCACCTGGGCATATTCCCAGTAAATAACAAAGACATTGTTGAAGGCGTTCTAAAGCGCCTTTCTGGTTTAAGTTATCCAGATCAAGAAATTCAACTTCAAGTTCTTACTGAAAAACAGATGCCAAATTGTACTATAAAGAGCTGGGAGCCTTATGAAAAAATGCCAATTGCATCAGTTCGAACATTATTATTGCGTTTTTTCGACATTACAACCCCTCCTTCTCGACAGCTACTCACATTTTTATCCGGTTTTTGTACAGAGAAGAAAGATAAAGATCGTATTTTAAAGTTGGTTAATGACTCATCTGCTTTTGAAGACTGGAAGCATTGGAAACTACCTCATCTTTTAGAAGTAATGCAAGAGTTCCCCTCTTGTAGACCACCTGCAGCTTTGCTTTTACTAAATCTCTTACCTTTGCAACCAAGATTTTATTCCATATCTTCTTCGCAAAAAAAATTCCAAGATGAAATTCATATAACGGTGACAGTGGTTAAATACAAGTCCAAAAATGGAACTGGTCCAGAACGTTTTGGAGTTTGTTCAAATTACTTACATAAGCTTCAAAAAAACGATGAAATTCATATATTTGTTCGAAGCTCACCAAGTTTTCACTTACCTTCTACAATTGATACTCCATTAATATTAATTGGACCTGGAACCGGAATTGCTCCTTTTCGTTCGTTTTGGCAACATTTAGAAATACTACATGACAACACAATAACCAGAAAATCCAGTGTTTGGCTGTTTTTCGGATGTCGCAGCATGAAGTACGATTTGTATTTAGATGAGAAAAACTATCTATTGGAGAAGAAAGTGCTTACTAAAGTATTTCTTGCACTTTCAAGAGAACCGAATGTACCGAAGGTATCAACATGGAAGACAAAACAATCATAACCTATTCTTATTGATATTTTTTCCTTTTAACTTAGACTTATGTTCAAGATCTAATTAAACAGGAATTTGAAAAACTTTATGCACTTATTACGAAAGAGAAAGCCCATATATATGTTTGTGGTGATGTTACTATGGCCGAAGATGTTTACCAAACTATAAGGTAATGAATGAAAACAATATTTTCATTTTATTTTTTAAGTATTTAAATATATCTTCTTCAGGAAATGTATCGCTAGCATTGAAAATAATTCGGAAAATGAAGCCGAGAAAATGCTGTTGTCCTTAAAGGTATTTGAATACTTTTAAATATACATATAGTATTGTTGCACATGAGTCAACGTTATTATTTCACACCGGAGTGTAAGTCAGTATTAACATCAACGAAACGCTAAAACACACTTTGTAGTATCATGCACAGTCCCAGAATAATTTTCATTCAAAAATATTGATACAATGCATAAAAAAGCAAAGGCCACGTCATACAGGAGAAAAATAAGCATTGTCCATGCTTGTCAGTTTGACTTTTGTTTTATTACTGTCTTTTTTTTAGGTTATTTAGTTAGTTTGTTTTATTGTGCGGCGTGTAGCAAATGCGTAATTTTTGAAAATACCCTCAGAAGAAGAAGGTAAGGATAATCCGGAGCAACCTACCAAAAAACGTAAACTTTACGGTCGATTGTAGGGCGTTAATAAGAAGTCTAATCTTGTGAGTCGTAAAAGTGGTCAAAATTGTAATTGCAGGAGATACAAGTGTTTTGAAGCTATTAATGAGGAGCAGAGGACTAAAATTCATTTCAACCTATTGCCATCTGGGGATGCACAAAACCTTTCTCTAAGTGGTCTAATAAGTGTTTTGGAAATTCAAAGAAGACGTCCTAGAAAAGACGAGTCTGAAGCTAAGTTACATACAGCAAATTACGCCTAAAGAGTGAGACTTGTAGACGAAACCCAGCAGCTCGATGTGCCAGTGTGTTCTTCAGCATTTATTGCTATGCATGGACTAACAAGGCAAAGAATATGCACAATAAAAAAAATCTTTACTCATAATAGGTACAGGCCCAACTGACATGCGAGGAAAACATAGCAATCGTCCTAAAGAACTGAGTCTAGTGCTTAAAACTAAAGTCATAGATCACATAACGTCATTTCGTGGGAGTAAAAGTCAGTTCAGTTCAGTTTTTATGCATTTTTATTTTTTAACTTAAGTTACTCTTATATGCTAAACAAAAAAACGCTTAAAAATTAGCTTAAATTACTTAAAAATAATCTTATTCTAACTTAATGGCCCCATGCGGGCACTCTAAGATAAACCTAACACTTAAACTATGTCTTTCGACGAATCTTACAGTCTACTTTTATTTCTATTTTAACATTAATTAATACTAAAACTAAGAAAATAAATTTTAATCAAAAACTTAGTATATGGACATTTTTTAATTTCTTATAAAACTTAAAACTAAAAGCCTACAAACTACCTAAAAATAAATCTTAATCTATTTAACCTACTTACATCTAACACAAACATAGACATACATAAATATATATATACATAATATGTATATACATAATATATAAATACATGCATATATATATTTTTGTTTTTGGTTTTTATATATTTTTTTTCTTAAAACTAACTTAATCCTACCTAAAACTAAGGGAGTAAAAGTCATTACAGCTTACATAACAGCTCAAAAGTTTATCTACCACAGGAGTTGAATGTCAAAAAAATGTATGAAATGTTCGAAGACAAGAATCAACTATCTTACGAATCATATCGATCTACCGCCCTGAGCAAGAAGATCCCGGAATGTGTTCAGAAAATTAAAAATACAAGTTTATTCATCTAAATCTATATTGTCCCCTTCAAAGTAATCCCCATCGACTGCAACTCATTTATGCCAGCGATTGATCCAATCCCCGAAATAATGTTTATATTCGGTTTTCGGTATGTCCATAATGCTTCCTGCGATTTTTCCATTAATTCCTCTCGGCTGCTGAAACGCGTTCCCCATAGTGGTTTTTTAACTCGATTGAACAGAAAGAAGTCACAGGGACTTGTTGCATTTTCGTCAAAAAATTACGAATAATGATGGCACTGTGCGACGGTGTGTTATCATGGTGCAAAATCCACGTGTTTTCTGCCCACAATTCTGGTCTCTTTCGGCGAATTGCTTCACGCAAACGTCTCATAAGGCACAAATAATACTCTTTTTTTACTGTCTGGCCTTCTGGCAAAAATTCATGATGCACTACACCGTTGTAGTCCATGACAACCGTGAGCATTGCCTTCTTTTTTTGGTCTCTGAATGTGGGATCGGATTCAGCCTCGCAAATAATCTCTTTTGCGACATCAACACGGTCTATTTTTTGCATGGAATTGAGGTCTTTTGGCACCAACCTTGCTGCTACACGACGGAAACCCAAATCATTAACCAAAATGTCTTGGACGGATCCATAGGCAATGTTCAAGTCCTCCGCTATTTCTCTGGTGGTTAATTTACGGTTATTGACCAACATTTCTTTTACTCTATCAATGTTTTCGTCGGTTTTCGATGTCGATGATCTGCCGCTGCGTTCATCATCTTCGATTGATTCACGACCACTTTCGGACCGCTCGTGCCACTGGTAAACGACCGTTTTCTTTAGAGAATCGTTGCCGAAACACTTTTCAACATTTCCAACGTTCGCGCACCATTAAATCCATTTTTTACGCAAAATTTAATACAAGTTCGTTGTTGTAAATTTAAATCCATTTCTAAAATTGTAAAAAATCGCCAACACACACTGAGATAGATGTACTCTTGGCTACGTAACTTTTGCAAATGTCAAGCTATGACGCTAAGATTTACCGGGAATGTCAACAACAGATTTACCAACTTAACAAAAAAAAAACAGAACTCAAATCGAAATAATGGGAGCGCCACACGGTGGGAACTTTTTGATCAAGGTGGTATATTCGTAAATCATTTTAACATAGGATTTGGATATCCAAGAAGTGATACATGCAGTACTTGTGACGAATTTCTGGCTAAGACAAAGGCTGTCAAATTAAATCTGAAGAATGCTTCTGAGTCTGAAAAAGATGACATTGAAAAAGAAATATAAAAGTTAGAAAATGAGAACAAGTTACATAAATTGAAGTCTAATATTTTCTATAAACGAAAAAGAGAAGCTAGGATTCCATCTCCGTCATCTTCTACAAGGGAAGCTATTGCGATGGACTTTCAAAAAAACTTATGTAATAAAAGAATCTTTTTAACATCCATGAACTATCTACATCAAAATCATATTTCTTCAGATGAAGTGTGTTCATTTCTCCATCACTATATATTTAATATGCTTGATAAAAATACTCGCGAGCTGGTGATATTCTGTGATTCCTGTGGAGGCCAAAATAAGAACTACAGTGTGTTTCATTTTATGCACTATATTGTACACAGTGCAAAACGCTTGGATGTAATAAAAATCATATTTCCCATTCGCGGACACTCATATTTGGAATGCGACAGAAATATGGGTTGCATAAACCAGAAATTGCCTTGTGAAACGCCTGAAGAGTGGGTAAAAGTGATTTCTGTCACCAATATATTTGAGGACATGTCCTTTTTTTTTCTACCCATAAGATAAATCAGGGTTGAAAAGGATCATCCAAGATTAATTTTTCATCGAGAACATTACAATGCCTCTTGGACATCAGCTGTTCTCATGGCACCTAAAAACAAGACTAAAGCCGTAATGACTCTCACGGTATGGTGACTCTGAGTTTTTAATGCCAGAACAATCATATAACAAGAGACTTCCAATTTCAAAGGCAACATTTCTGGATATACCAGCTCTGTCAAAGTTTTGTTGACCAAAACTAAGCAATACTTCTCAAGGATAAAATATAATGATTAAATAATTTATGATGAAGTAATTAATTTAATTATTAAATCATATATGACCAATATATTTCCTTTATAAATAAACATATATTTCTTTTATTTCAAGACTTATTTACTTTATTTCAAAGCATCAACAGATTAATTTAGCAATTTCTAAGTTCATTGCCTTTGTGATATTGCATGTTTTTCCTCTGTTTTTTAAGGACATTGCATATATGTATGTATTTTGCATGTATTTTCTGACTTGGTTCAGTTTTCTTCCGCTAACTTAATAAACATAAAAAGAAAAGGTTTTTTTGTACTACACACCTAAACCAAATATATTTTATATAAAAATTAATATATTTTACGGATCAAAAGATTAATCTGCGATTCTCTCAGTTCATTGTTTTTGTGACATTCCATGGTTTTCCCCTGTGCCCTTCACATTATACCAGAGTGCACGTATTTTAGTTATTGTTTTATATGTTAATAGATCAACGTTGACGTGAACATCACGATGCGGGTTGATTGTTTTTGCCGGGATTTTGGCCCAGTACTTCCTTTACCGTTTACGAACTTCGCTTCGATTCACGACTGATGTGTAAATCAAAGACCAAATTAAGTAATAAAAGATTTTTATTATACTACTCATACAACTTATAACGATCGAGACGGTGTATGGAAAAGAACTCTATCTAATTTTGGTGTGCACACCTATTTATAGCTTAATTAAGTTTACTCAGCATATTATGTGCTCACAATTCGCTATTGTTTTGTAGTACTGCAGTCGTCTCCAATATCTCCAATGCATGTACAGTTGAATCGTGGGAAACCGATGTGCTATTGATTGTGGCATCGGCATATTTGAATATCGAACTTTAACGATTAAAAGCAGGCTTACTTTGTTTCTTTTTGTTGTAATAGTTCTTCTTAATTCAAACTCGCTTACTGTCTCGTACAATAATAATTGAAGCACGATTTACAATAACCTGAAAAGCTTTAGTCATACAAGCAACAAGATGTATGTTATGTAGATAATATTGTACTCTCAAATCTTCTGATGTTTCAAAAAAAAAGTTCTTCCTCGGTTAGAAAAAACAAGAAAAAAACCTTTTAAATAATCAAAACCGAATTTATTTTCATTTGTCTTGCTTGCATTATTTTAGGCCGAGAGAAATTTTCACTTTTGTAAAAAATTAGTTCTGATCAATCAGCGAGAAATTAATTTCATTGATAGGAAATTTAATTACAAAAATTTGTTTATACAATTTAAAAACTTAATTTCGGATTTGTCGAAAAAAAATTTTATTCTTTATTTCTCCAATCTAATCTAACACTTTTAACTTACTGACTAATGGTGCCCACTTGGCACTCCCTTAAATTACTTTTTACTTTGCTATCTCAGCTTTATTTTTTATGTTGCGCGTGTGACTTTTCCGATATTTGACACTTCCTTTGCAACTTTGTTGCAACCATTGACTTGCCGTTATCGTGAAAAGTGTGGGAAAACATTGTATTTGACTCTAAAAGGGAAATGAAAACATGGATCGGGTATCGGAATTTGTGGGGTACATAACCTCTCCCCCGTTAGTCTGAAAATTCTCCTGAATTTTTATATTTTTGGGAATTTGGTTCTTAATTACAAGTTTCAGTTTTTTATTGCTTCTAGTAATGGTTATTATTAAAATGCTGATTATGATCATGATTATTAATAAAGTTGAGATAGCGATGTAATTAACATTTTTATGAAATCTTAATATTTTAATATTTTCTAAGTTTACAAACGTTTTTAACATAATTTCCTTAAAGTCTAGCTTCCTAGTAAAATTGATTTTTTCTTCTTCATTGTAGAAGAATCTGTCCACAAATTGTATATTTTTATTGCCAAACGTTTGACTAAGTATTTCTATTGAGCAATTATTGATTACAATTAAATAGTTTCCACTTAATTTTATGTTTCGATCATCGCAATGGTTTATAATTGTTTCGTTATTCATGTTTTTACACAGTATAGTATATTCATCTAGTGATACAATTTCCATTAATTTATTTTCTTTCATTTCACAGTTTTGTTTTGTAATACAATTGTTTATTGGTATTAAATCTTTTTCATATAAAATTTTATTGTCGTATTGATATTTAGTTCGATTAATTTCTACAACATATTGGTCTTCAATTATTATTTCCTGATATCTTTCTGTGGGTACTGCTGTGATAAGCTTAAAATCCACTAGTTTATAAGTATGTGGTATTTTAATTGCAATGATTAATTTCCCTGTGCTATATTTTAACAAACCTATTCTTATATTCTTTAACTTATATAAATCTAGTTCTGTCTCGGTTATTTCTGTCGCCGTCATCAGACTTGGGTGGACAAGTCCTTGTTTAACTAGAGCAATACTATCTATTATTTGATTTAATTTATCTTCTAAAATTCCTAGTTTCAAGGTTTGGTCGATTTTGAGCTGTTGTCGAATAATCCGCTTTTCGTTATCTGTAAGTTCTTCATATGTCTGGATTAATTGGTTCCTATCTATTTCTATGATGCTCTTAAGGTCACTGTGTCATGAAAATGGGAATTGATTTCGATTTGTTTATTTAGGTTAAAAACTGCATTGCTGTCATTTTCTTCTATATTTCTCATATGTTCTGTTATGTCCTGTCTGTCATTATCGTCCATATTTCCAAATAGCCACTTTTGTGCTGTACCTATTAGGTTTATAAGTCCTCTTTTTTGTCTTGTCTTTCCGGGTTCTATTGCTTTTAGTTTTGCTTCAATGTTGGTTACTAATTTTCTAATTGTCACGTCGTCTGCTATTTGTAGTGTCCTTAAACTTTCTGTTATCATATTCAGGGTTCGTTGAAATTCGTTAGTAACAATTATGTGAAGTATTGTTTTTGTATCTTTTATTATTTCTGTTTGTCCCATGTTGATTAAAGCGTATCCGTTGTCAGTTGTTAGTGGGGTTATTTGTAGTGTAGCTATTGCTGGTTGTGTCACTAGTAAGGTCAGTATTAGATATGTAAATGTCGTCATCTGCAAATTTACGTGGTGGCTTAATATTTATTGGGTGCTCTTTATCCATTTTCTTAAGTCTATACCTAGGTTCATTTTTGTAATAGTTTCTCCTATAATTCTTAACTGGTACTATTTTCCTATTCTCTCTATATTCTTGCCTATCTTGGTTTAGTTTATTAATGTATATTTCTTTTTTCAGTTTTATCCTATTAGCAAGTGTTGCAAAGTCAGCAAACATTGCTTCTTCTGGGGTCATTTCTATTGTTGAGTGATACCTATTGTTATAGTTATTGACTGCCCTATGGACTTTTTGAACTAGTGTTAAGTCTTCGTTTCTAATTGTTACTAATTTCTCTTGGAGGGTCGAATGAAATCTTTCGATATCACTATTTCCCGTGTGTGTGTTTGCTTTGGTTAGGTGTAAATCAACCTGTTGTTCGGTTAAAAATGCTTTGAAGTTTTCGGATCTAAATTCATTGTCCGTTATTAATTTTTTAGGTTTACCGAACTTCGAAAAGTGTTCTTCTAAAGTTTCAATTTTCTTAATCCAATTTCTATTGGCTAAAAAATAGACATATGCTTTTTTTGTTAATTTATCTATTAAGGTTAAAAATGATTGTTTCATGAAGTAATAGATGTCCATATGTAAAATTTCGTTTGGCCTAGATGGTGTTTCGCTAATTTCAAATTTAGGTTTATTCGGTTTCCTTTCATACTTGACTTCTAGACATGTCTTGCAGTTATTAATTATTTTTGTTATTTCTTTTACTAATTTCGGATAATAGATTTTATTCTTCAGGCTGTGGTATGTTTCAACGATACCGCTATGTAAGCTTTCTTTTGTGTGGTAAATTGAAATTTGTTTCTGAACTTCTTCCAAAGTCTCTATTTCCCTAGCCCTCAGAGTTGCCTTTACGAATTTAATTTTCTTGTCATGACTAAAAAGTTCAATTAAAAGTTGTTGTATCTTATTAAACTCATGATCAGATAGTTCAGTGTATATTCCCATAACACCTGGTTTAATGTATCTCCGCAATAAATCGGTCCAATAACCTATTTCTCTAGTCATGTCTACGTAAATAATTCTTCTATTGTGTACCACTTCTATTTCTGTGTTAGTGTCGTTAGTGAGTATTAATTGTGTTTTATAAATATTTACTATTGTTTCTTTTATTGAGATATGATCTAACTGTTGTTCATCTTGTGAATGAACTGTGGCATCTTCTGAAATATCTATTTGATCGTTAAAATTAGCTTTGTTGTTAATCTCCGGAATTCGGCTTAGAAAGTCCGCTATTTTGTTTTCTTTTCCCTTCAGATATTCGATGTCAAATTGGTACTCTTGAAGTTTTAGTAACCACCGTTGGTTTCTTTGGCTAAATTCCTTTCCGGTATATTTTTTATTTAAGTATTTTATGGGCATATGGTCAGTTACTATTTTAAATCTCTTACCCCATAGATATGGCCTAAAATAATTAACGGCTCAAACAATCGCCAAGAATTCTTTGTCAGTGACAGAGTAATTCTTTTCGTGATCGTTCAGAGATCGTGAGGCATAACACACTGGTTGTCCTTCTTGCATTAGGACTGCCCCGATCGCGTAATTACTTGCATCAGTATTTACTACAAATGTTTTATTAAAATTTGGAAGTTTCAGAATTGGGTGCTTAATAATATTCATTTTTAGGGTTTCGAATGCCTGGATATATTCGGGATCGTTTACGTTTATAGTTTTATCTTTCTTTAAATACTTTATCATTGGACTAGCTATTTTAGCATAGTCCTTTACAAATTTGCGGTAGAAGCCAGTCACTCCCAAAAAGCCTTTTAATTGCTTTTCTGATTTCGGTAATGGATATTCTTGGATACATTTTACTTTAACTGGATTCGGTTTCATGCCTTCAGCTGTTAAGACATGTCCCAGGAATTCCGTATTTTTCTTCATGAAAGAGCATTTGTCGAATTGCACTTTGAGATTGTGTTCAGCCAATCTCTGAAATATTAATTTTAACGAATTAATATGTTCCTGTAAGCTGGTTGAAAAAACCAGTATGTCATCTAAATAGACGACGCAGATCTTGTTAATATATTCCCTAAGAATCTCATTCATCAACCTTTGAAAGGTTGCTGGAGCATTCTTAAGGCCAAATGGCATTCTGACGAATTCGTACAACCCGTTTGGTGTGACGAAAGCTGTTTTATGAATGTCATTGGGATGCATCTTTATCTGATGGTATCCCTTAGCCAGATCTAACGAAGAAAAATAATGAGCTCTTCCCAATTTATCCAATATACCGTTTATATTGGGAATGGGATATTTATCATCGATCGTAATTTCGTTTAATTTTCTATAATCTACACATATTCGAAATTTCTGTTGTCCCGAGGTATCTAATTTTTTTGCTACTACAACTATAGGTGACGCGTATCTACTATTCGATTTCCTAATTATACCCTGTTCTTCCATTTCATGTAGTTGCCGTCTCACTTCTTCGTCATGTTTAGGTGGTAGTCTATATAATTTCGAGTTAATCTGTTGGTCGGTCGTAGTCCGTATTTCATGCATTATAGAATCGGTATTTGTCAATTGGTCTCATTCCTGATAAATAAGATTTGTGTATTGATCTAAAAGCGTTTTTATTTGTTGAAATTCCTCTTTATTTAAGTGACTTAAGTCAAGCTCTTTTTTACAAGAGTTAAGTTCGAAACAATCAAGAGTTGTTTCGTTTTCTATTGAATAGATCGGTAATAATGATCCATTCTTTAGAATAATTGTTTTCTCATTAAAATCATTCGTCTTAACGATTTTGCTCAAGAGGTCCATACCTACTAATAAATCATAAGGCTTGTCTCCTAAATCTCTTCTATACCACCGTGTGGCTCCTCTTTGATTGTAATTGAATTCCGTTGGTATGCTTGTGATTATTCTCTCAATTACTTCAGTAGTTACACTATTGATAGTTTGGAGTTTAAGTTTTACCTTTTCAAAAATATTAAATTTACTACAATCTACTCTACTAGAATTAACTATGCTCATAGTTGAGCCTGTGTCAACCAGAGCTTTGTATTGTTTATTGTCAATTGTCAAGTTTGTAAAGATTTTGTTTCCGAGGCCTAACTGAGAAAAAACTCTGGTTCGATGTTATGAACCTCCTCGTTGATTTGTTTACCCTGTTGCTCTTCTACGCTATCGTTATATGATATTTGTCCTACTTCCATAGGTTGCAAGTTTTGTTGCGCATTTCTGAATTGACCTGAACTATTAAAAATTTGTTGTCTATTCTGTCCTGTATTTAGATTTGGCCTATCATTGTTTTGCCTACGCTGTCCTGAATTGTTTTGTGGTGTTTCGGAAGTACGTTGCCTATATTGTCCTGAGTTATCCTTATAATTATTTGAATTTCTAGTTTGATTATTTAGATTGGGGTTATTACTTCTGTTGTTTTGGGTTGGGTTACTAGTGTCGTGTCTGTTGTTATTTTTATGATTTTGTGTTGGACGCCTATCGTCTACTACGAATTTCCTATCTAGATTATTATAATCAAAGCCAATATAAGAATATAATATTTCTTTTATCTCATGTAATATGAATTTATCTCTTATATCACGGGATAAATTACCCGCTACAAGCTGTTTAATCTTATCTACTAGCACCGTGTAAAAGCAGTTTTTAGTTTCTACAGACTTAGTTTCATATGTTTCAAATGTGTTCACTTCTTTTATTATTTTTTCCACTTGTTGATTTCAATCAGAAATAGAACTTACCCTAAGATTACTGATTCTTCTTTAGATTTCCTTGTAACTAACGGTTGGTCTGAAATGCTGTTTCAATAGTAATTTTGCTTCTTCCCATCCTTCTGGTTGGTTGTTGATCAATAATTCCTTGGCTGGTCCTTGAATTTTCGTATTGAAGATAGCCTGCCATAGCTCTTGTCTGGTGTTATTATCTACACTGTCTAGATGAATTTGCACTACGGTAAGAAACTGGGTTAACCCTTCCTGGTCACCACTGTATTCCTTGATGTAAGCATCTCTTTCATAATCCCCACAGCTCGGCTTTGGGCTGGATTCCTGCTAGCTAAAGCTTCCAAAGCTATCGTAAGTCTTTCTACTAACACTGCCTCCATTTCTCTTTTAATGACGTCTTTGAAAAACTGGGGGATTCTATCTTTACGATGAATGGTGAATGTTTGATGTTTTTTTTTTCTTTTGTTAAGTTTGAGTCAGCACCTGGTCTAGCTTATTTTTAGCTAACCTTTTAAATAATGTTAGATCACTGGGTCAATAAAGTTTCACTTAATATATCTGGTTTGAGGTTTATCTTTTCTGATTTTTAGAAACACTTCTTCCTCCGGTATACTATTTTATCTAATGTACTTTTAGAGGTTTTTATTTAACGGGTCCAATAGTAGAATATATTCTCACACTTGGTACACAGTTGCACGTATGCTCCTCCAAAAGTTTTTTTTTTTTCAGAGTCGAACTTTTGCCTTGATCTTGAGAGACACTTCTCACACTTTACGCGTTTTCGTTTCGCTCGTTCTCATATGGATTCAAACTGTTTATTTGAATCCTACCGACTGCGCCATTTAAAAACTTAATTTCGGATTTGTCGAAAAAAAAATTTATTCTTTATTTCTCCAATCTAATCTAACACTTTTAACTTACTGACTACTGGTGCCCACTTGGCACTCCCTTAAATTACTTTTTACTTTGCTATCTCAGCTTTATTTTTTATGTTGCGCGTGTGACTTTTCCGATACTTGACACTTCCTTTGCAACTTTGTTGCAACCATTGACTTGCCGTTATCGTGAAAAGTGTGGGAAAACATTGTATTTGACTCTAAAAGGGAAATGAAAACATGGATCGGGTATCGGAATTTGTGGGGTACATAACCTACATATGTGTATCGGAATCATTATTTTTTGTCTACAAATACCTATTCCTGCCATAAGTTCTGTTACACAATTCCCAGCGCTTATTGTTCAAAACTTCTTGTGGAAATAGAACCGTTAGCTTTTTTTTCAGAACACATGCACTGATCAGTGAAGAATACTAGCCAGTTTGGTTTTAGTTTGCAAACTATTAACATGAGGTGGGGGGTTAAAGAGAATCGAGTCGCGGTAATAGCGTTGCCTAAGTGCGAAAAGAGTGCTGGCTAAATTTTCGAGTTCCTAAAACCACTCGAGAATATTCGTTTATCGGGCTATTGCTCGTTTCAGCGAATTGTCTGGAGTAGAGGACAGGCCAAGAAGTGGTCGCCAGCGTGTCGGTCGACGAATGCGGTTGTAAAGGCAGTGCGTGAACGAATTCGCAGGAATCCACTTAAGAAGCAGAAGATCATGCAAAAGGAATGGGATATATGAACCAGATCCATGCCTAGGCTGTTTCGGGATGATCTGAATATGAAAGCCTATCGTCCGTCCACGGTTCATCTTCTAACTCCACAAATAAAAAAAATTATGCTGGAAAGATGCAAGCGACTTTTGCAGTGGCACGCGGACAATGACCATGAAAATATTCTGTTTACGGATGAGAAAATTTTTACCGTGGAAGAAGTTTTCAACAAACAAAATGACAAAATTTATGCCACTTCATGATGATGATTCAACGGAGACATCATCCTGCTTCCGTAATAGTTTGGTGGGGGGGGTCTCTTACCATGGTGTCACATTCCTACATTTCTGTGAAAAAGGCGTAAAAACTCGTGCAAAGGTTTACCAAGAAGATGTGCTAGAGGGTATTGTGAAGGGTTTGACCAATGCCCTTTTCAATGGATACGGATGGATCTTCCAACAGGACTCTGCTCCAGCACACAAAGCCAAAACCACGCAGGAGTGGCTCAGAAACAATATTCCTGGCTTTATAGCAGCAGAAGATTGGCCGTGGCGGAGTCCAGATCTAAATGCATTGGATTATAGTTTATGGTCAGAATTGGAGAACATGGCCTGCAAGACACCCCACAGAAATTTGGAAAGCCTTAAAACAGCATTAACCAGAGCAGCGTCCACGATCTCCATGGAAATCGTACGTGCCACTATAGTCCAATCGCCACACCATTTTGAAGCTTGTGTTAAAGCTAAAGGCAGTCATTTCGGGTGAATACTATTTTTTTTTAATAATCACAATTTTGTTTCTAGTAAATGAAACAATTTTGAATACAATGTGTTTACTGTTGCTTTTTTATAGTGTTTTAACATATATTTGTAACAGAACTTATGGCAGGACTAGGTATAATGCCAAATGTTCAATGTTCAAATAATACGAACAATACAGGGTGTTCCGGATAATGAATCGAAGACCTTAAGAAAAGACAAGATAAAGAGACCTTAAATATCTTGAGAAAAAATTCATATGAGTGGGGTCGGAAATGCAACCCCTCCGAGGTACAGATGTTTTAAGCAATCCTTATGCTACCCTGTTTATATTCCTATTGAAAATAACATATTTCAATTTTATCACAGATAATCAATCTATTTATTATCTGTGATTTTATGTGCATATGGTAATAAATGAGGTATTGTTGAACTCGTAATTGCGAGTATTTTAATTATTTCAAAATAATTTGTCAACAAAAATTAATGTGTCAACAGTTACTGAAGATCAAAAGTGATGTTATTTGTAGTATTTACAAAAAAAAAAACAGTCAAGTCATTTCATCTCAAGTCAGTAATTTTCAAGATACAACTCAACTTATTGGAACAGGTAAAATATTAAATTAAAATTTGTTAAAAATTTTAGGAAAAAAATACAAATATTGATTACACATTTTTATTTTTTTCATTGATACGATATCAATTGTTCAAAGTGTGAACCATTGCTTTGTATAGTATGCACACGAGAGCTCGTGTTTGAACGGCTCTAACAATGTACATTCTTTACAATTCTTCTCGGGTAGCTGCCTCCTCGCTCCAATGTTTTTATTCAAGTCATCCAATGTTTTTATTTCTGATGAGTAAATAAGATCGTTCATCCGTCCTCATACAAAAAAGTCCATTGGGGTCAAGTCGAGAGACTTTGAAATCCACAGAATGTGTTCAACCCGGCCTGTCCACGTATTTTTATACACTCTAACCGCATGGCCATAGTGATTGGGACGCCATCCGCTGGTACACAATGGCTGTTCTTTGTTGCAGTGATATATCACCTAATAGTTCTGGTAATTTGTTTCGCAAAAATTCCAAGTGGAAATTCGAATTAAACCTTGGAGGAAGCCGATAGGGTCCGACAAGTTGTGTTTCATAGAGTAGGGGTTGCTTTCTGCCTAGGTTACATACATACCTGTTTAAATTAATGATTGCAACTCTGGTGAATTGGGACTCATCCGGCCATAGAATCCGGACAATAAATTTGTCTTCCGCAAAGCGTGTTTCCAGAATGTAATAGCAGAACTTCAATCGCCTGTCTGAGTACCCGGGTTGTAGCTCCTGTACTTGTATATGATGGAATGCATGCATGCCTTTTGTATGTAGAGTTCTCCAGATATAAGTCCCACTTATCAGTCTCCCTCAACATGGAAAATGTTGTATTAAATGTCCTGCCATTTAGAGTAGTCCGATATTTTATTTCTGCTCGTTGCAGAAACCATATACATAAATCATGTTCTTGTGTTGAAAAGTCCATCATCGAGGATATTACGAATTAATCGTCAATATCTCGGTTAAAAACTACAAATTTTTTATGCAAATAATTTTGCATTCTTTTTACACTATATCATAAGAGATTTGGTTAATTTTTTCAGAAAAGGACCTGTAATTTTTTTTTTACCAAAAAAATGGGCGTTATCTACCCGAAGTGGTTCTCTTTTCCCCTTTTATGGTTCATGACATGAACCTTTTTTAAAAAAAATGTTAATGGGTCTACATTGCGCAATAATAAATTTATTTAACGTGAAAAAATGTCCAAAGCAGCTGTTAACTAGTTAATTGTATAGAAATGTTGTACAAAAATACCCCTTCTTTGAGTTTTATATTGTATGTAGTTTGCACAAGTGGGGTCGTATCTTGAAAATTTCTGACTTGAGATGAAATGACCTGACTTTTTTTTTGTTTGTAAACATCAGGTACACGATTCAAAGTTGCAAAAAGTTTTCACATTTTTATTATTTATTATTTTATTTTGTTTTATTATATTTTAATATTTATTTTAGGTCAACAATTAAAGTACACATAATTACGAGTTTAACGATACCACAGGGAAGCGTAAGGCTTTGATTAAAACCTCTGGACGTCAGAGTGTATGCATTTCCAAACTCACTCCCTCACGATTTTTTTCTCAAAATCTATCAAGTAAAATTATACCCTTTAAGTCTGAAAAATTTTTGTTTGTGAACGAAAAACACAACATGACATCTTAGATCATATGTTTTAGGAAGTGAAATATTAAAGTTATAGCTGGTTTTCCTTGAATAACCTGTATAGAGAAATAAAATATATAAATGAATTCCACTGATACTCTCAGACAATATTTCGTCTTTCTGTCTACTGATAGCCTTAAACGATTAATTTTCAAAATAGAGTGAACAAACATCTTTCGTTTTACTCATATGCAAATTTTAGTATATACAATCACAGTTAACTGTTTATTATCAGTCCTAACCACTTAGTGCTGTAAAAGGGATATAATTTATTTATATATCATTCTGTAAAATTTGGTCCTTTAGCTAGCATTGCTACGCTTTTTCTGTTAATTTCGAAGTTTGTAAACCCTTATTTATATACATATATTTATATGTTACTTTAAAAACACTTTTTTATAATAGTATAATATAAATAGTATAATATAATATAATACAATATAATAGTATAATATAAATTAGATATAACAATAAATTAAAATACTTATATAATCTTTTGCAGGACGAAGATCGATATCATGAAGATATATTTGGAATAACCCTAAGAACAGCAGAAATTCACACTAAATCAAGAGCAACTGCAAAAATACGAATGAAATCTCTACCGAAACCAGCAACAGATATCAATACCTAAATTCAAATTTTATTCTATTACGAGTATGATACTATTTATGAACAATATTTGATTCCATAAAGTTTGTCTAGTTACTTGGCGTTAACAAGTTTAGTGGTTTTATTTGTTCTCTTCGCTTTTATTGTATATTCATTTGTAAAGATGAACAAGGTGTTTGATAGAAACATATGTATTTCAGAGTAAAACAGTAGTTTGACATAATACTATCAAATTAATCTTTGATGAACAAGTTTGCCTATTTCCTACTACTCCGTAGCTTAAAGTTCATTTATTCGAGATTTGTTTTCACTGTGTTTTTATTTTTTTTTTTGTGCTTTGCTTCAAAATTCTAAACTATTTAAAATTAAATTCTGATCAGGATATGGATTTGAACAACCCAACACATTGACGACCTTCTTTTAAAACTTTGTTAACATTGTACATATTTCCTGTTTCTATGTCTGAATAAGTTTCCAATAATGACGTTTATAAGATAAGGGAAGGAAGAATATGAGGAAGGAGAGGTCGATATGCTTTAAGGGAGAAACAAGTAAATCTATCGAGAATCCGTCTAAACTCAAGACAAGGTAGAATGAAGAGAAAGGTCTTCATAATCTAAATTGTGCCATCCTCATGACCAGTTTAGCTATGGTCTGTTAAAGGGCTCAAAATATTGGATGAACTCTGCCACAATATGTGAATTTCATCGGTGTATTGAGATAATGCGAAAAAAATGAAATTTGCAAGCGGTAGGAAGAATTATCGCCAAGAAAGATTTTTTATCAAACTCCATGGCATTGAATGCGATTTGTGGATTGCGGATTACTATAATCAAACATTATGTAGCTACGAAGATATCGCGTTAAGATATCAAAAAGTATCTAAGAAGCATACATACTATATATGAATTTTATGCGATTTGTATTCGAATTCGAATTTAATGTTGGAATATACCAATGCAACGTTATTTAGCTTTTAATATCGACTTCCCTTTTTTCGCCACTAATACTCGTAGCGTAATCGTAAGCAAGGCCTTCAGGTAACTCGTAATAACTGATTAAAGATTATGTTGTAAATTTTATTCCCAAGCAGGACTTTTGCTGAATACTTAAACTGAAAAATATATTCCTTTTTTCCTTAGTTCCTGAACATAAAAAATCTTCCCTTTTTATACTCGTACCTTTGTCAAAGTAGTTTGTTGAGTACATTTCAAATTTCAACAGGTTTTGGGGCCAGAATATGCTTAATAATTAAGAATTGGTAAAAACAGTACATTTAAGAAGTGCTCAGTAATAAAATAATTATGGTTTACCGGATCGTTTACTTCTGAAAAATTAAATTGTGAAAATTGGGATATTGGGGATACTTGGAAATTCGCCGTGAAAACCTATGTACCTTGAACTAGAACTGTGGGACTGCAACGAACCTGCATCTTAAGTACGACGTTAATGGCGTTTTCGTTTGAGCTTTTTTTGTGCTCCGTTTTCATTTCAAAATCAAAATTTCTCCTGGATTTTATGCCAAAATGTACTGACACTTATAAATATGTATAAACGTCAAATAGTGTTGTGTGTCAAACTGGATTTCTGTTTTCGTGTAATCGGCTTTGTTTGGCCAATTTACTATTTTGTGCGTTCAAATTCGCAAGGTAATACTCATTCAAAAATTGAATTATTGGTCGATCCGACCATGTTCAATTTGCGAGGACTGCGAAAGAAGCATGGGAAGACCTGTAAAAGCCATTTGAAGACTTAGGACTCACGGACAGTTTGGTCTTTTGCGTAAAAACTGCGTACAAGAAACCGATAATAGAAAACCTAAAGACTGATCCGGTCCGAACAGCAGTTAAAGCTCAAGTTCCAGCCTACATACATAGAACAGGGTAAAAGGAAAATAATTGGATCACTCACATGAAGAAACATAGAATGAGATCCTTTATCCCTCATCGGATGAAAAGTATCAGACCAAAAGAAAAGGCATAGTACGACTCGAAGCTGTAAAGAGGCTGTAAGGATTAGAGAGATGTTTTTCGGTTCTTCAAGACCAATCAGACAGAGGAAAGTTTAAACGAGCCAGGAATGACTGCAACGTCTTTCTCAAGCGTGTAAAATTCCAATACGACCAAAAACTGAGGCAAGAAATTCTACAATGTGTCAAAGGTAGTAAAAATTGTTGGTCGTTCGTCAAAAATATTAGAAACTCTGCCTCATCCTCCATCCCAACGCTCATTTACAATGATATTCTAGCAGTCAGCTCTTTGGATAAGGCCAATCTGCTTGCTGCACACTTTGCGGCCAGCTCAACACTCCCAGATAGTGCTTTGTCTCCGCCTACATTTGAGTGCGTCAAATCTTCAATGGGACAAATCTATTTTCGTACTCGTGTAGTAGCAAAAGTACTTAAAGATCTCAACATACATAAATCCGCTGGTCCAGATGATATATCTCCCCTTCTTCTGAAGAGGTGTTCTTCCTCGCTGGCAAAATCACTGCGTACGCTTTTTCATCAATCCTACTCTTTAGGACTCTTCCCGAGCAGATGGGAAACAGCATCTGTCCAGCCCGTCCCTAAAAAAGGCGAATCATCTTCTCTCTCCTCCTACAGACCCATTGCACTTACGTCCCTTATTTCCAAGGTCATGGAAACGCTGATAAATCGTCAACTCATGAAATATCTCGAAACACGAAAAATTGGTTTTTTTTATGGTTTTCGTAGCAACAGGTCCACTGGTGATTTGATGGCATGTCTTACCGAAAAGTGGAACCAAAGCGTACATCAATCTGGCGAAAGCAAGATAGTTGCACTTGATATTTGACAGAGTTTGGCATCAGGCTCTTTTGTCGAAAATGCATGCATTTGGGATCGACGACTCTCTTCTTCAATGGATTAGAAATTACCTTTCGGAACGTTCAATTCAAGTTGTCTTGGACGGTTTCAAGTCTGATATTCAGAAAATAAATGCTGGTGTGCCCCAGAGCTCTGTTCTGTCTCCGACACTCTTTTTAATTTTCAGTAATGATCTCTTGTCTGCTATTTCTAATCCAATATATTTCTTTGTTAACGACAGTACTCTCTGCTTTTCATATTCGTTCCCGGACTCACGTCCCTACTCTTCGGCTGTAGAACGGCAATGGCAACGTATGTCAAGCTCATTAAATTCCGATACTAACAGCATAACCAATTGGGGAACTATCAACAGAGTGGAATTTAATGGTTCCAAAACACAATGCTGTTTGCTGTCGTTAAAGCGAAATTTAAACACCCATCCATTATCCATGAATGGTACTTGCATCGTCGAAACTGAAAAACTTTCCATTCTCGGTATGTGATGCAAAATGTCTAGGTTTTCTCAAGCGATGTAAGAAATACTTCAACCCCTCTGATCAGGCCTCAATATGTAAGGCATTTATCAGCCCGAAATTGAAGTATAATGCCCACATCTGGTCGGGTGCTCCCAAAACATATATAAGATAAGACAGATAAGATTCAAAACCGTGCGTTCAAACTCATAGGTGATACTAATATTACTCAAACAATGGAGAGCCTCGAACACTGACGTAATGTCTTGTATCTCACTCTGTTTTATCGCTGTTTCCACCACCAGTGCTCCATAGAAATCGCCAGTAGCATTCCGCCCCTTCAGACTTTTAACCGTAACAGCTATGAAAGCTCATCAGTATACCCTCAAGACCACTTTTGAATGTATCCTGAAATATCGTGATTCGTTCCTAAGCCATACAACTCGCTTATGGAATGACCTGCCTAGCCCTTTATTCCCTAGTCATTATAACCCTCAAATATTTAAAACCAGCGTTCACCAGTACCTCTCTTTCCATCCTCTCTGATTTTCCTTCGCGCGCGCTGTGTGCAAACATTTTAAGGGTACTTAAATCCGCGCAAATTATAAAAAAAAAACATCAGCAAACTCGGCTTCACTGAAAAGGCGATAGAAAATAGAACAGCTTGTAGAATGGTACGAGGGTCCGAAAATTTAGCTAACCCCACAAGAGTTAGCAATGCTGATACGACGAAGAAATGTGTATTATTAGATGTATTTCCATATTTCAATGGTAAATAATAGAAGAAGATAGATGTTAGGTGGAACTTTTTTCTCTCCCTCTGTTCAGCAGACTGTCGAGGTTAGAGTTAGCGATACCGCAGAGTTTTACTTACTATATTTATAATACTTGCAAGTATTAGTTTTTCATTAAAACGATCAATTTACACACATTCTTGTTTATTTATTTATTTATAATAAAGTACATATGTATATAATTTTAACAACTAGTTTAACACGTCTTATTCAACTACTGCGAAAACAACATTGCAATATTTTATTTTTTGTTAAGTCTACAATGTATATACAATTATACATATTTAAATAACAAATATACACTTTACTATAGTTTAATTTATTTTACTTGATAAATTGTTTTTTTGTTTTTGTGCTTCATTTTTTAAATACTTTTGTACCTTCTTATTGTAGAAATGTTGTTTTACGTAAGCAACTGAAAATTCAATACAGCCACTATCACCTTCTTCTCCATCAATAGCTATACCACGTACAAGTATTGAATTCGCACAATTCAGTGTGGTCAAAGTTAAATACGCAATCACATGGGATACATAGTAACTTTTAAATTGATTGTCTAAAATAAACAACTCAAAATGTTAACGCCTTAACAATAATTCAAAATAAACGCAAATAATAAGATAGAATTCTAATTCAGTCATAAAGTTAAATATACATATGTATGTGTAGGGATATAATCAGCCCTGTACCAGCTAAAGCATTAAACAGAGACTCTATCGAAATGTCACTTTTCTTTTTGTTGTTTGTCAACGCCTTCCTGGTGTGTAACTGCGCACTTTTATCTAAATCAATTTGTATAATTTCAAAGTGGAAGTACATAATATTTGTTAAACATAAAAGAGTTTTTAATATTTTGTGTTATATTAAAACATCAATCCGCTCATTTGATAACCCTTTCGTTCAATAAAATGGCAAGCGAGGACAAAAGCATTGTCACACAAAAGGACAACAAGGAATCTGAACCAACCCAGCCAACTTTCACTGCAGTCAACAGTATGGAACGGTTGAGTATTCCCTGTTTTTGGACCAAAGAACCGGAGCTACGGTACGCTTCGCTGGAAACACAACTCCAAATGCAGAAGGTAACATCAATTTTTTCTAAATTTAGTGCTTTAGTTTCCAGACTGGAAGAAAACATCCTCACACTAGTGAAAGAAAAAGTCCCTAATCCACTATCAAAGGACAAGTACGAACACCTCAAAACAGCACTCCTCAATCGCTTCAGCGTCAGTCAAGAGCAAAAATTCCGCAAACTAGCTTCTGGATTGGCTCTTGGCGATCGCAAACCATCATTCCTGCTAGCGGAGATGCAGTCGCTCAACAACGGTGCTTTAGACTCAAACTATGTGCGCGCACTGTAGTTGGATCAACTCCTACGCGAATTGCGGATGAGTCTTGCAGCAGGCAAAAATCTAAGCAACGATGAATTAGCACAACTGGCAGAAGACGTGTGAAACATTTCACCATTTTTCAACAACTCAATGACGGCCGTCCAGTCGCAGGCACCACCAATCACCCAGGCACGTTTAGAAGAAAAGTGACATTTCGATCGAGTCTCTATTTAATGATTTAGCTGGTGGAGGACTGGTTATATCCCAACATATGCATACAGGGTGCGCCATCTGGAACTTCGGTATAGAAATGTGTATAAATGCGTAGACGAACGATTTCAAATACCAAAGATGTTAAGTCACACGATCTTAAAGACCAACTCACAGGTTTATTACACGCAAATATGCGATAATCGAATGTTTCCTTCAATAAATTTAATATGGCGCATGGTGTGTGACATGTTGCCATTCAATTAGCCATTCATTCAAAAATGAGCCTCAACGTTGAAAGAAATTTTGAAGTGGAAAAAAGCATTAACAACAATCTCCGCAAATATTCAATAAAGAGGATGTATACAGCTTGTAATTGTTGTGAACTATGGCGAACCGACTCATTCGGTACTCCTCAATACTACTGTGAACAGAACCAACAGCTTCTTCCAGAATACGTACACCAAGCAACCACAACCATTGCCCAAGAACTATACGAGAGATACTATTGGATATGAAGAATCTGTGCAGTACTCGTATTTCTGCGAAATTGAGGGAAGTAAATATGTATGCAATAGTCAGCGATAGGCAAACATTGGCAGAAAATCAAATGATTTGCTAAAAAGGTAATAACAAAATCGAGGAAAAAGTGTTGCCAAAGTTGTAGAAAAAAGTATCAATGACGATAAAACCATATACAAAAAAGCATAGAAAATAAACAAGAAATAAAAACAAAACAAACTTCAAATATTGTAAGCACACTACTCTGTGGAAAAATATTAATTTCAAACCCAAAAACAAATATGAAATGCACACATCATATATTGTATATACATATATAATGAGAAGGCGTCTGAACTTCAGTAAAACATGCATGCGTTAAAAACAAACTTCAAAGTCTTCAAACAGAAAAGATGTATTGAAAAAAGTTTCTGTCGGAAAAGCAATTGTCAAAACCAATAAAAACAATGCAAGCAATTTCATATATTGTTCTGTTTTTTTTTTTTTTTTTTTTTTTTTTTTTTTTTTTTTTTGAGTAAATATTTACCTAGCCCATATAGAAAATACATACAGGTATGCAAGTATCATATATCAGCATAGTGTGAAAATGTCAGTCTCTTATTTTTGAACCTTCAAGTTAGCAGGCAAATCTGTGGTTCCTAATAGATATATCAGCAATGCCACTTAGTTAAACAAGACTAGGCAAAACATACATGTCCGCTATCTACAATAATATATGTACAAGGAAAGTTAGGTGATAATAGTTGTGGTTTTTTGCACGCATGTTAGCGATTGTCACGAAAAACCATCAACTCCGCTTAAGAGTTCATCATAAAAACTTAGTTCCACATCGAGTTCCATGATGCTCGATGGCAGTTAATTTAAAATGTTTGACATTTCCGAAAAGTCATTGCAAAGATTCATCGCAAACGAAGGAAATAGTGTATGGAAACACTGTTTTACATCCGATAAGTAGAGAGAGTATATAAATTGACTCAGCGTATATCGCTATATTGATGTTGCAATTTACATGCAAACTATTTTTTTCGCGTAATGTTTTGTACGTCAGAGCCCTATAACGTCCCAGAAGCATTATTTTTTTTTAACCTAATAGCTCGAATTGTAGGATTATAAAAAATGCAATCAGTGCTAACCAAATAAGCAAAATTATGAAATGACAAAACAATACCTGGGTATAGGTTGACATCCAAAAATATCCAAATTCCTCGCCATACATTTACTGCTCCGATAAAACTGATAATATAATAACAATCGGCTAAAACCAATTTAAGTGAGTCGTTAACCCTTTTGCAGGTCCGTTGGAAAATCGGTTGCAAGGCAAACATAATGACAACCAATCCATAACCTGCAATCTAATAAAATTATTATTTTTTTGTTGTTGTTGTTGTTGTACAGATATAAATTTAAGAAAATTGTTTTAGGAACATTCAAGTTAGATACTTAAACAAAATAAAACAATGAATTTGAAAAAAAATACCAACATAATTGTCTGAAGAGCTTGTAATCAAATACTACATTTTCTATCTAGAGCAGTATTTCTTTTCAACATACTCGTACATACTAAATAAAATGAAGATTACACAAATAAAAATAACCGTATCTTCATAATGAATAGTGGACGCATATTTTACTTGAACTATAATATTAAATTAACATTACTAGATTTATTGTATGGTTGTATAGCATAAATATGTTATATGTGCGTATTTTAAAACCTTACCAAAGATCCGAACGCGGATATTAACTCATTGTTTCGATAAAATGTAAGATCAAGCATTTCCCATACGCCTCTCCAAGCAACGACAACTAGTGTGCCAACAACTATTATTGAAAAGAAAGTATCCAGTATATATAGCGTTGATCGATGAAATTTCTAAAAGGAAAACATATATTAAAAAAAATTAATTTAGTGCTGCCATAAAGCTGTTAATTCACTTCAGCAATTTATCAATATTTTTATATGCGTGTACGGATACATAAGTATATATAGTATACATATACATAGAAAAATATTTTCACAGCTTGAATAGGCTTCAATCGATTTTTTATCAATTTGTTGTTAGAGATTTCCCACATGACGAACGGAATGTCATGAAACTCTGTGTGCAGATTTCACAGATTCCTTTATTTTACCAAAACGAAGTAAGAATTTTAAGCAAAACTGAGCTTAAAACGAAAAAAGACATGAATGCTTAACTAATTGTATGTAATATCTTCTAAGTTTATAGATGAATTATTGTTACAGCTATGCAAATAAAAATAAATTCAAGCAAAGGTGATTTTCAAAGTTTATCTATACTTAAAAGTTTATCTATACTAACTAAAGCAAGCAAACGTCATAAAATTAGATGTAGTATCATTCGAAGTTATTTAGCAACATGGAAAACAATCGTCTTCACCAAGAGAAGAAGTAAGAACAAAAAAACGCACAACAGAAAGTTGTAGAAACGTTTGAAGTTTAACTTAAGATAGAAAAACACAACATGCCATGGGCACAAATCCGAAAAAGGTACTCAAATTTATTTACGACATTTTTCAATAGGTTTTCGAAAGCAAAAATCTTCTCCGATGATGTTTATTGGTTTTTTTCTGGACAATCTTAGAAACATTTTCCGACTCTGTATTTCATTTCAGAAATGATTTATTGTAGAATTCGGCAGAAATAATACATTCGAAAACAAATCCGCATTCATAAAACAACATATTTTTTAAATATTATATTTTTTTCAACCTCAACAAGTACAGCCAAGTAACAGTAGCAGTAGTGGTAACCGTAGTAGGAAGAGACCAATGAAAAATAGGCTCGTTCCCTATTTGCCCAAGTGCAGGGCATAAGTGGGCTGGGCACTGAATATTATCAGGGGTTGTCAAAAAACCAACCTTTCGCTCTTATGCGAAATACTTGCTCTAATTTCAACAAGAAAAAGTAACGCGACAATTTTTATTTTTCAAATAATTGTGCAATGCCTGGTTTTTTTTATTTTAATGCACTTCTTGAATAAATGATTTGAATAAATTTGCATAAACTCATTTTATGAAACTTAAAACACACTTCATTTCCGTATGTTAGTACATTTTGCTTTTCAAAAAGTGAGAAGAGTGGAGAGAGATATGTAGTGTAAAAGGAAGGCTTCTGTCGTCGCCCAATGGAAGACGGCATAATAAAGACGGAACATTTTTCAAATTCCGCCCCTTCCAAAGACGACGTTTCACTGATTGCGTCAAATTCCCCTATCTATAGGAATGTGTTAAGAACGGAAGACACAACAATTCTTGTAACTAAGAAGATTCATTGTGTGCCCCCACTCTATTACCCAGTTTATCCGACAGCTCAATGTGCGTAGAAGCAATCCGCATTGATTCAATACCCGTAGAAATGCTGGTGTTTATATGAAATTATCCAAAATGAGCGAGAGAAAATTGAGAGAAGTTTAACAAACAGCTGATTGAACTGACACTTGACACTAACGCTGATACATTGTTCTTATTTCTTTGGCTTTCCAAATATTTCGTTTGCAATCCCACATTTTAAATACACAACTAATACCTGCCCGATGATGAAAGAATGACGAGAGCGCGAGAGAGCAAAATGTTTCAATGCGATTTGAAAATGTTTATATGATATTTCAAAGCGATTACAAGTATTCAATGCGTTTTATTAGCAGGAATGAACGTGTTGAATATTTCAACGCGGTTTGAAGTGGTGTTTATTCGAGTGTATTGAACCAATGCGGATTGCTTCAACGCACATTAAGCTGTCGGATAAACTGGGTATATGAGCACTTAGTGCGAGTATGAACACCTGTGGATAGGGCAGAATAGACCTATTCTATGGCTTTCACCTATTCATGACCTCAATTGATTTTTTTTACGGAAGCAAATAAAAAACATAATTCAGTTAGGTAAGTCATGGGATGAACAGGGCAGCTGTTGAAAGGATGAACTAGGGTGTGCATTCAAATCATTTTGAACGTTTACCATATTATTTAGTATTTAAAAAAAAAATCATGTGAACTTGTATAAAATCATTTTTTAATTAATTTGCCTCTGACCTTGAAAAAATGTTGATGACATTATTATTGGACTAACAACATTTAAAATACTGGTAGTTAATAATACATACAACATATGTATGTGATAACAGATATGTATGCCATATTTTGCTTAAAAACACTTTTTATATGAAGGGCCCTTCTCCCATCCGGCCACACTTCACAAATACATACAATAAAGGAACTATTCATTTAAAGTTATTCTTAACTTTGTATATTAATACGTAATGTTAGGAACAAATAGACAAAATAAATACCATTTATGGACCAAAAAATGTTATATTCATATATTCGTCAAATTGCAAATTCATTGCAAGATTATGCTTTTTGATTCACCGTTCCCAACAAATTATCAAATACCTTATATTTTTCCAAAAATCGCAGTACAGTACACCCCTTTTCCACAAGAACAAAATTATGTCTTTCTGCAATCTTCAAGTAGATGTATTCCATTGATCTCTACACGATTTTTTGGGACTAAGAAAGTTTGCAATATGTCAGATACAATATTTCTTGATGCCAAAACTAGGTCAAAATGTACCATGGATAATGATTTTAGAACAGTAAAAGAACAATTAAAAATTATTAGACTTTATCCTGTAATTACGAGTACGATTGATAAAATCTGAACCACTTTCATTAACAATTTTGAAAATAGGATGCAATGCCGTAGTTTTCGACTTAATTGACATATTACTCAACAATTTTCAATCCTAAGCTTCGAAGAGAAAAATTTAATAAGTATAAAAATAACTAATTAGCAGATATAAAACATTCGAAAAATAACCATCAGCAAATGATTTGGGAAATATTCACTTTTAACTTTCACTTAGTAACTATTCAATCTACAACTAAACAACTTTGTTATCTGCATATGTACATAATACATATGTAAACTAGTACAAATATACTTATTATACTTACTTCCGTTTTAAAAATAGTAGAAATCTCGAAATATGTGCTTTTATGATCAGTTGAAATGGCAAATGGGGCAGCAGTAAGATTCCGAGTAGTTCTAATTAAAATTAGTACTAATAATGACAGTAAGGTCGTTAATAAAACAATTCCTAGTGAAGTATTACTAGTAAGGTTATCACAAAGATTCCAGGTACCACGCCACATATTAACGCATACTACTCCAAAAACGGCCGTGTAGCTGCGTGACACTATGTAATAAGTCAATCTCTTTTTATCTGGATCGAATGATTTTTTGAAGGTTCCTTGGCAAATTGTGAAAAACACATGACCGACAATTCCCACTGCGAATGATATAAAAGCGGATACAGTCGAATTCATAGGTAACATTAGAAGCTCAATAAGCTCCCAGGTTCCTCTCCAATATGCAACCACACATGGCGCAATTAGCACAGATGACATAGAAATGTCTATGAATTTCAAAACCAACATATAAAAACAATTTGATGATTCGGGTATTTCATTTTGCATATATGATCTTTCATTGCTATTCATTTTCTTTATATATTATTTAAAACGATTCTATATAGGTGTACTCGTATTTCTTTTATATTCGTAAAATCGTAAAAAAAAAAGTATCACTTTGTCTGGTCTGTTGTAGTAATAATTAGCTTCTCATTAGTTATGGAGAATGCAACACATCAATGTTATATTTAAACATTTAGATATAACTGTTCTGATTAAGGACTGATTCTGTCATTTAATATTATTTACACAGATTTTAATATTTGTATGATGACTATTTTCAACAACATCTTTCGACAGTAGATTAATTATGTACTAATGAATATTTGGGGGGAGAAATTACCTTTGTAGTCTCCTAGTTCTTCCTAAAGAGATTTATTGCACAAATCATAGGATAGTTTCAATCAGAATGTGTTCACACCGTTAGATAAAATCTAGAGAAGCGCAAGTTAGCATTTAGACGATAGTTCATACCTCGTTAAAATAAAATGCATTGTTTTTGCTCGAAAAAAAAATAAAAAAAGAAATTTCGACTAAAATCATAAATGTAGTTTAATAAATTTAGAATTGAAATTTGAAAGCTCGACGGGGTACTTAATCAATTCTCCTTGACATTGGCATGGCAACGTTATCCATAAAGTCCGGTTTGGTTGGCTATGAAAATAAACTGATCTTAGGCCTCTTACATGGTAGCCCTTGAATAAAACATCGATCGACGATGTAAATAACTAACAACTACCACGGCCAATATGGTCGTTGTTGTGAAATAACGAAGCAACCTAAATAATTAGTCTAGCAACATGCAATCAAAATCAGAAATCTACTAAACGGTGAAAGACACATATCCAACATTCTAAGCGTCTTCACATTCATAGCAGCATCAGCCAACTAAGCCAAACCTAGAGCGCAATGGAAGCAAAAAACAATCTAATTTGAAAAAAATAGTAATATTCTAACTAGAGCCTACAGAGAATATTCAAATGAGAGATTATCTGCTTTACATTCACCACCCACTAGCACAGGCTGATGTTTTACCAGAACAGAGAGCAATTAACTTTAAGACTAGACTGATCATTCCTTCAAGCACGTTAGCTCCTGTCTCCACCAAAACTAAATCCTGAGGATTTACCATACGATTTGACGTCTAAATCTAAATCCGAGATTTATATTACGAGTATAATAAATCATGTGACACAAATCAAACAATACTTTTTTGGCAGCAAACGTCATTTTCGTGAGAGTGAGAGTAGGTGACAGGCCCCAGACACTTCTTGAAATGTTTTGCTTAAACATTGCCTTGATAATTGTAAACTGTAAAATGTGTTTGAAACGTCAAAATTAGCATGAAAAATGAAAACAACAAAGAAATTGTAAAACCGGTGGAAGATTTTTAGATTGGTTATTATTAATATTTTATTGATGTAATATGCGTTTAATGAGTTCTGTTGTATTAGGCGAACAATTCCCTTCAATATGAAGCTCTTTTTTCTCCTCCTTGTCCATGTTCAAGTCATCTTTTGAGTTAATTTGCATAAAACAGGTTTTTGTACAGGAACAGACTTATCGGATGCATCCATTTCTTGAAATTTGTAAAAATATTATCAGCTGTGATGATCTTTTTGACAGCAAATGTCAATATAAATATCTACTAAATCCCGATGTAACCACCTTAGGTAAATCTAAGACTACGGTTGCATATGAAAACATTCATTAATTTACATGAAGTTTAGGTGGTACCGTTATGTTAAATCGGTAGTCGCAGTTCCGCTTAAATATAAATAAAGGGAGAAGACAAAATTAAGTATATACAGGTTAACAAGAAATAGTAAAGTATCGGTATACGAGGAAGCACCCAAAAGAAACCGAACTTACGAGTATTTTCCTTAATTATACCTATTTATTAAATTTTGAAACAAAAAACCTTCAATCCCCTCCAAAGTGCCCGTTTTTTTTTTCACCTCAACAACGTCAGCAGAAGGCTTTCATATCATGTCTCTTCAATTCGGGGCGCAGATGTCATGTCATTTTTGGTCGTACATAGACAGGGCTGTGTGAGCACGAATTTAGCAGTCACTCTATTCATCCCCGAATTTTCCATTAAAATTCGCTGAACTAAATTCAAAGTCACTCCAGACGTCTTTAATGGCCCGTGATTGATATTACAAGATTTGGAAAATGTGAGGAGAATCTACATTGCTTGCAAATCGTACGTATTCACAGATAGGGGCAATCAGTGGTTTTTGGAACGGCTAAAATCTGGAAAGTTTTCTTTCTACGTTAGTTCATTTATGCTCACGACGCTTGGCTAACTGACTTGGGAATGGTAGCTCTATACGCTCCTGGCGAAAGAACGCAGTACTACAATAACTCCTCCCACCATAATATCATTTCGGTTCCTTTTCGGTTCCGACTCGTACCTGCCTTCGACAAAACATAGCCAAACTCTTGATTAAAACAAGTTAATAGCGCAAAATACCTAACGATAAACATAAATGCAGTGGAGTTACTTTTGTTTTACTTTGTTGCAGTTCGAAATGGGCCTTACCCAAAAACCCCCACATCCAGCTCGATTATTAACTACCTCCAGCAATACGCACCGAGTAATTTGAGGTCCCTCTCGACTTGCCCACGCCAAATGAGTCGAAGACTTTTTCTACTGTGATGTGTGATTTCAGATTTCAGATTGAATTCGAATATTCTTCTTATGGAAGCACTGCTGTTCTTCGGATCTTCACGTCCAGGCAATCGATTTTTTCGACTAAGTTAATATTGTAAAATGTTTGTGTGGGTACAAATGATAGAACTTATTCTTTTCAATACAAATCCCTTTATTCAGTACAGTTACAATTCACTATTTAATTCTTTCTCTCAGTACAATTCAATTTCTCAACCACTTATACTTTTCTTATCTTTTACTTAAACCACTTAATCACTTCTCCTAATTAACACTTCAAATTCCACTTTAGAACTGATTTGCATACTTTTGGGATGCTGGTATTTATACTCGAATGACATACTTCGAGAACAATCCTCGCCATCCAGCGTCCCATACAATTTCCAATTTGCTAGAAAATTCGATTCCACTCTCTAAGTGGTTATCACATTGCTCCCTCCCTACAGTTGTTCGTCCCGAACAACTTCGTCATTCAGCATCCCGTTGAAATCACACATTCTATCCAAATGGACCACTTTCAATTTTCCTCGATCCCCACGCTGGATCCGGTAGACAACGTCATTAATGCGGGTTATCACCTTGTATGGACCTTCCCAGTCCTGTTGCAATTTTGGTGATTTGCCTTTCTTACGCTGAGGATTATACAGCCAAACCAGATCTCCTTCGTTGAAACCGGAAGATTTCGCCTTGATATCGTACCTAGTTTTCATGCGGCTGCTTGCTAGCTTCATCTTTTCTCTGGTGTCTCCATGCAATTTACGAATCCTGCTGCGTAAGTCATTCACGTACTCGTTCACCTCTTTGGGCTCCGTCGGTGGGGATCCGAATTTTGCTTCACTTGGCAACCGAATTGTTTGACCAAATAAGATCTCGGATGGTGTGTGCCCTGTTGAGCTATGGACCGCGTTTCGGCAGGCCATTAAGAAGAGGGGTATGTGTCGATCCCAATCCCGCTGGCAGTTGCTGACAACCTTGGATAGATGCTCATTCAAGGTCCGATTGAATCGCTCGACCATTCCATCAGATTGAGGGTGTAGTGGCGTTGTCCTTGTCTTTCTTATTCCCAAATATTGGCATATTTCCTGGAAGACTTTTGATTCAAAGTTTCGCCCTTGATCAGAGTGCAGCTCGATTGGGACCCCAAATCTGCTCACCCAGTTGTTGACTATCTGTTCGGCTACGGTCTTAGCCTCTTGATTTGGGATGGCAAACACTTCCGGCCACTTACTGAAGTAATCCATGACTACGGGGGTATATCGGTTTCCATTAAAGGTTTCGGGAAACGGCCCAGCGATGTCGATGGCTATTCGTTCGAAAGGTGCTCCGACATTGTATTGTTGCATTTGTCCATGTGGCTTTACTTTTGGACCCTTGGTAGCTGCACATCTTATGCACTTTTTGCACCAATTCTCGACATCTTGTTTAGCGCTTAGCCAATAGAAACGTTCCCTTACCTTTTCCAACGTCTTGTTTATTCCCAAATGGCCTCCTGAGATTCCGTCATGTATTTCATGGAGCACTTGGTTGACTCTGGACCGTGGCACAATTAGCTGCATACGAGATGTTGTCCCATCTGCACTTTCCCATTTCCTCTTCAACAATCCATCTTGCACAAAAAGCGAGTCCCACTGTGCCCAGTATGCCTTCAGAGTTTGGCTCCGATCTGATATCTGCTGCCAGCTTGGTCTTTCCTCGTGTTCCTTCCAGGCCAATATTGGTTCGATGTCATTGTCTGCCTGTTGGGAGGAACGGATTTCGTCCATACTCCAACCCTCTATTGGCTCAGTCCTGATCATTTGGATAGTTGCCTGTGCTTTCGCTTCCTTACCACTGACTACTTCTGCTGGGAGGCTTTCATTGCATTGTTTTATCTGTGAGACTGGGATAATTACCCTGGAGTCGACTCCTGCTACAGACTTCTGCCCCGCGAAGTAAGCATTTCCCAACTTATGTCTTCGGGAAATTTGATCGGTTTCTTGGTAGCCATTTCCGCCGGTTTTTCTTTCTATTTGCCTGTAGCCCCAGTGCAGGCAGCCTTCTCGTCGTACCGGTTCTTTACAATGCCCTTGAAAATGTCCTACTTTATCGCAGTTCCAGCAGCGCATCCTTCGTCTCTCCCGCCAGATATTTCGTTGCATGGTAGTTGGTCTTGAGCAGGAGCATTCACCAGATACTATTTCCCTTACGAAATGCATTCCTTTGGAAGCCTGATTGGATGCTTCCATCGCCAGAGCGAAGGCAAGTGCTTCAGCAAGGGTTCTTTTCCCGGCCATCCTTACTGCTGATTGTAGCTTCAAATCTGCAATTCCCCTGATGAATGCGTCCTTTGCCATTTCGTCGATTATTTCTTGGCCTGCGGTGGGATATGACAAATGTGCCAGTCTACTCACGTCTGCTTGCAGCTGCTGCAGTGTTTCTCCTCGTTGCTGCATACGACCTTGCAATTGAACCTTGTAAACTTCCCGCATGTGGCTGTCCCCAAACCGTTTCTCGATAGCCTGCACTAAAACCATATAGTCTCTATTCTTTCCGCACTGTGTCGAGCTCTTTTGCCAGTTGCTGAACTTTGCTGTCCATTTCCTCGAATTTTTCGCCAACATTCTTCTCTATTCTATCAAATTTGTCATCAACGTTCTTCTCTATTCTATCAAATTTGTCATCAACGTTCTTCTCTATTCTTTCAAATTTGTCATCGATTTCTTCGAATTTTTGCTGGAGAATGTCATTTTGTTCTTCCAGTTTTTGTTCTAGACTATTCTTTTGTTCGTCGAATTTTTGTTCAATGCTGCTCTTCTGCTCGTCTAGATTTTTCTTTTGTTCATCCAACTTTTGCTCGAGACTATTCTTTTGTTGTTCCAGATTTTTCTTTTGTTCATCCAGCTTTTGCTCGAGACTATTCTTTTGTTGTTCCAGATTTTTCTTTTGTTCATCCATTTTTAACAAGAGGAGTTGCATCATCGCAGCCATATCACTGCCGGTACTTGTCTGTTCATCCTCGTCAACATCGAAGGAGTATGCATCAGGATCATGTCCCTCGTTGTTCAAAGCCTCCTGAAGTCGGAGCACCAGGTCACTTTTTCCTCCACTGGCGCTGAGGCTTCTCTTGTTCAACTCGGATTTGAGTTGGACGAGGGTCAACTGCAATAGTTTTCGACCCATTCTAGCTTTTTCAAATAGTCAGAAAACACTTTTTTTTTTTTTTTTTTACACACAATAAGTCCTATCCCACTTCTGACACCAATGTAAAATGTTTGTGTGGGTACAAATGATAGAACTTATTCTTTTCAATACAAATCCCTTTATTCAGTACAGTTACAATTCACTATTTAATTCTTTCTCTCAGTACAATTCAATTTCTCAACCACTTATCTTTTATTTCTTATCTTTTACTTAAACCACTTAATCACTTCTCCTAATTAACACTTCAAATTCCACTTTAGAACTGATTTGCATACCTTTGGGATGCTGGTATTTATACTCGAATGACATACTTCGAGAACAATCCTCGCCATCCAGCGTCCCATACAATTTCCAATTTGCTAGAAAATTCGATTCCACTCTCCAGTCGAGACTTTGTTATTCCAGTATCGAAATCTTCTGGTCTTCGAGTATCAACATTTTCTGCTAGATGTCGCTGCTCACATTTAAGTGGTTATCACAATATCATAGTTGTATCTTCTTCTCCATTTACAATTTTTGAAGTTCTGCACCCTACATTAAGATTGTCATGATATAAGAGCGCTGATAACGGACTTAGCTATTTAATTGCCTTCTTTCCTCAAGAAATAGCGATTAGCAAGTTGTTCTTCATTTAATCTTAGCGCTGGTTGTCTCCTTGTCGTGCCATGAAAATTTTACCTGTGGTGGAGATTCCTATCTTTCAATAAGCCACCAAAATTCATGGTGCCGCCGAGTAAGATTCCAATGTCACAACTCCCAACCTGACAACATTTCGATGTGGCAGTGTTGTAACACGATCGAAAATTTTGACACTTTTTTGAGGTATCCCCTGAGGCTACAGATAAAGGCGTCCTAAATAGAATGGTTTCCGGCTTCTGAAAGTAGATCTTCAACTTCCAGTCGTAGCTATATCGTTTTGTCTTATCGTTGTCAGGTTGCAAGAGCATTTTAATGACCTCGATATTTGGGTCTCATATGTATGCAAACCAAGTCTTAAGAATGCGTACGCTACGGCACGGTGAAATTAGCTCACAAGTTTACTGCATGATGTTGAATAGGATCGACGAATTAACCGCACTTTGTTGCAGACCCTTTTTGATGTCAAATATTTCAGCAGAAGTAACATCGCCATTTTTCGCGACGAACTTTCTGCTAGAGAGCATATTAAAAAGAATCTACTGCAGTGCTTTAATTATATCCGGCCTGAACAGCCTAAAGAATGTTTCTTCTAACCGCTTCGTTTTTTGCTTTTATTCCACTGGATACCAAAAACCAGTTTAGACGCAACATTTGAGATATCATGCCCCGCCTTGAAACCGAATTGATTATCCGGAACTATATTTTTGTCCTCAACCCACTTAACCCGGACTCTAATCATCACCTATTCGGATACTTTGCTGATATTCGGAAGAACACCTATCGACCGAAAATTCGCCGGTTCGAACGTGTCTTTGTCCCTTTGGGAATTGGATACACAACCGCTGTTTTTCAATGCAATGGATAATAGGTATTATTCAAAGCATTAACAAACGAAGTGCTGTAAATGTCCATCGCTTCTAGTGGGAGATGTGGAGGCACAATTTTCTGTATTCCATCAATTCCCACTGATCTTTTACTTTCCAGTTATTCGAAGATCGCATGAAGCACTTCGCTCTCGTCGGCGATGTTATTTTTTGTCATATTTTCGTCATTGAATTCAGTGAAGACTGTGATTTCAAATCGCCAGTTGGATTTTCATTTCAAAGGCAGAAATTGTGCATGCGATTGACTCGATTCTCCAAGTCATTGTTCGGGCCAATGACATCATTCCCCTTATACACATCCCGGAAAGCCGCTCTTATGGATTCTACCTTCTCTTGTGGATCTTCGATCAAAAAGAAGTTATCATCATCTACAGCTTTTCCTGGATCTAAACCTCCTGTTAACAGTATTTGTTCTGCGTCTATTTGATCTTAAGACACAGAAGATCGTTTTGATCTTTCCTCCGAAATATTTTATATATTTGTAACTTTTATTAATATTTGGTCGACGGATTCAGTGCGATGACCTCCGAGTTATGTCTGTTAATTAAAAGGCAATTCGGTGTTAGAATTTCTGTCAGGGATTTGTTTCAAATTAATTAAAATAAATATAGTTCCAAAAATCAACCGATATGTCGATTTCCAATATACTCGTATATAGACATTTTTTAAAAGAATCGTAATACACACATTTATTGCGAATCTAACCATCTCTGTAACTAAGCTATAGTAGATACCAAAGTTCTTGTAGTGACATTGGAGCCCTCGGTGCAGAGGTGGAGAGTCTGGGTCAGAAGTTCTTTGTAAAAAAGAAAAATTAAAAGCGTATATTACTATTATTATTAAATTATATTAAAATAAATTAGTCTTATACTATTTCATTAGAAATATGTATGGAACGTATCTAGGAAGAGTAACTTGTTACGCTATACTTTTTTAATATCCCGCTTATCATTCACATCATGCTTATGGAAAACTCTATGATGTACCAGTTAAATTAGTTATTTAAAAATAAAAAAAGGTTTTCTAGTTTGTGTACAGCCGAATTCCAATTTTTGGTTCTATAAAGGGGCCTTTAACCAGAGATCGAGTATCCGACCTGAAATTCAAATCCATAGAATGTGTAGAAAGAGTTGAATACATTTTGTATTTGAACCTCCTTGCAAATGAACACACCTTTTTAGATTTAAATTGTAGATTAATCTTTTTAAACGTTTATAAACATAATTTCTTTGTCTTCATAATGTAATACCTGTAATATCAACATTATAAAAACGCTTTCCACTTGTCTTTTAGATCGACAGTATATTTCGTGCCTTGGAATCTTTTGAGTTCTGTTATGCAGAGAAAGTAAATCTTTTATCATTTACCACTTCTTAGTTAAAAGGGTATACTAAAGCGAATTTAAGCGTTGTATTCTCCTATGATGCTGTTGCCCTCTGATTGATAATTTGCAATATTAATAGTATTAATAGTGCGTCTCAAAATACTGCTGCCATGATCTTTGGTCTTGATGAATTCCAGCTTTTATTTATTATGTAGGTATTGGGAACCAAATCATATCAACGAGAATTGTTATTAAACACAAGCAACTTCAACTGCATTGTATCAGTGTGATTTTTTTGGCAGCATACTGGTATAACGATGTCTCGCCATTCCTTGTGTTGTCAACCCATTTGGAAGTTAAATTCACAGGAATTAAATTGTTGTCAAACTTTGAATTCATGTTCGCCAATGTTAATGGTTCCGTTCTTGATAGCGTTGAAATAATATCGCATAATCATTTATCTAATGATAACGGTAAACGAAATAGCCTTGATATCCGGTAAAGATGAATTTTGTGCAGATTAACACAATAACCAAAACATGCTCTATAGAAGCAATAGCTTAATTTCTCAAGCCATCCACCAGACACATGAGAGTATGTAGTATATGTATAGGTCCACTAAAAGATTAGCACGTCTGAATTAAGATTTTAGTAATAGCATTTTTTTTTCATAATCTGTGCTCGCTCAAGGGATTTGAGTACCCTTAATAGGGAGGAAAGAAAGAGAGGTACCGGTTTACGTTGGTTTTAAATGTTTGAAGGTTATAATGACTAGGAAATCAAGAGCTCGGCAGGGAATTCCATAAGCGAGTTGTAAGGCTTAGGAAAAAAAAACCATGATAATTCAGAATACCTCTTAAACTGGCTTGAGGGTAAACTGATGAGCATTAATAGCGAGACGGGTGTTACGGGTAAAGGTTTGAAGGGGCCGAATGCTACTGTCAATTTCATTGGAACACTATTGGTCAAAATAACGATAGAACAAGGTACGGCAGTCGTTAAGGTAAGACAATTGATTGTGTAATATTAATATAGCATCACCTATAAGTTCTATCGCACGGTCTTGAATCCAGTGCAGAGATGTTTTAAGAACACCTGCCTCAGATGTGGGTATTGTACTCCAATTTTAGGCGGATGAATGCCTTAGATATTGAGGCCAAATAAGAGAACCAAGACATTTCGCAGCATTTTTGGCGACATCGAATATGTGGCCATTCCAACGTAGGTTGTCATTGACAAACATAGGTGTGTCGGAATGGAGAGTTTTTCATGTAAAACTTGCACCAGTATTTGTTTGCCCCCAAATAATCCTGCGCGTGAGTGCTATTATAAATTTTGCTCCATGTATTTTAGAAAGTGATTCATGAAATAATAAACACAAAATTTTGTTTAATAATATGATAGTAAACATTTATTTGAACTAAATTTTTAGTTAAAATATAATAAATTAGTAAAAACAAATTTAAAAAATATAAAAATGTAAAATACTTTGGTAAAACTAAACTTTTTTCGTATTCTCGTTATTACAAAAAAATGAATCTATGTATGTATGTGTACCTGGTAACTAATTTTCAAAGCAAAAATTATAATCATCTGGGTCCTCAGCTACTACAATATGACAACTACTTATGTCCACACCTTCTGTATCGAGTAGCCTCAATTTAATTTCCATTGATAACAATTCTTCAAAATCTAGTTCTTTTCGTTTGCTCGTCATTTCTTGTCCCAGCAAGGCATTTATTCCATCAGCCCAGTAATTAAAAGTAAGTTCATCTGGAGCAACAAAGTCTAAAGTTGTATGATCCATGTTGTCGAATGTTATTGAAAAAGATAAATCTGCATAAGATTTCCTAGCCCGCAATTCTTTAATATGAGGACACTCTTTACCCACTAACAATTGTTTGATGTCAATTACTAGAACTTTATTCGTTAAATCTTCTAGCGTAGGAATAGCTTTTTCATCACAATCGCCGTAATGAATCACTTTATGATTTGGAGACAGTCGAGCGTACCAAAATTTATCTTTGTTGCGCATCCCACGAGAATATTTTGAAAATCTTGTCCCTTCAACAAGGAATGCCAAACGTTGTTGCCGAATTAGATTTATGACATCTGGACTTATCTTTTCTTTAAGTTTAACTATAGCAGAAGCAGTCGATTCACACTCTTCTTTCGATGTTCTTTCTTGCTGTCGCAAATTTGTGATTGATTGATAATTAAGTTGTGCAATCTTACAACGAAAGTCTTCCAAACTATCTGGCCGTTGTTTGAGGGTTCTTATAATCTGTTCACGAACAACACTAACGACTTTGTGGAAATCTTCAGCTGTCGCTCGCATATCTTTCCAAGTTCTATTAAGGGTTATGATGCAAATACAGAAAAATTCCTCAAATGAATGATCATGGGTAAAGAACATCGGATGGAAATCTACACTTTGTTCAAATGGAGGCTCACCAATTCTTAATATTTCCGATATCATTTTTACAAGCTCAATAGATGATCTTGCAAACGGGCATTCATGTTCATTTGCCCGACATGAATTTTCATGTATAACTTTGGTATATTGTTGAGTATAATTGCGGGAAAAATAAGTCATACAATCTAGTGCCAAAACCCCTGGTGGTGTCTCCACAAAATCAAGTGCTGGATTTACATCATTTTTAAAGCCAAGCTTTTTGTAGTATTGGGAGAAATTAAGGTTCCCCACACGCCTCTGTTCATCTCCTACACCATTTCCATTAGAGCAATCGTCAAAAGCAATCTTTTTTAGTTCCTTTATTTTATCATAAGCGTCTTGGTCTTGAGTGTTAATTTTCGTGCGCATACGATTCTCCAATAGTCCTAGAGTAAGTGTTTGTAAAACGTACAACTGATGTTGTATCTCAGTACCGGTGATATCGCTTAATAAAACCGATCTATATGACTTCCGACTAAGAGTAAGAGCTATTTGTCTTTTGCGAGTATCGTCAGCTTTAATAAATAAAGCATTTATGAGAGCTATTGTATTTTGGTGAATTACCTGTGAATTCGATTCTTGTAACAGCTGTTGTAAATCTGAAAGCGTAACATCGTTTTCCACTTGAACGTATTTGGCACTACACTGAACAATATTTTCCAAAATAGAAAGTGCTTTTTCAACACACTCGTTTGGAAAGTTCATAAAATTTCTAACTATAAATGTATTTCGGGTTACAAAGCACGCTTGCAGTATTTCCCAAGATACAGTTCCATGCTCCATTAACTCCACAAAGCTTGATAGACTGTATTTCAAAATATCATTTTCGCAATTGGGGTTCTCAATCATACTTATTATTATTGTTAGACCTTGTTGTTTGATAAATTCTAAAGCAAATGTTAAATCTACGCTTAAGCTAGCTAACTCTTTGAGACATGCGACTTGTTCAAATATTGAACCGGATCGCAGAATTCCCAGGGCATCGCTTGCCTTCTTGGATGGTGAAAATTGCAATCGTAGCACAGAGCCATTTTTAATTTCTGTGCGATTCTTTTCGGTAACAAACTTGTGGTTATTAAGCTCACAAAATTGTAATGCATAGTTTTCGGGATCGGTAATACTCCAATAACTGCAAAGCTCCTGAATTTTTCCTGAAAAAAAAAATAAAAAATGATCAATGAGAAACTCCAAACGTAAATTTTGACATATGCGAATTGTATATTTAACTTGATGCATAATTTATAGTATTAAGGAATTATATTAAACATATATGCAAACAGTGGGAGGATCATCGGTTGTTTAATGGTATAGACTGTGTTTGGGAACATCATAATATCATATATGATATATCATGTTACATTTCATAATTTGTTAATCGCTCCTAACCTTACTTCACCTTTTTTACTGGTCTATTGAAATTTGAAACATTTATTAACGTGCCCTATTTTAATTTTAAGCATTTATGTCTTACATTTGTTTATTACTAGTTATGCACTTTAATTTGTTCAATTGTTATACTTCTTATCATTCATATCACTATTCTACGACAGATCTTTAATAAAACTGTCTCGTTCACTTGGCTATCAAAGAGTGGAAAGATAAGCAGCGTTTTCATTATTCTCTTACTGTACATATATTGGCCATCTATCAATTGCATAAGTTTCCTCCGCTCTAAAAGTGCTGGTCCTTCAAATTAAATAAATTTGCTTATTCGCTCGATTATTGCAAAACAGACTGTTTTTTTTTTGCTTAACTCCAAAAAACGAGATTCAATAACCTCAAAGAAACTTTTTCAGCAAGCATGGCTCCATTCAAGACATTTGGAAAACTTACAAACCATAAAGATCTCTTTGAATCATGTCGGTAGAAATAATTTATTAAGTCTAGTCTAAGTCATAGATGGCATCATGATCTTAGGAAATGATATCCCTGGTGATCTTGCTACAAAGTTCAAGGATAGATTTTTAAGGCTTTGGGATGTGCAATGGTGATTATGTTTAATAGAAATAAATCGGTAAAGCTCGGTCAAGTATATGCGCACACGTGTCTCAATGTAAAAGCAAAGATTCCAACGGCTTTCAGAGACATCAAAACTGGCTTAAATATACACTGCCAACAGAGTAGAAAACAAAACTGGATGCAGATAGCTAAGGATCTGGAGAATAGTGTTATTTGAGTCAAGAGTTTAATCTTAACTGAAGCACCATATGAGCAAGACTAAATTCCTAATGTCAATAACTGAAGAGTATTTACTAAGGAATCCTTCTCGGATAACCTTAGATTTCTCTTCACTAAAGACAGTGACCCGACCATACAAAGGAAATTCCGAAATCCTACGAAAACTAACGGGACGACGTACTCCAATTGGATAACCAAAAATATGGAACCTCCTGCAAGGGTGTATCATCCTAATCGCTTTTCCATTGGCCTACTATATAACTTCAAACCTAAGAAAAGCCTTCATTAAGCAAGCGCTCAAAACCCCCTTGGTGGACAAGCGAACTAAATAGACACATAAGAGAGGTCAGAAAACTTCATAGTGAAGTCAAACACATTAGAACTGAGGATTTTTGAGCCAAATGTAGGTCTGAACTCAATTCCCACAAAAGAAACATAAGAATGGCCATGAAACAATCTTGGGCTCTTTTTTCAAAGCGATACAGAAGAATCAGCTGGTTAAGGAAAGTCCTATTCAAAGATCGAATAGTCCCGGGATATCTGAAAGGCGCCAATGGAGTCTGCACAGAAAACAGCCGGGAATCACTATTGCTTTTTATGGAAACTCACTTACCGGGCTGTAAGGATGTTGATGACCAGGTATTAACTGGCACAAAAGCGTCAACTCCCAATGAACCCACAGAGTATAGAATAACATGGGCGATAAAATCGTTCAACCTTCGTTCAAATCGGTGGCAACAGAAGATATAATGCCAGCCATGTTACAACACGCTCTTCCATACATCATACCTTGGTTTAAAATTATCTTTATCGGTTGTCTAAAGGAGGGCTACGTCCCAGACAACTGGAAAGAGGTGAAAGTGGTTTTTATTCCCAAAGCAGGAAGACCTAACCATAAGTCTCTCCTCGTTTCTGTTAAAAACACTGGAGAGAATTCTAGATCAACATATAAGACAAAAACACAACAAACACAATCTATGCTTACCTTTAAGGCAAATCAATGGAGACGGCACTACACGAGGTTGTAGCTACGAGTACCATAAAAAAGAGGTTCAAGGTTCGAATCCTACTCATGACAAGTTTTTCATCTGTGTAATTGGAACTCAGTCAGAAAAAGCTGCGTGTGAAGGCATAACACTGACATGTAGATTTGACTGTTGTAGAGTTTCAAGCACAAAACAAGCGTGAAAATTGATAACTTTCGAATCATTCTGAGTGAGCTAATATCGAAACCAAATATACCTGAGTTTCAAACCACTACATCACAACAATGTTTTCCTTTCTCCTCCTTCTATCTTTCCGCCCGGGCCATGGCAACAGTAAAAGGATATCATAACCCCTTAGGCGCGCGTAAATTATATAAAAAAAGGGAGACAAGGCCGACGCCACCAAAGAATGTTTCTACGAGCTTCTCAACAAGAGCAATTTCTGAAGTACGACTCATACTAGGCGACTTTGAGGCCAGGACACCACGTCTGGCAATGGACTTAGGCTTATTGACTTTGTAGCAGGACGAAATATTACTATAGCAAGCACAAGGTTTCAATATACACAAGCGGACATGGCGGGAGACCCGATCATCAAACGCTGAAATTATGGGAAAACTCTTTCTGCAGTCTGACCATTCAACTTAAACGATGATAGCCAAAACTTCTGTTTACCTGACCAAAATCAAGTAAGGATAGCAATATCTAAACCAAAATCCAACAATTCGGCAGGCCTTACAGCTTGCGAGCCGAGGTATTCAAAGCTCCTGGAAATGACTTTGTGGAGAGAATGCACCAACTCCTTTCTCAGATCTGTTCATAAGAGTGTATGCTTATAAACGGAATCTAAGTACCGTATGCCCGATCCAAAAAAAACGGAGACCACCCACAACTGCGCCAATTATAGAGGTATAAGATCCCCTCAACATCGAATACAAGATTTTATTTGCTATATTGTGTGAAGGTCTGAAACCCTTCACCAACTACCTGCTTTGTGCGGTTTGCGGTTTCAGAGCAAGAAAGTCCACAATCGACCAAATCTTCACACTACAGCAGATCCTGGAAAAAACTTGAGAAATCCAAATCAATACCAATATATTAACACAAGTTCAGCGTCAATATGCGGGTAGGCGTAATTGGAAACAAGTTAATCGGCCACTTCAAACTACCACCTAAGATGAATTCTATAAACTATCTGGAGTTTTTGCGAAATGATCTACCAGAGCTATAGTTCCACTGATTCAACTAGCTTAAGAATTAGCTGGATGAAGAGTACGGTACGGTGACCGTACAGTATTGGATGTTTTTTTATGCAGAAGAATGAAAGAACTTGTTTATTCAACCGAAATAGCAATTTTATGTGAATCGGAAGAGCGTATTCTCGAAGCGTTATCAAAAGTTAGGCAGCAGTTAGCATCAATAAACATTCGCAGTGAAATCCAAAAACGGGCCCTAGCATGCATAAAAAACCCACGCAGATACTTGGGGCCCCTATTATAACTGTTTTAGTACACACATAAAATAAAAATTATCTAAAACCACACAAAATCATTTTTTATTGATAGCCTTTGGAGATTAAAACAAAAAAACATTTTTTTAAATTTTACCTGCTGCAGATTTTCCGAAGTATCATAAAGTCTACACGTTTTTCTGCAAACTTGATGATTTTTTTTTCTTATATTGTTACGTTCATAAGAAAAAAATAGTAAAACATTATGTTTATTACGGATTTTCTGGAGAAAAGTGACCTCAAAGTCAAATATGGAACAGGCTTACAAGAACAGGCAAACAAGATATCAACTTTATGTAAACGCAGGTACAAAGGCTAGTATTTCTTCTAAGAATAAAGTCCGAAACGTTTTACCTTTAGTATTAACAGAGCAATTTTCGTTAACATGGGTCAGGATACACCAACATAAGCCTTTTCCTAAATCTTCGATAAATAATGTCAAAATTGGAGATAGACCCTTACTGTAGAACACTTTTTTTCTTAGAATATACCCAAACACCATTTCAAAAATTATCCTTGACAAATTAGCGGACACCCTGTATACATGTATAGAGCCATGTCTAGTTTTGGCATCACTCATAAACTCGTTCGTCTGTGCAGGTCGGTAACGACTTGATGTCAAAAAAGCTTTTAGACAAAGTGACGCTCTCTCATGTGACTTTTTTGACATCGTACTTGAAAAACTTGTGCGAAACTCACAAATGAACCACTGGAGTCACAATCTTTGAAAAATCTTTACTACTACTAGCGTACGCCGATGGTATCGACATAATTGAAAGAACTCAGCGGGCTAACACCGATGCGTTCGCTATTACTGAAACGGAAGCTGCCAAAATGAGTCTAGCGGTATATGTTGTCAAAAAGAAGGAACACACAACATCGCCGAATTGGACAGAATGTCATAATCTGCAGCTATAATTTTGAGGTAATAAAGGGCTGTTTGCCTTGGCTGTACAATAAATTCTGCCAACAACTCCTCAGCAAAAATAAAATGAAGAATCACTCTTGACAATAGCTGTTTCTTTGGGCTATGAAGGCAAATAAGTAGCAAGGCCCTATCCCGAAAAACTAAAGAGATTCTATATAAGACCTTGATCATCCCAGTTCTATTTTATGGTGCAGAAGTATGGACCCTATCGAAAGCGGATGAAGATATCCTCAGTCGTTTCGAGAGAAAAATCCTTCATAAGATATTCGGTCCTGTTTGCGTTTACGGCTGGGACACCAATCTACAACCCGCAGACCTCACCTTAGGTGGCACGCACAAAAAGAAGGGGGCATGAACCGACTCGGAGTCGGAGGCAGGTAGCTAAGGACCGTGCTAACTGGAGAGGATTGTTGGTTTAGGCCCAGGTTCACCCCGAACTGTAGCGTCACCTATGTAAGTAACCACAATAGAATAATAGGCATGCGTGTATGCTTGTCTCTTAGGGAGTAACACATCCCTTGTTACCTAACCTAACCTAAATTTCTTAGCGCGTTAGCAACAGTGTCTATAGTTCGGTCTCACTTAAGACAACCACTAGAATACCGATTGACACCAAGTTTAAAAACAATTTGACCAAGCCGATTTTAGAATCGATGTGACAAAAACTATATGTGGACAACTTTTGCAATAGAGAATTTCTCATATTAAGAAAATATTGTCTTAAAAAACTAATGGTGGAATCGAAAACACATTACGTAGAATTCGTGTTGTCAAATATGTGTATGGCTACAGAGGAAATGAAATTGTTCCAAACGTAAACAGGTGTCTACTTTTGCTTTATGATTCTCTGATTAAACTACACCACAACTACAACTTACACAGAAAACGGTACAAAAACACAAATTAACGATGTATTGGTCCAACAATCTAGAATTACCATACTTCTATTACAAGCCACATTATCCAAACCATTCTGAAGACCACGTTAACCAAGAAATACGTAATACAGAACAGATAAAGAGTTAAGATAACACGAGAAACCCTAAACAAAAAATTTGACAGCAAAACATTGTCCAAATATCATGTTGATGTGCAGTGAAAGCATTATTTGAGTGATTTTTAGCATTTTAGATCAGCTGCCAAAGCAATTTAATAACCACTATCTACACAGCAATAAACTACATATTTCTAAAGCATAAATTGGAAAACAGAATAGTTCTTGATAAGGATGTCTAGCTGGAAAAAAGTGAGTCTCTCCTTTATTTGTATGAAATTTACGAATATGTATTACGACCCTCTGTCGTCCCGTGAGTTTAAAGCAATTATGAAGCTATACGAGCTTGATCTGCAACAGCACCAACTCCTCTACCCCTTTGATATTTCTCACAATATTCAGCGTATTCGCCTTTTAACAGTTCCATTTCATGTTAAAGCTATGTCAGCATCAAACTTCGGACATCAGTATGAGGATAGAACAAAACACTGATACAAAGTAAATAATTGAATTGGATGAGTAATTAGATTGTTCCATGCCTTAGCTCAAAACACACTTAAGAAAAAACAACAATCCGGTGGCCCGATGTACTCGTATTCTAGTTATAAATAACCCAGTACATAAACAGAAAACAAGAAAACAGCATCCGCTTGCAGAAATCACAAAAAATGTTTTGATCAGTTCGGGGTTTATTTATTGATAAAAATTAATCCCAATACCTGTTAGTGGTTGCCTTTGATCCAAATTTATAAGTTGAGCTATCTGATCATCTGATTCAACTGCAATTTTAACGATGTGTGAATCTTTAACAAGTACCTTTTTCGGAATCATTTTCGTTGTCGACATAGTACCACCGCCCAAATGACCCGTACCAAAAAAATTACAAATTTGCATTGACGGGATGTCAATTGTCAACCCTCTCTGTTACGAAATCTACTCACTTGGTGGCCACAACACGATATGGAATACATTGGCATGTGATGCCAATTCAAGAAAAATGCAGGGGTTGCATTCAGAGCGGTTCCCAAAAACAAAATTTCTATAAGCATCCATTCAGGGGTATAACTAATTTATTGCCAAGTCGTACACAAACGGCTTATATCAAAGAGTTTCACAGCATTTTCTTTCCAGTTCTTTTCACAAAAAGCGACTAGATGGGGAAATTTTATGATCAATTATATTGCGGCTCATCAATATCTAATGTGACTACCCGAAGCCTGTCACACGACTGAGGACTAAAGATGGGGCAAAAGAAAAACATTCATACATTAACGAATACTAGATCCAATCAGATGAAATAAAAATAGTATGCAAGTACAACAATATACACACTACAGAAGTAAATGGACATGCAAACACTACCCCGCGACACTTTTTGTCCGCTTTCATACGTCGCAAGTGTGTTATGTGCATGTTCTGGTTATTTTCTTTTGAATTGTCATTCAGTGATGCGAGCAACTCTACATGAAGACTTTCCCCTTCTTTGAGTTTGCATGTTATTTGACAGTTCTCTTTCATTTCATCTTTGGCGCTCAGTCTTTCATAATTGAAAATGAGCCCCCTTGTTAATTCTTTGGTCCATTTCAGTTCATCCGCCATACTGAAATGTTGTGCTCGTAACACAGCGAAAGAAGTAATGAAGCAAATGCGAAAAAGAAAGAAGAAGGAGAAAAAGAAATGTCAAAAACTTGCAATGAAATTGCTACCCGCAGGCAGTGGGAATTTGGTTAATTGGGTATTTTTTGTTTCATTATCCCTCCCATTTGCACTCACTTGAATCTTTCGAAACATGCGACGTATGAAAGCGGACTTTCTATTCGTCTGCAAAGCGGAGTAACCATCGCAACTCATTAAATTTCGGAACGAGTAGTGTGATGCTGACAGGAAATAAATTACGTTTCGCAAAATAGATATCACAATGACTGGTAAAAGGTTCACACTAGAAAATGTATAACAGCGACGTAACACGTGTTAAAAAAAGCAACTGACTAAATGACGGAAACAGAGTTCGAGCGATACAAAATAAAAACACCATTGTCATCGTATCAGAACCCATAGACAAAATCATAATCGTATCAAAAATCAGTGGCCGATTAGTAAAAATATAATTACCTATTAATTTAAGATGTAACTTCGAATATTATTAGCCCTTACGCACTAGAAGTGAACAATATGTTTTTGTATATGTATAACATGATGAGAGAAAAGGATTTTCATAGTGGGTATATGAACGGATGACTCGAGGAATCGAAATACGAATACATAAAGCCACTGAAAAAACGGTTACGGAACAAGAAGCTCTGCGGGAGAAGACATACACTCGTACGCTCATCCAAGTCAAGGTGTTTAATTATCTAATATGCTATAGACACGGATCAGAGATATATTCAAATCTATGTCGAAAAACCTAAAATAGCGAGTAAGCGATTCGAAAGTTAAAACCGGATCCGCATAAATACAGAAGCATAGTGACGGAAATGGCTTTCAGGATCAGAAGGGGTGCCTTTCAAAAGTAGAAAAATCTGTGACGGGCATGCGAAACCGATAAAGTGCGTTTTGAATTAGATTACAAAAGATGCATAAAAGAGGCGAAAATAAAGGGTGCTAGAGCACGAGTGAGTAGAAACATTGTAACGGGAATTAGAAGAGATAGCCTCACAACATACGAGTATAGACAGGCGACAAACAATAGAATAAGTTTAAAGTCGAAGTATGGGCGATTAATGTAATATTTTAAAAATTGCGACTCAACGAAGCTCCGAAGGAATTTAATTGTTGATCGGAATATTGTAACGAATATCGATATTTGCTTTAGATTGAAACAGTACGTTAACCGATTAATTAACGCAGGATATCCACGCTGTAACATTTCCTAGGTTTCCGCGAACGAAGGGAAACTGCAGATTTCATGGAAGTAGAAGTTGCGAAAAAGTAAAAATAATGAACCGGAGGCTAACTGTCGTGCGGGATCACATACCCTCTTAAGTCTGAACGGCAATCGTAAATCTTGAATATAAACGGGTCGCGATTTTGTTTAATAAAATAATGAGAAGCGATCGGATGGCTATGCAATGAAGGAGAGTTTTTTGTTCCACAAAGGAGACACGACGTATTCTAATATCTACGGGTCGGTAAGACTATGTTGCATGCTATCAAAATATACGAGAGAGCTCTAAACGGTCGATAACGCAATTTCATTAGACTCCATGGCAGCCAACGTACCTTTTTGGGAAGCAGGTCGATATGTGACCCGATTCAATGTTTACGGAAAATAATAATGATGAATCGCGAAACTACGGAAGATCTGCATCGTCTTCATCGATTTAGAAAAAGATCTTATATGGATGGTATTAAGCTCACAAAATATATCCTTGTACATAACATGCATATATTAGAATAAAACGCGATAAAGGCTCCGTGAAACAGAGCGCGTTTTAACGACCATATTTATACGACAAGAGTGATAAAAACTACAAGAACATTGTTTTAAATACCGAAATATGGGAAACTATTGGAAAAGATTTGAATGAAAATGAATGAAAATAATAACAAAAGTTCATTTTTCGAACTGCTTGACATTTTGACATATATCGCAAAGCTATTGAAACAAAATGTTGTACAGTGATGACCGCTCTTTTTTTGACGCCTTCTAACGCGGTGGTTATAAGCGACGTAAAATAATTTCACCTCAGCTTTAAATACTCTTACCGCGGCTAACACGTTCTGTTTCGCTGAGCCTTAAGAATTATGACAACGTTAAAACGAAAGTTAATTGCACAGCAGGAATATCGGGAGAATTCGAAATTAAAATTGCAGTACACCAAGATAGTGTATAAAGTCAGTGACTTTTTAATGTTGTGAAAAATTAAAGACAATTGCTTCTGATTACTTATAAAACGCGACATTAAGAATGCCCAGTAATACTCATATTTTTATTTATTAAATTATATTCTTATAAATATATATTTTATATTTAAAAATTGACGCACCTTAAATGATTAGCCTCCTACCAGGGCAGTGATATTGCCAACTTAATTTGACGAAAAAAATAATTTGATTGTGTTCTATCTTATTATTTTGAATTGCTGGAGTTTGTTTGGACCATAGACTAACTATACCTAGATATCAAACTTTCCAGATATTGGAAAATCAAAACCGGTTTTCTTCTGAAAGTCCCTATTTGTGTGAACCTGTCCGTGAATACGTGAGAATTGTCAACAATGTCAAAATTCGAAAAGTTTTACGAGTGACGTCATCCATATAAAAACGAAGCGGTGAATTCCGATTTTGACATTTCTCTTGTTTACAAATCCAATTTCGTGTAAGTTGCACAAAAATTTAATGTTGGACAATAATTTTCTTTATTATATTTTCTAGGACAACAAAAGAAGAAAATTCTACACATCTGAAGCAAGAACAAATCATTTTCTACAGGAAACCAACAGATTGCTTTCGATTGGATGTGGCAAAACCAGCTGGGAAAGTTTGTTTACATTTTTTTGTGAGTAACTAAAAACATTTTAATTTCAAAGTAATTTATTTTACTTCTTTTTTACAGTAAGAACAATGAATCTAAATGCACCATTCAAGAGCTTGAAGAAATGTGGATAAGTGATGCTAACTAATTACATGTAAGTAAAAAGTATACATTTTCGTTTGGCTATGTATACATTTAATGCCTTTTTCCTTGCAGATCCAACATTTGAAGTGCAATGGTTTCAAAAAAAGCGTTCCCAGTGTGGAACCATCGTGAGCTGATCAAATAAATGTGAGTAAAAAGAATACATTTTCGTTTAGCTGTACATTTAATGCCTTTTTCCTTGCAGATCCAACATTTGAAGTGCAATGGTTTCAAAAAAAGCGTTCCCAGTGTGGAACCATCGTGTGCTGATCAAATAAATGTGAATTTAAAATGAAAATGAAAGTCATATACAACTAAATACTACTTAAAGCATTTTTTCGATTTTTGTTTTGTTTTGCTTTGTTTATCCAATAAATACATTAAATTTAAAGAAATTGTTTTTTCTTTCTTGGTTTTGCTGCTTCTTCAATAAAATATTGACATTTGTTCATTTTACCACGGTGTGGGTAAGTTTTTCGCTTCACCGTGAATGCTTTCATCAGGAGAGCATGTTCCAAAAAAATGTAAATTACAATTCATGAATAAATTGGATTATTAGATTAAATGGAAAATACATATATGTATTATAATTCAATTATTGTATTAACTTTTCGTACGAAGTAATAAATAAGAATTAATGATTATTTTGACTGTTTTTTTTTTTGTGAAAATATAACTTTACACAAGCCTTTTGCAAAATTGAATTTAAAATATTGGTAATAGCAACAAACAAAGCAATAAAAAGAAAATTAGTGCTTTATTTGGTACAACAGCGAATTGACCAATTATTTTTTGAAAAAATGTGGACGTGACTGGACAATTTAGCTCACATTTAATGCTTTTGTATTACTAATCCCATTACTAACGCAACATTTCCATATTCTTTGCTCAGTTTTCTCGAAATATTTTGGAAAAGCTTTAAATTCAAATAGAAAAACAAATATTTTCCTTAAAAAACTAAAAAAATGATCAAAAATGTTAATTGTACTTATCAGTATTATTTAATTAATTTATTTACTCAACACATTCAAACTAAAAGAACAGCAAGGAAATAATAATAATCCTTTTCATTGATGTCCAGAGTACAGAGTTTGTGCCTAAACATACAAAATGCTTATACAATTGACTCTCAATACAAGCTTAAGCTTGATTTCAGAATTGTAATAGTTTCAATTCATTTATATCTTCAAATGAAACTTTCTAAATATGATCCTTAGGTCCTTTTTTAATTTTATTCTGAAACGATCCCTTTTTTGTCCAATTGAAACAAAAAAAAAGGTTTTTTTTAATATATTCTATTATCTTCACTTTTTCACCACGTTGAATTAAATATTCACCAACGAAAAATATTTTTCCTTTTATTTTTGCCTTTATTATATATACTTAGCGAACATTACGTGAAATTTGTTGTCATTTTAGCCATTCTGACAGGTTATAGAGATGGAGAATGTGTTAATAATTCACTTACAGTGTGTCTGTGCGCAAGTTAAACGTTTGCAAAAGTATTAGTAGAGTTTGATAACTAGGTATAGTTAGTCTATGGTTTGGACAAGGGAATAATTTGACAGACTCACATGTAATCTGACAAATACCTCGAGGTGCTAAATAATAAATATGAATTCGGTATTGTTAAGATCGTCGTGTAGTTTCATCAATTCACAATGTTCACATGGCTTTGTAAAGTTTGCTACTAAATTGAATTCATTAAGGCCAATATCAAGCACTGCAAGGGCTTTAAAAAAGGATGACTACCCGGCGCCACCAGACCCAGTACATAGAACGTTAAACACACTCTACAATGATCTTAAGGCAATGAAAAGCCGTATTTTACAAATAAATGCGAAAGATATAGAAGAACCTGAAAAACTAGATGCAGCAGAGTTCCAAACACACTGCGATGTTCTTATATTAGGGGGAGGCGGCACTGGCAGTGCGATTAGCTATTGGCTTAAGAAAAGAGCAAGAGACGGTCTTAAAGTGGTCGTGGTTGAAAATGATACGGTCGTAAGTTAATTCCAGTATATTTTAATAATTCAAATATTTAAGCCTGTATTGAAACGGCAGTACACAAATTCTTCTTGTATGGGACTTAACCAACAATTTTCACTTCCGGAAAATATACAAATTGCAAATTACTCTGCAGAATTCATGAGGAATATAAAAGAAAAGTTAGGAGACCTTAATCTAAATTTTACTCCTTGTGGAACTTTGATATTGTCGTCATCTGAAGAGGATGCTGAAGTACTCAGAAGAATATCAAAAATTCAAAATGAACTGAGCGTTCGCAATGAGATTCTCTCGCAAGAAAAAATAAAATCTCGGTTTCCTTGGATGAAAACTGATGATATTATTCTTGGTAAGCTTATGAATAGATTCGATAAATTATAAAAGTGTCTTAAAAGGGATTTAATTTAGATAGCATTTTAATAAATTTCGTTTTGCATTCATCTTGATCTATTTAACATTGGTTTGTATTGCATAGCGAACATTGTAAGATTAGGTAATGTAGGGTAATTAGATAAATAGGTTGGGGTGATGCTCTCTCGGAAAAGAAAAATACACAGAGTTTAAGTTCAACAACTTATGTTACCATATCATAGTTCACCTATTTTATTATCGGGTGCAGCTTTACCTATATGCATTACAATGTTAAAACTCAAATAAAAGTTAGCAACTAACCAATAATTTTCTCTTCTTGTGAATAGCAATATCACTTCAGGTTCTGAGCGAAATTTATGAAGTCAATAATGATCCATACCACGTTGTGTGAATATTTTTTCACCCGCATCCAAAGTGAATGGCCTTTTATACCGGTTTTCAGCATCACTCATGTTGAGAAGGTATTATTGTTTTTCCCTAATTTTGCACTACTCTCTTATCGATAACAAATTTTCTCTATTCTGATCTATTTGTCGGATTCACAGTTTTTCCGAATACGTTTGCATTGTAACCATAGGGTTTGCAGAGATTATTGAATCGATTGTTTACTGGCGGTATTTGATGCAAATGTTATATCAATGATGCCCTGATCATCGGTATAGTCTCGAAATCAGCTGAATTTACGGTTCTTCTTCATTAATAATATTTCTTAATGGTCCATAGCTCTTGCATAAGAAAATCTCCACCTTGTATGGGGAATAATAACTTAGCATATTATGTCTTTAGGGAAGAGAGTTAAACCTGACTGTCTACTTCATTATTGAAAAATCAAATTCCTTTCTACCTGATTGATTCGGTAGTGCACAGTAATGGTAATTGGCTTCTGCTTTTTCTTATCACCTCCTCCCTTATTCAGGACACCAAACTTTCTTAATTCACATACCTTTTAAATTGTTGGAATAAAATCTTACACTTTTAGTTGTATTGAAAGATCATTTGGTTCATGCCACAATCGAGCACATGATATCCTCCCCCTATCCGTTTCACGAATATCATATAGTGGTGGACACTTAAATAGCACACTTTTTTCTTCATTGAAATTTATTTAATTCGATTTAGAAAAACATTATAAGCTTAAATAATAAAATTTTTACGTAATTTATTTACGAAAATTCACTTCTTGTTTTATTTATTAGTCTCCATATTAGTCGTTCTGTATCAGCCATTTCTGTAAGAAATCAAAATTTATAAAACAATTACTATGAATTTTCATATTTCTTGGCCATATAAATAGCACATGACACGAAAAATATTATATTAATAAAATATTATATTAAAAATTATATTATTCTTGAAAGTATAGTTAATATTTAGTCGGAAATTCTTTATTTAATATTACAGCTTGACATCGTCTTGGTAAACTTTCCACCAATTTTCTGGAGCATTCAATTGTTGTTGCATACCAAACACTTTTAATATTTTCCCATAATTCGTCCAAGTTCTTGAGATTCTTTCCTTCAATTGCGCGTTAAATGTCGTTCCACAAATTCTCAATCGGTTTGAGATCGGGGGATTAAGCTGGCCATTTCATAACGTTCACATAATTACTTTCTAGGCACGATTTTGCTAAGCGTGAAGTATGCTTGGGATCGTTGTCGTGCATAAAACATGTAGTATTCTATGATGCCCCTGTATACATACTGGTCCATTTTTGTACTTATTTTAACAATTGGCCCCACACCGTGCCAAGAAAAGGTTCCCCAAACAATTACGTTACCGCCTCCGTGCAAATATTGGTGGTATATTTGGGATTGTGTTGCTGATTCGGAGGATGCCACACAAATTTTTTCCAATCGACTGAAATCTACAGAACTTCAAATCATCACTCCAGAGCACATTTTTCCAAAAAATCATAGGTTTTCGTAGGTGTTCCTTAGCAAACTCTATTCTGCACTTTGAATTTTTTTCCGAGACAAATGGTTTCCTTTGTGCTATGCAGTCTCTTAAATGGTTTTCGTTTCATCTTCGCCTTATTGTTTTGGAAGACAAGGAGATGCCGTATTGTGATTCAACATCATATTTAATTTGGTTGGAATTCTTAAAACAGTCTACAGTCGAGGAAGTGTGTATTACATGTTATTCTCTTACGTTGGTTTTTCTTGTACGGCGAGTTCTCGCAACGTTTTCCAACGTTCTAAATGTTTCAAAATGACAAATTGCATTGTAAACCAGCTTTCTAGAACAGCCTATTAGTTCTGCTATTTCTGAAACCATTTTTCCTTGAGATTTCATTTCAATAATCGAAGTTCTCTTATCTTTTATACAATGCGGTCCTTTTCCCATGTCTAGGGTATTATTTTGATAAAAAAAATATATTTTTTTAATCAATACATACTTGCCTTACGAATTCATAGTTCAAATGTCACAAAATATTCACATAAGTCAACTTAACTTCCGCTGTGCTAATTATGTGGCCAAGCTTAAGCAGTGATAATTCAGAACTTGTCTCTATAAACCTCTTAGTAATATTAAAAACCTTGTCACTGTAACGGATCTAATTTCTCCAATTGTCACGTGTTAAATCAAAAAAGAAATTCCGTTACATTAAGATAAGAGATGAAGTGTTAATGCAGTTCAAAAAATGAGCGAGGAAGTGTGCTAAGTCAACAAAATTTTCTTCATCGACATCCAAGCTGTTCGCCATTAAGTCAGTTTCTAGAACCGCAAATTTCTTGCGATGTATTTAGCTATCTTTTATCCTTATTTCATTATCAGAAAATCTTGCTCATTATTCAAGCTGCGCGTTAGACGGAGCTATATGTTTTTGCTTATAAATATGTATGTATAATTATTATAAGTATGTACATATATTTTTCGTTTCCTATTTTTCAACTTATCACTGATTTTTGAAAGTTCGTGTCTATTCTTTGGCTTAAAAGCAAATAATTAATAAAAGAAAGGAATATACAACTATAATTGAAGCGTTCTGTTTTATAATATAATCGAACATTTTTTTAATTTACAATTTGTGGACTTGGAACTGATCGTACTTTTCGTACTTATTGATGAAATGTCACTATCAGAGTTTGAACTGAAATTGACGTATCAAAATTCCTAACTACCTCAAAGTTATTACTGTCTATTGTGATGTTCTGTAAGGTTGGTTCTCTTTTTGCTAACAAGATATACGTACAATACTTCGTTTTTCCCTAAAAGCTAAACCAATTTTTTTTAGTTTAATAGTTTCTAATACACCAGTGAGAGATGTGTTTGACAGTAATAAAAAAAATGTTCCTTTGCATTTCACAGCTTTTTTTTATTAGTAATGTGAAAGAAATGACCGCGCATAACTTTCTCTAAACCTGTTTTGCATCAAAGCTTTCGATGGGATTGTTTCCAAGCTTTACGGAGTAGCACGACCACTCCATAGTCAACTCTTAAAACCATTATGTATAGATCGTCTCTACAAACACAGACATCTGCGGCTTTCAAATTGATGAATGGATAGATGGTACAACTTGGATTTTTTAAGTTTTGTTCCAGGATCTACCATATTGTGAATACATTGCCAACTGTGAACTTATCGGGCTTAAAACCACACACATACGGGCGATTAAGTCGTTAGAAATGGGTTCAAGCGTTCACACAATACGGCAGACAAGATCTTATGCGTGACATTAAGGTGAAACACCGCTGAGGTTTCGTTCTACCAACTCACCCTCCGCTGACTTAAATATCATAGAACCAATCGCCTTTAATTATCAAAGAAAAGTCTCTTATCAAACCACCATCCGTTTATTTCGTAGACGGAACAGCTCTGTATGTCTAGTTGGATATCGTAGATTTTACACTTTGGACCGACTTAGGGAAGATTGCATCTTTAATGATCGTCTTGAGTTAACACCAATGAGGGTAATTACTACTCTTAAAATGCCGGAGCACGTGTTAGGTTTTTTTTTGGAAAATTGGATAGAGAGAGAGAGAGAAAGATATTTGGGCTCAGTGGTTATTTCGCTCCATGGGTGGCATTCAACATTTAATGGGGAGACAAAATTATTAGTGGATTATTTGCTTCGGGTGGCTAAGTTAAGCAGTGGTGGTTAAACAGTTTGTTGGTGGCTCTTAGATTTTATTTGATTTATCAAAGGCAGGACTGTGCCATTGTTTTAAGGTGTTCGAGCATATCTGCTGAAACAACAGCAATCCATTTCATAGTCTTGAACTCTTCTCCGTTGCGAAGTGCTGCGAAACCGAATTGAATTCGACTATTGTTGTGTTCAAGATTTTCAATGGCTTCATTCCAAGCTGAGGCTGTTTGTTTTCGCTTATGAAGGGGTATGAGATTGTCCCGTAGGTGATTTAACACCGCAGTCGATTTAAATGAATTTGGGTTAATAGCTTTGCGCATAGCGATAGCGTCCGCGCCGGATTTTTCCCGATTTCGTATGAATCTATAGCCAATGTGAATGACAAGTACGACTGCGGCAAGTAATATGGCTGATCCAATGATCACAAAAAATTGCTCAATCTTATTTGATATGGTGCAGGTAGTTGGTAGTCTCGGATTCAGAATTTCGAAATGATTTCCCTGATTTGGGCGTAGTTTTACAACTTCCTGCAAACGTAGTACTTAATTTGCCGACGAAATCACATGGCTAATCTTTCACTAGGGGTTTTTCTCAATCAAATATTCGGCGTTGTGCAGGTCTTTTAAAGTTTTTGTTACATCAAAGGCGAAACCGACTTTGGGTAGATGTTGAATAAATTCTCTTGCACTGATGGTCGGCTCTTGGCTGGAATTTTTACAATAGTATTCTTCTGCATGTCGTTGCAGTTCGGGTAAAAGTTTCTTCAGCATGTGAATGGCAGCCTGAAGTTGATCTTTTTCAAACGCATGAATAGGCACCTATTGCTAAAGCTGAATCCATCATATTCCAATCACAGATTCCATACAAGCTATTCTTCTCATTGATGGTGCTTATCAAATCTGGGCTGATGGTCATGTAGAAAAATGCCACAAGGAACAGAATAGGAAGAGCGTACTGACTAGAGAGCATGGAGTGAATGTTTGCTTAAAGCCATACTGTTATTAATTGTGCAAATGCCGTGCTTGGTGATATGTTATTGTTGTCTTCTCGATATGGCTGCTGGTAAACAATGTCCGATGGGTCGACAGATGGTGTAGCTGTGTGAATTTGTGTTTGAGTCTGTTTTGGTTGGCTGGTAGTACTTCCGGTGATGCGCTTTTGAAGGATACTCTCTCGGAAGGTATCTACTCTTAATTTGAGCAATCGCTTGGTAAATTAGATCTCGGATTCATTTGCAAAACTCTGACCTTTACAATTGCAGAGTGATAAATTAAAGATGTATTTCATGAATCGTTGTAAGATCGATCCAAGGTGAAATTATTTGACGAAGTGAGGTATGGACTTGTACTCGTATATGAGGTGCTGACTGGTATATTGTACTGCTTCGCGGTGTGACCAAGATAGTCAGAGTTTTCTTCACTATCTGAAGCCAAAGTTTGACGGAGGCACATAGATTTTTGAGGACGTCTTTTGCTTTGGTGGAGAATATTTGGGACTTGCATTTGAGATGTTTGAATAGCTGTTTTGGGATTTGTTTATTGTGTAAGATGTGGGATATAATGAGGGATTTGCAACGCAACGCCTTCCGGGGACAACCGATGATTGTGGAGGTGGCATTTTATTTGGTGTTGAACGTGTCCGAAAGCTGGACATTACTGATGAGCGACCTCGGATGGGGCTAGAATTTTGTTCAGATTCCTCGTCAGATGAATATCACGTCACATAGTGAGTTTACCGGCTTAACTTTGCTTTCTCGTTGTTGAAATGGTTGCGTAGATTTCTGATCGAAGTTTTCTATTTGTCTCTGTAACATACATATATGAGAAGCCTTACTTTAGCAGGAGATGGCGAAGTTCTCTATGTCAAGATCATCTACTTTATTCCTCATGAAGTCAAAATCAATTCCTGAACGCAGCTCAAAGGTAAATTGCATTTGTTTTTTTTTTTTTGTATAATGATTGTACGCAGCGTGTGCAAAGGAAATTTAGGGAGGAAGAAAAGAGATGTACCGATGTACATTGTTTTTAAATGTTTGCAACTTATAGCGACCTGGAAATGCAGAGATCGGCAGGGCATTCCATAAGCGAGTTATACGGCTTAGGAACGAATCACGTTATTTTAGAGTACGTCCGAAAGTGTACTTGAGGGTATACTGTTGCTTATACGTAGCGAGAAGAATGTTACGGTTGAAAGTTTGAATCCTATCTAGCAGGTGCAGATATGTTTTAGGAGCATCTGACCAGATGTGGGCATTGTAATCCAATTTTGGGCGGATGAATACCTTATATATTGAGGCCAGATGAGAGGGGGTAAAATATTTCTTACATCGCTTGAGGAAACCTAGATATTTCGCAGCATTTTTGGCGACATCAAATATGTGGTCATTCCAACATAAGTGTCAAGTTTAATCGTTTTGTGCAATTTTTAAAAGCTGCGTCACTTTGGGACTCTACTAGACTCGATCAAGACAATGATTTTCCACAAAAATTCTTTTCGGGAACTTAGCGAGTTGAAGAAAACGAATAACGAATTCTGGATGGAGACTTGGATAGGTCTGGGAGTACACACGCGATTGAAGTAACAAATTGATATTGTTGGGTTTTGTACGATGGCAGAGCCTGTGTTGAATTGATTTATGGTGAACACGGGGATTATTGAAATTTAAATCACAAGTTTCTTTATTATTTTTGCACTGACATGCGGAGACGTTGGAACGAACACAATAGATTTAGTATTCTTAACCTTATTTAATTTTGGTCAGGCGGAGGAAGTCTAGGATTTCATAGTCTAAGTTGAATACTTCGGAAGCGGATTTCGGATTTGTTTTCACAGTTTAAGAGGTTACAGAAGTCTTTCTATGCTTATTTACTTCGTAGGAAAGCTGTTTTACTACATGCGTTTATCGTAACTCTTCATCAAATCATGTTTTTCAAAGGGATGGTCTGTTGAAATTCAGCACATCATATTTCTGATGGCTGTTTGACATCGCATGTACTGGTCTTCAGCCGAGAAGATAAGAGATGCGCGATTTCTCCGGGTTGGATTAGCAGTTTTCTTCTGAGTTTCGTGGTGTGCATATCTCATTTGAAAGCTTCTTTACGTTCTTAAGTCAAAAATGAATTGTCCGGTTTGTTCCGAAAAAGTAGAAAGAAACTGTCTCTTGAAAGTGTCTTGTGATTACTGCAAAGGGTTGTTTCACGGGGCGTACGATTTGGATTTACGAATGAGTGTTATGTGGCAGGCGGAGTAGGCTGTTTCATTAAAAAAGAATTTGATGACTGTGTACCAACGTACCTCGTTGGATTCTTAAGTGCTGATATCCCAAAATTGAGTTTCACAGTAAAAAAAAACGATTTTTGTCGTTTTGTGCGTCTACCGGCTTCACAAATATGATTTTTCAGTCTTTGTGGAAGAATTCTCCAATTTATTAGAAATTTGATAATATTGGGTGATTTCAATATTAATATTCTTGAAAAAAACTAACACAGTAGCAGAATATTTGGCCCTACTGGCTTCTCATCGGTTGGAGTCTGTTATAAATGAACCGACAAGATTGCCATCGGGTAGCTGGTTAGACCATATTGACGGACGTTTTTCCAATATTTCACTTGACGCATGTGAAAAATGTGTCTTAAATTTCGCCATTACTGACCACTTAATGACAGGTTTACTAGTAAGTCCGATTATTAAAAGTAATAACCATAAGCCTAGTTTTCACAATGAGGTAACCAGAATTGATTTTTCTAAATTAAAGTCTATTCTCAGCTTTGAGTTATGGGAATATGTTTTTATGGAGCCAGATCCATCTAAATCGTATGATATTTTTATAAAATGCCTTACAAATCATATAAAATATTGTAGTTTTATGAAAAATATAAAAAGCTCGTCTAAAAGGCTCAAACCTTGGATAACTACTGAGCTTGTACAATTAATTAATAAAAAAAATAAACTGCGACAGAAATGCTATAAACACCTTAGCAATACAAATCTGAAAAGGAGCTACAAAAGGCCATGCTTGGAAGTAAAAAATAAAGTTTCAATTTACCGTGATACATTTTATAAAAATCATTTTAGTTTAAATAGCGGAAATATAAGAAGTGGATGGAAACTCGTTAATACGAGTAGCATTCTTAATAAGCGCTCTTCCTCTAAAAGCCCTACCACGATTATGTATAATGATCGCACTATCACTGCTGATAGGCTTGAAGTTGCTGACATTTTCAATAATTATTTTACCAATATTATGCATTCGATTTAAACTACATTCGATTGCAGGAATTCTAGTTTTTTTTCTACTCCTTACGAAACTGCTCAGAGATGTATTTTTTTTTTTTTGGCCCATTACAGGCTTAGTGTTGTTGAAAACTACAGGCTCTCTAAGAAACTCAAATTCCTGTGGCATAGATAGCATTTCAAATCGGATGTTGAAGAATGTTGCTTGTTTTGTTGTGGATGTCCTATCGCATATTTTTAATAAAAGCGTTTTATCTGGAGTTTTTCCCGTAGCTCTTAAATTTGCGAGTGTAGTTCCATTGTATAAAAAAGGTGCTACAAATGATGTAAGCAACTACAGACCTATTTTCCTTCTTCCTTCAGTAAGCAAAGTTTTTGAAAAAGTTATGAAAAATAGTATTTGCTAGCTTTCTTAATAAAACAAGCTTTTTCAGTTCACCTCAATATGGGTTTCAAATAGGTAAAAGTACGGAGGATGCACTGCTAAATTTTTGCTCACAAATTTTCGATAGTTTAGACAATAAAAAGTCTACAGCAAGTCTGTTGGTCGGCATTTCCAATGCATTTGATATGGTTAACCATTACATTTTGTTACGGAAATTACAAAATGCCGGTTTTCGAGGTTTTGTTCTTGAGTGGTTCAAATCATATCTTGTAAATAGATCTCAGCGAGTAAAGATTGAAGGGATCTTCAATCAGAATCCAACCACTTCTCGTTTTACAGAAATTTATTGTAAGAAAAATCTGCGGGAAAAATCGTTTACATCATAGCTTTCCATTATTTTACAATTTGAAAATTCTTCCCGTCCGGCATTTATATTGTTTCAAAGTTCTAAAGTCATTTTTCTATAGATCTGGTAATTTAAATATTAGAGTTCTTGAAAATTACAATATACGTCGTAATAACTTGAATCTAGTAGCTGTTCCTAAATTTCGAACCACAGCCTATAGGAATTTTTATACAGTTTCATCGCGTAGCCTCTTTAATGAGCTCCCTTTTTGGATTAGGACTCTTAGTCCTATCAAAATATTTTTGAAGCATGTAAGTAATTGGCTTCTAGCCCATGATATTAAACGTTTAGAGTCCATCTTTAATTCTCATATTCTCATTCGTAGTCTGTTGTTGATGTTTTTGATGATTGGGTGTTGCGTTCTTTATTCTTTTCAAAAAAATTTAATTTTATTCTATAAAACTAATTTTGTTTTCTAACTTTAACTTTGGCATTGTGTTCTTTTTCTTCAATGACATAATGTATTACGTTTTACTTAAGGTTCAATGCATTGTTTGCTTTAATTTTGAAATAGTAAATTTTTTTATTTTTTTTTTTTAGATGAAAGGGTCACCACACCCATATATTTATATTATTGCTATTTATCCTTTTGATGGGGCATTTAATACTATTTCTGATTAAGAAATATAAAATGTCTCTCATTTGTCGCTAGTTAATATTATTTGTAGTTTAATTATGCTAAGTATATTTTAAAGTATTGTAACTATATTCTAGTGAAAATAAACTTTTATACTACTTATACTACTACTACTACTATATAGTATATAGTATATAGTACTACTACTACTACTACTACTATACTTTCGTCAGCATAGAAAAATATAGTTAGCTTTTTATCAAATGAACATAAACACACGGATTTAAATCGGATTTAGATCTTTTAAATTTTACGCATTTGGATTTAATGAGAATAAATTTTTTTTTCCACAGGTTACCATAGCCTGGAAAACGATGGCTGTTTTGATCCATTAGCACTTTTATTTGGCTTTAGAAACAAAGCTAGAGAGTATGGTGCACATTTTGTTGAAGCAGAGTTAGTAGATTTTGAGTTCCAAGTGCAATCAAATGTTTTAGTTGATAAAGAAGAAGGAAAATCTTACAATTCTTTGGATAAGGTGGTTCTACGTATGCCAAATGGAGAAATACGTACAATTAAATTTGCTCTTTGCGTTATAGCCACCGAATCTAAAACTAATGATGTGTGTCGACTTGCACGAATCGGATGTGCACCTGGAATTCTAAGTGTTCCTTTACCAGTAGAATCAAGAAAACGATATTCTAGCATATTCAATTTACGGGACAGCACCGAATCAATTTTTCTATCACCTTTAACTGTGGATCCTAACGGAACATGTTTTAGACAAGAAGGATTAGGTGGAAATTATTTTTGCAGCCGGAATTTGAATAATTCAAATACTGAAGAAAAATCTCCTGACGTTGAAGTTCTTAAGACTTTAAGGAATCGTGTACCTGCTTTTCAACATGCTAATATATTGGAAAGCTGGGTAGATAGCTATGAAATTAACACATTTGATGATAATGGTATTATCGGACCCCACCCCTACTATAATAATTTATATTTAGCTGTTGGTTTTAATGCTCATGGCATTCAACAGACACCAGCAATAGCAAGGGCTATGTCGGAACTTATTATAGATGGACAATTTCGAACAATCGACTTAACTCGATTAGGATTTGATAGATTAATGGTTGATCAGCCACTTTATGAAATGATTTCTGCTTAATAAATTACAGAAAATAACAATGTATTGTTAAGTGAACATGTAGGGCCAGCGCCCACAAGACTAATTACCCCGGGGGTAAAACTGATTTTATAGAAGAGGGAGAGGAAGTGTAAATTAAGAAACAGTTTAAATATTCAACCAGTATTGAAGCGGTTGAACATCGGGGGAAAACCAATACAAACATAAGTTGTCATTTAATGTCATGCGCATTTCATTCGTAATTTGGCAGCCGAAAGGTGAAATACAAAAAGAAAATTGAGAACTGTCAAATTATCAGAAATACAACTACAAACAAAATCGGTTTTTGTATACATAATTTTGCTCCGCATTTTTAATCCAGTGTACGGTTGAAGTAAAATATACCCCGGGGAAAAATTAATCCAGTGTGTGCTGGCCCATATACAATAAAATATTGGTTAATTATTTCTAAAAATATATAGATATTAGATTGTAACTAGATGATTTAAAATAGAAAAAAAAAATATTCATTTACATATTTTATGTAGCAACACATCCTGTCTTTTTTGACTTATGTTGTTATCAATATAAACAGTATTTATTATCTATTCAGCGAATTTCAGTTTTCACTGCAGATCTGTTTACTGAGTTATCACAATCCGATATGCATGGTCTCGAACTTGATTCGATACGCACAGACAGGTTCTCAGCTGTGTCACCAGATACTCTCAATGAAGTTAATGCGCGTCATTGGACACCGGAAGTGACGAGTCCGAAATGAAAAAAAAATGTGGAGCAGAACAAGTACAATAGTTCGCCATAAGAGAAAAACCGGTTGAGAGTGCGTGTACTTGGCAGCAAAAAGATAAGAAGTTCACTGACAACTGAAGCTGCTGCGTACGCCTCGGGTGCTAGTCGGTGACCATAGGTAAATTAACCTAGATGGCAAACTCTACTAATACTTTTGCATACCCTTAACTTTCGCAGAGATACACTGTAAGTGTAGTCTATAACTCCATAACCTGTCAGAATTTGCTAGAATCTGAGCAATTTACAAGTAAAGTTGCTAGAATGAGAGCGATTTGCACGCGTGTGTGTAATGTGGATGACGTTTTTGGAGTAAAATGGGCGGGTTTTGTGTAAAAACGGAGGAAAATTGCCACTGATGACAATTTACACGTCTTCATTGGTTATTCAATTGGTTGGTATTGGTTTTCCAATTATAGAAAGTTTGCCATCTAGGTTAGTTTATCTATGTCGGTGACTGTCGATAGATTTTTTTAACCTTAATCTAACATCTCAACCCAAATTTTCATTTTAGTCTAAACACTTACCGGAGGAGTTCAGGTTAAGTTAGAGAAGTCCTGATCGGGACGTCATAGACTAATTGAATGTCCATTGTGATACTACTGGGAGAGCATGAGAGAGCTATGAAATGAATACTCTTGAAACCATAAAGACGTTTTATCAATTTTTCCAATGTGTGGGCCATGAAAGGGTAGATGTATCTTAGTTATACCGAAGCGTCCATCTATGGCTATAATGTGTTTTAAATCTCTATGAAGTTGAAAAGTTACACAGTGAGAACATGGAATAATTTCCTTCTCTTTGGCGCCTGGAATGGGTGTTTATGTAACGCTTGAACTTAGGTTTTTGTATATTTTATCATAATGAATTGACTCGAAAATTTTTTAATGAATCAATTCATAATGAAGACCCCCATATCAACTATAAATCTACAGCCCGCGATAAAAGTTAGCTTTTATCCCTCACCTCACCTATTGAAACTAATGTCTTGAGGTATCTTGAACCCGCTATTATGAGTACTTTAACCTTCATCCAACTACACAAAAACTACTTTCTTTCTTATTTTTCTCAAAAACCAATATTTGATATCTTCCGGAATTTTCTGACTTTATTATAACCGCTATTTTGCCAAAAAAATGTTCTGCATAAAAAAAAAGTTTATGACGGTTGTTATTTCGAAAATTACGTTGCCTACCTTCTTGCGTAGATTTCTACACATGGATACTATAAATTAGTGCATTTCATATAAAATCTCATTTGCATTTAGTCTTTTCGCAAGTGAACATCGTGCGTACATACTTATGTAATAATAATAAAAAAAAAACTATGTGAAGACCAAGATACCTTACAATTGAAGAATTGGAAGCATTATCGAATAAAAGTGCTCTTTTGGCACTTGGTGAAACACAGGTAGATCCCCGCCCACACCTCTCAGATCACTCCGATCTGAAGTTACCTGGCTATGAACTTGTGCCATTATTCTTCTCTCACCGCGGTCTCCCCATCTACGTACGTAGTGATGTAGCTTACCAAACTCCACCACAATTTAGTCCATGTTCCACTCCGGAATTCAATTTCATGTGGTTAAATTTCCATCTCCGTAAGCAAATTATCCACTACTGCTTTATTTACAGAAGCCCCAAACTGGACAGCAATTCGACTTTTAACGAGTTTGATGCGTTGTCTGACTCCATTTTAAGAATTGTATCCCTGTATCCTCATACTGAAATCGTTAGTACGGGTGATTTCAATATAAACATTTCTGGGTGGCTTCGACATTCTGGACAGACAACACCCGAAGGACGGTGTGTTAAGATCTTCGCTGCGGAAAACAACCTACGTAGCTTGTAAATGAACCCACGTGAATACTAGACGTTGATAGTCTTACCGCCAACACCCTGAACTTGTTTTTAACTTCTCATCCTGATAAGTAAACCATTGATGTGCTCTCCCCTCTAGGCCCGTCGGACCATTGTGTCATATCAGCTAATTTCTCGTACACCGACCACACAGTTAGAGAAAAAATTTCTAAAAGAACCGTATGGCAATACGAGAAAGCCGACTGGAGCGATCTTAACAGCTTCTTTAGGAATTTTAACTGGTCGTTATGTTTCCTCGCTAATGACGTGGATACCGTTCACAGACACCATTCTCTTTGGAATGAGATCGCTTATCCCTCACATTAAACCAAAAGAAAAGACATGGTACGACTCAAGCTGTAAAGAGGCTTTCAGGGTTAGAGAAATGTTTTTTCGGTCCTTCAAGACCAACCCGACCGAGGAAAACCGAAAAAGTTTAAACGAGCCAGGAATGACTGCAACGTCTTTCTTAAGCGTGTGAAATTCCAGTACGACCAAAAGTTGAGGCAAAAAATACTGCAATGTCCCAAAGGTATTAAAAGTTTTTGGTCGTTTGTCAAAAACATTAAAAATTCCGCCTCATCCTCCATCCCAACGCTCATTCACAATGACATTCCAGCTGTCAGCTCTTTATACAAGGCCAATCTGCTTGCTGCAAACTTTGCGGCCCGTTCAACACTCCCAGATTGTGGTTTGTCTCGGCCTACACTTGAGTGCGTCGAATCTTCAATGGAACGAATCTACTTTCTCACTCGTGTAGTAGCAAGAGTACTTACAGATCTCAACATAGATAAATCCGCTGGTCCAGATGATATATATCCCCTTCTTCTGAAGAGGTGTTCTTTCTCACTGGCAAAACCACTGCGTAAGCTTTTTCATCAATCCTAATCTTTAGGACTCTTCCCGAGCAGATGGGAAACAGCATCTATCCAGCCCGTCCCTAAAAAAGGCGAATCATGTTCTCTCTCCTCCTACAGGCCCATTGCACTTACGTCCCTTCTTTCCAAGGTCATGGAAACGCTGATAAATTGTCAGCTCATGAAATATCTCGAAACACGAAAAATTTTCAGTGACCGGCAATATGGTTTTCGTAGCAACAGGTCCACTGGTGATTTGATGGCATGTCTCACCGAAAAGTGGAACCAAAGCGTACATCAATCTGGCGAAAGCAGGATAGTTGCACTTGATATTTGACAGAGTTTGGCATCAGGCTCTTTTGTCGAAAATGCATGCATTTGGGATCGACGACTCTCTTCTTCAATGGATTAGAAATTACCTTTCGGAACGTTCAATTCAAATTGTCTTAGATGGTTTCAAGTCTGATATTCGTAAAATAAATGCTGGTGTACCCCAGGGCTCCGTTCTGTCTCCGACACTCTTTTTAATTTTCATCAATGATCTCTTGTCTGCTGCTTCTAATCCAATATATTCCTTTGCTGACGACAGTACTCTCTGCTTTTCTATTCGTTCCCTGACTCACGTCCCTGCTCTTCGGCTGTAGAACGGAAACGCCAGCGTATGTTAAGCTCATTAAATTCCGATAATAACAGCATAACTAATTGGAGAACCACTAACAGAGTAGATTTAATGCTGTCTGCTGTCGTTAAAGCGAAATTTTAACACCCATCCATTATCCATGAATGGCACTTGCATCATCGAAACCGATAAACTTTCCATTCTCGGTATGTGTGTCAGTGACAGTTTACCTTGGAATGACCACATATTCGATGTCGTCAATAATGCTGCGAAATGTCTAGGTTTCCTCAAGCGATGTAAGAAATACTTCAACCCCTCTGATCTGGCCTCAATATATAAGGCATTTATCCGCCCGAAATTGGAGTACAATGCCCACATCTGGTCGGGTGCTCCCAAAACATCTCTGCACCTGCTAGATAGGATTCAAACCCATGCGATAAAACTCATAGGTGATTCTAATATCACTCAAACAATGGACACCCTCGAACACCGACGTAATGTCTGGTGTCTCACTCTATTTTATCGCTATTTCCACCACCAGTACTTCACTGAAATCGCCAGTAGCATTCTGCCCCTTCAAACTTTTAACCGTAACACCCGTCTCGCTATGAATGCTCATCAGTATACCCTCAAGCCCACTTTCGGACGTACTCTAAAATATCGTGATTCGTTCCTAAGCCGTACAACTTGCTTATGGAATGCCCTGCCTAGCTCTTTATTCCCTAGTCATTATAACCTTCAAACATTTAAAACCAGTGTTCACCGGTACCTCTCTTTAGATCCTCCCTGATTTTCCTTCGCCAGCGCTGTGTGCAAACATTTTAAGGGTACATAGATCCCTTGAGCGCGCGCAAATTATAAAAAAAAAATAAAAAATGCGTATTCACCAGCTAAATACGTAGTCTTCAAACAAATCGATTCGAATATGTTGCAGGCATACTCGTATGTTGGTGTTTTGATTTTAGCTGGCGTTTATAGGTAAGTGGTTATAGCCTTCTATTTAATTTCAAATGATTTTTGACATACTTGTTTCTAGATCGTAAAACGAAACTATAATCGATTTATTTGATGGTCAAAGAGGTCGCCCAGTGTTAAGAGCAATAATGTCGAAGAAAACACTTGAATACACGAACTAAGTTATTCGTTTTCATCATAAGTAGAGGACATAAAAGATCTTCAGATAAATTTACACCAATTCGAGAAATATTCGATGAATGGTCTAATTTATTGGTAGATTACTATAATCCACATGAATGAGTTACAGTTGCGAGCAATTACTTGGTTTTCGTTAACAATGTAAATTTCGTCAATGCATGCCGTCGAAACCAGTAAAGTATGAAATAAAATTCTGGTTGTTAGTATGTTCTTACAAATTTTATGTTTGGAAAAGCAATTGGTGCCAGTTCGGGTGAAAAAAGACAAGACGAAAGTGTTGTTTTGGATCTCGTTGACAGTTTGAAAAGTCACAACATAACAAAGAGATAACTTCTTTTCTTCCTATGATTTTGGTCAAAAATTATTGCCAAAAGACATTACAATGGTTGGTACTATGAGAAAAAATAAAAGCAACATTCCACCTAAACTCCTTGAATGTAAAAACAGGCCGTTGTATCAATCTACATTTGAACTTAGCGACAACACAGTACATGTGTCGTACATTGGAAGGAAAAATAAATGTACTACATTGCGAAGTACAAAGCATAACTCTATTAAAATTGGATCCGGTGAAAAAAGTCATTATCAAATGTAGAATATTAGTATATGAATTCAAATTTCAAGTCCTCTAATGATTTTTGTTTTCATTCGATATAAACGGTGTAGATACAGTTGACAAAATTCTTTTTTGCTAGAGCAGTAAAAGAAAAAAAAATACAATGGCTGTATTTGCAAATATGATTGATATTTCTGCCTTGAATTCATTAATTATTTTCAACCAACAATAAGAAGGAACTTTCTACCTGAACTTGGATTTTAACTTGCAAAACCATATACTCGTATGTATGGCAGCTAAAAGTGGTAGACCAAGATCGGCATCATCAGCAACTTTGCTTGCAACTGTTTCAAAAGTAATTTTTTATTATTTTATTTAATCTCAAAATTTTGACTTTGTCATCATGGGGAGCACTAAAACTAACAAACGAGGTAAGTCTTTAAATAACGAGGTAAGAGTTCATTATGATCTCTTATCTTAAGGTGTGCAATGTGGGTAAATCTCTAACCTTCGTGTTTCCAAGCTCGGAAACATTACTCAACATAGCACTATCAACCAATAACTCCGAATATAGGGTAGTTAATTGGAGAGCATATTTTGCAGACCAACCTCTTTTAGAAACTCCGAGCGAACTGACTGAAAGAAATTTAGTCAGGTATTGACTATAGAATCACTGGAGGCAAAGGTGAGGACTCTCGAAAAAGCTATGGTAATAGCCTTCAAGACCTCGTGTCCAGTCAAATTTAGTAAGAAAACTCTCCCACCTTGGTGGGTTCAAGATCTCTCCGATCTAAGAAATCTGACTAGGGACATCTTCAATATATGCTACAAACACAAATTCTAGAAGCCTTACAAGAACTGCTGTAAGATCTTTAAAAAATCAATAAGCATGGCTAAGTCACAGGCTTGGGCAGAGTACTGAAACTGCATTGAAACTCTGAACGAAGTAAAATCCTGTTCAAAGAATACTCTAATCCGACATTCATCAAACGACTTGATGAAACATGGACAGATTCCACTGAAGAATCACTAGTGTCGACTACCGCCGAGTGCACATGCTAACCTGTGCACTCGTAAATTTTCCTCCTCTGTTGCAAAAAAACACCGTGCGCGAGCTATTTCTATTGACGTAGAAATATGCAAAGAAAATAATATTTTTTTGCTGAATTTAAAGGCTGCATTTTATTAGTAATTTTTTAAGACTGATTTACAAAATGTGATTTTTTTTTTGGATTAAGATTTTTTTATTAACGTCTAAAATATATTTACAATTTGACTTAAAAATAGACTTATAACTAAAATTAAATTGTCGGCTCAACAATAGGGGCCCGACGTATATCTGTTGACAGGAATACATTGTGTTTCACAATATGTTTGTTTACTTAATCTATTACATGTTAATTAAAATTTTATATTTATTTTATATATACATACATATATGTTTTTTTTTTTCTTTTTAATTTATACTAAAATGGCTGCAGAAGCAGCGGAATTTTAGCCTCTGTAATGTCCGCTGATATTTTTTCTGTAGAACAGGGTTGCCTCGTTATGGTTGATGTCTTCAAAGTCTGGATCTATGACGCTGAGGTATTTATGGTCGGGTTGCAACGGATGCTGAAGGAGCTCTTGCATTCCCTGATTTGGGTGGTTATTAAGGTTTTGAATTAATTTAGTTGAGAGCTGCATCATGAACCTATCAATTGATGTTACTTTTGCTGCTTTGTACAGCCTCTCATTCCTCTGATGTTTTAGGGTAGTTGGATGACGATAGATTCCGGTGCAGGAACGGAGAATCTTTCTTTCGAATATTCGAATTTTTTCCATGATGCTCGGGGAAACCGTAAACGAAACCGGACAGGCATATGTAATAACCGGCCTAATGAGTTGCTTTGTAGGTAAGTAGCTTGGTACGCTGGCTAAGCCCACTCTTCCGTCTTAGAAGTGGGTTAACAAGGTGAAGAGCAAAGCTCGCCCGTTTAATAATGGTTTTTGCGTGATCGTTGAATTGAAGCTTCTCGCTCAAGCTTACGCCAAGGTACTTCGTTGTCTTCTTTGGTAAGATCGTCTCACCGTTCGGAAGGCATATCTTTATGTTCCTGCTCCTCCTTACAAGGGTTAATTCCGCTGATAACCGTCATTAAATTACGGAAGCATATGAGCTCGGTCTTACTAGTATAACCCTTAACACTGCATCGACTAATTTTTTTTGGAACTGGAACAACTTTTGCTATTTTTCAACAGGAAGGAAAGTAGCTGTTGTTAATACAGTTATTGAAGATAATAGTCAGGAGAATCAATGCCAGACTTGGTAGCTTTTTTAGTAAAAAGTTAGAAATCCGATTATTACCAGCCGACTTTTTAGAGTTGCCGCTTTGGATTATGTCTACTACTTCCTCAACTGTAGTGAATATTTCACCATTAGAGGGGCTGATCGAGGGATTAGTAGTACTGAATTCCGTGATCCGATTGCAACGGTTTGTAGATTGGGAGACACACGTCTCCACTTCAGTGATGAAATCTGGGAGATGCGAAGGTTTCTGCTTTTTCCTCTGGAGTGGTGAGTGTCTGTGATCCAATGGTAAGATTTTCCGGGATACAACTTGGTTTCCTAATTAGCCGGTTGATTTTTTGGAAAGAATCGGGTTCTGGCTTAATGTCTTCGAGCCTTTTTCGGAAGTCTTCTTCGCGGAGGTATTTTATCGAACGCCGAAACATTATGTTTGTACAGATGAGTTGTGAGTTGACAGTTAAGTACTCGTCGATCGTTCTGTTACAGGTCCGGTGGAAGATTCTCTGGAGGCGTTTCCGTAGCCATTGCCTATGGTGATATATGGCTTGGATGTGTTGGGGAAGGTTCCCATATTTGTCTTTGCTTGTTAATGGCTTTTCCTGTCTTCCAATTGTATTATTTATTGCTGTCTGTAGATGGCCAATGCTGCTTTCAACTTCTTCATATGTGAGGCAGCTTATCTGGGTTGGCAATTGAAGCTCCGCCTCGATGTCGTTCTGAAAACGGGACCAGTTGACTGCTTTAAAGTTGATGTGGTTCTCCTGAGGAGGCCTCTGCAGGCGTATGTTTTGGTTTAGGCGGATTCTTAGCTCAATCGCCAGGTGATCAGAATCGCTAACAATAGAAGAACAAGTGTAGTTCCGGAAGTCTGGCAAGATGTTGATGAAGTTTGACGAGAACAAGAAGAAATCCAACAGTGATGGAGTCCTGGGAACCGTTTTTGTTGACTGTGACACCACTACTAAAAAGTGTGTATGTGTCACTAAGCCAATGTTCGATGGCAACTCCTTGTGGAGATGATTCGTCTTCTTGCCAGACCGGTGTCTTGCGTTAAAGTCTCCGCCAGTAATGCAGTACGTGTGAAGGTTGATTCTTTGTAAATCGTTGTGAATGTTAGCCGTTGAGGCACCAACATGATTATATATCGAAACAACAAGTAGAGTATCCACTTCTGTTACATTTATGATGACGGCTGTCGCTTCCAGTGACAGTAATCCAGTGATTTTCAGTTGATTGTGCTTGAATTTCTGAGAGCAACACCTATACCTATTTTTCCGGGCCCTTTATCTTCTCGGATGACACTAGGTTCATATAGGTTTTTCCTGTTCAAGAGAGTTTCCTGTAGGAGTAAAATATCCGGATTATGATTCTTAATGAACATGCTCAGTACACTTCTTCTGGCTACAGAGTATATTGAATTAATGCTGTATGTAAAAATGCTAAGCCTATTTATTGAATACTATACATAGTTCATAGATAAGTTTAGCCAATATCATTGTTTGAAAAAAGTGTTTCATGTAAAAGAATTGTAATTTTTCACGCAGATTACGAATCTGTCAAAAAAATAGGGGTCTCCATTAAAAAATCAAAAGTGACCTTCGTTTGACCTTACAAATGGGGCTTGCAAGGTCAAACTTTTGTCTGAAACATTTTTCGCGATATCGCGTATTTTTCGAGTAATTTAGATGTCTCAAGTTAAAAAACTCACCCAGTATGTATGTATACAACGTTCCTTAACTCGCTTAACTTAATACAAAAAAAAATTAGTAGTGCAATGCAGTGAAAAAGGAAAAAAGATATTACACAGTGCGGGTATACCACCTCTCCCGCTCCTGGCCATAAGTATTATTGCTTGCACTCAGTCACTGCCGTTGCTACATTTGTCATATGGGACCCCTGCCCGTCCCATATGAAATGTAGGTAATAGATATCTGCAATGAATGCTTTGAAACCAGTTTCAAGACATTTGCTTCATATAAAACACTTTCATTACTATAATCACAGATAATAAATCTATAGATTTATACATAGATCTATAGATAATAAATCTATAGATTTATACATAGATCTATAGATTTATTATAGATCTATAGATTTATTATCTGTGTTAATAGTATGATGTGCGTTTGTTTTGACACTTGTGGTGCGACGCATAGTATTAAACACATGGTTATTGGATTTTTTAGTAACGATGCAGGAGCGTGCTAATAAAGAAAATTGGCTGTAATCAACAATTTGAATTAAAAGAAATGATAATACTATTTAATAAAGTAATATTTTATTTAATTTTTCCCCAAAATTCGCTTCGGTTTTTTTCTTCCAAATCGTTAAAAATTTCAGTTTTTTTTTACATTGGAATGTAAAAATATTATCTGCTTAACTGAAACTGGGTCGGAACCAATTAAACTAATTTTTTCCGAAATCAAGTGTCTTGCCGAAGAAAAAACTCGTTCCGAGGCAGCACTACTTACCGGTGTAGGTAATATTTTACAGATAACCTTGAAAAAAGTGGTAATTGCACTTGGTGCAACCAATGCAAAACATTAAAATCATCGTGGAAAGCTACATTGTATTTTCATAGTCCCTCCATCCACATAATTTACAATTTCTACAGGTTGGATAAAATCTTGAAACAGTTATTTTTATCATCCGATATTAAACTCTTTGTCTAAGCGTTGTTCGGAGGTCTAAATTAATTCGTTTGCAGGAGGTTACAGAAAAATGGCGATTTTATGAATAATTGGTAAATTTTCTAGTACAACAGAGTCCAAAATAGAATTTAGTTTTATTTTAAAATTTGCAATTACAGTGTAACCTTAATATAACGAACCTCAATATAGCGATTTTCTCGATTTAACGAATTATACGAAATCCCCTAGTACTGTCCGTAAGAGCTAATGCAAAATATACCTTTACATTACGAATACATTTGTCAAAAACCTTTTCATAACGAATTTTATACTTATAACCTTTACATAACGAAGGCTATAAATTATACACACTCAATTTCATAATAATTCATGTCTCGACATGTTCAGACATAACCAGTATATCGTAAGACAATCATGGTTGTTTGATGTTAAGTAATGCATTTTGTCACTGTTCTTCCTAACTTCTATATAATGAACCTCATAGTAACGAATTACTTGGTATAACGAATATTCTCTAATTCCCTTCTGTTTCTTTATATCGAGGTTGCACTGTACTTCTAAATCTTTAAAATTAACATTTTTTTTAATCGATAAATGTAAAAAATAGTCAAATGAAGAGTTGAATAGTTTTCGCCTTCTATTTCGAACTTTCCTCAAAAGGTCTTAAAATTTTAGTTAACGTGACTCAAATTTATATTTACTATTTTTTGTAATTCATTTTTTTGTTGTAACATGAGATTTCGACCCAGTTTTTTTCAATGGCAATCATGTTTGCCCCTCTATTCAATGAGCCATCTTTTGAGGTTTGGGACGAGATAATATTCCGAGGGAGTCAAATCGGGCGAATACGGTGGATGGCAATGGAGCCGTAAGTCATTGATTTTAGCCGTGGTTGCGATGCTCTTGTACGCCGGTGCATTGTCTTGCAAAAACAACTTTTTTTTTCGCTTCATGTGAGGCCGTTTTGCAGCGTAATACTCGCTGTTGATGGTCAGCCAACACCATTTCATGTATATTTTTGACATTGTCCTCTGTAACCGCATCGGAGGGCCTGCCGCTGCGGACTTGATCGGTAGTGGAGTTGCGGCCACCACGAAATTCTCGAAACCAATACTTGACGGTGTAATCTGACGGAGCATTAGCCCCATAATGTTTATCCAACTTTTCTTTTGTTTCTTTCGCCGTTTTGCCTCTTAAAAAATAATGTTTTATAAGAGAACGAAAATCGTTTTTGTCCATACTCAACATGATGCCAAACACGTCAACAGCAATCAGCTGTCAAAACAAAACTAAACACAGTATCGCACTGTAATTTGGCATATCTGCCTAAATATGAATGGACTTCAAAGCACCATAACCATTTTTGCAGTAGCAGCGCATTCTGGCGGTCAAGGAGGTTACTTTTCACCCCACCTAGTATATAAATTGACTTAGCGTACATCGCTATGTTATTGTTGTAATTTACTAGCAAATTATTTTTTTTAGATAGCGGATGTGCAAAAAAGCACGGCTATTGTTGATGACCAGGAGCCATAGAAGAGGCGAGATAAGTCTAGGGGATGTGGTTGAGTTCCAAGTTCTTTTGGAACATAATCGGTAAAATCCCGTCGAGGCCAGGCGGCTTATAGAGGGATAAACTGAACTGAAAACAGAAAATCTTCTCCTCGGTTATTATTGAGTTGACTTCATTCCAGGGTGCAGATTGCGTGAGCTGCGCTTCCTGCACAGCTGCGCCGGTATCTTTACCTCCCGGAAAATCGGTGTTTATTAGGAGTTTTTTTTTTTTTTAAATAGCGCAAGCTCAATGGGTTAATTTACCCTTAAAATATTTGCACACAGCGCGGGCGAAGGAAAGCAAGATAGGTACCCAATGAAATCTGGTTTTAAATGCCTGAATGGTACAATGACTAGGTACGAGTATTGGAGAGCTCGGCAGGGCATTCCACAAGCGAGTTGTTCGGCTTAGGAACGAATCACGATATTTTGAAGTACGTCCGAAAGTGGACCGAGACGAATGTTACGGTTGAAGGTTATTTATTTTCTTTTATTTATTACTGTGTGTAAAGAGATGAGAAAATGAGGAAATGGGGGAAGGAAGTAAAAATAAAAAGAACTAGAGAATTTGAAGCGTATACCGTGCGTTTCCTTTAACACGTAGTCTCTAACCTTGAATCGAGATTATTTTGTGTCACTTTCGATTGCGGATGATGTAAGGTCTGCTGCTGTTGTTGAGATTGTGCTTGCGCTGCATGTGCTGCTTTCTAGCCTCACTGCAACGAAATTGTCGAAGATAATCACTAAAATCGGCACCAGTATTAGTGGTGATTAAGGCGGCACTTTCTGCCTGAGTTTTGCGCATTGTGATATTGACGGAAAACTATGGCTTGCTTGCAGTAGATTAGGATTGACGACATCTAAAAAACTACGTTTCGCCTGCTGTGGCTGTTTCAAAGGCTGTGGTGGTTCAAAAGTTGTAACTGTTGGCTCAATGCGAGCTGGTGATGTAACAGGAGAATTGCTGCAAATGTAGTGTGGCAGTAAATGGCGGAGGTGGGGGTGAGAACTGACTCTCGGGTGCTTTCAAAAATGGCGAAGAAGGAGCCGATATTGGTGGTAGAACATCGTCTTCAATAAATAAAGGCGATTTAGAACGTTGTAATTTGAGTCGATGGCCTTTTGGTATTTCACCGCCGCTCAATTCAAATTTCGAAGCAGAAAATGACTTTGCTTGTCGAAATATTTCTTGTTTGGGTGATTTTTTAACATTACCAGTTGCAGTTATTCTTGAACCAGCATTAGCAGAATCGCTCTAAATTACCGCGAACAAGTTTCTTTTGCCATTTTTTGAAGATGTGTTCTTTTGTGCAGCGAGTTAACTTCTAAATCGGACATTTTCAACCACGGATCCGATGGCATATAAACCAAACATCCTGTGCTTTAGTTATTGGTTTGATTATATGAGAATTTTGTATCAAAATCAGTGATGTGTGGAGAGATTGGTTCACTTTTTGATGTCTTGTGCGTTTTCTTTGACCCCACAGATCCAGGACTACTACTTGAAATCTTACTATCTCCGCTCATATCACGTATACTTAACTCAGCAATTCGCGTCGTTAGTCCAATTTCTAATTCAAAGTCTTCATTTGGTGAAACCTTTACAGAAACAATATCATTCCCGGCGAAAGACTTCTTGTAGTACGCAACTGTTTGGTTGGTTTCGATTCTCCCAACGAATTGGACTTTTCCAGTGCAGCCCTGTTACTGCCAATCACTTCTTTTGGTTTGATTTCCATCAAGCCAAGCTTTCGCATATCTAAATTAGGACTTGTAGCCGCATTTCGAGTAGCTACAACTCTTCTTGGGCTCGGATTTGTTCGACCAGAACCTAATTTTTTTAATTCATCATATTGCTTTACTAACTCGCTCCCAGTAACAATAACAACGTCTTTCGATTGTATACAGCCCGGGCTTGATGGGGTGCAATGCTACTGGCGATTTCTATGGGGCACTGGTGGTGGAAATAGTAATAGAACAAAGTGAGATACGACGCATTTCGTCAGTGTTTGAGAGTGTCCATTCACTGAGTTATATTAGCATCACCTATGAGTTTTATCGCACGGTTTTGAATCCTATCTACTCGTAGCAGGTGCAGAGATGTTTTAGCGCACTTGATCAGATGTGTGCACTGTACTCCGATTCTGGGCGAATGTGTATATATTAAGGCCAGATCAGAAGGGCAAAATTATATCTTACATCGTTTGAGGAAACCTAGACATTTCGCAGCATTTTTGGCGACATCGAATATGGGGTTATTCCAACGTAAGTTGTCATTTACCTAGTTTATCCAACAGCTCAATTTGCGTTGAAGCAATCCGCCTTGGTTTAATACTCTCGAATAAACACCACTTCAAACGGCATTGAAATATTCAACACGCGGCGTTCATTCTGCTTATAAAACGCATTGAAAATTTGTAATCGCTTTGAAATATCGTATAAACATTTTCAAATCACATAGAAACATTTTACTCTCTCTCGCTCTCATCATTCTTTCATCATCGGGCAGGTATTAGTTGTGTATTTAAAATATGGGGTTGCAAACGAGATATTTGTATATAATTTAAATATTATAATTTCATGTAAACACCAGCATTTATATGGGTATTGAACCAATACGGATTGCTTCAATCGAAATTGAGTTGTCGGATAAACTGGGTAATATATAGTTCGATTAACCGACATGTCCGTTCACTCAACCGTTTCCACATTATTTCGTGGCTTTTGATTTGCTTCCTATTCTTTTAATAAAGTTAATATCGGAATGAGGTAATGTTATGTTGAACTTATGATTTACAAGTTGTTTTACTTTCGCCGTATGTGTATATAAAGGGAAATGTGTTGTATTAAATAAAATCGGGATGGAGCTGTGGGAGATTTCGCATTTTACTCACGTGGTTCATTAGTTAGTATTTTGTGTAACTTTAGCTTAAAACATTACCTCAAGAGCTAAAAGATTATCGTATTATCTCAATTCCAAACTAAGAGAGCGATGATTTCGTGTTCAAATCATTAAGTTCCGAATCACACCACATTAACTCCAACGAATTAAACGACTTAGTTATAGATATGAACCCTCCCAAAAGCAGCTTTACTTCTAGCTTCTCGGTGGAAACAGTGGAATTAGCTTCTAACAAATGTTGGAATAAATTATCAAAAACATATTCAAAGACGGACTCTGTTATTTAATGATGTGAAGGGTTTGTTTGAAGAAATCGGAATTCCAAGAGTTGTTCTTCTCCACAATGGAAATAAATTATCTATGCCTTTGGTCCATTCCGTGATGCTTTAAATTTTAACTCCATGGATTGCAGAATGTCCCGTAAAGTGCAGGTGTTATTTGCTCACTTGGAACAATTTAAAGACAATATGGGTGACTATTGGGATGAATAAGATTTGAAGGATTTTGAACGTCGTTATCGGGGGCAATATAATGACAGAATGATGGGAGATTACATTTGGGGGCTAATTTGTACGAGGCAGACCATATAATCACAAGATAAGTACATATAGCATTAATTTTTAAAAAAATTTTTTTATATATTTTGTCGCTATAGTTATTTGTTTTAAGTTGTTTTTTAGTTATTAAAAAATATCAAATTCAATGCAAAAGTTAGACGCTATTCATAGTCAATGCCCACCAGCTGATCATCAAGTCCTTCATCAAAATGCACGGCAGAGACGTGCTTGGAATTTGACTTGGTTGACGAGCCTCTACGACATCTTTAACCATTGCAACGATTTTTCCGGACGAATGAGGCACGAGCCCTTTCAGGGCTTGCTCGATCCCGTGTTGTTCCAGTCTCTAAGTCGTGCGATCAAGCCTTTGCATTGAACAACCAGTGGACGCCAGGCGGCCAGGAAAACGCGCACAAAATTTATCAAAAACATAGATTTTTCGATTGTTCGGCGTTCTTCAGGAATACAGCATTCTGTTGCTTATTCCCACAATTTCTAATTCTGTTTGCTACAAAACCGAATCGACATTCGACGCCATTTGTAAAATCTATGGGTTTTCCAATAGGGTCATACATTATGACCCACCTTGTATAATAAAGAGATAGAAAAAAGAACTTTTTTTAAAGTCCGTATTTTCATTCTGACAGTCTTTTTAGACAAGCATTATAAGAAATAAGCTAAACTCAGACTCAAAATTTGTGTTAACCGGTGCAATCTTTAATTGTTTTCTTTCTGTATTGGTATTACTAATACATATGTATGTCTTTCTTTCTTTTTCTGTTTTGCTAGTTCTATTACAATGAAAGGTCGCTGATAGAAATAAAACAAGATCACTTAGGGAATCTGAGGAAACGGGAAAATAATTTCTATAAGGCAGACGCGAAGTCCTAACTACAATAGTCTGATAGCTAATAAAATAGGTCTAATTTAATATAACTAGATATTTTTAGGACAGCATGAGATGATTTAGTAAATTTATTCTTAACTTGCCTTCTCTGACGGCAGCGTTATAATCCGGTTTAAATCTTCCCAAAACCAACTATCCACCTTAGTACTTTTCACTTCTATGCGCCACTTAAGATGAGGTTTTTCTCTGTTACATATTCTATTAGCAGTTAAATGGATTAAACATTTTTTGAATTAAAGCCTTCCTACCCATACACTTAATATGTCCAATCCATCTAACGCGTTATATTTGTACTCTTCTGATTTGGTATTTGTACTGTTTATGCGCCGTAAAGCTGAACTCTGATTATTAATATTTTATAAAGTTTTATTCTGGTCGCCCGAGAAAGTTTCTCAACTGCCGTCCCAGCTCAAGAGCTATTATTAACCCTTTCATATTAACCCTTTGACCATATTAAATTCTAGTTTGTTTCAAAACAAAATATCCTTCTTTGAAAACAAAATGATTTTCGTTTCATCCACTTTTAAAAAAAATAATAATAACTTTATTTGAAGCGAAAATATATGCATATTGAAAATCGTGTTTCTCTTTAAATTGCAAAAAGATCGTTTGCCTAATCTCTCTAATTGTTAACCAAATTTAAGGCAGCACATATGCGATTTAAATAAAATCTCTTCATTGGATTGCATACTTAATCATAGTTATTACCTTTTCTTCAATCAGCTGGAAAAAAATATTCAAATTTCTGCGATCGCATATTTCAAATTAATCAATCTCCTGTTTTTTATTGAAAATTATTCAAACTCAAAATAACGCCGGTAATACAAGTTTAAGTAAAATTTAAATTTCTTAGTTAAGCACTTCGCACTTATAGAACATATATGCGTTTCCAATTCTAAATAACAATAAATAAGTAACTGCTAGTTTTCTATGCTCTTTTAGTCATAAATAACTTTATTTAATTGCTTTTAAGTGAAATCTACTGCTCAGTGTTTGGATCAGTGTCACTTTCTTCCAACTCTGTCTTGTTGCGTCTTTTTTCATATATTAAAATAATTGTGCACAAGATCAAAACTTCAGCACAAATTCCTAAAAATGGCCAGAGAGCAGCAAGTTTTCCTGAAAATAAAAGTTTAGAATTAAAAGCGGCATTAGCAAAGAAACAAAGTTGCTAATATAAAAATGCATCTTGTTCCAAGATACCTGTCGAAATCGTAACTAAACTTTACAACCATTTGCAACAGTTCAAGAAAGAAATATTCATTCAAATGCAACCGAAATATAGGAAGTGGCTCAATTTGAATCGGTTTTTTAATTTTTTTGTTTTTTGTAAATCTTAACGTTTTGTACTATGTACTCTGATGATCCGTGAAAATGAAACTCTCCCAATTAATAATTGAAAACACAATTTAACCTGTTCAACACAACTTATGGAGCAAGACGGAGAAAATAAAGAATAAATATCTTCAATTATTAATTGTGTCTAATACCCCTTCCCTTAATGTGACTTACCTTTAACACGAACGTAAGAAGCATCGCTGGCGGGATCATTAATACCTAATTTAGTAACAATATTACGCGCAAGGCATTTGTATTCCCCTCTGTCGTCTAAACTTATATTCTCCACGTTAAGGATTGCATTTTGGACATGATTGCCATCTTCTTTGAGCATATATCTCCCGCTTGAGTTGTATAAAGTTAAGTTTGCTACATAATTGACAATGTTAATAATGTATCAATCAAATTAAAAGTAAAAAAAGTTAAAAAATTACCAGCCTCCCAATAAAGTTCAGGATCTGTCCCAACAACAATACAATGAATTGAAAGCCTCTCTCCTTCGACAACTCCAGTATTGGACGGTACTCGTACAACAACGTTTGCTTGAAAAATGACAGTAAAAAGGTTTTGAAAATGTGCTAAATATATTTATTTATTAAAAAAAAATCTCATTTTTAAAACAATGTCGACGACGCAGGCTATAATGTCAACATAACAGATATATGTTTTATTTTAATATGTATATCAAACGGCACAATTTAATACAATTAAATAAACTCCAGAGGCTAACATACATTAACAGAATGGGAATTACAACGGATCTTAAGTTTTGTAAATTTATTTACAATCAAGGCCAAATCGTTACCCGTAATCGTTCTCCATAGATCTTTTGTTTCTGAATTGTCTGTGCAGGATTAAATCGTCTCAATTACGATTTTAAAACAAGTAAATAAACAACCAATTCTTCGGATAGCGTATTAAAGTCATTTAAAGCTTGCTTGCTTGCTACCTACAATACATAGAGGCTTCTGTAAATAAATAGATTTTATAATAATAAAATGAATATTCGTAAACAACTTGTAAATTGATGACTCGATGGTTGAAATTAATGAAATAAATCGGTTCTTTTGGAGAAGAAAAACACTATTAAGCATTGACAGACAGACAGACTATCTGTATTTCACATTTTGTCAAAACAGATAGTAAATTTTTAAAAATATGTATGGGTACAGTAAAATGATGATATATAGGCCATAAGTTGATTGTAATAGACACAAAAAACCAACACCAATAATGTTAGCACGCTTCTGAAATGTAGGACCTAACGCAATTATCTTAAGATATGTAAATTGCTGTTTATGTTACATTACACGACAATTTCAAGTTTAAGTGGCCCCCATTTTAGTTATGCAATGTTATTTTACTTTTTAATAACTTTGTTTACGTACCTACTACTACAATTTCCCTTTTCTCATCGTTTACTCTGCAAGCATACGTTCCAGCATCTTTTTCATCCGTTTTTTCAATTATAAATTTTCTTTCGGGCTTAATTATTCTATATCGACCTTGTAGAAACGGAACTTTCGATACTTCAGTACCCTCTTTTTCCCTTGAAAGAAAAAGAGAAAAAAAATAATACTAATAACAATAATAAAAAGTAAATTAAGCACTATAATCAATGTATGCGTTCAATTCGGATGTCCAAAATCATGAATATTTTTGGTATATGAGTCGCTTTAATGTTTTTAGCAGCAATTGCGAAAAATGTTAGCAAATTCACTTCGAGATCCCGAGTTATTAAAGAAAACATACGCAATATATTATTTAACGAAAACAAGTTGTTATTTAATTTAATTTATTATCTGAACATGTCCAACCAATGCAGCGATATGTGAATCAATTCCCGCTGCAACCCTACAGGCAGTTATGAGCAACTTCTTGATAAGATGTCGAGCACGCATCACCCCGTATTCAATTAATGTGTGAACCATTAAAAAACTGGCTCAAGCGGTAGTCTATTGGCTTTCCAATCGGACGATTCGGGGTTCAATACCAACCATTATAACACTTTCTTTTTTTTCAGGCAACTGTCAATCTCGTGAGATGAATGGTTGCCTAAAATATAACAACGAGTCAATTTATACTAATAAATTAGTCTCCCCAATAAATGTTGGATGCCACCCATGTAGAACAATAACCACTGAGTCCAAACATCTTTCTGTCGCCCTCTATTTAATTTTCCGAAAAACTTAACACGTGCTTCGGCATTTTAAGAATAGTCACACTCTCTTGAGTGTTAAGTTCTTATAATAAAAAATCGTTATTTGAGTTTCTTAATGTACCAAAAATTCATCAAATGCTGCATTTTGTTTAAATAAACAATATAACTAACTACAAATGTATGAATGTAAGTTATAGTAAGTAGTATACAGGGTACAAATTTGCAATATATTTTTTGCGTACAAACACATAAAACTAGTACATACCATATGTCACAATAATCTCAAACTAAACCTATTTCTCTCATAGAATACAAACTCATGTTAAAATTTCACAAAAACTATTACAATAGGTAATCATAAACATAATTTATTTTGTTGATTTCACATTAATATGGAATTAGTTTATTGGATATTTCATGAATTTTTTGTTACACAATTAAAATTACTAATTTAAATGAAATCTTACCAAATCAGGTCATAATCTCCTTTTTTCGTTATGTTACAACTGAGAACGAGTGGAGTCCTTATAGAGAATGCTTTTAATCGATTTTCTACATTATCATAATTTGGGACCAGGAGATCAGGTTCTGCAAAAAAAGTATATATATATATATTTTGTTTTTAAATAAATGATTTAGTTTTTTCAATAACACATATGACGAAAAGAAAATAACACATGAAAATTATTATTGTTTCTAACAATAGCCATACCATGAGATGCAGTATAAATTGATATTTGATTATTTGCGAGACACTCGAATGTACACAATACACATATGTATATGTTCGTATGTACTTTTAAAATTTTGTAGCCAGCTGACAAATTTGAAATTCTTATCAAGCTAAATAAAAAAAATATATTCTTGAATATATGTATGTATATGTAAATAAAAAGCTTTGAAAAATAATGTGGAAAAGAAAATTTCAGAATTTTCCTTTGTAACAAAAACTTTAAGTTGTGAATTAACGCAAGCAGCATTAATATATGTTCTTTGCTCCAGTATTACATATACAAATATACTCGTATGTAGCTATGCAGTATGTACATATATCAGTTCAAATACACTACATTCATATGATAGCTGATATGCCTATTTTTAATTAATATGAAATATGACACAATTCAACTAAAAACATCGTAAACTTTACAGTTTCGTATTTGATAGCAATTAAACTAACAAACAAAGAAACTATTATAATTGAAACCTTGCTGCAGTCCACCTAAATACTGGCCTAATGAGAACACAAAAATTTGTCCTGGTTCACTTTAAGCGGCCTGTAAACGGTAAAACATGGTACTAGTAAACATTGTAACACTAAAACCAGCAGACGCCGAGACCAATTTACTCCAACATAATTGAACACATCTCTCCATTTGTCAAAAGTTGTCGAAAAATTCTTTCCAAACATCAGTATTTGGAATGTTCGCCATTTTTTCCCGATTACTCGTATTTTGTGTGTTCACACGACGAAATTCACTGATAAAATGGCTTGGTCGAGTAAATGTTGACAGATGAGAGCGCAGACACTCAAACATCGACAAAAATCAAACTAGGTTTGATTTTAGTGAGACCAAAAAATTGGTACGCATACCATCCCGCAGACGATCAACATCAGCTAAAATTTGATTTGTTTTACGTGTTTACAAGTACCATCTTTTAGCGTCTACAGGGCGCTTTATATTCAATTATTTTCCAATCACGAAATTATGGATGTATTCAAAATTGCTGTACAGAGTTTGTGTTCATAAATGTGAAAGGACTGTATTACTTTAGCAAAGCTTTTGGTATCACTTGTGTTCAAATGATTGTCATCGTATTGCAGTTTTGGTGTAGTTTTTATTTCGCTGCGAAGTTGTGGATACCAAAACTGTAAATAGCAGTTTTGAAATTTACAAAAAGAAACACAAATTTATCTGAAACTGAGTTTATCTAAACAAGCTTAGATACGAGTAGTTAAACAAAAATGTCAAAATAAGCTCTTTAGACATTGTAATTTTTGAAAATTAATTTTCGCGCCTTCCGCATTCATTACCAGCTAAAATGTTTGCAATACATTTATGAGCATAATGTTCACCCCCTTATTACGTCTTACTAGATTTATAGGCGCATTGCCCATATAGGCATTTATGGTTTAAAAACATTAATCCGAATACCTTTCATATTTAGTATTATTTACACTTTATATACGTAGCGTACGATCAACACAATGCTTATTATAAATAGCAACCAACTTTCCGACAGCTAACAACTTTATTTTAATTTATGTACGCCATCGAAATATCTTTGCTATACAACATTACATTGTAAAAATATTTGTAAGAACCGTCGATTAACACGCCTGTGTAACTGACAAATTTAAGTGCGCCGACACTTGTCCTAAAGAAGATTAGATTTAAGGGCTAGGCATATCCAAGCACGTGAAACAAAAAGACTAACAATGAAAAGGTGTCTGCCAATTGCCTAAGATCAGAAAAAAAAATTATAACAATAACATCAGGCACAATTAAGTAATTAAGGATAAGAAAAGTCGCATCATAATATTGTCACTAATAGGAAACTGGTAGGTAAAGTAAGAAAAACTTGTTACCTATTTATTTGGCACGTTGATAAGAAATGTATTTATGTATATTGTATACCTACAGGTCTAGAAGTGTAGTTACATTTATTAAGAATTAGCTCACTTGTTTTAACTCACCATTTATCCCCCTGTCTTTACACAAGATGAGTTATAAATTCTCCAACAACTAAGGATATTATTTTAAAGAAAACCAGAAGTCTTCCAAGCAACATGCAGAAACATCATACCATATGTACGAGTTCAAAACGATACAAAATGTCAACAGCTATTTTATTGAATATTATAATTTTTAACAATAACATCAATTTAAGATCAACCTAATCTACTTCTTGTAAGTTATACACTGAAATGATAAGGCATTTATTACTCAGTACTAATGAAGCATTGTTAAGTGTATTGGTGAGCCAATATAAAAAGGAACTACATTGAAAATTATTTTGGTGAAGTATTGAGTAGTGCTATGACAAGTATGTTGGTGAGATATACTGAGAAGCAACATGTCTCGAACTACAGAAATTAAATTAAGAAGTTGCATGTTTCAGTGTGCTGTTAAAACAATTCAAACTGGAATAACGTTGTGTGCTGATTACATTTGGCAAAGTGTGAACAGTAAAATGGAATGACAATGTGATTATACTCATTTATTTATCCTACTTATCTTATTTTTTATTTACATTTCACTGAACCCACAGCGTGTGTTGCTTATAGACATACTAGTATGTATACTTGGAAGTCAATATTGTTAGTGGAAAAAATTAACTCAGAATGATCACCGAAAAGTAAAGATGCGGAGACTTTATGCCCGAAATAATTGTTAGGTGTTAATGCCATGAATTTATTTTTTAATTCATTAATTCAAGGTGTTACCGAGTTTTAAACAACACGCCATACAACAAAATATATTTTACTTTCATATTTTTTTCATATTTTTAACAAAATTTTTTGCGATTGGTTTCGTAGATTTTGGTATTGCAGATTTGCTCATCTATGACTGAAAATATGAAGTTTGTTTTTATTATGCTTACATCTGTGGGAATGATTGCTAAAGGGAAAGTTAAGAAAGCAGCACTCAAACTCAGTTATACGAGGGTGGATCAATAAGTTCTTGACTTTTCAAATTATCCGCGTTGAATTTTGAGACAACTTTGAAGGAGTTTTGGCGTTGTTCAACCGCAATCCGAACAAATTTGTTTTTATTTTTACGCGGTTTCAGACCCGTGGACGAAATATGGATCCACCACAATAAATCGGGCAGGCAGCATTCAAAATAGTGGGTTGCTTCGTGCGAATCGACGACGAAAAAGGCCAGGGTGGGTCTGTCGGTCACAACAAGGTCATGGCGACATTTTTTTTGGGATCCACGCGGCATAATCCACATTGATTTTGATTACCTCCAAAAGGGGAAAACAATCTGGACCGGTTGAACGATGATTTGCAAAAAAAAAACCGACATCATCCAACCAAGAATAATATGCTTTTACAAATTACTCTCAAACTCTCTCAAACAAAAACCTATTTTGGAGACATTGACAAGTCTTATTTTTAACCCTCCTACTTTAGTAACAAGCGTATGTGGATTATTTTTGCAGTAAGTCTATGAATTTTCATTGCATATTTTTGTTGTCCGTTAGACAGATGAAAAATAAACGGTCCAAAATTTCACATAAGAGACAAACAATGGAAAATTGGGTGTTGAAAAGCATAGCGCACTAAGAAAAAGACATGACTCGAATTTATGAAAAGATACCAGAGAAAACATTTTTATTTAAAGTTTTTCAATAGTTATGGTCCAACGAACTAGTTCCAATTAGCCATACAAAAGTCGAATCAACCTCATATCATACGTAGTTCTTACGATATATTATCATTTGATAAAGAACAAGAAAACACTGAAATAACATAAATAAAGAGCAGTTGATAGTTCACGTCTCACATACATATGTATGTATGCGCTATGAATTATTTAGATCGGAATGAAATGAGTCATTCTTAAAGAGCTGCTATGGAAAAATTAAGTCTTTAAGAATAATAAAGAACTACGGTACTGAATTGTGAAGACAACAACACTCAGAACCTCAGGTATTGCGACATGAGTCTCATAATAGGAGCTAAAACGAATTACATAGAGCAACGCAATCAAAACCAACACATTAGACATACGAGTACATACATATCCACATATTATGCAACTGTGTATTCCATTTAACAATTTATTTTATTGCATAATAGTAAAATAATATAAATGTTTGTTTGTATGTGGTGAAAAATGCGCAATAAATTAGAAAAATAAAAAGTAAATTACATAATAGCAAAAAACGTACATTATTAAAATATTTTTTTTATTGGTATCTATTATCAATAAACACAAATGCATCTATTTGGTTAAAATGATTTCTCCGCTATTTAATTTCAATTTGAATTCAGCACACTGCTTATAAAATAATAACCATAAATGGAAGCTTTCCAAATAGTTTGAAAATTTAAAAATATATATTTTTTCTTTTAATTCATTATTTAAACGAGCACATTTTTTTTTTGATTTTTTTTTTCTTTTTGCTTACGACTTTTTGAATAAACCAATCAAATAGGGAACGGGGAATAGCCCTAGCAGGATTTCTTAATGAATTGACTAAACAAATGCTTATAGGCAGATGATGAATGTTGTAACGCTTAATGTGAAATACAAATTGCCATGTGACAGAAAGTTGTAAAAATTATTGTCTGCTTAAATCTCACCATTTCTAATTGGGCTGAGAATAGTAGTAGGGTTAGTAATTGGTATAAATCCAGGCAGCGCTGTTAAATTATATTGCATTGATGGTATGGGTTTTGTCGGCGTTAGTTGATTAATTTCTTTGTCAGTGATTTGAACAAATTCACGATTTATGGGGAAGGCAAATGGATGCACAAGCACAACACCAGTAATATTATTTTTATTAAAAAAATCATCGTGTTGTTGGTCGCTGGTTGTACTTCTCCAGATCATTGACGGTACTTGGCCTGTTACTGCGTGCATGCTATTAAATTTAGTATTATTAGGATAGACATTTATAATGGTTTGTATTGGCAATTCTTTATTTTCATTCGATGTTGCCGGTGCTGATGCGTGAGGTAAAATAAATTGTTGAATTGTACTGCCCCCAGTTGTATATATATCGTCATTAGGTGTAGACACTTCTGGTAATAGGGTTGGAACAGAAACATCTAAATAGTCGACACCATTTAATCTTGTGAAAGCTTTCTTTATATCGTGTATTTTAAGCATATGATAACTTGAGTGCAGTGTATTACACTGATATCTGCCTTGATGTGCTTTTAATGCATGTCGAACACTTATATGAGCTTCGATTCTGTGTCTTTCACCTTTTAAATAAATATGAGCGCTTAAAAAGGAAAATATGTAAATCGAAACATACTGCATACACCTGCATCCAATAAAACTATGTCAATTTTAAAACACCAATTGCTTTGATAACTTTCTTACAGATTACATTCAATATTTCTACATTTCATTGAACGCAGATTCAAGATAACATTTCAATATTTCTATGTACTTACCGTCAATTGGACTTTCCGACGTAATAAAAGAGTGTTCATCTCGCCAATGGCGTAAATTATGCTCAGTAATGGGCTTACCGTCTTTTATCCAATTAATAGGTTCAAAAATTGGTACTATACAAGTTATTTTAAATGGTTGACCGATATAAACATTTGAATCCCCATAGTAAATAGCTGATTCTATTTGTTGTTTGGGAAGATTTTCTAAGACTACTTATAAATTTTTTTTATTTGTTAGTTGGATCTTGTTAGTATGATTTGTATAACATATTTATTGAAAAGAATTTACGGTAGTATATAAATAAAAATGTAATTATAAAAAAAAACACACAAGTACAATTCAGCGGTGAGATATTGCGCATCTTTCAATAATATAAAAAGTTTTATAACTTTTATTGTAGCTTATTAAAAATATGAAATTAGGCTTAGCTTAACCATGGGGTATACACTTTAAACATATTTATGCGCTAAAACATTAAAAAATTGTCGGAAGCTTTGATATAAAATAAAAGTTATAATATAATTTATTTTGGTATTACTTTAAAACTGTAAATGAAGAAAACAAAACAGAATCCATTTGTATAACAAACATACAAGCTATTAAAAAAAAAACTAGATAAGAGGATCAAGAAAAATAATTATTCTTATAGATCTATCTACAATCAAGTAATTTAGTTAAGTGAAGAAACACTAAAATGGTAAATTTGTAGAGTTCCTTATGACATCAGGGTATACTTAACGGTCATAACACATAAAAACACAATTGTTTGACGAAATTCGACTTTATTCATCGACATAGTCTCCTTCTAGAGTGATATAAACATTCCAACGCAGCTCTAAAATTTCTATGCATTTCTTATACAGCGATTTGTTCAGCCCCTCACTTTCATCGATCACCTCTTTAATTTATTTAGCCATAATTATTTCCGGCGAGCAATTTTTTTTTAGATCAGGTAATAGAAATATTATAACATACGGCATGAAAAAACGGGGTACCCACCTCGAACAGACCTTTCGCATACCCAAATACTTGTGCAAAATATGATATACCATATACTGTCTTATTGTTATCTCAAGAACTTTCGTTTTACGCTTGTTCAAAACATTTGGGCGCCCATCATTTGTGTCTGTACGACCCCGTTTGAATTTAGCAAATCAGCGACAAATGGTTGCTTTTATTTTTTTTAAATAGCGTGCGCTCAAGGTTAAGGGATTCCACAAGCGAGTTGTTCGGCTTAGGAACGAATCACGATATTTCAGAGTACGTCCTAAAGTGGACTTGGGGGTAAACTGATGAACATTCATAGCGAGACGAAGGTTGAAAGTTTAAAGGGGTGGAATGCTACTGGCGATTTCTATGGAGTACAGGTGGTGGAAATAACGATATAACAAAGTGAGACACGACACATTTCGTCGGTGATCGAGGGTTTCTATTGACTGAATTGAGAGAATTTAACAAACAGCTAATAGAACTGACAGTTTGGTAAATTCGAAGTGCGTGCAAATTAATTCCGATGATGAGAATGATTCAATTCATATTCAAAATGTTTATGATATTTCAATTTTCGTTTCGTTTTCGAATTTTCAATGCGGTTCGAAGTGGTGTTTATATGAGCAAATTGAACGCAATGCGCATTGAGCTGTCACTTAAATGGGGTATGAGTTTTATCACACGGTTTTGAATCCTATCTAGCAGGTGCAGATACGAGGGCGGGTCAATAAGTCCGTGATTTTTTGAATTTCTGACCTCTTTACTGAAACAGCAACACTGCTCCTGTCAACAGGCATCTGTCAGTTGACTCCTGTCAAAATTTAAACTTGCTGCGTCAGTTAGTTTGTGTTTGACAGCTATTTTTATCAGACTACTCACTAATTTGAGGAGAAAGTGGAAAAAAGTGAATTTCGTGTGCTTATTAAGCATTATTTCTTGCGAAAAAAAACCATTACCGAGACCAAGGCTAAGCTTGATAAATGCTATGGGGACTCTGCACCATCGATTTCAATGGTAAAAAAGTGGTTTACTGAATTTCGTTGTGGCCGTACAAGCACTGAAGATGCCGAACGTCCTGGACGCCCAGTTGAGGTCTCTACACCCGAAACAATCGAAAAAATTCACGATATGGTGTTGGCCGACCGAAGATTGAAAGTGCGAGAGATTGTGGAAGCCGTAGGGATCTCGCATGGCTCAGTGGTTTCAATTTTGAATGATCACTTGGGCATGTGAAAGCTTTCCGCAAGATGGGTGCCGCGTTTGTTCACAGTCAACCACAAACGCAATCGTGTAACAACTTCACAGGAAGGTTTGGCGTTGTTTAATCGCAATATGGAGGAGTTTTTGCGCCGTTTTGTAACCGTGGACGAAACATGGATCCATCACAACACACCAGAGAACAAACAGTGGGTTTCTATGGGTGAATCGGCGCCAAAGAAGGCCAAGGTGGGTTTGTCAGCCAATAAAGTTATGGCGACTGTTTTTTGGGATGCACGCGGGATAATCCACATTGACTACCTTCAAAAGGGAAGAACAATCAATGGGGAATATTATGCCAACTTATTGGACCGATTCAATGACGATTTGAAAAAAAACCGACCTCATCTGGCCAAGAAAAAAGTTCTTTTCCACCAAGACAATGCAAGGGTGCACACATGTGCAGTTGCCATGGCAAAAATCCATGAATTGGGCTATGAATTGCTCCCTCATCCACCCTATTCTCCAGATTTGGCTCCGAGCGACTACTTCTTGTTCCCAATCCTGAAGAAATGGCTTGGTGGAAAAAGATTTGACTCCAATGATGAAGTCATCTCGCTATTTTGAGGACCTCGACAAATCATTTTTTTTGGAAGGGATAAAAAAATTGGAGAAGCGTTGGACAAAGTGTATAGAGCTCAAGGGAGACTACGTTGAAAAATAAAATTATTTTTTTATCAAAAAATCTGTGTTTTATTCCAAAAGTCACGGACTTATTGACCCGCCCTCGTATGTTTTAGGAGCAACTGACCAGATGTGTGCATTGTAATCCAATTTTGAGCGGATGAATATCTTATATATTGAAGCCAGATCAGAGGGGTTGAAGTATTTCTTACATCGCTTGAGGAAACCTAGACATTTCGCAGCATTCTTGACGACATCGAATATGTGGTCATTCCAAGGTAAACTGTCACTGACACACATACCGAGAATGGAAAGTTTATCGGTTTCGATGATGCAAGTGCCATTCATAGATAATGGCTGGGTGTTTAAATTTCGCTTTAACGACAGCAGACAGCATTGTGTTTTGGAAGTATTAAATTCTACTCTGTTAGTGGTTCTCCAATTAGTTATGCTGTTAATATCAGAATTTAATGAGCTTAACATACGCTGGCGTTTTCGTTCTACAGCCGAAGAGCAGGGACGTGAGTCCGGGAACGATTATAAAAAGCAGAGAGTACTGTCGTCAGCAAAGGAATATATTGGATTAGAAGCAGCAGACAAAAGATCATTGATGAAAATTAAAAAGAGTGTTTGAATTTAGCAAATCAGCGACAAATGGTTGCTTTTATTTTTTTTAAATAGCGTGCGCTCAAGGTTAAGGGATTCCACAAGCGAGTTGTTCGGCTTAGGAACGAATCACGATATTTCAGAGTACGTCCTAAAGTGGACTTGGGGGTAAACTGATGAACATTCATAGCGAGATGAAGGTTGAAAGTTTAAAGGGGTGGAATGCTACTGGCGATTTCTATGGAGTACAGGTGGTGAAAATAACGATATAACAAAGTGAGACACGACACATTTCGTCGGTGATCGAGGGTTTCTATTGACTGAATTGAGAGAATTTAACAAACAGCTAATAGAACTGACAGTTTGGTAAATTCGAAGTGCGTGCAAATTAATTCCGATGATGAGAATGATTCAATTCATATTCAAAATGTTTATGATATTTCAATTTTCGTTTCGTTTTCGAATTTTCAATGCGGTTCGAAGTGGTGTTTATATGAGCAAATTGAACGCAATGCGCATTGAGCTGTCACTTAAATGGAGTATGAGTTTTATCACACGGTTTTGAATCCTATCTAGCAGGTGCAGATATGTTTTAGGAGCAACTGACCAGATGTGTGCATTGTAATCCAATTTTGAGCGGATGAATATCTTATATATTGAGACCAGATCAGAAGGGTTGAAGTATTTCTTACATCGCTTGAGGAAACTGAGGCATTTCGCAGCATTCTTGACGACATCGAATATGTGGTCATTCCAAGGTAAACTGTCACTGACACACATACCGAGAATGGAAAGTTTATCGGTTTCGATGATGCAAGTGCCATTCATAGATAATGGCTGGGTGTTTAAATTTCGCTTTAACGACAGCAGACAGCATTGTGTTTTGGAAGCATTAAATTCTACTCTGTTAGTGGTTCTCCAATTAGTTATGCTGTTAATATCAGAATTTAATGAGCTTAACATACGCTGGCGTTTCCGTTCTACAGCCGAAGAGCAGGGACGTGAGTCCGGGAACGATTATAAAAAGCAGAGAGTACTTTCGTCAGCAAAGGAATATATTGGATTAGAAGCAGCAGACAAGAGATCATTGATGAAAATTAAAAAGAGTGTTGGAGACAGAACGAAGCCATGGGGCACACAAGCATTTATTTTTTGAATATCGGACTTGAAACCATCCTAAAAAATTCGAAAGGTAACTTCTAATCCATTGAAGAAAAGATTGGTCGATCCAAAAAGCATGCATTTTCGACAAAAGAGCCTGATGCTAAACTCTTTATGTATGCTTTGGTTCCACTTGGCAGTGAGACATGCGATCAAATCATTGAGAAGTTTTCGTGTTTCAACTTACTTCATGAGCTGGCGGTTTATCAGCGTTTCCATGACGTAAGTGCAAGAAGTGAGAGAAGAAGATTCGTCTTTTTTAGGGACGGGCTGGACAAATGCTGTTTTCCATCTGCTCGGAAAAGGTGTTAAGGAGTAGAATCGATGGAAAAGCTTACGCTCCAGCGTGCAAGAGCACCTCTTGAAAAGGGGAAATATACCATCTGGACCAGCGGATTTATGTATATTGAGATCTTTAAGTACTTTTGCTTTTGACGGAGCAGATTCCCTATAATACTTGTCAAGCCATTCTTGAGTTTTAGCGGTATTTTTCCCATCAAACAACAGTGTATCATCGTACGAAACTCGTTTTTTTCCATAGTTTTGAAAAAATCAAAAGGTGAGTCATTAAAGCTTCAATATCTCGATGTCATAAAATTTTGACACGTATCGTTTGATACTAAAAATCGTATGGATATGTTATTAGAGTCGCCATTTATGGTTCAGTTTCGAACCATCTGTTAATTTTGAAATTCCAAGGAAATAGCGATTCAAGCAGTCAAAAATGCTTACAGAATTTAATGCTCTGGTAAAAACTCAGTTTCAATTTCAGCAAGGTGTAGAATCATACAATAACGATCACCCCAGGGAAACGTCATAACGCATGAAAAGTTGCTAAATGTCAAATATATTCTTATGAAAAACAGTCGATATACAAAACAATCAGTTTCACAATTCTATACGAACAACTTGAAATATCAAAGCCAGTACAATGCCAATATGCTTTTGACAAGAAAAAATACACTGTAATCCAAGAGGCACTAGCATCGAAAGGAAATGCAACGCATATATTCTAAAACGCTAAAAGTTAAAAACAAACAAAAACAAAAAAACACACGATAGCAGGTCTTAAATTGCGAAGGCTGTGCCAGATATGTATGAAAAAAATACTTCATCCACCTGTAAACTAGTGGCTATTACTTGTTTACAAATTTAATGAATTAATGGTGATAATTAATCATCAATTAAACAAAAAAGGTATTCATATTCGAAGAGATCGTATGTAAAACAAACAGCACCAAACAGTTATTTTTTGTGGATGAAGTGGTGATTTATGAAGCACATGTGGATTTTCACCCGTCCAATAACGCATATTTTGCTTATTGACGAACCCATTGAGTCAAAAATGAGCCTCGTCACTGAAGATGATTTTGCGATGAAATTCATCATCTTTTCGCATCTTTTCCAGAACTCAATCGGAGAACGTACGTCGCTTCAAATGGTCCATCGGCTTCAATTCTTGAGTCAGCTTGAACTTGTGTGGGTGTAAACCAAGATCCTTACGCAAAATACACCATAATGTGGTCTGAGCGATACCCAATTCTTGAGAACGCCGTGGAATTGACTGATTTGGATCGTTTGCTACGGATGCCTGAACGGCAGCGATATTTTCGACACTTCGACCAACCCGTTGTCTCACTGACACGGCAACATCACACAACGAATATGTAGACTCAAATTTTTGCACTAAACTTGTTACTGCCTGTCTACTAGGGCAGTCACCGACTCCGAATTTCGGTAGAAAATTTTTATAATTTGCAGACGTTGCTCGTTCGTGTACTTTACCATGATGAAAATGTTGAGTTTACTGAATAAATTGACAGTAACAGTTTGATGATTAGTGAAAGAGTGCGTTCACAAATTAAATTCAAAGTTGTCAAGTCTCTATAGGAAAACCCTTTACATTCAAACCTACGAGTATACCCAACTAATATACTAATGCTCAAAAGTAAAAAAAAATATTATGTCGCTCAAGATTAAGGTTTTCTAATTTTACCAATGAAAGATTGTTTTTTTTTTTTTCATAAAAGCAAAAAAGGTAATATGAGTACTATATACTGCAGCCATGAGATGAGGCCAAAATTGTTATTACATCAACAACAAAGATTGGACAAAAATACGAAAGTTTGTTTTGTACTTTGAGACGACTTTGAGAAAATAATGGAAATTTAGTCGATTCTAATAAAAAAAAATAACAAAAACAATTTAATTATTGATTTAAAGCAATCCATACAGTTAAATGCCTGAAATCTTTTTTAACAAGAAGTTGCATACACAATGCAGTAAAGAAAAAGAAGAAAAAACAATATATGTATAAATTCTTGCAGATTTACGATGTGCATACATAAAAAACGTGAAATAAAAAGTTTCGTCAGGATGGAGATAACTTAGTAGCAATGATGTTTATTTTTACATTTCTTTCCATATTGAAATAATTTTGGCGCCTTTAAAAGTTATTCTCTTATTTTTATACTCTGTATTTTTTTTTGTATGGGTATAAATTGATTGAAGTAGTTCATCATTTTACACATATGTATTATTAGAAAATTACTTCGAAAACTTTATACCCCTATTATTTTTTTCTCTTTTTAAACTTAATTATTGAAATGTAATTTAACATTAAAAGAATATATAAGTACGATAAATAAATAGAACATATTCTTTAAAAAATATTTGAAATTAGCAAACAAAATTAAATTAATTTCCTATATTTATGCATGTATAAGCTGAAAGGGGCATCAATATTTAAATTCAAATAGTCTATTATTGCCTATCTAAATATTGCTTTCTTAGGAAAAATAATAGCACCGCAGCTACTTCAATTTATAAATTTGGACACTATGTTGATAAAACAAATGCGTTTTGTCTGCAGCACGACAAAATAAATCATATGGACTTAATATTCCGTCTATAAAATGTTAATTTTATCTTTGTTTAAAACATCGAATTCGAAAGACTGCTACTTCTACTTAACAAATTTATAAGCCCTTATGATTGCGTAACGTTATGAGCAGAGCGATATACGATAATGAGTGTGACATTAATATTTTATTCAAATTGGGTACATATAATCCAATGTGGTTGCAAAATGAACGCAGTTACCATATGAGAACAAACTAAATGCAATCAACGATGAGGAAAACACTAATTAAAATTGAGGAAACTACTAGTACCATGTGCAGTTAATGGGCACATATTTTGCAAAGCTAACATAAAGGCAATTTATTTTTGCAGGACAGATTATCAAAAAGGAATGAATGAGAAATTAGGCTTCGTTTTGATAATACTGAAACCAAAATCATACTTTTACAATGACAAAACATATTAAATCTCGACTAAGTGAAATTTCGAAGTAATTTGATTGTGGTTCGCAGAGTAACATTAAAAGGCTGAATTTCATATGTTGTCGGAAAAATTTGAAATCTTTCTCAAATTGTTTCCTTCAAAATCGATGGTAGGTAAGTATGGCTGCCGAGTTACAAAGTGGAGATCCTACTATCCATTAATTGTCGACAAAATCGTATAACAACGTATGAAGGGGGCAGAGAATCCTATATAATCTAGAAAGCAGGAACATAATACAATACATACTGCAATATAAACCACTGACTCAGGATTTAAGAAAAAAACAGGGGACAGGCGATGTAAAATATTGTAAAGCGCATTTCAAAAGTCGCGCATAGATGTCGTGTCGGTAGTGAATAATTTCTGAACGTTACCTTTTTTATGTCATCTTTGACATACATTTGTGAAGTAGACACATGTACATGTGCAATTTTACTATGGATATAAATTAAATTCAAAAAAATCTAAGTATTTACATGTTTTATTAAAAGAAAACATTTAGGCGTGACTTTTGAAAGACCCTTTTTCAAATTTCTGGGTACAAATGAGTTGCGGTTTGTATATTCCAAAAAGGGAATAGACGCTTCATTCACACTGTACACAATGGTATACAGATGTAGAAAGCAAATGACAACTTCGACTTTATAAACAGAGATGAGCCATTCTCAGATAAAAATTTTAAGTACGAGTAAATTACGTACTTTGAAGTATGACTGTTTTTCTTTGCATTTACAGTTTTAGACAAATTTGATCTATCTTAAATTAACTAATTTAACTAACAGATCTTAGTAAGCCCACACTATTTTTGAAAAATCTGGATTCATGGCAGTTCATTCAGAAGGGCCACAGTGGTCAATTTGAGTCCGCTACTGTTCTCTCTTTTCACTAACTGCTTATCCAGTGCATGTCTTAATGCATCTATGCATTTAGATGCGGATAACGCACAAATTTATTTTAGCAGACCAATTGGACTGTAAGAAGACTGTATTGCGCGACTTAATGAGGATGTACGAGTAGAACACATATAAATAAACTGCACCTTATCTATTTCGAATAGATGCATTGAAATAAATTCCCTACCGCCACTTAGTCTCATGGATAATGCAATTCAATATGTATAAGAGATAAAGAATTTGTAAAACACATACATATCAAATGTGTAATGTAATGTAATGTGTAAGTGTGGTCATCGTCAATTGTATATAACATCTGCATTTGTTCTAACTTCCTCCAAATTAAAGTTAGTAAGAGCTCTATTTTTTGCCATTATAAACTACATTAGTATTTAGTAGTAGCCCGGATGCTTTATCTTTCAAAAAATCGGAACTAACTTTTCATTCGGCGGTGCACTATGTCTACATATTGCGTAAATTTAACCATATTTCCACATATTCCAATACTATAACTGGAGTTCTACTTACGCAACACAATATATATATAATTGTTATATATATATATATATATATATATTGTTATATATGTATAATACAATATATTGTGCTCTACAATATTATTACAACAAAGCAGCCAAATTACCTCTAAGAAAAATTAAACTTCTTTCAATCGATGCACATAAAAAATATTAACATTTTTATTCACATCATAAAATTACGGAATTCCTTGCCTAAAACAATTCGTTCTTGTAGTACAATTTATAAGTTTAAAAAGATGTTATTCATTTTTTTTTTAAATAATCAAAATAACAATATAACATACGAGTATGTATTATCATAGTCATATCGCCGATAGTTTCCTTATTTAATTAGTGAATTAATGCTTACTCGTACTTGTAATATTAAGCTTATTTCACAATTTGTTTGAATTTATGTACAAACAGAAAGAAAGAAGTTCTTGTACATTCCACTAAATAAAATAAACTTATCTAATTCAGATTTTAACAGATTCGGCAGAAATTGTGTAAAATAATTTTAAATTTTAAAAAATATAGATATTCGTGTATATAATGAACAATCATATACATATTTCTATATACTTATAATATATAACCAATATTAACAAATTAAGACTAACGAAAAATCAAAGGCACGGTTACTAAAATCTAGTACAAACTCTCTTATGCTGTTAATTACTGTTCTAATTTTCTCTTTTCTTGTGTTGACCATTCAAAGGAAATTAATTTATAAGTTTATTGAACTGAAACACTCAAAATGTAGAAAGCAAACGTTGTAAAATAGATTACGACTACGGCATTGAATCATATATATATATATATATATATTTTGTATATGTGTTTTGAATCACCAAGGGTATGAAAGTTAATATCTTGTAAGTTTAGTTAACTAATAGAGGATAACAAATATATGTACAGGGTGTCCCAAAAATCAACGTCAAGCCGGAAACGGTTGATAGGTCAAGTGGTGTCGGTTATCACAAAATTATAAAAAAAATCTAAGTCATGTACTTTTAAGATTATTGGCACTCAAAAAAAATTAAGAAATCTGACACCCCGTGACGATCTTTCAACTGCTGTGACCGCAAATCTTTATTTTTCTTCGATTGTTTTTTGTCACATAACCCTGAGTGTAAATTACGGTCCAAAATTTAAACATAACTATGTCGGTTTTAACTAAAATATTCCTTTATTTGTCCATCCATGTATCTGAAAATCATTAATCATCCAAGTTGAACTGACTGTACTGACATAAAAATATACTATGCCATTTTGCCAAGTAACTTTAAAAGATGGCGTATTTAGTCTGGATTTCAAAATGGTATGACGCTTGCTAGACTAACGCTTAATTGAGGACAAACAAAATATTTTGATAGACACCCGATTCATAGTTAATTCTTTTTAGTAAGTTAAAATGAGTACCAAGTGTGAGCGAGACAGACAGTGACACCGTGATTGAGACGCATAAACACGCCATTTCGACTAGTGTGAGTGAAACAGGTAGAGATGCCACCCTAGTTAAGTAGTGACGCATAGGCACATCGTGCAATACTGCCGTACGTCACTCTCCTTGGCTTACAGCTCATTATTCTGTAGTCGTGTTGATTTCGTGCTTACAATTTTGGCTTTCTTTATTAGACTTCATTGCATTGCGACTTTGATTTGCTATCAGCCAGACTTTATCATGAGAGATACCCAAATGCTCAGCGTCATCCGGATCATAGAGTGTTTGTAAATGTCACCGGTTATTCTCAGATGGTCGCTTTCCAAATCTAATGGTTTTATATTCGCTCAACAGAAAATGGGCACGGCAATTCGAAGAAACCGTTTCAAGAATGGATAAGCCCAAGGCGGAACGATTAAAATTATCAAGAACTGAATGAATCATGGAGAGTCTTGGGCAACGAATCCAGAGCCGATTTTGCTATTTACAAAAAAAAAAAACCCCAACTGTCTCTTTAGATTTTTCGACTTCTTTAGATTTTTTTCTTTTGGGGATATATTAATTCAAGAATATTAAGCAGTAATCTGGGCCCCGTATGTTGAAAATGGTCGAACAATTAAAACCAGTATAATGTGTGCCCCGCAGTGTTCAGAAATTGTATTATAAGTTTTTGGATGTATAAAGGAACTTCAATATAAATAAAAAAAAAGACTAATTAGCCGCGCTATCGGCTGTCGACTGAAATTTCTGTTACCATATGATTGTCATCTACTTGTTTTGATGATATTATGTTTTTGAGAAAAAATAAATAAATTGCATAAGTTACATTTTTTATTTATTGTGCCAAACAGTGTAAAACGTTACATAATAATATAATAAAAGCAAACAAATCCGAAGAAAATTTATTGCTGCTGCAGTTCTGACCATTTAAAGTTAAAACAATGTCCTAAGTTGCTGCTTCGGCGAAAACATCTACATCCCACATCTAAGGCTCAACTTCTAGTTAGTTTAGTTTAGTTTTGATATGAAAAAATGTATTAATTTAGAGACCAATCTTCACAAGTTTTTAAAGATTTCCATGTTGCTCAGTTTTTTGCTGTAATAAAACAAAGTGAAACAAAGAAAACGAAGTGAAATGAAGGAAAAATACTTCATTTGGAACGAGGGAAAGAAAAGCCTCTGTACCACTTCTATTGACTTGAGCGCTGTGCCTGTTTTGTGCTTACTGCTTTAATCAGTTACTGAGTGATTAACGTCGAAAAGTGCTCGAAACATTTCGTGTAAATATAGGGACACAGTGCGCATGTATTCTGCTGCTCATCTAAATCTGCACCTCTTTTACCATTAAAAAATCTAAACAAAAAAAAATTATACCACCAACCCACTATTGCACAATCGCCCAGTCGTCTTCCCACCATCACCATCTACTTCCAGTAATGCAGTACAAAACTCACCTATTTTTTCCATCACCAATAGCAATAATAAATATTTTATGAACTTGTCTGACACAGACGATAATGTATAAAAACAAAAATCTTGTTCCTAAGAAGAGACTTTCGTCCGAGGGTGCTAGGTCACCCTGTTATGGTGTGCCTAGTCATCCTGCAAAATAGTGGTGTTCTAAACCTTATCAATTTAACCAAATAGCTTTCAAACAACAAAAAATTAATATTTTACAATGGAATATAAAAGGTTATTAAAACAATTACGACGAACTATTGAATTAACGGTGCAAGAAACACACTGTCCTTTTAAATATAGCCCCCATACTCAAAAATCATATCTAGGATATTTTCCTAAATTTCCCCATAATCTGACAGCCAATCAAGGTATTGGTATTTTGATAAAAAGATTTATCCCGCAAGAACCAATCATCGTAAACTCCTGCATTCTAACTTTGGCGTGTGAGATACAACTTGTACTTAAGTTCACAGTGGTGTGTATTTACTCGTATATGCTGCCTGATCAACATTTTACGAGATACGATTTACTCAACATTCTCTACCAAGTCAAAGCTTCTATTTTGTTAACGGGAGATGTCAATGCCTATAGCATTCTTTGGAGATCTGCCATCAAGAGTTAAACACCTTGAAAAGTCACAAAATTACTGGGTGGGTGGTTTTTAAAAAGCACCCGAGTCAAGACAACTTAATACTGTTTAAAAAAAATCAATGTTAATCAGAATTAATAATCAGTAAAGCAAATTCTTTGAAAAATTTTACCTCACTTAGCCCAAATTCATTCTCTAGCAAGATTTGGCACAATGTTCGGTGCCTAACTGGTAATTATAGCCAGGCAAATATAAAAGTCATAGAAGCACCTGATGGTCCTATATCAACTCCAAATAAGATTTGTTCCCATTTTGCTCTTTCCTGGTCCAATTTATCAAAAGACGAAAACTTGAGAAATAAACGTGTCACTGTTTGGTGCGGATTTTGGGCTGGAGGCATCCTCGGACCATTCTTTTTTGAAAATGCAACTGGCAATAAAAGTTAATGGTGCTCGCTATCGCGACATGATAATCCAGTTATTTGTGTCTAAATTGCAAGATATGATTGTAGACATGCCAGAGCCCAAGAAACAGTTCAAGCCATTTCCTTGGCGTGTAACTTCCCGTTTTGGTGACCATAATTGGCCGCCCAGATCATGTGATTTAACGCCATTAGACTTTTTTCTTGGGATTTTTTAAAGTCTAAGGTTTATGCCAACAAGTGCACGACCATCCACATCTTGAAAAAGTAAATTGTATCAACGAAATTCAGCTACATTTATGCAAACCAGTCATGGAAAATTTCGACAAAAGATATGCTATTCCATACATAACCCTATACCGTATACTTAATGAAAAAAAATTATCAATAAAATCAATAAATAAAAAAGTCTACAACTTTTAATTACAATTCTGTGTTTTCTATCAAAATTAGCTCTTGCGTGAATTTTGGTACACCCTTTACTATAATATTTTGCAGTAATTACGTATGTAATGTATGTGATCGTTGTGGTTGTTGTGGCGAACTAATCAAGAACGATACACTGGAATCCTGTTTTTCAAATATTTTTATCTAAATTTTTAGTGATATTGCGTTTATTAATTTTTTTTATACTACGTATCAGACAATGGCAAAAAAGAGTTACCGGAAACATAAAATTTAATTCCAAATGTTTTGGTAACAAGAAATTAGCTAGCGATCTAATTAAAGACGATAAGAGAATATATAAACAGCGGGTTTTCCTCAATATTTTGTCGGGAATTCTTTATTTGCAATTACAGCCCTCATAGCCTTGGCACTGACAAAATCAGGTCCTGTCATTTTTTAGGTGTTATTGCATTCCAAGCTGTCCTTGCGATGGCATACAATTCATTTGTATTGCTAATTTTATGCTTTTTAACTCGATACATAAACATCATAAGAGACCATCAGGCATTTGGATTTTTTTTTTTTTAAATTAATTCAATTATCTAAATTTAATATCTGAGGTTTATTCAATTCCTTTTTATACCATATGTTGTCTAGTTAGGAACAAAAAAAGTAGCAATATTTCGCGGTTTATTTTCGTATTTAGTGTTTTTGAGTGAAGTGAAGTAAACTGATAAAACAATGTCATCAAGAAGGTAATTTTGACATAGTTTTAACAAAAATGTTATATATAGTATTTGGACAATTCAATGTTAGAATGCCATGGTATTTATTGCCTTTGTAAGATTTATGAATTTCTTCATTAACTACTTACTGATGCTGAAGTTGCATTTGATGATAATTTTGATTTTGACGACGACATTCCATATCTGCCATGGTTCTCAAGAAAGAAAAATGGATCCAAAAAAGAAACTAACTTGGACGAAAAAACATTTGCAGGGTGCTACAGGTGAGACTATATTTAGTAGTGTATTCTATAATCAACCCCCCAATAGAGATATTTGAACAATTTTTCGATGATGGATTCTACGAAATGGCAATATGTCTCACCAATAACTACGCCATGCAAAAGAACGGAATACTCTTGCAAAGTATGTATTGGGAAGCCACAAGAGATGCTGGATGTGAACTAGTATCTGCCAGCCTTTCAAGAGATCGCTGCAATGCTATGATGTCCAACCTTCACTTTTGCTATAACCATAATCTTGAATAAATTTTTTTTAGAATTTGCTCCAGTGGAACAGTATTGCATTGATGAATCCATGGTTCCATTTTATGGCTGCCACTCTACGAAGCAATTCATTCGGTGCAAACCTATTCATTGGGGATATAAAATGTGGATTGGAGCAACAAAGTCCAGGTATGCCTTATGTCTTGATCCGTAGCAAGAATACAAGCCAAAATTACAAAGACGTGGGCCTTGGTGCGCGAGTGGTGCTGAATTTTTGCGGTGTGTTGCAGAGTCGTGATTTGCAAATGTCTTACCATGTCTACTTCGACAATTTTTTTACATCGCTGGATCTGCTGTCAGAGCCCAAAGAAAGAGACATCAATGCAACAGGTAAAAACAGATCGTTGTAACACGTACTCAGTTGCTATCCACATTTTTTTCCTGGAACAATACGGAGCAACCAAATAAAAAACAGCCTCCTTGGAGATGACAAAGTGCTGAAGAAAAAACAAAGAGGATCATATGATTATTCAGAAAGTTTCACCCAATGAATTTCGCGAAACGTTTTTCGAGAGTCGAAAAGAAACTGAAATCGGCTCGCGGTGAACATACAAAGTATCAATCACTTCTTTATTTTCCGCTTAGATACTTCAGATAAAAAAAATACTTAAGTAAAAGTAAATTGCTTTTTGGAATCCACTCAAATTTTTCTAAAAAGTTTAATTTTAAACTAACTTTTTGCATCTCACTAACACGTTATTGTACTATGCTAAAAAATATTACTGCAAAAACGCAGAGGAGTATTCACTAATAATTTATAAAAGCGATTTCTAGCAGTTTGACCCATTATAATTTTAAATCATAGCTATAATGAAAGTGTTTTTAAAAATTCGGAGATGGTATCTTTTATTTGTCCGGTACGGTATAACTGAAAATCAACTTTGAAAATCATTGTTATCGTTGATTCATCAATAAATCAGCAGTTTCAACAAAAAAAAAAACAAAATTAAAACCGGATAGGAGATTAACGATTTATCCGTGAAATCTGTCAAATTGACAAAATGTATACTGATAAGAACCTACCTACATGCATATGTATGCATATAAATGCAGTGGGATAAAACTGGATCCCTCCATAATCTCTTATTTCATAGATTTTAGACAATGAAACAAATTTATCCTATCGGATTGCAATAAAATTTCCAGAATGGATTACTCGGAGTTTTAGACCTGTTACCGTGAGATTTTTGTAACAAATTTTAAAAGATAGTTTTTTGTTTAAGTTTGATGAGTCGCGATGAATTCCCTTTTAAACTCAAAATGTCGCCGCAACTTTTTTGTAAAATGTGTTTACGGGGTTCCCCCTTGCGATGGGTTGAAAAAATTAATTTTTTTTGCATAAATTGATTTCTTAACATGTGTAAAATATGCTGGTAAAGTGATTTTTTTAAAATTTGAAGTCGCTATAAAGATACAGCAATAGGAAAATGCAGATGTTCGGAGCGCTGAGTTGAGAAGTAGGAGGCCGGGCTTGAGAGCCTTCTATACAAATGTGCACTTATACAAGAATAGACAAGTTTAGACAAATTTAGACAAGTCTATACAAGTATAGAAGGAAATTTATATTTTCACTTGTTTTGTCAAACGTCGCATCGCAGATAGATGGTATGTTAAAATTTTCATAGTTTTAACCGTACTTGAAACTTTAAACGCGTTTCTCTCAAAACTGTGTTTTTCAAATTTTCCTCCATCGTATCTCGAAAAAGTTTTGCCCGATTCTATTATAAAAAACCTAAACCTAAAAAAATCATGAAATTTTCAAATGATTCTAGTTCACTCGATGCATTTAGGCTTATAGATTTTAAAACACTGTTTTTCTTTTTGGTAAGGCGATCAGCCGAAATCGTGGAGGAAGTGAGTGTCCTATTTTTAAAGGAGGATGTCTTAGGAGTGGTACAACTTACGTTCTAATGAAGATTTTTACTTGAGGTTTGTTTTACATACTCTTGAAATAGTAATAAATAAATGATATAAAACTCAGTTTTATCTTTTCACTAGACGCCAAAAAAAACAGGCCGTCACACGGTGGAACCCCCTTAAAAGTCAAAAATGACAAAAACAAAACAAAAAAGAAATTGCAAAACAGGAAGTTTTTTATTTTATTCAATTATTTATTTAGTTATTACTACTTTATACACTTCAATCTGAAGCTCTTTTTTCTCCTCTTTGTCCATGTCCAAGTCTTCTTTTGAGTTCATTTCCGTGAAATTTTCCGAAATCAAACAAATTTAAATTTTTAGGAGTTTGACAGATCTTTTAAAATTTGATTGATTTAAAGTTGCTTTTACAATCACTGCACAAAGAAAAATTTCGTGTAAAAAATTACAACAATTGACAGGGTGGGCAAATGGATTACTCTCGCAAAAGTATTTAAAACTTTTAGAACATATTTTTCGCAGGAATAGGTTTTTGTAGAAATTTGTACATAATTATATAATTATAGAATCCTGGAACAGACTATAGACTATAGACTTGCAAGTGGTCACTCCGCTTGAGGAATAGATAAAAAAATAAATGTTTGCCATTGTACTGTTTTTATGGTGAGAAAAAGAAAAAAATATTAAGCACGCAATATTGGAGGCCGATCAAAACTTGTAAAATTTACAAAAAAGAATGTTAGCGTATGGGCGGCCCGTAGAGCACTCCGTCAGATTGGCCTGGTGGCCACAGTGGATCAGGAGAATCTAGCCTAGATTATCGGACAAAGACGTAAAAGTTAGGTATAAATTTTGCAAAGACAATAAGAACTGGACGGTGGAAGATTGGAAACGTGTCATTTGGAATGGAAAGGAATACTATTGACACCGACCAAACGAGACTATCCAAAAGCACCAAATCAAACACGGTTGATGAAATGGAGGCAGTCTAATGAAATGGGGCTGTTTCATTTGGTGGTATGTTGATCCACTACTCAAAATCAACGGGATAATGAAGAAGGAGGACTATTGTTGAAGAATGTGCCTACTCAACTGATGAAGTAATTTTTCAGCCCGGATTTTAACCCGATTAAAAATTTGTGGACAATTCTGAAAAGAAAGGTGGCAGATCTTCGTAGAGCTCCAAAGAATTTGGAGGAGCTATGGGTGAGAGTGAAGCCAGAAGAATGTGTGAATGTTTCTCATGAAACAATTGGAAATTCGGTGGAAACGCGTCAGAAGCGTAATTAAAAATAAAGGACTTTTGGGCAAGATACTAAAACTGGATACATGGAGGCAGTGGTGTCTTTCTGATAACTGCGACTTCTGTTCTAAGTTCATTGTTTCAATAAATTTAAAATACAGTACACCAAAAAAAATTATAACAGTTCTGAATCATTTTATTATACCTAATCCGATTTGAAAAATTTGATATATTCTCTAAAAACTAGAAAATACGGGATTATGTATTCACTTTTGCTCGCCACTGTGTGTACATACTTGATCACAATAAAACGAAAACAAGAAAACTAGAATACCATACAGAAAGGATGAATAACGGAAAATATAATGACTCGGATAATGCTCAGCTGACGTAAACAACAGTATAAATATGAAGTTCCGCAAACAAGAATTTGCAAAAAAGTTGAACGAAAGCATGAAATCGATGAAAAACCTATTCTTTTTCTACCTCCTGCCCCCACGTAAAGGGCGGATGCTGACCACATTTTAGTAAGGGAAAACTATCGCACTCTTCAATGACACCATTCAAAACCACCAATAGAATGAAGAAATTTGCGATTTTCATTCAATACGGCGACTTGGTGTCTGGCCTAGTTAATTTATATTAGTGGGTTCACTGGCTCACATAAGAAAATTAATAATTACATTATCACAAAACAATTTACAAACACACAAAACAAGCTAAACAAAACGCAAAGCAAAAGAACAAAAAGAAAACAATTATTGTGTAGTTTATAAGATATTTTACTAGACAAGATACTACATAGAAAAAACGAGTTTTCCGACATCTACGAGTATAGAAATTATAAACGTCATATATATATATATATATGTACATATATTGGCTTCTAATTACAAAATAAATTTTAATTTCTACATGAGGATGAATTTCTATAGATAGCAATGAGCATTTGCTAAGGTTGTAATTCATATAATACGAATATATTTATGTGGATAGGTACATATGTATGTAATTGAGAATTTCCAATATGTATATGGTCATAATGCAGCAACAGAATTGAATCATTGAACACATTGAATATTGTAATAATTTAAGCATGTCTTGTTTTATTTTTAATATTTTTATTATTTCCGTAGAGGTAGTAAATCTAGAGTTTAAAAGGAAAATCGAAAGAAGATAAAATATGATATTGTCTACTTACCACCAGTTTGCCCATTTATCAATAGAAAAATAGAGATAAATGATAATACTCCCATGCATTTTGTGTCCATTTTTAGTATTTCACTATGACTTGATTTTTTCCCCCTTTTTTCTGTACAAGTAAAGGATCGAAGAGAGAAGATGACGTCTTACGTCAAGGGAAGAAAAAGAAGAAAGAAATACTGATTTTACTAAACATGATTTTGAAAAACGTGAAAATAAGAAAAATTAAAATGAATATTAATAACAATAAAGATTAACTCACCAATTGTTCAACAAAATAGTAAATGTTGATCAATTTTTCATTTGTACGTTTTCAAACACAAATCTCTAAAACTATCTTACAACAATTAGAAATTAATTTATCTTATCTACGTATAATAGAATTGCCGGAGACAAGAACAAAAAAAAATGTTACAACCGAACAACACCCAAAACATCTAAGGCAAACATCAAAATGAATATTTTTATCCTAAGAGCTGCAGGAATAGGAATCAATGTAAAAACGGGTCAAAAAGCAGATTTAGAATTTATAAAACAAATGAATACTCATAAATTCCATGCAATAGCACCTTCCAGTTTCGTGCATGGCTTATCAATCCATATTTCGAATTGGTGGTGGATAGCACAAGGCAGCAGAAGGCTTTACATATGTATGTTACAATACTCTATGAGCCTGTTCACATTGGCGCGGGCAGGAAGATTGTTCGAAAGAGAGGGAACGTTTTTTATTGAAGTAGGAAGAAGAAGGGTTACTTTCACCGAGATCCATTTCTAAAGTGGATTCTCGGGTGCAACACATTGTATTTTCCCATATCGTTCCATTTCTGTCATATTTTTTCATTTTAGTTTTGATCGTTGATGAGAAAGGAAGTGTGAAGAATAGGAAAAAGGTATGTTTCAGGCCAACGGCTCAAATTTAAAAATTAAAAATGCTCCGATTCAAGTGTTCCATCTGTCAAAAAGTATTTCAATCCCATGACAATGTGAACACGACGTTCATGGTGAGGACTTTCATCCCGTCGCCAATGTAAACAGGCACTATGACGTAATGTTACTTACCACACTATTTCGACGTTTTGGAATGTCTGCTAAAAATCTGAATAACTATGATAAGTAAATTATGACGTTTGCAGTTTTCTTCAGTGTCAGCCTACATTTAGAATATAGATGTAATTTTTGGGGCAAACAAAAGTTAGGGAGGAACGAAAGAGAAATACCGACGCACGTTGGTTTTAAATGTTTGTAAGTTATAATGACTAGGAAATAATGAGCTCAGCAGGGCATTTCATTAGCGAGTTATACGGATTAAGAACGAATCACGAAAACGAATATCAGAGTACGTCCGAAAGTGGGATGCAGACGATGTTGTGTTTTGGAAGCAGTATATTCAACTCTGTTGTTAATTCTCCAATGGGTTATGTTTATTTCAGAATGGAATGAGCTTAACATACGCTGCCGTTCCCGTTCTAAAGCCAAAGAGCAGGGACATGAGTCTGGGAATGAATATGGAAAGCAGAGAGTACTATCGTCAGCAAAGGAATATATTGATTTAGAATTGGCAGACAAGATATCATTGACGAAAATTAAAAAGTGTGTTGTTGACAAAACGGAGCCCTGGGGCACACCAGCAAGAATATCAGACTTTAAACCGTCCAAGACAACTAGTCCATTGAAGAAGAGAGTTAGCGATCCCAAATTTACGCCTTTTCGATAAAAGAACCTGATGCCAAACTTTGTCGAATGTCTTAGAAATATCAAATGCAACTATGTTGCTTTCGCCAGATTGACATGCTTTAGTTCCACTTGTCGGTGAGACATGCCATCAAATTACCAGTGGACCTGTTGCTACGAAAACCGTACTGCCGGCCATTGAGAAGTTTTCGTGTTTCGAGATATTTCATGAGCTGACGGTTTATAAGCGTTTCCATAACCTTGGAAAGAAGGGACGTAAGTGCGTTGGGTCTGTAGAACTTTGTTTTGGGACGAGCTGGACAAATCCTGCTTTCCATCTGCTCGGAAAGTATCCTAAACAGCAGGATTGATAAAAAAAAATATTAGCGGTTTTACCAGCGTGGAACAACACATTTTCAGAAGAAGAGGAGTTATACCATCTGGATCAGCGGATGTGTGTATGTTTAGATCTTTAAGTACACTCGCGTAGTAGAGATTGAAAGTGGGTTCATCCCATTGAAGATATGATGCACTCAAATGTAGGTGGAGACAAAGCACAACCTGGAAGTGTTGAGCTGGCTATATAGTGTGTTGCAAGCAGTTTGGCCTTGTCCAAAGAACTGACAGCTGGAGTATCATAGTAAATGAGCTCTGGGATGGAGGATGAAGCAGAATTTCTAATGTTTTTGATGAACATTTTTACTACCTTTGGGACATTGTAACATTTTTTGCCTCAATTTTCAGTCGAATTGAAATTTCACACATTATCATACGGTTCGTTTAGGAATCTTTTCTCTAACTGTGTGGTCATTCAAGCTATATCTCTTCATTCTCTCAATATCTCCAACAATGAACTTACTCTCAATTTGTGAATGTGTGAACCTGTTTGTATGGTCCTCAATGTGTGAATGTGTTTATTGCCAATGGATCAACAGATTGAAAAAGTAGAAAGTAAACCTACTTTATCCGTCCTTTCCGTCATATCCGTTGCTTATGGACATGCTTCCATAGCAAAGTGTGTATTCTATCCAGCTGTCAGTCGAATACGTCGATTCGGATAGCGGATTCCATGGGCCTGGGCCCTAATTTATTCACATGCGATTCCTTTGATCAGTTTGGATTTGATCGCAGCACACATCACACGATAAGAGTCAAACTTTTTTATTACAATAATTTAATATCTTGCATAAATAAATATACATTTTTGCATATATGCAAAATTCGTTTTAAATCATTTTGGTGTAAATACAAATTATTGTTCGATTTGTTCTCTATCAATATATATTGTGATAACCACTCAAATGTGAGCAGCGACATCTAGCAGAAAATGTCGAAACTCGAAGACTCGAAGGTTTCGATACTGGATTAGCAAAGTCATTGACTGGAGAGTAGAATCGAATTTTCTAGCAAATTGGAAATTGTATGGGACGCTGGGTGGCGAGGATTGTTCTCGAAGTATGTCATTCGAGTATAAATACCAGCATCCCAAAGGTATGCAGATCAGTTCCAAAGTTGAATTTGAAGTGTTAATTAGAAGAAGTGATTAAGTGGTTTAAGTAAAAGATAAGAAAAGTATATGTGGTTGAGAAATTGAATTGTACTGAGAGAAAGAATTAAATAGTGAATTGTAACTGTACTGAATAAAGGGATTTGTATTGAAAAGAATAAGTTCTATCATTTGTACCCACACAAACATTTTACATTGGTGTCAGAAGTGGGATAGGACTTATTGTGTGTAAAGAAAAAAAAAAAACAGTGTTTTCTGACTATTTGAAAAAGCTAGAATGGGTCGAATACTATTGCAGTCGACCCTCGTCCAACTCAAATCCGAGTTGAACAAGAGAAGCCTCAGCGCCAGTGGAGGAAAAAGTGACCTGGTGCTCCGTCTTCAGGAGGCTTTGAACAACGAGGGACATGATCCTGATGCATATTCCTTTGATGTTGACGAGGATGAACAGACAAGTACCGGCAATGACATGGCTGCAATGATGCAACTCCTCTTATTAAAATTGGACGAACAAAACAAAAAAATGGACGAACAGAAGAACAGTCTCGACCAACAAAAGAAAAATCTGGAAGACCAAAAGAATAGCCTCGAACAAAAGCTGGATGAACAAAAGAAAAATCTGGAAGAACAAAAGAATAGTCTCGAACAAAAGCTGGATGAACAAAAGAAAAATCTAGACGAGCAGAAGAGCAGCATTGAACAAAAAATCGACGAACAAAAGAATAGTCTAGAACAAAAACTGGAAGAACAAAATAACGTTCTACACCAAAAGTTCGAAGAAATAGATAACAAATTTGAAAGAATAGAGAAGAATGTTGGCGAAAAATTCGAACAAATGGACAGCAAAGTTGAGCAACTGGCAAAAGAGCTCGACACAGTGCGAAAACAGAAACTGCGAGAATGTTCTTTAAGCGGTCCAAGGAGAAAAGATTTGAAGCCTCCTTCATTCGATGGCCAGACCTCATGGTCTACTTATAAGAAGCAGTTTGAAATGGCTGCCTATGTAAACGACTGGGACAATAAGGAAAAGTGCTTTGCCCTAGCGATGGCCTTACGTGGTCCTGCGGCAGAATTGTTACAAACAATCGATATCGAAAAGAATAGAGACTATATGGTTTTAGTGCAGGCTATCGAGAAACGGTTTGGGGATAGCCACATGCGGGAAGTTTACAAGGTTCAATTGCAAGGCCGTATGCAGCAACGAGGAGAAACACTGCAACAGCTCCAAGCAGACGTGAGTAGACTGGCACATTTGTCATATCCCACCGCAAGCCAAGAAATAATCGACGAAATGGCAAAGGACGCATTCATCAGGGGAATTGCAGATTTAAAGCTACAATCAGCAGTAAGGATGGCCGGGAAAAGAACCCTTGCTGAAGCACTTGCCTTCGCTCTGGCGATGGAAGCATCCAATCAGGCTTCCAAAGGAATGCATTTCGTAAGGGAAATAGTATCTGGTGAATGCTCCTGCTCAAGACCAACTACCATGCAACGAAATATCCCGCGGGAGAGACGAAGGATGCGCTGCTGGAACTGCGATAAAGTAGGACATTTGCAAGGGCATTGTAAAGAACCGGTACGACGAGAAGGCTGCCTGCACTGGGGTAACAAGCAAATAGAAAGAAAAACCGGCAGAAACGAATACAAAGAAACCGATCAAACTTCCCGAAGCCATAAGTTGGGAAATGCTTACTTCGCGGGGCAGAAGTCTGTAGCAGAAGTCGACTCCAGGGTAATTATCCCAGTCTCACAGGTAAAACAATGCAATGAAGTAGTCAGTGATAAGGAAGCGAAAGAACAGGCAACTATCCAAATGATCAGGACTGAGCCAATAGAGGGTTGGAGTATAGATGAAATCCGTTCCTCCCAACAGGCAGACAATGACATCGAACCAGTATTGGCCTGGAAGGAACACGAGGAAAGACCAAGCTGGCAGCAGATATCAGATCGGAGCCAAACTCTGAAGGCATACTGGGCACAGTGGGACTCGCTTTTTGTGCAAGATGGATTGCTGAAGAGAAAATGGGAAAGTGCAGATGGGACAACATCTCGTATGCAGCTAATTGTGCCACGATCCAGAGTCAACCAAGTGCTCCATGAAATACATGACGGAATCTCAGGAGGCCATTTGGGAATAAACAAGACGTTGGAAAAGGTAAGGGAACGTTTCTATTGGCTAAGCGCTAAACAAGATGTCGAGAATTGGTGCAAAAAGTGCATAAGGTGTGCGGCTACCAAGGGTCCAAAAGTAAAGCCACATGGACAAATGCAACAATACAATGTCGGAGCACCTTTCGAACGAATAGCCATCGACATCGCTGGGCCGTTTCCCGAAACCTTTAATGGAAACCGATATACTCTCGTAGTCATGGATTACTTCAGTAAGTGGCCGGAAGTGTTTGCCATCCCAAATCAAGAGGCTAAGACCGTAGCCGAACAGATAGTCAACAACTGGGTGAGCAGATTTGGGGTCCCAATGGAGCTGCACTCTGATCAAGGGCGGAACTTTGAATCAAAAGTCTTCCAGGAAATATGCCAATATTTGGGAATAAGAAAGACAAGGACAACGCCACTACACCCTCAATCTGATGGAATGGTCGAGCGATTCAATCGGACCTTGAATGAGCATCTATCTAAGGTTGTCAGCAACTGCCAGCGGGATTGGGATCGACACATACCCCTCTTCTTAATGGCCTACCGAAACGCGGTCCATAGCTCAACAGGGCACACACCATCCGAGATCTTATTTGGTCAAACAATTCGGTTGCCAAGTGAAGCAAAATTCGGATCCCCACCGACGGAGCCTAAAGAGGTGAACGAGTACGTGAATGACTTACGCAGCAGGATTCGTAAATTGCATGAAGACACCAGAGAAAAGATGAAGCTAGCAAGCAGCCGCATGAAAACTAGGTACGATATCAAGGCGAAATCTTCCGGTTTCAACGAAGGAGATCTGGTTTGGCTGTATAATCCTCAGCGTAAGAAAGGCAAATCACCAAAATTGCAACAGGACTGGGAAGGTCCATACAAGGTGATAACCCGCATTAATGACGTTGTCTACCGGATCCAGCGTGGGGATCGAGGAAAATTTAAAGTGGTCCATTTGGATAGAATGTGTCATTTCAACGGGATGCTGAATGACGAAGTTGTTCGGGACGAACAACTGTAGGGAGGGAGCAATGTGATAACCACTCAAATGTGAGCAGCGACATCTAGCAGAAAATGTCGAAACTCGAAGACTCGAAGGTTTCGATACTGGATTAGCAAAGTCATTGACTGGAGAGTAGAATCGAATTTTCTAGCAAATTGGAAATTGTATGGGACGCTGGGTGGCGAGGATTGTTCTCGAAGTATGTCATTCGAGTATAAATACCAGCATCCCAAAGGTATGCAGATCAGTTCCAAAATTGAATTTGAAGTGTTAATTAGAAGAAGTGATTAAGTGGTTTAAGTAAATGATAAGAAAAGTATATGTGGTTGAGAAATTGAATTGTACTGAGAGAAAGAATTAAATAGTGAATTGTAGCTGTACTGAATAAAGGGATTTGTATTGAAAAGAATAAGTTCTATCATTTGTACCCACACAAACATTTTACAATATGTTAATTTGAATAATTATGCATAAATTTCTTCAAAAATGGTTTTGAGATAGTAATTAACTTTCTCACCCTGTTAATTATTACAATTTTCTACATGAGTTTTTTCTTTGGGCAGAAATAGTCAAATTCGAGAAATCAAGTAAATTTTAAAAGACCTGTCAAACTCTTAAAAGTTCATATTTGTATGTGCCTGTTCACATTGGCGCGGGCAGGAAAATTGTCCGAAAGAGAGCGAACGCTTTTTATTGAAGTGGGAAGAAGAAGGGTTACTTCCACCGAGAATCCATTTCTAAAGTGGACCATTCTAAGTGGATTCTCGGGTGCAACACATCGTTTTTTTTCCATATCGTTCCATTTTTGACATATTTTTTCATTTTAGTTTTGATCGTTGATGAGAAAGGAAGTGTGAAGAATAGGAAAAAAGGTATGTTTCAGGCCAACTGCTCAAATTTAAAAATGCTCCGATTCAAGTGTTCCCCTTGTCAAAAAGTCTTTCAACCCCATGACAGTGTGAACACGACGTTCATGGTGAGGACTTTCATCTCGTCGTCAATGTAGACAGGCACTATGAATTGCGACAATTTTATGAAGGTTTTTTGTGTACTCCCATTTTGATTCCAATGGAACACAAGAAACTTATTTAAACTTTTATTTTTTAAATAAATCAAACAATCAGAATAATAAATTGGCAAACACGGCCGATTGCACGAAATCAGAAATGTAGTTTGGCATACAATACTATTTGACGTATTGTAGTACATTTTGACATAAAATCCAGTAGATAAATTTTGATTCGTAAATGAAAACGGGAAGCAAAATTTTGTCACTTTTCTACTCCGGAGCACGGAAAAAAGCCCAAACGAAAACCCTATAAAAGAAACGTGGACATGGGTATATTGAAGTGATTTCCTCGCCTAACACAATAAAACTCTTTAAAGGCATATTATTTGAATGAAGTAGTAATTATAACCAATCTAAAAATCTTCCATCAGTTTTCCAATTTCCTTTTTTTATTGTTGTATTTATCACTTTGACGATTTACTCACCTTTTACAAAAAAGCGTTCTAGAGAGATTTTGGGTTTAAGAGAGAATTCATGAATACTCTTCAAACTTAGTCCAAAAACTACGCGAACGAACGTTATGAAAATTGAAAATCCACCACTGTCAGTATTGCTTTTAATTTTTCCAGATAGTGGTGGATTGGAAATGTCAACATTCTGGACTAACTGGTTGTGTAAACAACCATATCTACTAATTGGGAATACCACTCTCTTCCACTCATAAATCGGTTTTGTTTTCGCGTGTTGTTTGATAATTTGTTTATTATCTGAGTACCAGTTGGCTAATTGACAAGAAGCAAAAAAGTTTGCATAGAGACTGGTTTACTTGTTGCTAACATCTGTTTAAATGGAATTATCAAGTATCACAGATGTTATCTATAAACGCGATGGGCAAACGGCTGGTAGAAAATCTTTATATAAAAAAAAAAATTACTCCTTTTAATTTTACAGCCCAACAAAGTCTTTGTAAACAAGAAAAGCAGACACTTAATGGAAGAGTAATAATTAAACCTTTGGCCCCTGAAGGGCAGCGACGGCAACGAATTGATATTGAGTTTAGAGATTTAACATTCGATGTTAAGACCGGATTTTTCAGAAGAGGTATGCACCAACTTCATTATCAGATTAATTACAATTTTAATATTAAAATGTCGCATGTTATGTTTATTTTACGTGTTCAACCTTATTTCTCCCTTTTCGTAACCCTTTGATACGTACAACCTGTGAATGATCGAGTTTTCTTTAAAAAAATCTTTTTGTATTCATATAAGCCTGGACTGTAAAGTGGGGGAAAAAAAACACAGTAAATTAATAATCTGTTTTTGTTAAACGATCAATCAAGACGGAATGCAGTATTGTGATGTGACTAATGATACTTTTGTAATCTCGATTTTTTTTATCTATTCAAATAAAACGTATTTTATTTCCTTGTTACATTCTGTTAATAATTGATTGAAAATTACCTTCTACTAATCTACGAAAAGATATGACTTATTTTATATGTGTAATAACACATACAAAAGACGCTTCTATAAATTCGAAATTCATTCTTAAACAGCTATGCATGCAGATGGTTATTATTACTATTATTATCGTTTTTTTCTTTTTGCACTTCTATTGTATCTTGATTTTTACTAAGCGATTTAGATATGTGACCTCGTTTATAAGTTCGGTCACTGTAGCATATATTTCAGAGTGAGAAGAAACAAATTATTCGTCAGGGGATAATTCTAATTCTGTATGCACACACATGAATAGGTATGTAATGACTCGTGGATGCTAAAAGTTAGCAAACAGTCGTATATGTACATTAAAAAAAAAAAAAAGGAAATATAAAAGAAGTTTGCACATATCAATTACTCCGCTGGGTTGTCTAAAGAAGACTACTTAGATTTTTATTAAACGAAAATTGGAAAAGTTTTCCCGCCTTTCTTGTATAATATTATCTAGTCTGTACATTCAATATTATCACCAAATTACGTGCTGCTCGGTAATCAGATTTATTATAATAGCTTTAGTTAAGAGCTAGTGATTCTTAGCTAACTAACTATGCTCTTGTTCTTTACAACCAATTAACATATGGTATGTGACCCTATTTTTATATACATACATATGTATATACCTGTGTATATATTTTGAAGTATTTGAATCACTTTATTTATTTGTAAATTTTATGTACATATGTTAATGTTTTACGTACACTAAGATAAAAAAAAACACACTCAAGTTAAACAGAAAGTCTTAACTTTGACCTGATCTGTTTACCGTTGTGTTTAAAGGGTGGAGATATCTCGTTTTTATTCGTAGCAGATAGGTCAATATTAAGTGATTTAACCACAAGAACTAACGCCTTTAAAAATGAGTTTCTAAGCTGTTTGATGTATATTGTTTTATAACTTACAAAATATATTTAACATTACTTCATTAATTTATGAGAGTCCAGTTGTCTTTGGAATTGGCAACTATTGTATTTTTGGGAAATATAAACCGGAGAGTATTTGACCGAGTTGGCTGCAATGTCTGCGTTTTCGTTTCCCTGGAACCCAACGTGTCCGCATTAACTTGATGTATTTTGCCGATTTTATGAGCTGTTGTCTGATTTGAGATATGGACTTACGCACAATGGGAAGCTCTGTCTGGATTGCCTTTTCCAGGGTAGTGGCAATTGCGGATGGTATTCTCTTTGTAAGCTTATGGTTTATTACCCTTTTCACATCATTATCATTTCGCAGACAGCTTCAAAGTGGTTGCGTCTCTTCGTTCTTCAATGCTAGGTAGTCCTGTTTCAGTTTCCTGTAGTAGGAAAAGCGTTAAGGCTTAGTCTTGCAGCTAGATGATGGACTGGTTTTATGATGTTCAAAACTAATTTTGGATAGTGACCATATATGTACAATCCATAGTCGATTTTGCTTAAGATTAACATTTTAGTTATGTTTGATAGGCTATTTATATGAACACTACTTTTCTTACAAGCTAAATATCTAAGGATGCTAGTCCTTGCAGCTAGCGATTTCTTTAATTCGAGACAGTGTTGTTTCCAAGAGTATTTATTATTAAAAACTAATACTAAAATACTTAAATTATTCACATTTTCTATTTGTATATTATTTAAATTAATAATTGGTTTTGGGCAGTTAAATTTTCGACATATATGTAGCAATAAATATTTTTGAACGGATATTTTAGCACCTGATACTTTTGACCACTCCGAAATATCTTCTAAGGCAAGTTTAAGTTTTCAGTTCAAGTTTTATTAACTTCATTGATTTTTGATAAAATATAAATATCATCTGCATAGATACAGTGATCTAATAACTTATGCTTTTGTAAGATTGAATTTATATTATCATATGCTATTATAAATAAGACGACCGACAAAGGTGATCCTTGAGCGATTCCGTTATATAATGGGAGTTCGGAGGAGTAAATGTTATTAGCTTTTATAAAAAAATGTCAGTTAATTAAAAATGATTTGATATAACCATATATTTTGCTTCCAATTCCCCATTCAAGGAGATTCCGTAGGACAACATGCACACTTATTCTATCGAAAACCTTTTCAAAATCAAGAGAGGGGATGGGAACATGGGAACATGGTTCTGAAAGCGCTTTTGAAGCGATATAATCAATGTGAAGTAGAGCTTCAGTACATCCTTTATTGATTTTAAAAGCTACTTGATTGGGGCTTACGTATAAGCTTGTTTGTTTCAGCAAACCATAGTAGGCGTTTTGCGATTATCTTTTCCATTATTTTACATAAGCACGGGAGAAGAGATATTGGGCAGTATCCTTCTATTAAGTTCTTATCTTTTTTTGACTTTGGAATAGAAATGATTGTAGCAGTTTTCCAAGTCGGAGGGATAATGGAATTATTTAAAATATTATTGTAAAGATCGAAATCCTTTGCTTAATTTCTTTAGGACGATTTTTTATCATCGGATATGATATTCTATCTCTGCTGGGTGTCTTACCTTTGACTTTATTAAGTGAAGTCTCAAATTCAATAAATTATATTGGTTGTTCAATCCGAAGTGCTGTCGGATTGGTAGGCTGTTGTAGTGGTATCTGCTTTTTCTTTAACAAACATATTAGAAAAATTTATATTTTATGAAGCTTTTGATCAGGTCTGTGCAATAAAGTTAGATATTTTTGGCGGGTCTATAATAATGCCATTATTAGAGTGAATGGTATTTATAGCAGGTAGGGTAGAATCACCTGTCAAACGACGGATGTTTTGCCATATTTTGGCAGAAGAAGAGTTGGGGTTAATATTTGAGGTCATTTCAGAGGAGCTTTTTGCTTTCCTGTCTTTAAATACTCGTCTAAATTTCGCATTTGATTTTTTGTAAATTACTAAGTTTTTCGTGGTAGGGTTTTTTTGAAAGTTTTTTGGGTGCAATAATTTTTTTCTTTTCTAAGTGCAGATAATTCCGGGTTCCACCAAGGCACAACGTGATTACATCTAGTTGGGACCGTCAAAGGCATGAACAAATTTGCAGCAGTTCTGATTGGTTTTTGTAATAAAACAGCTCCTTTGTTATTGTTTGGCGACGAGATTTTATCGGATATGTACTCAAAGATTTTTGTTTAAATAGTGTCCAATTGGACGAATCTGTTTTGAATTTTTGGTCGGGGCTTGGATTTTGTATCCTTTTTTATTAGTATTTGCGGAACCCCAAAGTATATTCCATTCCATTCCATGCATTTACATCGCCTCCGAGTATGATTGTAAAATCTATTATAATATTGTTTAAGTCGTTTTTATTGACTATTTGTGTGTCCACGCACAAGTATATGTTAGTATAAGTAAACTGGATTTTGTGTGTTAATTCAACACCAAGGACTTGTAAGTTTAAATTTAGAGTTACGATTTTGTGAGAGGTGTTTTTTTTAATCAAAAGTGCTATACCTTGTTTACCTGTGTCATTACGTGGTGAGTTATAAATGTAACCTTAAAAAGATTTTGGGGAAATTGGTGTCTTACCGAATGGACAGTGTGTTTCCTGAAGAGCTATTACTACAGGATTATGTTGTTTGATTATAACAATGAGCCCATCAAAATTATTAATAAAACCGTTCCTGTCGAACTGCAGAATCTTGAGAGCTGCATTAACACTAACACTACATGTATTACACGAACTTGTTTTACATGCGGCAAAAGAAGGATGCGTAGAAGTGCAATTGATTTGTTTTTGGTATGTATTGCTTGTTGCTTGTGTTAAAATGAAGTGGTTGTTGGAATTAAGCTTTTCAGCACTTCGATTCCGCCGTACGGCCGCCGAACAATACTGGCTCTCAATGGAGCCAGAATGATTGAATTATCGAACAGCAAAGTCAGTATTGTGGATAATATTTCTGTTATTGCATAACGACATCATCCTTTTCTGGGTTATCTATATAGTACTTATTGTCTATCAGAAGTTTTTGTGAAATAGCAGATATCGGTGAATGAGGGAGTACCGGAGATGTAGAGGTATTAGTTACTGTTGTTGTTGAATTGATAGAGGATTGACTATTGTATTGCTATTTACACTTGGTTATGATGAGTTTAAAAGTGAATGCCAGTATTGGGAGGAGGATATATGCAATTTCGATGGTCTGTTAGCGGATTGAGTAAAAGTAACTTCGTTGGTGTTAGCAGTTGTTTTTTGATTGTCAAATTTGATGATGTGAGCTCAGATTTATTTGAGTTCGGGGTTTTTATTACTGTATTTCTTTTAACATTGTTTGTATTCGGTATTGTGGATTTTGTTGTTTAGATATTTTGTATATTTGATGAGGCTGAGGGCAGGGGTTGGAATACGCTGTGTTGGTTTCCTTCTCGGCAAAAGTTTCTGTTAAGCGCCCTGTAAACGCTAAAACATGGTACTAGTAAACATGGTACCACTACCCAAGTTTTAGCTGATTTTGATCGTCTGCGGGCTGGTACGCGTACCAATTGTTTGGTCTCACCAACATCGAAATTTGGTCCGACTAAAATCAATTTTGAGTTTGATTTTTGTCTATGTTTGTGGGCGGAGTTTTGTGTTGCCGATACTATGTTTGGGTGTCTGCGCTCTAATCTGTCAACATTTACTCAAGCAAGCTATTTTATCAGTGAATTTCGTCGTGTGAACACACAAAATAATCAGGAAAAAAAGGCGATCATTCCAAATACTGATGTTCGGAAAGAATTTTTCGAGTGTTTTCACAGACTACCATCCTTGTGGAGAGATGTGTTTTATTATGTTGGAGTGAATTGGTCTCAGCGTCTGTGGATTTTAGTGGTACCATGTTTTAGCGTTTACAGCCCGCTTTAGAGGAGGGATTTGAGTTAATTTTTTTTTTGACCATAGATTCGCTTAGCTTCGCCATTGAAGATTTTTTTTAGTGTTTTTATTGCGATAATCTCTTTTGCTTGCTTGTAAGTCGGACATTCTTTAGAAGACGATGGGTAAGAGAGGGAGCGGTTTGCACACATAAGACTAGTGCAGGGTTCTGGTATGTGAGGTGGGAGGTGGAAGGTTACATGAATCGCATTTTGTAATACCATTGCATCGTTTGATGGTGTGGCCAAGCAGTAAACAATTTCGGCATCGCATGGGATTCGGAATGAATTGTGTTATTTTCGCAGAGCAAAAGCCAATATCAACTGATTTAGAGATTTGAAAAAGGTCAAATGAGACCTGAGGGCGTTTGTATACCATCATCGCCTTTCTTTAAAAATTTGTAAATATTAGTGATACCCTGGTGTTTCATTTCTTTTACAATTTCCGTCCCAGACATGGAGCATAAGCTATTCATTTTGATTGGTTAAAGCGATCATGTAATTTTACTTCTACTGGGCAAACTCCAGCGAGATCTTTAGCTTTAAGGAATACGTCCGCGGTTTTTTGATATTTAACAAAAATTAAAAGATTACCGTTAAGGAAGTTGGTTTATGTTCTCACAATCTTTACTAAGGAGTGGGCTTAGAGACGAAATGGATTTGTTACTATTTTTCGGGGACATAATAATGAAACGGGGATTTTTTGCACTAGACTGAATTGGAAGATCTGGGAAGATGTCGAAGGGTGTTATGTTTTTGCTTTTATTTTGGCTGTAGGTCGGGGTCAAAATCGAGATCGAGTATTCCAAAACGACCACCTATATTTTTCGCTTTGAATAGTCCACTCACGTGAACACGAAGCGAGAAACAAAGAAGAAAAAGAAAATCAATTAAAAAGATAGAGGAAAAAAATACGGTTAAACGATAGAAACCGGTTTGCACATTTTACGGACGAAGTAAATCATACATTTAACAAAGAAACGATGTTATCGGCTCAGAAGTTAGATGGTGACTATGTTTTTGTAACTTTGAACCTGGGAAAGAAATTAGTTAACATCGATTAAAAACACCATAAAGATTGATAAAATTATCAAAATAACAGTGGACAATGCATTCTTTATTTACCGTCTTAGCACAACGACTGAAACAGGATACCTCCACCGGCAAGCCTTGACATACTTAGACCCCATTAGACGAATTGCAGCACATTCTTCCTACAAATGTTCTCCAGGTCGAGGTCTAACTGTGGTTTTACCATCTGAAAATTGCAGATCGAATTTGGACTGATCTTTGGACCTTTTGTCAGTTATTTCGGGTCCAATCATGTCTTTCTCTTGCCCATTCCAGATGGCTTTTCTTTCTTCTTGGCATAAGAAGCGCTTTTTTTTTGCCATTCGGTAGGCAAACAAACCGGCTTCGTTAAGCCGCCCTCGAACATTTGTCACAGAGATGTCTATGCCGGTGTTTTCCACAATATCTCTCCTTATACCCCTCGATTTAGTATTCGCTTAAAGGCAATGATTTCACTCTTTCTAACTTCTGTTAACTGCCTCCTGTTCATCGCGCACTTTTCCCTGCACAGTCAAAAAACGATTAAAAAATTAGGGTGATTTCGAAAAAAAAGAAACCTCTGACTAAAGTGATTAAGAATCCTAATTAATCGATAATGAAAGGGTTTTTCCCGATCAATAAAAAAAGTAGACAGAGCAGGTCAAAGTCAAAATTTTATATTTTAATTTTGTGGGTTTTTTTTTTGCATCTTAGTGTACAGACATATATCAAATTTTAAATGTTAACTTTAACTTATCATTCTCTTGCAATTAAATCAATTATACGAAATTAACGATAATTAATGTTTGCATAGCCATCGATGCATATTAATGTTATACTGATGTTATTGGGCCTTGAGGTTGCACTCAACTATTGCTACTACAATAAATACGTTAGAGAAAATTAAATAACTGTGTATAATGTGATGCATTTCTTCATCATCAATAGGCGCATATCTTATTAAACCTATTTACAATTTTTTTTTAATCTCAATGAAAAGCTTTAATCTAAACAATTCAGTTTATTTGATTTCATTTATATATATGATATTTATAATTCATTTATAAAATTTGTGAATGTAAAATATACATATACATACTCGTACATATACAATTAGAAATTATGTGATTAGTTGATATAAGGAAATTTACTCGTAAATCTTATGTAGTTTATGACTTGCCTTTTAGAGACGGAAAAGTTTTTTTTATTTTTGATGAGTTGTGGTAAGGTTTTGAAAAACTGACATCTCTTGTAAACAATACTATTCTTCTGGTTTAAGTTTGCTTGATAATTTACTATCTAAAATCGACTCTGTTTCTTAATCCGTATGGTTGTGTTTTACTACCATATCTTGAATATTTTTTTAAGTATTATATTGTACATAGGCAATAAATTGTGTTTAATTTTGTAAATAAAACACAAAACACATGTTTTCTTTGTTTTACATTTAACCTCCTTAATATACATGTTAAGTGCGAGCTGGGAGTGTTTAGTTTAATTTGTCATATCATTGATGTATATAATGAATAGTAATGCACCCAAAATTAATCAATCCGGGACACCAATGAAAGTTTGAACACTTTTTGACATTTCGTTCTTAAATTTTGTTCTCTGAGGAATGATTGAAAACATTTTTGTTGATTATTTCGAATGCCATATTTAAGCAGCTTGGCAAGTAAAATGTTTCTATCAATGTTATAATATTGTTTTTGTTTGCTAGTTCTTTCCAACTAATGAAGAGTAAGATTATTTAAAGCCGATTCGCAAAAGTGATTTTTTCTAAAACCTGATTGACATTCAAGAAATAAATTATTAACCTTAAAAATATTTGTATTTTTTATTCGTGTCGGTTCGTAAACAATCCATGATATCGGAAAGAAGAATTTTAAGTTCATGTAAACTGTTGTAGTAGCCTTTAAGGTTCCACCGTGGTATTTTAAGTATTTTTTTCGGTAGCAGAAGGCCTTTGAAGACTATTGGCAGGGTTGTGACATAAAATGTTAGGGTGGGATGAGCTTGATAGTGACCCCGGTGATTTGATTATTGTGGGAGATTTGTGCATTTTACCTGAGAAGGAGAGAGTGGAATTTGGGTTTGTCGTTGTATTGGGGGCAACTGGTATTGCTGAGTTGGTTTGGGTTTGATTGGGTGTTGGATTGAGTTGCGAGTCTAGCTATAGTAGCATATGGCACGGAAGAGTTGGAGTTTGGATTATCACCCTAAATATAGCTTAAGCTTCAGCCGTACTGCATTTTTTTATGGTCTTAATTTTTAGGATTTGTTTGGCTTGAAAATAGCGCTTTGCAATTATTAGAGGAAGATGGCTGTGGTTCTGCACAGTTGCAATTATCGCATCTTTTGACAGTATGACCCAGTTGGTAATTTCGACACTGCATAGGATTGGGGAAGTATTCCTCAACTTTGAGGTTGTACCGTCCCACATTGACTGTGTTAGGAAGTCGGAACAGGTCGAATGTAAGTAATACTAGGCATGTGTTACGCTGCTTGCTGCCTTCTATTTTTTTTAAATTTACAATATATGTGTCAGATACTCTGAGATTTGATTACCTTAAGAATTTAATTTTCTAGAACATTAATGAAGCAGGTGGCGTAGGCCTTTGAAAGAATTCAAGTAAGTTCCCGTTCCGTAGTTCAGTAATATACTCATAACCCGGGATGATGCTGTCTATCGCCTTTTTAAAGATGAAAGCACTGAAAGCTGTTAGAAGTTTTTCACCGGCGACGCTCCGCACTGCCATGTGCGACGTCTCTGTCGTAGTTGAGTCGCCTGTCCGTAGGTGTTCGAGCGGCACCACTAATCTGTCCCGGATCAAACCTTTCATATCGAGGTAGAGGAACGCTTCTGGAGGAACAAAGCCGTCAAAGTGTACTCTCTCATGATACATATAATTGGGTAGTAAGCCCATCGACGAGGTCATTGCTCTTGCAATGGTGTTCTGTATAAGCGAAGACAAGCCTTAATGCAAACCATCTCAAACACCCGAATCTTTTCCAATAAACTTGCTCTCACGTTGAACCACACATCTAAATACAAGCATAGGCCGGGTATCAGATCACCTTCACCCTTGCATCGAGTTGGCTGCTATAAAGCAGTCTCTTTGTAAGGGCAAAAGCCAAGATATCTGACTACATTAATGTTAAATGTTCCAGTAGTCACATCGCCATTTTTCACGATTAACTGTCTATCTATAAGCATATTGAAAATACTCGTAATATACATGGTTACCATTTAGAGGTAAAATAAGCACAATTGATGTGTATCGTCAGGTTGACACCCCTCAGTGCCTACCCTATTTGCAAAGCACCCAACCACCTCTTTAATTATCTTACTTATTAAAATGCTCGTTCTGTTTTTTTATAAGATATTGTGTTAGGAAAAATTTTTGCAAGTAGACTGCGTTATGCTTGTTGATTCTCGCTTTTGTCAATGTGATGATTTTTTTCTTTTAGCATTTGATAGCTGTCACTTTCAGCTTACTTAAAAGCAAATCAAACTTTATTTTGTTTACACCTGTTAGTACAGTGCCAATTTTAACATGTAGTGCAGAAACGAACATTTTCTACATTTTTTGCTTTTTTTATTTTCGTTAAGGCAATAAAGCTGCTCAGGTTCACAAAGAGATATGTGAAGTTTATGGTGTTGACTGCATAACAGGATGTACTTGTCAGAATTGGAAAAAGGTCCAGTGGTCCAGTGGCCCCCTACCATTTAATAGGGAGCCTCTCACGTGATTATAGTTTAAATTATAGATTAAACATTATCATTATAGATTAAATTAACATTAAATTTATAGATTAAACGTCGAACTGTCCGATTTGGAAGCCAATACACTCATTCTTATTTCATTTTAAATTCGTTTGAATTTTACATGCTATACAAGAAAACGGTTAAAAATTGGCTTAGATAACTCATTCATTCATTCATTTATTTAATTCGTACATTTCATACATTTAACTTAATATTATTAACAAGGAAGTAAATATAATATAAGTGATCATTTTGTAACCTGAGGTTAGTGGTGAATGACACATCAAATTTAAAATTACAATTCATATGTGGGGTGACAATGTTTGAATTATAGATTGCAAAAATAATAAAAGAATAGCAAAAAGAAACTAGATTCGCAAGCGCGTAGAGAAAAGAAAAAAATAAAATAAAAGAGCTTAACAATTCCTTAGTTATATATATTATAGTTTTTGATATACATCTAAATCATGGTGTAGTGGTACTAGCAATCGCTTCTCACTCGGAGGGTCAAGGTTCGATCCTACCCACTGACCAGTTTTTCAAGTTTCTGATTTGTGTAATTGGAACTCGGACAGAAAAATTCTGCGTGCGTGTGAAGGCATAACATTGACACGTAGATTTGGCTGTTGTAGAGTTTCAAGCACAAAAAATATTGTGAATTATAACCTTCGCATCACTCTGAGTGAAGAAAAAACTCTCCGTCCTATTCGGACTCCCACAAATGGAGAGCGAATATCGAAACCAAATATATCTGAGCTTCAAACCACTACAAAAAAAAAAAAAAAAAAAAACAATATTCCTTTCTCCTCCTTCTATCTTTCCGCCCGTGCCCTGGCAACAGTAAAAGGGTATCTAACCCCTTAGGCGCGCGTAAATTATAAAAAAAAAATACAAAGGATTCGACAAAATAATAATTGAATGTGAACAACTAGTCTTTAATTTTCTTAGTGAAATTTGAAAAATGGTACGTTGCTCTTATATGGAGCTGTATACGTATAAAAATATGAGAAATGTGTTCTATGTGCAAAAGGTGCATTTACCAAGCTCATATTGTTTTTACGTAGGTTGTACATTTGATAATTTCTACTAGGTATATTCCCGCTTTGTTTGAAGAACTCTCTTAATACTTTAAAAACATATAAATGTCTCATTGGTAATATTCGCAATTCTTTAAATAATGGCCAACTTTTCGCTAAACGATTTCGCTAAAGTGCTTCTATGCAATTAATAAGGATCCAAAAGTATTGGCATACGAATCTCCCCAGCTTGTTATGCTGTATTGCAACCTTGAGTCAGCAAGACCATAATAAATCATCGTAAGTATTTTTTGATAACAAAAAGGCTTTAAATACAATTTACGTATGACTGATTGTAATCAATTATTGTCCCTAGATACTTGAACTGTTGAACTGATTCAATTTTGAAGTAGTTTTCAGTGTAATGCAAATTGTCCATACAATTATTTCTACTACAAGTATGAAAAGGCAGTGGAAAATCTTTGCAATCGTGTGCGTAAAACCATAGATTAAAGTCGTATATAATATTTTCAGACACTTTAAAACACATCAGTTTAGTTTTTTCGCTTATGATTAATTTATGATAAGAAAACCACGATCTTAATATTTCAAGATCTTCATTAATAATTACAATGTTTTCAAAAATTGTTTGTGCTTCATATGTTAAAGCTATGTCGTCCGCAAAAGCAGTTGAAGTACCATTTAGTTTTAGTTTAAAAAAGGAATTTATGTAAACTAGGAAAAATAAGGGGCCAAGTGCGGATCCCTGTGGTACACCGTTTTTTAAAAGTCTGTTCACTGAAGATTCCATTTAAGTTTACTTTTTGTCTTCTATTTTTTAAATAAGAATTGAGCTATTTAAAAATTTTACCACGAAAACCAGCCTTATAAAGTTTAATTAGCAGAAGGTCATGGTCCACCAGATCGAAAGCTTTTGTCATATCAATAAATAGACCCACAGTTGATTTGTTGTTATTTAAACTCCCATAAAGTTGACTACACACCTTAAGGATGGCATCCTCTGTTGACAAATCTGCTCGAAAACCAAACTGATTGTTACAAAAGAAATTATACTTCTCCAAGAATGAGACAAAATGAAGGGTCGTCATTAACTTTTCAAAATTTTTTGAAAATGTCGAAAGAAGTGATATTGGCATATAATTCGACACATTTTGCCTATTACCTTTTTTAAAAAGTGGGATAACTTCCGCACATTTTAGGTGGTCAGGAGAACAACCCATTTCAACAATTCTATTGATTAAGAGGGTTACCATATCAGTAATATACATTTGATTCCATTTAAGTTTACTTTTTGTCTTCTATTTTTTAAATAAGAATTGAGCTATTTAAAAATTTTACCACGAAAACCAGCCTTATAAAGTTTAATTAGCAGAAGGTCATGGTCCACCAGATCGAAAGCTTTTGTCATATCAATAAATAGACCCACAGTTGATTTGTTGTTATTTAAACTCCCATAAAGTTGACTACACACCTTAAGGATGGCATCCTCTGTTGACAAATCTGCTCGAAAACCAAACTGATTGTTACAAAAGAAATTATACTTCTCCAAGAATGAGACAAAATGAAGGGTCGTCATTAACTTTTCAAAATTTTTTGAAAATGTCGAAAGAAGTGATATTGGCATATAATTCGACACATTTTGCCTATTACCTTTTTTAAAAAGTGGGATAACTTCCGCACATTTTAGGTGGTCAGGAGAACAACCCATTTCAACAATTCTATTGATTAAGAGGGTTACCATATCAGTAATATACCAGGCAATATTTTTTAATAAACCACAAGACACACTATCACTTGTGCAAGAACGTTTATTTTTTAAAGACATGACAGCATTATGAACTTCTCTTGGAGTTATAGCATCAAACACAAAACTGTTGAGTTGAATATCGTCAGATAGTGCTTCTGTAGCAAAGCCGCAACTACAATCTGTTATCGTTTCGACAATTGGTTTCAATTTTTCAGAAATTTTCGTAAAATATTCATTAAATTTATTTGAAATCTTGCCAGAATCTGACTCTGTTACTCCCTCAAATTCAATAGTATCAATTTTTACACAACTTTTTTCCCTACCCAAAATGCTGTCAACCACTTTCCACTCGAGCATTAGCGAACCTTTCACTGTAAAAATTGTTGCGTGTGTTTTCGATTTCTTCGTGCACTGTTTTGCAATAAGTATCAAAATGTTTTTTAAGTTTTTTATTGTTTGGATGCTTTTTACATTTTAGACACAGTTTATTCTTTTTTCTAATCTTAATAAGAAGATTGTTAGTCATCCATGGTTTTAGATGTTTGTTGACACTCGATTGTTTTTTTAGGAAAGTACTTGAAATAATATGCTTTTATAAAGTGTCCATGAAACAATCGAATGCAACAGAAGGATTACTTTCAGAATAAACCGGCTGCCAACGTTCGAAGGTAAGAAATTCTTTTAAAATCGTAAAATCAACATAAGATTTGACTTTATCATATTTAAAGTTCGCAGCACGGTTGCGAACTGATAAACAATTTACTGTAATGGTGCAATGGTCAGTTATCTTCAAATCATGAACTTTGCTATTGTACGTGTTTTTATTGTTTATTTAAAAAAATTTGGTCAATACAACTCATGGTTATACGGGTTGGTTCGTTTACCAAACTTTCAAGACCATTCGAAGCCATAGTAAACAAGTAGTTTTTTGTATCGGTATCAGATACATCTAAGATATCAATGTTGATATCACCAATTACAATCAAATTTTTAACTAAAGTTACGTTTAAAATATTGCTAAATACATCAATGAAAACTCTTTTATTAAACCCGTGAAGTCGATAAATGCACAACAAAATATAATCAGTAGCATCTAAGGCAAATGATATTTTTAATATATAGGCGATGCATATTTTTAGGCAAGCGCAATCACACATATACCCATCCCTCACATAAACAGCGGCACTTCCAGCAGCGTAAGAATCGTTACAATTACCATAAGGATTATTATACCCCTGTATCTTATATAACTTTAATTCATTATCATATATCCAAATTTCACTCAAGACGATTACAACAGGTAGCTCCAACAACGAGTCAAGATAAGCTAATAAGATAGAAAAGTTTTTTCTCATGCTACGTATGTTTTGGTGTAAACAAAAACAACATTCAACAGAACTAATTTGATCGACTTTGTATTTACATGTATTAGAATTAGAAAGTGGGAAAGAGCTAGCAACATTCATATTTTAAGAAAATCAGCAGCACAATTTATTCTTACAAAGTTATCTCCCTCTTTTCTCCGCATGCACACTGTCCCATTTCTCGTCCATACATATTTGTACCCTTTCGATGCTTCATTGTTGTTGTAGTTTTAAGTAATTTTCTTGTTTCATACGTTAAGCTCTCGTTAACATACATCTTCTCCACTCTTGCTTTGGCGTTGAGTATGTTTGTTGTTAGTTTTTCTCTTTTCAGTCTATTCGCTTTAATTATTTTCTCCTTACATTCGTGCGACACAACTAGTCTTGATTTGATTGACTAGTTGTTGATTTGGCTAACTTAATTTTTTTCAAGTGACATTGGTCGATGTCTGCTTCATTTACGTTCAAGTTCAAACCTTCACGAAACACTTTGACAGCTATGTTACATCTATATATGACATGTCGTTCTAGATGGTAGGAATGTTGACTAGGTCTATGCTGTTCGTAAGCAATTGTTGTTCCGGATTATTTACCTTTACCTCAAGAGAATTGTTTCTTCTCTCGCACTCATCATTTTTGGCTGTCAGTGCATTTATTTGTCACACTTGGTTTTCTTCAATTGAGACGACTCGCGTAAATCATCTCTAATGTCATAGGTGCACCATTAAGTTGTTTTGTGATTGATGTAATTAGATTTGATGTTGCTTCTGTTGATTCCAAATGAGAGGTGGTTGGTTGAGACGAAGTAGCAGAGGTAGACGGTGGCTGAAGTGGCGATGGCGGTGAGCCGTGGAATTGAACCGGTGTATCTGTCGGTGTATAGGGAGACTCTCTCCGTTGGCCAGTACATCTTAAGCACCTCCAAGTTTTTTTTGCTTTTTTATATAATATCAAGTTCTATGGTGGCGCAGTTTCCATGGAAAAACATTCCGCAGTCACCACACCTCACTTTGAGGTCTGATCTTAAACATTTCTATTCTAACTTACTGGCCCCTGCTTAAACGATGTGTTTGGACGTTTTTCACAGAATGTATTTATTTGTATCTTTATATTTATTAAAACCAAAGCTACGAAAACAATATTTGTTATGTAAAAAACTTAGTACATGGAGTTTTTTTTTAATATAAATATTATAAAACTTAAAACTAAAACTCACATAATACCTAAAAATAAATCTTCACTTACTTAACTTATGTACATATACAGGGTGTCCAAAAAATCAACGTCAAGCCGGAAACGGGTGATAGGTCAAGTGGTGTCGGTTATCACAAAATTATAAAAAAAAATCTAAGTCATGTACTTTTAAAATTATTCGCACTCAAAAAAAATTGAAAAATCTGACACCCTGTGACGATCTTTCAAGTGTTGTGACCGCAAATCTTTACTTTTCTTCTATTTTTTTTTGTCACGTAACACTGAGTAACTCTTCTGTCCCTGAGTAACTTACGGTCCAAAATTGAAACATAACTATATCGGTTTTAACTAAAATATTCCTTTTTGTCCATCCATGTATCTGAAAATCATTAATCACCCAACTTGAACTGACTGTACTGACAAAATAATGTACTATGCCATTTTCGCAAGTAACTTTAAAAGAATGCGTATTTAGTCTGTATTGCAAAATGGTATGACACTTGCTAGACTAACGCTTAATTGAGGACAAAAAAAATATTTTGCTAAAGAAACCCCCTCACAGTGTGAGCGAGATAGACAGTGACTCCGTGGTCGAGACAGATAAGCACGCCATTTCGACTAGTGTAAGTGAAACAGATAGAGTTGCCACCCTTGTTAAGTAGTGACGCATAGTCACATCGTGCAATACTGCCGTACGTTACTCTCCTTTGCTTACAGCGCATTATTCTGTATTCGTGTTGATTTCGTGCTTACGATTTTGGCTTTCTTTCTATCTGACCGTTTTTGTCGGACCTGGATTACTTCTGGACTAGTGTTGATCGTTGATCCCGTGCTTGTGTATTGCGAATGCCACCATGCCATCTCGATACACTGCTCAGGAATATGCTAACATGCATCTCATTTATGGGGAATGCAGGTGTAATGCTAGTGCTGCAGCCAGACTTTATCATGAGAGATACCCAAATGCTCAGCGTCATCCGGATCATCGAGTATTTGTAAATGTGCACCGGTCATTCTCAGAGGGTCGCTTTCCAAATCTAATGGTTACTGAGGGAAGACCCGTCATGTCCTACGAGGACGAAGTCTTACAAGCAGTCGCACAAGACCCCAATACTTCAGTACGTGAAATTGAAGAAAGTATAGCAGTACCCGAAAGTACAGCACACCGAATTCTAAGGAAAAACCAGCTCCATCCGTACCATGTACAGCGAGTCAAAAGTCTGCTACCCCGAGCTTATCCAGAAAGAGTCCAATTTTGTCGAAACGATGGTTCAGAGAAGATCCGAGATTCTTCGAAAAAATTCTATGGTCGGACGAATCAACATTTAAAAGGGAGGGTTACATGAACCTCACAGTACCATTTTAAAGTAAACATGTGTAGGGAAATTTTGAATGGTAGAATTATTGGCCCATTCGAGCTGCCGCACAATTTGAATGCGGAGGTTTATTTAAATTTTTTGGAGAACCACTTACCAAATTTATTGGAAGACGTGCCACTTAATATCTATGCATGCATGTGGTATCAACAAGATGGCTGCCCAGTGCATTATACTCGCACAATACGAGAGTTCCTCGAGGAATATTTTAGTTAAAACCGATATAGTTATGTTTCAATTTTGGACCGTAATTTACAGAAAAATTACTCAGGGTTACGTGAAAAAAAAAATCGAAGAAAAGTAAACATTTGCGGTCACAGCACTTGAAAGGGTGTCAGATTTTTCGATTTTTTTTGTTTGAGTGTCAATAATTTTAAAAGTACATGACTTAGATTTTTTTTTTATAATTTTGTGATAATCGACACCACTTGACCTATCACCCGTTTCCTCTCCCTCATTAAGCCGAGCAACATCCCTCATGTCGCGACTTCCTACCGCCCTACGTCGTAGGTAAGGCGACTTAACTGCTGTTGTCCGAGCGACGTGGAACACATTATATTCAATTCTTTTGAAAACCAGTTCTTATTATAACAAGTATTGCTATATAAAATAACGATTACTACATTTTCTTAACTTATGAGGCAGACACCACAGCGGTGCATACATTTTTTTATAAAAGTAATACGAGTAATTAAGACTGATAACTATCGAAACAAATAACACTTCTTAAAAAAATTCTAATGGAAACGATGTTTCTTAATTTTTTAGAAACCAAAACAATTATAAATGGAATAACAGGGGAGTTCCTTAGTGGAGAGTTAAGCGCCATAGTAGGACCGTCAGGAGCTGGAAAAAGTACTTTACTAAATATTTTGTCTGGGTTTAAGTAAGGCTACAAATATATCGATAAAAATGTTTGGTCTTCAATTAAACTTAAATTATTTCAGGTTGTTTGGAGCAGGTGGTGATGTTATAATAAATGGCACCAAAAGGGATATGGATTTATTTAAAACGAATTTATCTTACATTGCACAAGATACTGAATTGCAGTCATTTCTTACAATTTATGAAGCAATGAATTTTTCTGCTAATCTAAAAATTGGTAATAATTTGTCAAAAGCTGAAAAAAAACAATCGGTAATATTTTGAAATGTCTGGTAAAGCTTTTTACAAATTTTTTTTTTTCAGGTAGAAGAGATACTGAAGTCGGTAGGCATTTATAAAATTCGCAACACTTTAACCGGCAAACTATCAGGAGGGGAAAAAAAGAGACTTGCTATAGCATTAGAATTAGTAAATAATCCACCAGTCCTAATTCTGGATGAACCAACAACGTAAGTTATTTTTCTTTAATATATTAATATCTATTTGCTTACTACTTTGTGGCGAGGCGCAGCGGATAAATTCGCTGACTACTACGGCTCTTATTTTCCAAACGTTCGAACTTGAAGAAGAGGCGTAGGTCCTCTCACTGTGCACAAAATAGAAGGCGAATACACATTAAATAGGAGAGACTTGGCATTGGTTCATATTCCGGCCTGTCGCGACAACATATTTTCTTATCTACTTACAAATATTTCATATTTCTATTTTAATATTTTTACCGAGTATTTTCATATAGACTTATACATGCCTATGTAATTATAAAAACAAAAACAAAAAAGCATTTTTTTCAATTTCAAGTGGACTTGACAGTGTAATAGCAAGTCAATGCATTGCACTTTTGAAGAAGTTGGCTTTAGAAGGGCGAACTATAGTTTGCACTATTCACCAGCCACCAGGACTGTCAATTGAAATGTTTGATACTTTATATGCCATTGCTGAAGGGAATTGTATTTTTTCGGGGGGGACTCAAAACGTTGTTCCATTTTTGGCACAACTCGATCTTCACTGCCCCGAAATTTATAATCCTATTGATTATTGTAAGCGTATTTTATTCAAATATTTTAAGTTATTTGTTTGTAGATCATTTTCATTTTTAGTGATGGAAATTGCAACCGACGATTATGGAAAACAAAATTACAGGCTTGTGGAAAAAATTCAAAATGGTAAATGTAATCTTTTCAGACAAAAAAGAACCTCTTCCTTTGATCAAGTGCAAAAAGACAAACAAGATGGTATGTAATTTTCCCTTTTGAAGTGTTTATTTGAGCTCTGTATATTTTTTTTACAGAGAAAAATAAATCCACACAGTATCTTCCAACTTCCGATTTTGTATTAGATGTAATGTCAACCAAAAAACTTTTAGTAAAACCAAGTGATGAAAGCGAACAAAAAGTGTACACAAACAAATTTAATTCAGATGTGAAATTAAGTCCTTGTAAACCAAAGCAGAAAATATTAACCATAGACACAGATGCCATTTGCCCTAAAGTAAATGTAAGCGCAACACCATTTTACCTGCAAACGACAGTTTTACTCGAAAGAACTATGCTAATACTTTGGAGAGATAAAGGTCTAACTTTAATGCGCATTATTATTCATTTGCTAATGGCTATTATTATTGGAGTATTATATTATGGAATAGGAAATGACGCTGGGAATGCTTTAAATAACTTTCGTTATATATTTTATACACTAATGTTTGTGATGTATACAGCATTTTCTTCTATTTTAGTGAATTGTAAGTATTAATATTATTGATTTTAGTACCAGTGTGTTGTTTTTATATTTATGTTTAAGTTTAAAGTTAGACCCTTTAAAACTTTATAACAAATATATCAAAACGTATCGATATTTTAGGAATTGGGATCTTGTTGTTAACCTACGGTTACTTAAGCGGATTATTCAAATTCAAAATATTTGGAGAATATGCAATTATATTTTTATTTTATTAACCTTTGAAATATATAACGCATGTAATTACATCTAATGCTCTAAATACGTCTAGGGTACAATTTCAAATCTTAGTGCCATCCTAATAAGATCTCTGGAAATTATCCAACACTTTTCACAAATCAATAAACATGATTCGTAGGTCTTTCGAAACATCGCGATATTTCTCCATTGTCATCCGTAAAGTTTGAATCACATCATTTGTCGAGATGCCTCACACAAATCCACAGTGACTGTCATGGGGTTAAATAATATTGCGTAGTTAACTGTCTTACATATTTTCCAAGTATGCGACATTAGTTCCACCGATCGGTGGTGGATACCGTGGATCAAGAAAGCTCTCCCTCCACTGGTTAGGCATCCAATCGATTTTTATCATTTAAAATAATTGGACAAAATCGTGAGCTATTTAAAAATTTCCATACCTCAGAGGGTATGTGGTCAGGCCGGACTTCACGCCTGGGATCATGCTTCGCTAACCTCGGGTTCCGTAAAAATTCCAGTTTTCTTCAAAGTTCCATATTAATCGCACATTTAGTTTTTGCTTTTGGTTTATGGCGTTTTGAAGTCATTCTCGCAAATTTCAGTGATCAGAGCTGGCCTCTGCTTTTGTTTTAATTGCGCCCATTTATTTTCTCGACTACTGATGGTTTCAGTTTTTTGTTTTCTGGTTTCTTCACGAAAATTTCTATCAGCTATGGTCGGTACTACACTTGCTAATGGTTCGCCTAGAATCTTTTACGCACCGTTATTCCAGCATAAACAATCTATCTGGGTTTGGTGTTCACCATTGCAGTATGTTATGAAGCTCCTGCTTAGGAAAAACGTATTTATATTAGTATAGTTAGACCTTGTGCTTTTCATGGGTTTAGTATATCTCATCCTGCTGTTCATTTAAATTTGCACCGATTAAAAGTATTTACTCACTTGATGTTTCATTAAAGACGCCTAAGCTTTTGTTCGGGCGTGAGGGTTGCTCGTTCCAAAGCTGCATTTTATTATAGTAGCTAGTATACAGATTTATCTAAATTTATACATCTTCTATTTTATTTTCATAAGTGCAACCTAAATGGATATTGCCTCAGTTGTTCTTATTTGATCACAACCAAGAATGTGTTTCAAAAGAAGAGCAACAAAGTAGCTAGTATGTTTACTGTCTGAGAATGTTATTACTTAAAGCATTTTTTTTGTGTTTTTTTATGGTGTGGACAAGCATTAGTCTTTACTTCCAGTTCAGTACAAAGTACAGTCTGGATTCATTCAAGAGCGTATCGCATAGAAATTATATAATTACTATTGGTTTAAAAATAGCGGCTATATGTATTTAATTGTACGAGTTAAGTCTTGAATTAACTGAGTAAACTACCACGTACATATATTTATTGCTTTTTTTTTACAGTTCCACTAGAATTTCCCATTATTACACGAGAACATTTCAATAGATGGTACTCCATTCGCGCATATTATATTGCGTTAACTTTAGCCGATGTTCCGGTTCAAATAATATGCACCACACTTTTTGTTATAGTATCGTATACCCTAACAGGTCAACCTATTGATTTGACAAGAATGTCGTTATTTGCACTAGCAACACTTTTAACCGCATTAGTAGCCCAGAGTATTGGACTGATTGTCGGAGCATCGCTAAGTATGAAGGTAAGTGTAAATATTTTCTTTTCCTTTTTATATTGAAAAATTCTTATTGTTTTAGTACGGGGTGATACTCGGGCCATTTTTCCTTTGCCCGTTTCTAACATTTTCTGGATTTTTTTTACAACAAAACGATGCTCAAGAATGGCTGAAATGGTTATTCAGTGTATCTTTTCTAAAATATGGATTAGAGGGTTCAACTTTAGCTATTTTTGGATATAATAGATCAAAAATGCAATGCAATGAGATATATTGCCACTTTGCAAGGCCGCAGATATTATTGAAAAATATAGGCATGGATAATGGAAGTTTCGAAAATGCGTTTACATTTTTATTTTTGTTATTTCTTGGACTTAGAATAATTGCTTTTTATATTATATCATTTAGAATAAAATTATTTAGATAAAATTTACCATTTTCACATCATGTATTCAAAGTGTATTTATCTATTATTTGTTTATTAATTTTATAATGAAAACAAAAAAAAATACCAAAAAGTTGTTGATTATTATATGGTAATGAAAAAGGTTGAATAAAACAAAGTTACACATTTTCATATAAAATAAGTAATCTGGATTTTTATAATATTGACCAATTTTCAGAATTTTGGCTGTTGCTGAAGATATGAGGGCAAACATCTCTATCCAATTTTCCAACAAAAAAAACTTAACATATGCTTAAACATTTATGAGTATTCTTATCCTCTAGAGTGTTAAGTTCTGTTTAAAAAAAAAAAAAAAAAAACAATAGGTTGCGATAAGTGTTTCCGCAGTTATTTTGTTTATTTATTTATTATATATATTTTTTTATTAAAATAATTAAATTCAGTCTCCGTCTAGCATTCGTTGCATTAACATCGTTTCCCTAGCCTGTGACTTTTCTCTTCAAGTGCATTATCTAACCTCTTTAACCGGTTGTTTTCGCCTTTCTCTTTTCATATAATCACTTTTTCCTACTCCCACGCGTGTGCTACTTTCTATTTAATATAGTGTTTGCCCCAATCCCACAAAGCCCATCCCGAAGGGCTAAAATGAATGGGAATAGATTCAAGGGGTTATCTGCGGATACACCTCTTAACTCACCGCCCCTTCACTCTCCTCCCCACAAACGATCAAAAAGGATTGCTAACTTCGAAGAGTTCCCCCAACTTCCTCCCCGAACCAATTGCAAAAACCCCAAATTTGTCCTTATTTCATCTACTGATGAAAATAAACCACTCTCTAGGGTAAGTATCTTTGTTCTGAAGAAAGCAATAGATGCTATTAGTAAAGAGTACGAAAATGTCTCCCAACTTCGCGACGGGAGCATACTTATTCTTGCAAAAAGCAAAACTGTTGCAGAAAAATTTATAAAGATGTCTAACATAGTAAACCAATGTCCTGTTAAAGTTAAATATCACGATCGCCTCAACTCTAGCAAAGGAATCATATTTGCACCTTATCTTATCAATGTTCCGGAGTCAGATATTATCTCGGAAATGGCCATACAAGGTGTTACTGAGGTATACAAATTTACTAAAAACGTTGACGGCAAGAATCGTCCGACCGGCCTCATGATCTTTACATTTGATCTGTACCAACCCCCAACTTCGATCGAAATCGGTTTTTACAGAGAAAAAGTAAAGGAATACATTCCTAATCCTATGAGGTGTCGCAAGTGCCAGATTCTTGGGCACACCATCAAAAGGTGCACCAAAGAAGAAATTTGTGCCACATGCAACCTCCAAGCACATGAAAATGCTCCCGCCACTTGTACACGTGTCATGTGTGCAAATTGCCCACCAACTGCAGAACCACATCCGTCCTCTTCTATTCAATGCCCCAAATACATTAAAAACAAAGAAATTCTAACAATTAAGACGAGAAACAAATGCAGCATGGCTGAAGCGAGACGCCTATATAACCTTAGCAAACCAACTGAAACAAGCTTTAATTATATACCCTACAATGTTAAAGCAAAAACAGGCAACAACCTTTCCACAGATAATGCCATTTCACGAGAAAACTCAAAAACAACTCCACATAACTCTCTTTCATACTCACAAGTTTCCACCTCTCCACATTTACAAACACCCACCTCTTCTCTTTCTAACTCTAAAACAACTCCACATAATTCTCTTTCTTACTCACAAGCTTCTTCTTCTCCAAATTTACAACCACTCACCCCTTCTCTTTCTAACACATCACAACAACTTCCAATCAATAAAAAACAATCGTGTGCTACTACTCAAACTGCTACAAACCTACATCAAAACAAAGAAATCACACATCAAACTCCAAAAAAAAAACCAAAAAAATCCAAAAAATGATAATCTATTCAAAAAAATTAACTGCTCTTACTCTGAATCAGAAGATGCTAATGTCTCTTCACCAATTTCAGCTATTACTAAATCTCCAATAGAAGAAAATAAATACGAGTACTATGTGCCTCAAAACCGTAAACATGATGAAAAACAACCAAACAAATAATCAAAAACTACCTGTAACCCCTGGCCCCGCTGCCCATTGGCGGAGGCGCCCGGACAGTTATTGTTGTCCGAGCACCTCAACCACCGAACAGCAAGGTTATATTGTCAACGCCAACATAAAATCACCTAACCCACCTTTTCTAGAACCAAACTCAGCATCTAACAAAACTATCACAAACAACAATCTTCCGCCAGTTATCCAAGACCTCGATGTCCTGGTTCAACAACAGTCTAGCTCATGTGCAAGCTTGCTTGCCCCGACTGCCAAACATCGAGATCATCACATCCTACCTCTAATCTCTAACCAAAAGAACTTCACACAGTGTTCACATCGAAACGCTGTGCTGAGATTCGCCCACACTCAGGATAAAGCTGAACTTAAGATTCTCCAGTGGAATCTGAAAGGTTACGTAAACAATTACGATGAACTTAATATCCTCCTAAAAGAAATCAAACCCTCTGTCGTATGCCTACAAGAGACCCACTCCCCTTTTAACGCAACGCCGATTCCGCCTAAGACATTCAAAGGCTATTTCAAAAATCTCCCTTCAAATACGTCAGCAAAACAAGGTGTTTCAATTTTAGTAAAAGATGATATACACCATAGGGTAATTCCTATCACTTCAACTATAGCTTGTTCCGCCATAGAAATAACCATTCCAATAAAAATCTGTATAGTCTCCTTTTACATTCATCCTCAACAATTATTTTCTAAAAACGACTTTGATTTCATACTAAGCCAACTCCCTCGCCCAGTGATCTTAGCTGGAGATGTTAACTCATGGAATATCCTCTGGGGGTCACCCAACTCGAATCACAGGGGGAAAATAATTGAAAACTCTCTTCTAGACTCCAATCTCTCCATCTTGAACGACGGCTCGCCAACCCATCTCTCCACGCATAACACCCTCACCCATATTGACATAACCTGCTCTTCACCCGAACTTCTTCCTAAAATACATTGGCAAACAATAGATGATCTTCACAATAGCGACCACTTTCCAATAGTCACAACTATTAAACTCAATCACTATATCAGTCACTCCACCCCTAGCCCAAAATTTAAAACTGATTCAGCAAACTGGCCAGTTTTCAAAGCTCATGCTTCACAAAACCTGTTGTATAAAACCCCTACAACAAATACAAATAAAGAAGCTGCAACTATATTAAAGGCAATTAGATCTGCTGCAAACGTTTCGATCCCGCAAACACACCCAAAACAATCCCAACGAACAACCCCTTGGTGGAACGCGGACCTAGCTGAGCTCCGAAAAATCAAAATGGTATCTTGGAAAATTTTCAAAAAAAATAGAAACCAAACCAATCTAGTAGCTTTCAAAAAAGCGAATGCTAGGTTCCGAAGACAGCTCAAAATAGCCAAATCTAAAAGTTTTGAAGATTTTACAACTTCCATTAATCCCAACACCCCACCAAGCAAAGTTTGGAACAGTATTCGATGCCTAATAGGAAATCCAACCTCACTCACAATAAACTCCATTAAAACTCCTTATGGTCCACTTTCAAATCCATCTGAAATAGGAAACTTTATCTCACAAAGTTGGTCAAAGTACTCAGGCGATTATACCTTCTCAAACGAGTTTAGAAATCTGAAAAAAGACTCCGTATCCTGTCCTACTCCTTCCCAAGGAACCAATTATAACGCTCTTGTCATTGAGCGTGATATCTCAATTACTGAGCTCGAATCGTGTCTAGCGAAACTTAAAGGCAAAACCCCCAGTCGGGATAGAATATCATACCCTATGATTATAAATCTTCCAGATAACGTAAAGCTCCGAATCCTCAACCTCTATAACAATATCTTAAATACAAGTGTTATACCTCAAATCTGGAAAACAGCCTCCATACTTCCTATCCCTAAGCCCGGTAAAGACAAACAAACGCCAGAGGGCTATCGTCCGATTTCACTCTTACCATGCCTTGCAAAAGTACTTGAAAAAATAGTTGCCAAACGAATATTCTGGTATGCTGAGACTAATAATCTTCTTAGTCCAAACCAAGTAGCGTTTAAACCGAACCGAGGGTGTACGGATGCTCTTCTTTATATTGATGACCAAATCTCCAGAGCCTTGAGTTCTAAAAACCATGTGTCGATTCTCACTTTAGATTTCGAAAGGGCATTCGACAGGATAGGCATTCATGTTATATTAAATAAACTTAAGGAATGGGATTTTGGCCCCAAAATTTTCAGCTACGTGAAATCATTCCTAAGTAATAGAAACTTCTACATAAGGTGTAATGGTTCCTACTCCTCCCCACATAGACTTGACAATGGTATTCCCCAGGGTTCACCATTGTCAGTTGTATTGTTCTCAATTGCCTTTCAAAACATCTGCGAAATCCTATCCAAACACAAATTCTTAAACTACTGCGTCTACGCAGACGATGTTTATATTCTGTGTAAAAGACAACAAATAAACGATATTCAAAATATTCTTACCAACGCAATTAAAGACATTTTGGAATGGGGAATCACCTCAGGTTCCAAGCTTTCATTATCAAAATGTAAAGTGCTGCACGTATGCCGTAAGCATCTATGTACACCCCTTAACTTAAGTATAAATAATGTACAAATACAAAATGTTAACAATTTAAAAATCTTAGGACTAATATTCAATAGAAGATACAACTGGCGAGACCATTGTTTAGATCTTAAAAAGTCTCTGGCTGCAAGGGCAAACATTGTTAAATATTTATCAAGTAAAAAAAGTAGCGTACACGTAAATTCACTTTGTTATATTACTAAATCACTTATTTTAAGCAAAATAGATTACGGCATTTTCATATATGGCAATTCTCCTAAAACGACACTCGGAATCATAAAACCAATTTATCACCAAGCAGCAAGATGTAGTGTTGGCGCCTTTCGCACCACTCCTATCAAAAATATCCTGGCAGAGGCTGGCCTACCGACTATTGAGGAACGAAGAGATAAAATAACGCACAAACTCTACGCCAAACTGATTTTCTCGTATAATTCGCCAATCGACAAAGAAGTAAACCTCACAATGGATCGTAAAAGGAAATACAAGATCCCACCAGCCCTCTTGACAATTCTACAATCTGGCAATGACGAATTTCCGAAAAAAGAGCTATTTAAAATAATAAAGCCAACTTCTTTGGAACCCTCTTGGCTAATAGATTCAACCTCTTTTATAATGGACCTTGCATCGTATGGAAAACCCAATACAAGTGATTTCATATATCGAAAGCTATATCAAAGCATCTCATCCGATTTCAAGGCCAACAATTGGAATCTTATGTTTACTGACGGATCAAAGACCTGTAATAACACATCTTTTGCTATCGTTAATGATGATGGCAGTACAATTCGACTTGGGATACTTCCACAAATAGCATCCATTTTCACCGCCGAAGCTTTCGCCATTCTTCTTGCGATAAAAGAGGCCACAAAAATTGGCACAAAGCGAATCATCTGCACAGACAGCCTCTCTACTATCAAAGCTATTGCAAATACCAATAATGACACTAATGTCATCAACAACATCCGGCACTTATTAATCAAGTCAACTCACTTCATAAAGCTGATGTGGATTCCAGGACATGTGGGTATCCCAGGAAATGAGCGGGCGGATGAAGCTGCCAACCTCGCACTGAAATCACCACTTTACCTCTACAACTTCTACACTAAAAATGACCTTGTTAAATATCGTATGGAAAAAGTTGCAAGTGTCGAACAAAATGATTGGCTCCTGTATCAGCACCACTACGCTAAAGTTAACTCAACAAAGACTCCACCCATCTACCCTACAAACATATCAAAAATTAAAATCACCAATTTCATCCGACTACGACTTGGCCATATCTCTGCCACCCATCTCTACATCCTTAAAAAAGAATCCCCTCCCACTTGTCCTACCTGCCACACTACTCTTAATCTTCAACACCTACTCTACAACTGCGACAAAACTAAACCATCCATCATCAATTTACTAACAGGAAACGACATCATCGAAACTTTAAAATATCCGAAAAAATCTAACATACAGAAAATCAATGCCATATTTTTTAAAACAGACATTAATATATAAGTCACTTTAGCTTTCTATATTATAATTTTAAACTAGTTTAAGTATCTTTGAGCGTAAGGCCATTGCAGCTTCTAGCTCCTCTCTCATAGCATTAACTTGTAATTTATTACTTGTTTAATAAAGATATAATAATAATAATAATAATAATAATTAAATTCAATAATAAAAAATATAAAATAAAATATAGCACCAGCTACAATGGCTATCGGCTAGTTGCAACAGTAAGGGCTTCGTTTTTTTTTTTTTTTTTTCCGGATTTACTTTTAACACATCCTGTTTAAGATTTTTATAAAAAACATTTTTCAAAAAAGTAAGCCAGTTTACAAAAAACAAAATAGCAATATATGGCGTTGTATACAGACAGTATTTTTCCACCTAAAAAAATCCCTATGCAGTTTGTGTTTTATTTGATCATAATTATTAGTTTGTGTTTTTATTCAAATATTTTTAATTTTACACTTCAGTATTTACATATCATAGAAAAGGTAATGGAGAACAAAATATTATCAAGTATGAAAAGACAAAACAATTTCCGTCTTTGTTCAAGCAAAGGTAAACAACGCACTTGAGACAAAATACGAAACTTCGAAATTTGCGATCATTATGACATTGCTGCCTGGCACTTTTCCATTCTGGAAGATGATCCACTGAGCTATGTACACATCGCTATTTTTACGCTATAAAATCCATGCATTTACTACGCAAACGTCCAAGAAAAATTTTGTTGGACCATTTCTTTGATCGGATTCCTATGCGGTAAAGCCCAAGTATCGAATCCAGAAAATCCACACCTCCCATGTATCTATTGTATACATCTATAACTTTTGGACAGTCAATTTCGATATACTGTTTTTCCTTTCTGCAGTATCGTTTTTTTTTTTTTTTTTTTTTTTTTTTTTTTTTTTTTTTTTTTTTTTTTTTTTTTTTTGTGTTGTTGGATTACATCCGACAAAAGTTCATAGCATACTTACAACTTCCTTGTCGTACCAGGATACAAACGAAACTTTTTCATCATCGATCTCTGCCACTCTCTCGATCATATTCCCGCGACCTTTCTTTTGCCATTCCTTTTCTGTAGGAACAACAACATTTGGCACTCTGTTCAGTCTTACCGTTCCTAACGAAAGCAGACCCGTTTTGGTCAGATGTAGCTAGAGCTTTGGGCTATTGAACCAGTTATCAAAGAAAACCTTGTGATTTTTGTGTTTTGGTACAGTAGCAGTTAAACGTGAAACAACATTTCCACTTACACCAACGTCCGGAGCATCTTCTGGATATGTATTACTTTGTTCTCCAAAGAAGAGATCAAAGTAGTAGTTGAACCCCCACACCCCACTTAAAACCAGATTCTTATAACCCCATTTGTGAGGTTTCTTTGGGTTATACTGTTTAAGTTCATGCCGGCATTTCGTTACAACCGTTTGCTCGTCTACTGCAAGGAATTCTTCCTTTGGAATTAGAAGAAACTGATCTCTAATTTTGCTAAGAAGAGAACTTACTTTAAAAAGTTTATCATGACCGATCAAACCGCGCTTTATAAAGTGGAGATGTCGCTTTTATGTTTTCCCATCTGTTGCATGTCATTGTCTCGTAAAACAAAAACTTTGACCAATTTCGGAGCTCCAATATCCTCTCGTTGAAGGTAATTTCACCAATGACATGAACAGGCAAATACCAATAAAAGTCTCCATTTCTTTTACCGTTATATTGTCCGATTTGTTTATATTGTTCTGTAAAGCTTTTCGGTTCGATTCATCAACAATCATTTGAATCAAATCTTCGGTGAAAAAATATGAAAAAAAATCACCGGTTGCGACATCGTTTCTCGCAGTTCACTGTTTCCTAAACATGGGAAATCTTCATCTTTGAACATACAAGGATTTTTATCACTCCAGATTAGTTTCTGTTCTTTCTTCTGATGTATTATCCTTTTTGGCACGAAATTTGAATAAAAGCTTTTTGTCGCCTATTTGACAAACCATAATTGTTATTTTTTTGTTACTGCATAAGAAGCCAAATATGGCAGGACGATGTTTAAGCTGTAATAATTTTGTACATACTATATTATTTGTAACGTATATTTAAAAAAAAATATGTATATAGTCCTTCAATCCATTTGAGCGCCCTCTTTAATTTCTAGGTAGTATTAGCAATCGGCAACAGCAACAACTTCACGAAGAAGAAAACCATCTTGAAGCAGGTCTTTTTTTTCCAGTCGGATGACACAGTCGTGGATAGCGAGAAGTAAATATTTGTAAAATTGTAAAACCTAGGAGAAGGAAAATAAAGTTTATAGCTCAGGTGTGGGGTCTAGCCTGAAAAGTGTGCTAAATTTAAATAAAAGTAAAAAGGAAGAATAAAAAAATAAAATAAAACAAATGTGCACACGTGTAACGAGGCAGATGATGGTGGATGCACTCACAGCGGCCGGAATCGAGCTACCGCCGAGTGCTACAATTGCGCAGCTGTGCCCTTTATTCGAAGAACTGCCTGTAAGCCATCAACCCGCCACAGGTCAGTCCAGCGAAGGCGCAGATGAAGACCTGCCGCCGATGTCCCCGATGACCAGACCAATGCAGGAAATCCAATTGCAACGGCTACTCACGAGGAGGCAGAACACTTGGAGTTATAGCTGAGCATCTTACGCATGCGGCGCGATATTCTACTGCTTCAAGAACAAATCCGCAAAGCCGCTCTTATCGAAACATTTGGGCGGCAAGACACACATCGAGATGTTTGTCGGCAACTGGAACACCGACGCTTCAAACCGGGCGAAACGTGTTTGGAGTACGTTATTTCTATGAAGGCACTTTCATCCAAGATCTCCATTCCTGAAGCCGAAGTGATCACATTCATAATCGATGGGTTCGATGCTGACAGCCCCTATATCACTCTAATCAGCTATGTCGAAACGTTTGCCGAAGAGAACATTGCATTTGTCACGCACTAAAACAGCCGTAACCAAATTAACCGCAGTCACCCAGAAACGACCGCCGTCAACGCCGTAAAGGCAAAGGAGCTTTCCGACGTCCGCTGTTACAATTGCTCCTAATTTGGTCATTATAAAATCAACTGCACAAAACCTATTAGACCAGTAAATGCCTGTTTCAACTGTAGCGAAGTCGGGCACTTTCATCAGGACTGTCCAAGATCACAGCGGAAACACCAAAGGATCGTTGCTGCTATCACGAAGGCGCTGGCCGAGTATCCGGATAGTGATGAAGATTTAGTTGGTGCCATCAGCGCCATGCAAAAGGTAAGTGTTGCCTTTTCTATTAGTCAAAGCGAGCGAACTGAATCCATGAATTGTTTCTCTTTATTTGATACTGGCAGCGCGATTAGTTTCGTCCGACGTTCCATCATCCCAGTTAAAGTTCATGTGTCTAAAACTTTTTGGGACCCGACTTTTTGCAAAATTTTAATATTCATTTACATAAAATAAAAAAAAAATAATGTGACTGCTGAAGTAAAATCTAATAAATATTTATGTTCCAAAAATTCATGGGGGCGTGAGCTCGATTTTATTAATTTAAACAAAGTAGTTGGTAATTGTGGTAGCCAGGGGTCCCTGTTGAGCGGTGTGGGTACAGTTTCCAAGAGAATTATCGATGTAGACTCGGGTAGTGTTTCAAGTCCGCCGAATAGTGTTGATATGTCTCAAACCAAAGTTACGATTCCGACGACTGATGTTGTTTCGCAGGTACACGCCGTTACTGATCACATTTTCGTATTTTCCACCGTTGAATCTGACAGTCCGCCGTCCGCAGTTGATATTTGCCCACGTCTAGACAGATACCAAGCTGATGCGCTTAGAGCAGTTATCGATCGAGCTTATATCCTTCCAGTAGACGTTCAGCACAGACCGCACGATTACAAAATAAAGATTCGCCTGACTGACGATACGCCATTCCATTGTTCACCTAGACCATTATCGGTTTTCGAGCGAAGAAAGGTTAGGGAAAAGGTTCAAGAATTGTTAGAAAGGAAACGCCATAGTAAGTCCCCATTTGCCTCCGCGGTTGTACTCACAAAGAAGAAGAACGGTGAATTACGTATGTGTATTGATTATAATAGATTTGAAAGACGGCTTCAATCAAGTTGACGTAGAAGCCGATTCTGTACAATTCACTTCCTTCGTAACGCCGGACGGCCAGTACGAATATTTGCAAATGCCGTTCGGATTGAAAAATGCTCCGGCTGATTTTCAGCGTTTTATACATGAAGTTTTTCGGGACTTGATCGATGCAGATAAACTCACTATCTACTTGGACGATATTGCAATAGCCACTGAGGACTTCGAATCACACTTAGGCATTCTCGATGAAGTTTTACGTAGGCTTTATGAAAAAGGGCTCGAAATGAAGATGAGCAAGTGCAAGTTTGCCTATGATGAAATTGAATATCTCGGCTACTTGGTCAATTCAGATGGAATTCGACCTACGGATGCGCACATTCGCTGTATTAAGCAGTACCCCATCCCAAAAAACCCAAAAGAGCTGCACACGTGCGTAGGCTTATTTTCGTATTTCCGCCGTTTCGTCCCGTCGTTTTCTAGAGTGGCCAGGCCACTGCTCGAACTATTGCGCAAGGAGGTTAGGTTCGAATTTAATGATGCATGTTTGAAGGCGTTCGAAGAGTTACGCGGAAAATTAGTATCGGCGCCTATATTAGCAGTTTACAACCCAGAAAAGGAAACTGAGCTGCACTGCGATGTAAGTATCCTGGGGTTTGGTTCAACGCTTATGCAATGTCAGAACGATGGCAAGTTTCACCCGGTCGCCTATTTTTCGAAATCCACAACAGCACCTGAGGCCAAATATCATAGCTTTGAGCTGGAGACTTTGGTTATTATTTATTCACCTCTTTGTTTTCGGGTATACGTTGAGGGAATACCCTTTGAAATTATAGCCGATTGCAATTCACTCACACTTACTTTGAGTAAGAAGCAGGTCAACCCCCGGATAGCTAGATGGGCTTTAGAGTTCGAGAACTATAATTACTGGATACAACATCGGGGTGGTTCGTCTATGGGTCATGTTGACGCACTTAGTCGGTGCCATGTAGTCGCTGCTATTGATGCAGATGAAGTCTACTTTTCCATTCAGGTGGCACAAAATCGGGACATAGAAATAAAGAAGCTGCGGGACAAGCTGGTGGTGGGAGCACTTCAGCATTACGAATTACAAGATGGTCTTGTTTTCCGCAAGATTGATTCAGATAACCTACTCCTGTATGTCCCGGATTAAATGCAAAATAATGTTATACGAATGGTACACGAGAAGATCGGCCATTTGGGAGTTGCCAAGTGTTACAGCCAAATACGGAAGAATTACTGGTTCCCTTCTATGAAGGACAAAATAGATCGTTTCATAAAAAACTGTATGGAGTGCATTATGTACTCAGCACCAGCCCGATTAAATGAGCACAATATGTTCAGTATTCCAAAGAAGCCAATCCCATTTGATACAATTCATATGGACCACTTCGGTCTTTTACCGTCCCTGGCTTCAAAACGCAAACATATTCTGGTAGTTATCGACGCTTTCACCAAGTTTGTACGGTTATATCCAGTTAACTCAACGAATACAAAAGAAGTGTGCCCTTCGATGGATAAGTATTTTAATTATTATAGCCGGCCAAGGCGCATTATCACCGACCGTGGTACCTGCTTCACCTCGTTACAGTTCAGTGATTACTTGCGTAGGCACAATATTGAGCACATTAAAGTCGCGGTAGCATCCCCTCAAGCAAATGGACAGGTTGAGCGGGTTAACCGCGTAATCAAGGCGATGTTAAGTAGAATTAGCGAACCCGTGAACCATGGAGACTGGGCGAGCAAATTAACGGAAGTTGAGTACGCTATCAACAATAAAATGCACAGCTCAACTAAAGAGACCCCAAGGAAATTACTCTTTGGGGTAGATCAGCGGGGCAAGATTATTGACGAACTAACGGCTTTACGTGATATAGAGAGATCGCAGGAGTACAACGAACAATATTTCTTGAAACACAGTGTGCCTGCAAAGACGTATTCAGTCGGCGATTTTGTGGTTATCCGACACGTTGACACCTCGGTCGGAACAAATAAGAAGTTCATTCCGAAGTACAGGGGCCCTTACGTTATTCATAAAGTTTTGCTGAATGACCGCTAGTTGTTAGGGACATCGATAATTGTCAATTAACACAATTGCCATACAATGGTGTTGTGGAGGCTGTACGCATACGCAAGTGGTTAATACCAAATGGGGGGTTGGCTCTATGGTCGCTGACAGTGAAAGGCAACACGTAGCCTGTTAGGTATTCTTAAATGTTAGAATTCTATTAGTTTGCTCTCGTGATTGAGGTCGATCACTGAGTCAGGTTGACCGGGTTGTAATAATTTTGTACATATTGTAAAATGTTTGTGTACAAATGCCTTTATTCAGTACAGTTACAATTCACTATTTAATTCTTTCTCAGTACAATCCAATTTCTCAACCACTTATACTTTTCTTATCTCTTACTTAAACCACTTAATCACTTCTCCTAATTAACACTTCAAATTACACTTTAGAACTGATTTGCATACCTTTGGGATGCTGGTATTTATACTCGAATGACATACTTCGAGAACAATCCTCGCCACCCAGCGTCCCATACAATTTCCAATTTGCTAGAAAATTCGATTCCACTCTCCAGTCGAGACTTTGCTAATCCAGTATCGAAATCTTATAGTCTTCGAGTTTCGACATTTTCTGCTAGATGTCGCTGCTCACATTTGAGTGGTTATCACAATATTATATTATTTGTAACGTATATTTAAAAAAAAATTTTTTAAAAAATTTATATAGTCCTTCAATCCATTTGCGCGCCCTCTGTAATTTCTAGGTAGCATTAGTATTAGCAATCGGCAACAGCAACAACTCCACGAAGAAGGAAACCATCTGGAAGCAGGTCTTTTTTTGCCAGCCGGAGGACACAGTCGTGGATAGGGAGAAGTAAATATTTGTAAAATTGTAAGACCTAGGAGAAGGAAAATAAAGTTTATAAAGCTATATTTGCCTAAATGCATTTTCTAAGCTGTGCATGTACTAATTCACAAATAAAAACACACATATCACTAACCAGATTATATATTTAGTAAAAAAAAATATATTTGCAACCACTCTTACTTCTAACTTCTGAAAAAAACTGTTATATTTAGTGAATTTTCCGACAACACGTGACCATGCACACTGATAAATTAAAACGAGCTATTCGCAGGTAAAAAATATACAAGGAAACAAAAAAAAGCATGTTCCTTAACCACAATTAACAGTAAATGCAATCTAGTAACATTTGGTTTTTTTAATTTCTGTCGAAAATCTTAAATGAAAAACTAAAAGCCATGTATGGTGTTGTATGCAGTAGCGGGTCCGTCTATTTTTAAGTTTATGTTTTGTTTTTGATGCATCGGTCAAAAGTAAGATCCAATTTGTGTTTATGAGCTGTCGCGTTAGATCTTTAAATGTAGCTATGGATAACTTGGTTGTTGGTAGATGTTCTGTTATATTTGGGTAGTTATAGTTAGAAGGCTGGATATATTAGAGAATTCGGCGAATAATCATATTGTGATAACCACTTAAATGTGAGCAGCGACATCTAGCAGAAAATGTTTATAAGACCAGAAGGAGAAGTGATTAAGTGGTTTAAGTAAAAGATAAGAAAAGTAAAGGGTCCGCCACCTAACGTTTTTTTTTTTCAACTAGTGCTTGTTTCGTGAATGGTAACACTTAGCTCATGTCTGATTTGACAGATAATTAGTTTTATCCTTCCGCTGAACGAATATGGTTGTGTATACGCTTGAACAAGGCTTCGCTAAGTGGGCCTGCGATCGACTTAGAGAAGATGCCGATGTTGCTAAAAAATTCATCTTTTCAAATGAAGCTCATTTTGATCTTGGCGGGTATGTAAACAAGCAAAATTGTCGCATATGGGGCACAGAAAATCCGCACGCATACATTGAAAAGCCGATACACCCAAAACGAGTCACTGTTTGGTGCGGATTTTGGTCCAGAGGCATAATTGGGCCATTTTTCTTCGAAAATGAGCAAGGAATGGCCGTTACAGTCAATGTTGAACGAATTTTTGTTCAGAAAAATTTAAGAGGAGGATATTGGCAACATTTGGTTTCAACAGGACGGCGCTACGTGCCACACAGCCGAAGCTGCACTGGATGTTTTGCGCCCTGTTTATGAAGATCGCATTATCAGCCGCAGAGCTGATGTCGTTTGGCCACCTCCTAGCTGCGATTTGACACCGTTGGACTATTATTTGTGGGGTGCCGTAAAAGATAAGTGTTACGCCGACAAGCCAGAGACAATTGACGCTTTAAAGGACAATATTCGTGGAGCCATTGGTGAAATACAGCTGCACACAATCGATAATGTGCTTAAAAATTGGACCGATCGTGTAGGCTACTGCATGGCCAGCCGAGGCAGCCATTTGAATGAAATTATTTTCCATTATTAACCGGAAGGATAAAACTAATTATCTGTGAAATCAGACATGAGCTAAGTGTTACCATTCACGAAATAAACACTAGTTGAAAAAAAAAAAACGTTAGATGGCGGACCCGTTATAAGCGGTTGAGAAATTGAATTGTATTGAGAGAAACAATTAAATAGTGAATTGTAACTGTACTGAATAAAGGGATTTGTATTAAAAAGAATAAGTTCTACCATTTGTACCCACACAAACATTTTACATTGGTGTCAGAAGTGGGATAGGACTTATTGTGTGTAAAAAAAAAGAGGTGTTTTCTGACTATTTGAAAAAGCTAGAATGGGTCGAATACTATTGCAGTCGACCCTCGTCCAACTCAAATCCGAGTTGAACAAGAGAAGCCTCAGCGCCAGTGGAGGAAAAAGTGACCTGGTGCTCCGTCTTCAGGAGGCTTTGAACAACGAGGGACATGATCCTGATGCATATTCCTTTGATGTTGACGAGGATGAACAGACAAGTACCGGCAATGACATGGCTGCGATGATGCAACTCCTCTTGTTAAAAATGGACGAACAGAAGAACAGTCTCGACCAACAAAAGAAAAATCTGGAAGAACAGAAGAATAGTCTGGAACAAAAAATGGACGAACAGAAGAGCAGCCTCGACGAACAAAAGAAAAATCTAGAAGAGCAGAAGAGCAGCATTGAACAAAAATTCAACGAACAAACCAACAATCTGCACGGTCTTCAACAGAAAATGGATGAACAAAAGAATAATCTGGAAGAACAAAGGAACATTCTCCACCAAAAGTTCGAAGAAATCGATAACAAATTTGAAAGAATAGAGAAGAATGTTGGCGAAAAATTCGAACAAATGGACAGCAAAGTTGAGCAACTGGCAAAAGAGCTCGACACAGTGCGAAAACAGAAACTGCGAGAATGTTCTTTAAGTGGTCCAAGGAGAAAAGATTTGAAGCCTCCCTCATTCGATGGCCAGACCTCATGGTCTACTTATAAGAAGCAGTTTGAAATGGCTGCCTGTGCAAACGACTGGGACAATGAGGAAAAGTGCTTTGCCCTAACACTGGCCTTGCACGGTCCTGCAGCAGAATTTTTGCAAACAGCCGATATAGAAAAGAATACAGACTATATGGCTTTAGTGCAAGCTATGGAGAAACGGTTTGGGGATAGCCACATGCGGGAAGTTTACAAGGTTCAATTGCAAGGCCGTATGCAGCAACGAGGAAAAACACTGCAACAGCTCCAAGCAGACGTGAGTAGACTGGCACATTTGTCATATCCCACCGCAGGCCAAGAAATAATCGACGAAATGGCAAAGGACGCATTCATCAGGGGAATTGCAGATTCGAAGCTACAATCAGCAGTAAGGATGGCCGGGAAAAGAACCCTTGCTGAAGCACTTGCCTTCGCTCTGGCGATGGAAGCATCCAATCAGGCTTCCAAAGGAATGCATTTCGTCAGGGAAATAGTATCTGGTGAATGCTCCTGCTCAAGACCAACTACTATGCAACGAAATATCCCGCGGGAGAGACGAAGGATGCGCTGCTGGAACTGCGATAAAGTAGGACATCTGCAAGGGCATTGTAAAGAACCAGTACCACGAGAAGGCTGCCTGCACTGGGGTTACAGGCAAATAGAAAGAAAAACCAGCAGAAACGGTTACCAAGAAACCGGTCAAATTTCCAGAAGCCATCAGTTAGGAAATGCTTACTTCGCGGGGCAGAAGTCCGTAGCAGAAGTCGACTCCAGGGTAATTATCCCAGTCTCACAGGTAAAACAATGCAATGAAAGCCTCCCAGCAGAAGTAGTCAGTGGTAAAGAAGCGAAAGAACAGGCAACTATCCAAACGATCAGGACTGAGCCAATAGAGGGTTGGAGTATAGACGAAATCCGTTCCTCCCAACAGGCAGACAATGACATCGAACCAATATTGGCCTGGAAAGAACACGAGGAAAGACCAAGCTGGCAGCAGATATCAGATCGGAGCCAAACTCTGAAGGCATATTGGGCACAGTGGGACTCGCTTTTTATGCAAGATGGATTGCTGAAGAGAAAATGGGAAAGTGCAGATGGGACAACATCTCGTATGCAGCTAATTGTGCCACGGTCCAGAGTCAACCAAGTACTCCATGAAATACATGACGGAATCTCAGGAGGCCATTTGGGAATAAACAAGACGTTGGAAAAGGTAAGGGAACGTTTCTATTGGCTAAGCGCTAAACAAGATGTCGAGAATTGGTGCAAAAAGTGCATAAGATGTGCGGCTACCAAGGGCCCAAAAGTAAAGCCACATGGACAAATGCAACAATACAATGTCGGAGCACCTTTCGAACGAATAGCCATCGACATCGCTGGGCCGTTTCCCGAAACCTTTAATGGAAACCGATATACTCTCGTAGTCATGGATTACTTCAGTAAGTGGCCGGAAGTGTTTGCCATAGCAAATCAAGAGGCTAAGACCGTAGCCGAACAGATAGTCAACAACTGGGTGAGCAGATTTGGGGTCCCAATGGAACTGCACTCTGATCAAGGGCGAAACTTTGAATCAAAAGTCTTCCAAGAAATATGTCAATATTTGGGAATAAGAAAGACAAGGACAACGCCACTACACCCTCAATCTGATGGAATGGTCGAGCGATTCAATCGGACCTTGAATGAGCATCTATCTAAGGTTGTCAGCAACTGCCAGCGGGATAGGGATCGACACATACCCCTCTTCTTAATGGCCTACCGAAACGCGGTCCATAGCTCAACAGGGCACACACCATCCGAGATCTTATTTGGTCAAACAATTCGGTTGCCAAGTGAAGCAAAATTCGGATCCCCACCGACGGAGCCCAAAGAGGTGAACGAGTACGTGAATGACTTACGCAGCAGGATTCGTAAATTGCATGAAGACACCAGAGAAAAGATGAAGCTAGCAAGCAGCCGCATGAAAACTAGGTACGATATCAAGGCGAAATCTTCCGGTTTCAACGAAGGAGATCTGGTTTGGCTGTATAATCCTCAGCGTAAGAAAGGCAAATCACCAAAATTGCAACAGGACTGGGAAGGTCCATACAAGGTGATAACCCGCATTAATGACGTTGTCTACCGGATCCAGCGTGGGGATCGAGGAAAATTGAAAGTGGTCCATTTGGATAGAATGTGTGATTTCAACGGGATGCTGAATGACGAAGTTGTTCGGGACGAACAACTGTAGGGAGGGAGCAATGTGATAACCACTTAAATGTGAGCAGCGACATCTAGCAGAAAATGTTGATAAGACCAGAAGATTTCGTTACTGGAATAACAAAGTCTCGACTGGAGAGTGGAATCGAATTTTCTAGCAAATTGGAAATTGTATGGGACGCTGGATGGCGAGGATTGTTCTCGAAGTATGTCATTCGAGTATAAATACCAGCATCCCAAAGGTATGCAAATCAGTTCAAAAGTGAAATTTAAAGTGTTAATTAGGAGAAGTGATTAAGTGGTTTAAGTAAAAGATGAGAAATTGGATTGTATTGAGAGAAACAATTAAATAGTGAATTGTAACTGTACTGAATAAAGGGATTTGTATTAAAAAGAATAAGTTCTATCATTTGTACCCACACAAACATTTTACAATATTAACATTAATTGGCATGTCGGACCATACCGGGAATTAGAGCGCATTATAAATTGCCGATGACCGTTGGGGTATTTTCTTGCACGATAGTGTTTTTTTTTTGGCGTCCAGTATAATGGATGATTCTCGTGGTGTTATTTTCGGGACGAGGAGACTGTTTTCTGAGTACCCGGATTGGAAGATAAGTGGCGCTACTGAGCCAAAACGAGTGTACCATAATTTAGTGTAACCTCTTTTCGACTGTCCGACTGTCAAAATTTTGTGACAATCCGAAGCTATGTTTTATTTTAACACGTGCTTCAACGTTCACCGGGTAAAACGCACTGCTTCGATTGTTCTTTGGTCTCTGGTGTATACCTATGAATCAATGTCTCATCGACGGTCACGAAACGATGCAGAAACTCGTCCGGACTTCGATTAAACATGGCCAAGCAACACGTCGCAGGATATGACTAACGCGTTCAGTTGAGATGCCTGCTATCTCAGCCAACTCCCGAATTTTCACTCGGCTGTCCGCCAATACGAGATCATGGATTCTGTCCACGATTTTCTCTGTGGCAACCATTTTTGGGCCACCTGAGCGCGGTTCATCAAAAACCAGCGTGCGGCCACGGCGAAACTCTGCGAACCAATGGTGAACGGTTGTACGGGAAGGTGAATGGGTCCCATACACACCATCGAGAATGGGCTTGATTTCCTCGCAGGTTTTGCTACTGAGAAACAAGAATCCGATCACGGAGCGATACTGCTCTTTTTCCATGATCGCAAAAAACACTAATACGATGTTTTGAAATGGGTGTCAAAACAAAATTAAAGAGCCGAACAGAATGTGACTCTGTAGCTGTGACTATGTCGCAAGCTGTCAAGACATTAAATGTATGGAAAGCCGTAAGCCGCAACACAATGTGTGTCTGTGTCGTGTATCGTGAAGTTGGATTTTGTTGAACTACAAGCTACGCTACAAGATTGACGTTAAGGAATTTTTACACAAAATATCTTCTGTGAAAATGGAAGTCGAGAAATTCATTGAAGCGGTATGAATAAATGAAATTTATCGAATTGTGCTCTTTGAGGTGTTTGAATGTTGTCTCAAAAAATCCTCTTTCTTTTCTTTCCTTATAAAGAGGACGTACCCACCATCTGCGTTTCCTCTTTTTCATTAATTTTATTGCTAAATAGCACATGTGCACAACACACATAATAAAAGCAATTTCTTCTTGTTCGTCCATATCCATTATCCACAAATAATAACAAACTTTTTTAAGCACTAATAAAATTAAGAAGTAAAAACACAAGACGCAAATTTGATAGTCGCATTCATTGTGTTTCCTTTAATTGTAAGCCGCGCGGCTGAGATTTGACAGCGCTATAAAGCACAGACACAGATACACATTCTGTTCAGCCCTTAAGCTTTGGATTGTCACCAAATTTTGACAGTCGGGCCAAAAGAGGTTATACTAAATGATGGTACACTCATTTTGGCTCAGTAGTGCCACCTATCTTCTAATCCGGGTACTCATCAAACAGCCCTCGTAGAGTCAAAAATAATGCCTAATGTGCTTAGTGAATTAAAATTACAAATATTGTTGTTCTTAAAATTAAGTGTTGGGTGTTTTGAACAGCTCGTTTTTTTACAACTACTCGTATGTAGTATGTTAGTTTCATTCAAAGCGATTTTTGACCCTGTTCACACACGACTCACGGACTGGATTCTTTTTAACGTTTATGGGCGAGGGATGAAGCGGGGAGGTGACATGTTACGTGAATCCAGGTTTTCAGAATTTTTGAAATTCTTGGATTCTTTTTGACATTTGGAAATGTCAATCAGTGTCACTCGACATAAGGGTGGAAAGAAATTGTGTGTGAAAGAAAACTTGTTGCGTATTAGGTTTGTATTTGGTTATTTTATTTATCTTTTTAATACATTTTATTTTTTTGTACTTTTACTTACATTTTCATAGATAAAATGAATTGGAACAAGGAGCAAACACAGGATCTGATAACTCTTTATGAGCAATGTCCGGAACTGTATAACTCGAAGACTCTCTCGGAAATATATGCGAACGATATTCTTGTTTGGAATTCCATACTTCTGTACGATGATAATGCCTCCGCTGGACTAATAGCTGGTCTCATATAGGTGTCCTGTTTCAAAAGCTGAGGCTTTATGTATTCCAATAATTCATTGAAACAATCTTCGTTCATTCGTAAATATCTCCTATACGAATGAATATCTTCTAATCGCAGCTCCTGTTGGAGCAAATGGAAAGAACTTTTGGACGCCTTCCTTAACTTCCACTTCTTCACCCACTTGCGCTTCTTTTTCAAAGTTTTTTTTTTGTAAATATGCACATGCGGCAACATTTAATACATTTATATATGCAAATAAATGCATATTTACTTCTTCACTATCACTGTCATAACCCATTGCTTAATTTTTTTAACAAATTCACGAACAATAAAATATAGAAACACCCAAACCAATCACCACTGATAACTGATATGTCAAAATGAGTCCGCGGAAGTGTTCAGACAGGAGTATAGTCTGAACACGGAAACGTAAAAAAAAATCCAGTCCGTGAGTCGTGTGTGAACAGGGTCTTTGAAGCAGAGAGATTACACTACTGGTCTATTATCTGTTAGGATGTTAACAAATGTGGAGGTAGTTTTTATCCAATCTATCGGCGTACAACAGTGCTGAATTTGCTATATTTTTTGTGGATGAGACTTAATTCATTGAATGCTATTATAAGAACGACTTCTGAGGGTAGTGATCAATGAGGGAAGAAGGTGTATATTTGAGAGCGCAAATGGTGACATTTTATTCGCAACTGTATTATTTAGGAAAGACTTGATATTCATATTTGTACATCCCTACCCTAGACCTAATTTCCATTGGACGAGTTTGTTTAAAATTATGTGCAAACCAATTTTGTCAAAAGCTTTTTCAGAATTGTAATATGATTCTTTGATGATAATGCAGTTGAAGAGAGAATCAATCAATCAAAAAGCACAGCCGTGTGCTTGAAAACGACTTGGTTTATATTTACTAGGCTTTTTTTTTCTAAAAACCAGAATAATCTATTTGATATGATATTCTCTAGAACTTTTATAGAACTATATCAACATCAACTGACTTCGTTTGGAAGATGGAGAATTGGCGTAATCGACCTGAACCAGGTTTTGGAGAAATGTTCAGCGATATCACTTGAAGGCAATAGTGTGTTTGCTTTCGATCTGATGATATTTATTGAGGGGGGAATATAATTGGCTGTGAGTGATTGAGAATTGTTGATATGAGGCTTTTGGATCTATGTTTGAGGTGAACTTTTTAAAAGAGGCTTTTTGGCATGTTTACCTCATTTGCCTAGGAAATGATACTTTTCTAAATCGGATGTTTTTTGAAATTGTTCCCAGCTTTCTTTTTGATTTTTCGGAGATTACTGATTTCATTGTTACACCAAGGAACAAACGTTTTTTGGGAAGTGACTGGCTTTGGGGAATAGCTGTGTTAGTTGCGCTTCTAATTAATTCATGTATTAGGGCTGCTTCTTTATTTATATTAAAGGACGAAATCGAGAATGCTATGAGATTTGAAGGGGCCAGTTGGCTTTATTGATTTGAAATTTTAGGACTCGGCTTGGGTTTGAGGACTGACTGAGTTACTACAATTACTATGATTAGAGGTAAACGGTCCCTGCCATGTAAGTGTGGAAGAGTTGTGCATGTGGTTTTGAGGTTAAATTGCGAGAAAATTAGGGATAGATCCACATGGGTGAAAGTGTTGTGGGTAGGTTTACCGTCAGTTAATACAGTCAAGTTGGAGTGTGTAAGTTTTCTACAATTTTGCCTCTTGTATTGGTATGGCAAGAGCCTCAAATGGGGCTCCAGGAGTTGGTCATCTATAATCAGTACGGTAAGTGCAAAGGCATTTGCAATATTTTCGATTTTAGAAATAGAAAAAGTTTGATCCGGAGGGATATAACATATATACAAGTATAAGGATATCACTGTGTTTTTCTGTTTTAATTCGATTAGAACTACAATAGCTGATAATGGAGAGTCGATTTCAATAAATCTGGTGGCAAGGGATTTGTGAATTAAGAGTCGCGCCCCTTGCTTGACTGTTTTATTAGTTGTAAAGTCAAGGAAGAAAGTAAGGTTTAGTGGTTTTTACGGGTATCCTGAACCGATATCACTATGCCTTTTGGATAATTGAATTACTCGTTATTTTTAATTAGCGATTAAGTGAAAGCAAATATAAGTGAGTCAGCAGGTGTAGTGTGTCTGGTATTTGCTGTTTGGACTGGGTTTGGTTTGTATGAGTTTTTATTGAATTGGCTAATGTTAGGAAAGTTTTAGGGAAAATGTACGTTAATTGGATTCTTTTTGGTGTATGTTGGGTTTGGGTTAGTCGAGTTGGAATGTGAATTGCAAATTAGGGTTGTTTTAATCAGATTGTGATGGTTTGTTTTGTGTGAGATAGTATTATGTATCTTCTGAGGAAGAGATATGGTGCGTCTCTACATCAGTTACAGCTAACGAAATTGCGGGTTGATTAGGTTTGGATTTGTCGGAGGGATTGATTTTGGACTGACGCACTGTTTGTCTAGCTATTTCAGAAAAAGAAACTGTGATTGGGTTTACAGGCCGAGGGTTTTGTTGATTATAAAGTGGTCTAGCCTTCGTTGGTGAGGGGGGAGGGGCACTGGTTCTTGGTATGCCAAGTAAATGTTCCAAGTTGCGATATCTCATAGGTGAAGGGATGCATTCTTTGACCTTAGCAATATAAAAACCGACTCAGTGCTAACTCGGTCAATGACATTCGTTTTTGTAAGAATATACTTACACGAGATAGTGAGGTTTCAGAGTTTTCCACGGCGATGACAATAAATTTTGGATTCCCAGTGTTCCTTGATGTTGGTAGTTTAATTAATCACACCATGCGGGAAAATTTTGTGAAGCGTTTGACAAAACAAAAAAAAAATTGTAAAACAGGAGGAAGTTTTTAGATTGGTTATTATTACTATTTTACTGATATAATATGCGTTGTATTAGGCGAACAATTCGCTTGAATATGAAGCTCTTTTTTCTCCTCTTTGCCCATGTCCAAGTCATCTTTTGAGTTAATTTGCATTCGGATTTTAATTTTTTTGTTGGTCATAATGTATCAAATTTGATTTATTATTTTAAACCCAAGTTGTCGGTGCCGTGAAATAAGGCCAATGCAAAAATTCACTAATCAAAAAATGTTTACTTTTCAAAAAAAAGAAAAAAATGGTATCAACGTTAGGTATTTTTTTGCCACCTTTCCACAGTACTAAATATGATATTGCAAAATGTTTGTGTGGGTACAAATGATAGAACTTATTCTTTTCAATAGAAATCGCTTTATTCAGTACAGTTACAATTCACTATTTAATTGTTGCTCTCAGTACAATCCAATTTCTCAACCGCTTATACTTTTCTTATCTTTTACTTAAACCACTTAATCACTTCTCCTAATTAACACTTCAAATTTCACTTTAGAACTGATTTGCATACCTTGGGGATGCTGGTATTTATACTCGAATGACATACTTCGAGAACAATCCTCGCCATCCAGCGTCCCATACAATTTCCAATTTGCTAGAAAATTCGATTCCTCTCTCCAGTTATCAATGGTCAAGACTTTGTTATTCAAGTATCGAAATCTTATGTCTTCGAGTATCGACATCTTCTGCTCTGTAAATCTAGATGTCGCTGCTCACATTTAAGTGGTTATCACAATATATATATTTTATGCAACATATTACATGTAATTTGAATTGTGTAAGTGGACTGAATGGAATATGTTTAAAATGATGTTGTTGTTTAAATGTTGTGTAATAATTAATAGATTCTTTATTAATTGTTTGTGTAATATGTTAAATACGTGTTTTTTTTAATTTAATTGTTTAATGTTAATGTGATTAATATAAATGTACCTAGTGTAATGTTTAACTAATTATTATATATTACAATTTACCTGTCCGATTTGCTCTGGGTAGTGGTCTGGGTTGTTGTAAGCAAAGTGAGCGATTAAGAAAGCAAACATAAAAAATAGCAAAAAAAGTTACGATTACATTTTCTAGCAAGGAACAACTAGGTAGCAAAAATTGGAGAGCGAGTACAATGACAAAGTACGGAACAATTAATAGGGTATATTTCGCGTTGTTTGACAAGTTGTGCATTTAGTACTGAACAGTCTTTCAGATATAGGTAGTGGGGCAATTTTCACAATTGGTCGCGTGTAGTCCCCAAACTGAGTATGCATGGTGACGACTCGGCATTTGTTATCCTTTCTCGGATGAATGTTCACAATACGCCCAAGAATCCATTTCGATGGAGGTAAATTTGGTTACTTGAGCAAAACGATGTCTATCTATCTGGACGTTACGCTGATGTTTTTGCCATTTGGGTCGTTTTTGAAGAGACGTCAGATACTCTTGGTACCACCGCTTGGTGTCGCCTTGCATCAAAGTCTGTAAAAGATACCAGTTAGTGCCTTTTGAAATATTTATATTTGAAAGATCTGGATGTGGGACGGCAGAGTAAGACTCTCCAATCATGAAATGAGAGGAGAAGTAGTCAGATATTTGCCACATAGGGCGCGAATTGAGACATTCGATTTTAGTCAATAGCGTATATATCTCCTCGTATGTGAGTCTATTTTCCCCGATTACGCGTTTAAGGTGCATTTTAACAGATTTTACACCCGCCTCCCACAACCCTCCAAAGTGAACAAGGGGGTATACATTTCAAACAGATATGGTATTTAGATAGATGGTTTATTACAATATTGTTATGTTGTTGACTAAGCAACAGGTCGTAAAGCTCCCCAAGAAGTCTCTTAGCAGGATGGAAGTTGGTCGCGTTATCACTCCATATTTCCGAAGGCCTTCCGCGACGCGACACGAACCGATCCAAAGCCAAAAGAAATGCGTTCGATGTTAAATCCCCGACGAGTTCGATATGGATCCCCTTAGTGACGAAGCATACACAAATGGCGATGTATGCCTTAACGAATTTTGGATTTCTCCCAGGAGCTAAACGCAGTGTTATAGGACCCGTACAGTCGCAACCGACCTTGCTAAACTCACGCGAGAACCGTACCCGCTCTACTGGGAGATCACCCATGAATTGATTGGCAGACAATTTGCGTTGTCGAAAATAAGCAACACATTTGTGCACGGTTTTACGTAAGAGATTCCTGTAACCGAGGATATGATAGTTTTGTTTTAATATCGAGAACATTAGGGAAACACCGGCATGAAGATACCTTTTGTGAATGCCTTATTGTAGAGGCTTGCGATCTATTCAGAATGATGGGATGTTTTTAACTGTACGATAAGTCTGAGTAGTTTAAGCGGCGACCGACGCGAAGCACTTGTTTATCATCAAGAAACGGAGATAGGGATATCAATCTATTACGCGAGGGTAGTTCCTTACATCTTCGAAGAATTTTGATTTCAGACGAAAGGGCGGAAAACTGAGCCCATTTTTGATTGCACGAATTTTTGATTAGGCAATTTCTGTCGAAGATAGAAAGTTGGAATTATTACGATTTGATGAGTTAAAATAGTTTCTGATAAAATGAACCACATATGCAATTTGACGAATTAGCTATAATTTGTTCAAGGATATTATTTGATTTTAATTTTAATATGAAAGTCTGAACCTGTTTTGGTTTGCGTTTTTCCAATTGGTCCACAGGAATATCTTACAAATCACACTTTGATACCGGCCATTCATTAGGTTCCTTATTAAGCCAAGGTGGACCCGTCCGCCAGATTTCTGTGGAAGCCAAAAGAGACCAGGAATTCCTCGCCATACGCGGTCATCTGGTTTGCAAGGAGTTCGTACATGATTCCATGATTTGAATGGGATTGCTGATATGATTTCAGCTGTCGTATTACTAACGAAAACCGACCATTTTTTGTGCGGAGACTGAAGCCAGTGGAGAATAATTGACGAGTCTGTCCATGCAAATACCTTAAGATCTTTGCCTGCAAAGATGATTTAATTTTATTAACAAGGTGTGTAAGAAGAACATATCCGCAGACCTCAAGTCTCGGAAGAGACAGGACTTATATTGGTGTGACCTTACTCTTGGCTGCCACCAACGATATAGATATTTCTCCAGATACGCTTATACTCCGACAGTACACGACCGCTGCATAAGCTTCCAATGACGCGTCACAAAAGGCATGTAGCTTACAGTTGAGCTTGTTAGTCCATATGGCTCTAGGAACTGAAATAATTTGAACGAGGTGAAGCTCCTCCCGAATAGTAGTCCAACGATGTGCAAGTGCTTCTGGAAGCTCATCATCCCAACCTAATTTAGCTCGCCAAAGGTCTTGGAAGAGGATTTCAATAGCAACGATAACTGGGGCGACAAATCCCAAAGGTCAAATGTCCGCGAGGCGTCAGAATGTATCCGACGTTTTGTAGAAACCAAATGGTTGTGAAGATTTACCTTATAAAGGGTATTCCAATAGGGACTTCCAATAGGACAACTTTGAATTTAATTTGTGAACGCACTCTTTCACTAATCATCAAACTGTCACTGTCAATTTATTCAGTAAACTCAACATTTTCATCATGACTTTACCATGAACGGGCAACGTCTGCAAATAATAAAAATTTTCTACCGAAATTCTGAGTCGGTGACTACAACTTTAAGAGCGTTAGCTCCAATTTTCGGTTGTAATTCTCGCCCTAGTAGACAGGCAATAACAAGTTTAGTGCAAAAATTTGAGTCTACATATTTGTTGTGTGATGTTGCCGTGTCAGTGAGACAACGGGTTGATCGAAGTGTCGAAAATATCGCTGCCGTTCAGGCGCCCGTAGCAAACGATCCAAATCAGGCGTTCTGAGTAAGGATCTTGGTTTACACCCATACAAGATCAAGCCGACTCAAGAATTGAAAAAATCATCTTCAGTGATTATGAATCAATGGGTTCGTCAATAAGCAAAATATGCGTTATTGTTCGGGTGAAAATCCACAAGTGCTTCATGAATCACCACTTCATCTACAAAAAATAACTGTTTGGTGCGGTTTGCGTGCCGGCGGCGTTATTGGGTCATATTTTTTCGTCGACGATAACGATCGTCACGTTACTGTGAATGGTCAGCGTTATCGCGCCACGATTACCGATTATTTTTGGCCCGAATTGGAAGATATGGACTTGGACGATATGTGGTTTCAACAGGATGATGCCACAAGCCACACAGCACACGCTACAATCGATTTATTGAAGAGTAAGTATGGTGAGCGTGTTATCTCAAGAAATGGGCCAGTCGATTGGCCGCCTCGTTCGTGCGATTTAACGCCGCTTGAATATTTTCTGTGAGGCTACGTTAAGTCATTGGTTTATACCAACACGCCGACGACGTTGGAAGAGCTCAGAGCCAACACTGAACGCGGAATAGCGGCCGTTTCAGCCGAAATGTGTGGCCGAGTCGTTGAAAATTGGGTCCAACGAATCGACCGCTGGTTTGCGTTTTATTTAAAAAAAAGTTGTCAAGTCCTTATTGGAAAACCCTATAGGTAAAGCAATCCTTCGATGGACACCACTGCAACCCAAGAACCTTTACCATGATAGATTCTTCAAACTCAACCGGAGAGATCTCTCGTTGATCTTTCAGCAGGCCAGCAGTTTGTGGTCCACGAATATTGAAGCCTGCAGATTTAAGCACGCCAACAAGTTCATTTCGCAGCGAAATCAAATCTTAGAGTCAGCACCAGTAATCACGTCATCGACGTAAAAGTCATTTTCTATAACTGAAGAAGCTCGAGGATAGTTTTCTGCAGCATGTAAGGCAAGCGGCTTAAGTGTACGCATTGCTAAAAATGGAGCCGCTGACGTACCATACGTAACTGTTAACAGTTTAAAATTTTGTATAGGGTCCTGGGAGTTTTCACGCCAAACGATCCGCTGAAAATGTGTGTGATTTGGTGAAACCCATATTTGTCGGCACATCTCCTCAATGTCTAACGAAATAGTGTATAAATGTCGACGGCATCGAAGACATATGAAAAAGATGTCTCGCTGAATTGTAGGCCCAACGAGAAGCAATTCATTTAACGACGAGAAACCAGCGTTTTTCGATTTAGCAGACCCATTGAATACCACACGTACCTTGATTGTAATACCATCACCCTTAAAGACGGGGTGGTGTGGTAAATAGTAGTGGTTGGTCTGTTCTTGAAGTTCATTCAATGGGATTTCTTCCATATGACCCAGCGATATGTATTCGTTCATAAAACGAGAGTATTGAGTTTTGAGGTCAGGATTGGACAGAAATCTTCGCTCAATATAGTAGAAACGATTTAACGAAAGATGTACCGAGTTACATGCAGTAAGTTTTGCAGTTGATTTAAATGGTAGTTGGACTGGGTGAGGAGTGTGTGTTGAAGCGAAATACTCTTCAGCTTGTTTTTCCTCAACCGATATAAAAGGTTCATGATGAATCTCTTCTAAACGCAAAAAGCGTTCAAGATCAAACTCCTACGAATAGTCTAGTTGAGTACAATATGCCTTTACTTTCATATACCTTTGTGTATGCTGTTGAAAGCTGCCAGCAATCACCCAGCCGAAAATAGTTGGTATGGAATTAAGAGCAACTCCGGTGGTTTGTTTCGATGGAAAGTCGATAATGCTGAAGACCATATCCGACCAAATTAAAATGTCAATTGGGCCAGGTATATTGAAATTTGGATCCTCCAAATTCATCGAATGAAAAGCAACAGGATCGGCGATATTTATTGTGGCTGAAGGGAGTAATGACGTCAACTTTGAAATGACGTAACATTCAATGTTAATTTTGTTTGAGTCAAATCTCGAGTGTAAATTCAGGTTAACCAAACCGTTGGTAACACCTGCTGAAGTTGATGCAACTCTCGTAATTGGGATGCGAGATTTTCTGCGCGAGAGTCCTAAGCGTTGAACACATTGCTCCGTTACGAACGAGACCCTGTGTCCAAAAGTACACGAATATGTTGATGAACTCCTTGTTTATCACGAATTTTAAACACAACAGTAGGAAGAATAGAAGTACGAAGATTAGTAACGATACGGTAGGATTGTTCAAATCCTGTGGCGAATACGACGAATGAGGAAAAAGCGGCGAATGGTGACGCTGAACCTGGCTTGAACTGACATTTTGTGGTGAAGTTGTTGTGTTTTGTGTAGGATGCACTAATGTGTAGTGACGAGAATTGCATGTCTTACACCGAAAATTGCAACAGCATTTGTTTGACGAATGACAAGGTCGACGGCAGTTAAAGCATAAGGTCTTCTCTTTAACGAAGCTACGGCGGGCAGTGACTCTAACCCGATGAATGTTTTACAATAGGGAAGAAGATGATCTTCTTTGCATTTTGGACACCCTACTTTGGTTTCCACCATGTGTGAACGAACACTGCTTTGCAGTTTGTGGATTGTTTTAGCAGCACGAGTTAAAATAAAGCAGGATTCTAGACTTCTACACCGGTTTTCCAAAAAATCGAGTAATTGGTTGATGGTACAGTTATCATCCGATCCCACCTCTTCCGCCCAGGCCTGTTTGGTCTCGTGGTCTAACTTCTGGAGCAAAATATATATGAGCCAAGGGTCTCTCGAATTAGAGCCCAGAGCCTTTAATCCTCGTAACGTTTCGTCTGCTCCATCCGTTATTTTGCAAAGAGATTGAGCGATTGAGAGATTATTTTTTGTCGAAGCGCGCCTCGAGTTTGTCCCATGCTTCAATATAATTGTTTTCGGAACATGGGAAGTACTCGTATTTTATTAGATTAGCAGCGTCTCCACCCAAAAAGGATTTCAAATATTGAAATTTTTTTAGTCGCAGTTAACGATGGATTGCGATCAATTGTTCCCGTAAAGAGATCTTTGAAACCTGGACCATGAACTAATACACATAGGAATAACACACTCTGGTAAATATACGGATTTAGGATTATTTGCATTGTTTGCATCTAATTTATTTAAAAACAAAGTCTGTTGAGAAGCCAATTCCTCATCAATTGATTGATCAGTTGTGGCGTTCGATTTAGAAAATTGACGAATTGCACTGGTAATTAAAGCGCGTGCCAGACAGAACTTATCTTCGAACTCGGCAAAGTCTAGCTCAGGATCTACGAAATCTGCATCATCGCAAAGATCGTATAACTTGCCTTGAAGAGATGTGAAACTAGCTTCTGTTGACTAGACCAGCAAGGGTTGTAGATTCATCAAAAGATTTTGCAAATGAGTGCGCCCTTGTTATCACCGCATTGGCATGACCGCATTTCACTTTAATGCTATTCATTATGTTTTTTAAATAATTAATCACGATTGTATAACAGTCAATCATGTTCTTGCAGTCACCGAATTGACCCAATTTCCAAAATAATTTTAATATTGTTTTTTTGATTATATGCACTGATAATTAATTGATACTAAATTCAATCATGTAACGGATTTAGATATATATATATATATGATTGGCAGATTATGAAACTTTGGGGTTAAAACATGTGTTTTAAATATATATAAAAGCGGTATACGTATGTACGAAACCGTTTATTCTTGAAAAATGCTCTTACGTTAACATTTTGTATATTTCGCGTTGTTTGACAAGTTGTGCATTTAGTACTGAAGAATAAGTGTCGACATACCCTTAGCCGAGCGACGAAATCGCGTGGGTAGTTAAACTCTGCGGAGAGAGAGTTGAAATCGCTTCACAGGTACCTGCAAAATGTCAGGGCCTGTCTGACAGTTTTTTTCTTTTAAGAACTGAACACTCAAGTAGGTATGACTACACTTATGATGCCAAAGCATGTGTTAAGTATTTCCGAAAATGGGACAGAAAGGGAAAGAAAGAAAGAAAGCGACGAGGTCGCAAGAGCGATTAAAGCCTAAATTGTTATACTATACATTTAAAATACATAGTAGAATCAAAACCATTGAGTCAAAATTCACTTTAATCATTTCAAACTTCTTAAGGTGGTAATTGATGATTTATATCGGGTTGGCAAAATTAAAAACCATGGGATGTGAAATAATGCCAAGATATGTTGTTACTAGTTTGATTGTGCACCACTGCAATCACTGTGGATAGAAGACAATGGAATTTCAGAAAACTTCATGCTCAGCCGCTTATTATTGCATATAACAATGTTATTTTGTCCATGTTTTAGCGTCTTACTGAATTTTTGGGTGAAGCTTGACGTTTTTCCCATATCATTCCATTTCTGACATGTTTTTTTCATTTGAAGTGAAGGAAGTGCAAAGAAGATTACATGCGTAGTGCCTGTTCACATTTGCGCGGGCAGGAAGATTGTCCGAAAGAGAGGATACGCTTTTTATTGAAGTGGGAAGAAGAAGGTGGATTCTCGGGTGCAACACATCGTTTTTTTGCATATCGTTCTATTTCTGACATATTTTCTCATTTTAGTTTTGATCGTTGATGAGAAAGGAAGTGTGGAGAATAGGAAAAAAGGTATGTTTCAGGTCAACTGCTCAAATTTAAAAATTAAAAATGCTCCGATTCTATCGTTCCATTTGTCAAAAAGTCTTTCAACCCCATGACAATGTGAACACGACGTTCATGGTGAGGACTTTCATCCCGTCGCCAATGTAAACAGGCACATAGATGAAAAACTCTACTACTCTTTTGCACACCCTTAACCATCGCACAGCCACACTGTAAGTTAATTACCAAGTCCGCTTTCATACGTCGCATGTTTCGAAAGATTCAAGTGAGTGCAAAAGGGAGGGATAATGAAACAAAAAATACCCAATTAACCAAATTCCCACTGCCAGTGGGTAGCAATTTCATTGCAAGTTTTTGACATTTCTTTTTCTCCTTCTTCTTTCTTTTTCGCATTTGCTTCATTACTTCTTTCGCTGTGTTACGAGCACAACATTTCAGTATGGCGGCTGAACTGAAATGGACCAAAGAATTAACAAGGGGGCTCATTTTCAATTATGAAAGACTGAGCGCCAAAGATGAATTGAAAGAGAATTGTCAAATAACATGCAAACTCAAAGAAGAGGAAAGTCTTCATGTAGAGTTGCGCGCATCACTGAATGAAAATTCAAAAGAAAATAACCAGAACATGCGCATTACACACTTGCGACGTATGAAAGCGGACCAAATATTGTACATCTCTATAACCTGCCAGAATGAGAGCAATTTACAAGCAACGTTGCTAGAATGAGAGCGATTTGCACCACAGATGAACTTACATAGATGGCAAACTTTTCAGATATTGGAGAACCAAAACACGATTTCTATTGATCGCCTCTATCCGTGTGACCCTGTCTGTGAATACGTATGAATTGTCATCAATGGCAACTTCTCTCCCATTTTACACAAAACCCGCCCATTTTACTTAAAAAATGTCATCCACATGGAAAACCATGTAGAAGTTTTCCGGAGGTTTTTCCTGCGTGTTTTGAATGACGATTTTTGCATTACTTCTGGTCGATAGTTGTCATGCCCAAAAGAGTAAGATCATAGGTGGTGAATTTTTGTGTCACTGTTTCAGCTTGGAGTAGTTGATTTTTTTTATTGTTTAGATGGCAAACTTTCCAGATATTGGAGAACCCAAACACAATTTCTACTGATCGCCTCTATCCATGTGACCCTGTCTATGAATACGTGTGAATTGTCATCAATTGCAACTTCTCTCCCATTTTACACAAAACCCGCCCATTTTACTTAAAAAATGTCATCCACATGGAAAACCATGTAGAAGTTTTCTGGCGGGTTTTCCTGCGTGTTTTGAATGACGATTTTTGCATTACTTCTGGTCGATAGTTTTCATGCTCAAAAGAGTAAGAAGAATAGACCATAGATGGTGAATATTGGTTTCACTGTTTCAGCTTTGAATAGTTGGATTTTTTTATTGTTGTTATTCAGTTCATTGACCAATCTCTAGCGATAGTAATTTATGGTATTCATTTTCTATTTGAAGTGGTTGTAAGATTGCTGGTAAGACTTGTGTGAGCTGTGTTCTGCTATACGACAAATTTTTTATTGATCTTTATGCTGGTGTTATGATATTTAATGAGAAAGGTGCCACTAAGATTTGGCCGTGTTGAATCAGCTTTAATTTTTACATTGAAATCGTTTAGTAATAATATGCCATTGGATAACCCTTCTACTGTTGTTATGTGCTGACTCTTCATTAGATTGTAGGTAGCTGAAAGGCTTTTAGGTAAATTTGTTATGCTTGTGGTATAGTATTGGTTATGTTTACAATATTTTTAGGTTTACAAATTGATATGTAGTTGGAGCTTTTACAATCGTTTATTATTCCAAAAACTTATTCTTGGTTTCGTATAATATTCTTAAAAAACAATATTTGTGGTTATGCCTTTTCTTTTAATGGCTTCCAGTAATAATTTTTCATATACTTCACTACTTGTCATAGGTATATTTATTATGTAAAGTATTGTAGAAGAGTTACTAATTATCTTTATTTCTGCGAAGTTTAATGCTTCTTCCACAGTTACAAATCGTAAATTTTCTTTATCTAATATGTTTATTGCTGAGTTTTTTTTTTTTTGTTTGATAAGATCAATCGTTCTTAATTCCGTCCAATGAATGTCTAAATTTATATTCTGTAGTTCTTCTTAAATAATTCTTAATTTGTATTGTATTTGCAATATTATTACTTTATTAATACTTTTGTCTTCTTTTAGAAATTTTTCACTTTCATTTGATATTTTTGTTACTCGTAATTCTTTTGTTTTGTAATTCATTTGTGATTACCTGATAGTTGTTTACAAGTACATTATTTATTTTTCGTTTAATAGTTAAATAGTCTTCATGGTCTGGATTGCCAGCAATCCATTTCCATACACACACTATAAAATTCAAAGATCTTTTTACCTTTCGTGGTTTCAAATTATGGATCAAGTCCTGTATTTGTTATAGTTTATGAGATAGGCCAGGGAATAGAGGGTTTTATCTGGTTACGTCCAAGTTGGAAGTCGTGGTGATGTCTCTTATAAGTCGTTCGTGCAGCTCTAGGTAACTTGAAGTTTCCTTTTTTAATTTTTATTTTTCCAGTATATAGAGATACGAAATGCGAGTTGAAAAGTTGACATTTTGGATTTCTCCTTTGCATAGCGCGTTTCAGAAATGGGCGAGATTAGGGGTTATCAGTTTCTTATGTGGCTTTTATGCACAGTTTTGCCCGATTCTGTTAGGACTGTCGTATTTCTATTTTCTTGAACTACTTCTTTCCTATATCTAATCGTTTCAATCCTATTCTTTTATTATATTTAACATATGTCTCCTGTGCGATAGTTTTTTATGGATCTCCTTTTTTTATTATGATACTTAATATATTTTTCCTGTTTTAGTCTTAGTTCTTCAATATTACTTAAACGAACGTATTCAAATTGCTGGGGGTCTAATCTTGGTGTGCGTCCAAAAAATAACTCCGTAGCCTTCTTACCGGTTGTGGAATGAATCGTGAAGTTATATTCGTTTATTGATCTTTCAAACTATTCTTGGAAAGGGCGTGGTGATCCATTACTTTCACGCATCAGATTATTTCGGAAACGTTCCACTTGTCCATTTACTTTTGTATTGAGGCGTCGTGTAGACTTTAATCTTGAGTTCATCTTCTAGCATAGAAGTAATGAAAGCAGAATTGAAGGATTTCTAATTATCGATGAAAATATTTCCTGGTATGCAGAAATAGAAGATGATATCTTAAAGGTCGTTTGATATGTTCGTTTAAACGAGATTCGATCATCTTGACCTGTGCGAATTTTGTAAATTTATCCAGCGCTGTTAAAACCAAACTTTTCTGTTGAAAATATTTCTATATTAAGGGTATGTCCAGGATAGGTAGGAATAGGGGTATAGTTAAGATGTTAGTTGTTTGGGTGACGTTCGTAATTGTTTCCTTTACATACCTGACAGCGTTTAATCAGATTTTTAATTTTTGAATTCATTTTGAGAAATTAGTATTTTTCTATGATTTGCAAGCGATTCTCGAAAGCATTTCCATGTGCTCTCTTGTGTTCGGTAAGGATAATTTCTTCCTGATGGTTTTCGTTTTCAATATCTTCGATAATTGTTTGAGTGAATCTGATCTTGTAGTTCCTAAAGTGGATGGGATATATTTCTTGTATTTTACCCATTACACGTTTTGTAGTGGAGAGACCGTTTACAATAGTGGGATTAATAAATCTGATGCCGTATACGAGTATTTGGGTTGGCTAAAGATGTGCCTTATGTAGTTTGAAAAGGGGGTCTAATTTGATAGCTACTTTCATTGTCTATTTTTAGTATAAGTTGATTCCGGAAAACATTGACGGGAACGTCAACTGTGGGAATAAGATTGTGGGAGGAGCTTTCATCACTACGTAGATTCATAGTTAGTGAGTTAATATTTGTTGATTTTGGAAGTCTCGAAAGTGAATCAGCAACGACGTTGGCTTTGTGTGGTTTGTACTTGAGTTCATAATTGTACCCTTCCAGTGCTGCTTCAACACTTCATTTTGCTGTTAGTGTTCTTGCTTTTGAGTGCATATGTTAACGGATGGTGATCCGTAAAAAATTTTATTTTTCGTGATCAGAAGCGTCAGTTGTTAGGTCGAATTCCTTTTCACAATTTGGATGGGATAAGATTACATCTTTAGAGACGGGAGAGTTTTTGAGATTCTGAAATGCATCCATTGTATTTTTATCAAGATGTACAGACTTATTCCTCTCAAAAAGAATGTCAATGGTTTTGCGAGGTTCGCATAATCTTCAATAAATCGTTGATAATAACCCGGCATTCCTAGAAAGGATCGAAGTTGAGATTTTTAGGTGGGGCCAAGTTAACAATAGCTTGGACCTTTTTTGGATTTGATTTATTGCTATTTCTTCCGACAATAAAACCTATAAATTCGATTTCTGTTTGAAGAAATTCGCATTTTTCCAACTGTACCTTCATGTTGGTTTATTCGAGAGTTCTAAAACATGTTTAAATATTCAGCTTCATTTTTATCGAATATGAATTTACACCAGACAACGTTTACCTAGGTGTTTCCATAAGATGTCCTCTAAGGTTCTTTGGAATATGGAAAACGCATGTTTAAACTCTAATTTGCCATTGTTAATTGAGTATGCCCTTTTCTCAATCCCTTTTCTCAGATTGTTTTAAAGGGATTTGATGAAATCCACTTTTGAGATCTATAATAGAAAAGTATTTGTTCTTGCCAAGGTTGGAAAGCAACTCGTTTATTTCGGGGGTATGATCATGGAGCTAAGTTAACGATAGTTTATGACTAATCTATATTTCTTCTCTCCGGATGCGTCCATTTTTGTCAGGACTATCTATACGGGGGCTTTATATGGCTATCTAGAAGGTCTAATTATTCCGTCATCAATAAGTTATTTGTTTTTCGACTTCCTCTTTTAAAGCCATGGGGTAAGGGTAGGATTTGGAGTAAATAATGTTATCTGTTGTGGTGCGTATTTCCAGGTATTTGTGATTTTCTTGTCAGGGAAGAATAATACTGTGATAACCACTCAAATGTGAGCAGCGACATCTAGCAGAAAATGTCGAAACTCGAAGACTCGAAGGTTTCGATACTGGATTAGCAAAGTCATTGGCTGGAGAGTAGAATCGAATTTTCTAGCAAATTGGAAATTCTATGGGACGCTGGATGGCGAGGATTGTTCTCGAAGTATGTCATTCGAGTATAAATACCAGCATCCCAAAGGTATGCAAATCAGTTCCAAAGTTGAATTTGAAGTGTTAATTAGAAGAAGTGATTAAGTGGTTTAAGTAAAAGATAAGAAAAGTATAAGTGGTTGAGAAATTGAATTGTACTGAGAGAAAGAATTAAATAGTGAATTGTAACTGTACTGAATAAAGGGATTTGTATTGAAAAGAATAAGTTCTATCATTTGTACCCACACAAACATTCTACATTGGTGTCAGAAGTGGGATAGGACTTATTGTGTGTAAAAAAAAAAGAAGTGTTTTTTCTGACTATTTGAAAAAGCTAGAATGGGTCGAAAACTATTGCAGTTGACCCTCGTCCAACTCAAATCCGAGTTGAACAAGAGAAGCCTCAGCGCCAGTGGAGGAAAAAGTGACCTGGTGCTCCGACTTCAGAAGGCTTTGAACAACGAGGGACATGATCCTGATGCATATTCCTTTGATGTTGACGAGGATGAACAGACAAGTACCGGCAATGACATGGCTGCAATGATGCAACTCCTCTTATTAAAAATGGACGAACAAAACAAAAAAATGGACGAACAAAAGAATAGTCTCGAGCAAAAGCTGGATGAACAAAAGAATAGTCTCGAACAAAAGTTGGATGAACAAAAGAAAAATCTAGACGAGCAGAAGAGCAGCATTGAACAAAAATTCGACGAACAAAAGAATAGTCTAGAACAAAAACTGGAAGAACAAAATAACGCTCTCCAGCAAAAATTCGAAGAAATCGATGACAAATTTGGAAGAATAGAGAAGAACGTTGATGACAAATTTGATAGAATAGAGAAGAATGTTGGCGAAAAATTCGAGGAAATGGACAGCAAAATTCAGCAACTGGCAAAAGAGCTCGACACAGTGCGAAAACAGAAACTGCGAGAATGTTCTTTAAGCGGTCCAAGGAGAAAAGATTTGAAGCCTCCCTCATTCGATGGCCAGACCTCATGGTCTACTTATAAGAAGCAGTTTGAAATGGCTGCCTGTGCAAACGACTGGGACAATGAGGAAAAGTGCTTTGCCCTAACAATGGCCTTGCACGGTCCTGCAGCAGAATTGTTGCAAACAGTAGACATCGAAAAGCATAAAGATTATGTGACTTTAGTACAGGCTATCGAGAAACGGTTTGGGGATAGCCACATGCAGGAGGTCTACAAGGTCCAATTGCAAAGCCGAACGCAGCAAAGAGGAGAAACACTTCAGCAGCTCCAAGCAGACGTGAGTAGACTGGCACATCTGTCATACCCCACCGCAGGCCAGGAAATTATCGACGAAATGGCAAAAGATGCATTTATCAGGGGAATTGCAGATTCGAAACTACAGTCAGCAGTAAGGATGGCCGGGAAAAGAACCCTTGCTGAAGCACTTGCCTTCGCTCTGGCGATGGAAGCAGCCAATCAGGCTTCCAGGGGAACACATTTCGTCAGGGAAGTAGCATCTGTCGAATGCTCCTGCACAAGAATTAGTGCCGAGGAACGAGATACTCGACGGGATAGACGAATAATGCGCTGCTGGAATTGCAATAAAATAGGACACCTTCAAAGGCAGTGTAAAGAACCGGTGCGACGAAAAGACTGCCCTCACTGTGGTGACAAGCAAATAGAGGAAGAAACCCGCAGAAACAGCTATCAAGAAGCCGGTCAACCTTCCCGAAGCCATCAGTCGGGAAATGCTTAAGCACCAACTTCGCGGGGCAGAAGTTGGTAGCAGGAGTCGACGGCCCTAGGACCATCATCCAAGTCTCGTTGGCAAAACGATGCAGCGAAAGCCTTCTAGTAGAAGTAGTCAGTGGAAAAGAAAAATGGATGGCAACAATAGACACCGGTGCCACGGCCTCAATCATTAGGAGGAATCTTGTGCAGAAGTCTTGGCTGCATAACACTAGCAGCTGCAGCTTGCGAACAGCTACAGGAGCAACGATTAAGGTATATGGTGAAGTCCGCATAAAAATCCAATTGGCCGGAATAACATTCACTCACGCGTTTCTGGTAGCTGACATATGTGACGAGTGCATCATTGGTACAGACTTCATGAGAGAACATGGACTTGTAGTCGACTTGGGGGCACAAACCCTGAAATACGGAAACATGGAGATACCAATGATATACGGAAACGCCAATACCACAGTCTCAAATGTCGTCATCTGCAGCAATCAGAGTCTAGAGCCTTCGTCAGAAGCAATTTTGTGGGCAGAAGTGGAAGGTGGTCCTGGTAGCCACCGATTCTATTTGATGGAGCCAGAAAAGAAAAGAGACTTCATGGTGGGAAAGACCTTAGTGGAGCCAAAGAACAACATGGTCCCTGTAAGGATTCTAAATCCAAAGACATTCAGTGTAAAGGTGAAAAAGGGGGAGATAGTGGGAAAATGTGTACCTGTTGAGGCTATATCGACTACAACGGAAAAAAAGGGTGCAAAACCGGTCACAACAGTTCAGAGCATAAAGATCAAGAACAAAATTCTCAGCCTCTGTAATCTGGACGAAGATCAGCGAATCCTGGCAGAAAAACTAATCGGTGAGTACGCTGATATATTCGCTACACAAGACGGAGAATATGGACGTACGCATATTGTTCAACACCACATTGACACCGGAGACGCTCGACCAATCCGTCAACCTGCAAGGCGTCTTCCATTGGCAAAGCAAACAGAAGTTGCCGAAATGATGTCGAAGATGAAAACTGAGGGAGTGATTGAAGAATCGCAAAGTCCGTGGGCATCTCCAGTGGTCCTCGTGAAGAAGAAAGATGGCAGCACGAGATTTTGTGTAGACTACCGACGTCTCAATGATGTCACTAAAAAGGACAGCTACCCACTTCGGATATGCTTTCTGGAGCGAAATGGTTTTCAACACTTGACTTGAAGAGCGGTTACTGGCAGGTAGAGATAAATCGTGCGGATCGTGAGAAAACTGCCTTCACTACAGGAAGCGGTCTTTGGCAGTTTGCAGTGATGCCGTTTGGACTGTGCAACGCTCCGGCCACCTTCGAGCGACTAATGGAACGAACATTGCAAGGACTCACCTGGAAAACCTGCCTAGTATATTTGGACGACGTTATCGTCATAGGTAAGACGTACGAGGAGCACCGCGAAAATCTAAAAGAAGTGTTTGAGAGGCTACGAAGTGCTCATTTAAAGCTCAACCCAGAAAAGTGTGCCTTGTTTCGTCCGGAAGTAAAATATCTGGGTCACATTATATCAGCGGAAGGAGTAAGAACGGATCCTGACAAAATCGAAGCCGTGAAAAGTTGGCCTTCTCCTAAAGATAAACACCAACTGAGAAGCTTCTTGGGCCTCGCCACGTATTACAGAAGGTTCGTAAAGGATTTTGCTGGCATTGCAAAGAGCCTGCATCAACTTACGGAAAAAGGCCGACAGTTCAGGTGGTCTGGAGAATGCGAAAAAGCATTTCAAGAACTGAAGCGACAGCTGTGCAATGCCCCCATCTTGGGTTACCCGACGCCCGGACAAATGTTCATCGTGGACGCAGACGCTAGCAATGTTGGGGTCGGAGCTGTGATCTCCCAAGTTCATGACGGTCAAGAGAAAGTGGTCGCATATTACAGCAAAGCACTCTCCAGACCTGAACGGAACTACTGTGTAACCCGGCGCGAGCTTCTGGCTTTAATTCTGGCTACGAAGCATTTCCATAAGTACCTCTACGGACAAAAGTTCATTCTCCGGACAGACCACGCAGCTCTGAAATGGCTACTCCAATTTAAGAACCCTGAAGGCCAAGTTGCAAGATGGATCGAGCAGTTGCAGGGTTACGACTTTGAAGTGCAACACCGCAAGGGAACACTCCACTCAAATGCTGATGCTCTCTCTCGTCGACCATGCGGAGTAAAATGCGAACACTGCAATCGTAAAGAAGCAAAAGAACAGGCAGCTATCCAAATGATCAGGACTGAGCCAATAGAGGGTTGGAGTATAGACGAAATCCGTTCCTCCCAACAGGCAGACAATGACATCGAACCAATATTGGCCTGGAAAGAACACGAGGAAAGACCAAGCTGGCAGCAGATATCAGATCGGAGCCAAACTCTGAAGGCATACTGGGCACAGTGGGACTCGCTTTTTGTGCAAGATGGATTGCTGAAGAGAAAATGGGAAAGTGCAGATGGGACAACATCTCGTATGCAGCTAATTGTGCCACGGTCCAGAGTCAACCAAGTGCTCCATGAAATACATGACGGAATCTCAGGAGGCCATTTGGGAATAAATAAGACGTTGGAAAAGGTAAGGGAACGTTTCTATTGGCTAAGCGCTAAACAAGATGTCGAGAATTGGTGCAAAAAGTGCATAAGATGTGCGGCTACCAAGGGCCCAAAAGTAAAGCCACATGGACAAATGCAACAATACAATGTCGGAGCACCTTTCGAACGAATAGCCATCGACATCGCTGGGCCGTTTCCCGAAACCTTTAATGGAAACCGATATACTCTCGTAGTCATGGATTACTTCAGTAAGTGGCCGGAAGTGTTTGCCATCCCAAATCAAGAGGCTAAGACCGTAGCCGAACAGATAGTCAACAACTGGGTGAGCAGATTTGGGGTCCCAATGGAGCTGCACTCTGATCAAGGGCGAAACTTTGAATCAAAAGTCTTCCAGGAAATATGCCAATATTTGGGAATAAGAAAGACAAGGACAACGCCACTACACCCTCAATCTGATGGAATGGTCGAGCGATTCAATCGGACCTTGAATGAGCATCTATCTAAGGTTGTCAGCAACTGCCAGCGGGATTGGGATCGACACATACCCCTCTTCTTAATGGCCTACCGAAACGCGGTCCATAGCTCAACAGGGCACCCACCATCCGAGATCTTATTTGGTCAAACGATTCGGTTGCCAAGTGAAGCAAAATTCGGATCACCACCGACGGAGCCCAAAGAGGTGAACGAGTACGTGAATGACTTACGCAGCAGGATTCGTAAATTGCATGAAGACACCAGAGAAAAGATGAAGCTAGCAAGCAGCCGCATGAAAACTAGGTACGATATCAAGACGAAATCTTCCGGTTTCAACGAAGGAGATCTGGTTTGGCTGTATAATCCTCAGCGTAAGAAAGGCAAATCACCAAAATTGCAACAGGACTGGGAAGGTCCATACAAGGTGATAACCCGCATTAATGACGTTGTCTACCGGATCCAGCGTGGGGATCGAGGAAAATTGAAAGTGGTCCATTTGGATAGAATGTGTCATTTCAACGGGATGCTGAATGACGAAGTTGTTCGGGACGAACAACTGTAGGGAGGGAGCAATGTGATAACCACTCAAATGTGAGCAGCGACATCTAGCAGAAAATGTCGAAACTCGGAGACTAGAAGGTTTCGATACTGGATTAGCAAAGACAGTCGAGGAGAGTAGAATCGAATTTTCTAGCAAATTGGAAATTCTATGGGACGCTGGATGGCGAGGATTGTTCTCGAAGTATGTCATTCGAGTATAAATACCAGCATCCCAAAGGTATGCAAATCAGTTCCAAAGTTGAATTTGAAGTGTTAATTAGAAGAAGTGATTAAGTGGTTTAAGTAAAAGATAAGAAAAGTATAAGTGGTTGAGAAATTGAATTGTACTGAGAGAAAGAATTAAATAGTGAATTGTAACTGTACTGAATAAAGGGATTTGTATTGAAAAGAATAAGTTCTATCATTTGTACCCACACAAACATTCTACAATACATACTAAGAATACGTTTCGATAATTTGAAATTATGTTTTGAAGTTTTTCCTTTTGTCGATCCGAAAGATGTGAAATTCTGAGAGTAACTATGTTAATACATTTGATGAATGTCATGTAATCATCATCAGTATGGATGACAACTTTGAGTTTCCAACTATGCCGTCAAAAGATTCAGAATTTGGAAGGATAAACAATTTTTGTTCCTTTGTTTCGGTTCTAAACAGCGTGATCAGTGATTCTTATGTTTCCGCCAAAGGAATTGACAAAGAAACATTTTTCGTTAGGAATGGGAATTAGGAACGTAATTTCGATCCAGTAAACATCAAAAATTTTGTAGTATCTCCGCTTCTTTTTGTAAACTCGAAATAAAAGAGCGAAGATTGGTTTAATCTAAAAAATCAACGTCATCTACTACTACTATTTGTTTGGTGCCTGTATTTACTCGTATTTATTAGTTATTCGCTTTGTAATTGTATTCCTTTACCAATTCGTTATTAATGTTGGTTATTTCTATGTGGTAAACTCTTTGGTGTTTACTTGATGCATGGTGTTGTTGTGATAAATCTAAATGATAGAGTTTTCCTATATACGGGCATATCTGGCTCCCATTTTGATAATTTACATCCATTCTTCTAGGAGGAGGTTCAGGGTGTCCAATTTGTTGTCTTTCAAGTGCCTGATAGAATTATGGTATAGCAGGAAGTTGATAGTATTGTCCATCAACATTTGGTCTCGGTGGTCTTTGTCGAAGGTGCATGGCCTCTGGGAGATTCAGAATGTTTCGGGATGAAGTTTGCGTATAGCAGTGTAACTATTGTTTATGTATTGGAAGCGATAATCAACATTTTACAACTTGAGGCGAAGGTGAAGAACCTGGGGCAGATGCGCAGGTTCTTTTATACTTAAGGGTTTCGGCCAGTAACCCTTCAGGACATGTATGAACGTGCCAAGAGCCTTGTCTCTATAAGCTTAGGTCTTGTTGTTCAATGAATCCGTGCTCATGTATATACTAGAGAGTTTGTTTAGAATAAATGACAAATGTTGGTATACCATTTGATAGAAGTCTGGAATAGTCTGGTTACCTTGAACCAATGCCGTCATTTAGGACTCAAGAGTAAGGCATTTGGAAATCTTTTTTCAAATTTAGTGGCGATTCAAGTAAAATATCTGCTTGTGCTGTGGTTTTGTTCCTCAATATTTCGTAGTATTTGGGATTTCCTTTTAAATGTTCATAGATGGAGAGTATCCTATCGACATTTTTCCTCCATGAACTAAATTTTCCTACATTTCCTGAGAATTCCCTTAAACTTTTCACCACGTCTGGGATTCCATATATGTCAGACAGGGATCTATCGTTACCTGCATTTGTCGGTTCATCAGTGTCATTGTTTGGGTCTGCACTTGAGTGAATAATTTGTTTACCCTCTGATCTAATGATTTGCGTAACTATCGTTATAAGGCTAATAATGTTAAGAGAGGTTTGTTGGAACCTGATATGCTAGGTACAAAGATTTCTGTTTTCTTTTTTCAAATTGACAATTTTCAATTATGTATTTCTAATAATATTGATTTGTAATATCTAATGATTTCGTTATTTTATTTTTTTATTGTATATTCTATGAATTTATTAATTTCACTTCTTTTTTTTTCTTTTTTACTTCGTAGTATAATTTTTAATTTCGTTTATTTTTCTCTTGTTTTTCTTTTATTTTTTAATAACTTCTTCGTATCCCTCATTATTTTGTCGAAATCATTTGTAGAAACAATTTTACTTTAATTTATTTTTATTTAAATTTCCCTTTTTTCTCATCAATGCTTTTTTCTTTTACACTTTCAAATATTATACTTTACGTAATATTTGCTTCACTTAAATATTCCGTGGATTTCTTACTTAAACTTAGAACTTATATAAGGAGAAGATGAAGGACGAGCATCTCTTGTGTTTTGTTGAGTCTTAAGCGTTGCACACATGTGCCGGGTGGTTGGTATGTCGTTTCGTGCGTGGGACCGTGGGTGGTTTTCCAACTCCAACTGCGTAGGTGGCTTTCTTCGTATTCTGAAGAATCTGAAGAATCCGTTTTGCCGGAAAATCGGTGACTCCGTTGCCCTTAGTTTTCTATGAATTTGATGGATGAATTTGATCCACTATGTGAATAGTATTTTCACTATCACTGCACTGTTTTTTTTACACTCGCGATGTGAACTTTCATCAGCACTCCAAAGGTCCCTGCTCGGACGTAAGTTAATTAATTATAAAATTATTTTGCCTGCACATTTATTTCTTGATTCTTATCTAATACTGACTCTAATGTAACCAATACCACATGTAATTATCATATTTTTTTACCTTTTTCACATTTGTGAATTCTTGGAACATTTGACAGGTGTAAATTCTTGGAAGTGAATTTGTTTTGTTAAGTCAATCCGTCGATCCGTATGCTAGGGATCGAAATGTATCCTAGTAATTGTATATATGTATTTTATCAGCTTATCGGCGTTTATGTATGCCTTGCGAATTTTGGACATGAAATATTATGAGAGAAGTTATCAGTAATGTTATTAAAGGCGTTTTCGATTGGTTTCTCCCCAGAATTTGAGCAATTTCGACTCCAATGGAACACTGAAAAATGTTACATATGTATATTGATTAAATGTCAATTTTTGTCACAAAATTTCCAGTCACATTTATGATGTTTGTAATTCGAATTTTTCAAACATTGCTGTGTAAAACCTTCATAACAAATTCATCATCTGATGTTGATGTGGATGACGATGAAGAGGATAATAAAATAGTTATTATTTCTGCTTCCATATTCTTTTATTTTTTATATACACATATGTATTTCCCTGCGAATTTGAGCATTCAGAATACATTGGCCAACACAGCCGATTGCTCGAAAACATAAATCTAGTTTGTCACACAATACTATTTGACGTTTATATTTATATATGTTACCTAGTACATTTTGGCATAGAATCTGTTCTGTCCAGTCAATCGAAAACGCTATAACAGAAATAAATTAAAGGCACTATTCACTCGAACAAACACGAAATTTAAAATTTTTTTTGTCCGGGTTATAATTAATTCCTCAGGACCGTTTCAAATTTATCAGCTGTATTCTATTTTTTATTTTACCCTAAGCCGTCTATTACTTTTTTCAAAGCTGTCTTAATACAAATTATACTGATTAAATTCCATAACATCTGGAAGTTGATTCTGTGGGCGGCGCCGATCAAATGGAAATTTAACAATTAACCTCAGCTTAATATTTTAGTTTCAAATTTAAAACATCCCAATTGATCATGTAGCAAGAAATTGGACTAATAAAATATCATTTATTGGGAGTGTTTTTTTGTTGTATTATTTTGTTTGTAATAAATTAAATTGCCTTGTTTTCTTGAATACAAAAAAAAAACTTAAACGAACGTAAGCTGCAGTCTTCGAAGAAAGGTGAGTTCAAGATCTTTGTTACAAGACTTGTTTATTCGGAATGAAAACATGGGTGGTAGCCACTATCATGTAAATTCAGATAGAAATACAAACATATGTATATATTTATGTTTGCATCGCAGCTATAAAAAGTTATTACCTACTACTTAAAAGTCGCATTTTTAAGGCAGGCATTTAATATTGTCGTGTTTATAAAAAAAAATGTTTCAATATTTTAATATATGAATCATCTATAACCCCGTCACGCCTAAACAACAAATTAGTAAGGCGGCAATCACAAATTCTATATGCAGCTATAAGTTATATGGCGATCCTATTAATGTTTTGTCAATACTTTAAAACCAGTCTGTGAAAAATCATGCAAGCGAAAGTTATTATTGTCAAATAAATCGCTTTAGGTGGGATGACATTCCTTGATTTGATATTGTCAAAAAAAAGCGTAAAGTAACAATATAAAACGAATTAAAATTAATAAGCTTACCTATAGAATTATGAAGGTTTGCAGTAAGATGTTACTATTGTTGCTTTCTCAATTTTATAGGTAATTGTTTAAGCATTTACCAATTTAAGTGTACGTTACTTTGAGACTTTCAACTTTAGTGAGCACCCTCCTCGCAAGACTACCAGAACAAATTTAAGGTAAAGCAAAGTAGAACAAGTGGAGTGCAGATCGGTTTTCAACGTACTGTTAAATGATGACTCGCTGTGTATTGCTGTGGTGGATACAAGAGGAACTCTAGGTATTCGCTTGAGAATGATTTTATTTGAAAACGAGGGGCAGCAGATAAATTCCCAATTTCACAATTTTTTGCACTTTATTAGACTTTCTTAAGTATTGAGAAGAATTGTTTTTATCACGGCAACGATAGAATTTTTCAGGAGTTTGAGTTACGAATACAAGCAATTGTTTCCTCGGACAATTAATTTTGACTCTGCTATGAAATATTTATATCATCTCTTGGTTGTTCCCCATCTGAAATGAACATTGCATCGGTTTTTATCCAGAATTGTGACTTTTTTTTATTATGTAGACCATTCTTTTGTGTGACCTATTTACTGCAGTCTAACTAACAGTCTTCAGAAAGCTACTTGCTCTGCTACATTCCTTGCCATCTTCTGGAAATTCAAGGTGAAGCAAAATAAAGTTTCTTTTTAATGGAATGATTATAGTCTCTTTTGAAAAAACCTTTAAAGTACACACTTTAGGTAATAATATTTTTTTTTTGAAACGTCATGTAAATTGAATCCCTCATGCCCACCAACGAAGAGCATAATTTCTTCGAACCGCTCTGTGCGTAGTCTTCGTAATGACGGCGATTTGGCGTCGGGTATTTTCTTTTAAGTGGACCAAAGATTCCTATTTAGTGGTGTAGACTTTTGATTTCAAATATCCTTAGAAGAAAAAGTAACTGGGGTTGCGTGTAGGCCAATTTACGTCTTCTCTTCTGGATATTATTTTTTCAGGGATAATTTCACGAGCGCGTGACAGAGACGTGTTGGAAGATCTGACATTTGCTCCGTCCTGCTGGAACCATGTTCTTTTGTTAAAACCAGGAAAATTTATCAATTCAGGTATCAAGAAATTGTTCAACACTTCACATAACACTCTGAGTTGGCCGTAATTCCGCGTCGCCTTCCATCTTCAAGAAAGTACGGGCTCATTATTTCTCGCGCTGACATTGCAGCCCAAACGGTAACCTACGGTTAATGAAGGGGTTTCTGATAGTTGCGTTTCGAGTTTGTTGCGCTTCAATAACGGCAGTTCTGCATTTTAACGTGCCCCTTCGGATGAAAGTGTGCCTGAACCGAAAAAATAAAGTTGAATGTTGATAAGCGGTTAGTTATGTATGGATGGAATTTTAAATCTTTATGTCAAATTTCTGTGTAATCGTGATCTAGGTACATTTAACGCACTTGCTTGCTTACGAATTGATAGATCCATATTATCACGAATGGACTGATTATTCCCCTAAATTTTCGTCAAGCTAAGGGTTATCCTTTGTTGAACCAATTTACTCAAATTTATGAATCATGATGAAGAGGAGACTTGGTGCCCCACAGCCCACCGATTTATTCCGTTCATGCAGTGAGTCATGAGATAGGCACTTTATTTTGGGACACTTTCGAATGTTCTTGGATAGTTTGAAGTATTAAGCTTCTAATTATAAGAGTTTTCTCTTTATTGTTTCCGTACTGTGGTAAAAAACTAAGTAATACAAAATAGTCTTAGGAGAGAGATGAATGAAAACCTCAATCACTTAAGCACAAACCGAATACTCGAAGAAAACATCAATTTATCATGGTCAGAGATAAAAGAAACTATAATGGAGACGAGCAAAAAACACCGCAACGACGGGAATCAGCAACCGAAAAAGGAATGGATGACTGACGAAATTTTGTCTCTAAGAAGAAAAAAAACAAACCAAGGCAGATATAATGAAATAGATATATTGATCAACAAAATTTATCAGAGAAGCCGTTACCTACAACAATAATGCGAGGAGTTAGAACATCACGGCCGAAACCATGATAGTTTTAAAAGCTAAAAGAAACTTCCGGTGTGGAATACAAAACGATGTATTACATTTTAAAAAAACAGCGAAGGACGATTTTTGATTAATACAAGACGACGATTAGAGCAGTGGAAGGCATACATCGAAGACCTTTTCTGGGATGAAAAAGACTAACTAGGGTCTTATAATGAACCCGAAGAACCAGAAATAATAAAAGAGGTCGAAAAAGCGTTGAAAGAAGCAAACAACCGGATGGAATGCCGAGTGAACTTCTCAAACTGGTCGGAGATGAAAAAATATAATTAGAATTAAACTTGACTTGACAACTTTTTTTTTTTGAATAAAACGCAAACCATTTCAGATATTTCAAAAACTTTATTATCGGCTTGAAGTACAATCAAAACATTTATGAATGGAACTCGACTTCGTTCATATGGCCATCGCGGGCACGTTTGTAGCGGTCGATTCTTTGGACTCAATTTTCAACGACTCGGCCACATATTTCGGCCGGAATGGCCGCTATTTCGCGTTCAGTGTTGGCTCTGAGCTCTTCCAACGTCGTCGGCGTGTTGGTATAAACCAATGACTTAACGTAGCCTCACAGAAAATATTCAAGCGGCGTTAAATCGCACGAACGAGGCGGCCAATCGACTGGCCCATTTCTTGAGATAACACGCTCACCATACTTACTCTTCACTAAATCGATTGTAGCGTGTGCTGTGTGGCTTGTGGCATCATCCTGTTGAAACCACATATCGTCCAAGTCCATATCTTCCAATTCGGGCCAAAAATAATCGGTAATCATGGCGCGATAACGCTGACCATTCACAGTAACGTGACGATCGTTATCGTTGACGAAAAAAATATGGCCCAATAACGCCGCCGGCATGCAAACCATACCAAACAATTATTTTTTGTGGATGAAGTAGTGATTCATGAAGCACATGTGGATTTTCACCCGACCAATAACGCATATTTTGCTTATTGACGAACCCATTGAGCCAAAAATGAGCTTCATCACTGAAGATGATTTTGCGATGAAATTCATCATCTTGGCGCATCTTCTCCAGAACCCAATCGGAGAACGTACGTCGCTTCAAATGTCCATCGGCTTCAATTCTTGAGTCAGCTCGATCTTGTATGGGTGTAAACCAAGATCCTTACTCAAAATACGCCATAATGTGGTCTGAGCGATGCCCAATTCTTGAGAACGCCGTGGAATTGACTGATTTGGATCGTTTGCTACGGACGCCTGAACGGCAGCGATATTTTCGACTCTTCAACCAACCCGTTGTCTCACTGACACGGAAACATCACACAACGAATATGTAGACTCAAATTTTTGCACTAAACTTGTTACTGCCTGTCTACTAGGGCGAGAATTACAACCGAAAATTGGAGTTAACGCTCTTAAAGTTGTAGTCTCCGACTCTCAAATTCGGTAGAACATTTTTATAATTTGCAGACGTTGCTCGTTCGTGTACTTTACCATGATGAAAATGTTGAGTTTACTGAATAAATTGACAGTGACAGTTTGATGATTAGTGAAAGAGTGCGTTCACAAATTAAATTCAAAGTAGAGCCCTACATGAGTGGAGTCAAAGTACCGTGCACCGTAGTCAACTCATTCACACTGATTCAGATTCATGAATCCTACCACAGTAAAATATGAATCTTTGAGTTAATGAATCATATAGTGTGCTATGAACACAAATCACTCATTGCTTATGAATGAATCCGAATAAATCATTAGTTTCCTATGACTCGTGTGGATCATGTTTCGTGATCTAGAATGTGCGGTATCAATTCACTCACAGTAAATCACAGTAAATCATGTACTCCTATTGAAATGGGTTTTTTGTATTTTTTTTTTTTGATTTTGATTGTTCTCTACGTGTTGCAGCATTTTATTTAAAAGCAACATATGTACATATGTATGTATGTATGTGTATGTTACATATTAATTTATTAAGAAGGCACAAACTTAACGAAAATGTATTTTTTTGCGATATTTCACTAGAAACGAGAACGGAGTAATTGCGAGTATCTACTATGTACTCGTATATATAGAAGGAAACCGCTGATATTTTTGGAATTTCCTTTTTCTTAATTACAACCGTTTTTTTTTATTGTTTATTACTTCCGGAAGCGAAAAATGATTTTTTTGTTTAAGATTTTGGAAGCTAGGATGTATTGAATTTAATATTATGTGTTTTACTACATTATAATTAAAGGATAATGATCAGGCGAGTTAATTATATTTTATTCCACTCATAAAAATATGAAGGAACGTATGTGGATTTGGCAATTAGGTCGTAAAATTCAAAAAATTCTAGGAAACTTTCATTTTTTGTAATTGAAGTAGGAAGTAGAAAAAAAGTGTTATGCAAAAATTAACCCGGAGATTCTGTATTGTTATTTTTTGTTGCAATTCTTAATTAGTGTGTTTTCTTTTCATATAAAATAAAATAACTTGTTATGAAAATGTTAACTGAATACACGCAGAAAATCATTTTTATTGCATTATACCTACACTCAAAACTTTTATGATAAAAAAAGTTTCAGATCATAAGCACTAAATAAAACCCCGCAACAACTACAAATTATTGTTCATTCATACGATCTAACCAAAACCAAAGCATAAGTTTTTTATTATGTGTTTTTTCTTTATTAAACTCTTAAAATTGCAAGTTTTCTGTATTAAAATTAAATATCTCATTAAATGTTACTTTTCTAAAATTATTTTTTTTAAGTAAACATATTCCTTAAGAATATGTACATACATATATTCATTACGTGCTGCATATTTTCCATTTCCACTTATTATTTTCTCCAACCGTCTTTCAAAACAACGAATCAAATGCAATCACAATGAATCACACCACTCACAACACACGAAAAATAACTCCTTACTGCAGTTACTGTTCGAATCACAAACTGTGAGGTATGAAAGACATAAAAATGAATCTGAATGAAACTGAATCATTTCAAATCACACGATTCATTCTGTCTCATAAAATGAAACATATGATTCATTCAGAGTCATTTTTAAATGAGATGAGTTATTTGAAGTTTGACTCCAGTCATGCAGGGCTCTAATTCAAAGTTGTCAAGTCCCTATTGGAAAACCCTTTACATAGACAGGAATGATGTCATGGCCATTGACAATCTTTATTGGAACCAAAATATCTATAGAAGGTGTAGAATCAGAGGGGATAGAGATTCGCAGAGGAGTCAGTCAAGGTTGCATATTATCACCTGTCCTGTTTAATATGTACTTTAAAGAAATCTTCAAAAACTCAACGGTAGATGGCGGTAAAAAACATACATGAATTAAATACTATTATATATAAACTAAGCGTGGAAAGCAATTAATTCGGATTAAAAATCATAGTATTTGTTAAAAGACATAAAGTTCAAAATTATAAATAACAACGTTGAAGTACTCGTACAATAGAAAGAGTGAACACCTTTAAATACTTGGCAACAAAATACTTTCTGCAAAATGAAGAAGGTACTATTAAGCAGAGAGATAATTTTAGATTTAAATATAAGATTTGTCAAATGCTACGATTGGTCGGTTCTATTATACGGAACAGAAACACGGACACTAAAAGGAGCAACAATAAAGAAAATAGAAGCCTTTGAAATGCGGATTTTCAGATAAATTTTACAGATCTCTGGATTGACAGAATTACAAACGAAGAAATTCTAAGACGAGCTAGAAGAAAAAAGGAATTAGTTCTGCTAATCAAGAAAAGAAAACTCGAATACTTAGGACATATAACGAAAAACAGCAAATACCGACTTGTCCAACTAATTGTACCAGGAAAGACTGTAGGAAGAAGGAGCGTCGGAAGATAGAGGTTTACATGGATGTCAAACTCAAGAGAATTGCTCAATATTTCAATAGTAGATAGAATTAGAGGAGTTACAAACAAAAAAACATTTGCATCGATTATTTCCTATCTCCGGAACGGAGTGTAACCATAAGTAAAAGAAGAGGAGTGACAAACAAACAAACAGTTCAATCGATGATTTCCAACCTCCGGAATATAGTGGAACTATAAGAAGAAGAAGATTTGTGTTGTTGTCAACCGATTTCCGCTTAATCACCGAAATTAAACAGCGGTAGGTAAGTACTTAGATGGTAGTCCGCATGTACCACCTTGATCAGTTCTCGTAATAACCACCGTGTGGCGCTCCCATTGTTCCGATTTGAGTTCTGTTTTTTTTTTCGTAATTTCATGCAATTTCATGCAAAAAAGAGACCGTATTGACGTCGCAAAAGAGATGATTTGCGAGGCTGAATCCGATCCCACATTCATTAAAAGGATTATTACTGGAGACGAGACTTGGGTTTATGAGTACGAGAGACATCAGGCAAGTGAATGGCGTGCACCAAATGAACCGAGACTAAAAAAACCACGTCGTTTTCAATCAAAAAAGAAGGCAATGCTCACGGTTTTCATCGATTACAACGGTGTAGTGCATCATGTATTTTTACCAGAAGGCCAGACACTAAAAAAAAGAGTATTATTTGGGCGTTATGAGACGTTTGCGTGAAGCAATTCGCGGAAAGAGACCAGAATTGTGGGCAGAAAACTCGTGGATTTTGCACCATGATAACGCACCGTCGCACATTGCCATCATTATTCGTAATTTTTTGACGAAAAATGCAACAAATACCATCCAGCAGCCACCGAATTCACCTGATTTGGCTCCCTGTGACTTCTTTCTGTTCAATCGAGTTAAAAAAACCACTACGGGGAACGCAATTCAGCAGCCGAGAGGAAGTAATGGAAAAATCGCAGGAAGCACTGATGGACATACCGAAAAGCGAAATAAAAAATGTTTCGAGGATTAGATCAAGCGCTGGCATAAGAGTGTTGCAGTCGATGAGGATTACTTTGAAGGGAACAATATAGATTTAGATGAATAAACTTGTATTTTTAATTTTCTGAATAAATTCCGGGAACATTTTGATCGATATGGTATACTGCGTTCTGTTCCAAATAGCTGTGTAGTACATTGGGCACAGCTATATGTATACGTATGTGCCTGAATGCAATGTAAACGTTGCGAACTATATTCGAAAGAAAATTTTCATTAAAATAATTCCAATTTGTGTTTATGTTGTGTCCTCACTTCCTCAGTATCCTTTTGGGATATTCATTAGACGGCCTTGATTGATAGATGATTGTACAGGACTTGAGTGAACAATGCGTTCATTAGTTCAGATAAATTATTGCAACCGTTATTTTGAGTTTCTCGGTCTAGTTCGCTCATCACATGGTGACAATCTTATCAATGATGTTGTCAAATCAATGTACAGACATCCTTTTTTTCCATCAGGGTAAATATTGCTAAAGCCGTCTAAAGAAGTATTCTTGATTAAGATCGTTTGATTTGAACGCAATGACAAATTCGATTTACTCGGATATTATTACTGGGTGAGCGCAACATCGATCGTAACGTGGTCAATCTGGTTGACAATGGATTGATTTGGATATATGATGTATCTTTGAAATCTGTTGTATCTGATGTCGGAGATGTTCGTGTGTGCTTGAAGTCTTGTGCTTTAAGTCACGTACGACGATTTTAACCACACGATCATTTAAAAATTCACAGGAATTATCTTTGATGCTACTGTCTTTTTCCTATATAGGAGTATGGAAAAATTTATTGAAAAATGTTGGAAAATTTAAAATAGATTCAACATCTTTTTAAAAAAAATCACTTCGAAAAAGCATAATTTTTGACGTTTTCTGGTGTTTTAAAACTAAGGACTTGAACATGTAGAGTTTCACAACGACGCAACTTCAACCTGTCCAGAATATTTGCTGAAGTCTTTGTACGAAACGCAATAAAACTATTGCGTTTACATCTTTCCTTTCCAAGAAAAAAGTAATATAAATACATAAATAAATATAAATAGCAAGTACATTCTTTAGCTCTAATCTAAAATAGTTTGATGAACTTCTTTGCTGAAATACAAATTTCTAATGCTAAATTAGTATGTTGTAGTTCAGGCGGGCTTCAGCTTTCAATAAGGTCTTTCATACACTTTCTTTGTACTTTATTTTGATTTCCATTTCACGTTCAACATATTCTATCATATGTTCAGAAATTCATTCAAAGACGAGTGTTGACTTAGTTGAAGTAGCTATCATTCGGTTTGTAGGTTTGACCTGGAAATATAATTTTAGTTATTTATAATATGTATATATCTATTTTTTATTTTATTTCAGATGTCAGCACCAAGATTTTTGGCCGCATGTTTTATACTTGTACTTCATCTGAAATGTGGTCATCTTCAAATTTTAAATGAAAATTCAGTAACTGATAGAAATGGATTATTTGTCGGTCCACAAAATAACCAAGATACCAGCTTTAAAAATCGCTATAGAGTTGATGGCAATCAAAATTTAGACACGAGTTTCCCCAAAAAAGCATTTTCTTTTGATGATGGAACATTGGATTTTAACCGAAGGAAACCTTCTTACAGCTCAAATGCATCACCATCTCAAAATATCCATACGAAACAGCCCACTTATTTTATAGTGGCCTCACGTATGGTTCGACCAGGTTTAATTTATAAGGTCTCTGTAACAGTATTAAAAGCAGCTTATCCAATAACTGTGCATACTAGTATATCAAGTGATGGTGTTCAAATATCTGGTGATTCGAAAGATGTTAAGGAGGGTGTGCCCGAAACGATGCTAATGCGTGTTCCTCCGACAAGTGTCCCGGGAAGATACAAACTTCGTGTAGAAGGCTTATATAAAAATGTTCTTGGGGGAATAGCATTTTTAAATGAAACTGATTTACATTTTTCTCAGCGGTCCATGACTATATTTATACAAACAGACAAACCTCTGTATATCCAAGGCGAAACGGTAAAATTTCGAACAATCCCTATTACAACAGAATTGAAAGGATTTGATAATGCTGTTGACATTTACATGTTGGATCCTAATAAACACATACTACGACGTTGGCTTTCTAGGCAATCAAATTTGGGCAGTGTAAGTCTTGAGTATAAACTTTCTAATCTACCAATTTTCGGAGAATGGACGATTCGTGTAATAGCTCAAGGTCAAATCGAGGAAAGTCGTTTTACTGTCGAAGAATACTACCAAACGAGATTTGAAGTTAATGTTACCACACCAGCATATTTCTTTAATACCGATCCATATATTTATGGCAAAATAATGGCAAATTTTACGAGCGGATCACCTGTTCGGGGGAATCTTACTATTAAGGCAACTGTAGCCCCAGTTGGTTATTTCAATTATAAGGCTCTTAATGACAAACATCGAATTGGCCGTTCACTTTCAAATTATTATGATATGCGAAATCCTATGAGGCAACAACAGAACTACAATAACTTAAATAATATAAATGTAGACAATGTCGACCAGTATGGTGATGGTCAACGTACATTATATCAAAATCAACAAATTATGGAACGCATTTATCACTTTGAGGAGGAATGGCCATTCTGGATCTATAAACCAGAGGGTCAACAAATATATGATACATGGACCGGGTTGTCCAGAAACACTTTGCCATTTCTTCGATATTTCAATGGAACCTTTAACTTTAAATATCCAATGAATGAATTATTACAATATGCCTCTGCTAATAGTCCCAATGTAGAAGTTCTTATCACAGCTACAGTTGGTGAAAAATTCTACGACGAAATCATATCTGGTTATGCTATAGCAAGAGTTTACAATTCAACTATAAACGTCAAGTTTCTTGGCGAATCACCACAAGTTTTTAAACCAATGATGCCGTTTATTTGTTACTTAGCCGTGGAATATCATGACAATTCTGCAATTGAACCCGAACTTTTATTCAATAGTATCATGGAAATTAGCGGTTTTGTTGAGGGTAGAGGTGGAAGAAAGGATTATGCTACAAGAAGGCTTCGTATGTCGGCAGATCACGGTATTTGGGAACTTAAAATTGATTTATCTAATGACATGGGTATGGAAAGGAGTTCTCAAGAATTTCGAGATTTTATTGAAGGTATTAATAGCATGCAGCTTCAAGCTAGTTTCGTAGATGCTCGCGGAAATCGTGCACAAACTGAATTACTCTTAATAAGTTATCATGCACCACAGAATCAAAATATTAAAGTTCTAACTAGTACTGAAGAGCCCACAGTTGGGGAGTATATTATATTCCACATTCGGACAAACTTCTTTTCAAATACATTTAACTATTTAATTATGTCCAAAGGTATAATTCTTGTTAGCGATCAAGAGCCTATCTCTGATGGTGTACGTACAATTGCTGTGTCATTAAGTGCTGAGATGGCACCAGTAGCAACAATAGTTGTATGGACAATTTCCCAACTGGGTCATGCTGTTGTGGATTCATTAACATTCCCCGTTAACGGGATATCACGAAACAATTTTACCGTCTACATAAATAATCGCAAAGGAAGAACCGGTGAAAAAGTGGAAGTAGCTATTTTTGGTGAACCCGGGTCACATGTAAGCTTATCAGGAATTGACAGTGCATTTTTCAGCATGCAAGCGGGAAATGAATTAACATATGCAAAAATTATAACAAAAATGGCTACTTTTGATGAACAGACAAATGGAACGCACAAACAGATATGGCACTCACATGCTGGCAATCCAGATGATTTAGTTTATTACCCAGCATCATCATTCGGTATTGACGCTAATCGAACTTTTGAATACTCTGGTTTGGTTGTTTTTACAGACGGGATCATACCGCGACGTTATGATAATTGTAATCGAACACTAGGCTATGGCGAATGCTTATCCGGACGATGCTATCGGCTAGATAAAAAATGTGATAATATTTTAGATTGCGATGATGGAACTGATGAGATTGGATGTAGAAATTACAACGAAACAGACATGCAATTATACCGTAAATACAGGTTTAATCGTGTACTTAGACATTATAAAAATGTTTGGCTATGGAGAGATGTGAATATCGGACCACATGGAAGGTTTATTTTTAACATTGAAGTACCAGATGTTCCCGCATATTGGATGGTATCAGCTTTTAGTGTAAGTCCTTCAAAAGGATTTGGCATGATTAATAAACCAATCGAATATGTGGGGGTTCAACCATTTTTCATAAATGTAGAAATGCCCAGCTCATGTCGACAGGGTGAACAAGTAGGAGTACGAGTAACATTATTTAATTACATGGAAATGGCGATGGAAGCTACTGTCGTATTACATGGCTCACGAGATTATAAATTTGTACATGTTGAAAATGATGGTATTGTTCGGTCATACAATCCACGAACTTCATATGGAGAACATCAATTCTTTATTTATTTGGAAGCGCAACAAACAACTATAGTCTATTTACCAGTTGTACCCGTTCATTTGGGCACAATCAATATAACAGTTCATGCGGCAACTCTATTAGGAACAGATACAATTACAAGACCATTACATGTCGAAGCCGATGGACTTCCACAATATCGCCATCAAGCCATACTTCTTGATTTGAGCAATCGCGCATACGTTTTCCAATACATGCACGTAAACATAACTGAAACACCTATAATTCCATATCAAGTAGAGCGTTATTTTGTGTATGGTTCAAACAAGGCAACAATATCTGTTGTGGGAGATGTTGTTGGTCCAATTTTTCCTACTATGCCGGTGAATGCCACTTCTATGCTTCATTTACCTATGGAATCTGCTGAGCAGAACGCTTTTAGCTTTGCAGCAAATCTTTACACAATTATGTACATGCGATTGATAAATCAACGAAATAAGATAACAGAAAAACATGCTTTTGCACACATGAATATCGGATATCAACGACAATTGAGTTTCATGCGCCCGGATGGTTCATTTTCACTTTTCCGTTCAGATTGGAACAATTCGGATTCGTCCGTTTGGTTGACAGCATATTGTGTGCGCATTTTTCAAGAAGCCTCCTTCTACGAATGGGAAAACTTTATTTATATTGATCCAACAGTTATTGAAAAGAGTGTTCGTTGGATTTTACAGCATCAGTCTCCAGAAGGTGGTTTTTATGAAGTCACGTGGTTGCCTGATCGAAAAATGAACCGCACAAACTTTGGTGATACTACACTTAGTAATCGTAATATATCACTTACCTCACATGTTTTAATAACATTAGCGACAGTGAAGGATTTGTCAGGCAGTTTGGGTGCAAGAGTTGCTTTGGCACAACAACGGGCTATATTATGGATAGAAAGAAATATGCAAATTTTACAAGAATCAAAAGAGCCTTATGATATTGCTTTAACTGCATATGCACTTTTATTATGCAAAGCTGCAACTGCAGAACATGTGTTTACAATACTTCGAAAGCATTCTAGAACTATTGGCGAATACATGTATTGGGGTAATGAAGAGTTACCGCAACCACCGAGTAAACTTGAAAATCAGAAATATTTCTCTTTACCTCGACTTCCGTATAAATACGATGCTCTGAATATAGAAACTACAGCTTATGCACTACTTGTTTATGTTTCAAGGCGTGAGTTTATAGTTGATCCAATTGTAAGGTGGTTAAACGCACAACGGCTTACGGATAGTGGTTGGGCGTCAACTCAAGTAAGTTAATTATTTTAATTATTTTTGTATTGTAGATGTATTGTGTTTAATTTTTGCTTTTTTTGTTTATAGGATACTAGTATAGCACTAAAGGCGCTTATTGAATACACCGTACATTCACGAATCAGAGAAGTTTCTTCTTTGTCAATTTCCATCGAAGCAACATCCTTACCTGGACAAACGCAATCTCTACATATCAATGATAATAATTTAGCTAAACTACAAAGTATTGATGTAAGTTATTTCATACTGTTTTTTGTTGCATACATCTATTGCATACTGATTTATATAGATTCCAAACGCATGGGGAACGGTTAAAGTGCAAGCAAGAGGTGCTGGTTATGCAATTCTACAAATGCATGTTCAGTACAATGTTGATATTGAAAAATTCCAAACCAAACCTCCAGTACCGGCGTTCGATTTACAAACAAGAGCTGTATTTCACGGAAGAAATCAGTCTCATATTTCTTATGTTTCTTGCCAAAGGTAAATTTAAAAATTTAACATTGAATATGTGTTCAGATAATTTAAGACCAGAAACTTTAAGATTAAGGGCCAGAACCTTAATCTTAAATTATTTGAACAGATATTTACATAACATATCTAACATTTTAATGCATAAGCTGTTAATTTAACTTTGATAACGTTATTACGATTTGTAAATTTTAATCGATGTCATAAACTAATAATATTAGGATAAACCAAACTTAATGTTTTTCTCAAGGTCCATCTATAAAGATGGTCAGTGTGACTAGACCTAGTGATAATCATTTGTAACATTTTAACCTGCCATTTGGAAAACTGGGAAAAAAATTAATGTGTAGAAAGAAATTAAAAGTTTCTGAACTTTTTAGTGACTGATAATGTGTATAAGGAATCCGTATTGCTTGTATTTACCAGCAAACAATTTATGTTGTTAATATACGTGCATTTGGATCCGTGTTACTCCTTTACTGAGGAAAATTTAAAGGGATTGAATGCTTGAAAGGATGAAAATACAGAAATACTATAAAGATCTCGTGGTATTGGTGTGATTTTTCTCATTCTAGTTGTTCGTAGAATTCTACAATAGGTGTTTCTTCGTAGTCTGTTTTCGCTGAATACACTTGAATTATACAAAACCCTGTACTGGAATTGTTACACCATATCAGTATTGGTTTGGTTTAAAGCTTACATACTTATGTGCCCAAAAAATCGTTACTTCTGCTCTGAATTTCGAAGTCATTGTAAATCACAAGCCCAAATTATACAACACTTCTGTCTGATTGATGAAGATCAAAGCAAGTTTCATTTTGCATGATGAACGTCATGCTGATTGATGTGCGTAACGGTTGGATCCACCTAATTACTTCATTGTGTTTTATGTCGCGGAAGAGGAAACATGTCTGGCGCTAGCAGTATTCGAAAGTGGAGAAATGGGGGTATGATGAAGACTGAGCGTTTATATCGGATTTTATTCTAACTTATCGATCATTACCAATAACCAATGACTGGAAAAATATAGAGAACAATATCCTGATGCACAAAAAAGCGAATATCGCCAGAAAATTTAACACGTTGCCAGCGAATTATATAAACAAAATTGTATAATCGTCACCGTGCAAATATTTTCAATTCATTCCTTTTCCTCTTTTTGCAAAGTGCAATATAAAATACAATCATCGCACATCCGTATGCCACAAAAACTCACAAGAACTAAAAAAATTTATGTCAATCGTTTGAACTGTGTGAGGGGTAACGTCAATACACACGTACACGATGCATGATGTCATTCGATTGACCGTGTATGGGCCGCTTAAAGCTTTTGTCAGAAGTCAAGGTTATATTTTGGCTCTAATAAAAGTCAAATAGGTTGATTCGGCTTATCATAGGTAAATAAGTAATCGATACCAAATAGTTGTACGCTATGGTAAATTCTGTCTATTTTAAGACTAATTAAATAAACTACCTCAGGACTTAAATTTGGGTCCACTTTTATTCTACAAGCCAGCACATTTAAATATTCTAATATGATATACTGCAAACTGAACAGAAGTTACTGGTCGACGCTCAACGATGCCATCATCATATCGCATAATAAAAAACTTTGTAAGTAAGCTTGTACGTTTTGAAAGTAAAGTGTTTCCAATTTATTGTCAGTGTTAGGAACAACTCCAGCATATCTTTTTCAAAGACCTCAATATTTCGAATCTACCAGGACACTAAAATTTACTTGTTAAACTATTTGAACTCTTCTCGTCTGTTCTTCATATATGTTACCCGATTTTGGAAATACTCTTCTTACGGAAACAAAACAAATATTGTAATTGGGGCTAGCAAATTAAAAAAAAGGAGCATTCGAATACTTAATACAACAGAAATAACTTCTCTCCTCAACCTTTTCTTTTTCTGCTTCTGCTCTCATTACTTTTCAATCGTTCAAGAACTGGGTTCGTAATTCTTTCTATACCCTCCTCATTTAATTCTTCTTTTTCGGCACTTATATAAATTAAACTCTTTTATTTGCGACTTAAGACTGACTTATAACTAAAAACTTAAATATAACGATAGGTGTAGATCGGCTGTCCCAGATGCAGTGTCAGCGAAAAGATGTTCCCATGCATTGGCGGATGTTATTGTGGGAAACTGATTTGAGGCGCGTGTAAGCATTCTGCTGAGTTTGCTTACTTGCACCTTCACTTATATAAGGTTATGTACATTTTATCTTATAATCATTTTCCCAAAATGTACCGTAAATGTCTGCCACTTTAACTTTCCTTAATGTATTATATTAACATCTAAATTTGACGCTTATTTACTGAATGTATTGATGATTCTGTTCATAATCTTAGTGGTTAATCAAAGGGACAATAAATATTTATAAAAGAAATGAATGCTATTCCGTTTACTCGTATATTATTACGTATCTGCTATATATCATATCAATTCCGTGGTAAAATAAATCAAAAGACTGACTGAAAAATAAATCTAAAAATCTACCTAAATCCAGGTAAAAGCATAGAAACTTTAAGAAAAATAATTAAAGATCTAAATAAATTTTTACATTTTAAATTTTATTTTGCAATAAGTAGGCAATTATTCAATGTTTTCCTTATAAGACAATCTACACATATGTGTTAGAACTTACTAAAAAAAAATACAGAAATAAGAAACATCTTTCTTAAATAAATCACTTTTTAATTGCAGTTGGGTTAACTTGAATGAATCAGAACGTTCCGGTATGACAGTGTTAGATATTACCATTCCAACTGGATATTACATTCAGCAACAAAAATTGGACTCATATGTGCTAAGCAATCGTGTTAGGAATTTGAAAAATGCCAGATATACGGAGAAAAAAGTGATTTTCTATTTCGACTATGTAAGCAAATTCAAAAATTTATTATAGAAGCATATATACTTGTCCATATAATCGAATATTTAGAAAAGATTTCATTGGAATATTTAGAAAACAAATTCATCTGTTAAATTATTTATTGAACAAGGTAAAGTTATACCATTAAATGATATATTTAATTTTCTTTTTGGAATTTAGCTCGACAAAGAGGACATCTGTGTTAATTTCACGATTGAACGATGGTTTCCGGTCGCAAATATGTCACGGTACTTGCAAACACGTGTTTATGATTATTATGCTCCAGGTAAGTTAACATTGTACAAAACTATTTAATTTTTATGTATGTTTTTACTTTTGACTAATTTTTTAGAGCGTTTTAATGAAACTATATTTGATGCTTTACCTACGTACTTGCTCAATATCTGCGAAGTTTGCGGCAGCTCTCAATGTCCGTATTGCTCAACGTATAATTTCGGTGTTAGAACTACAATATCAGTTTTACTGATTTTTGTTAGTGTTTTTATTTCTTATTTTGTTGTATCGAAAAGAAAACTTTGTTTACTCTAACGTACAAAACTAGGTTACCAATTTTAAAAAAATATATTATATATTGAAATGTTCAAATTTCCATCCAAAATTGTAAACATATCAGTTGTACCTGTTGGTAGAATCTATTTAATATTTTTTTTAATTTTTAATTGTTTATTTTTTTATATACTATATATAAAACTTTTGAACTGCATTAATATCTAATCCGTCCTTTCGTACATCTATCAGTTAGTTTAGTTAAGTTTAGTTTATTTTTAAACAAAGTTGAGTATGACAAACCTTTCGAAAAAAGAATAAAACGATAAGGAAACTTATTAAAAAAATTATAGAAAAAATGAGAAAAATAACAAACAGAAATTAGTAAATGACGAATAAATAAATAAACGAAATAAATAAACAAAGACTAAGTAGTTTCCATTTAATTTCATATTCACCCCTATTACGAAAGTCGTTTAAGTCCTCGTCACAAAACGACAATTTGAAGTCGGTATTATAGTAGTCGTTTAACTAATTGCTTTACGTCATTTAAACGACTTAAGTCGTTTATCTCTTGTGGAATGTATTCTTTGTGTGACATGAGTCGAATAACTATTTGCATTGGTATTCTGGAAGTCGTTTTACAGTCACAAAACGACAGTTTAACGACAAAAGGAGTGGGTTAACATTTTGTTAACGACTAGCAGTGAAAATTGTCTCACAATGTAAGTTTTAATTGTGTTTTAACTTATGTAATGTAAATAAACATTGTTTAAATAATTATTCAATCTTTTAGGATAAAAATATCAAATCCCAAACAAATTAAAAGGTTGGTGGGATTAATGGAGGAGAATATTTCATTAGCAACCAATTTTAAGAGAGGTGTTTCTCTAACGGCTAACACAAAAACTGGATGGTGAGAGGTAACGAAGACTTTTAACAGCTTAGGACCACCTTTACGAAGTGAAAAGGAATGGCAAAATGTATGCATGCACCTATGCAAATGGAGCATATGAAGAAAAAAATAATTAAAACATGTATATTTTATAGGTTTGGTTTCATCTGAAATTCAAAATAAAGAAGAAGCTCATATTTAATAAAAAAGAGCAAGAAGCTACTGGAGGAGGTTCTTAACAAAAAAAAAGTTTTAACAGAAATTGATGAGGTGGTAGCAAGAGTTCTTGTTTTAAATGAAAAAGTTGACCCAGCTGGAAAAGCATGCATGAAAAGGATGCTGCCAACCGATACAGATGACGGAACAAATTTCCTGTACTTCATCATCCATATGGTCTTCAAGTAAATCAATCGTCATGACTGCATCAACACCAAACGAGCAAGCTTCAGATTATACACTGATAAAAAGCACTAATGACTTCAATCCATTAAAAGCTTCCTTTTGTTCTGCAGCCGTTTTACCTTCGGAAAGAGTTTTTGAAGATAAACTGGTGAATCTCAGTAAGAAACATCTGGACCAGTTAAAACTGTAAGCTCCCGTCAAAAACGAAACGACGATTTAAGAACGATGTTGGGGAAACAATATACTTAGAAGAAAAAAGATTAAAACTGTATGAACTGCAAATGGAACGAGGTGAAAAAAAAGAATAGAAGAAAATAAATTGAAAATTATGGATTTAGAAATTAAAAAGAGACAACTAGATCTATTGAACAAAAAAAAATTTACACTGAATAAGCAAAGGAAAATGAAAGTCCAAATCTAAATGTCTAATACTGTAAATAAATGCAATTCCTTTTTTATATGAAATAACGTTAACTAAATCAAATATTTATTGTAGTACTTGAACTTAACGTTAATAAATTATGTAATTGAATTACAAAGATTCTTTCGTATATTTACAGCAACTTCATCATTAATGGTATTGTAAAATGTTTGTGTGGGTACAAATGATAGAACTTATTCTTTTCAATACAAATCCCTTTATTCAGTACAGTTACAATTCACTATTTAATTCTTTCTCTCAGTACAATTCAATTTCTCAACCACATATACTTTTCTTATCTTTTACTTAAACCACTTAATCACTTCTAATTAACACTTCAAATTCAACTTTGGAACTGATTTGCATACCTTTGGGATGCTGGTATTTATACTCGAATGACATACTTCGAGAACAATCCTCGCCACCCAGCGTCCCATACAATTTCCAATTTGCTAGAAAATTCGATTCTACTCTCCGGTCGAGACTTTGCTAATCCAGTATCGAAACCTTTTAGTCTTCGAGTTTCGACATTTTCTGCTAGATGTCGCTGCTCACATTTGAGTGGTTATTACATTGCTCCCTCCCTACAGTTGTTCGTCCCGAACAACTTCGTCATTCAGCATCCCGTTGAAATGACACATTCTATCCAAATGGACCACTTTAAATTTTCCTCGATCCCCACGCTGGATCCGGTAGACAACGTCATTAATGCGGGTTATCACCTTGTATGGACCTTCCCAGTCCTGTTGCAATTTTGGTGATTTACCTTTCTTACGCTGAGGATTATACAGCCAAACCAGATCTCCTTCGTTGAAACCGGAAGATTTCGCCTTGATATCGTACCTAGTTTTCATGCGGCTGCTTGCTAGCTTCATCTTTTCTCTGGTGTCTTCATGCAATTTACGAATCCTGCTGCGTAAGTCATTCACGTACTCGTTCACCTCTTTGGGCTCCGTCGGTGGGGATCCGAATTTTGCTTCACTTGGCAACCGAATTGTTTGACCAAATAAGATCTCGGATGGTGTGTGCCCTGTTGAGCTATGGACCGCGTTTCGGTAGGCCATTAAGAAGAGGGGTATGTGTCGATCCCAATCCCGCTGGCAGTTGCTGACAACCTTAGATAGATGCTCATTCAAGGTCCGATTGAATCGCTCGACCATTCCATCAGATTGAGGGTGTAGTGGCGTTGTCCTTGTCTTTCTTATTCCCAAATATTGGCATATTTCCTGGAAGACTTTTGATTCAAAGTTTCGCCCTTGATCAGAGTGCAGCTCCATTGGGACCCCAAATCTGCTCACCCAGTTGTTGACTATCTGTTCGGCTACGGTCTTAGCCTCTTGATTTGGGATGGCAAACACTTCCGGCCACTTACTGAAGTAATCCATGACTACGAGAGTATATCGGTTTCCATTAAAGGTTTCGGGAAACGGCCCAGCGATGTCGATGGCAATTCGTTCGAAAGGTGCTCCGACATTGTATTGTTGCATTTGTCCATGTGGCTTCACCCTTGGGCCCTTGGCGGCCGCACATCTCATGCACTTTCTGCACCAACTCTCGACATCTTGTTTAGCGCTTAGCCAATAGAAACGTTCCCTTACCTTTTCCAACGTCTTGTTTATTCCCAAATGGCCTCCTGAGATTCCGTCATGTATTTCATGGAGCACTTGGTTGACTCTGGATCGTGGCACAATTAGCTGCATACGAGATGTTGTCCCATCTGCACTTTCCCATTTTCTCTTCAGCAATCCATCTTGCACAAAAAGCGAGTCCCACTGTGCCCAGTATGCCTTCAGAGTTTGGCTCCGATCTGATATCTGCTGCCAGCTTGGTCTTTCCTCGTGTTCCTTCCAGGCCAATATTGGTTCGATGTCATTGTCTGCCTGTTGGGAGGAACGGATTTCGTCTATACTCCAACCCTCTATTGGCTCAGTCCTGATCATTTGGATAGTTGCCTGTTCTTTCGCTTCCTTACCACTGACTACTTCATTGCATTGTTTTACCTGTGAGACTGGGATAATTACCCTGGAGTCGACTCCTGCTACAGACTTCTGCCCCGCGAAGTAAGCATTTCCCAACTTATGGCTTCGGGAAGTTTGATCGGTTTCTTTGTATTCGTTTCTGCCGGTTTTTCTTTCTATTTGCTTGTTACCCCAGTGCAGGCAGCCTTCTCGTCGTACCGGTTCTTTACAATGCCCTTGCAAATGTCCTACTTTATCGCAGTTCCAGCAGCGCATCCTTCGTCTCTCCCGCGGGATATTTCGTTGCATGGTAGTTGGTCTTGAGCAGGAGCATTCACCAGATACTATTTCCCTTACGAAATGCATTCCTTTGGAAGCCTGATTGGATGCTTCCATCGCCAGAGCGAAGGCAAGTGCTTCAGCAAGGGTTCTTTTCCCGGCCATCCTTACTGCTGATTGTAGCTTCAAATCTGCAATTCCCCTGATGAATGCGTCCTTTGCCATTTCGTCGATTATTTCTTGGCCTGCGGTGGGATATGACAAATGTGCAAGTCTACTCACGTCTGCTTGGAGCTGTTGCAGTGTTTCTCCTCGTTGCTGCATACGGCCTTGCAATTGAACCTTGTAAACTTCCCGCATGTGGCTATCCCCAAACCGTTTCTCGATAGCCTGCACTAAAACCATATAGTCTCTATTCTTTTCGATATCGATTGTTTGTAACAATTCTGCCGCAGGACCACGTAAGGCCATCGCTAGGGCAAAGCACTTTTCCTCATTGTCCCAGTCGTTTGCACAGGCAGCCATTTCAAACTGCTTCTTATAAGTAGACCATGAGGTCTGGCCATCGAATGAGGGAGGCTTCAAATCTTTTCTCCTTGGACCGCTTAAAGAACATTCTCGCAGTTTCTGTTTTCGCACTGTGTCGAGCTCTTTTGCGAGTTGCTGAACTTTGCTGTCCATTTCCTCGAATTTTTCGCCAACATTCTTCTCTATTCTATCAAATTTGTCATCAACGTTCTTCTCTATTCTTTCAAATTTGTCATCGATTTCTTCGAATTTTTGCTGGAGAATGTTCTTTTGTTCTTCCAGATTATTCTTTTGTTCATCCATTTTCTGTTGAAGACCGTGCAGATTGTTGGTTTGTTCGTCCAATTTTTGTTCCAGACTGTTCTGGAGAATGTTCTTCTGTTCTTCCATATTTTTCTTTTGTTCGTCCATTTTTAATAAGAGGAGTTGCATCATTGCAGCCATGTCATTGCCGGTACTTGTCTGTTCATCCTCGTCAACATCAAAGGAATATGCATCAGGATCATGTCCCTCGTTGTTCAAAGCCTCCTGAAGTTCGGAGCACCAGGTCACTTTTTCCTCCACTGGCGCTGAGGCTCCTCTTGTTCAACTCGGATTTGAGTTGCACGAGGGTCAACTGCAATAGTTTTCGACCCATTCTAGCCTTTTCAAATAGTCAGAAAACCCCCTCTTGTTTTGTTTTTTTTTTTTGTTTTTTTTGTTACACACACAATAAGTCCTATCCCACTTCTGACACCAATGTAAAATGTTTGTGTGGGTACAAATGATAGAACTTATTCTTTTCAATACAAATCCCTTTATTCAGTACAGTTACAATTCACTATTTAATTCTTTCTCTCAGTACAATTCAATTTCTCAACCACATATACTTTTCTTATCTTTTACTTAAACCACTTAATCACTTCTAATTAACACTTCAAATTCAACTTTGGAACTGATTTGCATACCTTTGGGATGCTGGTATTTATACTCGAATGACATACTTCGAGAACAATCCTCGCCACCCAGCGTCCCATACAATTTCCAATTTGCTAGAAAATTCGATTCTACTCTCCGGTCGAGACTTTGCTAATCCAGTATAGAAACCTTCTAGTCTTCGAGTTTCGACATTTTCTGCTAGATGTCGCTGCTCACATTTAAGTGGTTATCACAGTATTATCGTTTGTCTCTATATTAGAACCTGATGGATTTTCAAATTCAATTATTGGGGGTCTGATTCGTAATATAGGCAAATGTTATGTAAAGCTGCACAAATATTTACAATTCGAATAGTCCTATAAGGCGTATAATGCAATTGCCTTGCACTAAGAAGACATCTAAATCGATTTCTTAAAACACCGATGGTTCTTTCTATGATGTTCCGTGCCTTTGAATGCATTGTATTAACCCTCGACCCGTGTACTGTAAAATTTGAAGTTATCGTAAAATATGAAGATTGCATTTTTCAAATAAGCTCAAAGTAAAAAAAATGTTTATTTAAATCTAGATTATATACATACTTAAAGAACATAAATATAAATATATTTTGTACAGTTGAATGTTCAGGTCGGTGATTGATTTCTGCTGCGCTTTGGTTTTGATGTAGAAGCGAAAGTTTCATCAACATCATCCCGATTAGGAACGTCGATAGCTTCAGCAGGTGATTCATCCCTTATATAACATCGTTTGCAAATTCTTATGTAGTGCTTTGTGCTAGTGGGAACATAACACAAATCGCAAACTGTAGTTGTTTTGTTATCCTTCTTTTGTGTTTTGCAGGATTCACATCTTTGCTTTTTTATGTTTTGCCGTTGTGAAGGGAATGGTATAATCGTATCTTTTTATATCCTATCATTGCCATCGTTTTAAAATTCTTTTCTCTAAATGTTTAGCGTCTAATTCTAATGATAGTTCTTTGATATATCCTTTTTTTCCCCCGATCTTTTCTTGGTTGTATACCGTTCCGGTTGGCTTATATCATATGATCTGTAGGCAGCTAGGGCTGTAGTATCTATGATGTTGTAAAATAATGTGACTGGCCAACGGTTAGTTTCTCGTTTGCAGCTATAGAGTGTAACCATTTGATCAAAAGTGTCTACGCCTCCCTTATTTCTATTATAGTGTAGAATGTTTGTGTGGGTACAAATAATAGAACTTATTATTTTCAATACAAATCCCTTTATTCAGTACAGTTACAATTCACTATTTAGTTCTTTCTCTCAGTACAATTCAATTTCTCAACCACTTATACTTTTCTTATCTTTTACTTAAACCACTTAATCACTTCTTCTAATTAACACTTCAAATTCAACTTTGGAACTGATTTGCATACCTTTGGGATGCTGGTATTTATACTCGAATGACATACTTCGAGAACAATCCACGTCATCCAGCGTTCCATACAAGTTCCAATTTGCTAGAAAATTCGATTCTACTCTCCTCGTTCACCTCTTTGGGCTCCGTCGGTGGGGATCCGAATTTTGCTTCACTTGGCAACCGAATCGTTTGAACAAATAAGATCTCGGATGGTGTGTGCCCTGTTGAGCTATGGACCGCGTTTCAGTAGGCCATTAAGAAGAGGGGTATGTGTCGATCCCAATCCCGCTGGCAGTTGCTGACAACCTTAGATAGATGCTCATTCAAGGTCCGATTGAATCGCTCGACCATTCCATCAGATTGAGGGTGTAGTGGCGTTGTCCTTGTCTTTCTTATTCCCAAATATTGGCATATTTCCTGGAAGACTTTTGATTCAAAGTTTCGCCCTTGATCAGAGTGCAGCTCCATTGGGACCCCAAATCTGCTCACCCAGTTGTTGACTATCTGTTCGGCTACGGTCTTAGCCTCTTGATTTGGGATGGCAAACACTTCCGGCCACTTACTGAAGTAATCCATGACTACGAGAGTATATCGGTTTCCATTAAAGGTTTCGGGAAACGGCCCAGCGATGTCGATGGCTATTCGTTCGAAAGGTGCTCCGACATTGTATTGTTGCATTTGTCCATGTGGCTTTACTTTTGGGCCCTTGGTAGCCGCACATCTTATGCACTTTTTGCACCAATTCTCGACATCTTGTTTAGCGCTTAGCCAATAGAAACGTTCCCTTACCTTTTCCAACGTCTTATTTATTCCCAAATGGCCTCCTGAGATTCCGTCATGTATTTCATGGAGCACTTGGTTGACTCTGGACCGTGGCACAATTAGCTGCATACGAGATGTTGTCCCATCTGCACTTTCCCATTTTCTCTTCAGCAATCCATCTTGCACAAAAAGCGAGTCCCACTGTGCCCAGTATGCCTTCAGAGTTTGGCTCCGATCTGATATCTGCTGCCAGCTTGGTCTTTCCTCGTGTTCTTTCCAGGCCAATATTGGTTCGATGTCATTGTCTGCCTGTTGGGAGGAACGGATTTCGTCTATACTCCAACCCTCTATTGGCTCAGTCCTGATCATTTGGATAGCTGCCTGTTCTTTTGCTTCTTTACGATTGCAGTGTTCGCATTTTACTCCGCACGGTCGACGAGAGAGAGCATCAGCATTTGAGTGGAGTGTTCCCTTGCGGTGTTGCACTTCAAAGTCGTAGCCCTGCAACTGCTCGATCCATCTTGCAACTTGGCCTTCAGGGTTCTTAAATTGGAGTAGCCATTTCAGAGCTGCGTGGTCTGTCCGGAGAATGAACTTTTGTCCGTAGAGGTACTTATGGAAATGCTTCGTAGCCAGAATTAAAGCCAGAAGCTCGCGCCGGGTTACACAGTAGTTCCGTTCAGGTCTGGAGAGTACTTTACTGTAATATGCGACCACTTTCTCTTGACCATCATGAACCTGGGAAATCACAGCTCCGACCCCAACATTGCTAGCGTCTGCATCCACGATGAACATTTTTCCGGGCGTCGGGTAACCCAAGATGGGGGCATTGCACAGCTGTCGCTTCAGTTCTTGAAATGCTTTTTCGCATTCTCCAGACCACCTGAACTGTCGGCCTTTTTCTGTAAGTTGATGCAGGCTCTTTGCAATGCCAGCAAAATCCTTTACGAACCTTCTGTAATACGTGGCGAGGCCCAAGAAGCTTCTCAGTTGGTGTTTATCTTTTGGAGAAGGCCAACTTTTCACGGCTTCGATTTTGTCAGGATCCGTTCTTACTCCTTCCGCTGATATAATGTGACCCAGATATTTTACTTCCGGACGAAACAAGGCACACTTTTCCGGGTTGAGCTTTAAATGAGCACTTCGTAGCCTCTCAAACACTTCTTTTAGATTTTCGCGGTGCTCCTCGTACGTCTTACCTATGACGATAACGTCGTCCAAATATACTAGGCAGGTTTTCCAGGTGAGTCCTTGCAATGTTCGTTCCATTAGTCGCTCGAAGGTGGCCGGAGCGTTGCACAGTCCAAACGGCATCACTGCAAACTGCCAAAGACCGCTTCCTGTAGTGAAGGCAGTTTTCTCACGGTCCGTACGATTTATCTCTACCTGCCAGTAACCGCTTTTCAAGTCAAGTGTTGAAAACCATTTCGCTCCAGAAAGCATATCCAAAGTGTCATCGATTCTCGGAAGTGGGTAGCTGTCCTTTTTAGTGACATCATTGAGACGTCGGTAGTCTACACAAAATCTCGTGCTGCCATCTTTCTTCTTCACGAGGACCACTGGAGATGCCCACGGACTTTGCGATTCTTCAATCACTCCCTCAGCTTTCATCTTCGACATCATTTCGGCAACTTCTGTTTGCTTTGCCAATGGAAGACGCCTTGCAGGTTGACGGATTGGTCGAGCGTCTCCAGTGTTAATGTGGTGTTGAACAATATGCGTACGTCCATATTCTCCGTCTTGTGTAGCAAATATATCAGCGTACTCACCGATTAGTTTTTCTGCCAGGATTCGCTGATCTTCGTCCAGATTACAGAGGCTGAGAATTTTGTTCTTGATTTTTATGCTCTGAACTGTTGTGACCGGTTTTGCACCCTGTTTTTCCGTTGTGGTCGATATAGCCTCAACAGGTACGCATTTTCCCACTATCTCCCCTTTTTTCACCTTTACACTGAATGTCTTTGGATTTAGAATCCTTACAGGGACCATGTTGTTCTTTGGCTCCACTAAGGTCTTTCCCACCATGAAGTCTCTTTTCTTTTCTGGCTCCATCAAATAGAATCGGTGGCTACCAGGACCACCTTCCACTTTTGCCCACAAAATTGCTTCTGACGAAGGCTCTAGACTCTGATTGCTGCAGATGACGACATTTGAGACTGTGGTATTGGCGTTTCCGTATATCATTGGTATCTCCATGTTTCCGTATTTCAGGGTTTGTGCCCCCAAGTCGACTACAAGTCCATGTTCTCTCATGAAGTCTGTACCAATGATGCACTCGTCACATATGTCAGCTACCAGAAACGCGTGAGTGAATGTTATTCCGGCCAGTTGGATTTTTATGCGGACTTCACCATGTACCTTAATCGTTGCTCCTGTAGCTGTTCGCAAGCTGCAGCTGCTAGTGTTATGCAGCCAAGACTTCTGCACAAGATTCCTCCTGATGATTGAGGCCGTGGCACCGGTGTCTATTGTTGCCATCCATTTTTCTTTTCCACTGACTACTTCTACTAGAAGGCTTTCGCTGCGTCGTTTTGCCAGCGAGACTTGGATGATGGTCCTGGGGCCGTCGACTCCTGCTACCAACTTCTGCCCCGCGAAGTTGGTGCTTAAGCATTTCCCGACTGATGGCTTCGGGAAGGTTGACCGGCTTCTTGATAGCTGTTTCTGCGGGTTTCTTCCTCTATTTGCTTGTCAGCACAGTGAGGGCAGTCTTTTCGTCGCAACGGTTCTTTACACTGCCTTTGAAGGTGTCCTATTTTATTGCAATTCCAGCAGCGCTTTATTCGTCTATCCCGTCGAGTATCTCGTTCCTCGGCACTAATTCTTGTGCAGGAACATTCGACAGATGCTACTTCCCTGACGAAATGTGTTCCCCTGGAAGCCTGATTGGCTGCTTCCATCGCCAGAGCGAAGGCAAGTGCTTCAGCAAGGGTTCTTTTCCCGGCCATCCTTACTGCTGACTGTAGCTTCGAATCTGCAATTCCCCTGATAAATGCATCTTTTGCCATTTCGTCGATAATTTCCTGGCCTGCGGTGGGGTATGACAGATGTGCAAGTCTACTCACGTCTGCTTGGAGCTGCTGAAGTGTTTCTCCTCTTTGCTGCGTTCGGCTTTGCAATTGGACCTTGTAGACCTCCTGCATGTGGCTGTCCCCAAACCGTTTCTCGATAGCCTGCACTAAAGTCTCATAATCTTTATGCTTTTCGATGTCTACTGTTTGCAACAATTCTGCTGCAGGACCGTGCAAGGCCATTGTTAGGGCAAAGCACTTTTCCTCATTGTCCCAGTCGTTTGCACAGGCAGCCATTTCAAACTGCTTTTTATAGGTAGACCATGAGGTCTGGCCATCGAATGAGGGAGGCTTCAACTCTTTTCTCCTTGGACCGCTTAAAGAACATTCTCGCAGTTTCTGTTTTCGCACTGTGTCGAGCTCTTTTGCCAGTTGCTGAACTTTGCGGTCCATTTCTTCGAATTTTTCGCCAACATTCTTCTCTATTGTATCAAATTTGTCATCAACGTTCTTCTCTATTCTATCAAATTTGTCATCAACGTTCTTCTCTATTCTTTCAAACTTGTCATCGATTTCTTCGAATTTTTGGTGGAGAATGTTCTTTTGTTCTTCCAGATTATTCTTTTGTTCATCCATTTTCTGTTGAAGACCGTGCAGATTGTTGGTTTGTTCGTTGAATTTTTGTTCAATGCTGCTCTTCTGCTCGTCCATTCTTTGTTCCAGACTGTTCTTCTGTTCTTCCAGATTTTTTTTTTGTTCATCCAGCTTTTGTTCGAGGCTATTCTTTTGTTGGTCGAGACTGTTCTTCTGTTCGTCCATTTTTTTGTTTTGTTCGTCCATTTTTTTGTTTTGATCGTCCATTTTTAATAAGAGGAGTTGCATCATTGCAGCCATATCATTGCCGGTACTTGTCTGTTCATCCTCGTCAACATCAAAGGAATATGCATCAGGATCATGTCCCTCGTTGTTCAAAGCCTCCTGAAGACGGAGCACCAGGTCACTTTTTCCTCCACTGGCGCTGAGGCTTCTCTTGTTCAACTCGGATTTGAGTTGGACGAGGGTCAACTGCAATAGTTTTCGACCCATTCTAGCTTTTTCAAATAGTCAGAAAACACTTTTTTTTTTTTTTTTACACACAATAAGTCCTATCCCACTTCTGACACCAATGTAGAATGTTTGTGTGGGTACAAATAATAGAACTTATTATTTTCAATACAAATCCCTTTATTCAGTACAGTTACAATTCACTATTTAATTCTTTCTCTCAGTACAATTCAATTTCTCAACCACTTATACTTTTCTTATCTTTTACTTAAACCACTTAATCACTTCTTCTAATTAACACTTCAAATTCAACTTTGGGATGCTGGTATTTATACTCGAATGACATACTTCGAGAACAATCCACGTCATCCAGCGTTCCATACAAGTTCCAATTTGCTAGAAAATTCGATTCTACTCTCCTCGACTGTCTTTGCTAATCCAGTATCGAAACCTTCTAGTCTCCGAGTTTCGACATTTTCTGCTAGATGTCGCTGCTCACATTTGAGTGGTTATCACAATAGTCTATAATAATAGCAGGCTTCTGCGATTCCTCATCAATGTCCTCGCCTTGGTGTAAAGTTGACAATAAAAGAATGTTATTTTTTGTGTCTGATTTCATTTTTATTTCGTATAAGAATTTTTACATAAGGTTTGCTACCGCACATTTAATAATACAGGGATTTGATAATACAAAGTAATTTAACCTTCCATAAGAAAAAAAAAAAATAAATAAAAAAATAAATAAGTAAACACGTAATCAAGTAAAGAATTTAATAAATAAATAAACAAATAAATAATCTATGAACAAATAAATATTTATTTTTTGTGTTACTCGCATAGCTAACTAACTGCATGCACCGTGAGAAACAACAAATTGAACTAAATTTTTCCAGAGTTCTTTTGAATTCCCTGTCATTTTTTGTAAACTCCATTGGTAATTGTGGTTTGTTGCCTCTTATTGCGCCCACTAGTGTAGTCTTTCTACTTGCTAGCTCTAAAGCCAATGGCACAGATGTAAAAAAATTGTCGGTGGTAGCGTTAACATTTTCGTCCAAAAAACCTTTTAAAAGATGCATCACTAGGCCGTGTGCTATGCCATCCGAACGATCGTCACCAATTTTTCCCTGCAGAGGATAATTGGCTTTGGCATCTACAACCCAAAATATTTTCAAACCATATCTGCCAGGTTTATTAGACATATATCTGCCTCTGGTAGCTACTAGTTGTTCGTTTATAGTAAGCCTTTTGATGGATGATAGAGTGCAGTGAGATTTGATTGAAATACGTCCCAAGTATATCTAAAAGCTGCCAGCTTATCAGTTTGCATGTGGAATGCTCTAGTTCTTGAATAGGAATCGAACGAAACGGAATATTTGTTCAAATCGTTCTAAAGACATGGTAGCTCTATGTACAAGAATTAGAGGTTGGTTTAAATAAAACTCGTTGAATCTAATTTTAATAATGCAAATGCCACGCTTGTACATTCAGAATAAAAGAAGGAACAAAATAAAGTTACTGTTATGACTAAAGTGATACGCGAAGAACAAAGATGCAAGAAGACTGAGAACAATAGAAGATTGTTCCTTTATATTGTGATAACCACTTAAATGTGAGCAGCGACATCAAGCAGAAAATGTCGAAGACCAGAAGGTTTTGATATTGGAATAACAAAGACTCGACTGGAGAGTAGAATCGAATTTTTTAGCAAATTGGAAATTCTATGGGACGCTGGATGGCGAGGATTGTTCTCGAAGTATGTCATTCGAGTATAAATACCAGCATCCCAAAGGTATGCAAATCAGTTCTAAAGTGTAATTTGAAGTGTTAATTAGGAGAAGTGATTAAGTGGTTTAAGTAAAAGATAAGAAAAGTATAAGTGGTTGAGAAATTGAATTGTACTGAGAGAAAGAATTAAATAGTGAATTGTAACTGTACTGAATAAAGGGATTTGTATTGAAAAGAATAAGTTCTATCATTTGTACCCACACAAACATTTTACAATATGATTTGAAATTAACGGGTCAGTTCAACCGGTTGATACGAGTAATACAGATATAGTAATTGAAATAAAAGTGCGAGAGAGATAGTCAATCATTGGAAGAATGGAATGACAGCTAAGTAATTATTTTAGTGTTGCCAATAGAATCTTGAACATCCTGCCCGGCTGGACGGGTAAGTTCAGGACTATCCAACAGTTTACACAGCTTCTGAACTGGTCGGGTACATTCGTCATGAGAATGTTTGACCGTGGCAACTCTGATGAGACCATCTTCGCCTGGATGTAGTTGGGTGACTCGACCAATGCGCCATTGTGTAGCTGGTAGGTTTTAGTTCTTGATGATGACGACATCGCCTATCTGGATCGTGTTGTGCGATTCATGCCATTTCGATCGCAGCTGAAGTGTAGACAAATATTCATCCTGCCATCTCCTCCAGAAATGTTGTTGCATTTGCCGTAGATATCGCCAATAGCTAAGTCGTTGTGTTGGTACTTTCAGTACTGGTACCAGTACTGCCAAGACGCTTTCCTTCGGAAGGATGATTGGATGTCGACGATACTCATCCGGCCTCGAATTATGCAGTCTGCTAGCTACTCGCATAATGTTCCTCTTCGCTACATCGAGATATGGAGCGAGAGTAATGAGGTTGCTTGATGTAGCCACATTGTTGTCCTTCTGCAGTTGAATGATCTCTGGCCAAAAGTAACGATGTTGTTCTGTCAGGATATGCCAGTGCATAGCTTCCTCCAGTTTGTCTGCACTGACGAAGGGTTGCGATCTGTATTTGGATTGTGATCGCTTCCAACGTAGTTCGTATGCTGTGGTGCGAAGCAATTTTCCAATCCTTGAAAAACGCTTTAGCAAGCTGACGGTGATGAGCTCGTGGCCACGTTTGTATGTTGTTTCGATGTCTTGCCTTTTGCCTGTGCATGTTACCTTTGCCTTAATTTGTTTGAGTTCCTTGACCATTGCAGCTGTCTCATCTTCTGTTAGCGAAACGTTATCAATGTCGACTCGCTTATTGGTAAGTTGCGGGCCTTGCCACCAGATCTGATGTTTGATGAGTTCGTCAACACTAATGCCTCTACTTGCACAATCTGCTGGGTTAGAACATGTGCGAACATGATGGCAGTTGGAGACTTCGGAGTTCTTCTGGATGAAACTGATGCGATTTGCCACATACGGTTGAAGTTGAGTTGGTGAAGCGAAGCCAATTAAGGAGTATGCTGGAGTCGCTCCACATGCTATATGGGACATCGGTGAGTTTGAGGGTTTGCCTGATGTTAAGCATTGTCGCTGTGAGAAGATGTGCAGCACATAATTCCAGACGTGGAATAGTAACACCCTTCGCTGGTGCAACCTTCGTCTTCGATGCAATAAGCCTCGAACGATACTGTCCATCCTTATGTCTGACGATGATGTAGATAACTGCCGCATATGTCTTCGTGCTTGCATCGCAATATCGATGGAAGCACGGTGTCGCAATTGGGTGCATCTCGAGCCATCGAGGTATTCGTATCCCTTCCAGACGATGTAAGTCCTTACGAAATTTTAGCCATTCATCACGCAACTGCCTCGGTAATGGTGCATCCCATGCCAAACCAGCCTTCCAACGCCGCTGAATAAACACCTTACCGACGGTAATGACAGGGGCCAGCATACCCGTCGGATCATGGAGCGTAGCAATGTCACTAACCACTTGACGTTTTGTTGGAGACAACGAACCAGCTCCCATGTTTACTTTGTAGAACAATTCGTTAGCCTGAGCGTCCCAATGCAATCCAAGGACAGTCGTCTCCGCCATTTGCAAGTTGATGTCATTTGTGTCAGGTGAGGTTGTGAGCTGATCCAGAGTATATTCGTCATTTGATCGCCATTTACGCAGATGCAACTGTCCCTGCCTCAATACGGAGTTAACATCCTTGGCCAGCCTGATAGCATGTTGCGCTGACGGAGCACTGGCAAGGAAATCATCCACATAGAAGCTTCGCAGTATATTTTGTTTGGCCTCTGCTGCTCGGCTGTCACTTGGTAGTTTGCTGCAGTTATCCAGGGCACACTGATGCATCGCACGAATAGCCAAGAAGGGTCCACTTGCTGTTCCATAGGTGACAGTGTTCAGCTGATATGTGCGCAGCCGATCGGTAGGCGATTCTCGCCATAGAATTTGTTGCCAGCGTTTGTGTCGTTCGTCGATACCCACCCACCGAAACTTCTTTTGCACATCTGCAGATAGAGCAGATAGTAGGACTGTGATGGATCACCAGGTTGATCCAAGATAGGCCGCATATGTCCAAGGTCCATATATTCCCTCATGAAAGCCACATATCATATTTGTCCCGTAAGCCAGGGTTCGAAGCCAATTTTCGTTCCAGTTGGTAGAATTGCCTCAATGCCATATTGTGTGATTTGCCAAGTGCCAAGGCGTCAGTCTTGAATGGAATCTGAACGATGTAACGGCCATCTGATTCTCGAGTGTGAGTAGCCATGAATAATTTCTCACAGAGATCAGCTTCCACGGTGGTAGTTGATGTTTCTTCCGAGTCCTCAGAATCAAAGTGTTTGCGTAGGAGTTTATCAAGTCGATGCTCAGCCTGGCCTGTACGAACAGTCATTGAGATTGCTTTGGATGCAGCACTGAAGTTAACTGTTACGGGGCCGAATACTACCCAGCCTAATTTGGTTGATTGGGCAAATGGTTTTCCAACACTGCCCCGTACAATACCTTATACATCGGCACCAAGCAATGCATCAATTCGTCCTGTTTTGCCGAAATTAGGGTCTGCCAGATCCAGGTTACGTAAATGTTGCCAACAATCATCCGCAATATTAGGCGCAGGTGTAGGTGAGGTGATGGACTCAATAAGGTGTACATCTAGCTTGATGTCAAACGACGGGTCTACATTGGAGGATAACTGAACAACAGCACGGCCACGAGTGTGTGTCATTACAAAGCTGCCGACACCTTCTCCCCGTAGTTCACCCTTATCCCTGCGAAGAGACAAGCCATTGAAAAATCGTGAAGTCATAAATCTAACCTGTGAGCCTGGATCGCAAAGTAATCTGCACTGTTGCCCTCCGCCAAAGCCATCAGTAATTGGTCCATACGCCGTTGCCAAAAGAACCAAACTGTCACTGAAGACTGCCAACGTCTTGACGGGTTCTGCCATGTAGTTTCGAGGTGCCTGGGTAAGTGCTGTTGACGGCGATGCCACTGCAGTCTTCGCCTCTGTGCTTGATGGTGAACTTCGACAAAGAAGGGTGTGATGCCTCCCGTTGCATTGACGACAATTGATAGATCCACAAGCCTTCGTTGCATGACCTGGCCTCAAGCAGTTGAAGCACAAATTTGATCCTTTTAGCCTCTGGAAACGTTCAGCCACGGGTAATGCCAACAATTTAGGACATCGACTAATGCGGTGAGTTGTTTCGTTGCAAAATTCACAGTTGCCAGGAACAGTCGCAGCCAAATTTGTCTTGAGCAAGCGGAGTGTACGATTCTGAGCGACTGCGTCCTTCTTCACACCAAGTTGATTGTTGTTTTTGTTGTCCACCGCATTCCATCGAAGTACATCTGATGTAAATGTATGAGCGCGTCTCTCCACAAAGACCAGTAGTTCTTCGAGTTTCGGTATGTCATTCGAGACTCGACTCATTCCCCAAGTCTGTTGCGTAGGTGCTGGAAGCTTCGATATCACAATGGGTACAGCCAATGCATCCCAACTTTCCACAGGTAGCTTCATGACAGTCAAGGCACGGAAAGACTCCCTAACTGTGTCAACTATGTAGAGTAGTGTTGTCAAAGATTCAATCGTCTGTGGTTTGAGGCCAATAAATCTCGACACGTGAATTTCTGCCAACTGTCGTAACAGCCTTTCAACGCCTCCCAAACTGCTTCGTATCCACCGGTATGCATTCCTCCCACCAGTGCCACTGCATCACCCTGAACCACTTCCCGCAATTTCCCCAGTTTGTACGCCTCAGGATACTCTTGCGTATGCACTTGCGTCTCGAATGCATCCTTAAAAACCAGCCAATTTTGTAGAGTGCCCTCAAACTTTGGAACTGACAATGGATCTAGCTTTAAATCCATTGTAGTTGAACGAGATGAAGCTGCATACTGAATATTATCCGCCTGGTTGGATTGTGCCACAGAAACCATGCGGTGTAGTTTCGCCATCGCTCGATTGAACTGCGCCTCAATTTCATCCCATAGCACTGTATGGGATTCGATCTCCAACGATTATGCTACAGCAATAAGTGCATCATGAGCCATTACAAAACGATCGAAATGTGACTGCAGAGAGGCCATCTCTTGCCGAAGGCCAAATATTTCATCAGCAAAGTCTTCCTTGGTAACCTTCGCAGCGATCTGCTTGATTGCTGTTCTTGCCGTTACACGCCTATTCAAGTCTGCCATTGTTTCCACAGGATCACCGTAGTATAACGTTGAATTTGCAAGGCAATCTAACTCACTTGCGATTGATTGTTGTATCCAAATTCTGCAGCTCATCCGACATTCACTAAATATGTGCACTATTTTAGTTCGTTCACTGTCAAAACGCACGAATGCTACGCCAACTTTATTATTTTTTTGTATGTCTGTATGTAGCCAAATTCAAAGTATTCCGTGTGAGTTGCTATTCCTCACAGGAGGCACCAACAAATGTACAAGAATTAGGGGTTGGTTTAAAAATAAAACTAGTTAAATCTAATTTTAATATATTAATAATGCAAATGCCACGCTTGTACATTCAGAACAAAAGAAGGAACAAAATAAAGTTACTGTTATGACTAAAATGATGCGCGAAGAACAAAGAAGCAAGAAGACTGAGAACAATAGAAGATTGTTCCTTTATATGATTTGAAATTAACGGGTCAATTCAACCGATTGATACGAGTAATACAGATATAGTAATTGAAATAAAAGTGCGAGAGAGATAGTCAATCATTGGAAGAATGGAATGACAGCTAAGTAATTATTTTAGTGTTGCCAACAGAATCTTGAACACTCTTGAACAAAAAGGCATATTGCGTTGATCAAATAAATCGTTAGCTTCTTCTTTTAACGATTTTTCGGCACCTGCATACAGTAATACTGCAATATATGCATACATCTCATCTGCATCCGTATCATACCATCGACGAAGTATCTTTGGTGTTGCTGACAGACGGTTGTCTTCATAGGCCCTCTTCGCTTTCCTGTTTGTGCCAAGAACCATAGTACCAATAATTTCTGGGCTGATCAAACATTTGGACGCATCCGCTTTTTTTTGAAAATAATTGTTTGCATCTTGGCTCATGTCGCTTTCGTTCGTTTTGATCATTTATTGCCCTGGATTTCTGAAATTCATCTGGCATAGACCACCAAATATCAGAATGACGGACGTTCCTAGCTGTGCAGCGTATTCCTCTGTTTGGTACAATAGGTTCATCCTCCTGAAAATCCTCTTAACGCTGCTCACTAAATTCAATTTGCATATGTATTTCTTCTTCTTGTTGCAAGTCATCGCCTACTTGTTCAACGCGCAAATCAGGAAGAGGCACATCTGGAACATAATCAGGGTCAACTTCTGAAAGCTCTCCATCATCAATATCTGCTTCAGAATCTTCAGAATCCTCTGAATAAGCACTTTGCTGATCAAGTGCATGTAGATTATTATCTAAAAACTCCTGTTCAACATTATTGAATCTAACGGTTTCAATAAAGATGTAGGTATAGTGCTATTCAAAACAATTGGCCTGTCGCCACATGCGAAGTGAGAGTTAGGTAATAAAAATGAATGGATGCGCAGGTCCCTTTTCATTTTTTCTTTTTCAGCGATTATTTTCATGTATTTGTTGTTGTAAATATACTTTTTTTTTCAAAAATTTAAATTTCTGAGAGCAGATCTCAAAAACTACTATACTGAGAAATCCTGGGCACTGAGTGCCCAGGTACACGATAACGGTCTTTTTTTGTTTAGCTCCGCGATACGAAAACTAAATACAACATCAGTTCAACTGTTGTTTTTTATGTACTTGGGCATCATATTCTTTAGGAAATCATCCCTTTTTTGCATGTCATAAACCAATAAATACGTTAAAATTCGATTTGAAATTTCCTCTGGGCACACAGTGCCCAGTAAACGGGTCGAGGGTTAAAGCGTAATTGTATGCTATTGTCTGCTGCTGACCTATACTGAGTCATCAGAAATGGCTCAAGGTGATATCCGGCATCTCCTGACAATTTAAAATTAATAATGGTTTTTCATTTACTAAAGGAGCCAAGTATTTCTTTCTTCTTAAAAAAATGTATTTGGTTCAGAGAATATGGTAAAATACCCTGAAAGCAAGTATAGTGATCCGAGACGTTATGCACTGCAATATTTTAAAGTATAGCCTTACATTGCTTGAAACAAATACATATTTTAGAAAAGTTTGTATTTGTAGACTTTATATTTTTGAAATTTGAAACTTAATGGCATTTTCTATTGGGGAAAACGAGGCAACTGCATATAAAGCAATGGTTTGCATTTTGAACAATTGATATAATACAAGGTTTGGTGAAAAAAACAAAAATAAAAATGTGCAATCAACATTTGTATTTTTTTCCTAAAATTTTTGATAAATTTTATTTTAATGTTTTACTTGTTTCAATAAGTTGATTTACTTTTGTTTGCAAATACTGGGTGCATGTATTCAAAAAGTGGGGTTCAATAAGATATTTTTGCGAGAAAAACTATGATAAGTTCAGAAATTTAAGTTTCAAAAAAAAATCACTTGATCTTCAATAACTTCTGACACATTAATTTCACCTGTTTACTTAGAAACATTTAAAGTACTCATAGGCAAGACTTTGCTTAAAACCTCTGTATCTTGGTGGTGATGCATTTCCCCCTCACCCATACCATATTTTTCTCAAAATATGTGAAGGTATCTCCCCTTAAGTCTTTGACATATTATCCGGAACATCCTGCATTATCCAATAATGTGATTGGAATGCTGGTGACACTTTTGTGTACCATAATTACGTGCGCCTCCAGTACTTTTTTAAGATTTTGCTTCTATTCATATAAAACTTTAGGACTGTAGAAAATTTTGGGCCCTGTGGTATTATCATTGTGAATGTTGTGCAAAACATTCCGGATTTTTTTCTCAAATATGTTCGTTAGCTAATAAGTGATGGGAAATGGTACTTTGGTAATATTTTTTTGTATTTTTAAAAACACTTTCTATCTTAATTTGATAATCATATAAAAAAAATTAAATGCACGTTTATAAGCAAATGTTATATTAAAAAATAAAAAAGATCTCAATAACAAGCATGTGCAAAACTAACCAGATTTTTTTAGAGCACTAAATTTCGTCCTTCTGATAACGGTTTCTGCTGTCATTTGAGTTACATTTTTGTAGAATAAGATCTAGAAAGAAGATTATGCGTGATTTTGAAATTACATATTCGTATGTACTCAAAATGGCAAAAACACGGTATAGTAAATTTAAAAAAATCAAATTGTCACTCGCAAAATGTATCTCTTAAAAGAACATTGTTCAAGTAAAATTCTACTAATGTTTTATTATCGACTTGTACACTCTAAACTTCAATATGGTATTGCGAGTTGGGGTGGAACTTACAACAGCACAGCAGCAAAGCGAAACCTGAAAGATGAATGGAAGATTACTATCTTCCAATAGCATACTAAATAAATCAACATTTTCAAAAAAAAAAACCTATTGTTTTACGTGTCGATGACTATGATTTGTCTGATAAGCGTGCTGTTGCTGATGCATTTAATTGCTATTTTGCCAATATAGGCTGCAACTTACAACCTTGCTCAGTCCAATCATCTTGTTCTCTTTGTCCGTCCGTTTGTGCTGAAAAATTGCAATGCACTATTTTTGATTTTCAGCCCATAACTCCTCTTGAAATATTAAAACTTTTTGGTACCTTAGAAAAATCGAATTCGTGTGGTGCTGATGGTATCTGTAACTTTGCCCTTAAATAAATTGTATGTTTCATAGTAGATGTCTTGGCATATATTTTTAATCGTTGCGTGTTTGCGGGCGTCTTTCCTGGTGGCCTCAAAAGAGCAGATGTAATTCTATTATTTAAAAAAGGTTCTGCTACTGAGATCGGCAACTCTAGACCCATTTCACTCCTTCCTACTCTCAGCAAAGTTTTTGAAAAACTGATGAAAAATAGGATAGTGAGTTTTTAACTAAAACAAATTTCTTTAATCCCGTCCAATTTGGATTTCAAAAAGGAAAGTCGACGGAGGATGCGCTCTTACAGTATTGTTCTCAAATAATGTCACACCTCGATGAAAAAAAATTTACGGCTGGTTTATTTATTGATATAACCAGAGCTATAATATTTTTTTTTTCAGAAAACTGGAAAACGCTGGTTCCCGTGGATTTATCCTTAATTGGTTCAGGTCATATCTGGAAAATAGGTCGCAGAGAGTTGAGAAAAAAATGTACGGCTGGTTTATTTATTGATATAACCAGAGCTATAACAATTTTTTGTTGAGAAAACTGGAAAACGCTGGTTTCCGTGGATTTATCCTTAATTGGTTCAGGTCATATCTGGAAAATAGGTCGCAGAGAGTTAAGATGGTTGAAATTAGGAGCGAAATTAAGTTCTTGAATCTGGGTGTGCCCCAAGGCTCTGTTTTGGGTCCAATTCTATTTATAATCTATATCAATTCGCCGTTTGATCTTAATTTTAAAGGTTCACCTACTGCATTTGCGGATGACATAGGCTTCTCTTATGGTCTGAACAGTCCTTTGGACCTGATTTCTGATATCAATTGGATCTGAATCTATAAAGATAATTTACTATGGAATTTTCCAATCTAAGCTGCAATACGGAATTACTTGTTGGGGAGGTATCTACCTAAATAAAATACAACCGTTGCTGATTTTACAGAAATACATTTTAAGGAAAATTTGTCATAAACCTGGTAGATATCCAAGCTTTCCTTTGTTCTGCGACCAAAAAATTCTTCCAGTTCGCCACTTGTATGGTTTTAAAGTGTTAAAAATGTTTTTCATGAAGTCTGGTAACCGTAACTTTCGTCTTATTTCAAATTATAATTTACGGGGAAACCTCTCTAACATGTTATCTGTACTTATTTTCCGTACCACTGCGTCTCGTAATTTCTTTTCTGCTTTATCTTATCGGTTGTTTAATAAACTCCCACAATCGATCAGGGCAATATCAATACGTGGAACGTTTTGAAATGCGCTAAAATGTGGCTTTTCGGTTAATTTTATTGTTTTAGAATCTCTAATTTCTAATATTCTGGTATAATTATATCTTTTGCTTTTATTATTCTGATACTGTTTCTCTCAGCAATTACTTTTAATTGCGTTTTTTATTTACATTTTCTATGAACTAAATTATTACTTAATTTTTTATGAAGTTTTTATGGGTCACCCCACCTAAATTTTACCTTTTATTGTATACTCGTATATATGTCCATTGAAGTGGCATTCGACTCTATTTTATTTTTTTTTAAATTAAAATATGGAATGTCACCAGATTTTCTTATTTTTTTCCCGTGACATGAATTATAGTATATATTATATATTGAATTGTATCATAAAATAATAATAATAACAATAATAATAATAAATATTGACAACAGAGTAGCATTTAATGCTTCCAAAACACAATGCTGTCGAAATTTAAACAAGCAGCCATTATTCATAAATAAAATTTGGATTTCCGAAACCGAAAAACATTTCATTGTCAGTATGTATCAATGACAACTTTAGTTTGAACACAATTTGGGATGTCGGCAAAAATTCTCCGAAATGTCTTCAACCGATGTAAGAATCACTTTAGCCCGTCTTTTCTGGTCTCAATATATGATGTACAGCATTTATCTGCCCAAAACTATAGTACAGTGTTCACATTTGGTTAGGTGTTCCTAAGACCTTTCTAGACTTTTGTATATAGAATTCAGAAACGTGCGATAAAACTCATAGGTGCCGTCAACATTGTCCAGCTCATTAACACCCAACAACACTCTTGCCTCGTGTAATTGCTTTATTCACCATGAGCGTCCTCCAACCAAATTGGCAGTAGTACTCCACCCCTTCAAACCATAATACCCGTCTCGGTATGAATACTTAACATTTTGGACGTACTCTGAAATTTCGCGATTTTTTTCCTAAGTCATGCAACTCGCTTATGGGATGATTTCCGAGCACTGTATTTGCTAATCATTAGGAAATTGGAATCATTAAAGAACAACGTATATCGGTATCTCTCTTTTTTTCCTTCCAAAGATTTTATGGGCAATAACACCCCTAATTATAAAAAAAATATTAGAATCACCATTTGTTTGATATATATCAAACATATACAGGGTGTTCCGGATAATGTAAAGAAGTAAGAATTACGAGTTCATCGTCACCCCATTTGTCACCATACGCGCATAAATTTGAAAGATGTTATTTTCAATAAGGGTCAAAACAGGGCAGTGTATGACTTTGCTTACAGCCTCTATCTCAGAGGTGATACATTTCCGTTTTGTTCTCAAAATATGTCCTCCCCTTAAAGTCCTCGACACATTATTCGGAACAGTCTGTATATTATGCACATAATTGATACATCTCTTTTTTTATTATTTGACCAGACATTTTGTTTTGTCATGGGAATACTCTTTTGAATGTATTTATCAAGTACTCTCTCCAGAAGTTACTATTCACGGACGTCATGTTGCATACACCATATTCATACTCATATTTTGAAAATTATTTAATTAGGAAAATAAATGGTTGCTACATTCTGCATTTTGTTACTATTAGAAAAATGAAGAGCCCATTATGACATATCTAAATCTAAGTATTTTTAAAAAGAAATTAAACTGGGATTCAGACATGAGATTTATATTGTATACATAAAATAAATACATAAAATAAATAACAGCAAATTATACAATTATGCATTTGTTCCATACTCCATTTATTATCAGTATCAACAACTTTTACGTTTTGATTAATAACATATATTGTAGTAATGAATTAATTTATGTTTCAACTGTTGCTTAATTGTGTAAAATTGTTGAAAAGTTGTTATTGAAAAAAAAATAGAAAATAAATAAATAAAAAGAAAAAACTAGGTCATGCTTGAAATAAATATAAATTTAACAAAAATATTTTTTTAAATAACTTAAATAACTAAGTCTTTGCAATAATATATACAAAATATTCAAAATAATATTTACACATTGAACAACTACTAAATAATCGACCTTGATAAATGTAAAACTACAAAGTTGAATAATGTTTTGAAGAACATTTTCTATTTAAAATACTACCATAGAACAATCTTTTTCCAAACGAAGTTTAGCACGTGAGCCTATTGTACCCATTGAATCTGATGGTGGTGGGATTCCGGTCAAAAAGTGTGCACTTTCCTTGTAGAAAAATTCCGTTCTGCCAGACTTGTGAGTGTAAAGTGTACAGTTATTTGTTCTGCAAAAATACCAAAATAAAACATCAAGAAAATGAGGACAACTTTTATTTATATAGAAACACGATAGTGTTATTAGCAAATTATTCCGACATGATTCCAATAAATTGAATAAATGTAGTAGACAGACACTATTAATTTCGAAAAAAAAACACATTTTAAGCACCACATCAAATGTGAAAAATTTCTGTGAAATTATTCCGTTCTACCCTATAGAATATACAAGTATGTTAACGTAATAAACACTTTATAAGGCTGGGCGCTGTTTACTCTTTTATATGTTTATGTGAACGAATGGAAGACCTTACGTGAACCTTATAAGTTCTACCACCTCGATCAAAATTTATTCAGAAAATTAAAAATACAAGTTTATTCATCTAAATCTATATTGTCACCCTTAAAGTAATCCCCATCGACTGCAATATACTTATGTCAGCGCTTGATCCAATACTCGAAACATTATATTCGGCTTTCGGTATGTCCAACAGTGCATCCTGCGATTTTTCCATTACTTCCTCTCGGCTGCTGAAACGCGTTCCCCGTAGTGGTTTTTTAACTGGATTGAACAGAAAGAAGTCACAGGGAGCCAAATCAGGTGAATTCGGTGGATGTTGGATGGTATTTGTTGCATTTTTCGTCAAAAAATTACGAATAATGATGGCACTGTGCGATGGTGTATTATCATGGTGCAAAATCCACGAGTTTTCTGCCCACAATTCTGGTCTCTTTCGGCGAACTGCTTCACACAAACGTCTCATAACGTCCAAATAATACTCTTTGTTTACTGTCTGGCCTTCTGGCATGATGCACTACACCGTTGTAATCCATGAAAACCGTTAGCATTGCCTTCTTTTTTGATTGAAAACGATTTTTTTGGTCTCGACTCATTTGCTGAACGCCATTCACTTGCCTGATGTCTGGATTGCGTGTCGTACTCATAAACCCACGTCTCGTCTCCAGTAATGATCCTTTTGATGAATGTGGGATCGGATTCAGCCTCGCAAATCATATATTTTGCGACGTCAACACGGTCTCTTTTTTGCATGAAATTCAGGTCTTTTGGCACCATCAGCACGACGGAAACCCAAATCATTAACCAAAATGTCTTGGACAGATCCATAGGCAATGTTCAAGTCCTCCGCTATCTCTCTGATGGTTAATTTGCGGTTATTGACCAACATTTCTTTTACTCCATCAATGTTTTCGTCGGTTTTCGATGTCGATGGTCTGCCACTGCGTTCATCATCTTTGATTGTCTCACGACCGCTTTTGAACCGTTCGTGCCACTGGTAAACGACCAGAATCGTTGCCGAAACACTTTTCCAACATTTCCAACGATTGCGCACCATTAAATCCGTTTTTTACGGCTTTAAATCATTTTTGGCTTTAAATGAGTTAATACTTAAACTTCCCGACATCAAGTCTTTTACAAGTCAACAACATTGTCCCTGAGGCACTCCAGTGTGATATTAGCGTTCTGCTCCGAAGCCGATTTTTTGACCAAAATCAAATCACAGCCTATATAAAGATTTGGTTGAAGTTTCACTTCATCAAGGTTGTCTCTGCGAACTCGTACATTCATAGCGTACATTACTACTGCATTGAAAGGGATGCCAGGCGGATTTCTTAGCATGTACTCTTATTAAGACAATTCATCCAAGTGACTAATATTTTATTAAACAACAGTTATTGATATTAAAAGTGCTTTGAAGTACCCAAAAATTTACCTAGCGCTATAACCAACGCTATTCTCGCAATTCGATTTTCTTTGACTCCCTCTTACTTTTATTTGGAACTGAAGCGGTCAAGATTCGTTGCTAATCAACGATTTCAGCAATGAGCGAACTTTTGACAGGACAAAGTATGATATAAAGCGTATAATATATGAAATGCGTTCAAGTAAACTTACCTCAAAAAAATATCTGTAATGGTGTGAGTTACACTTAAATCAGTGTGTACATGCTCGATAATTGTTTGGTCCAGAGTTGTCCACGGACCAACATTTAATAATGTGTTCCATTTGGAATCAATGCAAATAAGACTATATATGCTTTCACTAACGCCTTCCATCATGTTAACATTTAGAGTTTGGTACAGATGTGACTCCATTTTTGAAAGCTTTGCTACGCTTTTGTCAAACTAAAAAAAATAAAAAATAAAATAGATAAATAATTTATTTATCTATACCTAGATAAATATTTTATGACACCAACCATAGCTTGAACAATTTCTTGTTTATTTCCAGAGTCTTGCTCCAGCAATAGTAGCATGGTCATATTCTGTTGAGCACATACATACAACACGGCTTTCTGAAAATCATTTAAATGTTGTTTCGGTTCACCTGTTAGAGAATCTTTTTTTTTTCTAATGCACGACAATTGCTCGTCGCCTAGTTTAGCATTAGCTCGACATTGTGTATTATTGTTACAATTAGAAAGTCCATCATATGATTTTTCATTCAATTCTAGAAGAGAAAGTTTCGCTAACAATGGCGTAAGTGGTACCTTTGGTATTTGATTTTTTTCAAATGAGACCTCATTTGCAACGTTTATTTCATTTTTATTTTCATTCTCATACTGCTTTTTTAGTGGCAGACTTAATGATTTCTTATGTAATTGCGTATCTGTATGATTTCCATTTTCTGAGTTTTGAATGTTTCCAAAGAATATATTTTTTGCAAACTCTAATTTTGAATCCGAAGTGGGAGTTACCTTATTACTTGATACTTCGGAATCTTTAAGAAATTGTTGTATATCTATTTTGCTTTTTTCATCTTCACTCGACTGATCATTGTATTTGGCAAAAAGTGGATAATACGATTGCTCACCGGAGTTAAGGGTAGGATAAATAGGGTCACTTGTAGCCCGAATAATTTGACTGCAACTAGAATCTCCATTATCAGGACTAGATACACCAGTGCTAGCAGAGTTAGTTTTTTGTTTAGAGAAAAATTTCTTTGAAATCATTTTTAAGGAATCTTGCAGATCAGTGAATGAGTTCCTTCGCTCCATTTTTTTACGATCATCATCTAAGCTATTATAAATATTTTCCAAATCGATTTTAAAAGAATTGACAAGTTTCGACGTCTTAGTTTTGGTAAAAGATGAACTCTCTGTTGGATTGGCACAAATAGACATAATTCCATTTCCATACAGAACTTTGTTTTCTGTTAATGGTGTTGAGCAAACACTTGGCCGTACTGGAAATTCTGTAAAGCTGTCAACTTTTTCAGTAATACTGGAATTGAAATTAGATTGTACTGGCTTTGGTGGTATTCCTCTTAATTGTAAGTAAGTAGGTCGGGTTGCAGTTTTGCTTGTTTTTACAACATTCTCAATTGCGTCAGGTTGATCGCAATTATTTTCTTCTGGTATATTCGTAAAAACTATACTTCTTTCTTTTTTCAGTTTTCGTTTTTGAAATTGAACCGGAAAAGCGCTATAGGACAAATTCTGTGTTTGCAAATTTTGGTAATAATATGCATCGGAAGCGAGTACATGATATTGGTCGGCGGGTATATAAACAACTATCATATGAACACCAACAGGAATGTGAAAGTTAACTGTTATCGTTTCTGCTGTAGATTTTATTCGATGCAAATAGGTACAAACCACACTTTTTGTTAAACTTACAGATAATTGCGAGGCTATAATTCTGTAAAGTAGAAAGATTTATTCAATGCAATAAATTAAAAATTAATTTAAAAAAAAGAAGATATAAACGTTTTAAAAAAAAACGAGGTAGTTAAAAGCCGGACTTAGCTATTATCATTCCTTTGCTCTCCGCAAAGTGAACACTAATAAAGCTTCCGGGTTCTGATTGAAATGAATAAAAGGAAATTATATAAAACTTGAATTATTGATTAAAACCAAAGGCCGTGAATATAATATCACATATTTTTTAAAGAAGAAAACGTTAGTCCGAAAGAAACGGTCTAAACTGAAAGGTTGTCAAACCGTGCTGCACAATAAACTTACATCATAAACTATAAATCAAACTTACTTATTATGGTATAGGATGACTCCCCCGAGAACACCCTTCGTTTGTTGGCAGCTTTGCAGAGTTTGCATCGCATCAAGGAAGATATTACCGGCAATCTAAAAACGAAAAACATTTTACTTAATGCAAAAATCTTTATTATTTATTTTCTGTCTTGCCTTTGGTATACGAAGCTTTGGTACATTTTGAAATATATTTTCATTGGATTGTAATATTGGTAAATATGTCCCGAAAATATGGTGGAACCTTTCTGATACGTTTTTTTGATATTTATCAGTATTGATTTGGTTATACAAAGTTTGGAGATCGCGATGGAAAAAACTTATTAAAGACGTGAAAAGATTTGCACGGTGTTCTAGAAAATAATCCTTTACATTTCGGTCAGTGCCAATAGCCTGTTACAAAAATAAATAACATCAATTATATATACACATATATATACAGTTTGTCAAGAAAGTGTTTTCACAAGTAATAAAAACAACAATGTATCCTATTTTGTTATAAATATAGGCACTTCCAGTAGTTTTATTCAGTTTTTGCTTTTGGTATTATGATATACACATTCTTAAATATTAAATAACAAAAAAAAGTATTTCTTTTCGTACAAAAACAACAACAAAAAAACAAAACAATCAAAAACAACAATAAATACACTGTCAAGAAAGTGTTTGCACATTTTCATCTTATAGAACAAAATAACCTCAAGAACTGGTAAACTATACAAAAATTACACTTCAGTACTTGGTGTGACCACCTTTAGCATCAATTACTGCCTTTAGTCTTTTTGGCATTGATCCAATTAAATTTCTTACGTCATAATTAGTTGGTATATTAGCCCATTCTTCCTTAATATACTGTATTAATTGGTTTCTGTTTTTCGGACTCCTTTTTGCCACTTTATTTTTCAGGTGTACCCATATATTCTCGATTGGGTTAAGGTCGGGGCTCTGAGCTGGTGTATCTAGCACTTTACTACAATTAAAGAGCAGCCACGTCTTAACCGTTAGCTCTTTATGCTTTGGGTCATTATATTGATAGAATTTGATTTTAGGTTTTCTGTTCTCATTGTTGCAATTAAAACCAAAGCTTATGGCGCTACTGAGCAAATGATTTCGCAAAATGCCTAGATACTGTTTCGCGTCCATGGTGTTTTCAATGAAGACAATGTCTCCGACGCCTCTGATGGATATGCACCCCCATACCATCACAGATAATTTGCCGAATTTCACAGTAGGAATTATGTTTTTATTACATAGAGCTTTCAAGGGCTGACGCCATACTCTTTTCGGTCCTTCGTTATAGTAAAGCATTATTTTCGTTTCGTCGCAAAATATAACATCATCCCAGTATTCATTTGGTTCGGTGCTATACGTCGATGCGAACAAAAAGCGCTTTTCTATATTTTGCAATGAAAGCAGTGGCTTTTTCCGTGCAACTCTTGATGTGTATTTGTGCTTTTTTAGTACTTGCCGTATAGTTTCATGCGAACTTGTACACCACATTCTTGGCTGATCTCCCTTGACAAGGCCCTTATTGATATTCGAGGGTTATCGTTCACCTTTTTTAGCAGAAAACGCTCATTTCTGTCCGTTAGCTTCCTTGGCCTACCAGTTGTTATTGGAGGATCCAAACGATTCTCACGTTCTGCCCGATTAATGATGTTGTGTATAGTTCTTCTGGATATACCAAACATCTCCGTCATTTCTCCCACACTTTTGCCCTTGTAGTGGTTATAGTAAATTAATTGTTTTACGTCCAGCGAAATTCTTTGGCCAGGCATATTTAAACAAAACTCGAAACAGAAAAGGAATCACTAAAATTGTTGGATTCGATATCCTATGACTGTCACAGGACAAAAAATAAAAAACCGCTTTAACGGTACTTTCATGATACTGTGCATATGCTGCGAAAATGGAATTGAAATGAAATGTGCAAACACTTTCTTGACAGTGGTTTTTTGTTGTTTTTTGCTGTTTTGTTTTTTTTGTGGTTGTTTTTGTGCTATAAGAAGTACTTTGTTATGGTATTTTATGCTTAAGTATGTGTTAATTGCAATTCCAAAAGAAAAAATTGAAAAAATATTCCGGAAGTATCTGTAATTACAACGCTAAAAGATACATTGTCATACATTGTACTTGTGAAAACACTTTCTTGACAAACTGTATACTTTCTATTTTCCTTTTAAATAAGAATATTATATTCTGTTTTTACAATAAATATCATATTTTGAATTGTAGACAGAAAATAGCGCAAGAAATGAACTAGCCATAAACTATGTACATATATGTCGTTACAGAATGTTTTGTTTCGGTTGTCAAAAAGGTGATTGGAGACGAAGACACAAAGGTGACTCATGAGGGTGCAAAAGTCAATAAAAAAAAAATTAATCTGCAAGATCTTTGTCTTATTAACGCTATTTCAGGGGCTACTACTGTTATCATCAGAATTTTATAAAATTAAAATGCGCTACTGTTATATAGCTGGCTGTAGTCTTACTTCAGTGGGTTAGGTTTGTGAAAAAATATTTACAGAGATTGGGGCATTGTTGTCCTCTTTATCACAATTTTAAGTAGTATTGAAACTTCACGGTTGAGGTGAGCATTGCTTATTGCTCGTCACTGATCATAATAAATAATGCATTGCATAAAATAAATGTTGTAAATCTTACATTTAAAAAATCTATTTCAATGTACTCGTACATATATTGACTAAATTTCATTAAAAATTTCTCTACTTCCTTCTCCTTTTAGTAAATTGGTATACTTATTGCAAAAAGTTAAGAGTCTGTACTGTATATTATAATACTTACCAAGAGAAAACGGCCAAATTCCTTGAAAACAAACTTTCCATTTTGCAGCGCAATTATCTTAGGTCTAAAAAAACAGCATTTTAAAAAATGCGATATACCCATTAGCTGTCCACATAGTGCAACTTTTTGGATGACTGATACCCAACTTGGATAGAAGTATAAAACAGCATTGATTGGGTCGTATTCATCGTCTTCAGCATATTCCATGTCATAGACGAAAACAATCATTTGCTCCCTACGAATATAAACCAAAAGTTTTCTAATGCATAAACAATTATATTGAACCCAGATCATAATTTAGCTTTCTATTTAGCACTGGAAATCAGAGGCAAATACATACTAGAGTCATAATCTGATAATTACATCTTTTCTAATCTGAAAACAAGAAATACAGCGTTGTCTCCTTCCTCTACAGTTCAATTCGTTCAGATAAAAGTAAGACTTTATATCTTTGTAAAAACACGTTTTGTACTTTACACTCAATAGCAATGTTTAGGCGAAAATGTAGGATTAAATATCTCCATATCAGCATTATCTTCAAAAGAACACACATATCAATAACAGACGGCTTGACAAAGTCTACTTTAGTAGGTCTTCCTCATTTTCTTAATCTGCCATGACTACATGTATCCTTTTTTTTGTGGTTCAATGGTCTGGTTCTAAAATAATATAATAATGATAATATTTCAATTCGCATAGCCTGATGAGATTGATGTTTTGAAATAGTCAGGCAGCTGTCACATAACGGAAGCTATTATAGCTATAAAGTGGTGAAGGACCTTATCTAAAAAGGCCCTACTCTAAAGTCAAATAACAATACCACCATACAAATAGGAGAAGAATCACTCTTACTAAATCGCTGTTTCTTTGGAGTGAGAAATAAACTGGAAAATAAATCCCTCCTGATCTATTAAGAAAGACATCTATAAGACCTTAATCGTCTCACTAATTCTGCATTCAAAGCGGGATAAAATATCTTTCAAGAGGACAGCTTTTCGAGCGATATTTGGTTTCACATGCATAAACATGGTCTGAAGTAAGGTGGTAAAGGAGAATAACCTGTCGAGCAAATGAACGTTGCGTTCGCCGTTCCTTCGTCGGGACTGTAGCACCAACAAAATTATTATTAAGCCGGCCGGTTGTCTTATAATTCTTTTCAGACATCGAACCCATTGATAACAATAAAGACGAATATGTATGTAGTTAAACTAAACGAGATCCAACAGTGAAGCTTGTGCTGAAACTAGAAAGAAAATAAAACTATAAAATAACCTCCAAATACGTTAAAAACTTTAAGAATGCGTACGTTACCAATAGATTTCTTTAAGCTGGTTTATATGTACATATGTATGTAAAAAATAAACCAAAAACATAAGCTATACGTAAAGCACAACAAACAATTCAATGTTCGAATTTGCTTTTGATGCCACATTTTTTATTCAAATATATATGGAATAGCATTTGCCAACCTTTATCTCTAAATTTGTTCTGATTTCGATATTAAATTTATTTGATCATTCATAGTAGCGTTAATTTTTCTCATCTTTTACATATTTATAAGCCCATGAAAAGTTCACTTTTATATCAGAAAATTAAAGATAATATGTATTACATTTACAATGTGTTAAACCTTACTTTGCCATTTCGGTGGCGATGTATTTAATAAGTATATTTTCTATACGACCGAAAAAAACAGATTTTATTTACGTTGATTAAAAACAAATAGACTGCGATATTTTGACACCTACAATTTTCCACGAAGGATAAAATTTGCGAGAAAAGTAAAGAGAATCCATAAAGTAGTAAACCCGGATTCAAACATGGGTAATAGAACAATTAAATGTCAAAACAAAACTGTCAAAACTCAGTGCGATTATTAGTAATTTTGTGGCTTTTAGTGAAAATAGCAGTGCGCAAATTGGCCAATATGTCAGTACATGTTAGAAACTAAAAGTAGTAGATTTTGTATTGTACCTAATTTGTTTTTCAAAATTTAAAACAATATTTCTTGTCAAATAGATTTCAATTTATAAACAATAATAATAGAAGCTGATAGTTATATTTAATTCCGATATAACTTTTTGATTACCCTGGCTCCATACCTAGAGTGAATTGAGGGCACAACCAGCTTGCATAAATAAAACAGTACAGAAGTTTAAGGCTATTTAAAAACTATTGTCGTAGCAAGAGATGGGTTTGCATGCTTATTCTTCATTCGGAATCGAATTTACGAGTAGTTGTTTTTAATCTATGGTTGCATGATTTGCATGGTTTTAACATTGACGGCTCTGGTGAAGTTATCAACTACTGAGAATGTCTGTAAGTGCCTGTTTACATTGGAGTGGGCATGAAAGTCGTCCATGAATGTCGTGTTCATATTTTCATGGGAATGAAAGACTTTTTGACAAACGGAAAACTTGAATCGGAACATTTTAGATTTTTAAATTTGAGTAGTTGGCCTGAAACATATGTACGTTTGTTCCTCTTCTTTACACTTCCTTGCTCATCAACGATCAAAACTAAAATAAAAAAATATGTCAGAAATGGAACTACATGGAAAAAACGACTTGCTTCACCCGAAAATCCACTTTTGAAATGGATTTTTGCTGGAAGTAACCTCTTCTTCCCATTTCATTTCAATAAAAAGCGTTCCCTCTCTTACGGGCAATCTTCCTGCCCGCGCCAATGTGAGCAGGCACTGGTAAATGTTGTATTGATGAATGCATTCCTTGTCTGCTCGTTTCATGCAGAATGTTGAGTGCTTCCATGTAAAGTCCACTTGCGAACGTGTTGAATTGAAAGCTCCGTCAAAGTGGTCGACAATGGAAGGAAGAAGGTCTAATATTTCTATCTATAGTATTCGATCAGGTCATGCATATCTCCATGTCAAGTGCGTTCGTGAACGTTTCGAATTATAAGTTCCTTCAGATGATGTTTGGGGTCTTAGATCATTGAACGTTGTTGGCCATAAATTGACTTTTTCGAGCACTGCATCTGCTCATAATATCCGTCGGTAAGGGGATCAAGCGGTTAATTTATTTATTGCCCTATTTTCCAATTCGATGCACATGTAAAATTATCTTTTCTACATTCCGTGATGTAACAGTCTTGTCAGAATCACTGCTCAGCAAATCCGAAGAGGTGAATGATTACCAGTTGAATTGGTGCAACTTCGGTCTTGGCTGTCAACACGTTCATGTGAATTTTGCTACTTCTGTTCTCTGCACCAGTCACCATCATATACGAGTATGTCCTTACATCCTTTTGTCTGACCCATTTAACTGAACTGCCTTGATGGCTGCAGTATCTACTTTATCGCAATGTGGGGTGTCCGCTATTCGTTACACTGCATGTGGCCTAAGTTCGAATATTTCATTTGCAGGTCCGTGTGTCGCTGTCACTTTCTTATCTTTAGAATCATTAACAGTGAGTCCGATTTTATCCTAGGTTCTTGACTCACAAATGAATAAATGGTTCAGAGAGGATTATGGATATAATGATCAAGCTACGTGATGAGGAAAAGAAGCCAGCATTCCGCGGTGCGACCTTCAAAGCCAGTTAGCTTTTGATCGTCTGTGCGGATGCCTCTACTGCAGAATGGATGAAGAACAACTTCGCTAAGCTCAAAGAGAAATGTGGGCTAGCGGTGATGCTGTCGAGGAGGAAAATTTTCGATAACCGCATGTCATCAGAGAGGTAGATGAGATGGTCCCTGTCAACAGGGTTCCGTAGGACGTAGAGGAGAGACCCTACAGAGCACGGAACCCTGATTATATACGCGAGAAATGACATCCCTTCTGAGCGTGCTGCAAGTAAACCTGCAACGAGCTATGGCTGCCTTCAGCGATGTGCTGAAGAGAACATAGCTATTGGACTTGTCCAAGAGCCATGGGCAAATCATGGTAAGATTTTTAGTTTAAAAATCAAAACCAGAGAGATAATTTTTGCCAAAGGTATTTTTAGACCGAGGGCAGCCCTCTTTATTGCAAAAGATATAAAATTCTCTCTCATTCCAGGTTTCGTAAGTAGGGACCTGGTGACAGTACAAATTGAGCGCAGCAACGGCTGAGAACTGCATAAGTTCGTATGCGCATCGACGTAGTTTGCTGGAGACACGGAAGAAGTGCCTACCACACCATTACAGGAACTTGTCCGGCACTGTGAAAACAAGCAAGCACACATTATCATCGGTTGCGACACTAAAACACACAATACGTGATACAAACAAAAGAGGTAAGTCACTATTAGAATTTCTACATACGAGTATATAACAAAAACCTAAGTATATGGGAAACAAACCCACATTTAGAAACTCTATAAGAGAGTAAAGTCCTAGAACTTACTACCTCGTCTCCATTTCTACAAAATATGGTGGAAGACTGGCACGTGTCTGAGGAGGCATCTTTATCGGATCACATGCACACTGTGTTAAGATGCAGCAAGGAACACTCTGGGGTGCAATATAACAACAAACTTACGAACTGGAGGACACATCGGGAAAATTTAGAAATTTGTGTTTTTGCCGTCCACGCCGCTAACAATAGTGGACGTAGACGAGACCCAACTCCAACTAAATGACATCATTCTATCATCTTTTTAACATCTCTAAGGTTAAGAGAATTGTGGTAAAACTGTGCGTACCATGTTGGAATGAGAACCTAGAAGCTATTCAGAAAAGAGTGAGGAAGCTTTTGAACACAGCCAAACGCACCGGGACTTGGAAACAATATACTGTACATCCCTTTTATCTTACTACAACCAAGAGTTGCGAAGATCAAAGAAAACCTCCTGAAGTGCTTACTGCGAGAAACTCGAAGCACTTCCTGCTGTAGCACGACTCTATAAAGCCCTCTCCCAAGATCATTCAAATTGCCTGGGATTGCTAATCAAACCATAGGACACATTCACACTCGACCGTGAGGAAACCCTAAATACCTTAAACAAGGTTCACTTCCCAGGTTCTTCTAATGTTCAAATATCTTATGGACAGTCAACGGGGGTTTCACTTCTAAGAAACCTGAGCAGAATCAACAGTTTATCCGGAATACTCATCAGTCCGGAAAAGGTTAAATGGGCTACCAACTCATTTAAACCATACATGTCACTAGGCATAGACGAAATTTTTCCAGCTTTGCTACAAAGAGGGCTGGACTTCCTTGTTCCTACCCTAATAGCCTTATTTAGGTTCAGCTTCAACTTAGGCTACATACCAACCACTTGGAGGGAGGTCAACATCATATCGTCCAATAAGCTTGACATCGTTTTATCTGAAAAGATTGGTAAGAATTATTGACGTTCATATCAGAGACAGCGTAGAAAATAGCTTACCTCTACATCCATATCAGTACGCCTATCACAAAGGCAAATCGACGGAAGGCGCTCTAATAAAGCTGTAAAGAAATTGCACTTTGCGCATTCCTTGACATTGAGGGTGCTTTCGACAACACTGGGTATGACTCCATATCAAATGCTTTGCCCCATAGAAAACCGATTTGACCATCGACTGGGTCAAAGCGATACTTGAAACAAAGGATGATTTCTACTTCATCAGGGCTGACTTCAGTATCAGTATTAGCTTAAAGGGATACCCGCAGTGAGGCGTATTATAGCCCCTCCTGTAGTCTTTGGTCATAGATGATCTGCTTAACAAATTAAGCAACTTAGGCTACAACACAATTGGTTATGCCGATGACCTAGTCATCATCATTGGGAGCAAAAAGACTAACGAAGTCACTGCACGTATGAGAAACGCCCTTAAGACAGTCTTAGACTTGTGCACCAGACAGAATCTCTCCATAAACCCAAATAAGGCTGTCATATAACTAAAAGAAGAAACATAAACTTAGTTATAGTTTCACTTAACGACACAATCGTTGAGTACTCTGATGAAGTCAAATACATGGGAGTAAACCTGGGCAAAAGACTCAACTGGAACTCTCATTTAAAAAAACAAATAACTAAGCCAACGAATGATTTATGGGCCTGTCATCACATGTATAGCAGCACATGAGGGATCTCTCCAAAGATCAATCACTGGATCTATACAATGATGGTCAGGCCCATCATAACATATGCTTCTATAGTGTGGTGGACTACAAACACGAAAAAGACCATTTTTAAGCTAAACAGAGTACAACGTCTTGCATGTCTGGGCAATTCAGTTAATAATAGCTGGGAGCATTCGAGATTCTTCTCATATTGGAGCTCAGGTCTAAGACAGGCCAAACGATGTCTAAATCTATGTCGGCACGATATCAAAACACGGTATAGGATATCACCTCAAGAAAATGCATCTAGTCGACTCTCCGGAGTGCCGACTTTGTGTTGAAGAAGACAAAAATGCTAAACACATCTTATGTGAATGTCCAGTCCTCAACAGAACTAGACGAAAGATTTTCTTCAGGGAACAATTCGGCTCCAACGAACTAATCAATTCCTCTGCTAGTAGTGTTAATCACTTCATTCGGAAGGTAGAAAACCTACTAGCCAAATTATAGTTCTGATTATAGTGCCGTACTTCGCAATTGGCGAGTCAGAAAATTAAAACAAAAAAAAAAAAAGCAGTACGAGCGCGTGCAGATTGTTTTTTTAAAGTGGCCAGTTACGAGAAACTTGTATTCTTGACGTGTGTTCGAGTTACATGAACTGCGTAAGGTCTGTTTGGCTGTTTTTTTTAGAAACTTCTGCATTTATTTCTTCGTTCGCAGAGCTTGTTTTGCAATAAAATAGTAACAAGGTGCGAGAGAGCAGGAAAAATTCTCAGCTAATGTTTTTAGTTCACTTAGCTACAATAACAACACCAGCAATGATGACGGCGGCAACAACACAACATTTATAGCAACAGTATTTATGTACATCAACGATTGGCTCACTGGCTTCACAGCATCGTTACTGAATATGGCAAATAATTACAAACGTAACAATAAATGTAAATTTGTTTGGGTTAGTAATTCATCTATGCTTATTAGGAAAATGGAAGGCGACCAAGTTATTAAAATTAGTAGATTTGAGGAGTTTGCTAAACTTGACGAATAATTACGCTTAATAGTAACGTAAATAATAATTTTTAAATCCTCATTATATACAAGTATTAATAGCTTTACGTCTCCAATTTCCAATAATAACCTTAAATGTTTTTGTATTGAACAGCCAATTAACGTACAACATTCAGGTTTTTCAATCACCCACCAAAATATTCGTAGTATGAGAGCTAATTTTGATACTTTTCTCACTCATCTGGCATCTTTCGACCATTTATCTGATCTCATTTTTCTCTCTGAAATTTGGATTTTTGATGAAAAAATTTCAAGTTTTAAAATTCCAAATTTTTCGTTTGAGGCAAATTGTAACAAAACAACTCCTATTCAGTGTTCGCTACTATTTTATATATACTTATAGATTGCATAAATGTTTAGTAAAGACCTTTTTGGATGAATTCACGGGATTTTTGGAGCTTCAAACTTGTAAGAATATAGTGCTCTTAGGTGACTTAAATATTAATATCTTGTCTGATTCAGCCGATGTATTGTACAACAGATAACTATTTATAGTATAAATTTTGTCTTCGTTTCGTTTCGATTGTCTTTTAACTCAACCTACTTGTTTAGATTCTTTCTTAGACCATATATTCATAAGGACTCAAAAACAATAGTGTTGGTTATAAAACTGCTGGTTATGATTTGCAAATAACAGACCATAGCTTAACGAGTATTCAACTTAATTGCAGAGTATCCAGAAAAAACAATCTATTAGAACGAAATCTTATAGGATTGATTTCGATGCTCTTAAATCGAATTTAAATTTTGAGTTTTGGGATGATGTTTATGATGCACAGGACCAATCTTCCGCTTTTGATCTGTTCTTACATAAGTTACAATTTCATATATCCAATTGTAGGCAGAACATATATAATGGATAGAGAAGTGTGGCAAATTAACCATTAACTTTTTTTTAAATAAAATGACAAATTCAACGGGAATTCATGTATTTATTTATTTAACAGTCTTAGAAAGTGTTTACATTTAAGTCTTTTATAATAATAAAGGTAAAAAATAACGTAACAAAAAAATATTCACAAAAAACTAAAGGAACTTTATTTCACAACGTAAAAAAAATTCTGGTAATATGGACCAGGGTCATCCATATTTGAAACAATGTTTTTCAAATATGTTGTGATCCTAAGGCATGCAAAATTTGCATATAAAATATTACTTTTCATTGCCTGAGGAGTCTTTATGAGCCCACATTGTACATACAACGCATTGGACCCATGTCTCTCCTCCCTTATCATCGGAAAACAAATTGGAACAATAAATGCATTTGGCATATTGATAATTAGTTCGATCAGGACTCCCATCTGCTGATTCGTCTGGAATGAAATCTTCTTCACTTTCAGATGAAGACGACGATATTTTACGACAAATTTTATTTTCTCTAAGTCTTAAATTCTTTAGAACCTTCTGAAATGTAAAATAAAAAAGAATATAAGCTGAAGTCTATCATAGTCTAATTTACCTACCGTCTTGTCCAAAATACTTTTGACTTCTGTTCCTGCCTTTGGCCTCTTTAATTCTTTTTCATGTTTTTTCTTAATACGAGTAGATTCTTCCAAGGCTAGCTTATATGGTGAAGAAGAAATAATTTCAGATTTGCCTTGTTTTCTTCCACGACTTGATATTTTTTTAGTTCGAATGGGAACTGGAAAAATTTCATGAGGCGTTATGTAAGATGAAGCCGGTTCTGATAAAATAATATCGTTTTCTTCTGGTTTTGAATTAGATTTCTATTTCCACTTGCTTGAGAAAATGACGTTCCAGTCGGCTGGCGGAACGATAGCAACGGATGACGCCTAAGGAATAATCGCAAACTCTACCTGCAGCTTCATTTATCAAAGAAAACGGGTTTGGTATGTTGTTTTTAATGCAAGCTGAAATGCTAATGATCTTATGTCATTTCAAGTTTTCCTACTGTAGTCCATCTATCTTAAAGTAAGTCTACAATCGTTTATTGAAATCAAAGCCGCAGTACGGACTATCTTGTTGGGGTGGTACGTATTTCAATAATATAGAGTCAATCAGAATTATGTGTAAGGTAAATCGCAGAACTTATAGTTTTGTGCTGTTCAAAAGGTTGGGAATTCTTCCGTTAAGGAATCTATACTGCTAAGGTCTCAAAAATACTTTTTTCAAAGTTCCGGGTACAATTTACGAGTCAACACCAGAAATTTTGTAAATATGCCAGCAATCTATAAAATACGAGGCCGGGTCAATAAGTCCGTGACTTTTGGAATAAAACACAGATTTTTTGATAAAAAAATAATTTTATTTTTCAACGTAGTCTCCCTTGAGCTCTATACACTTTGTCCAACGCTTCTCCAATTTTTTTATCCCTTCCAAAAAAAATGATTTGTCGAGGTCCTCAAAATAGGCCTTTGTTTGCGAGATGACTTCATCATTGGAGTCAAATCTTTTTCCACCAAGCCATTTCTTCAGGTTTGGGAACAAGAAGTAGTCGCTCGGAGCCAAATCTGGAGAATAGGGTGGATCAGGGAGCAATTCATAGCCCAATTCATGGGTTTTTGCCATGGCAACTGCACATGAGTGCACCCTTGCATTGTCTTGGTTTTTTGGTTTTTTTTCGCAAGAAATTAGTGAGTAGTCTGATAAAAATAGCTGTCAAACACAAACTAACTGACGCAGCAAGTTTAAATTTTGACAGGAGTCAACTGACACTGGAGCAGTGTTGCTGTTTCAGTAAAGAGGTCAGAAATTCAAATTCACGGACTTATTGACCCGCCCTCGTACATTTTTCATGCATTTATACATTTATTTTATAACTGCGCCTCGTTTGTTTATTATTCTACCCGAAAACCTAAGATGAGAGAGAGTGACATCAGTGTTTTTGAATAATGTTAAAAAATAGCTCTTCTCTTTTAATCACTCCTCAATTGATTTATTTTTTACTCCAATTTTATGATTTAAATTTCTTGCTTATATAGGAAAGAAACCAATTGAGCATAAAGCCTCGAAAGCCTGCTTTTTCTAATTTTGCCAATAAAAGAGAATTATCCACATTGTCAATTTTATATACAGATCATACCTTTTGATTGTACTTCCGTACTAGCCGATGGTTGAAGTATGAAAAAGACTGAGTTAAATGCAGAATAGATTATTTACCATAGCGAATGATCGCACAAAGCATAACAACAATTAGAGCGATACGAATATTAGAGAATAATGTAAGAGCGCAATGTAAAACGAGGAGTATAAGAATAAAGAACTGATATGCGCTTGTCGATATGCGACCAAATCAATAAGTGATACAGCAATTAATACAAACTCTTATACGATATTAAAATTGAGTACAATGTTAAGTTAATACGACTACATGTTAATACAGAGCAAATAATGATTGAATTAATAGATAGAATACAAAAATAAACAATAGGATAAGTTATGTTTGTCCAATGTAACACTTAGTAAGTCCCGAACACTCTTCTTTTATCGTATTTTTGCAATACGACTTCTAGATCATCATCTCCGGTCAGCATGTTATCTACATAAAAATCCGTGTTCCGAATACGGGAGCCCAATGGATAACTGTTCCTACTTAGCTCACTCAAGTAAGCAAGACTACGAATGGCTAGATACGGGGCCGAAGACGTACCATATGTCACCGTATTTAACTGATAGGTTTGCACCGGCATTGTCTCGTTCTCCCTCCACAAAATGTATTGAAATCGACGATCAGACGGGTGAATCAGGAATTGCCGGTACATTTTTACGATATCTGCAGTAATAGCATACCGATGCAAGCGAAATCGAACAAGGATGTTAAAAAGATCGTCTTGAGTTGTTGGACCAACCATTAAAATTCCTTTAAGCGAAATTTGCGAAGATGTACGGCAGGATGCATCGAAAACCACTCTTAATTTTGTTGAAATACTATCTGGTCTAACTACGCATTGATGAGGCATATAATAATGTGGTTCGTTTAAATTAGGTTCCCTTACCAGAGTCCTATGACCTAACGACTCAAATCCTTTGAGAAACGCTATATACAGGGACCGTAGCAAATCGTTTTTGGAAAGCCTGCGTTCAAGTGATAAAAACCTTCAAAATGCAATGTCGTAGGATACCCCTAAACAACTCGGATCCTTTTTAAAAGGAAGTCTAACCATCAGTCGACCACTGGATAAAATTTCAACACTTTGCTTGAAAAAACTGTCGCACTCTTGCTGCTCGTCTGCCAACTCCAGATTACAGGGCATGTTCCAGTTCCTCACATTTAACGCTTTTTCTGGCTGGTATCCGGTTATTGATGGAGCGACGAGCAGTTCAAGAGACAACTCAAAATTGTTGTACCTCGAGCAAATAGTTGTCTGCGTTTGGAAATTTATTTTTGTCTCACTAACTCCGATTCCAGCAATGCCTACTTGTTTTCTCTCCTTCTTGAGATGAAGACTATTCAAGTAGAGTAGTAGAGTAGTAGTAGTAGCCTGAGTCAAGTAGAACCTTACCTGTTTGGAAGCTACCTGACGAATCGGGAACAAGAACCAATGCCGTTGCCAGAATAACTTGGGTGTTTTGAACCCTTGTATTTTCAACTGCTGCGTGAACTGCTGCTGATGTTGATGGTCCGTCACTTCTGCCCATATTGCGTGACCTAGAAGCTTCTTCGTTCCTTCCAGTGCTTTCGCTGGGTTGTGTCCGGTGTAAGAGAGTGTGATGAGGTTATTTGCAGTTCTTGCATCTGTATGTTGAATTTGCTAGACCATGACCCTTTCCTAGACAATTAACACAAAGCCCCAGTTTCTTAGCGTTTTCGAATCGATCCTTGACAGAAAGAGTAATGAAACTGGAACATCTTGAGATAGAATGGCTACCATCGCGGCAAAAATCACAAGACCGTTGAGTCATAGGCAATGATGTTAGGGAACGATAATTCTGTTGTGGCCTGTTCAAACTTCGACAAGCTGGTTCCGATCGAACTTGTTTACTTTCCCTCGCTTCAAGATATTGACATCGTTTGCTGAGTATGTTGGCGCATTCAGACCACTTAGGCAGGGTTGTATAATCCAAATGTTCATCCAATTTTGACTGAAATTCAGAATCGAGTTTGGACATTGCGATATATATAATAACTGCGTTACATATATCCTCAAATGACCCTATTGATTGAAGTGAATTGTAGAGAGCTGAAATATTGTCTACTAAGATTCGCAAGGAATTGGCAGATGACTTTTGAACCTTCGGTAATTCGAACAGCTCTGCAATGTACTCTAAAAAGATCAAACAGTTATTGTCGTATCTTTCCTTGAGTGATGCGATAGCTTTCTCCTCAGTAACCTGAAACGCTTTAACTGTTCTTAATGCCTTATCACTTAAACATGTCAATAAGTGGTTGAATTTTTCTAGTTTTGTTAACGATGGGTCATTGTCCACCAAAGTAGTAAACGAATGAATGAAATTCTTGTATTCAGAATATTTACCATTAAATCGAGGTAACTTTAACTTTGGTAAATGATTAACTGAATGTGGAAGAGAAAATGTTGACTCCGCAACTCTAAGACGTCGATTAGATCCCAAAAGAGAAAGAATTTTGGTTTTTGTGGAGATACACAAGTCTTCTAAATCTCCTCGACTTTTTTCGGATGGCACTAGTCGTTCTATCTGAGTTTGATACGATAGAAGTTGTTTAAAGTACGATTCCACAATACCTAAACGACATTCCAATTCGGTTGGTGAAAGGGTACTTTCCTTTGTGTCTACTATATTCTTAATACGACTAATACTGCCCTTGGTTGATGAACGCAGCTGTTTCAACTCTTCAATGGTGTTCTCTTCATCCCGCATCTTTACGTAATATAATTGGTGCAATTCAACAACAAACTCAAAGACACCTGAGCGACAGTGATTGAATGAAAATCAATAAATTCTTCTTTTGCAGCGGAGAAAAGGGCTAAACGGCAATTCAAAGTTGACTAATTTTTATTGCAAACAATGATCGGCAACAAAACTCCTAACTGACAAACTAATTCCCCCGGGGAAAGATTACTGCTTATCCGTTGAATTAAGAACTGATTGCATTGATTGATGGATTGTGAATAATCAATAAATTTAATATAAAATTGCCTAAAATTTAATTTTGTTATTTCGACGAATAATATCGTTGATTTCGAAAGAAGCTATTCTGCTGTTTGACGAGGTGAAAGCTATTCTTCTGTATACGATCGATGCAGCTGGCTCTCCACAAATTTGTGGATCGTAATATCATTTGTGGATTATAACTTTAACCTTCTTGTGTTAGCATGGACGATTAAAAATTTATACAGAGGAATTTGCAGCAATATGACGACGAATAACTTTTTGTTTTTTTTTTGCGAATATGCATGCATGCCAATATTCGAATGTGCGCTTGTCTTTTTTGAAGTTGATTTAACTTTACAGGAACTTATTTTCTGGAGTTATGATTTTTATTTTATCTTTTTGATTCTTCTTCAAGAATTCACTCACGTTCGATTGAATAGACTTTTTTTTTCTCATACCTGGATTGGGAGGTTATACTTCTCTACCAATGGTTTCTAAATTGGATGGATGTTGGCTTCTTTGTCTCCGACTTCTTTGCACTTTGCACTCGCGAGACCGAACCGAAACCGAAATCGCGAAAGTTCTTTCACAAAATTTGTCTTTTTTATGTGTTCTATATGTGGTTTTCTGTGTTTAGTTCTAGTTTTTTGTTTTTTTTTTTGCTATGCGAACAACTGTATCACTGGATTGCACACTTATTTCTTTATTAGCTATGTATACGAGTTGTTGGATTTTTTACCGGGGTTCGGAAACTTGGGCGCCAAAATGAACGATCATACCGACTTTCTGATCGTCAACCTCGAAGATCTTCTTCCTATATGGAGTACGTTTTATTCGGGTTGCTTTAAACTACCTCCATCTATTGAAAATTGTGCAACCCGCATCCATGACAACGAGCAAAACGAGCGATAGCTAAAAAGAAAAACGAAAAATCGAGGCTTCCACCAGTGTGGTTTTACGAGCTAGAGCAACAAAAAACGAGGCTTCCACCAGTGTGGTTTTACGAGCGAGAGCAACAAAAAACGAGCCTTCCACCAGTGTGGTTCTACAAAAAAAGGGAAAACTTTTTATTTCTTCCAGGTTTTTATGGGCTTGTTTGAACAACAGTTTTTATGAGCTTTATTTAGTCTACAATTTTATAATACAAAAAAATTATGGCGATTGGTATAATTTTCGCGGGAAAAGTTATACCAACTCTATCTGCTCCAACACTGAATTTGTAAAAAAAACTGATTGAACACTTCAGCTCTTTCAGTGGAACTGGATATCATCATGCCTTTATAAAAAATGATATTTAGTAAATTAGAAGAAGGCTCAGATTTATCTGGGAGCTCATTTACTATTTTCCATTTCTATTTTTTATTATTCTTTACCAGGTGAAATTTGTTAGCATAATACGAGGGCAGGTCAATAAGTCCGTGACTTTTTGAATTTCTGACCTCTTTACTGAAACAGCAACACTGCTCCTGTCAACAGGCATCTGTCAGTTGACTCCTGTCAAAATTTAAACTTACTGAGTCAGTTAGTTTGTGTTTGACAGCTATTTTTATCAGACTACTCACTAATTTGAGGAGAAAATGGAAAAAAGTGAATTTCGTGTGCTTATTGGCGTTGGTTGGTTTGGCGTTGTTTAATCGCAATATGGAGGAGTTTTTGCGCCGTTTTGTAACCGTGGACGAAACATGGATCCATCACAACACACCAGAGAACAAACAACAGTCAAAACAGTGGGTTTCTAAGGGTGAATCAGCGCCAAAGAAGGCCAAGGTGGGTTTGTCAGCCAATAAAGTTATGGCGACTGTTTTTTGGGATGCACGCGGGATAATCCACATTGACTACCTTCAAAAGGGAAGAACAATCAATGGGGAATATTATGCCAACTTATTGGACCGATTCAATGACGATTTGAAAAAAAACCGACCTCATTTGGCCAAGAAAAAAGCTCTTTTCCACCAAGACAATGCAAGGGTGCACACATGTGCAGTTGCCATGGCAAAAATCCATGAATTGGGCTATGAATTGCTCCCTCATCCACCCTATTCTCCAGATTTGGCTCCGAGCGACTACTTCTTGTTCCCAAATCTGAAGAAATGGCTTGGTGGAAAAAGATTTGACTCCAATGATGAAGTCATCTCGCAAACAAAGGCCTATTTTGAGGACCTCGACAAATCATTTTTTTTGGAAGGGATAAAAAAATTGGAGAAGCGTTGGACAAAGTGTATAGAGCTCAAGGGAGACTACGTTGAAAAATAAAATTATTTTTTTATCAAAAAATCTGTGTTTCATTCCAAAAGTCACGGACTTATTGACCCGCCCTCGTAACTTTGTTTGTGTATAGGAATTTCCTTGGCAACTTCTGTAGAATATCTTTTATACTATAAAGATCCCAAAGATAGATGTTTTTGGGACTCTTTTTACATGAGTGGTTGACTTTCGTTACAAATGGTTGTAGTCTTGATTGCCGGACTATAATAATAAACAAAAAAAAATAATGAAGCTTATGAATCCATTCAATACAAAAATAAAATTGCTAGGAATTTATTTTGATCCATTTTGTTTACACGAGTATATCTTTATTTTCAATATATGTTTCAAAAACATTTGAGAATGGCAAATCATATAAAAATAGTATTCATTCGTTTAATAAAAACATCGTCCATCCAGCTAAAGCTGACATCTGCAAATAAGAAATTTTTCTTAAGAAAACAATAAAAACAAAGACAATTTAAGTTATATATATTTTGTGCATACATACATTGGCACAGATTATTTTCTATTCAGAAAGTGAAGAACATAGTGTAGGACAAGATCATAACAATATTTATACTCCGTCTGAAAGCAAACATTCGTTAATCATTTCACAATAAATTCGTATATCAATACATATGTATGTACATATATCGGATGCATGTATTAGACTTAGGCCAGCCGCACACTGGACTCGTTTTCATACGAATTTGACTCGTGCGAACACGTACGGACACGCACAAACAATCCCGACCTTCCAAGTACTATGGCTCCCATGGCTCTACGCATAATGTGTGCGAGTTAGTCGTACATACGTATATTTACGTGTAGTTCCGACGTCCGAACTTGTTGGGATTTTTCAATAGTTTCGAGCGTTGAAACCTCGATTGAAAGAAAGGGCACTTCACAAATGCGATATCACCGGGACACTGCCTACTCGTATTTGACACAACATATTCAGCGTGTGCACTCAATTCGTACGACCAGTATTCATACGTTTACGTACGATACAAATTCGTATCTAATGTGCGGCTGACCTTAGAGGGTTATGGATACACAGGTAAAAAACGAATAAATATTTATAGAAAGTTTTCATTGTCAATAATTATTTTGATAAAGATCCTAAACTTATGTATAGGTATGAAGGTATTTGTTACTCTATGTTAGTAAAATATTATCATTAATTTTAAAGAATTTAGCTTTTGATTTTAATCAGTCAAAATATGTAAAATGTATTAATATTTGCCCGATATTGTAAAATTATTTTCTTGTTTTAATTCTTACCATATTTTCAATTAATTGAGGGCGTTGTCTTCGAACAGTTTTAACTGCTTGAAAAACATCAACTTCACCGTGTTGGATAACTTGCTCTATACAAGCGTTCGCAGCACAATATACGCCTGCTCTACTTCTTCCATCCCTATATAATAATAAAAATATGTATATATATATATAAATGTATGAATACAGACAACAGTAAAGCCATACAAAAACGTATATGGACAATTTCGAAAAACAAGAAACTTGAAACATGAAAATAGTGTATCAGCGGCACCACTGCCAATAAAACAAAACTGAAGGAACTGAACGAAAGAAGATATTAGAGACGGAAGATTTGTCAACGTGGTTTCGAGGGAATAGGTCGCCTTCTGCGCATTGTAGTTTTGTTTTGTCTTTTTTTTTTTGCTTTAATAAATGCAATACAATATACTATATGACTTTAAACTTGCTTATTCATCTTGACAGAATCAGAAGAGGGATTCCCTACATACTTCCTAAATAAAAGATCCCGAAATTATTTTTGTTAAGAAACCCATTCAGTCATAAGGAAAAAATAATCATTGGTGCGACGACAACGGGAAATGTGCTGGCAAACGGGGTAAAGAGATAGTCTCAACGAGCCTAATTAAAAAAAACGAATTAATTGCACGAAACGTTTAAATCGGAAGAGGCAGAGATAGACTCACGAGCCTCGAAACTAAACAACCGAAAGAGACAGGCCCACACTCCAGCGAGGCCCGAAACGAAAAGTAAACAAAGAAATTGCAATTTGGGACAATTCTTGTCGACGGTACTGGAGAAAAACAGTAAGGGAAAAAATAAGAACAAAATGATTAAATTCGTAAGTTTAATAGTTGCTCAGTTAAATTGCCTTTTGCAAACGGGCCATAAAGCGCAAAAAGTGGCGAAATTGGTGGAGATATATGGATCAGACGAGGTCGATTCGGAAGAACTAGAGACGAGTGAGATGGTCAGGGCATAGTCATGATAAGCAAAAATGCATGATTTGAAGAGTACGATGACAAATCTGGCGAAAATAGAATGTGAGTTGGCTGTTGGTATGATCTCACGACTACACAACAATTGCAGACGAACACTGGGAGTCAAGAGAGTCATGTTAATCCTCAGAACAGAGCCCGTCTAATGCAACATCGCACGGGTCAGGTTTTCCGGAAGCATCAATGTATGGAACGCCAACTACAACCCAAACGAGTCTCCCAAACAGTACTTACAATGTCATCAGAATCCTCACTGACTTCGAACCAATGAAACGAAATCTATCGTCTCAACAATTCATCAACAAAGTAGAAAAACTGCGTTGCTTATATTCATGGAGTGATGAAATGATTCTTTTTGCGGTGCAACACAAGCTGAGAGGAATAGCGAAGAATTGGGTTGATGCACTGCCGGTATTCCAGCCGTGGTCGGATCTTACCAGTTCTCTCTTTAACAATTTTCCTAGCTCAATCAACACAGCAGATCTACACCGAGAACTAATGAAACGCAAATGTAAGCCAAGCTAGTCTTTAGTTGAATTTTACTACGCAATGCTTACCATCGGAAGACGAGGTAAGTTGGAAGTTCTTTCTCTTAATTCATACATAAGTGATCGCTAGATAGTTTGTCTACAATAGTTCCTGTCTTCTCGTGGAGAGGTATACCAACATGCGGGGCAGCTGAAGCGGAAGAACGTCAGCCAGGCATAAGACGATCGGCAAACTTCCGAAAAATTATCAAATGCTACAACTGTAATGAGATGGGCCATATATCATCGAAGTGTCCCCAACCTCAAAGAAAAGCTCCTTGCACGATTTGCAACAAGGTAGGCCATGAATCGAAAAGTTGTCGTGCAAACAAGTCCACAGTCGCCAAAGTTGAGCAGAACGAGGTAATTGCACAGTTCATCCCCCCGTCATGAAGGACGTCATTTCCAATGGACAGAAATATTCAGCATTTGTTGAGACGGGAAGTGATAACTCACTTATCAAAGAATCAACATCTCCAAAGGGGTTGGTACGGAGAGAATCTGTGAAGCAATTTAAAGGGTTCGGATGTTCCATCGTAGAATCAAAAGAAGTCATCGAAGTATCTCTGCTGATTGACAATAAAGAACTGCAAGTAAATTTCCAAATCGTGCCAGATGAGTTTCTACCTCAAGGGATGCTTCTGGGTCGCGATGTTCTATGCCAGAAAAATCATCGCATGATCCTCGAAGCTGTAGTTTTACAGATTCAATCCAGAACATTAGAAACTCCCAATATTGGTGACCATTTGGATGTGAGTCAGCGTAAGGAGGTGCTGGATCTTATCTCCATATTTGAAGGTTGTTTTAGTGAAGATCTTTCTCAACTGGGACGATGCAACTCGAAGACCATGGAGATTGCGGTAACGACAAACAATCCTATAGTAGGAAAACGATACCAGGTTCCATTTGCCCTTAGGGAGAAACTGACTGCGATCACTGACAACCTCCGGAAGCCCAATATTATTCGTCCAAGCAAGTCGCCGCATGCAGCGTCGGTGGTATTAATTCCAAAGTCTAACGGAGAGAGTCGAATGTTCATAGATTACCGCGCACTAAATGCAGTTATAGTGAAGAAGTAATGTATAATGCCAGTAGTGGAGGAACAGCTGTCGCAATTAGCAGGTAACAAACTCTTCTCTACTTTAGACATGACAGCGGGATATTATCAGATTCCCTTAAAAGAAGAAAGAAAGGAACTTGCGGCATTCTTAACTCCAGATCGGTTGTTTGAGCACAACGTTATGCTATTTGGGTTAATCAATGCACCAATGGTTTTCCAGGAGGTTATACAAGAAGTAATCAGAAATCTTTCATGCCGCAAAAATGTGATAAATTACGTATGTAGATGAATTTATCATAGCAACCAATACGTTTGATGACGGTATGAAGGTGTTACAGGAAGTGCTGCAAGCGATAGTACGAGCTGGACTTACGCTAAGATCATCCAAATGTGTTCTCATGGCAACGACAGTCAATTTTCTTGGGCACGTTATTGGTCCCGAAGGTATACGGCCAGGTGAAAATAAAACGAAATGTATTGAGGAGATTCCAAAACCAATGAACGCAACCGAAATACGTCAATTCCTTGGAGTTCTTTCGGAAATTTGTCCATGAGTATTCTCGGATCTCTCTGCCGCTTACAAAACTTCTTAAAAAGAACATCGATTTCCAGTGGGAACCTGAACAACAGGAAGCTTTCAAACGTCTTAAGGCTGCTATCACTAAAGAGCCAGTTATCGCACTTTTCGACACGAAGAAAGAGCACGAAGTGCACACAAATTCATGTTCCATTGGACTCTCTGGAATTCTGATGCAACGGGAAGAAGGTGAATTCAAACCTGTTTCATACTTCAGTCGTCAGTGCAGTGATTCCGAAAGTAAGCTTGCCGGTCACGAATTAGAAATCTTGGCTATCGTTGAAACTTTGGATCGATACAGGATTTATCTACTGGGCACGAGATTTCGAGTCATCATTGTTACTACAAGAAGACATCCCCTTTAACACTTCGCATAGCAAGGTGGTGGCTACGACTACAAGAGTTTGATTTCGAGCATGTGCACCGACCAGGTGTAAAAATGGACCATATTGACGAGACGAGCCGAATTCCAAATCTACAACGAAAAGAGCCATCGACAGTGGCGGACCAGGTTTTGAAAATCGTTACCTTGGATGACAACTGGATACTAGCTATGCAACTGCAGGATAAGAAACTCGCAGAAGGAGGAAAAATCCAACATACGTAACAACAAAACAGACACAAAAAAATTACGTGATGTAAAACGGAAGTTTACATAGCAAAGTTGATAGGAAAGAGAGGTTAGTGGAACCAGATCTAGTAAGGTGGCGAGTAACCAGAGCATGTCATGACGAAGCTGGACATTTTGGGATTGAGAAGACGATCCAACGTATTACGAAGCATTTTTGGTTTCCCAGAATAAGGCGATATGTGAAGTCGTATACTGTGTCATGCCCAGAATGCTGTTTGAAGTCAAAGGTGGTAAAACTGAAAGTCAGCTCCACATAGTAGAGGTTATGCCGATTCCTTTCCGAAGTGTCAACATCGACCATTTGGGCTCATTGCCAAGAGGCAAAAGGGGTAACCAATGCATAATCGTTGTTGTTTGTTCTTTCAGCAAGTACGTTATCCTCAAAGCTGTGAGGAGCACGAAGACGTCACCAGCCATCAGCATGCTGAATGAGATCATGTCATGTTTTGGTCAACCACTACGGATTACAACGGACAGAGGGACAGAGATATGGCATATACTTCTCGGGAATGCAGTAATTTTATCACACACTACGGCTTGCGGCACGTTAAAACAGCTGTACGCACACCAAGAGCTAATGGCCAAGCAGAAAAGGTGAATAAAACCCTACTATCACACTCAAGTGCTCAATTAAAAGTGATAAGGATTGGGACTCAGCATTGTCGGGTATCCAATAAACATGAATTCACAGCCGAACTCGACGACGATGCATAGTCCAAACGAATTGGTATTTAACTTTAATCTCAGAGATGTCAGTCAAAACCGATTAATTCAAGCAATACAAGATGATTCACCAAACGAATTTGAAGATGTTGTGACTAAGAGGCAAAATTCGGCTGTCAACATCGTGGAAGAAAGACGTAAATGGGAACAACAGTACGATAAAAGACATCAAACGCCTTGTGAATATGCCGAAGGTGATCTTATTGTTATTGATCATGTTCCTCAAACAACAGGAGATTCACACAAACTCGACCCAAAATACAAGGGTCTATATATCGTCACCAAGGTTTTCAACCACGATAGATACATCGTTGAAAATATTCCAGATCACCAACTTAAACAAAAGCGTTACCGCAACGTCATTTCGGGCGATCATATGAAGCCATGATATAGATGTTTACCGAAGCGGACCACAGCCTGAAGATGAAGATTCGTCCGATGGGGACGAAGTGTCAGAAGAGGCCGAGCTGTCAACGGCAACACTGGCAGTAAAGAAAAAAACAACAAGCAACTGGTCGAAAGAAGATATTAGAGACGGGAGATTCGTCAACGTGGTTTCGATGGAATTGGTCGCCTTCTGCGCATTGTAGTTTTCTTTTGTCTTTTTTTTGCTTTAATAAATGAAATTCAACATATAACTTTAAACTTGCTTATCCATCTTGACAAGTGTATGATAACCATTATTACTCAGTCAATACTGTTAATTGTATCATAATTTATTTTCTAAATAATAGAGATAATAATAATCATTTCGAACTGAAATGACGAAAACAGGAAAACTGTTTATATACATATGTATATTTAAAAAATATGATATTTATTTGGTGAAGGGATGTAGTTACAAGTTCAACGCCCATGAGTTTTACGTCACCGTCGTTTTAGCAGACACTGACATATCTCGAAAAGTCTTTATACATATTTACGTATATACGATATATGAAAGATTATCATTTTTTTGCCGATTGCAGTTGTTAAAAAAGCAAGTTCCACTCAAACAAATTTATGCAAAATTTTCTGCTGAGAAACTTGACCGTGGCTTTATATCGAAATTAAAGTCATATAAAAAGTATATTTTAATTTAAACTTATTTCAAAAATATAACCAGATGACTGGCTTTGGAACAAACCATTTTTGATATTCCATCTCATTCAATCAAAAATGTAGTCTAAGAAAAAATGTAATTGAGTAGAAATATAAAATGATAAATAACAATATACAATATATACAGAAAAAAATACTCAAGAAGTTGGAATCTCTATCTTCTGCATAATATGTACCTAACATAAATAGCTATTTACCTTCGTCGATAACCAGACAACATTTATTTCGGTGCCTATTGAGTCATCGACAGCACCCGTCTATCAATTTTACTATAATTTTATTAACGTTCCTTTTCTTTTTTCTTTTTCCTTTTTATTTTTTATTATTATCATTATAATTACTATTACTTATCATTTTCTAATTAAATATTCACAATCACTTAGTACTATAAGAGAGATTGTCTTAATGTATAACTTATTTATAGCAATAAATTGAATTGAATTGAATTGAAAACTTAGTACTTATATTTATATAAGGCAATTTTTTGTTTTAGAATATTCCCCACATTTATGGATGCACCCGACAGTTCAACTGTCTTGCCATAAAAAGCGGCTATTGTCAAAAAGCTTAACGTTGAACCTCTCTCCACACATCTTCCCCAACTTATATAATAGCTATAATCATCAAAGAAATATTCGCGCGGACAAAAGAGTAAGACATTCTGCTTCAGAACCAGTTGTACATTGAGGCTAGGTCTGATCATGACTTACCGTTCTGTACAATATTGACTTATCTTGTTCGTTAACATCGTCATTTTTCTAGTTCAAAAATTATGCTGCTGTAAATACTAATTCTCTGTAACTATATGCCAAAACTGCTTCTTCGAAACATAAATATCAAAGTAAATTACAATGTGTACTTGAAATCCTTATTGGTTGTCTTGGCCAAAAAATATTTTTTGGCCAATGATTTTACGTCAAAGATTATATCAACACGCCCATGGTTCACATCTGACGTACATAATGCTGTAAAAGTTCGTAATAAATTTTACTCAAGGGGGAAGCGAAGAAGTCCAATTAACTTAAATTGGTACATTATTTTATTTGCGTTTTATTGGAACGGGAAAAAAAAGTACAGATACAGAATACTCAACAATGTTTGGCTTTCTAATGTGCTCAACAATAGTTTTTTTTTATGCTGTCCCTAATGCTGAGCTTTATTTTGAGTTGAATTTTTGACTTTGAAGTCGTTACTGAAACTGAAGTCTTTAAGAGCATTAGTTTTAATAACTCCGATGCAGTTGCTGAAGGCGACACCACTTGTTGATAGTTGGAAACTAAGATAGTTAACCGAAAATAAAAATTCTAACCACTTCCACGATTGACTCAGTCAGTTTTTTTATCATGCTTGTTAAAGTTTTAGAGAAAATGCTTCCAAAGTAAATTATGAAATTTTATACAAAAAGAACTTCGATTATAAATAGGTCCTTTATGTTCAGTAAAAAATAGGTTTACCTGATATCTAATAATTAGTGTGATCGGAGATAGTGGTAATTGGAGATACAGCCTTCAATTCTATGACCTTGGTAACTGGATCACCTCAGGGCTCAGTTTTAAGGCAAATTTTATTCTGAATTATATCTTAAATCAGCTTCAATACTAGTATTCAGTTTTATGCAGATAATGCGCAGATTTATTTCGCTAGATTATAAACTTACTCGCAGAACAAATGAAAATCTCTTAAGCAAGTATGTGGAATTCGGTAAAAGCGACATAAAGATGACAAAGGTGATTGCGCCACTATAACAATACATATACACGACGTCAAGACACAATACGAATGAAGTACGCACAAGGAAACAAGGCACAAGCGAAACACACAGAAGAGACGATCATACGAGGAGAATGGAAAAAAATTAGTTCCTACCATAGATGAGCTAACTTAGATGCCAAACTCTACAAATATGTTGCAAACCTTTAATCATCGCACAGACGCACTGTAAGTGAATTACTAACACATTGTAATTCTCTATAACCTGACAAAATTTGCTTGAATAGAGAGCAATTTACAAGTAAAATTGTTAGAATGAGAGCGATTTGCATGTAAAGTTCACTATGTGTTTGTAATGTGGATGGCGTTATGAGTAAAATGGGAGACAAATTGACATTGATGACAATTCACACGTATTCACAGATGGGGTCATACGGATAAAGGCGATTAGTGGAAAGCGGGTTTTGGTTTCCAATATCTGGAAAATTTGCCATTTTTTGTATGTTAGTTCATCTATTGTCCTTACCATTCATCAATGAGAAAGCCCTCATGCACCCGAGAGAGACAGTTCTTTAAAGTCTGGTAAAAGCAGCAATGACGCATTTTTGTGAGAGCTTATTCCACCAAAAGTCGATTATATCAAGGGCTGCCTGCACTTTAGAGCAGACAGTGGCTAGACACCATCCAGCAGACAGTACAGCAACATCAGTGTCAATCATCAGTTTTATTCCGACTGTCAACCTGTGCGGACGTGTTTTTCATTTTCTCCCATACACCGAATTTATCCAAAAAGCAGGATAATTCCGACAAGGAGAGTGAAGTGATCAAATATAATTTCGATGGATTAAAAAAATTCCTTAAAATAAATTTCGACAATCTCCTTAAATCCAACGTGCTTACTCACATATACGATTCTATCAACCTTCTACGTACAGATCTCGACTAGCTTTTTCGATCCACTTCCAAAACAACATATCCCACCTCGCATCTATCAGATCCTACGCTCGATGACCTGGCCCCAAAAATGATTGACGTCAGCGAGGAACTTATAGCGACTTGGTTGTGCGTTGCCGAAATCGATAAAGAAGTGAAATTGACTTCCCACTAAATCGATGGAATACCTCACCAAATTCAATTCCAAGCTAGTTCCCCGTACAATGTCTCAATTCATATTGAATTAGTAGACACGGAGTCTCACATGCCATCATTTGCAACTAGGCCTCCCGCGGCCCTAACAACGGAAACCGAAATCGAGCTGCCTTCACCACCTAGTATCCCGCCAGCGCCTCTTCACGTAAACTACTCAAACAATTCGGAACTTCATGGAACCCCTCCGAATGGAAAAGCAGACTTGAAAAGCTGAATAAGGGAAACCATACGGCATTCTACGTTGGAGGTGCTCCTCAACACATTTGTGCTTCTTGGGTGCGTAATTTCTTTCATCGAAATTATGCTATCACTATTATTGAGTGCCAGGTGATTTCCCATGCTAACTCCAACAGTTCCAGCAGCTTCAAAATCAACTTCCCATCTAAATATTCGTGATTGTTCCTGACTTCCATATATGAAAACATTCGTCTCCTTCTTGCTTATCTACATGACAAATCCGTCTCGGTCTGTTATGAAGGAAAGACCAAAACCAGAGTCATGGTTTTCATCCAGCAAGAAGACCTCCATATCGACACTATCAGTCTCAGGAACGTTTATGTCAGGTAACACGATATTTTTAGCATGTTCTCTCAGAAAGTTGCGGACGACCTTGCTGCATTCGGCCACTACGTTCATTCTAAGAGCGAGTCTCACATCTATAGCGGAGCCGAGCCAATCAAGGTAAGTTTTGTCCATAACTTGCCTCTCTTACCAGCACTTAAACCATCCCGCTTCACATCTCCACCTCACAACATCCTTCTTACTTTTTACTACCAGCATGTAAGGGGGCTTCGCTCTAAAACGAATGCTGTTCTACGCCAATTGCATGCCCTTCCTTTTTATATTTATTCCCTGACTGAAACCAATCTATTTTCTGACATAAAGAACCAGGAAATATTCCCCCTACTCTTAACGTTTCTTGCCATTACCATTTGCCCTTCCTCTAAATTCGACTTTGTCGCAATAAAAATGATACTCCCCTTCAACTCCCTTTACGATATATGTTGATACTTCCTACCAGCTCAACCTATCGAATCCTACCAACTTGCTATCGAGGCGATCGACCATTTAATTGACCTGTCTGACTCTATTAACGATATTCTTATTTTCAGCGACTTTAATCTCCTAATAATATAAATGATACCCTATCCATTTTTTATAGGTAAATATTTAATTCCTTTTTACTTTACGTTCCGTTTTCCCGCCTTAAAATATCATCTACTAGTCCTCCCTGGTATAATCGCAAGCTTCGTTCCTTACGAAATAAGTGAAACAAGTTATGGGTCTTTTTCCTTCGCTCCAGATCCTTTTCCGACTATTCCAACTACTCGTATCTCGGTACTTATCTTCATTTCGGGGAACTTTACGATTCCCTTTACCAGCGTTTTCTTAACAATGAGCAAGCCAACCTTATAAATGACCCTAAGTCTTTCTTCCAATTTCTTAACTACAAAAAAAACTCCGATGGTTACCCTCCTTCCCTCTCTTTTATCCGATCCACTCACCATTGCCAACTTCAACTTTTAAACAATCCTTTACTAACGACTCCTTTGTACCAGATACATCCTATTTTAATTGCCTACTGAACTTCTCCAATGGCCCATTTCTCTCTCATACCTTGGATTCGTCTTATATTGAATATATTCGTAAGTTACACCAACTTAATGACGAATTCACACCCGGCACAGATGGTCTCTCTGCCATATTTCTTAAAAAAATGTTCCTCCTCTCTTTCCCTTGCCCTTTCTAATCTCTTTCGTCTATGCCTTTCAGAAGGAGAATTTTCTCAGCCTTGGAAACGTCCTTCATAACCCCGATCTATAAAAAAGGATCAAAAAATGAAATAACTAACTATTATCCTATCGCTAAACCCTCCCATATACCCAAATTAGCTTTTAGCAAGGCCTTCGATAAAATCTCTCATTGATTAATACTCTTCAAATTGTCTGCCCTCGGTTTTGAACCCATACTATTAAAATGGATATCCTCTTACTTGGAAAACCGTTTTCACAGTGTTCGTTTTAGGTCACTCGGTTCCATTTTTGGCTACCTCTGGAGTTCGGGTTTTCAGTATAAAGTCTACTTTCAATGTTCGCCAGATTTACTAGCTAGGGCGTGTTGTGTTATGCAGCCCACTAGCAGCTTCGTTAATAGAAGCTGATTATGAGCTGGTTCTGATTAGGTCACCTGAGAAATAAGCCGCAAGCCATCAGATTTTCTGAGTAATTTCTGCATCGTTGATCTGCCCATTTTGAGCACTATCAGGCTACTGGTTTCACCGACATTCGAAGAAAATCATCTAAAGTTAAAATGGTGAAAAAATAGATGCTGAAAAGGAGGAACAACGAATCTCGCCTTCAGCAAAACCGCCAACTTATAGTGCTTTTGAAACGGAAGAACAACGTAATTTGCGCCTTCAACAAGAACGTAACAGAGCATCTACTTCCAGAGAAACGCCCCATCAAAATATCGAACGACTTGATGTCAACTGGGAGAATAGATTTAAAGTTGGAAGCATTCCATTACGACAAGGACTATAATTAGAGGAATCACGAGGATGTTGTTATTGGACAAATGAGTAAAATTTACTCACGTTGCAGTACTTTGAAGTTCACTAAGGAATCTAATGGAAGGTGTTCGGACGGTAAATTTGTTTTGCCGTCGTTGATTGAGCTACCAGAGCCGCTTCTTCTGTCTGGCACCACTCCAACTTTAAAACACTTCCCGCAAAATATTCGCAAATACAACTCATTTCAAATGACTTTATTTGCTGCAAATGCACATTCAAAGTCCAAGGCCAAATACATATATCACAAAATCGCTTCGTTGCTATTCCATTACTTCACTGTTGATATGTATGCGAAAGTTAAAAGTGAACGTCTTCCCTTCATTCGGTTAAATCATTGAAGAATACGATCACTTGCCTGATGCAATTGCCAATGATGGAGTTCTCAAATCAGCTAACATTGGATAAAGGATGGACGTCCAGATTTATTCATCACCTTCACATGCAATCCAACATGGAGTGATATTGCTTTTCACCGGCAAAAACTCATTGCACAGACATGATCTTCTCGAGTTTTCAAGCAAAAGCCAATTAAGCTTATAGACGTCATCACCAAGAACCATGTTTTTGAAGAAACCCGATGCTGTATGTACTCGTATCAGCATTAATTGACAACGTAATTTCTGTTGGGCTTTCGAATCGAGACGGAGATCCCATTCCTTTCGAAACAGTCAAGTAAAATATGGATCATGGGACATGTGAAACACTTAATGCAAATTCACCAAGCATGAAGGATGGCAAGTGTACAAAGCGATATCCACGTAAGCTGATCAACTGCAGGTGATGCTTATTCTATGTATAGGCGAATAAAGTCCAATGATGGCGGATACACAACCACAATCAAAATGCAAAATAGAGGTAACAGGTCAACATCGACAACAGATGGATTGTGACATGCTCATCGCTTCTTTCAAAAATGTTTGATGCTCACATTAATGCCAAGTACTGCAATTATGTGAAGTCGATCAAATGCATTTGCAAATATCTCAACAATGACCGTAATATGCCAGTATTCGGACTATCAAATCAAGGCGATGAAATCGAACCATTTCAAATGGGACGCTACATCAGCAACGAAGCAGTATGGTGGATATTCGTATTCAATATTTATGTACGCTATCCAACTGTTTATCATCTCGGTGTTGACTTGGAATATTGTAAGTCAGTTTACTTTACCGATGAAAATGCACAAAATAGAGCAGAACAACCTCAGAACTTAACACTCATCGCCTTTTTTGTATGTCCAATGACTTTGCTAAAAAGTTGCTGTATTACGAAGTGCCCAAATACTATACTTGGAATGAAACACATCTACAAAGAAGTTCGTGAGAAGAAAGCGGGGTTCAAAGGTTCCAGATTGTGCTGGTATACTCGTACTTTCGCCTGATGCCTTGTAATGCCTATATACAGTACATATGAATAACTAAGTATGAATGTTATTTTTGGCGATTGTTATTGGATACAATCAAATGTGATGCATCATTCATTGCCCTGAATACCTTCGATGGGGTAGTATGTCAAACTTATAGAGAAGTCTGTTTCACACTGGGCTTACTTGAAAATGATCACCATAGGAACACAACACTAGCAAGGGCATCGCGCACAAGGCATCCAAAGCAAATAAGTACTTTATATGCGATCATTTTAACAACATACGCACGAATCTGAAAGAACTGTGGGAAACGCATAGCAAAAGTCTCAGTGAAGACATTCTCAACCAATCACGCGAAATCGATCCAAATCACTTAATTTCATTCACGACCTTTCCAACGTACCAAACATGCTATATTTTCTGCAACATATTACATAATACGAGCACAAATGGCTTATTTCCCTAGCAGTGCCCTTCGTCCGCTCCCACAGTGGAGCACTGAGAGTCACATTTATACAAACAAAAGTTGTTCCGTTGCAATTACACCCATTTTCTTCCCTGATGCTGTTACTCACAGGAAAGACATTTCGCATCAATTTGATATTGACGTCGGTTCGAATGCTGAATGGGATTGCACTCGCAGTAGCATCAACGCTACTCGCTTCAGCACTCAACCTTCTGTTGAATATGAACCAGACCGAAATACCGGGAGGCGCTCTGATTTTTTTTACTGGTGATTTTCATCAAACTTTGCCGTTATACATCGTTAAACGCCTGCAGAGGAGCTGAACGCATGTTTGAAACCATCATATCTATGGAACCGAGTAGAAAAAACCTCGCTCTCAGTAAATACGCGTGTGCACTTGCTGTAAGATGCATCTGCCCAAATATTTTCAAAACAATTTTTTGACATCGTTGATCGCACAACAAATCAGACTTCGTTTCGACCCAATTGTTGTCACATGCAGCCGAATATTCAAGCCGTTGTGAGCAAGGTATTTCCAAATTTAACAAGCAACTACAAAAATCAAGTCAGTCGTGTGGACTGTCCACACGATGGATAGGGAACAAGCAGTCAATTACCCAACCGAATTTGTAAATTGGATGGAGCCACCAGGAATGCTACCACATACATATATGAATTGTTAATTGTATTGTACTATACGAGTAAATTAAGATAACGTTTTTTTTGTATAACAGCGTAATGTGAACGTTATTTATCTTTTTAAGATTTATATAAAGAAAATAAAAATAAAAACTATACTCACGGAGTTACAACGCAAACTGGGCCGTAGTCAGATTTTCCCCTCCAACCTTCAACCATGTTCATCAGGTACACTAATGAGTTTGTAGAGCTTGGTACCTATTAAAATACAAGTTGTTTATATGAAAAAGTCGAAAATGCTAGATTTGTACTTTGTGTCCCATGGGCCAACAAGTTAACTGGAATAATTGAACAGTTCTTGTTGGAGCTTTTACACCTGCCATCATTTCTGTCAGCGATACAATCTAAAAAATAAAAATAGATAAATTAAAGAATAGTTATTTGCCTTATATCATATTTTTTTTATATTTCATTACAACTATTAAAGAAGACTTTACATTGATTAATAAAGAAACAACATTTGCTGGAGCTACTCTTGTTTTGGTGCTTTTGGATAAAAATGAAACTCTCAGTTCACTCTGTGTTGAAAAAAAAGTTATGCCTTTTGAATCGCATGCGGTACTATGAATACCACTTCATACCTATTGTATTTACATTTTCGTTCATTAAGCAAGCTGTTACGTGTGGTTTCAGTGTAGTGACTCCTGTCTGGAAGATGTCTACTACTTTTACTATAAGTTTCAACTCTTATCTGGTCACCGCTCTGAAAGCATCAATCATATGGAGCTAAATGATCAATTTGAAACTTTTCCTTGAAATTATGCCAGACGTGCAGTGGAAATCTGCTAAAAAATGCACACGTAAGGCACTATAATAGATCTGGACTATGTAGGCAAAATATTGTACAATACAAACTATCGATAAATAGAGGTGATCTTTACGTCACTGTCGATAGATAAAACTTCGAAGTTGTTAAGGAATGAGCCTGAAGTAAATGTTAATTCCACAAACGATAAATATATATACATAGCGTAAAATGTTTGTTGGGGACAAATAATAGAACTTATTACTTTCAATACAATCACTTTATTCAATACAATTACAATTCACAATTTAATCGCTTATCTCAACCACCTTTACTTCTCTTTATCTTTTACTTAAACCACTTTATCACTGCTCGTAATTCGCATTTCAAATTCCACTTTAGAACGGACTTGCATATCTTGGGTAATGTTGATATTTATTCTCCCCTGAATATTCTGTAAATATTCTTCAAATGTGGAAATCTTCTAGACTTCAAATATAGATGACGCTGTTCAAATTCAAACAAATATCACACTGCTCCCTCCCTACAACTTCGTCATTTGAAATGACACATTCTATCCAAATGGACCACCTTCAATTTTCCTCGATCTCTACGCTGGATCCGGTAGACAACGTATTTACGCGGGTTATCACTTTGTATGGACCTTCGCAATCCTATTGCAATTTTGGTGATTTACCTTTCTTACGCAGAGGATTATACAGCCACACGATATCTCTTTTCTTGAAGCCTGAAGATGTCACTTTGATGTGGTACCTAGTATTTATGCGGTTGTTCGCTAGCTTCATCTTTTTTCGACTGTTTTCATAATGCGTAAGTCATGCACATAGTCGTTCATCTCCTTGGGCAGAGTACGTGGGGATCCGAATTTTATTCCACTTCGCAACCGAACTACTCGTATTTGATCGAATAAGATCTCGGATGGTGTGTGTCCTGTTGAACTATGGACCGCGGTTCGGTAGGCCATTAAGAAGAGGGGTATGTGTCGATCCCAATGCCGCTGCCAGTTTCTGATGACCGTAGAAAGATGTTCATTCAAGGTATGATTAAATTGCTCGACAATTCCATCAGATTGAGGGTGTAGTGGCGTTGTTCTTGTCTTCCTTATTCCCAAATATTGGCACACTTCCTGGAAGACTTTTGATTCAAAGTTTCGCCCTTGATCAGAGTGTAGTTCTGTTGGGACCCCAAATCTGCTCACCCAGTTGTTGACTATCTGTTCGGCTACGGTCTTAGCCCCTTGATTTGGGATGGCAAACACTTCCGCCCAATTACTGAAGTAATCTATGACCACGAGGGTGTAACGGTTTTCATTAAAGGTTTCAGGAAACGGTCCAGCGATATCGATGGCTATTCGTTCTAATGATGCTTCGATATTGTCGACATTGTAGACAATGGAACGGATTTCGTCAGTACTCCAATTCTGATCATTTGGATAGTGGCCTAGTCCTTCGCTTCCTTACAGTTTCAGTGTTCACATTTGACTCCAATAGTCGACGAGAGAGAGCATCAGCGTTTGAGTGTAGTTTTCTCTTGCGGTGTTGCACTTAAAAGTCGTAGCCCTGCAACTGCTCGATCCATCTTGCAACTTGGCCTTCAGGGTTTTTAAATTCGAGTAGCCATTTCAGAGCTACGTAGTCTGTCCGAAAAATGAACTTTTGTCCATTGACGTACTTTTGGAAATGCTTTGTAGCTAGAATTAAAGCCAGCAGCTCGCGCTGAGTTACGCAGTAGTTTCTTTCAGGTCTGGGGAGTAACTTGATGGAATATGCAACCACTTTCTCTTGGCCATCACAAACTTGAGAGATCATAGCTTCAACCCCAACATTGCTAGCGTCTGCGTCCACGATGAACATTTCTCCGGATGTGGGGTAACCCAAGATGGGCTCATTCCACAGCTGGCGCTTGACTTCCGGGAATGTTTTTCCACACTCTCCAGGCAACCCGAACTGTTGGCCTTTTTCCGTAAGTTGATGCGGGCTTTTCGCAATACCAACAATATCTTTTACGAATCTTCTGTAAAATATTGCAAGTAACAAGAAGCTTCTCAGTTGATGTTTATGGGCACTTGAGATGCCCATTTACTTATCCCGTCGAGTATCTCGTTCCTCGGCACTAATTCTTGTGCAGGAGCATTCGACAGATGCTACTTCCCTGACGAAATGTGTTCCCTTGGAAGCCTGATTGGCTGCTTCCATCGCCAGAGCGAAGACAAGTGCTTCAGCAAGGGTTCTTTTCCCGGTCATCCTTACTGCTGACTATAGCTTCGAATCTGCGATTCACCTGATGAACGAATCCTTTGTCATTTCGTCGATAATTTCCTGGCCTGCGGTGTGGAATGAAAAATGTGCCAGTCTACTCACGTCTGTTTGGAGCTGCTGCAGTGTTTCTCCTCGTTGCTGCAATCGGATTTGCAATTGGAATTTTAAAAGCTCCTGCATGTAGCTAAGCCCAAACCGCTTCTCGATAACCTGTACTAAAGCCACATAATCTTTATGCTTTTCGATGTGTATTGTTTGCAACAATTCTGTTGCAGGACCGTGTAAGGTTCTGGGCACCGAATGAGCTAAGCTTCAACTCTTGTCTCCTTCACCACTTAAAGAACATTATCGGTGTTTCCATCTTCGCACTGTGTTGAGCTCTTTTGCCATTTGCTCAACTTTGCTGTCCATTTGTTCGAATTTTCCGTCAACATTCTTCTCTATTCTATCAAATTTGTCATCGATTTCTTCGAACTTTTGCTGAAGAATGTTCTTTTGTTTTTCCAGATTATTGTTTTGCTCATTCACTTTCTGTTGAAGGCCCTACAAGTTGTTCTTTTGTTCGTCTAGACTTTTATTTTGTTCGTCCAGTTTTTATTCAATTCTGTTCTTCTGTTCGTCTAGATTTTTCTTTTTTTCGCCGAATTTGTTCGAGGCTATTCTTTTGTTCGTCCATTTTGGACAAGAGGAGTTGCATCATCGCAGCCATGTCGCTCTCAGCACTCATTTGATCTTCCTCGTCAACTTCAAATGAATTTGTATCTGCATCAAAGCGTCTTGAAGTCAAAGCACCAAGTCACTTATTCCTCCACTGGCGATGAGGTTTCTCTTGTTCAACTCGAGTTTGAATTGATCGAGGGTCAACTGCAATAGCCGTCGACCCATTATAGCTTTTTCAAACAATTACTTCTTTTTTTAACACAGTAAGCCCTATCCCACTTCTGACACCGATGTAGAATATTTGTGTGGGTACAAATAATAGAACTTATTTCTTTCAACACAATCATTTTATTCAATACAGCTACAAATTTAGTCGCTTATCTCAACCACTTTTAATTTTCTTTATCTTTTACTTAAACCACTTATTACTTACTACTCGTAATTCCCACTTCAAATTCAACTGATGAGCTGGCTTGCATATCTTGGGGAATGCTAATATTTATACTACTTTGACCTCTTTCGAGAATATTCTGTATCATCCAGCGTTCCATAAAAATTTCCATTTTCCTAGATAATTCGATTCCTTTCTCCATTCTCCAATGGTTCAGTCTTCTGCTATTCAAATATGGAAATCTTCTGCATAGATGACGCTGTTCATATTCAAATGGATATCAATGTATCATTTAAATACTAAAACTTCACTTATTAATTTTAGGGGAGGTTGATATATGCGTAGATATTCACCATCATAAATGTTTCTCTAACTCTGAACCAGATGTCAATCGCCCCCGTTTTTAAACGAAATATTAACAATTTAATTAACATACATATATTGCAGTAAGAGACATTATAAGTATTATAATATACATTATATAATAATAATATAGTTTATATTATTTTGCTACACGTTTTGAAAAAAGGATGTTTTGAACAAAACAATATCCTACTCGTAAATGTTGAATCATTTCGGGTGTTTTAGACCTTAAATTCAAACATATATGTTTATGGATTTGATAATGTTGATAAGTAGTTACATTTATAATTAAAAATATGTACAACTTACTTTTTTATTTATTTTAAATTCCCATTGCTTTATGTTTAAATATTTTCTGGATACCACACTGTGAACAGAAAAAACTGGACCATATTTTTCCAGTTTCGAATGAGTTGGCCAAAAAGATGGGTATTGTTGTGAAGTTGCTGGTGGTTGACATAATACAACTACAGTAGAGCATTCATGATCATACACCAAGGACCAAAATTCTCCCAATGTGTGTTTCATCGGCCACTCTGTAACTATGTATTCTCTTGGCTTTGTATAACCCTGAAATTTCAAATACATAATTTGTATGAAGACTTTGTTAATTCAAATAAATGTCTATATTTTTATGCCCTGATACAACATACAAGCATAAGAAATGATACAAGTATAAGAAATCAACAGTTCCCCAAAATTAGAAAATGTCAATTATTTTATTTTCAAATTGCGGGTTCTGTTAGCACAGAGTACGGTTTTTGCTCTTATTTCATTGAAACATTCTTCTTACAATTCAATTGTGAATTAGATTACAAATATGGATTGTTAATTTATTTGAATGCTGGTTTCATTTAAACTAGCATTTAAACTAGCATAAGCAATATAACTTACATCAACAAAAACAGCGTTAATATAATCAGTAAATGCATTTCCTTGAAATGATGTTAAATAAGGTCGGAAATTATCAGCTGAAAAAAAAGGAAAAAGTGCAAAATAAAATTGTAATAACATTTTATAGTAAAAAATAGCTTTAAAATATTGAATCATTAAAATAATCAGAAAATTTGAGTTTAAATGGTTCGTATTTTTGTTTTCATCACTTTATGAAAAGCTTTCTTCCTTTGTATGAAGGCATAGATGAATCGCGAAAGTTTAACATTTTCCTTGCGTTGTAGTAAATATTGCATAGCCCACTTTTACACGTCGCAAGTGTGTAAGCGCATGTTCTGCTTATTTTCTTTGGAACTGTCATTCAGTGATGCGCGCAATTTTACACGAAAGCCTTTCCCCCTTCTTTGGTTTTTCGTTTTATTTGACAGCTCTCTTTTATTTCATCTTTGGCGTTCAGTCTTTCATAATTGAAAATGTGCCCCCTTGTTAATTTTTTGGTTCATTTAAGTTCATCCGCCATACTGAAATGTTGTGTTCGTAACAACAGCGAAAGAAGTAATGAAGCAAATGCGAAAAAGAAAGAAGAAGGAGAAAAAGAAATGTCAAAAAGATGCAATGAAAATCCTACCCACATGCAATGGGAATTTGGTTAATTGGGTATTTTTTGTTTCATTATCCTTCTCTTTTGCACTCATTTGAATCTTTCGAAACTTGCGACATGTAAAAGCGGACATACTATGAAAGCCAAGATGGCTTTTTGGGAAGCAGATCGACAACAACGCAATTCACAGTTTAGGGATAATAGGGCAAGACGGATATTTCGCATTATTGCGAAAAATGAACATAACGTCTTCAGTGATTTGGAGAAAGCGTGCCAGAGATCCAATATGAATGGCAATAAGATCCCGAAAAGTACCTAAGACGTATGTGTTGTGATATCTGACATCTATATTTGAATATTAGAAGACTTCCGCATTTAAAAAGCAAGAGAGTCAGCCATTGGAGAATGGAGAATGGAAAATTTTAACGAATATTCTAGCAAACTGGAAAATTGTGTGGGCCTTTTTTTAGTACAGAACGTTCTCGAAAGATGTCAGGAGAGTATAAATATCAGAGTCCCACAAGAAGTGCAAGTCAGCTCTAAAATGAAATTTGAAATGTGAATTTATGGCGTTTTCGGTGATTCGCATTCCAATGTAACACTAAAAATTTCTTCTTACACAATACTATTCGACGTTTATACGTATTTATATATGTTAGTACACTTTGACATAGAATCCGGAAGAGAAATTTGGTTTCTGAAATGAAAACCAAAAAAAATTTTAATTCTGAAACAGTAACAATATAACTGTTTTATGTAATTTTTTTTGCTCCGGAGTACAAAAAGAAGGCCAACCGAAAACGCCAGAGAGAAGTGATAAAGTGGTGTAAGTAAGAATAAAGAAAATTAAAAGTGGTTGAGAAAAACGATTAAATTTTGAATTATAATTGTACTGAATAAAGCTATTGTATTGAAAGGAATGAGATCTATCATTTGTACTCCCACAAATATTTTACAGTATATATGTACATATATTAGAATTTTGTGCAGCATGTACAACGTCGTTAAATACACAGCGGAAATAATTGAAGAATTCGAAGTTACGAGTAAAGTTGGAATATTTTAAGGAAGTTCTCAAAGTTCAGTTTTTTCGTGCATGCTCTTGGAAGGGTAGAGAAAATTGTTATGGAAACCCAATGAAAGCCTTTGTACTAAACCATAAACGATAAAATGAAGAACGTATTAAAATTACATTCTGATAATGTAATGAGACTTTTTTTCAGCTCACAGCAATCTAGAAATATGGAAATGTATGAACCACCAATCAATTTGTAAGGACATAAATAGGAACTGTTTTTACTTCTGATTTCTTTTTTTAAAACCCTGTTCTAAAATTTAAGCTAACCTTAAAATGATTTTGCAATATATCACTGATCTTAGGTGATAGAGTATGTGTATCTACAACAGCTGTTGCAGTACACAACTAGCCCAGCGGAGGTAGAGTACCGAGCCAGAGAAACGGGATCTTTGGGAAAAAGAAGGTATACAAAGCTTCCCAACTGGAAAATATCGAAAAGGCTGGCAACCGAAGCGACGTCTAAAAATTAAAAAAAATCCAGTCAGCGAACTTTGATTTGAGACATTTTATATACGACACATCCTGTCGCACTTCCTTAATGGCAATATTAAAGCAAAAGTAAGTATATATTTTCTGCAAATTTCCATTTAACCAAACTTATTGTTATTGATATGCATATGAAAAAAAATACAAAAATATACGTGTATTGTTTGGTACATACGTGGTACGCACAAGACATCTCTATTCTTTTCTCTGTTATCAGCTCTATGTCCACCAGCACAGTCCCCAATTGAAAACCTTGCAAAAGAAGAGAAACAATAATCAATAATTAATTAGTAAATTAAAATAATGGAATGAATAATGAAAAAATTGTTAAATGTTTTAAAAATGCCAGAAATTTATTTTATATAATATACGTATGTAGTTCGAATAAGTGTTAAGAAAAATGACTGTGTGTAAATAAACTTTACCTTGTAGTTTGTTTACAAATAAGCAAATATTCTCTTTGATACTCATTGACTCTACTAACAGGATCCTTTAAAGATTTAGCCTTCAATCGTTCGGAGAGTTCACTAACGGGAAACCAAGTATTTCCAGATGTTAGATGATCTTCTAATGTATCGTACACAAATTTATATTGGTCCTTAAATACAAAAAATATAATTGTTTTATTTTAGTCAAAATGATTTAAATTTCTCAATATTTTTGTTATTAGTGGCAATTATTTAATTGCTAAATACATGTATTGTAATATGTGACTTACATGTTTGTGGTACATGTAGACCGTCAAAATATACCATATTTTAACTTTTCAAAGTAACAAAGCATATGTACTACATAAGAATAAGATTTGAATTAGTTTTGAGCAAATCCCAATACGCATACTTAAATATGTAGCCAATCGGTACAAGTAGCTCTACGCATTGAGGATAAACCTGTTTAGAAATAAAAAAATAAGTTGATGAATCAACAGCCGGTGGAGGCAAGGTCTAGTCTCTCTATTCAGTGTTTTTTATTTTACACAGACGGAAAGGCCTACGATTTTGTCAGACTCCTTAAGGCGAAGACGGTTTAGGACTTTTATATTGGCAGAGAATTATATTTTCGGAGGTTTGACATTACTTTCTGAAGAGACTATCTCAATTTTCGATGTTATGATATGCGATTCGAACTCAGCCGTTTTGGAGTAGCAGTGTACGAACTGAACAAAAATAATTAAATGGCGGCCTTGTAAATTATTTTTTCAAAAATTTACTGCTTTTTTTCGGTTTAAAATCGAGATAAAAAAATCGAATTCTGGTACTGGACAGAACCATTCATTTATAGAATATTTTGTTAAAATTTCAGCCGGGCCGACGGATAAAAAGGAGTTTCGAGAAAAACGACAATGGCGTGGGTATGAGCGCCGCAGCTGCAGGGTACACTCTCCCCTATTATTTGCTGTAACTTTAAAATCGCTTAGTGTATCGGTCTAAAATTTTCACGTATATTCTCAACTTATTAAACTTTGAAAATATGCAAAAAAAAAAACAAAAAACCGATTTTCTTCAAGATCGCACATGAGACTACCCTCTTAATAAGATCATAGGGATTTTCTGGTGATAAAGTTAAGAAAAGGCTCTATTTTCTACAATTATCTACAAGATAACAATAATCCTATTCCCTACGAAACCATAGGATATGACAAAGACGACGATAAATACCTTGAAATGGTGTGAAAAATGTGGCTGTATATGTACAATTACACATCTACTCTGGTGGAAAATCATTAACCGAATAAAAGCACTTCCTTAATTAGAAAGTGAAAAAAAAGATTATTAAGACAACTTTATATGTCTGATTTTTAGTACGTGATCAAAAATTTGGAAAGAAGTGCACAAAGTGTATTAAATATTCTTAAGTCACCGTCTGAAGTTATGGCCCCTCAGCCACCTGTGCTCAACCTCAAAAACAAATTATACCCATATGGATCTCAATAAACGGCTCCAAACAAATACTGGCCCTAATTTATAGTAATTTCTCCCAGTGATCTTTTTACACTCTCGTCCATAAAAATATTCCAACGGTAGTCAGCTTCTTCTTGCGAAATCAGAGAAAATAACCAATTAATTTTTATCTTCAAAAACCCTCGTTAGTCTCTGTCCTATTTCTGTTAAGCTCCACCCTAACCTAAACTCTTGCAAAGGTAAATAAAAGATTATTAAAGAAATGAAAGCCCAAGGAATAACAGAGATTTATAAATTAAAATAATAATTGCTCGCTTACGACCTTCTAGAGTTCTGTCAACATTGGGTGGTATAATGTAAAAGCACAAGAATATTTCCCTAAACCTTTGCGCTGCCGCAAATGCCAATTTATTGGTCCAGAGGCTCAGACCCTTGTGAAAACTGCAACCTCCCATCTCACCAACCCAATAAATGCTAACGTACTTCTTACCCCAACTGTTTCGAAAAAATTCCATCATCTTCCAAAATGTACAAACGGTACTTCAATACCAAAGAAATCCTCAAAATAAAAATAATGAAAAAGAGTACCATGACAGTTGCAAAAAAATAATTTAAAGTGCAGAACCCAATCCCGTTGTTTTCTACAACATACTCTGCAGTTGCACAAGGTTCTGCTATTTCGAACACACACACACCAAACACAACAGCTCACCAAGTAGCACGAAAACACTGGGACACAAAATATAACTTATAGGCGGCAATATCATCTAAGTGCCTGTTTACATTGACGACGGTATGAAAGTCCTCACCATGAACGTCGTGTTCACATTTTCATGGTGTTGAAAGACTTTTTGACAAGTGGAACACTTGAATCGGAGCATTTTTATTTTTAAAATTTGAGCATTTGGCCTGAAAGATAGCTATTCTTCACATTTCCTTTCTCATCAATGATCAAAACTAAAATAAAAAATATGTCAGAAATGGAGCGATATGGGAAAAAACGACGTGCTTCGCCCGAAAATCCACTTTAGAAGTGGAAGTAACCCTTCTTTTCCCCACTTCAATAAAAAGCTTTCCCTTTCTTTCGGGCAATCTTCCTACCCGCGCCAATGTGAACAGGCACCAATAAATAAAATGCCATAATCAAACAAGATACCAACGGAAATTTGAGAAAAATCTTCCCCACCAAAAATAATCTTAATAGCACAACATCTAACATTAACAATACATTTTCTGATACGCGTATCAATCTAAAAGTCTACAAATCAATCTAAATTTTCTTTAGCAGCATCGAACTCACTCAAACGAAACCGTTCAATCACAAACATCATCCAACCGTTCATCTCCCATCACAAATTTAACTAATGCTTTTTTGTCAAACAACAACTACTACATAACCGATAAAAATAATGACGGTGAATCAATCTAAAAATGTAAAATTTATCTAAAACAGCGACTCCGCAGTTCAGAAATTAATCAAGCCAGACCTATTATTTTCTCGCTTGCAACAGACCTATTTCTCAGAGTTCTACAATGGAACCTTAATGGCTACTTTAACAACTTACATGAACTTCAGATGTTAATAAAGGATATAAATGCAAAAATTATTTCATTACAAGAAACTCTCAAATCATTCTCACCTAAACAATATCATACATATTTTCATAATTCACAATTTTAATAAATTACCCACCGACTCCAATCTTGTCCTCTGCCGGAAACTAAACCCTATGTTCCGGAAAGCAGAATGGACCGCAAAAAAATTTTTTTGAAGGATTGTTTTAAAAACATCTTAAATCTGTCTTTTGATCCGTTGATCTCTTTGTATTGAATCCAATATAAGCATGCCAGTAAAAGGTAAAACACCGGGTTTCTACCGGATCTCCTACGAAATGTTAAATAACTCTCTTATTTCTTCAAAAAACTCGCCTTTTTTCATTATACCACAACATCAACTGGAACAATTCCACATTCCTCGAAACTCGCGAACACAATTTCAGTACCCAAACCAAACAGATATCTTACCTCCACCAATGGTTACCTACCAATCTCACTTCTTCTTCGTACAGGCAAAATCCTGGAAAAAAATGTCACCAAACACCGGTTTTGGTTTCTGGAAAACAACAACTCAGTAGACAACATAGATAAACTAACCTAGATGTCAAACTCTACTAATACTTTTGCAAACCCTTAACTTTCGCCCAGACACACTGTAAGTGAATTCCAACACTTTTGCATCTCTATAACTTTGTCAAAATTTGCTAGAATGAGAGCAATTTACAAGTAAAATCGCTAGAATGAGAGCGATTTGCACGAGTGTGTGTAACGTTTTTTGGTTAAAATGGGCGTGGTTTGTATAAAAAAGGAGGAAAATTGCCATTGATCACAATTCACACGTATTCAAAGACAGAGTCACACGGATAGGGGCGATCAGTAGAAAACCGGTTTTGATTTTCCAAAATCTGGAAAGTTTGATATCTAGGTATAGTTAGTCTATGGTAGACAACATAGATAAACTAACTAATTTTCCAGATATTGGAAAATCAAAACCGGTTTCCTTCTGATCGCCCCTAATCGTGTGACCTTGTCTGTGAATACGTGTGAATTGTCATCGATGGCAATTCAAAATCAAAAACCATGATTCAGATTACACACACTCGTGCAAATCGCTCTCATTGGAGCAATTTTACCATATTGTAAATTGCTCTCATTCTATACCTTATCCAACAAAACAAGTCAGTACAGGGCTTATGGGAAAGCTTTTTTTCTAACGATGGTGCCTGTAGGTGGGCTCAATGGCACATTACCACTGAAACACAAAGGAAGACACTGAACTTTGTGTACAATTGTTGTTGTAATTATTTTCAAATTTAACCACAGCCACCCTATGACTTGCTTGCCCGATAGCCGTGGGAAGAATGATCATAAAATCACCATTCGCCATTACTGCTGGCTGTGCATTGAAAATAATCTTATCAAAGCAGTGTTACCATTCTCAAATGTTAGAACATCGTTACTGATTTTTCAGTGTTATTGTTACAGAGTTTATGGGATTTGAAGCTTTTGAGAACACAAAAATGAATTTGTGTGTAATAATATGTGTGGTGGTGTTGTCATTTGCGTTTTTTTCTCCTCTTTTTAGGAAACCGTAAAAATGTAGTCACACCATTTTTTTCGACTTTGTATTTTAAATTTTATTCGCGCGCTATTTTAATGCATTGCAACAAAGCAGTGCAATAAGTGATCATATTATTGTTGGACTATGTGCGCTTTAGTGATATTGTGTTAAATAATAGTGGTTCAAATTACTGTGTTGAGTCGGTGTTAATGTTGTGTTTAAGAAAAAAGGATTATTTTCGCGGTGTTTTGAAACTAGAATTCATTGACTGTGCAATTAGTGATCATATTTAATAGCGTAAGTATTAGTAGTGATATTGTGTTAAATTAATAGTGATTAATTAGTTTTAAGCAACTGTGTTGTAGCTAAATAGAAAAATGGCTACAAAGTTGTAGCGTCACCCTATTTACAAAAAAATAAATATGTTTAATTGTGGTGTTCTATTTGTGTCCCCTCACTGTACCAAATCCAATAAACCCCTTTTCAAAAACAGACCTTTTCCCCTCCCAATCTATCAATAGGTCCTACTAATCTCTCTTTCCGAACTTACAACAAAACCTAACCCTATCAAACGTCCCACTATTTTCGAATTCCCTCATTCCACTTTCTTCGTAGGCTCACTCTCTCCCTGTGTTCTTCGTACTATGGTGTATATGGTATGTCTCTTTTGTCGTAGAGAGTTGTGTTGACCAATGTAAATCCAGGAGGAGTTGGTGGCAAGCTTCGCTAAGGAGATCGATCGTGTGGGAGGCAGTTTATTATAGGTATAAGTTTAGGCGTGAACCCACAGATGAGAGGCAGAGCTTAGAGTGGGGAATAGAAACAGGCTAAAGAAGCAAAGAAATGGGACATTTTTTTTATTTAGAGAACGAGACCAATTATATAAGTCAATGGCCTTTACGGGTTTTGATCAGCTGATGGAATCAGCAGACAAGATCGGGTTTTTTTTTTGTGTTTCTGGGGACATAGCGACAAGGTCGTGTTGGGTGGGACTTTTTTTCCCCTTTGGGAGTTAAAAGTCGTGACAGTCGATATCTGAAAATACAGCGACAAGGTCGAGACAGTCTGCATGCAAGGTCGTGAGATTTTGGTTCGAGATAGTTGGCGGGAAAAGTATTTGCTATAAATTAAAAAAAAAAAGAAAAAAAAGGAGGGATTTTATACGGTCGGTGGAAATTCGGCGCGTAAAGTTTCGCACTATACTTAGGTAGGAATTTCGTTTAGGGGCTACCATTCACAGATCTGGCCGGAATGGTAGCAATTGATCGCATCCAAGTGCGATAAGGGTGGGTTGGACATCCTCAGCCAACAACACCCGTCTTATTTCAGGTCGTGACGAGCTGTCATCGCTGTGTGACCCTGGGACATATTATTCGGTGTAGGGTACGTAGGGTTAAGTTAGTTAAAGTTTTAGTTATAATTCGTTAAAATTAAGTTCGGTATTTAGGGTTTAGGTTAGTGTAGGATTAGTTAGTTTTAAGCGCGAAGTCCCGGTCTTGCACAGTTGTGATGGCACACAGATGTGCTCCTGCTGTTTCTTTTCTTCTTTTTTTTCTATCATCTTTCCCTCCTCCTATCTTTTAAGTCCGTCCGTGAAATAACGTAGCTTTCTCCAGGCTATCTTTGTTTTCTCTTTTTTTATAATTCGGCACGAAACAAAAAGGTAAGTTGAGTTGCGATGCATGGGGTAGTGGCAAGAACCAACCTAACCCGACGAACTAGAGCCGAGCAACCGCGAGCGTGCCTCTGCCAACTACTCCTGTATCATGGATGCCTCCGTGGCCAACTGACTACTTACAAAGTCTTCAAAGGAATTAAGTGCAGAAAAGAAACAACAAATTGTTAATGCAACTAACAAATTTTATGGCCTTCTTAAAAATAAAACGGAATCCGTGAGAAAAGCAGCTGATGTCTTTTCTGTTACGGAACGAACTGCATATAGGCTTTTAAAGAAAAATGAAATTAAAGGCCACAATTGGCCTTCAAAGAATAAAAATAATTCTGGTCACAAAAGCAGGGTCGATGATTTTGACAAATGTGCTGTTAGGCGAATAGTCCATCAGTTTTTTATGGATAATGATTTACCAACGCTCTATAAGATATTGCATGAAGCCCAACAAAATGCAAATATTACAAAAATAAGCAGCTCAACTTTACATACAATCTTAAAAGAAGATCTTAAATTGAAATTCGTCAAACGTCGGCGTAAAAACTTGTTTTCGGAAATTTTTTTTTTAAACAAACTGAAAAGGGATTAGGCCTACTGGGGATACCCTTAAAAAAAACGCGCCACCGCTTGGTGGTGAGGAAAAAGATAAATGAAATTTATATCGTTCAGCAATATTTTTATTTGTTTATTTTAAATGGGGAGATTGTAACCCTAAGCGAAATGCTCTTTCTCTTTGTGGTGATTCATCATATACATCATGGCAACCCTATGAGAGCTATAAAGAGGGACACATTTATGCATGTTATTGCAACCAGACTAAGAGGCAAATGTCCTATCTTCCCTGTACTGACATTAATTCTTGGATAAACTATAGCAAATTTTGACAAAGTTATAGAGATGTAAAAGTGTTCGAACTCACTTACAGTGTGTCTGTACGAAAGTTAAGGGTATACAAAATAATTAGTACAGTTTTCCATCTAGGTTAGTTTATCTATGGTAGACAACCGGCAAGACGCGAGAACTGCCCTAGACGCGCTCCTTCACCTCGACGATTTCATCTCTTCAACATTGTCTAAAAGAAACTATACACATGTTGTCTTCAAACAACTTTTAAAATGGAATATTGGCCCAAAAATATTTGGTTTGATAAAGTCTTTAATTTTCAACAGGAGTTTTCGTATTAAAAACCATAGCATCTGCTCCAAACTTCATAGATTAAAAAATGGTATCCCCCAAGGGTCACCATTATAAGTAGCTATATTTAACATAGCTTTTAATGGAAGGGGCAAAATAATAGACAGCTTCTAAAAAATAGGGCATATACTCTACGCCGACGATCTTATTTTTTTTCTAATTAGGAATATCTTCATGTATTGGATGATACTTTTTCCGTATTATCAAAACCTTGCTAAATTAGTGTGAATATTCAGGCTCTATTATTTCACGCTCTAAGTCCGAAATATTTCATATTTGTAAAAAACAAACATGTAATAAAACTATTGTAGTTAACCTTAACAATAATCAAATTAAAAATGTCAACTCTATTAAAATTCTTGGACTTACTTTTGAACCGAACTTTACTTTTAAAAGTCACTGTACTTACATTAGAAAAAGCCTCATTGTCAGGGTTAATATAATTTAACCTTTATCTTCAAAAAACAATTGTTCAAATGTCAATAATTAATTTTAATTGTTATTATTATTTCAAGTCTGATATATTACCAAAATTGATCACGGGCTATCAATACACGGGAAATGCTTTAAATCTTCCTTACAACTCATCACAACACCTTATCACGCTGCCATGAGAACAAGTACAAAAACATTCTTACCGAAGTAGGATTTCTTCAGTTGACTGATAGGATTTGCTTCTAACCTCAAACATAATTCAAAAAATTAACTCACCACATCAATCACCTATCCATATTGATGTAAAGAAAGCTTTAAACAGGAAAAGAACCCAGGGGCTTTAATCAACTTTATGCAACACACTAACGTCCGCAAAAGATTTAAATATTCCCATGGTTTGTCGAAATGACAAAAGTAACAGACAACCACTCTGGAACTTCCAAGCTCTGTGATAAATACTCAACTTTGTAGCTATTCCAAATCTACAACCAATGATACCATCTACAAGGCTTTATTTCTTAGCATCGCAAACAAATACTAATCCTTTGGTTGGAGTCTTCTTTTTACTGACGCCCCTAAAACTGATAGCCACACGTTATTTGCAGTTGTTGACGAAAATTGTTTAGTTTGTTCCAAAGGGGGACTACCAAGCTTATCATCAATATTCACTGCAGAAGCTAACTAAAGTATGCTAACAAAAAAAAAGACCTATATTTTCTGACAGTCTATCGACAATAACTACTGTGAAAAACATATCTAACAATAATCCCATTGTTGGAAAAATACCCGATCACCTTATTTCTATCAGCAAAACAATAAAAATCGTTTGAATTCCTGGACATACTGGAATCAGAGGCAACGAAGCAAGCCTATAAGGCAGCCCGATCAGTGATAAAAGAGACTTTACAATTGTTCTACAATTTTAACAAAAAAGACATCAAAAACCTTCTCCTAGAAAATTGGGAATGCAAAAGGAAAAATGATTGGGCAAACTACAAACACACCTACAAAAATTTTAACCCTAGCGGCGTTAAACCAAAACAATGTCTTTCAAAAGAAACTTAAGATCTACATCGGACTTAGACTTGACCACTCATACTCATACATCACATACAAACAACTTTTCACCAAACACCTACATTATGTCACCTTTTCACAGAAAAACCCATTCTTTTCAAGTCTCACGCTCTCTCTTCAAATAAAATTTCTTCAACCTGTAAAAATACATCAGATCATGAGCTTTCTTATCTTCCTTCAAATGTCAATATCAATCATGTTATTCATGTATTCTCGAAAACTGTATTTATTTTATATCCATCTAGTTGAAAACCCTGGCAGCTAGTTCTAGTTAATTACTTATTGATTTTGTAATTTATTTCCACTTTAATAAACTTATAAAAATAATATAATATATTCCTAAATACGGAAAAATTAAAAAAAAAGTATTAGAACAAAGAGAAAAATATTAATCTCTTGAGAATAAACCAAACTTATACATGTAAGAGTACATATTATTTAATTCAGATCAACTTATCTTCTGAAACAAAGCTGATGTCAGGGATTATTTTTTTTATAAGCCGCGGTTAATTATAATTTCTGTAGCCTAATTAATATTGTAGTATATATATAAAATTAAAATTGGAATCGGTAATTATCATTTGAATAAATATTAAAAATTTAAAAAGTACAACGTACCACATTTTCTATTAGTCCTTTCCTATACTGACGCATCTTTTTTAAATAACCGAAAACATGGAAACATTCTTCTTCTTCTGCAAGCTCGAGATTTGAGTCGATAGATAAGTAAACTCCAGAGCGACCACCTCCATCACTAAAGTCATAAATATAAAAAATAAGGAAAAAATACAATATAAGGTTTTCCATAAAGGACTCGACAAATTTTTTTTAAATAAAACGCAAACCATTTGAGATATTTCAAAAACTTTATTATCGGCTTGAAGTACAATCAACATTTATGAATGGAACTCGACTTCGTTCATATGGCCACCGCGAGCACGTTTGCAGCGGTCGATTCGTTGGACCCAATTTTCAACGACTCGGCCACACATTTCGGCCGAAACGGCCGCTATTTCGCGTTCAATGTTGGCTCTGAGCTCTTCCAACGTCGTCGGCGTGTTGACATAAACCAATGACTTAACGTAGCCCCACAGAAAATAGTGAAGCGGCTTTAAATCGCACGAACGAGGCGGCCAATCGACTGGCCCATTTCTTGAGATAACACGCTCACCATACTTACTCTTCAATAAATCGATTGTAGCGTGTGCTGTGTGGCTTGTGGCATCATCCTGTTGAAACCACATGTCTTCCAAGTTCATATCTTCCAATTCGGGCCAAAAATAATCGGTGATCATGGCGCGATAACGCCATGTGAATGGTCACAGTAACGTGACGATCGTTATCGTCGACGAAAAAATATGGCCCAATAACGCTGCCGGCATGCAAACCGCACCAAACAGTTATTTTTGTGGATGAAGTGATGATTCATGAAGCACATATGGATTTTCAACCAACCAATAACGCATATTTTGCTTATTGACGAACCCATTGAGCCAAAAATGAGCTTCGTCACTGAAGATGATTTTGCGATGAAATTCATCATCTTGGCGTATCTTCTCCAGAACCCAATCGGAGAACGTACGTCGCTTCAAATGGTCCATCGGCTTCAATTCTTGAGTCAGCTTGATCTTGTTTGGGTGTAAACCAAGATCCTTAGGCAAAATACGCCATAATGTGGTCTGAGCGATGCCCAATTCTTGAGAACGCCGTGGAATTGACTGATTTGGATCGTTTGCTACGGACGCCTGAACGGCAGCGATATTTTCGACACTTCGTCCAACCCATTGTCTCACTGACACGGCAACATCACACAACGAATATGTAGACTCAAATTTTTGCACTAAACTTGTTATTGCCTGTCTACTAGGACGAGAATTACGACCGAAAATTGGTGTTAACGCTCTTAAAGTTGCAGTCACCGACTCCGAATTTCGGTAGAAAATTTTTATAATTTGCAGACGTTGCAAATTTGATGCAGTGACAGTTTGATGATAAGTGAAAGAGTGCGTTCACAAATTAAAGTCAAAGTTGTCTAGTCCCTATTGGAAAACCCTTTATAAAATATGTGTAAAAAAATCATTCTTACCTGCAGTGTACCAGCATTGGACCCTTCATATCACTTGCTTTAATTATATTGCCAACAACTGATCGAACGCGGCGACGAAATTCCAACATGGCATTTGAAAAAGGACATGAATGAGAATACCACTCAGTATAGTGAAATTGGTATATAATTCTTTCCTCAGTTACTACTCCGCTCTAAAGCAATCATGTTTCAATTTAATCATAAATTGTATATCATTATAAAATTACGAATACCTCGTTTTTCTTATAAAGACGAAAGGTTCTAATATGAAAGTTTGCCAATTGCTCTTCTCCCATAATGTTAATGTGAATGTCGCCATATGTTTCATGTGTTTCCATATTAGGGGGCCAATACTGAACACACATAACCTATACAGAATAATGATATAAATTTAAAAGTAGAATTTGTATAAAACAGTTTCAAATATTCAAATTTGTTCACAAAAAAATTGTTAGCGAATATGTTTCAAACTGATTTTAAGGTATCTATTTCGAGGTATCTAGCAATGGTTAAGCCGCATTCAAAATTGGATCGTATGTTTTTAATGCGGCAATACCTTTTGAATAAAGGAAAAAAAAGATATTGTTGCATTTGCTATTGTTGAAGAGATAAGCAGTGCTATCGTGATCTTTACCGATCACTAAAAAGATGCGTGAATATCAAAATAAAAAAAATAAAAAACGTAACCGTAATAAAATGCGATATCAATATTATTCTAAAATTAAAAAAGCAAGCAACTACTCAATTAAATAACTCTAGATTCAAACACTGTTTTAGGACATTTGTGGAACTATTTTCAGACAATGTTTTATTCCCCATTTCAAATTTTTAAGTTTAAGTTAGAGTACGCCACAGTAATGCTCGAATATACTCGTAAATGGGAAACTTTCTGGATTTAGGTCTTTCAAAAAGCGACTGGCCACTGAGTTCCTTAAATCGTATCCAACATGCCAACATGGTCGATGCCATACATTAAAAACACAAATTCTATTCGTGTGTATTATTTTCTTTACAGTTTTTATTTAAGGGGGGAACTCAAATTATAAAGGTATTAGTAGATTTTACAACTTATTTTAGTTTATTTATGCTTAATTTCATCATTGTAAATTTTCAAAACAATTTCTATGCGTTGTGCGATCGTTCAATTCTCTATGACTAAACCTTAATACGGTGTCTCCACTAGTTACGAAATCAAAGCATGCTATGTAGCATGCAATATTTATTGCTAATGGAGTCCACCATAGCTTCTATAAATCTACAGCCTACAATGAATGTACGCTTTTATCGCTTACATTTTATAGTATGCGATAATAGCCGACATAACTGTCATTTACGGGCAAATCTCATTTTTTTGGCCATTTACAATAATCAGTTTGACTAAAAAAGAAAATTTGACAGCTCCTCTGCTTTGTGCTTTCTGCTTCAGCTATTGCTATATGCTGAGTTTATATTTTAGCAAGGGGAGACGCAGTATAGTGTCCACATACCAAGGCTGTCAAACAATAACGCTATACGACAGACACAAAAAAATATAGCACAAAATTCAAAACAATCGGTTTTAATAGGACACCCAAATGTCAAAATGTCATCGGAAATTTTGTAAAATGGACCAACTTGTGCCATCAGTCACACCAGTCACGATGCTGTTCTTAATCGGATAATGTGTTCCGTATATAACCTCCGTGTCTATACTCTTTATTAAAATAAATACATCAGAACTTTTCAAATAAACACTACGTTCTTTTTTTCAAATTTCAAAATAGACGGTCTTAATATGACACCATTTATAAACCAACCAAGTATACGATATCGGACAATACACATCCAGTAGGACTTCATAAAATGCGCCCTGAAGAAATTACTCGTACATATAGCCGATAGTGTGATGAAAGAACATGATTTTCTAACTTTCCGCCATCCTCAACAACCTGTTATCTTGAACGGACGCCACTATTTGGAATATTATGCGGAAATATCTCGGCCTACACCCGTATGAGATCCATTTGGTACAGGTATTAACGCTACAAGACCATATAATGTGTCGTTCATCCGTTAACCATGCTTTGGAACAGTTTAACGCTGACCCACGTTTTTTCCGATGTTTTGAGATCATGCAATTCGATAACTCTCTATTTCTTTGATTCGTGAAGGTATTGGTTTTTGTGGATCAACCAGCAAGAATTGTCGACTTGGAATAGGCTGAACTCCAAAAAGTACTCAAAAATTTGACTACATATTGTAGTAGTTATATATATATAGTAGTAGCATACTCTCAGTAGCCAGTTACATATAGTAAATAAAATCATTAGTATTATTATCAATATTCACCTACATTGTTAACATACACATAAGTCTAGCCTTAAGAGTCAACGATGTACAAAGAAAAGAAGAATAAAGGACAGTTATTGCCTGACACGCGAAGAGACGAGTTGTTTTCTTATATCATCGGACCACAATATATATAAGAATGAATTTACATACATGTGAATTATTGTTATTTAAAGTTTAAATTAATACAAAATAATAGAATACATTTTAATGCACATTTTTAGTTTTATTTATTACATGTACAAATATTTATTGCTTGGAGCTCGTCCCAGTTGCTTTTTCATATTAATGAGATATTGCCTAAAGACAGTTGCATGAGTGTTAACCTTTGACACAAAGTTTTTCATATTTTGGTTTATGGTTATAAAAGTAATTCTCATAACCAGCAGTCATTTACCCATATGCAACATATGTATGTATGTGACTACCTTAACAACAGTACAACAGTAACAACGAACTAGTGCCATTATTCTTCTCTCACCGCGGTCTCGCCATTTATGTGCGTAGTGATGTAGCTTACCAAACTCCACCACAATGTGATCCATGTTCCAATCCGGAATTCAACTTCATGTGGTTAAAATTCCATCTCCGTAAGCAAATTATACACTACTGCTTTATTTATAGAAGCCCCAAACTGGACAGCAATTCAACCTTTAACGAGTTTGATGCGCTGTCTGACTCCATTCAAAGAATTGTATCCCTGTATCCTCATACTGAAATCGTTATTACGGGCGACTTCAATATACACAATTCTGGGTGGCTTCGACATTCTGGACAGACAACACCCGAAGGACGGTGTGTTGAGATCTTCGCTGCGGAAAACAACCTAACGCAGCTTGTAAATGAGCCCACGCGAATACCAGACGTTGATAGTCATACCGCCAACACCCTGGACTTGTTTTTAACTTCTCACCCTGATAAGTACACCATTGATATGCTCTCCCCTCTAGGCTCGTCGGACCATTGTGTCATATCAGCTAATTTCTCGTACACCGACCACACAGTTAGAGAAAAAATTCCTAAAAAAACCGTATGGCAATACGAGAAAGCCAACTGGAGCGGTCTTAACAGCTTCTTTAGGAATTTTAACTGGTCGTTATGCTTCCTCGATAACGACGTGGATGCCGCTGCTGATATGATTACAGACACCATTCTCTTTGGAATGAGATCCTTTATTCCTCATCGGATGAAGAGTATCAAGCCAAAAGAAAAGGCATGGTACGACTCGAGCTGTAAAGAGGCCGTCAGGGTTAGAGAAGTGTTTTTTCGGTCCTACAAGACCAACCCGACAGAGGAAAACCGAAAAAAGTTTAAACGAGCCAGAAATGACTGCAACGCCTTTCTGAAGCGTGTGAAATTCCTATACGACCAAAAACTGAGGCAAAAAATACTGCAATGTCCCAAAGGCAGTAAAATTTTTTGGTCGTTCGTCAAAAACATTAGAAATTCCGCTTCATCCTCCATCCCAACGCTCATTTACAATGACATTCCAGCTGTCAGCTCTTTGGATAAGGCCAATCTGCTTGCTGCACACTTTGCGGCCAGCTCAACACTCCCAGATTGTGCTTTGTCTCCGCCTACACTTGAGTGCGTCGAATCTTCAATGGGACGAATCTACTTTCGCACTCGTGTAGTAGCAAGAGTACTTAAGAATCTCAACATACATAAATCCGCTGGTCCAGATGGTATATCTCCCCTTCTTCTGAAGAGGTGTTCTTCCTCGCTGGCAAAACCACTGCGTAAGCTTTTTCATCAATCCTACACTTTAGGACTCTTCCCGAGCAGATGGAAAACAGCATTTGTCCAGCCCGTCCCTAAAAAAGGCGAATCATCTTCTCTCTCCTCCTACAGACCCATTGCACTTACGTCCCTTCTTTCCAAGGTCATGGAAACACTGATAAATCGTCAGCTCATGAAATATCTCGAAACACGAAAACTTCTCAATGACCGGCAGTACGGTTTTCGTAGCAACAGGTCCACTGGTGATTTGATGGCATGTCTCACCGAAAAGTGGAACCAAAGCGTACATCAATCTGGCGAAAGCAAGATAGTTGCACTTGATATTTCTAAGGCATTTGACAGAGTTTGGCATCAGGCTCTTTTGTCGAAAATGCGTGCATTTGGGATCGACGACTCTCTTCTTCAATGGATTAGAAATTACCTTTCGGAACGTTCAATTCAAGTTCTCTTGGACGGTTTCAAGTCTGATATTCACAAAATAAATGCTGGTGTGCCCCAGGGCTCTGTTCTGTCACCGACACTCTTTTTAATTTTCATTAACGATCTCTTGTCTGCTACTTCTAATCCAATATATTCCTTTGCTGATGACAGTACTCTCTGCTTTTCATATTCGTTCCCGGACTCACGGCCCTGCTCTTCGGCTGTAGTACGAGAACGGCAGCGTATGCTAAGCTCATTAAATTCCGATATCAACAGCATAACCAATTGGGGAACTATCAATAGAGTGGAATTTAATGCTTCCAAAACACAATGCTGTCTGCTGTCTTTAAAGCGAAATTTAAACACCCAGCCATTATCTATGAATGGCACTTGCATCGTCGAAACCGAAAAACTTTCCATTCTCGGTATGTGTGTTAATGACAACTTACGTTGGAATGACCACATATTTGATGTCGCCAAAAATGCTGCGAAATGTCTAGGTTTCCTCAAGCGATGTAAGAAATATTTTACCCCCTCTGATCTGGCCTCAATATACAAGGCATTCATCCGCCCAAAATTGGAGTACAACTCCCACATCTGGTCAGGTGCTCCTAAAACATCTCTGCACCTGCTAGATAGGATTCAAAACCGTGCGATAAAACTTATTGACGATACTAATATCAGTCAATCAATGGACACCCTCGAACACCGACGAAATGTCTCGTGTCTCACTTTGTTTTATCGCTACTTCCACCACCAGTGCTCCACTGAAATCGCCAGTAGCATTCCGCCCATTCAAACTTTCAACCGTAACACCCGTCTCGCTATGAATGCTCATCAGTATACCCTCAAGCCCATTTTCGGACGTACTCTAAAATATCGTGATTCGTTCCTAAGCCGTACATCTCGCTTATGGAATGCCCTGCCGATCTCTGTATTTCCTGGTCGTTATAACTTGCAAACATTTAAAAACAATGTACATCGGTACCTCTCTTTTCTTCCTCCCTAAATTTCCCTTGCCCGCGCTGTGTACAATCACCTTAAGGGTACTCAAACCCCTTGAGCGCGCGCTCATTATAAAAAAAAAAAAAAAAAAAAAGTAATATATACATCATTTGGATCATCAAAAAAAAAATCAATATTATATTATTCGTAAAGCTGAAAAGTTTCAATTGCTTGTTACTATCCAAAATAATATAAATTACTTCGACATGATTCTGAAATACCTAGCTACTAAATTAAAAGTGCCATGCAAATTTGTTTAAAAAAATTTATATATTTTTTTATGTAATTCAGTCTGTAAACTGTTAGATTTGTATTTAAGGTTTTATTTTACCTAATTTCTACGCTCGCGACGTTTAAAAAATAGTTATGCAAATGACGTGATGTTGTTATGAAAGATGGAAAAAATATAATAAAAAAATATAATTTTACATTGAGAATTAAATAATTATAGCGAAAATTACCTTTGTAAAGTCAAATGTTTTCGTGAGCATTATAATGACGATTACGTTCTCCTGCCATACCATTTTCCAAAATTCATTAACTGTTTCTTCAGTAGGTCCTTGTGTCACAATATAAGCATTCGGTTTCAATAGACTCTGTAAATTTAATTGTTTTTATTTCTTTTGTTTTATTTATAATGTCCAGATTTTTTTTTAATAAAATTGATCTCAAAGTTAATGTAGTAAAAATTAGTACTGTGCCCGGGAACCGACAAGTGTTTTTATTTAGGGGTAATTAAATAAATTCTACGTCAACAATGTCATTCATATCACTATTTGACGTAATTTCTAAAAAGTCTGTTGTTTTTTCTTCGTTAGCATATTAATCGGTACGGATTGTTCTTTATAATTTTAAGCTTAAAGTTCCTAAAAGATTTAATTTTGAATGTTGGTAGACAGATACATAAAAGAGTGCAGGGATAAGGAAGGGAAAATAAATATTAATCTACATATTATAATACCCATGTTAGTGATTTTGTAAGTTTGAGTGTACAAATAACTGACAAAACATATTTAATTATAAATATTGTACTATCTATTAGTTGAAAATATCCATAGGTATGGATGAAATGTCATAGACAAAAAAAAAAAACAAACATAAGCCCCAGCATTTATAATAATTGTAACAATTTGTAAAAGAGAATTGTTTGCTTAAGTTTCAAGAGAAGGAATAAATTCTTTCTTAAACCCTCAACTCGCGGGAACACGTTTGTGTTGAAACTTGAAAAGTAGAGAGTAAAAAGAAAACAAAAAAGAAATTGTAAAACAGGAGGAAGATTTTTAGATTGGTTATTATTACCATTTTGTTGGTGTAGTATGTGTTTAATGAGTTCAATTATTTTAGGCGAACGATTCGCTTCCTTGTCTATGTCCAAGTCATCTTTTCAATTAATTTTCATAAAATTGTCGCAATTCAAACAAATTTATACTTTATAAATTGTACAGTTATTTTAAAATTGAATTGATTTGACGTTTTTTACAATTCCTGCCCAAAGTGCCTGTTCACATTGTGCCTGTTCACATTGGCGCGGGCAGGAAGACTGTCCGAAAGAGAGTGAACGCTTTTTATTGAAGTGGGAAGAAGAAGGGTTACTTCCTCGGGTACAACACATCGTTTTTTTCCATATCGTTCCATTTCTAACATATTTTTTCATTTTAGTTTGGATCGTTGATGGGAAAGGAAGTGTGAAGAATAGGAAAAAAGGTATGTTTCAGGTCAACTGTTCAAATTTATAAATTAAAAATGCTCCGATTCAAGTGTTTCACTTGTCAAAAAGTCTTTCAACCCCATGACAATGTGAACACGACGTTCGTAGTGAGGTCTTTCATCCCGTCGCCAATCTAAACAAGAACATTGGCGCGGGCAGGAGGATTGTCCGAAAGAGAGGGAACGCTTTTTATTGAAGTGGGAAGAAGAAGGGTTACTTCCTCGGGTACAACACATCGTTTTTTTCCATATCGTTCCATTTCTAACATATTTTTTCATTTTAGTTTGGATCGTTGATGGGAAAGGAAGTGTGAAGAATAGGAAAAAAGGTATGTTTCAGGTCAACTGTTCAAATTTATAAATTACAAATGCTCCGATTCAAGTGTTCCACTTGTCAAAAAGTCTTTCAACCCCATGACAATGTGAACACGACGTTCGTAGTGAGGTCTTTCATCCCGTCGCCAATGTAAACAAGAACATTGGCGCGGGCAGGAGGATTGTCCGAAAGAGAGGGAACGCTTTTTATTGAAGTGGAAAGAAGAAGGGTTACTTCAACTCGGGTGCAACACATCGTTTTTTTCCATATCGTTCCATTTCGGACATATTTTTTCATTTTAGTTTTGATCGTTGATGAGAAAGGAAGTGTGAAGAATAGGAAAAAGGTACTCGTATGTTTCAGGCCAACTGCTCAAATTTAAAAATTAAAAATGCTCCGATTCAAGTGTTCCACTTGTCAAAAAGTCTTTCAACCCCATGACAATGTGAACACGACGTTCATGGTGAGGACTTTCATCCCGTAGCCAATGTAAGCAGGCACAAAGAAAAACCTCGTGTATAAATTTTTTAGAATTGGCAGGTTGGGGAAATGAATTACACTCTCAAATGCGTTTTCTTTTACAAATATTTTCTCGCGGGAACAGACCTATTAATATTAAAAGCAAAAAAATTAAAAGTATTTTTGATGTGTGGTATGAGAATAGATTTTGATTTACGTAAAAATAGCGATTACTTATTAATGGTGATTTCGTTTGGGAAGTCAGCAGGCTTTTGTTTTGTACTCCGATTTTGATTTAAAAACTTTTTTGAACTTTTATTTTTTAAATATACATACTCGTATTTGCTTGCGAATCAATTTGAACACTCAGAATAATACAATACATAAATTGGCAAAACACAGCCGATTGCACGAAAACAGAAACCTAGTTTGACACACAATACTATATGACGTTTATACATTTTGACATAAAACCCAGGAGAGAAATGTTGATTCTCAAATGAAAACAAGAAGCAAAATTCTGTTTATGAAAAAATGAGGGGAAATGGTCTTACGTCACTTTTCTTCTCCGGAACACGGAAAAAAGCCCAAACGAATACGCCATAATATACAAACAAATGTATCTCTAGGAATAGTTATTTAATGGAAAAAAGTTGGGGTTCACTTGCTAGAAAATCTCAATTCATTTGAAATTTATTCTCTTCTTATATCTGTAGATAGTTGACAGTGTAGCAAAAAGAAAATATTTATATACTAGTGTATTTGTATACAAGGCATATAAATTATAATTATAATAAAACTTACATCGACATAGGAAGCATTCACATAATCTGGGTCGGATGATCCTTCTTCTTTTTTCAAAACAACACGATTATAATCATATGGAATACATCTGGTGTTTTGGTTTTTAATCTGGTTACACTTTTTCATTGCATGTCGACTCGTGTTTCCTTCAACTTTTATTGCAGTCTTAAAAATGAAATAAGTTTAAAGTATAATTTCTTGCAAAAATAAATTTTAAAATTTTATGTCATTTTGCTGAAAAATAAATATATTTTCTATAAACAAAAACAAAATTTTCAATGCCATTTACGAATTTTTACCTATAATTTTCGCCAACGTTCCACATATGTATGTATGTACTTACTTACTTACTTAACGTGCTCCTGAGCAGTCTTTTCGTTATCGAGCACGTTATTTCTAGTTAACCATTAGGAATTCTGAGCACATTTGATTTGGAAAATAGAAGTAGCAGCGGTTACTTCGGGTAAGTCTTTCCCAAATATCCCAGGGTGTCATCCGTGGAGTTGATGTTTACTTAGAGGTAGGTAATTGTTTCCAAATTGCACATGTTTTCCTTCGTAACGCAGCACATCTGAATCCATTTTGATACCGATTTTGACGATCGCCTCGTACAATTCTAAATGGTGAATGCTATCATCGTCGATGCGGATATAATGCATTTCGACAGAATATGAATTTTCGATCATCTTTGATGATCGCCTGGGGTCATATAAGGCTGTCATCCACTCATACCTTACTGAATATCTCCGCTGGTAAACCATCGGAACTGGCAAACTTGTTATTCTTCAGCGTTTTAATAGCTGAGTCAACCTCTGCTATACTGAGAGGAGGGATGGCTATAATCAGAAGGAAAGCAATAGTCCAACCAAATCAGGATATTGAACCCAACCCAATTTGGATAACAGTTGTAATATGTAACATCTCACAATATCAATCTATTATTTCAAACTTTTTGAGTGAACAAAAATATACAACGAAATTTATAAGATCTATTAATTTCGACAATAAGAATATCTTCAATATTTAGTACAAAAATTTAAATTTAAAAAAAAAAATGTAATTTTACAACAAGAAATCTACAAAAATGATCGATAAAAGAGAAAAAAAAAATGGAACAGGACGTGCGCCCGCATGAATTTTCATTCTCTTATTCTCTTTGCGCATGTGATCGTTAGCCAACTATTTTGAATAGCACAATACTATTCGTTTTTTTAAGCACTTAAAAAATTGTTTAAGGCTTACCATAAACTCTAATTTAAAGAGTACAGGAAACTTCCTTCGTTGTTCGCAAAGTCTCAAAAATTTTTTAAGAGAAACAGGTGTACTGGGCATTGCTCTTGAAAGCGAATTACATTCATCTATGAAAAAATTAAATACAAATATAAAAATGTGTCATATTTTATGTAAAAGACTCACCTCGAATTTCCAACTTAATTTTTTCTGTAACAACATAGAAATATGTTATAATGTCTACTTTTAAAATTGAAATAAAAAGTTAATAGAAACTTACCAAATGAAAGCAAACCGCTATTAAGCATACTAAGCTTAATGGCGCTAGGAAATGTCACAAGATTCCCAGAACTGGAGATTTTATTCCATCTACCTTTTTCTGTGTCCATGAAATTTGACGATGACCTACATATATAGAGATCGCAAAAGAACAATAGAACAGATACCAAAATAAATACAAAATTTTATTATTTACGAGTACGAGTGTATAATTGGTTCAAAGGCAACCTTAAGTTGAATTTCAAAAGTACACATCGATTAAAATTGGTCTCAAGGTTAAATTAAATTAACATACAGAATACATACAGTGTTGGTCAAAACTAAAGCAATTAAAATCGCAAATCCGTGTTTTGGCATACATTTCATACAAATTAAGGCCAAAGTTAAAAGAAGTGTTCAAAATAGCTTCGAATATTGTTGGTTAATTTATCAAATCAATGAACAGTAATTTTATGGTATAAAAAAAATACAAACATTCAATTGTATTTGCTCTACTTTTCAGCTGGCCGAAACAAAACCAACTCAATTTGCTTCCTAATTTTTGTTTACGGGAGAAATAGAAAAACCGTTACTTGGACCACAACTACTCATATCAAATTTGTCAATTGTCAACTTTGTCAATCAATTGACTCATTCGCGTGTATCAGTCTGTTGCTTAAATTGCCAGAAATAAGTACTTTGATGAGATTGAAGAAAAAATTATAAGCTGTTTAATAAAAAAAAAAAAAAAATAAACGTCTCCGTTAAAACGATTCACCGAGGTGTCAGGCCATGAGTTACAACATACCGGTAAAACAAAGTCCGCTTTACACGTCGAAAGTTTCGAAAGTTTCAAATGAGTGCAAAAGAGGGGGATAATGAAACAAAAAATACCCAATTAGCCAAATTCCCACTGCAGTGGGTAGGATTTTCATTGCATCTTTTTGACATTTCTTTTTCTCCTTCTTCTTTCTTTTTCGCATTTGTTTCATTACTTCTTTCGCTGTTGTTACGAGTACAACATTTCAGTATGGCGGATGAACTTAAATGAACCAAAGAATTAACAAGGAGGCTCATTTTCAATTATGATAGACTGAGTGCCAAAGATGAAATGAAAGAGAGCTGTCAAATAATATGAAAAACCAAAGAAGAGGGAAAGGCTTTCGTGTAAAATTGCGAGCAACACTGAATGACAGTTCAAAAGAAAATAACCAGAACATGTGCATTACACACTTGCGACGTGTAAAAGCGGACTTAATGTCATCTAGGGAATTACAAAACGAGCTTAGTACAAAAGCTAGCACCAGGACACTTCGCCGGAAAACAGAGTCGTAAAGGAACCATTTATTTCAGCTAAAAACAGAAGAGCAAGACTGGAATTTACAAATTACCATATTAAGTATTTCCACACAGTATACACTAAAACGAAACCGAATACTATACTATTCTCCGACGAATCAAAGTTTAATTTTAAAGGATCGAATAGATTTTGCTGTCGTATCCGTCAGCTAATCAATGAAGCATTGAATCCTCGATACTTAAAGGGCACTGCGAAGCATGAAGAACGAAACATTATGGTTTGGGGATGTTTCTCTGGACATTGAATTGGTCTCATACATAAAATAGGTGGAACTATTGACCAGTTTATTTACAAAAGTGCGCTTGAAAACACTATACTGCCACAATCTGAGGAGGGATTTCCACTGAATATCCATTTCAGCAGGATAAAGATCCGAAGAATGGTTCAAAAATAGTTCAAGAGTGGTTTCGGGATCAGAAAATCAATGTTATGGAATGCCAGCACAATCCCCCGATCTCAAACCGATAGAAGATCTATGGGAGATTGTAGATCGGCGAATAATTTGGGAGAAATTTATTAACAGGGACGAGCTTTATATTTAAGTCCAGGGGGCTTGCAAAACCATCTCACGCTCTATAATTTCCAATCTGATCGAGAGTGTGCCAAGAAGGTGTAGTGCAGTAATAAAAAACAAAGGTTTCGCCACAAAATATTGCGGTTTAGTCGCAATGATTAATAATCTTACTAAATATGAAGTTGCTTTAGTTTTGGCCAGCTTGAAATCGACATGGTTAGAGGATTTTTATTTTTTTATTTTTTCTACTAATGAAAAATTAATTTTGTTCTTTTATTTTGTTTTCGAATACATTTACTTGTTCTGTAAAGAAAAACTTAATAAAACTTAATGCAATTCAATCAGTTTTACCGCAGGGTCTTGTGTTAAAGTTTTGCTTTAGTTTTGGCCAGCTTGAAATCGACATGCCTCTAACCAATTTAATTTTTTTTATTTTTTTATTTTTTCTACTTATGAAAAATTAATTTTTTTTCTTTTATTTTTTTTCGAATACATTTACTTGTTCTGTAAAGAAAAACTTAATAAAACTTAATGCAATTCAATCAGTTTTACCGCAGGGTCGTGTGTTCATGTAAAAGTTGCTTTAGTTTTGGCCAGCACTGTATATCTTACAAACATATATGTTACTGAACTGCAATCCTTAAAAGAAGAAACGTACTATATCATATACCAACTTATTAATTATTATGAATAGATTATTATTTCAAAGTATCAGATTCACAGAAGTGCAGATGCTTTTTGCGCAGAGTTGCATTGGGGGTTGCAGCAACCCCCTTTTTTTGTACGAGAAAAATACAATCCACAAATAATATTTAAATAGATCTTTGCCATTAATACAAAGGAAAGGTTACCACTTCAGAAACGAGTACTTGAGTGCGTAATAAAAAATAGAAGGTTGTAAATACCTTTATACATTACGAGTATGTATATGCACGAGAGGGTTAAAAAAATTTTTTTAAGATGGTCTATTTTATATAGTTGGATGGAATCTCTCTCCCTTTTTTTGAGGCATTTTAAATTCATTCCATCTGGTTCCCAGATCCGAGAACTACCAGTACAAGAACTGAATCATGCTTGATTACGTAACGTATGTACATATTAGTGCACTTTTGCACTGGGCACCTTTTTACGAAAAAGAGTACAAATTAATTAATTTTAGAAATGGGTACAGAATTTTCAATCATGGTAGGAATGGAGTTCCTATTATTTTGTTTTCTGTTTATTTTGTATGAAGTTGTTGGTTTACAGTGTCGAAAACTTCTGGTACCGCTAAGGTACTGTTTGGGAATTAAAAAGAAAATAGTATTAATCTAATCTACACATTGTCAAACATATAGAATAGTACATTACATTGTATCTAATCAATTGTCAACAAGTTGCTTATATAACACATTTCTAATATGTTGCACATTTTGTATAACACTTTTTTCTAACTCGCCTGCTTCTAACTTTTGTCTTGTCATTCGTGATTCAGTCAGCAGCGAGTAAAGACTCTTTTTTTCTTTGCATTTGCACAGTAACACACAGTAACACATAGTAACATAGTAACACACAGTAAAGATTAAATGTAGAACAATAACCAGTTTTGAATAGAAATCAAATACACCTTTTTATCATATACATTTTCAATTACACATTTGTCATTTTTAAATATTCATACTAAACACCCAATAAAACAAACATTGTAACAATCATATTTCAAAGACATCAAATATACAATCAATTAATCAGAAACAACATACACACAACATACACACACCATACACACCACACACACCTCACACACATTTATTCAAATACATTACAAAATTGGTCCTTCTTGAAGCCGGATTGATTATCACATCATGATGAGATGCTGCATGGATGAATTTTATAAAATTTGAAAACCCAACAATTGATATCGGTAATCGAATGATCAAAAGCACCGTAAGTACGGAATCAAATATATTACTATACATATATTTTGCATGTGATACACCTACACTTTGATTAAACTGTATCATCGCGCGTCATATATATTACCGGTGCAACGAGAGTGCTCGCATGTTTAATAAATTTTAATTGACAGTTATATCGGCTTTGCGAATTTTTTTATAAACCTTTAATAGACATTCAACTTCGGTTTTTCTATTTTTTCCATTAACCTAAAATGAATATTGTTGTTGCAAAACGTGGTCGTGCTAAGGGTTGCCTTACACGGACGTTAGAATTTGCGGAATCCATTGATGATACAACACCCCTTTCTTCGTTAGAGATTCGTTTGCTTAAATTAGACGAAACGTGGTCTGAGTTTAAGTGCTTAGAAGACAAATATTATGAATTCGCCGGAGAAAATGAATACGAAGATTCTGAACCACAATTTGCCGAATATGAGGCCAAATATTTTAAAGCTCATTCTGCAATTTCAAACGCGATTCGCTTAAGAGATGCTACACAATCGTCTAAAGTTATCGCTGAAGAATCACCAATAAGTGTTTCTTCTGTGGCACCGGCTGAGTCCCTAAATCGTAGCCAATCGCTACATCTTCCGAAAATCTCTATTCCCACTTTCTCGGGAGATTATAAAGACTGGCCGGGATTCCGAGATTTATTTACGGGAACAATTGATTCAAACGTCACACTCACGTGTACGCAAAAATTCCATTATTTAAAATCCTTTTTACGAGGAGATGCGGCAAATCTAATTAAAAATTTAAGCTGCTCAGAACAAAATTACATCGAGGCCTGGGACAAATTGGAAAGGCGATACGATCAAAAGCATTTAATCGTTCAATCATTTATACAATCGTTCTTGTCGTTACCCTCGTGTACAACTTTAAACCTTCAACTTCTTCGAAAGATTGTGGACGGTGCGGACGAAGCAATTAGAGGCCTTAATGCATTAGGATCTATAGATAGGGACCCGTGGCTGATCTTCGTGTTGATTCAGAAACTAGACCATGAGACGCGTCAAATGTGGGCAAAGGAAGTAGGATCAAGGGATGACGTTACTGTCATAGAATTTTTGGAATTTCTACAAACTCGGTGTAGCTGTTTGGAGTCATGCTATTCATACTCACGACCTAATCAAATACGTCCAAAGGCTGCAAGCGCAGTACGGGCCCATCTAGCTGAATCTAAACAAAGTTGCACAAAATGCAAACAGGATCACAATTTATCAAAATGTAAGGAATTCATCGACCTCTCAGTTGAAGACCGTCGTAATTTCGTTAAAAATAACTCGCTGTGTTTCAACTGTCTTCGGCATGGCCATCTTTCCAGTAAGTGTCGCTCAAACTTTCATTGCCGATCATGTAACGGTCGGCATCACTCGCTGGTTCATCCCTTGCAAAATCAACCATCTCGCCAATCAATTGAACCTATTTCAGATCCGAATTCAAATCCTAGTTCTTTACTATCGCTGCAAGACCCTGAACCACAAATACTGACAAACCACTCACTTGAATCCAATCGTCGTTGTTCATCTCTTCTTCCTACCGCAGTTGCTAGGATTCAAGATAGACAGGGAAATTTTCATGATTTTCGTTTATTGCTCGATTCAGGATCTCAAGTCTCATTCGTTACTGAAAGAGTTGTTCAGTGCCTTGGGTTAACTCGTAAACGTTCTCGAATCCCAATCATCGGAATTACCTCAACATCTGCAGGTGTTACAAACGGACTTGTTAACATAAATCTATTTTCTCGTTATAACTCGAACTCACTTAACATCGATTGCTTTGTTCTGCCGAACATTACTTCGTCGCTTCCACCATTCACAATAAAGCAAATACCAATTAAATATACTTCACTCGAGCTGGCTGATCCGAGTTATAATAAACCTGGATTTATCGATATCTTAATAGGTGCTGACAAGGTCTTCAGCACCATCAAAGGAGCATCAAGCTCAGATATAGAAACGAATCTTACCGTGACTCCCACCATTTTCGGATGGGTTATTTCTGGAGAAGACTCTCGATTTTCAAATCATAGTAAAAGGTTAAATACCTTTTGCACCCATTTGGACTACAGCCAAGAATTTGATCTTGAACGGTTTTGGAAGCTTGAAGAGATTTCAAGTGAAATGCCTTTATCTCTTGAAGAGCAGCTTGCAGAAGAAAGCTTTGCTAAAACTCACATCCGACGCTTAGATGGTAGATATGAAGTTGAGCTACCATTCAAACCTTCGAAAAACCTCGAATTTGGAGACTCATTTAACACTGCGTTGCAACGCTTTTACTCAATTGAAAGAAGATTCAAATTCAATAATGATCTTAAAGCCCAATACTCTGCTTTTTTGAACGAATATCTTGATCTTGGTCATATGGAAGAAATTCCAAAGGAAGAAACTTTTAACTCAGTGCCTATGTACTACTTGCCACACCACGCAGTCTTTAAAAATGAAAGCAGCATCTGCAAAATCAAATCACTCATTGTCTTTAAATGAACTACTTCTCGTTGGGCCTACCATACAACGCGATATCTTTTCAATATGCCTTCGTTATCGTCGTTATTTGTATGTCATGTCAGGGGACATTGAAAAAATGTATAGGCAGATTCTAATATCTCGAAAACACGCCGATTTTCAAAGGATAGTTTGGCGCCAAAATTCAGAGGATCCTATAAAACATTACAGACTACTAACAGTGACTTATGGGACGTCTGCAGCACCTTTCTTAGCAGTCCGTACCCTTAAACAATTAGCTATGGATACATCAACGACACATCCAGGGTTTTATTAAACGATTTCTATGTGGATGATGTCGTAACGGGTGCCAACAATGTAGATGAGCTTATCACCCTTCAGAAAGAGTTAGTAGAAGTCTTAAAATCCGCAGGCCTGCATCTACGGAAATGGGCCACTAACTGCTGGCCACTTTTGATATCCATACCAGAGGACCAAAGAGAAGTTTCTCCTGTCGATTTCGAAGAATTTAAAACAGTAAAGATATTAGGCCTGAAATGGTGTCCATCTGCCGATAGTTTCTCCTTTAAAGTCAACTTGAGCACATTAAAGGCTTTTACAAAACGTCGCATACTTTCGGATGCGTCACGCATATTTGATCCTTTAGGATTTCTTTCGCCGGTCACAATTGGAGTCAAAATTTTGTTTCAGGAACTATGGAGAAGGAAACTAAAGTGGGATGAGGAAAACCCCTTTGAATTAGCTCGTCGGTGGGGTATTATTAGAGATGAGCTCCACATCTTGGAATCAGTATCAGTGCCAAGACTAATGATTACAAACATTTGCAACTGGGAGCTTCATGGATTCTCTGATGCATCCTTAGATGCCTATGCTGCAGTGGTATACTGTCGTAGCGTTAACAAGGATGGAAGCATTTCAGTTCGGCTTGTTGCAGCGAAGACAAGAGTCGCACCCATTAAAGTTTTGTCTCTTCCAAGACTTGAGTTGTGTGGAGCCGTCTTATTAACACGCCTTATAAATAAAATTAAGCTTTCATTACAGGAGACAAACGTTAACATATTCGCATGGACGGATTCTGCAATAGTTTTGCACTGGCTCTCGGCTCCGCCCAAAAAATGGTCGGTATTCATAGCGAACCGAACTTCGGAAATCTTGAACACAATCCCATTTAAATCTTGGAACCATGTACGCTCCGCTTTAAATCCGGCTGATGTTGCTTCGCGTGGGATATCGCCTTCAAAATTGTCATCATCAGATCTGTGGTGGAAAGGACCTCATTGGCTTTGCAAGGAAAGAGGTGAATGGTTCATATCAGCCTATAATACAGAGGATATTCAGCACGATCAACTTGAAGAAAGAAAGTCATTCCCAACTCAGGTATTCGTCTCTAATGTGTGTTCGTATGGTGTGTTAGAAATGATAATACGTAATTCATCATCTTGGATCAAATCCATCCGGGTATTAGCGTACTTACTACGGTTTATATCGAATTGTCGGTCGGTTGCAAATTCTCGTAACTACCATCCCCTATCTCCTGAAGAAATAAATGATTCTAAATTAAAACTTATCGCTTGTGCTCAAAGGTCCCTGTTTTCAACTGAAATAGATCGTCTTAAAGCAAAATTGAATTTACGATCGAGGAATAAACTCTTAACTCTTAATCCTTTCATCGATTCGTTTGGATTGCTTCGGGTTGGTGGTCGTATACAACAGTCAGAATTGTCGTATTCAGAAAAACATCCTATTATTTTGTGTAAGTCGCATCCGATATCTCTCCTTATTGCGCAATATGTGCACAAGGAACATTTGCACCCAGGAGTATCGCTTACATTTGCTCTAATAAGACAACAATACTATATACTTGGATGCAGAAATCTTTTGCGAAAAATTATACATAGCTGCGTGAAGTGTTTTCGACAACGGTCCACAACCACACAGCAACTAATGGCAAACCTTCCTGCGGAGCGTATTAAATACTCGCGACCATTTAGCAAGGTCGGATGTGATTATGTAGGTCCTTTTATATTGCGTTTAAATCGCGGTAGGAATCCTCGCTTTGTCAAATCATATATCGCCCTCTTCGTATGCTTCGTGACTAAGGCTATCCACATCGAATTAGTTGGAGACTTATCATCTGTAGCCTTTTTACATGCACTGGATCGTTTTGTCTCACGTCGGGGCAAACCAAATGAAATATGGAGCGACAACGGTACAAATTTTCATGGTGCTAAGCGTTTGCTCAACGAGATGCATAAACTCTTATGCAATCAGCAACATAATTCCATCATCATAGATCATCTTTCCAAGGATAATATTCAGTGGAAATTTATACCACCTTCCGCACCTCATTTTGGAGGCTTGTGGGAGGCTGGTGTAAAGTCAGTCAAGCTCCACTTGAAGCGCGTCATAGGAGACACAAAACTAACTTATGAAGAGATGTACACCCTATTAGTAAAGATCGAGGCTCTTCTTAATTCGCGTCCTTTGTGGCAAACATCAGATTCGGATGAAATTGCTCTTAGTCCATCGCATTTTTTAATAGGAGAGCCCTACACCGCTGTTCCACACCCTTCTGTTTCTAATAATAATGTTTCGATAAGTACTAACTGGTCTCTATTACAGGCAATGTTACAAGGGTTTTGGAGTCGTTGGCATAGAGAATATCTAACATCATTGCAACAACGACCAAAATGGAAGACACCGCAACCCGATCTCAAGGTTGATGACGTCGTTCTACTGAAAGAGCCAAACCTGCCTCCATCCAAGTGGGTCTTAGGGCGTATCAAAGGTATACATATTGGAAGCGATAACAGATGCAGAGTTGTAACCGTACGCACAAAATTTGGAGAGTTTCTTCGACCAGCAGTGAAAGCAGTTCCATTGCCTATTGCTGAACGGCCCTCGTTCCCTTAGCCGTTCAGGGGGGGCTGGATGTTTTTGAATTAAAAAGAAAATAGTATTAATCTAATCTACACATTGTCAAACATATAGAATAGTACATTACATTGTATCTAATCAATTGTCAACAAGTTGCTTATATAACACATTTCTAATATGTTGCACATTTTGTATAACACTTTTTTGTAACTCGCCTGCTTCTAACTTTTGTCTTGTCATTCGTGATTCAGTCAGCAGCGAGTAAAGACTCTTTTTTTCTTTGCATTTGCACAGTAACACACAGTAACACATAGTAACATAGTAACACACAGTAAAGATTAAATGTAGAACAATAACCAGTTTTGAATAGAAATCAAATACACCTTTTTATCATACACATTTGTCATTTTTAAATATTCATACTAAACACCCAATAAAACAAACATTGTAACAATCATATTTCAAAGACATCAAATATACAATCAATTAATCAGAAACAACATACACACAACATACACACACCATACACACCACACACACCTCACACACATTTATTCAAATACATTACAGGTACCGTTGGAAGATAATCCAGAAGGAAGGTGTTACCGATTTTAATACAAAAACTATCATGCAGTAAAAAGTTTCGGAATAAGATGCATACTATGCGGGAAACATACATACTAAACTGGTATAAAACAATTCGTTTCAACATCGTAAATATTTAAATTTCTAAAAAAAAAATTGCAGTGGCAACGTCGCACAATGGTTAAGTACTAAGCATAAGGGGCTGCATTCAAATCTCAACCAACATAGTAATTTCTGTGACTTCATCACATTTCGGCGCGAAATTGCAAATCTCTGAAAGAGAAATATTCTGCCTATCAAAAAATTGTTATATTTCCGGCGTTCAGAATTTGGAAAAGTTTACCCTCATAGAATGACAAGACGAACTGCAGAGTGAGTTAACTAGGCTTTTAACTTAACTTGGCTTTTGCGGCAAAATTTATTTATCTAAGCAAGAAGAGCGATTGGTTTCGTATTACAACAACGCATCCACGCCGATTAATAATAATAATAACGAATAAAATAATAAAGAATGGCGACCTTGGCCAACTAGGACTAATATTTTAATTCATTACAGTCAGTCATGTACATACGAGTACATACGAGAATAACCAGGCATTTTACCATCTTTATTATATATAACGAGTCTTTGTGAGCTAATTAAAATGACATGAACATTCCTCTGTTTCTCACGTAACTCAAAGGTTTCTCCTAAATGATACTTATGCGTCCGGTTCTAGTATAATAAATATATAATAAAACCAAAAGAAAACTAAAGCAGTTTATTGGAGGTACGGTTATATAAGGATGTATGTATAGCGTTTTTCAATAAATAAAACAAGTTGTGTGTGAGATATCCACTCATATCGTATTTTTTTTATTTGAAAGAACATTTTATAGTATTTATTGTAGTATGGAATATAATGTCTTTCAAATGTCCGCCGAGGATTAGCTTTGTGGTACGTATTCGGGAGGTCCAATTTTCGATGACTTTGTCGCATAAATCTGGCTGAATTTGCTGGATGGCGTTCGTTGTGTTGACTTTGAGTGCATCAATTGTTAGCGGTTTATTCGCATAGACCTGCGGTCTCGGTGGCCGAATCACCTCACCGAAGCGCGAGATAACCACGCCCTCGAATTGCTCGTGCAAAATGTTCATCATGGCATACGCTGTGTGGCACGTAGAGTCGTCCTGTTGGATCCATATCATGTAATTTAGGGCACAAGAAATTGCTTGTCATTAATCTGTAGCACTCGCCGTTAACGGTAATGGCAATGCAAGTTTCGTTTTGGAAGAAGTTTGGACCGATGATTCCGCCAGATCAAAATCAGCACCAAAAATAACTATCTTCGCTAAAGGTGATTTTTTGGCGAAATTTGGGACAAAAAAAACAAAAAAAAATGATTTGCAGACGTTGTTCAACGCTATAACCTTCCATGGTTATTTTTCATGCACTACTGAGCGAATCACAACAAATTTGACAGAACGGTGTTCAGAACCACAAACTTAGTCAACTACAAAAACGGCGCAGTAGCCATACTGTGTCAAAAATACATATAGGGTGTATCTGTTGCTTTAGGCCGATTTTTTTTTTGGCTGTTATTTTGGTTGAACTACTTTTTATTACGAAGCATTCTTTATCATGCTAAATTGTGAGCAATTTAAAAACTTAGGCTTTGTCGTTAACGACCAAAGAAATTGCTATGACTTTGTCCCACATATATGGAGAAAAAACTGTTTTGTGACAGAAAAATGCCGCTTCGAATTAAAGGTTTGTTATATATGATAGCCGTTCATCAAGATTTAAAATACGTTTCACAATGTTCGATGATGTACGAAAATATAAAGTTTATTTACCTTTACCTTTACTTCACCGAAAGAAATAAAAATGTTACGAATGTCAGTGTGATCTTATATCTGAAGTATTCACGTTAAGAAACTGATGGTAGAAAAATTTCAGGCTGAGAAAATCAGCTGGTATTGCCATGTTTAAGGAAGGATGTCGGAAAATCCGGTCCAAAACAAATAGCGGATTAAGTTTCATTCGAGGTATTAATGATTAGATCTCAACTCTTCAATTTGTGCGCGCCACCTAAGGTGATGTCCTTCGGGTTAGATTTAAATAGTTTGCATTGGTGTCCATTCGCTCTTCTTGTCCTAGACATCTCAGGCGACTGATGCATAGTTTTCTGACTTCGTCGATGGAGCCGAACTCTATAGTTCGTTGTTGAGACATCTCCTCTAAAGCCTGTCAACGCAAACGGACTTTTCTCTCGAAACGACTGAGTATATTTTCATCCGCTTTCGATAAAATCCATGTTCTAACGCCATAAAGTAGGACTTGTATGATCAAGGTCTTATATAGGGGCTCCTTAGTTGTTTGGGATAGGGCCTTACTACTTAATTATCTTCTAAGCCCAAAGAAACGGCGATTGGTAAGAGTGACTCTTCGTTTTATTTTTACTGCAGTGTTGTTGGCAGAATTGGTAGCAGTTCTGTCCAATTTGTCAATACTGTGTGTCTTGTTTATAATATACTAGTATACTTGCTGTTTCCTTATTTACTGCTAAATCTATTTTGGCAGCTTCTGTTTCAATACTAGCGAATGCACAGGCGACAGCCTGCTGGGTTCTGCTAAATATGTCAATATCATCGTCGAACGCTAGTAGTTGCACAAATTTTTGAAAGATTGTGTTCAGCATTCGCTTGGAGTTCCGCGATATTCTTTCAAGTAGGTATGATGTTAAAGAACTCATATGACAGAGCATCACCTTGTCTAAAATCCTTTTTAACATTCAAGGTATCGGTTAAGTAGCTACCAAACTCGACGGATCACCGAGCCTTCGGACGAGTCTGGTAGGGATGCCAAATATTAATGAAATATAATTTTCCTTTTTATTATATAGGAGGAACCCTCTAGTGTTATAATAAAACCAAAATAATAAGAAAAATATAAATAAATATTAGTGCAAACAAATTGTATAAAGATCGCTAAAGATTAACAGAGCCATGTTCTCTTTTAAAATATGATTTTTATTCGATCGTAGTTGAACATTCGTCAAAATCCTATTATACGAGTATGGTCAGCATACATAAAAAAATTTACTTCGCATAACGAAGGGTTTTAATTTTGGATAAATCCTTTTAAATGTCCAAATTAATTAAAAGAAAATACGCTTGAGGGTGGAGCTCCACACATTCAACGATGTGTCAATGGAAACGAATAAGCAATACAAAGATTTCGCATAGATACACACATACAAACATAGGTATGTTTAATTAAATTTAATTATCTTCTTGGTTTTTCCTGTTCAACCTTAATTTAGGCTTGGCAGAAACGCACCATGTAAAATGAAAGTGAAACATCACATATTGCTTAGACATTTGAAATCGAAATACTTGTAGATATGGAAGCGTTGCAATACTTAGGTTTAAGAATGACACAATAGATAGAATAAGAAAGTTGTTGTAATAAATATTGTAATATAATTATTAGAATTGAACATCATTGACTACATTTATAAAGGATATTAAACGACCTATGTACTCTCTTAATTTTGTATAGAAAATTTCTATTAGAATAGATATGACGTATGATGTGAGGTTTCATAAGTTATATTCACCATGTATCTACTTGTGTACAAAACGGTGTAGGTATGCCCTGGTATTCAAAGGAAATTAAAAAAAAAACAAAAACAAATCAAATACATCTTGCTCTCTTATGGATATACTCGGTTAAAATGAGTATACATATGTATGTATGTATGTATCTAACATTATATATACACACATTGTACTCGCTGCGTTATAAATTATAACAATTGAACCGCAAGTGCACAGAATTTTAGTTAGTGCAAACGCTTGATAAAATTGATATACGTACATATGCATAATTTTTCAATATACATATAATATAAACTTTAAAATACATTTATTCTAACTAACAAGATGCTTCAATTCGAGAACACCATGAGACAACGGTTATAACATATTATTTCCTCCTATAAAACATGTACATATTATACAAGTTTTAAGGAGGTACCATTTTAAAAAAGAATTAAAAATTAGCAGAATCTTAAATAAAAACAATTCGAAACTGTGATATGAAGAAATTACGTATAAATTAAATGGGATAATAAATAGATGATAAACAACACCAAGAATTTAAAAGTTTGTATTCGTTAAATCGTGAAGTCATTGTAAGGATTTGGTGACCTCATATTCGTATGTGTTTCAAAACTATTAAAAATATTTTATGTAGCAAAATAAACAAATTATTTCTTAAACATTTCGTCAATTATGCTACAAGTAATATTGCCAAATTGAAAGTATTAGGTACCTGGATCTATGTTTTCGAGATGATTTGCCCTGACTAGGCTCTCCTTTAGATGCTGCTTTATCCATATTTAATACGTTTGGCACATCAAGTTATTTAAAACTTAAATAAAGCGTGTGCCTAAAAGAGGCCCGTAAATTTTCAAGGGTTTTTAAGTTGATCTCAATTTAGTAAGCGCATTCTTACAATTGTTACTCGACTAAAGCAATTTCTACGAATGTCATACGCCCGAGTTGAAATTATTTCAATACAAACTAAATATATTGAAAATGACATCAATACATGACATGCGCTTGATTCTAAATATAGTGTACAGAGAGTTGAAAATTGCTTTATGTAGGAATGTACTGAATAAAATAAAATAAAATCTTTTAAAAGAAAAATAATAATGTTGAGATTTTTTTTTTTCATTAAAACATTTTGATTTCATTTAATAAAACGGTCACTTTTCCTCAAATTCAGAATATTGTAGTTTTAAATTGGGCCATAGCTAATTATAAACCGTGCCAGAGGCAACTAACAACTATTTTATTGTTGATCCATTCTCCTTTTAACGCCCCTGGGTTTTGAAAGAATGATCAGACTACCAGTGAAAAAATATGGAATAAAATATGTGTTGTTTAGAATCAAACGTGTAATGTGAAACGGGTCAAAATTATTAATTATTCATTTGATTTGAGGCCCGAGTCAACACCGGACAGATTTATTAAAGCTTGTTGCAAGCATATTCTAGACTTGAAAGTAAAAATTTTACTTAAAACTAAGGATAAAAACTAAAGGGTGGGAGCGGTTAAAAAAAATTAGAAAGCGAGGCATAGTTGGAAAAGAGAATATTCTTGTAGGACGGAAAAGTGTACAAACCTAAGATTACGTGGGCTGGTGTAAAAAGAGATAGGTTGTAGTAAGGAAGGAAAATCAGTATTACCATCTTAGTTGGTAATACTGATGAATAAAGAGAATATTAGCCGATCAGTGTATCTCTATAAGTTTTGGCTGTCTTTCTATAAAAGCCCCGTAAAGCGAATCGTAAAAACCTTCACATCATCTGCGTAAACAGACATGTATGCATTTTCAATGATACAATACAACCAATATCATTTATAGTTAGGATAAATAATAAGGGACCAAGGTGGCTACCTTGAGGGACACCAGAAGAGGCTTTAATTGGGTCAGAAACCATGGACCTAAATAAATCATAGTAATGTCGTTCATTTAAATAGGATTGAACCCACGTTCTAGGGGTTCTTATTTGAAAACCAAAAGCTTTTAAGTTTAGAAGGATTATATTATGAGAAATTCTATCAGAGGTGGTAATCACCTCATCTCCATTTCCAATTCTAGTGTTAAGTGCTTAATATGAATTCCGTTAGGTTGGTATTTATATTGATTATAATGGGAAAGCATTATAGCATAAATAATGCTCTCAAAAAGGTTTGGCAACATTTTTTATGTAGGGGCATAATAAAAGACCTTTTCCAGGTTAGAAAGCTGAAAGAGAGCTATAAGAGGTTGGGCAAAATCATCAGGTCGAACAGAATAATCATCATTGAGGTTTATTATTTTATCTTTAACTTGCTCTAATGTTATAGACACGGATTCCAAAGTTGTTTATAGGCAGCTATTTAAGTAGAAGAGGTAAAAGATTGGCAAAATATAGAGAAATTTATTTGGGCAGACTGGTTCAATCGGAAAGCGTCGTCGGAAAGCGATTTAAGAAGACAACTCTTTATAATACCAGCGTGTTGAAGATTTGGTAAAAAAAGATACTGATTGGGAGAGACATTTGAGAATTTCGGAATAAAAGATCCGTAAGGTTGAGGTTATCGTAGAGAAATTGGCCGTATCGAGGAGGTTGTTCAGTTTAGCATAATTTACCCTATGAAAAGTAAATTGTGAGAATATTCACAGGAATCGGAATGGTTTCGGAGAACGTAAGAGAAAAGGAAAGGTGGTAACTATCCAACTAAGAGAGAAGATGTCTACTTCCTAAAAAGAAGCAGTTATCTGTATCAGTGGCGAAGACTAGGTCGAGTTGTCTACCAATGTCATTGGTGACACCACCTAATTAATAGCAGCCAGGCTGCCTTCAATGAAAAGATTTTCTTTATCAGAGGCGGGATTTGTTACATTAAAGAAGGTCTAGTCACTTTGACCCCATAGAAGCTTAGGTAGATTAAAATCACCTAAAAAAACAACATCGTTGGGATCAGCAGCATTAAAAATACAATCAATCGCATCAACCGCTAGCTAGTAAATCTTATTTTAATGAAGTTTGACTATGGATACCTACATAACTACATATTCCTATATATGTCTTCGTGCATAGACCGGTACAGATATAATTTAAAGTTTTGTATTGTAATAGTTTACATATTTATCAATTCGTCCATTAATGAGGTTATTGAAGATGTGTTGTAGTATTTTTTTATAAGTGTCAACGTACTGTGTAAGAACGTTAGTAGAACAGAACGCTGGGGTCCTTCAACTAGATATATAGATAGATATTTTATTTCGTATATTAAAAAAATAATTAGGTATAGTAACCACACATATTATATTACAATAATTCGATAAAGACAAAATATCTTTCTATTAAAATATTGTTAATTAATTACAAATAATCAAATAATTTCGTGAAAATTAACAAAAATGTTGAAGAAAAATACGGAAATAAAAAAACCTCCAATCCAAACGAAAAAGAAAGAAAAAAAAATAACAATAAATATAAACTTATAACAAACAAAGAAAAAACTTAAAACATTTAACGATATAATTCATTCAGAGGATTGTCAGCAAATCTACATCTCCTTAAAAATTCAGCTTTAAGCTTTGCAATCATATTAGATAATAATTCCACATTCGTCCTATTATGCATCGAATTTTGAGTGATGCCATGGTTGGTTGAGCATCATTTTTAAAATTTTATTTTATGCGCCCTGTAACTTTTTTATATGGCAGCTGCGGAATCTCCCCATACTTGACAACCAAACAACAAAATTGCGTGAAAGATGGTTTTATGCTAAATGAGTTTGTTTTAATGTGAAAGTAAGGATTTACGATTTATAAAAGGATACAACATTTTAATTGCAATACCAATTTTCTTTAGTGTCCTATTTGTGTGTTCCTTAAATGTAAGCTTCATGTGAAAACGATCGCTTGTGTTTTTTTTTTCATTTAATTTTATTTTCCATCTATTGAAATATTTGGTTAACAAATCCATCCCATCCCTTAAATTGCTTTCAATAGTAAGAGCAAACTGGTGAGATGAATATATTGCAGCGTCATCTGCGACAATGGCCACTTCACAACCAGGCTGATTTGGAAAATCAGCGAGGTAAATATTGAAGAGAACAGGTCCCAGCACCGACCCTTGCGGAACTCCTGAACTAAACACAATTGAATTGTTCACATGAACATTAAAATAACGATTAGATAAAAAAGACTGCACTATTTTACAAAGGGGAAGGGGAAAACCAAATTGAATCATTTTATAAATGAAACCATCATGCCAAATCGAGTCAAAGGCCTTTTCGATGTCTAACAAAATCATTCCCGTGGATTTACTTTGAGAACGATGGTTTTTTATTGAATTACAAATTCTATGCACCTGATGGGAAGAACTTTTATTATTATCAGAGATAAATGCTACAATTTTCTCTTTAATCATTTTTTCAAAATTTTTTCCTAAATTTCTGAATAAGCTGATTGGCCTATAGCTTCCTGGATTTTAAAATTGGCACCAGTTTAGCCTTTTCCAAGAAACAGGAAAGTATTGTAATTTGAGACATGCATTTATAATGTAAACTATGTATAGTATCCCTTCCTTTGGAAGTTGTTTTAAATATGTATTTCTTATAAGGTCCACACCACCTACCTTTTTAATGCATAGACTCTTTATAAAATATTCAACATCTTCTTCGTTCACAAGAAGACTATTTTGAGAGTTGAGACTATCTGCATTGAATGCTTGCACAATGTTATCCACTATTCGTATCAGCATCGCCTAAATGTTGAGATACTAAATAATTACTTGCAAAACTACTTGCAAGGGCTTCGATTTCTCACTGTCGGTGAAGTAAGAGCAAGAAGTCGCTTTTAAACATGATAACTGCCTATTTTTAGTTTTAATTACCTTCACAATGTTCCAGAATGGTTTTGCATTTTTATCTAAATATTTTAATTTAACATTTCACTCTGTGTTCTTGTACTGTAATATTTCTTTCGAAATGAGTTTTTTGAGGCAGGGCATTTGGTATCGAAAAACAGGCTGACGATATTTTTGCCAATACCTTTTGCAAATATTTCGCAGCTTTATTAACTCCAAAATATGCGAAGGAAGTTTTTTCAATTGGTTTCGTATTGGTACCTTCGGAACGTTTTAGTTTGGGAAAAACTATCAACAATTGAATCAATATCTTCTTTAGACTTCATACTGTTTAAATTCTTCAGAACGCTAAAAAGTTTTTGATTATTTCCGGAACGAAAACGTGCCCAGTTGGCGTTTTTAAAATCTCTTGGATATTGCACACTTTTCTCCCCTGACCAAAGAAGCCGACAAAATCCGGGGTTATGGTCAGAACTAAGCTCATTTTTTGAAAATGGTGGAGTAATTAAACTATCCACATTTGTAATAAGTAGGTCAAGAACGGAAGGACTACCACGATTGAAAAATAGGAAAAATAGGATAGCAGGAAAATAGGTGGGACAAGAAGGAAACAGAACGAAAAGAGGCAACAAGACAGAAAGACTTGAAAGAATATTTCCCCAAGTGTTTGCTTTGACACAACCCCAATATCTATGATGGCAATTTAAGTCTCCCGCTATCAGGAAGTCATCATTTATTCTAAAAAACATCCTTAAGTCGCTCTTAAGACTTGCTCTTTATCCAACTGATGTTGCACCACCAGGAAAATAGACACAATAGAGTTTAATAAATTTGTTATTTATTAAATTTATTTCAATACCTACATTTTCTATAAGACGCGTGTTTATAATAGGTAAGGGCAAATGATGAATTGATCTTCTAACAAGTATAGCAACTCCCTCACCTCTGCGGTCGACTCGATCATTTCGATAGCATTTAAAAACAGATGTTGATAGGTTAATCTTTTTCTCGCTGTTGTAATTAAGACCAGTCTCAGCAACAAAAGTAATATCGATTTTGCTTGTATTTAAAAAGTTTGTGAACTCTACAGTTTTGCTTCGAATCCCTCTGGCATTCCAATTAACAATATTAATAAATGTATTGTCCATAATTACTTAATACTAAGGACTGAAACGAATAAAATTTGGAAACTTAAAAGTAAAAAAAAAATATTTTCATAATTCATGTAAATTTTTTTTATTTGCTTTAAAACTCTGTTTTTATTAAATTCTTTCACGACTACAAAAAATAAAAAAAATTATTTGGGTTCCCATTCTTTCCTCAACTTCTTTCGAATGTCCTTCATAAGGTTGCTGACAGTTACATCGGTGATCTTTTTGAACGTTCTTTTCCTTTTAACACTTTTCCTCAATTTAGCTTTGACCAGAGCCCAAAACCTTTTAATGGGACGGCACTGTGAAATATTGGGTGGATTCATGTCTTTTGGGACAAAGTCGACATTTTTAGCAACAAGAAAGCTCAACGTCTCATGAGCATAGTGAACTGAAGCTAAATCTGGCCAAAATAATGTTGAACCCTCGTCTTTGTTTAAGAAAGGAATCAATCGTTTTTTTAGGCACTCGAAATGTACACTTCTCCGTTAATTGTTCCCGTTGTAATAAACGATTGGCACATGGCCTGCCAAACGAGATATTTTGACCCGAATTTTTCCATACCAATCGATGTTGTTGATTGCGGAAGAATCTCAGCTTCAAACGAGTTGTAAGACTGCGCACCTGGAAGAGTAGTAAAGTCGGCTGTGACATAAGTTTCTTCATCCATAACGAAGCACGCTTTCTTGTTGCCGATCAACTCATACAGCTTTCGGGCTCGTATTTTTATAACTTTTTTTTTTGCTTTTCAGTAACTTTTGGTATTTTTTGTTTTTTTCGTGTTTTTAGACCGTTACGTTTTTTAGTTGGTATTACATTACATTACATTGTTGGGTTGGTATTACATTTCCGAACAACATATCTGGATGACATAGTCCGGTTTTTTACGATGGTACCCACTATTTTCCTGTCCAAATTTGTATCATGTGCTCCACTTTTAGCTCCACTTTTCTGTTTTCGGTTAACTGTCAACGTCTCCAAATATCGTTTAATAATGGAATCCACTGTACTGCATGCTATGTTTACATTTTTTGTGATGAAATGGTTTGGACGAGAAGTATTTTCGAGCCATTTGTCGATGATCTTTTTCCGGAGTTCCTCTTGACTCATATTTTATAAATATTTTAAACCGCACCGAACTAAAATCAATAACAAACTGAAACTAGAGAATATCCAGGCTAATTTTTGTACAAAATGGGATTGCAATTTTTACGCATTGGAATTATAGCCCGTATTAAAATTTACAGATTTTATTCGTTTCAGTCCTTACAAACTTACTTGCTAAATATGCGATTACTTTAAATTGATCATATTTTGTCTTACAAGATGATAATGATTCTATCATTTCAATCGTTAATGAATCTAATTCATCGATAGTGAAGAAAGTAAAGTCATTTGATATATTGCACGGATGATTTAATGAAATGTTGCTAGAAGTGTTTCTAGCAACATTGCTGAGGTGACCTCCATTGTTGACAATAGCATCAGCTCCTGTGAGAGAAGGGTTCTCCCATACATTATGAGCTGGATTGGCACTCTTGAGTTAATTTTGTTTATTTCGCGTCTTTTGTGTAAACGCATCTGTTTTATGTCTTCAACGAAGTAATAGTCCGAGTAGATGTTTAATCGTCCGCCACTTAATACGCCACTTGGTCAACTAGTCCGAATTCTATTGGGTCTTATGTTATCGACATTCTTGAAATCTTGAAGAATGTACAGTATTAATGTCTCTTACATGTGAAGATAGTCTTTCTTCGATAAAAGAGATGCGTCAGAGCACATTTCTTTGGAGTAAATTATTTCCTTGTTCGTTGGTACACTTTTTCGACAGCTGGTATAGTCTTGCTTAGTACCCCTTTTCTTCTAAAACGCTTGCAAAATGCAAATGATTTGAATGTCAGTTCTTATACATATCTAAAATCGATAACACTGGGATCCCAAATGGTAAGAGTAAAGAGATCGTACAAGCTCGTTTATTTTATTTTATTTTAAACTTAGCTTTTTATGTAGCAGAGTTACGCAAAAACAACCCGATGATGTGGATGACCATGGACCGAACTTTTGAGCCGCCAGTTAAATTTTATTTATTAAGGGTCTCTTCTAGCTGCATATCTGAACTTTATACACATTATTAGGTCGTCAACCATGTTCACAAAAATTATGAGCAAAGTATTTAAATAGAAATAAATAAATAATGCACTAATGATTAATTGATTGATTGATTTAGTTTGCAAATTTAATTCTTTAAATTAAACATACTAAATGTCTATGTGTACAAACAACAAAGTGTTATGGCAATTTTGTAGCTATCCATGGCAAATTACCATAATTTTTATAACGATAATAATCATAACCAAGTTTAGCTAGTAAGACAAAAATTAAAATTGCTAATGTTCCATTTAAAAGATCCAACGGTAATGTATTATTTTCGCTTGAAATTTTACACACATCAAAACGTTCAATGGAAAGCACCTTTGCTTGGACAATCTCTTCACCTTCATTTAAAAAACTGCAAGTAACATTCCATGAATCTTGAATAATTGTATCGTACTTCATCAATATCTCTCGAAAGCGCATTGTAAATTTGCAATCGCAAACCCATGGATTTTGGCTTAGTTGAAGTTTAACAGCATTAAAATTATTTTCTAATGCATTATCGATTGCATGCAGAGGAAGCTGAAATTAAAATTATAATTTAATGATTTATCAAAAAGGAAATATAAAAAAATATATAAAAATGGGGGAAAAAAAACCTAAGATTTAAAATGTAAAAGTTTAGAATCGATGAACTCCCATAGAAGAAAAGATAACTGCGCCAGTTAGTGAACCTAATTCAATTTCAAGTGAATAAATGGCAGGGAATATATAAGAAATGTGTACACACATACAAGTTAACACCAGAAATGTTTACACAGCATGTTGCACTAAATTCTTTTCCCACGAGTTCGCAACACGCGCTAAGCTCATGCACATTGTCAAACACTATGTTCCCACAGTCATCATGCACTCCATACCGTGCACTCAGGTGTCACTGCATTCGGTCACCTGACACGAAGAATTCGCTGATTCCATGTCTGACAACGTTTCGGGAGCTGATATGCAAGTGTATAAATATGAGTACTTAGAATAAGTTAGTTTTAGTTCTTGTTATAATTTGAAAAGAAGAAGATAATAAAGAATCGGACATAGTCCGATATTTTTTAAAAAACCAAAAAACAATATAATTGTTTAATTGGCGCCCAACGTGGGGCCACAGCTAACTTAACTATTTTCAAACACGAGTAAAATCCTCAAGTAGCATTATCGTGCGCGGAAAAGTTTAAGTAAAACCGTAAAAGTCCCTCAAGTAGTGCAAACGGTCGTTTCAAGTGCTTAGTGCCGCGAACAAAAAAAAGCTGTGGTCCCAAACAACCCGTGAGTGTTTGTGTGTTGTGACGAAACGCATTTTTGCAAGGGCCCCCCAGTAGCCACGGCAGCTAAAAACTCGCCGATTGGAATAAAAGGAGGTAAACGTTTCACCAGCCGCGTCACCCACAACCGGGAAAGGATGAGCCTCATCATCATCATTGTATTAGCGTAAGCTTAGATATAAGATTAAAATTTTGTTTTATCGCATTAACGAGCAAAAAGTAACATAGTAAAATAAGTGGCATGAATAATATTATCTATCCTTTTACTTTTAAAAATAGAAAATTTTTAATTGAAAAATTTAATATAAAAGTGTAAAATAAATACAGTTCACAGAGAAGTCAAGAGAAGTGGTATACTTTAAGAAAATTTGTGGATAAAAGATACATTTTATTTACAATATATTTACACATTGCTTACAGTATAATTAACCCATATTTATGTAAAAATCAAATATTATTATCTCCAACATATTTTGATTACTAAATTCTAAAACCAAGTTTATATTAGTCAATTGTAACATCTTGTCTATTCTGTCACAATGAGCAACCCTAATCTTGTACGACCAGCGGTCCTTCAACCTTCACCTAATGCAGGTCCTTCAAATTCTCAAGCCCAGATTCCAAATACCACACCCGATTTAGAATCCCTCATTTCCTCTATAGTGAGCAGAATCATTCATAGTGAATGCCCCCGTTACGTACAAACATTACTGAATCCAAATGCTGATTTAGGTAATGCTGTTGATCAAACCATACGTCCAGAGTTTGCAAATCAACTCGCGGACCTCGACAAGGTCCCGGATATAGTACGAAGTCTTAGGGAATTCTCAGGCAACGCCGGAGAATTCAGCTCTTGGAAGAAGAGCGTGGAGCGAGTCCTCCAAATATATGACTCCACTAAAGGGACTCCTAAGTACTTTGGAATATTGAGTACTATTAGAAATAAAATCACGGGCAACGCCGACATAGCCCTGGAGTCTTACAACACTCCGCTCGACTGGAGAGCCATCTCCAGATGCCTTGCGCTTCACTACGCTGATAAGCGCGACATTAATACTCTCGAGTACCAAATGACATCCCTTGTTCAGGGAAATAGTACCACACAGGCATTCTATCAACAAGTGTATTCGCACTTGTCACTTATTCTCAATAAACTCTCTTCTATGGACATGGGTCCAGAAGCAATGAACCTGTTAACAAAGACCTATCGTGACAAGGCATTGGACATTGGACAAGGTGATTTGCCTAGGTTATTGGGTATAAGAGAACCATCCGATTTCCCCCAGGCATTACATTTGTGCCTGAAGCTGGAGAATCAGGGTTACAGAACCCAGTACGCACTTAACAGTCAAAATATAAACAGGAAAATTCAACATCAAGGTCAGCCACCACCATCACACCCAAAAAGGGTACATCCTAATCAACATTCAAACAACCCTAAGCAGTCATTTTATCCGCAACTGGTCCATATGCCACAACCACCAGTCTTTTTCCCACAAAATAATCCATCCCCAGGGCACTATCAACAATATCCCCAACCCAATATGAATCGACAGAATAATTTCCAATATCAAGCATACCAGTATGCACCAGGCCGTCCAACAGCACCAAAACCACAAGTACCTATGGAAACTGATCAATCAATGCAGACGAAGAACATTAACTACATGAACAGACCCAAAGATACTGGAATGGACCACCACCTCCGTCACATCAGCATGTTCCGAACAAGCAGCAAAGGAACTTCCATATAGAAACGGAAGCCCCGCATCAAAATATTGATCAGGAACAAGGTGGAATATGCTACGAACAAGAGCAAAACAACGGACAAGAATATTCAGGAATAATGATGACCTATGATTCAGAACACAACCAGACATTAAACGATTACATAGACTCACAAACACAGTTTGAAAAACATTCCGCTCCACAGATACAAGACTTCACGGATATACATTTTTTAGGCTAGTTAACTCTTCGTTACCATACTTCGAATGTGTAACGGGGAATGACATGACTTTAAAATAGGTCATAGATACAGGCTCAAACAAAAATTACATTCAACCCAAATTTGTCTCTAATCCCTTACCTAATGAACAATATTTTTTCGCTAATTCTGTTGCGGGCAACATTAAAGTTACCCATCACACCGTTATAACTCTTTTCGGATTAAAAAATTGTAACGTAAAGTTTTTCCTCCTACCCTCTCTTAAATCCTTTCATGGCATACTAGGCAATGATAGTTTGAAAGAACTATCTGCCATAATAGATACCAGGAACAATTACCTGCTTATTCAGAATAAGGTCAAAATCAGAATAAAACAACAACCGTCGCAGGCTGTCAACTCAATTGATATCAATACAGATCACATGACTACAGACCAGAAATCCGTAATAAAGACGTTAGTAAGCAAATTTACCAGACTTTTCTCGGAACCAAACGAAAAACTTACCTACACTACGAAGGTGGTAGGAGAAATCCACACTAACACGGATACACCCATCTATTCCAAATATTATCCATATCCAATGGCGCTTAAAAATGAAGTAGAACAAGAAGTTCAAAAACTTTTGGATAACGACATTATTCGACCGTCCAAGTCTCCATACAACTCGCCAGTGTGGATAGTTCCGAAGAAAATGGATCATTCAGGGGAAAGGAAATTCAGAGTCGTCATCGACTACAGGAAGCTTAACGCATCCACAATAGCGGATCGCTATCCCATCCCTGAGATCAATGAGGTAATTTCACAATTAGGAAAGAGCAAAATATTTTCAGTTCTCGATTTGAAGAGCGGCTTTCATCAAATCCGACTCAAAGAATCTGATATAGAGAAAACCGCCTTCTCTATTAACAACGCGAAATTCGAATTCAACAGACTCCCTTTTGGCCTTAAAAATGTGCCAGCAATTTTCCAACGTGCACTTGATGATATTCTTCGAGAATACATTGGAAAGATTTGCTATATTTATATCGATGACATCATCATTTTCAGCGAAAACACAACCTCTCATATAACCCATATCGAACAAATTTTCAAAACCTTGGAAGAAGCAAACATGAAAATCCAACTAGATAAATGTGACTTCTTCAAAAGTGAAGTTGAATTCTTAGGGTTTATTATATCAGCTAATGGTATTAAAACTAACCCTGACAAGGTTAGAGCAATTCAAAATTTCCCTCACCCAAAAACCTTAAAAGATCTTCGCTCTTTCTTAGGCCTGTCGGGGTATTACCGACGCTTCATCAGAGATTACGCGAAACTAGCCAAACCCCTGACATCCCTTTTAAGGGGGGAAGATGGACGAGTGTCCAAAAATGTTTCAAGCAGAAAGGTAATCAATCTCAATCAAAATGCTCTCGAAGCCTTTGAAAAAATAAAAAATTCGCTAACGTCACAGGAAACCATATTAAATTATCCAGATTTCAAGAAGACCTTCCATTTAACAGCTGATGCTTCAAACTATGCACTTGGAGCAGTACTAGAGCAGGAAAGAAAACCAATCACCTTCATATCTAGAACACTGAGTAAGACAGAGGAAAATTACGCCGCTAACGAAAGAGAAATGTTAGCAATAATATGGGCTTTGAAGTCATTGCGTAATTACCTCTATGGCTCTGCAAAAGTGGTAATTTTTACAGACCATCAGCCTCTTACCTTCGCTCTTAGTACCAAAAATCTTAACGCCAAAATGAAAAGGTGGAAATGCGCCCTGGAGAATATAATTATGAGATAAAATATAAACCAGGAAGAACCAACGTAGTAGCAGACGCATTATCCAGACCCCCACAACAATCTCAGATAAATTCTTTGACCTTCACTCAGCATAGTAACGAAACCTCCGAACATAACCTCATCCCCGCAACTGAAGCACCCATTAATGCCTTTAAAAATCAAATTTTTTTACTAACCGGTGACACTGACAATTATACATTCGAAATCCCCTTTCCTACGTACCACAGACACACTATTACCCGAAAAACTTACGAAATAACTGACCTAGTACAACTACTAAAAAAACATTTGAATCCTAGCATAACAAATGGCCTATTGACCTCGGAAAATATCATGGGAAAAATTCAAGATATATGCCCTAAACACTTCAGGAGCTACAAGGTAAAGTACAAACAAACGCGAGTCCAAGATTTAACAAGCGAGTCAGAGCAAGAAGAACAAATTCTGAAAATACACTCATCGGAATGGGAAGGAAAACAAACTGCAACTACTTCAAGAAGTATATTTCCCGAAGATGTCTTGAACATAAGTATGACCGCCATCCGCAAAAGCCCGAATTGCAACCGACGCCAATTCCAAATCATCCTGGCGAAATCATTTATGTAGACATCTATTCAACAGAAGGAAATTTGGTACTCACAGCAATCGATAAATTTTCGAAATATGCCCAGGTAAGAATACTAAAATCAAAGGCAATAGAAGATATTAAAGACCCGTTGCGAGAGCTACTATATGCCTTCGGAGTACCACGCATGATAGTAATTGACAACGAAAAATCATTGAATTCAACCTCTATATCATTTATGTTGGAAAATCAATTCGGCGCAGAGGTATATACTACACCACCCTACACCAGTGCAGTAAATGGACAAGTGGAACGTTTCCACTCAACCCTCACCGAAATCATGCGCTGCATTAAGAAGGAGCAAATAATTAGAACTTTCAAGGAATTGTTAGAAAAGGCCACATACGAATACAATTTCTCGGTACATTCTACAACGAAAAAAAAGCCAATAGATGTGTTCTTTAATAGACATGTTAATGACCCAGAGCAGTGCGAGAAATCAAGACAAAACAATATAGAAAGGTTAAAGGAAAAACAGGAGTACGATCTGAAGTATCACAACAAAAATAGACAACCAGTAAAAGATTATGCGGTAGGTGATACTGTGTACGTAAAAATAAACAAAAGGTTAGGTTCTAAAATATCACCCAGATATAGGAAAGAAGTAATATCAGAAAATTTTAAAACAACAATTAAAACAGAATCAGGTAAAATAGTCCACAAGAGTAACATTAAAAATTGATTTTTGCTTACAGGATACCATTGACGCTATGCTTAGGAAACACACGAATACTAGACTACACGAATTCTGAGTTAGTTACTATCAAAACAGGGACAGCAAAAATTCAGGACGGAACTTTTAAAATCGTACATATTATAGACATAGAACAATACTAGAAATTATATGACGAAATTGTTGACGTTATCAGGAAAAACTGCTCAACCGATCACCCTCTTTACCCTCTCCTCTCCTATGAAATATCCCAGATTCAAAGTTATCTAAATAAACTTACCTCGAATAAACGACAAAAGAGATCATTGAACTTCATTGGAACCGCTTGGAAGTGAGTAGCCGGAAACCCGGATCACCACGACTTTCGAATTGTACAAGAAAAATTAAACAACATATTGAAAAATAACAATAGACAAGTTGTTATCAATAGGCTCTCAATAGAGAAAATTAATAACCTTACCCAAGTTACAAACTCCATACTTAAAATTGTTCAGACCAATGAGAATTTAAAAAATGAAATAGTTTTAAATATACAGTATAAGTTAAAATTAATTAAGGAGGAATTAATCAATATAGAATACGCCTTGTACTGGGCAAAGGCTAACATAATAAATTCATATGTATTATCTAACCTAGAAATAAGTACTATTGAAACATTTTTAAATAAAGAAAATATACCATATGAGAATTTAGAACAGGCACTCGACCTTGTTAACATTAAGATCGCATCAAATTATAATACGATTATTTATATATTAAGCTTGCCACGAACTAAAAATGAAACATGCGAAAAATTAAACATAAAAGCTGTAAGAAAGGAAAATGAAATAAATAAAATACCGTTTGAAGAAATACTAAAATGTAATAAGAAAATATTTGGAATTAAGAAAAATTGTGAAACTAATTATAAGTTAACCATATGTAATAGCGATAAGATTGTAAACATTAGTAACAGTACTTGTATACCGAATTTGTTAAAAAGCCAACCAGCTACTTGCATCACCGTAAATAATCAGCATACCCCAATAGTCGAAGAATTAGAAGAAGGAACCTTATTTCTGAACAGATACAACGGACCAATCACAATTGACAACAAAATAATGGAAATCAGTGGCACGTACATAGTGCAATTTCACAACTCCACCATAAAGATAGGAAAAGAAGTCTTCAGATCCAACGAGCTAATACATGTCAAGCCTTTACCAGCGATATTGCAGCCAGCATCTATCAAGGGCCTAACTGAAGAAATTTTGTCATTGGAGATGCTTAAAGAGTTAAATGTAAACAACACACAACATATCCAACTGCTAAGTAACCAGAACATCATCAGCCTCATGTCCAACATAGGCCTAACGATAATCCTCATCCCACTTATTATTTTTGCAATAATCAAGATCATTTCGAAAAAACAGACACAAGTATCAATCAAAGTAGAAGACATCAAAAATCCAGTAAAACCAGAAGAAAAACCAGGAACGTCATCATCCATAACATCAATTCCATATTTTTAGAAGAATTCTGCAAACGAGGACGTTCGCACTTAAAGCGGGAGGAGTTAACACCAGAAATGTTTACACAGCATGTTGCACTAAATTCTTTTCCCACGAGTTCGCAACACGCGCTAAGCTCATGCACATTGTCAAACACTATGTTCCCACAGTCATCATGCACTCCATACCGTGCACTCAGGTGTCACTGCATTCGGTCACCTGACACGAAGAATTCGCTGATTCCATGTCTGACAACGTTTCGGGAGCTGATATGCAAGTGTATAAATATGAGAACTTAGAATAAGTTAGTTTTAGTTCTTGTTATAATTTGAAAAGAAGAAGATAATAAAGAATCGGACATAGTCCGATATTTTTTAAAAAACCAAAAAACAATATAATTGTTTAATTTACATAGCAGCGCTTGAAACATCTACATGTAAACATGTAACACTAAACGGATTTCTGGGCAGATAAGTAACACATATCACACCCGTACATGTATAGTTACCGAGCTCCTCTATCTATGTAGAGGGGTCAGATTCAAGTTTTTAGTGTACATGAATACATTTTTGAACTAGCCAATAAATTCTGCCTCAAGCAAACAATTTGAGAGTGGAAGGAATAATCTTTTGGGCAACAGCATACTGAAGAAAATTATATGAAGAAAATTAATCGTCAGCTCTATTGCAATAAAACAAAGAAGACTTTAGTCCTTAAGGCTAGTACTTTGTTCATTCGCTTGAAAATCCACTGGCAACATACATTTTTCAGTCGTGGAATATGACGTTTCAAAAATAAATGTTGCAGGGAAAATCTGATATCTGAATATTGTTTTTCTTTTTGGTATTTCTGGATACGGCAATTCTGCCTTTTCGGAAAGTTAAAAATACAACAAGTAAAAAAATACAAAGACTAAAGAGAATACACAAATAAATCAAGCAATTCTGTGACTTCAGCTTGAATACTCTCAGATAGCTTTGACGTTTTTCTTTTACCTGTCAATTTTCAGGTACATTTAAATGGCACAGGCATTTAAATTGGCGTGAAAAAATGTTGCAGGCGACTGCTAAGATTCATGTTGATAATATTGCATCAGAGGAAAAAGAGTACTACTTTGGCGGAAATATTTGGAAATTTTGACAATTATTTCACGAACAGTTTTTTTTTATATGGAGTTTTTCGGGAAATTTCACGTGGAATCGAACACAGTACTGTCTTTATAGTCAGTCAGTGCTGTACTAAATACGTTATGTGTTCTGTACTAAAATTGCATTACGCTTGGAGTTAGGATAAGAAAAAACCTGTGAAAACTTAATTAATACAATTCTATAAATGCGTTGAAACTGGGCACAACTTAGCACAGCGATTCACAAATTATCGTGTTCATGAAGGCGCAGCAATATAAACGAAGACCTGGGGATTTCAAGTTGTGAATTTAAATCTTGCGCTTCTAATTGGAAACTGTATAGTATGAGGCCTATTTTAATTAACTCAGATGCATGTATCCATTTGTCTGTTTATCTGTTTGTCCGAGCATCATGAAAAATCTATTGAACTGATTCTTACACAGCTTTCACCCTTTAATAGCCCAATTCTCAACTGCGATATGCTTCATTTAAATCGGTTGAATAGAGTTAAGTTACAATTAAGAAAACATTCAAAATAACAAGTAGTTTATTAAACAGAGAGGCCTTGAATTTAAAGTTAACTCCATACCGTCCGGCTCGTTTTGATTTACTCCGGCAAGCAGAGGAGTGAATTCATTTCACTCCCAGCATCTCTGTTCCCAGCCCAATGTAACCTAGCTGTTAGTGATGCAATACCTGGAACCAACGAATTAAAAATATTATTGTAAATTCAAAATTAGTTAAACATTTATTTGGGATTTACCTTTGTAAAACATGAAATTTATTTTTTATTTTTTTATTTAGTTTTTATTTTTTTAAGAATTTAACTCTCAAAAGGATATGAGAACTCTTTAATCTAAAACTAAATACCTCACACGATTTTAATTGCTTGCAAAAAGGTTTGCCTTTCGTGTCCCGGACGGGATTGAACGCCGCAGGAGAAGTCAATACACTACTAGTGGCACCACGACCACCCACTAAAATTCTAAAAGCTTATGCAATATTCTAAAGCCTATGTAATATTCAAGAGGCATTTTATCAATTATTCACTATATCAACGCAAACGAAGTTTGCATTTTGTAAAATAAATGAAAATAATACAAAATCTTACCGTTCGCAGCTGATTTCTTTTCAAGCTTAATACTCGAAAATGTCTTAGCCAATATCCAGCTTCTAAGACATCCACGCTTTTTATGTTGTTATTATCCAAATAAACATCTATCACGTTCTTATATCGTTCATTGTCCCGCAATGGTTTTATATCAAAAATCTGAAATTATATTTAAGAGCATATTCAGATCCGCACTCTAACATACTCGTAGACCATACAATGCACATACGAGTATGTACTCGTACATACATATGTATTTGTATATAAATATTAATAAAAAAAAATTATGAAATTCCTTAAAACGGACAGCAACATACATAATATGTGTCATAAACAAAGATACAAGAGATTTTAACATTCTTAGGGCAATTTTTTATATTATAATAGAACCGCGAAAAGTAACATATCGATATCTTATAAAAAGTTTAGAATTCCTTAATTTAAGCCTGAAACTGTCTACTAATTGGTGATAGATGAAAGCCTCTGACAAGTTAGAGATACACTGAAAATGAAATACTAACGGTGAATCAAAATCAGTACTTTACCCAGGCCTTAGTAAAATAAAATCTAGATACTGCATAGGTTCATATCATACAATAATTTACTCAAAGAAAGCAATTGATATACAGAATACTCTGGATAAGTTTTAGTTATTTTGGGATACCAGGCTTATATGTACATACTCGTGTATGTACAAAAAAAAATTTCAATATGTGGGAATTTGTATATATAACAACTTAATGTTAATTCCTACCCCCTAATATTCGGTGTTCTATTATAAGAAGTCATGTTGTATTGAATTGCATAGTTTGATAATAAAAACGCCAGAACTATAGTACATACTCGTATGGTACATGGTAACTTCATAATCGCTCTGGGAATACATCGATGATTTCAAACATACATATGTTTCTATTTTATCAATTTATAATAAAAATACTAACAGTTTATGTGCAAATCGTATAGCTTGTGTCAGCTGAACGCCACCACCAGCATAAAATGTAAGAACTCACCCCACGACAGAGCTGTCAACCGAGAAGGGTGCCAACGGAACGCCTTAATCGAGTATCGAGGAATGGACAGGGGTGGGTCATGAAAATACGTCGTTTTTTTTCTTAATTGTTCTTGTTCTGTTCTCTTGCTGTGTTTTGTTCTTTTTGGGTTTTAAATAAATATCTAATGTAAATAACGAGTTGTATTATTCCTCGAAACGAACGCCGATATTTTTCAGAAGGGGGATATTTATCCAAATAATCGAAACGATGCAAACGATAAAATTCGACACTCTGCAAGTAAAGCAGTTGAAAGCAGTTTGAGAGCCAACAATTTACCCACACGTGGCCGTAAGTCAGAATTGCTGGCACGCATTATGGACTACACGAAGTCGGACGTAATAGAAGCTGCCGAACTGCGAAACATCGAAGATGACTACGAAGAGGTGATCTCCGCCGACCATAACATTCAACAGCATACAAGGGCGGTGGAGAATTTATCTCAAAAATTTACGAATATTTTAACCACTTTGAATTCCAACAGGTCAACGTCGACACCAACAACCCAAGTCGAAAGCAGCCAACTTCTACAACAGTAATACAGAACCTCATTCCCGAATTTCATCCACCGGAAGAGCTCTCCCCAACAGCAGAGCAATACGTCAACCGAATTAACACCCTCATAACACTGTACTCTTGACACGAAAGGAGTGTACTTTACATCGCACAAACGAAAATGCGAGGCCCAGCGAAACAGTGGTCAGACTCCCTGCTTGGAGAAATACAAGCGTGGCAAGAATTCTCCCGACGACTCACAATAGACTTCGGCAAGAGCGAAAACGAGGCGGATGTCCATCTTAAAATATCTTTAAATATACGGAAACAGGGTGAAAATGTCATCGTTTTTTTTTATCGCTTGCGGGCACTTGGACAAAAATACGGATTGAGCGATCCGGCTATAATCAAATACATTCGTTACGTAATGAACCACAATGAGCTGCAAGCAGCACTGGCAGCAATGAACCTCACGCAATTGAACGAATTACGCAACACAATCGAATGTTTTTTCGCCAATCATCCAACAGGATCTTCAACCAACAGACTCCGGAAAACCACCCCAAAGATTGAGTACTCACCCAACGGTTCGCCAAAAATGACCATTGCATCAGAATGCCAACCAACCACAACTCCTCATCCCCAGCCGTCTGCTATAACATATCCATCAACTGCACGAAGCCACAGAAGAAAACGCGATGCAATATTTGCCGAAGGACGACGCATTCGAAAAACACCTGTCCAGAACGAGATCGCACGCCAAAAGCAAAGAATAACATCCTAAGGATCGCAAACGATAACGCTAATGGCAGTAACTGAACGAACGATGTACAAATAAACAAACACTTGGTGCAGGCATTCATCGACCCAGGCAGCGATCGTTCGCTCATACAGTATTCGTTAGCACAAAACATCGGTGAAATTCAAACGCACGACCCTTTCACATTAAATGGTTTCACTGGCGGGAAGTGGTGTGGAAACAGTTGCATTATTGCGATGATAAAAATAGATGAAATGGAAGAGGCGGCTCACTGTTTTTTAATTGTAAAAGAGGAGTTGATGCCGTATCGTCTCTTCCTTGGAAATGATATCCTATACAAAGACAACTGGCGACTTATCATCGGAAAAAAATTGCCGTCTCGAGGAATTTAACAAGGACGAAGTAAAGATGGGAGAAGAGTTGTCGTCGGATGGAAAAGAGAAACTGTACGAAACCATTAATGGGTTCTCTGTGTGCTTTGGTGAGACACTCGAGCGTCTAGGACTCTGCACCACAACTATGGTGAACATCACCCTTACATCCAACACGCCGATTGAGAAGAAGCCATATCGTATACCATTTGCGATAAGGGAAGTAATTGATAACGTCACTGAAGAATTAATGAAGTACAATGTGATTCGGCCTAGTACTCGCACATCTGTCTACTCATCACCTGTCGTACTGGTGAAGAAATCATCAGGAGAAGACCGTATGTGCGTCGATTTTAGAGCACTGAATCATTCTGCCATCACGCTGAAGAAGCCATACCAAATGCCGACGGTAGAGGAAATTCTTTCCATGACTGCAGCAAAGAGTTTTTTCACGGTACTAGATCTCATGTCGGGCTACTATCAGATCCCGATCGACGAAACTTGCCGACATTACACCGCATTTATCACACACTCAAGTCGATATGAATTTAATCGAATGCCGTTTGGTTTGGTTAATGCGCCATGTACGTTTTCCGAAGCAATCTCCAAACTTGTGAAACCGATGAAGGGAAGAGCATTTATAGTAGCTACGTGGACGAGATCAGTTGCAGTGTGGAAGAAGGACTCAGTAGCCTAAAAGAATTCCTGCAGCTACTAAAAGAATCAGGGTTAACTCTTCGAATTAGCAAATGTGTATTCCTAGCGACCGAAATCCATTTTCTAGGACATCGACTGACCAAAAATTGAATCAAGCCTAGCCACATCAGCTATCGACGATTTTCCCCGACCTACAAACGTTACCAAATTGAGAAGATTTTTGGGATTGGTGAGCTATTTTAGAAAATTTGTTCAGGATTTCGCAATCATCACCAAACCGTTGACATCGATTTTGAAAAAGAGAGGGTAGAATCACCGTTCCGTTGGGAGGATGAGCAGAGAGAAGCATTCGCGAAGTTAAAGAAAATATTATGCAGCGAGCCGACTCTCCAAGTTTTCGATCCAGCGAAAATTCGTGAAGTCCATACCGACGCTAGCTCACGCGGATTAGCTGGAATACTGTTTCAAGCGACAAATGATTCTGCCGAATGTAAGCCTGTTTTTTACTACAGCCGCACATGCACACCAGCCGATTCAAAATATTCAAGCTATGAACTCGAAGTGCTTGCGGTGGTGAATAGTTTGGAACGGTTTCGCACGTACCTCCTCGGTCGATATATTTGTGTCGCCACGGATTGCTCAGTTGTGAGCGCAATAAAATCCACGTCATCTCTTATTCCTCGTGTAGCCAGATGATGGTTGCGTCTGCAGGAATATGATTTCACGATAGTTCATCGAAGTGCAAATAGAATGGTCCATGCGCACGCTCTGAGCCGAATGCCTGTCGAAGTTGAAAAGGAGACCGCCGCTTGTGTGATGAGAGCTAATCTCACGAGATGACTAGATAGCCAGCATGCAACATCAAGATCCAAGGCTTGCAATCATCGTCGAGGCATTGCAAGGGCGTGAAGGGATCGATGGAAGTGTGCAGTTAAGGCAACAATTCTGCTTGAAGGACGGCCGTTTGTTCCGGAAAGACGAAGGAAAGCTGAAACTGGTCGTGCCATCAGCCGTACGTCAAATATTTCCACGACGATATGGGACATTTCGGTGTGGAAAAGGTTCTGCAACGAATTAAAGAGAACTTGTGGTTCATATCTTACATATCCGCATGCATCGAATGCTGTTATCACAGAAGAGTTCCGGGTGCTGTAGAAGGAGGGATGCACGTCATAGATGTCACTCCCATCCCGTTTAGAATGATTCACGTGGATCACTTGGGTCCTTTTCCACGAAGTCGACGAGGTAAAGCCTACATCATCAGTGTTGCCGATGCTCTCAGTAAGTACATAATTGTTAAAGCAGTAAGGGACACGCGTACGAAGTCTGTGATCGAAATGCTAAACGATCTGACGACTTATTTCGGTTTGCCGTATGTCATCATCAGCGATCGGGGAAGCGCTTTTACTGCCAAAGAGTTTGAGGCCTTTTATCGGGATAATGAAATTCGACACATACGGACCGCAGTTCGGACGCCGAGGGCTAATGGCTCAACCAAAGTATTTTGCAGTATCTCCGGACGTTAAGCAATGAGCAGCACAATTGGGACTTAGAACTACGACCGTTGCAATGGTTGATTAATACGCTGCGAAATTCAACAACTGGATATAGTCCAAATGAAATAGTTTTTGACTTCAAGATGAAGGACATCGGTGTTAATCATTTCTTAAACGCTGTTCATGATGAGGAAAACCTTGAGCCAGTCAACATGCAGCAGCGGCGAGCAGATGTGTCTCGTAGGATCCACGAGGAGAAGTAGAAATGGATGCTGAGGTTCGACGTCAAACACAAACATCCAACAACATACAACGAAGGTGACCTGGTAGTGGTGAATCGCATAAATTGGAGCAGAAGTACAAAGACAGTACGTTGTGGAGAAATGTCTTCGACAGGATCTCTATGTTCTGGGTGGAATCGAGACCTGCCGACAACAACGAAAGTTTTCAACCGTGATGACGAGCGACAAAATGAAGCCATGGTGTTTACTGCGACCAGAGGTTGACGACGACGATGGAGATGAGATTGAGTCTGGCGTTAAGGACGACTCCATGTCAGGAAGGGCCGAGCTGTCAGCTGAACGCCACCACCAGGATAAAATGTAAGAACGCACCCCACGACAGAGCTGTCAACCGAGAAGGGTGCCAACGGGACGACTCGATCGAGTATCGAGGAATCGACAGGGGTGGGTCATGAATATACGTCGTTTGTTTCTTAATTGTTCTTGTTCTGTTCTCTTGCTGTGTTTTGTTCTTTTTGCGTTTTAAATAAATATCTAATTTAAATTACGAGTTGTACTATTCCTCGAAACGAACGCCGTCACTTGAAAGTGTTGAGAAGAACAAAGGAAGCACAAGTTACATATGTGCAAACACCAGCACCATTGCCAGCACCAGGCGATGAATTTGACACGTTTATCCGGTCGATTAAAAAAAAATAATTAATTATTTCACAATTTCCTGGAAACACCTCAATTCGGTCGGTGTATTCCCAGAAAATATGTGCAATTGCAAAATCGCTGACATTGCGTCTGCCGATTAACAACCCAGAAAATTGAATGTAATAAATAGAGGCGAACTACACGAAATGTGTGTAGTATCCCGTGTTAAGTCTTACAATAAGTTTTTTTTTGATAATAAACGTTCCTAGTTACCAGTGATTTTGTTGTTTTTTTATAATCCGCTCAAACCCCGTTTATGTTATTGGCGCAGTCGGTAGGATTCTTATAAAATAAGAGTCCAGCGAAACGAATTTACGTCGTGTGAAATTAATTAAATATAAGTGTTCCTAAATGAAACATTTCAATTAATAAACACGTTACCCAGTGAAAATTCGAATTAAAATTTGCAATACATACCATAAAATCGACAAAGATTAGTGTGTGTACCTAAAAGCAAAAGAAAAATCACAAGTGAAGTGCAAAAACAGAAGTCTATGAAAAGACATCAAATACACGATAACAACAGGAACATGGAAAATCAAAATCAACTTATTGCTGAATTAGAGCTAAGAACTCAGCAGCTAGAACAAGTAAGGTCAGCGTACGTACAACTCCAACAACGAGAAAACCGAGAGGAAAGGGAAAGGATTTTAAAAGATGTCCGTTACATGTCAATATTCACCGGACAAGGAGATGTTACGATCAACTCATTCTTCAGTTGCGTAGAATACTACCTCAATCAAGTAGAAGATCCAGAACTAAGGAAGATTGTAGTGAGAGCTGTTTTCCACGAGAAGATTCAAGGTGAAGCGAAGAACGCCGTGATCAACACACCAGAGACTGACAATTGGACTACCATCAAGGAAACATTGAAGCTTAGATACAAACCGGACACAGAGCCGCACGAAATATACAAAAGAATTACAAATTTAAAGGTCAATACGGTAAGCGAATTAGCAGTAGAATTGCAAAGTATTAAATATAAAACTGACGAACTTATTGTATATTATAAAGAAGAAAACTATATAGACTTAAGCAATATTGGTGTAATATTAATAAATACCGCTAAAGAAATAGCGCAAGGCACATTATTAGACAGGATATATGAAGAAAATGATTTAAGCAAAATAATCTCAGTAATGAGAAAGAGAAGATTCGAGGATTCCTGCATTAGGCCGGAATTTAGAAGAGTAGTTAGGCCAAAGACAATTGTTCCACCAGAAAAGCAAAGAAGACCAAATTATGCTGATGAGTATCATAATAGATCAGGACAGCATCGACAAAATAATCAGGGCCAACAAAGACATTTTTCAGGACAGTTCAGGCAGAATAACTATCAGGGACAGCAACGAAACCACTCGGGTCAGTATAGGCAAAATAATTATCAGGAACAACAAAGGAACTTGTCAGGGCAGCATAGGCAGCCTGATAGACAAAATCCACCAGCAGAAAACATGGAGGTTGATAATATTCAGGGAAACAACGATAGGAGACAGATAAATAACTCCCAAGGTCAAAACCCAAATTCAGGACACTTCAGATCATCTCCGGGCCAAAATAGCCATCAACAGGAGAGATCTGGACAAAGAATGGTAATGCCTCAGGAAATAAGTAACGAAAATGTAAGAAATCAAAACGAACAATGTCCCGCGTTTTTTATGAACTAGCCTCGGACGAATTACCACAAATTAGGATAACTATTTGCTCAAAAAACTTTATAGCATTAGTAGATACGGGCTCAACCCTAAGTATAGCAGACGATAGGTTGAATGAATTTGAAAAATTCCGTATTGAGCCAATTCACTTTACTACAGTGACAGGTAGGGACACAATATCGTATGAAATACATACACCTGTACCAGAAGAATTCAAAGCGTCACCCAACACCCTTATTAGATGGAAAGTCAAAAGACTTTGCAATAGAGGATATCAGTTTATAATTGGTATGGATTTACTAAACAAATTAAACACTTTAATAAACTTCGAAGAAGGAAATATTTATCTAAACAATCAGTGCTTAAAGTTCACTAACCCCCCATATGTATTAAATCAAATATGTTCCCTAGAAACTACTGATACTAGCATCAATCATATAAAATTAGATCATCTTAACAAAGAAGAACGCCAAGAAGTAGATAACCTGTTAAACAGATTTGGTAATCTATTCTTCAAAGAAGGTGACAAATTATCAAGTACCCCAGAAATTGAGCATGAAATTGTTACAACCACTGATCAACAAGTGAACGCTAAATTATACAGATACCCCCCTATGCATGACGAAGAAGTAAAACGTCAAATTACAGAAATAGAATCTCAGGGAATTATTCGAAAGAGTAATTCTAAATACTCGAGTCCACTTATAGTTGTTCCAAAGAAAATGGACAACTCAGGGAAAAAGAAATTTCGTATCGTAATCGATTATCGAAAGTTGAACGAAATCACAGTTGACGACAAATTCCCTTTGCCAAATATTGATTCAATATTAGACAAACTTGGGAAATCACAATACTTCACCACAATAGATCTTGCCAAAGGATATCACCAGATATTAATCAAAGAAGAAGATCGCAAAAAGACAGCTTTTGTCACCCCCCACGGATTATATGAATTTATAAGAATGCCATTCGGTTTGAAGAATGCACCTGCGACATTCCAAAGGCTGATGAATGATATTCTTAGAGACCATATAAATAAGACGTGCGTAGTTTATCTGGATGACATACTTATCTTTAGTACGTCATTGAAAGAACACGTCAGAGCTATAACAAACATTTTTAAAATATTAGAATCTAAACGACTTAAGATACAGGTAGATAAGTGTAATTTTATGAAGCGAGAGACCGAATTCTTAGGTCATATTCTCACTAAAGACGGTTTAAAACCTAATCCGGATAAGATAGCTTGTATTGAAAAATTAGAACTTCCAAAGTCCCAGAAACAAATAAAGAGCTTTTTAGGAATAACCGGATACTATAGGAAATTTATCCGAGATTATGCTAAAGTAGCACAACCTATTACCAAATACTTGAAGAAAAATGCCAAAATAAATGCAAACGATCCAAACTACATAGAAGCATTTGAAAAATTGAAAGGACTAATAAGTAGTCACCCAATATTAAGATACCCCAACTTTAAAAAACAATTTACACTGACAACTGACGCATCCAATTATGCGATTGGAGCGGTAATCTCTCAAGAAGGACACCCGATATGCTATGCATCACGTACTCTCAACAAGCACGAACTTAATTACTCCGCTACAGACAAAGAATTCCTAGCGATAATGTGGTCAATAAATTATTTTAGACCTTACCTTTACGGTAATAAGTTTAAGATCTTTACAGATCACCAGCCAATTAAGTATCTTCATGCAAAATATAGAGGAAAAGATCTTTCACCTAGACATCAACGATGGCTTCTTAAACTAGGAGAATATCAGTTTGAAATAGAGTACCTTAAAGGTAAAGAAAACAGGGTAGCAGATTTTCTTAGCAGAATAGAGGTTAACGAGGACGTTAAATATAAGGAGGGAGAGAATCCCACACTAACAGAAAATTTTTCGCTTAAAGGTAATCAAAGTGATTCAGAACTTGTATTTAATGTAGAAGAAGACGAGGACAATGAAACTGTACATTCGGCAGAGGAAGAACTAATGGATCACATTCCAATTGTCGAAGACATCGTCAATAAGTTCAAAACTCAGCTAATACTAACAAATAACAAAATTAGGGAAATTGAGATCCTGCACAGTAAAAGAATTATCTACATAGCAGAGTATGACTTTGACAAGTTAGGAGACATACTAAGGAGATTTATAAAAAAAGGAAAAGTAGGCATATTCTCAGAACTAGCGGATAACGTATACAATATTCTCCAAGAAAAAATAAGAGAGATGTATTCGAATGACAACTCGGTAAGATTCGTCAAGTGTTCATTTAGGGCACAAGACATCGAAACAGAGGTAGAAGTTGTGAAGCAAATAGCTCTGTACCATATTAAGGAAAGCCAACATTCTGGTATACAGGAAACATATAACCAAATTAAGTATAAAATATACTATCCCAAGCTAATGGAATTTATCCATATTGTTATAAACCAATGCGACGTATGCCAAGCAGTCAAATATGACCGCAATCCCATAAAAGCTAAATTTAAGAAAACGGAAACACCTACAGATATCAATCAAATAATCCATATTGATACATACGTAATAAGAAAAATAAGTTTTCTAACCATAATAGATAAATTTTCTAAATTCGGTTCAGCGTACCATTTAACAGACAGAAACCACTCTACAATAATTGAGCAACTAGAAGAGCATTTTACAAAAATAGGAAAACCAAATAAAATAATAGCAGATAATGAATTCAAAGCTGTTCAGATAAAGGAATTCTTAGAAGAAGAGGGAATTTCTCTACATTTAACAAAGCCAAATAGTCATACCGGCAATGCAGACATTGAACGTTTCCATAACACTATAGCAGAAAAATTTAGAATTATTTCATTCAATAAAAATAAACTTTCAGTAAAAAGAATTATACAAAAAGCTGTAAGAAATTATAATCATAGATTCCACTCTACCATTAAATGCAATCCTTTTGACGCACATACTCATAAGATTGATTTAGAAAGAATTCGCCAGAATATAGAGAAAGTAAAAGAAAGAAAATTAGGAAAATTAAATAAGACTAGAGAAGATTATGAAGAACAGAGGTCAACGGGTTTTATTAAAAATTACAAGGCAGTTAGACACAAGCATGAGCCAAAATATAAGAAAGCAAATTTGAAAAATATCCATTATACAAATATTAAGCGACCATTAAAATTTACAGGTAATAGCATGGATAGTACTTCTGACACTGACTACTCAGATTAATTGCCAACACCTCCTTGACGTACAGACGATAAACGAACAGAACGGATACGTTAAACTTCAATTGACTGACATAAGCATTACAAATGAGACAGACATTATACTACATATTATAAACCCAGCTGAAATAATAGCATTAGTAAAAAACATTTCTATTAATCTAGCCCCATTACAACTCGAATAAAGACAAATGTTAAACGAAGAAATTTCAAATATCATATACAAGATTAGGACTTTAGTACCCTTACAACATAGACAAAGACGAGGTCTAATTAACATTATAGGTACGACACAAAAATGGCTATTCGGAACCATGGACGACGACGACAGACAGACTATAGAAGAACACCTAGATACAGTAGCAAAGAACAGTCATAATGCAATCGTAGCATCCAATAATCAAATTAAAATTAACGAATATTTTAACAGTACTTTTAACATGCTTAGAGATACCATTAGTAACGATAGAGTAACAATTTTAAAACAGGTTAACACTATACAGAGAGTAGAAAGAGAATTAGTAATGAAGCAAATTTATTTTGATCAATTATTTAAACTTAAGTATATCGAGTCAAAAATAGAACATATTCAGGATAATATTGTATCAGCAAGAAGTAACATTTTACACCCCAATATCCTTACAAATGATGAAATCGAAGCATATAAAATAGATTTTTTCAAATTAAAACAAATAAGACTTGGAGTTGCAAAATACAAAGAAAACATGTTAATGTTCGCCATTAAAATTCCAAAAAATTATGTAACTATGCCCCTTAAACTTTTAACTCCAGTTCCTAATACAAATTTTCTAGAAATTGATGCCGAAAAAGAATTCATTATAGAGTATAGAAATAAAACGTACAAATATGAAGAAGACAAAAATCTAAACGAATTAATCGAAAGTAAACATTGTGTAATAAAACAAAATTGTAAACTAATCAAAAATGATCAAACCGAAATTGAATCTTTAGATGACGAAACACTATTCATTAAAAATGTAAACTTAAAGATAAACCAAACATGTGATGATAGAGATATAAAACTCACAGGAAATTATTTAATCAATTTCGTCAATTGCACCTTGTATTTCTTAGATCTAAAATATTCTAATGTAAAACATATACAAAAGCAACGATTTTATTATCCGAATTATAAAGAAAAATTTAATTTTACTGAAACAATAAAGTTTGACAAAATTATCTTAAAAAACTTTGAAAATATCAAAGCAATAGAAGAAATAGAATTTAAGAAAGATGTATCCTATAAAATAAATGTAACTTGCATTGTAACAATACTAATTATGTTTTTAATATTATCATGTTTATGTATACAACAAAAAAGGATACAAATGAACTTTAGTAATAAAATTCAGGAGAATTTCACTCTTAAGGAGGGAGAAGTTACATATGTGCAAACACCAGCACCATTGCCAGCACCAGGCGATGAATTTGACACGTTTATCCGGTCGATTACAAAAAAATAATTAATTATTTCACAATTTCCTGGAAACACCTCAATTCGGTCGGTGTATTCCCAGAAAATATGTGCAATTGCAAAATCGCTGACATTGCGTCTGCCGATTAACAACCCAGAAAATTGAATGTAATAAATAGAGGCGAACTACACGAAATGTGTGTAGTATCCCGTGTTAAGTCTTACAATAAGTTTTTTTTTGATAATAAACGTTCCTAGTTACCAGTGATTTTGTTGTTTTTTTTATAATCCGCTCAAACCCCGTTTATGTTATTCACACAAGATGCTGTAGTGGACTGAGTTTTCTGTTATTATTGAAAGTATTTTGTACATTTACATGTTTACGGTAGGCTCGACAAGTAAGGAATACAATACAATGTCTGCTACAACGGAGTTATGAACATATTTCACAAAAAATCTAGGAAAACTGGAAAAAGTAGCTATATGCACATATTGCTATACCGACAAGATGAATGCTATTAACTCATACGCGGGCAAACCTTGAACTTATTTTGCAATGCGCAATGCAAGTGTAAGTGGTAAGACCTACATATGGAGTAGTAAGTTTAGAAGTGGTTGTGTAATTGTGGATCCTTTTATTTCAAACATGTAATAGGTAGACTTATAGATAAAAATGGAATTTTATTCCTTCGTAATTAATGATATGCCTTTAATAACCTCCTACTACAGTATTGTCCTGTTCACAAGTTCCCAAGAAATTTTTCCTTAAATTAAATAAATAAATGAAAATTAAGGAAAATAGCTTAAATAGTTTCATCAATCATTTGTGGAGCTTCTCCGTCACGAGAAATTCTAGGATGTGATAGAAGACAATATTATAAAGGGTAATCTTTATTATCATAAAAAAGAACCATTCTTTCTGGTCCATTCTGAATTTCCAATTTTCGATGACGCTTTCGGGCATTACGAGTGGCGTTTGATCAATAACTCGAGTAATGTTGGCCTTCAATTTGACAATCATAGCCGGCTTATGAGAACAATATCAGGAAAGTTTGCCATCTATGTTAGTTCATCTATGAACAATACATACTGAACAAAAATATTATATTAGTGTAACACGATGCATGCATGATCTCCCATGAAATCCCCTCTGGTAAAAGTACCTCTAACACCACGTCACAACGAGACGTCGCCAGTGTTAAGAAAATTTTCATGAAATGAAAATATCCAGTGGAAACGGGTAGCTAGCATACAAGAAATAATTCAAAAAAATAAATGTATGGTTTTTATTCAAGACATCAACCCTAAAACTTTTTTGACAGCGCTTGTCAAAGCGGCGAACTTCATACACCACAATACTACCTGTTGATAAAAAAAAAGAAATCCGCGCCGCCATTTTTCTACTATAATGTAGTTGCTCACCAACCAACTTACGCTCACAGAGTGAAGTGTCATGCAATCATAAGCCCACCTAAGTTAAAAGAAAAATTGTCAGACAAAATGTCTGAAATTTAGTCTGACATATTTGTGTCTCGTGAGGACGGGGTGTAAAGGGTGAGTTTTTTACAGGAAGTTTGCAGGTACGAAATATTTTTTTAAATGGACTAAGGAACTAACAAGCGAATTAATAACACAACAGCACGAAAGATGAAATAAAATATAGACTTCAAATAACAGGCAACACTAAACAATGAGAAAAAGGCTTCATGCAATAAAGGGTGCATCAAGAATGACAGTTCAAAAGAAAATAACGAAAAGATGCGCATTAAACTCAAGCGCCGTGTAATACCCTACCCGTCATACTGCAAATTTATCGAAATGGATATGAATAGGGATACTTGGCAGTAGATTCATATTCGGTCCTTAATATTTATATGGATGGGCTCATTTGACATAATACGGGTTTCTGTTTCTTAATTTGCGTACTACAAACAATAATTTGCAACATAAATTTGTGTGGCAGATCACATCCTACTCAAAACATATACGCCAAAAGTTCGTTACATTCGGTTAAACCCTTGATATGCCTTCTCACAAGTTAATTCGAAGATTCAAGGCTTCCAAATACGAAAGCAGGTAAGGGGATCTTATGTAGGTTATATCGAGAGAAAGAATATTTGCAAGAGGATTTCACAATACATTGACATCAATCTAGTGAGAAGATTGTGAATTGGAAGTCTAAGATGGTTAGAACTCGTGAAATCGACAGACGCACCGATCCGGAAAGTATTCAATCCCAACCAGTGGTTTAGCTTTCAAAATAAAACCAATGTTCCAGTAGCTATACTTTTGATAAAATTTCATATTACAGAAGTATGATATTTGAAGTGTATATCTAAATAAAAAAGATTTTAAAAATTTTTGCTGTCTTAAATCAGAAAAGATGTGTTACGAAGAAAACAAAAAAATGTACAAATAAATTTGATCGCCTATTCTCGTAGGTTACTTACCTGATTATCATTTGCGTAGAATATTGTTGTGTTATCTGGTAAATATGAAGGGAATTTTTGAAAATTTAGATTCGAACAGTTGACAGCATATAATGGAGTGAAAGATTTTCCATCATCACTCTTTGTAATATAGTGAACAGTGCAAGTGCAATTCCGTAAATCCAAATGGGATTGGCACTCCATTTTTGATACCTTTTAATTATATTATTAACAGAGAATTTTTATTAAAATTAATATCAAATCAAGGTGTAGTTTATACTTAAGAATTAATGAGTTACAATAAAATTTATTTATGTGGATTTAAATATAAAAAATTTAATAAAATTGGATTTGAATGTAAAGAATGTTATAAAGACTAATAATTTCATTTCAACCTATATACATACACACATATGTATATATGTTTGTTTTCATATAAATGAATGTGTTCATATGCTTGACCTTTTTATAATATGCTACAGACATCAGATTTCGTCCTTGATATTTTGAATCTGAACAAAGTAATAGGGATCGATCGACCACGATATCAATATTTTTTGAATTGAACCACCATCTTAAGGTATGTGAGCAATTCCAAGCATTAGCTAAAAATTATCATTAATTATAATATTAAATAATATAATAAATATAATAATAAACATATGAGTTACCATACAAAAATATTTGTTGAATCCCATTTGGTAACACAAGCGATGGTCGTATGTACTTTAATTTGTTATGTCTCAAATCAAGCACTTTTAAGGATGGAAGAGATTTAAATAGGTTTATATTTATGTTTTGTAGGTTGGTAAATGAAATTTTTATAATCTGGAAGAAGAGAAATTAAGAAACAATTTTGTACTTATACAATTTCGAACAGCTTAAAATGATTCCTTAGTCCAAATTAATGATAAATTGACAAACTCATCATCCTTATTTTTATTGTTTTTTTTTGCACATTTACCTGAAGGTGAGGTGCATTTGGGAAAGTAGAAACAATATCCGAAAGATTACCAAAGTAGATATCTAGTCTCTGTGCATTTGGAAAATATTTCATTACTCTAAGTGGATCGAAAGTTTGACTTTGCCATCTAGAAAAATTAAGCTCTTTTACATCTTTGAGAATATCAAATCTGTAAAGAAATAAAAATGAATTTAACAAATTAAAGCGAATTTTTGTAATTTCATTTACGTTGTTAATAAAGATGGGCTGATATAACCAATGCATTTAAATTTGGTATTGTCATTGTAAAGCATACAATTTGACTCAATTTTATTTTTTCCTTTAGTCTGATAACAGCAGTATTTTGAATTGCTTGATATAAGTTCTGTTGAATTTGCTATCGTGCTTCTATGATGTCAAAAAAATTTTAATTAGTAAAAAATTTAACAAAAAGTAAACATTAAAATCCGTAAAAATGCTGTTGAAGCAATGAATTTCAAAGGCATTTGTATATACTGTATGTATGTATGTACTCGCTCCTTTCATTTGTTGAATTAATAAAAATAATAAAACAACTTTAAATTTATATGGAAAAAGTAAAACCTGTCGCAATTTGTATTTTCTTATTTGATTTCCGACCTATGAAAAAATGTTACCTAAGACATAAGCTGGTCAGAGCTCATATCTTCTCTCATGTCAGGTATCTTCTCCTTCTTTCGCCCTTTTCGCATTTGTGTGAATTTATTATTACATTTACATATGTGTGCTTTAGTCCGGATTCGGATTTGATGTTTCCTCGAGGTTGATAAACTTTTTCACTACTTTGAGAGTGATTTGTCGTTTATTTTGAAGATTTTGAAGACCACCTTCAAATCTTGTTTGATGATTCGTTTTGTTCCCATCCTATCAAAAAAAAAAATTTGTTCTTTAGCTTTCGGAAAGTTTCATTCCGCCTCTGCTATATTTGGAAGGGCCCGCATTTTTATGAGCTAGATACGCGTTGTAGGTTTAAAGTCATCTAAATATAGTTTCCATCAAGATTTTTCAATATCCTTAAATTCGATAATCTGTGGGTCAACTTCTTTTTCCGCTTTCTTCTGACTCTGTACTCATTTTTCGCTGGCCTTGTTAATTATAAGAGTATACTCTTTCACTTTTCTTTTGCTTACAACCTCAATATCATATTACAATGTAGTTGATGCGCAACGGTTGCACCGGCAACCCTTTTGATGCTTTCGACCAACTGGTTTCCCTGATATCCGCCCGAATCGACGTTTTCTCCCCTGAATGTGTACACCTTAATGATTTAGATGCATGTCGTGGTCAATTTGATATGCAATTAGATCATTTGGAGATAATCTGGTTGCTTTTTGAATCTGGTGCTAATTATCTTCGGTCACTGTAAAGCCAATAATTTGGATGCCTTTGTTTGTTATCGTGTTCTGGAGGCTATGTTTACTGATCTGCCTAAGATTCTTTCTTGTTGACTTTAACATTAAAGTCTCCGAGTAAAATTTTGATATCGCATACTTGCCTCCATTGAGAAGATAAGGACACTGTCAATTATTCCGGTTAAATATTACTTTAGTTTTTATATAGAAAACAAAAAAAATTACAAAAGGATGAATTACTAAGTTGGGAATTCTTATTTTAGATAAATACATATAATAAATACAAATTAAAAGATATATCTTAATAAATAATAAAGGATTTATATATTGTTGTTATTAACTCTATGAATATATGTATTTAGTAATATGTTGGTGCTACTTTGGTGCACTTTACAATTAGCAATTCTAATTAACATGAAAATGCTTTAATTCTGGATACAAAGAATACTTGCTCTGGGAAGGTCAAATTTCTGCAACGCTTAAAACTAAATTAGACGAAAAAATTGACTATGTATAAAATGTATAAAAGGTTTGAACGAAAACACTTCCTCATATGTATATACCTGCATACATATGTATATATTAAATATTCCTAATAAAAATTAGTTTCTTGAATAAGAAATATTTCGTCCTGATCTATCATATATTGACGATCTATCATATATATAACATATACACGCATATCTAGTCTTTACTATCAAGACTATGGAAATATAGAATCAACAGTACCAGGTTGGGACGACAATTAAGTAACTACGAGCGGAAAAAACATAGGTATTAAAGCTAACTGGAAACCCAAAATACTCTAAGGAATTAATTTTTTTTTTAAAGTTGAAAACAAAAAATGGGGTACTCATTTTTATCTTATACCACTTACATGTGAAATATTAAATTGTGTGTTTAAAAATGTATAACAAGTGGGTTATTAGGAAAACAAATTTGTCGACTTCATATTATTTTAGAATTATTTGATGACTGTTAAGTTTGACTACAATTAATATATTAAGTAAAAATCACTCCTAAAATATAATGACAAACCGAAGAAACTGATTTCATAAGTTCTTCTTAATTTTTTTTTCATTCATAAATAAATGAATGAACATATGTATCTACATACCGAAAAAACAGTTAAAAGTAAAGTTTCTTAAAATTACTTTATACTAAGTGATATAAGAAAACAGTTTATTCAGCTGTAGTCTTACTTAATGTAAAATTCTGAAAATTTAAGCATATTTTGCAGTAAGCCTTTTTGGTAAACAAAATTTGTTACTAATAGATTTGTTTGTGTACAAACAAACTTGTATAATCTAGATTGTTGATTGTTTGCCTACTAAATTGTAAATATAGCATACTCGTATGTACTTAATACTGTTATCTATACACCGGATAGTTGTATTCGAAGACAAAAAAAATGTTCATAATATATTATTTTAATTCAACAAATATAAGTTTTTTATAATGTCATTCAGCACATTTATTAATTAGATTAGCACAATTTACAGAAAAACAAAATTGTTACCTTACCTTGGTTCACATCAAGTGGAAAAAATTGAAAAAGAAAACGATTTCAAATCATACCTTACCATAAAAACTAACAAAATAAAAGAAATAAAAATATTTCTTTCATATAACAATATTCTCGAAATATGCACAATATTTATTTTTTTATATAACATTTTTTGCGATTGTTGAGGGCGGGTTACCGATAACACTTAAAACTGAATACTAAGCGCTAAGCAGAATCGATGTGCGATCTCCGAATATCTACACTATAAAGCTCTGACGGATCACTGCTCCAAAGTATGACTCAATACTTAATTATATATGTACATAAAAAAGTCGTTTACTGTCTAAATTATCACAGAGGAAAAAAAATTGTGGCTAATTCTGTCTGTCATAAGTAAACATATATTAATGTACTCGTACATATATTATAGCAAGTGAAAAGTACGTTTAATTTACATATGTATTTTCTGAATTCAGCTCTAACTTTGGTCAGTAAGGTAGCTTTAAAAAGGATTATTAAAAAACGAGGTATAGAATTTAAGCCATAAAAACACAAATTGTTGTTCTTGTTTTTCTAGCAGAAATTCTAGATTTCAAAAGAAATTAGGATTAAAGCCAAAATAGACCAAACTTGATAGAATGCGAATGTGATTTGGAATAGTTTCCACTGCAGGCATTGTGACCTAAAAGTTGGTGATTCCGTGTCTTGGAAGTATTGTTAAATTGTACTACTTTGAAAATATCATATTGCTCAGCTGGAAATTCACATAAAATTATTCTACTTCTCAACTTTCCAAATATATTCCTAGTTCGCGAAATCACATAAAAATCAGGCTTTAATCAATATTAATGACGGCCTTAAGTGAATTTATGATTGGTGAACGAAACATGAATTTAGTTTCAATCCAATTAAGTCAAAAGCCATGGTCATTAATACAGGTAGACAAACCGAAGATTTCGCAACAATATTTATTAACCACAGTCCTATACAGATACTCCAAGATATTTTCTTGGGGTTTACTTCAGTTGCACCTTTACTTTCCACGTAAACTAAATAATATGAAAAGTACCTTCCGATGGCCGTTAAGTTTAAATTGATGAAAGTTTTTATTGTACCGATACCGCTTTGCCGATGCGACACTCAAGAGGATACGACTGCTCTTAAATGGCCTGAGCACGTGTTAAGTTATTTGGAAACTGGAACAGAAAGAGAAAGAAAGATGTGTGGGCTGCGTGAGTATCTGCGCTTTATAGGTGCCATCCAACATTTATTGAGGAGTTTAAATTATTAATGTAGTTTTACTTGTTGTTGTATTCAGGGCAATCCCTCATATTACGTTATTTTGGTTGCTTGAAAAAAGGATATATGTATTTCACTCGCGGTTGGAATAGAACCAAACCGTCCGATTTGGAAGAACCACTGGAACCACGGCCACCCACAATAGATGCGAAAAATACGAGGACTTGGACTTACCGACTGCTCGTTAATAATTCTATTGAATTATAGAATCATACTATTACTACAATACATAAAATCATAGCTACCAAAGAACCAGACTATTTATTTGAAATAAAAAAAAATGACGAGTAACCAAAGAACTACGAGTATGCAAATAATTTTACCTAGACAAATATCTTACTACTCGTACTAGTCGACATTTCATCATCCATGGTTTTCATCTATGGAATTGTCAGCCAGTGAATATCAAACGATCAAGCAACAAAAATACATTTGCAAATGAAGTTTTTAAATATTTTTTTCAAGCTTACTGATGGAAGACCTATACGTATACCTTTATGTTTTTTTTCTCCACCTATTTTCCTAAACCGTTTTAATTCCCTTCTGCAGATATCCCTCATTATCCTTTTCATATTCTTTTCTTCTTTTTACACATTGGAATTTGTAAAAATGATCAACATTAATTGTAACTTGTAATGCATTTACAAGCGAAGAAAATCACTGCAATACGTAAATCGATGCGATATTTCACTGCAGCACAATTTGAGTAAAAAAATGTATTCCATCTGATGGGAATCAGCGACTTCCTGCAGCTATGCAACAAAAGTGAATAATTTTTAAAACGGATGATAACGGGCGATGAAAAGTGGATTATTTAGAACAACGTGGAAAATAAAACAGAAAAGATCAAGGAGCAAAAAAGGTGAGTCACCTTTAGCCAAAAGCTGGTTTTCACCCTACAAAGTACATATGTATAGAAATCAAGTAAGTTCTTATTTTATATATTATTGTCTTTATTTATTTATTTATTTAGTTGGACGATTTTAACCCCTGTTTTGGTTGCTATGAGAATTTTGTTAAAAAAGTATTTGTGATCAATAGGGAGATATGGACATATATCGGGGCTCTCTGTGAGTAAGCTGAAAGGTGATAGATACCATGTGCTGTTCAAATCTGTATTTATTTGTGAAGTATAAATGTTCTTAATTGTATCGTTGTACCTAATTGTATCTCATTTTATTCATAGATTTTTGCATTAAAGAAACTGCGTATTTGAACAACGGAGTGCATTAGATTCTTTATAATTATATGCATTCGAGAAACGTTTATCATGTGTTTCGAAATTTTCGTTAATACAGGTGAGCAAGATTCTTGTCTCTAGTAGTTCATATTCCCTGGCCTTTGTCGGAGATATCGTAAACCAAACTGGGAACTCAAATGTTAAGATCGGTATTATCATAATTTTGTAGAATAAAAGTTTAATTTTTTTGGTGAGAAAATTATGCTTCAATAATGGCATAAGCATGTAAGACATTTTTCGCGCTTTTAGTAAAGTCAGATGAGCATGTTGGTTAAATTTGATTCCGAAATACTTTACATTATTTTTAAAAGCTTTGAGATGTATTTAAATTTTTACTTTCTCTACCGCACCGCACCAAATGCCGCTAGCATTTAGAAACATATGCATTCCGACTTTTGTTCGTTTATTTTGATGCTCCATTTTTTATATAATAGCATTCTATAACCAGGTCAAGATGTTTTATCAAATGCCTGAGATCATCCAACGGATGATCCGCACTAGCATACGCTATGGTGTAGTCTGAATATAGAATAGCTTATCAGTGTAAAATACTTTCGGAAAGAGAGTATGTGGAAAGTCATGAAGAAACAAGTTGTATATGTTGGGCCAAAATAAAACAACTCGACACTTTTTTTTATAAATTCTTTATTTACACGTTTACGCGTCTCCACAGACAAGCAGGAAGTAGGTAGAGATAGGTAATTCATCGTTCAGTTTCAAAAGCAGTCTTGCCACTTTGTTATATAATTCCAAACACACCCCTTTCAAAGTTGCAAGACTGTAAATTAAAAAGTACAAAATAATATTAAATCTTCTTCAGATCTAAATGCGTTACACAATTTAGATGCTTTGAACTGCTAAGAGCTTTTGTCAGTACATCTGCTGGCATATTTTCGGTTGGCATGTACGCAATATCAATTTGTCCATGTTGGTAACAATCGCGTATGAAGAAATGTCTAATATCTATATGCTTTGTCTTTGAACTATGGCAGGTATTCTGTACCAACTTTAATGCACCTTGGTTATCGTTGTATAATCAATTCCCACACCGAGCTCATTTAAGATACCTTACAAATAAAGTGCCTCCTTTGTTTCTCCACTCTGTTCCATATATTCGGCCTCAGTGCTAGATAGTGCCACAGTGCGTTGCTTTCGTGCTTCCCAAGAAATTGCTCCACCAGCAAAATGAAAGCATATCCAGAGTACGATCTGCGGTCCAAGAGGTTTTGGCCCCAATCAGCGTAAACAACACCATACAACTCTAGACCTGTGTGTGAATTGAAAAGATCATAGTCAATAGTTCCTATACCTCAGGATCCTTTTCAAGCCCTTCCAATGCTCTTCGTTGAAATTGGAATTGAACTGGCTCATAAAACTAACTGCATAGGCTATAGCAGGCCTTGTCGTTACCGCAAAATACATCAAAGCCCCGATTAAATGCTGATAAGGCTATTTTTTTCATTTCCGCATAGTTGATACAGTCAGGTTTCCTTAGCTTGTGACTTAAATCCATTGGCGTGTTCACTGGCTTACAATCTTCCATTTCAAAACGTTTTAGTATAGCCTCCGCGTAGCTTCGTTCTGATAACTCAATGCAATTGTGTTTAGAGTTTTGATGAAAATCTATTCCAAAGCATTTTTTAACTTTTCCGAGATATTTCATTTCAAAAGTTTTCGCTGGCGCTTCTTTAATTTCTTGCAACCAGATTGTATTGTTTGATGCTATTAATAAATCGTCAAAGTAGACATTAACTAATAGTAAATCATCCTTATTACGTGCAGAAAATAAACAAGGATCTTGTTTGGGCATTCTCTCGACTGTGTTTCTTGTAAAGGCGCGCGTATGGTGGATTTTTCGCGGTTTTGAATTCGTTTCTTTTATAATTTCTTTGTTGCGGTTTGTAGGGTTTTGCTTATCTGTTAATATTTGTTCTTTTAAGTACTGTTCGAGATCTTTATGTTCTTTATGTTTTAATTCAACTTCAAAATAGTTACTTATCTTGTATAAAATTATCGATGTTATCATTACATATATTCTTCTTTTCACAGAAACCGGATTCATCTAAAAGCTTTTGTCCCGAAAACTTTTATATGAGTGACAGTGGGTGTTTTACGTGTCCAAATCTTATATGGAGTCTCACCCCCGAGAGACTTTGTACAACAACTGTTGCGAATATAACACACGGTTAGGGCTGCCTCTGCCCAAAAAATTGGAGTCGTACCTGCAAATTTCGTCATGCATCTTGCAATTTCAATTAATGTCTTATTTTTTCTCTCAGCCAAGCCGTTTTGCTGAGGCGTATACAGTGCTGTGAGTCGTCTTTTAATTCCGTTCTTTAAAAGATAGTTATTAAATTCATTATTGCAGTACTCACCCCCATTATCTGTTTGCAAGAACTCGATCCTTTTCCCGGTGAGAGTTTTCACAAAACCTTTGTACTTACGAAAGGCGGCGAATACTTCAGATTTCTGTTTGAGGATATAAATCTCACACCAGCAAGACTCTTCGTCAATGCATGTTAGGAAGTATCTTGTTCCCGAGTGGGAAGTGCTTCTCATAGGACAGCACACATCGCTATGGACTGCTTCTAAAAAATCGGTGGCTTTTTCTCTTCTTGCTTACGGAAAACTTGAACTCACTTGCTTTTCACATTTCGATAACTTCGAAGTGGTTTTCACACCCAGCACCATATGTCTTTTTATTATCATTTGCAGATCTCGTTCGTTCAAATGACCCAATCTTCGGTGCCAAATATCGATTTGTGTATCCTTTTTCATGACAACGGTGTTAGCGGAATAGTGGTTCTGCATGACATAATACGAGTATAAAATAGCTTCCCTCTTTGCACGTATCATGATTTCATTGTTTTCATTTCATTAAAATTTATTTCCATCATTTAACGGTAAATTTTGATACAGATAACAAATTTGTTCCCAAGTCGGACACGTAAAGAACATCTGAAAGATTAATTTTCCTTTTTTCATCCACCAAAAGACAAACATTTTCAGTACCAGCAATTTTAGTTTTATTATTCTTTGCTAAATTCAATTGTTTGTTTATAAATGTCAAATTTTTAATGTTTTTCCTTTCCCATGTCATGTGAGCAGTGCAACCACTATCCAGACACCAGACATTATTGTTTTCTTTTTCTTTGGTAAAGAGAGTAGTATCCACAACACTCCAAGCTGACTCTTCCGACAATTTATCATCTTCTGCCTTTTTCACACACTGTATGTCTTTCGATGGCAAGTTTGAGAAGCAGTTCGATAGCAAGAGCCTTGTCGACCTTTTCTTTACTTTGAAAATATTATTTTTTTTTTTTAAATTTCTTACCGAAACTAGTGCTTTCCTTTTCTGCAGGTTTTCTTTCATTAAGCCTTTTTGTATGCATCGCCTCATGATCTCTTCTTCCTTCGTTTGTAGAGACTCGTACTCTTCAAGAAATTTCACGCGGAGAACATCTGGAGATGGGAGCTCATTTCTTGTTTCCAGAGCACAACGAAATGTTTCGAACGATTCTGGTAAACTATATAAAAGGAGAATCGCGAGAAGCTCATCACCAACAACAACACCGATTTCCTTTAGTCTGCTCACTGATTCGAAAAATTCGTTTAAGTGATAACGCACTTTTTCACCTTCTTTCATCCTGGAGAACGCCACCTTTTTAAGTAGGGCTGCTTTTCTTGTTGGTCCTTTTGGTTGGTAGGTGCCTTTGAGCATTTTCCAAATTTGTCTTGATGTTTAACCTTCCTTTATAGGTCCCAGCTCCGATGGACTCATTTCTAGCGTTATGTCCGCGCATGCTTTCGCATCGTGATGTTTCCATGCTAATACGTTCGCTACTTCTTCGTCTTCTGCTTTAGGGCATAAGATACTTCCATCAACGTATCCCCACAAATCATTCTTGATCAGAATCGATCGCATTTTCAGTTTCCACGTGTCGTAGTTGTGAAAGTTTAATGGTTCGATTCTTACTGCATTGCCCGCCATGTTCGCAGTCAATAAATATTAAATTCTATGCACAAATTTATTTTTCTTTATTTTGGCCTGGGCCCATAACCTGTTGGGCCAAAATAAAACAACTCGACACTTTTTTTTATAAATTCTTTATTTAAACACGTTCACGCGTCTCCACAGATAAGCATGAAGTAGATAAGTAATAGTAAGTAACTTAACAAAAGAAAAAAACAGGTAATTCATCGTTCGGTTTTTAATTCCAACAGTATAACCGAGGGCCTATAATTGACCCCTTAAGCCACACCTCTTGCCATAAGGGCTGTCTCAGATTTAGTTTCTTAAATTTGAACGAAGAACGACCTGTCGGAAATTAGGTGGGCAATATATGCAGTGGGTAGTCGAATTGACGTAGCTTGTAGATCAGACCGTCCATCCAGACACGGTGCACTTTTTTATCCCTGAAATTTCTTGTAACGTCACTGTGTAATTTAAGACGAGCATGCTCTGTCGAGTGTCTTGAAGATAACGTGAAGGCCTGGCATAAATTCGATGTTGTTTTCAACTTATCTGTCTAGTTTTTCCGAAATTTAACTTTCAAAATTTTTCCTATATTGGAAAGGAGCGAAATCGGTCTAAAATTATCAATGTTGAAATTATCTACGAAATTATCGTATCTGTAAAAACCTATCTGCTTCTTCAAACGCCTGACCGCCTGGATTGATTTTTAATTGATGAGAGGCGAATTTGTTGTTCAGCCAAATCCTCACTCTGTCTTGAATGATTCGTGTAAGGAGTGAAATTCTTTTTGAGAGAGACCTATATTCTGCAATAATTCTGTTTTATGATCTATGGTTGATTTTCTTCAATTCCCGCTGCAATATGATAATGTTGAAATTGTCTACATGCCAGTCGATCTCATTAACTGAGAGACAAATATATATTGTCAGGTGGGGTGAACTGCGCTAATTGTCCGCTTTTACACGTCACATGTTTCGAAAGATTCAAATGAGTGCAAAAGAGAGGGATAATGAAACAAAAAATACCCAATTAACCAAAGTCCCACTTTGACATTTTGACAGATTTTGACATTTCTTTTTCTCCTTCTTCTTTCTTTTTCGCATTTGCTTCATTATTTCTTTGGCTGTTGTTACGAGCACAACATTTCAGTATGGCGGATGAACTGAAATGGACCAAAGAATTAACTAGCGGGCTCATTTTCAATTATGAAACACTGAGTGCCAAAGATGAAATGAAAGAGAGCTGTCAAATAACATGGAAAACCAAAGAAGGGGGAAAGGCTTGCGTGTAAAAATGTGCGCATCACTGAATGACAGTTCAATAGAAAATAACGAGAACATGCGCATTACACACATGCGATGTGTAAAAGCGGACATTTTGTATCTACGTCTCTTCTAAAGCTAGGCCAGCGGATGTTCTTTACACCGCGTTTCCACGAGATATCGCTGGTGTTAAGAAAATTTTCATGAAATTAAAATGTCCGGTGGAGACAGGTAGTTTCCAGACAAGAAATATTTCAAGAAATAAATGTCTGACTTTTATTCTATTATATGTGAATGTGAAAAAAACACCACAATGCCATCTGTTGGTAAAAAAGAACAAAAAATCTATAAATTTTCTACTATAATGTAGTTGCTTTGTGTGAACAAAAAAAAGACTGAATGCAAGCAGTTTACACCTACTCAACCAACTTACACTCATAGAATACACCTAAGTTAAAAGAAAAAATATCAGACGAAATGTCTGAAATTTGTGTTTCGTGGAGGCGCGGTGTGATGGACATGACGTGATTCACTTCGGCAGCTGTGATCTCTAGGTCTGTTATGTTTAGGCTTAATGCAAGAGGAAAATGATCTGAGAATGATGTGTAGTGGGGGTAAGGCGTATTGATTAAATTTGTTGTGACTAAAAAGTGATCCAAAAATTAAAAAGATCTCGGGAAGCAGGGGCTTTGTGCAGTGATGTTTGTTGTCGTGGGAGCTACACACAGGTAACCACGTCTCGACATGTCTAGCATTCAGGTATCCTTCATATGCGTCCGCGTGAAGTTTTATTTTTGCTAGGTCCTCGAGGATCTTATGCTGTGGGCTGTTGCATGGGATATAAATTGAACCTAGGAGTATTATTAACTCCGGACGTTTTGATTTTGATCGAGATAAACTTATAGGGAAGGCTTATATCAGTGATGTCTACTGACGTATAATGTAATGTATTTTTGATAAATAGGGCAACACCCTTATGTAAGTTAAAAGTCATGTAAGTTAAAGGCAATTTTTATCGCTGATCAGAAATTCGTTAAGGATATTTAGATAGTGAGATAGTGATTCGGTTGCGTTATTAAAACTTTTAACAAAGTTTTCGATTTTGAATAATAGATTCAAAACCTCCATTCCGAATAGGGTTTTGAATAGGCCTAGGAATTGGCTTAAGACGTTATTTTTTTCCGTTGTCATTTGGAGAGTTGTAAGAGATAGAATGGGTCTGTGTCTCTATTTTATCAGCGAATGAAATCTCCGTGTGAATGGGATTGACTTTTGCGAGGAAACGTTTTTGATCGGAAGAAGTTCTTTCTTTTCTAAATAAAGCTTATTTGATAATTTGATTTCTTTGGGCCAGATAGGATTTATAGGATACACATCCTGGACGGTCCAGCCCGCAATTTACGCATCGAGCCTTTGTTTCCTCTCTGGCCATTTTGTTAAGATGGCATTCTCCAGGTAGATGTTTAACGTTACATTTTACACAGCGGAATGTGTTGGCACAGTTTTTGGCTAGGTGTCCGAAATATTGGCATCTTTTACATTGGAGAGCTTCTCCTCTACCGCGTGATTTTTCCCATGAGACCCTGAAATAGAGCCGACTTTCAAGTATGTAATTTAACTAAAAAGAGATTATACTTCCAATCTTCTTTCCTGGACCGCGGCGTCTCAAAATTTGCTACGTTCTCTACAGTGCTTGGAACTATGCTGTTAATATCCCTAGCTATCAACTCGGCCAGGAAATCGGAGGGAAGACCCTTGTTGGGGATTACGGTTGAACTGCTTCTCGAGGACATTCCAAGATGTTGATGTGTTATAACTGCAGCTGAGGATGTTCTAACTGCGTCAATCGGTTAATGAGTAGGATTCAGCCACTCGTCCGTTGGTTGGTCAGGGATTTTATGTTTGTTATTGTTTTGTAGGCTAACTTTCCTTCGAGATATAACAAAATCTCCCACAATCGTGTGGCTCTAGAGAGCAAGTTAATCTTCCTTTTTTAGCTGTCTGCCAGTCATCTCTTGAGGACAGAGACTTATCCTCCACAACGCCCATATTACTTTGAGGAATAGAAGCAGACGGCTGCATTGATATCTATTTTTGTGTTTGTCACATTAGTAGGTGAGGATCCCTTTTTGTTATATAATTTTTTGTTTTATTTGTTATAGTGTATGTATATATTTTAATTAGTTTTTATGCCCGAATTATCCCGAGAAATAATTAACAATGGTTTCAAAACCTCAGAGAAAGGAATTCAAATGAACCGGAAGAACTCCGCTTGTCACGCGACTGCGGGACTTCTTTGTCAGCTTATTCTATAGATATCACATCAAGTTCTGATAATTCACTATTGGATTAGCTTTATTTTTATATTGTTTTCAATTATTTATGGGTAATTGCAGATGTAAATAGAAATCAATATGATAATTGAAATAATTTGAAATAACCGGAAACGCATAAACACTTCCGCCACTTCCTGTAGTCACTCTCTGAATCACAGAGTTACTTTTATACAAATCGATTCAGACATTCAACTTTGTTTCAGTAGTTAAACTAATTAATAATAAAAATGTTTTACAGAGCGTGTATTTATTCGAAAAACATGAATAATCTGATATCACGTAGATAGAAAAGTAAACATTATTGTATGTTGATGACTAACTTAATGTTTTTTCTGTCTTTTTCCCTTTTTTTGCAATTACAAATCTGTGATCTTATAAAAAAATTTAAAAATTCAAAATGTTTATTTTATAAAATGATCTCTGTTGAGAATTAACATCCCTGTTTAAAATAAGCTCATTGTTCATTCCTTCTCACTATAAATAGTTTGACATTTGTAATAATAAGGTCTTTTTCCTTTGTTGTGTTTTGAGAAACAAGATAAGAGTGAGTTTTTTACAAGTATTTAAATTTGTAACGTAAAATAAATGTACGAAAAGCAACAATCCACTTTCCAATACTACACGCAAGCAGACAACTCTCCTTTGATGTATTTCTAATCCTTTTGGGTCAAAGTCCTGGGTTTATTAACCGCTAATTTGAAGGTGATTGCTTAAATTTCGGAAAAGGTGTTAGTCGAAAGAGGACAAGTCTGGGGAGTAGAATTCATATCTCACCGTTGCTTGCTTCAGGAGCGTTAACTGTGATACACGTGGTATTGCATGATTATGCTTATTTAGTAGTGAAGGCTGTTGTCTGCACAATTTACTAAGCACGTTTTTCACAATATGACTCTGCTATGATTGTTTCTTCGCGTTTGAGAAACGAATAATCCACAACTCTCTCACACGGCCACCATACTATCAATAATACCTTCTTGAGGTGTAGCTCACCTTTGACAAGTCCCCTTGAAGTCTCACTTTTTTTTAAAAGGACTGAACACTCAAAAGCGTATGACTAGTCTTATAATTCCGGAGCACGTGTTAAGTTTTTCCGAAAATTGGATAGAGAGAAAGAGAAAGATATTTGGACTCAGTGGTTATTTTGCTCCATGGGTGGTATCCAACATTTAATGGGGAGACTAAATTATTAGTGTAAATTGACTTGATATTGTATTTAGGCAATAATTCACCTCACGAGATTTTGGTTGCCTGAAAAAATGTCTTTCGGTCACGGCTGGTATTGAACCCCGAACTGTCCGAGTGGGTTAAGTGGCCCAAAGGGTTAAAGCACTCTTAGAATTTTTTAATTTTTCAAAAAAATTACCGGAAGATATCTGAGAAATAAGAAAAAATAAGGCTCAGATTTAAACTGACTTCCTAATTGATCACTAGTTTTTCAAATACCATCTTGAGAAAATGAGCCTTGTCTAGACGTACACTCGTCGACTTAAAAACACCGGATCAGCCAAACATGTGAGGTGCGAGTGTCCTATAAGGCCTTACCACTCCCATAAGGGGTTTTACATCAGAAAAATTAAAATTTTTTTCATGAACTTCATTTCAGCCAGCAGGCAGTCGAATACAACAAACACCTGAGGGAAGCCACGAAGGTCTCTATATGGTCGAAGTTCTTTTTGAAATATCTTTCATGTCCTTTTCTCACCTTTAACCCTAATAAAAAAAGAAGCAGATATAATCGTAAATAAGTAAAATGTAAAGAAGAGTAAATTAAACGATAAATTTTGAAAAAAGAAATTGTCGCAATAATTTTATTTATCGTAATTTGAAAAAGAAAAAATTTGTATACTTTTAAATTAATTTTTTTTTTACTTAATCTTTCATTTTGGTCGGAGTCAGATAAACGCTGCGATTCATTTTCCCAATCACATCTACACTTAATACCACATATCCTCACACATATTGTAAAGATGTATCTACCCATTTATGTGTACCTTGTTATGCAAGGTTCAATAGGAACATTTTAGAATATTTTTCTATGAATTTTTTGTCCTTGGGTATATATTACCATATAATAGCAAGTAACACAACGGTTAATAAAATTTACCATAATCTATACAAGTTGACGTGAAAGTATCCTTACTTCAAAACTTATGAAAATCAATTTCACTTTACATAATAGTGTTGATTTTATGATATTTTTGAAAAAAAAATATTGCTGTTTGAATAAATATACATATGGTATTTCGGAATGTTAACGAAATCGAAAATATGTTTTTCCAAAATACACAGGAAGCAATCGAAAATTCAATAAAATTATGGTCTCTTAGACCAAGTAAGAATTTTGCGAAATGCAGCGATAAGTTAGAACGTAAAAGAATACTTGAATAAACTCAGGTTATTGCGCAGTTAGTGCTCTACTGAACATACGTATATGATTCCTCTGAAAAATCCGTATTTTTTTTACTTATTTTAAATGAAAAACTAATCAATGAATTTCGACCTTCGACATTTTTCCATCATATCAAAAAGTTGTCGATGCAAAATAAATTGCTATTCTTCAGAGCTCTCCCCATAGTCAGCCGAACACATGAAGCTTAATTCAAATGCAAAATAAGTATTTTATCAAATTTGATAACCCAAAGTGGAAGTAAATACGAGTACTTATTTGCAAATAACTACAGCAAAAGCCAAATCTACAAAACCTTAAGTAAACCAACTTTTAGTTTGTATAAGTATTACATCTTACGGAGAAGGTGTTGACAACTGAAGAGAAGATTACTTTTTCTGGCTTCTGGCGTTTGCCTCTTGCGAAGTATTCGGCTAACATACCCATTATGTGAGGTCCTTTTGTGTTTATGAAACTACGTCCTAAGGCATATATTAGAAAAAAACAATAAAATTCGGTTCGATACACACCACCTTTTGGTTGATTTCATACTGTCGCATTACTGCCAAACTCGTCCAACTGCAAGATGATAATAGAGAATTTACGCTGTTCTATCGAAGTCGATTAATATCTCACCAAGACCTGTCATACGATTTCCTTACACTGTTTTTACAAATTTTGTGCAAAACTTAGATGTCAACCCGGGTAGCAAAATCTTTTAAAAGTGTGTTCCATTACACGCACAAGGCAACGATATTGACCTAATCAGAAAAACAAAACATCAACGTGGTCGAAATAATGGACTCTACATAAAGCAACTCAAATCAGAGTTCTTTTAGTAATTCTGATAGCAATACCAACGCTGAGATTAAACGAACAAAAACTATTACTAAACTTTGGTAATAGTCCTAATCATTCCAGTTCTGCTCTATTCAAGAGCATGAGCTTTTCTGTTGAATGTAGTGGTAAACGTATTTTTTTTCAAAATGCCGAGTAAAGGGTCCGTTACGATACCGGATAGGTTGACGTTGACGTATTTGACGGAAATGACAGTCCCATAGAATCCGTGGCATACGTTGGCAGAATAACGCACGAAACGAAACAAAATAAATTGAAATGTCAATTAATCTCAATGTTTTCTTTTCAAACTACTACAATTTCTCTTCATTCTCTCAATTTCTCCACCAATGAAAGTGTTTACTCTCAATTTGCGAATGCGTGAACCTCAATATGTGAATGTATGGTCCTAATTGTGCGAATGTGTGAACTGTCAACGAATCGACGGAATGAAAAAGTAGAAAGTAAACCTACTTTATCCGTACTTTCGCTCATATCCGTTGCTTATGGGCTTGCTTCCATAACAAAGTGTATATTCTATCAGTCGAATATGTCGACGCAACGTACGCAACGAATTCCATGGGCATGGACCTTAATAGGAGGCAATAATTCTTGCTGTTGTTGTTGTTGTTGCATGAACATCTGCACGCAAAATGAAATGTTTTACATAATTTGCTCAGCTAAACAGAAAAAAATATGACAGTCTAGAGCCAGAAGCTATGTATGACATAATTCTGTTTCGGCTGTCATGGATTTTTGTATCTCCACTGGACATGCTCATGGCATGTTTATAATCCTGGTATGATTCGAGCCCTGTGGTGACTTGCTGTAACGTTTTTTTTTTAATTGTAGTAGACTTTTACTATGGCAATTTTAAATTTGCCCTCGATACGTCAATTCCACATTTCAAAGCTAATGGCCAAACCACAATCTCGCGTTTGTGCGCGCGTGCTTTGGCATGCTTCATACACACTTTATATTGAACTAACGATAACTTGCGTCAAACGCACGAACTTGAAAATTGCAATCCGGAATGTCGCTTCGGCGTTAAGCTGACGGATAAAGTATTGTTTCCTCAAATTTCTAATATATGAATTCGTTGCACGAACACAAACGCGACATTGTGGTTTGGTAATATTCGATCACGAATGAAATCTACTCAGATGTTAACGTGCATAGATGAACTAATATAGATGGCAAACTTTCCAGATATTGGAAAACCAAACCCCGATTTCCATTGATCGCTTCTAACCGTGTGACCCTGTCTATTACCCAGTTTATCCGACAGCTCAATTTGCGTTTAAGCAATCCACATTGGTTCAATACCCGTAGAAATGCTGTTGTTTATATGAAATTATCCAAAATGAGCGAGAGAAAATTAAGAGAAGTTTAATAAACAGCTGGTTGAACTGACACTCCACACTAACACTGATACATTGTTCTTATTTCTTTCTCTTTCCAAATAATTCGTTTGCAATCCCACATTTTAAATACACAACATATTACCTGCCCGGTAATGGAAAAATACGAGGACGGGTCAATAAGTCCGTGACTTTTTGAATTTCTGACCTCTTTACTGAAACAGCAACACTGCTCCTGTCAACAGGTATCTGTCAGTTGACTCCTGTCAAAATTTAAACTTGCTGCGTCAGTTAGTTTGTGTTTGACAGCTATTTTTATCACTAATTTGAGGAGAAAATGGAAAAAAGTGAATTTCGTGTGCTTCACTTCACAGGAAGGTTTGGCGTTGTTTAATCGCAATATGGAGGAGTTTTTGCGCCGTTTTGTAACCGTGGACGAAACATGGATCCATCACAACACACCAGAGAACAAACAACAGTCAAAACAGTGGGTTTCTAAGGCTGAATCGGCGCCAAAAAAGGCCAAGGTGGGTTTGTCAGTCAATAAAGTTATGGCGACTGTTTTTTGGGATGCACGCGGGATAATCCACATTGACTACCTTCAAAAGGGAAGAACAATCAATGGGGAATATTATGCCAACTTATTGGACTGATTCAATGACGATTTGAAAAAAAAACCAAACCTGAAGAAATGGCTTGGTGGAAAAAGATTTGACTCCAATGATGAAGTCATCTCGCAAACAAAGGCCTATTTTGAGGACCTCGACAAATCATTTTTTTTTGGAAGGGATGAAAAAATTGGAGAAGCGTTGGACAAAGTGTATAGAGCTCAAGGGAGACTACGTTGAAAAATAAAATTATTTTTTTATCAAAAAATCTGTGTTTTATTCCAAAAGTCACGGACTTATTGACCCGCCCTCGTACATTCTTTTTATTTCTTTGTCTATCCAAATATTTCATTTGCAACCCCTTTTTTTAAATGCACGACTAAACCTGCCCGATGATGAAAGAATGATGAGAGCGTGAGAGAGTAAAATGTTTCATTGCGATTTGAAAAGGTTTATACGATATTTCAAAGCGGTTACATATTTTCAATGCGTTTTATAAGCAGGAATGAAGGTATGCGTGTTGAATATTTCAATGCGGTTTGATATGGTGTTTATTCGAGCGTATTGAACCAATGCGGATTGTTTCAACGCAAATTGAGCTGCCGGATAAACTGGGTATATGAATATGTATGAATTGTCATCAATTTAAATTTCTATCCCATTTTACTCAAAAAACGTCATCCACTTTACACACACATAGGGAACTTCACGTGCAAACCGCTCTCATTCTAGCAACTTTAGTTGTAAATCGCTCTTGTTCTAGCAAATTCCGACAAGTTATATATATATATAAAATGTGTTCGGTTTAGTAGAGTTTGCCATCTAGTTTATCTATGATAACTTGTGTTGTAATTTGTCCCCAAATCTTAAGAATGCATATTTACAGCTTAATGCCTGAAACACATGTGCAGTCGAGCTGCAAGCAGTTCGTCGTGCATCAACGTAATTAAAACACATATACAGTTGTTTTATGACAGTTTATCGAAGATTTTTTTGACAGTGACAGTCATTTTGTTAGATTTTCACATTCCTTTGCAATAAAAATAGACAAATGTTTTGTCTCTTAAAAATATATTTTTGTAATTTTTGTGTTTCTTATTAAAGAAGAAACTGTGTTCTCTCATAAATTCTATTAATTTTTCTTCCATTGTTTCATCATTTTAAATTATATATATTTTCAAAATTGACACTCCAACTGTCAAATTACCAAAAATGTACCAATTGTAAATAGTAGGGTATAAATCTACTACACGTACTGGGTGCATCCCATTTAGAATTACAGTCATCTTGCATCGACGCAAGGTGTGCAGCTGGCACATGTGTTCGCTCGTATAAGAAACAGTGTTCTCTAAATTTGATGCACAGTATTTTCTGCACATATGTTTCAGGCATAAGGATGTAAAAACATTTAATGTATGAGTATTTATTTAAGCAATAACTTTGTTTGTCTCTGTTGATGGCCATACATTTTTATTTATTTTTCTGAAGTGACAAGAAATCCGAATTAAGCAGAATTCATTCTTCTAAAATTTCACATTTAGTTCCTTCTTAATTCCAAAATTTTTCATTACAAAGTTCCATAAAACGTACAGCCGTTTGCTTGCTTTCAATTTTATGTGTCCAATCAGGCATATGTACGTGACAAGTGAAGTCAAGGTGCAGAGTACAAGTCAAGAATAATTTGTATTACAGTGCCATCTCCCGGCTAATAGATTAACCACAAGCCTTAGCCATTATGTACGTTCAAATATGACAGTCAAAATTGTAAATAATGAAAATCCTATTTAATGGAACATTTGACACTTCGATATATGGAATTGCACTATTCACTGGAATTTTCCATATTTAGCTGAGCACTTGATTTCTGTTTCATGCGTTTGTTCCCTTTTTACATTCACCAAGAAAGTGTGGTATATTTGTGCAATTTACAGGTCTACGACCATACGATACTCCGATTGTTGGCGAATTTAACGTTTCTATATATTCTTTAAGTTAACAACATCCGTCATTGGCGTCCATCAATTAATTAAAAAAATTTAAGTAAATTTATTCCACAATTATTAAGACAATTTGCGAAAATCAAAGCACAATTAATACCAAAATATGTCTTCGCCACAACCGCCTGTAGAAGGGCTCGAGGACATGGTTGCTGAACCAAACGATGATCCACCAGCAGCCGAGGAACAAGACCCTTTAAATAATCCCGAGGACGATCAGCCTACATACGAAAGCAAGGACATGGCTGGAGTTTTCACAATTTGGGAAGCAAAGCACACAGATTCGGGTTTCGATCCTGTTCCAGCGTTAAAAAGGTAAATAAGAACAATGTGTCTAAGACTCGAGAAATAAAACATAACAAAAATAGACTTGCAGAGATATTCGAAAAAGAAACTGAGATTTACATGCGGAAAGATTTGGATCCATTCGATGAACGCCATCCATATCGCACAGATCCCAGTTGCCAATTTGGATTTTTACTTAAGCAGTTGTTTCGTAAAGATCATTTCATGAACAAGGTAAATATTAATAAAATCTTGTTTTATTTTAGTTAAATCCATATATCAAAGTTCGAATTTTATCTGACAATTTCACGTGTTTTCAAAACATTGGACCAGGATGTCAATTGCAGGTGTTGTGTTTTTTTTCTGTTACCCTAACTTTGTGTCAATTCATAGTCTACCTGATCTATTTGCTGTAACAATTATATCGTGCAAAGTTTTAATATAAACGATAAAATCTTCAAAACATATACTCGTGAATATAATTCTTCATTTGCTACATGTGCGTTTAAGCGATGTTTTCAAATATACTTATATGACGAGGCGATGATTTGTCAAAGTGAAGTTTAATTACAAAATATAGTACAATAGTGTTCTGGTTCAGTTAACCAATATCCATTGCAACGAATTTACAGTATACCTATCTATTATTCAAATATTTACAAAGCATTTAAGTTAGCTTACAGTTGCAAGTTCATGCTTGTTTAAATTATTGAAAGCTAATAAAGGTACACATTTATACACGTGCTGTTGTTAATCTCTTATTGCTGACAAAGATATTACTAGGGTAACACTAGGGTTCCAAAAATATAAACTTAAGGCCTTAGTACCATTTCTGAAGACAGGTGATTGTCCTCTTTTTAGTTAAGCACTCAATGGCGTAACAATTTCAAAACCTTATTTTAATTATGTTGTATTATACATACAGAAAATGGATCCAAATGATCTTTTTCGGCTCAACGGCAGTCACAATAATTCATGCTTAATTCAAACACGTGCTTAATATAGGATAGGCCAACTTGGACTGAGTGATGTAAAATGCATTTTCTTCTTTTATTAATCATTAAAATGTGTTTGATATAACTATATTTAACTGCCCTGCTACTACGTCGCTTGTAGTATTGGATAAATTTGCGGAACTTAGCACCATTCTTTAGCTATTTCTATTTGGGATCACCTTGTTTTTTTTTTTTAAGTGGCACTACGACCTAAAAGATCGTTGTTACCACAAAGAGAGGTTTAACTCTTGAACTCTTGATGAAATTGAGAAGATCTCTGGTGGGAATTTTGATAATTTCCCCATGCATCAAAATTTCTCTGAGGAAGTGTTGTCTCCTTAAGCGACTTAAAGCCATGCATTCACATAAAATGTATTCCGCTGTTTCGTTATCTTCCATGCAAAGACGACATTCTTACTTACTTATCGGGCTCCCGACCCAATCTGGCATCCGCGATGGTTTGGTCTTTAAAACGGAGGTTCGGCCTTCCTTGTCCTCTCGAAACTGGGGCCTGGGTATCGAAGATCCTCTTAGCTGGAACATTATTGTCTATTCACTCGATGCGTCCGAGCCAATGTAGTCCACGTATGTTGGCTTTTTTGACTACAGCCACATCTTGATACACGTCACAGCGTTTGCGGTTGATCTTAATCTCCATTCACTCTCATCGCACACAGAACCAAAAATCCATCGAGGAATTTTTCTTTCGAAGGAGCCCAATATCAGTGCTCTCTTCCTGCTTATCGTCCAGCACTCGTCGTCATACAGCAGAACTGGCAGGATAATGGTTTTGTAAAGCATACTTTTCGTCCTTCGAGTTAGGAATTTTGAACCCAATCGTTTTTCCAGAACGAAGTGCAACGCTTTCCTAGGATAACTCTTCCTTGGATCTCCATTAGGGTTTCATTCTTGGAGTTCACGTTTACTCCGAGGTACATACTCGTACATAAGTGAACTCCTTAACTACCTCTAAATTGTTGCTATCAATAGTGACGTTTTGTCCTAGGCGATGGACAGATGCTGGTTTGTTTGTTGATAGCATATACTTGGTCTTGTCCTCGCTTACTTCAAGGCCAACAGATTTCGCCAGTTCTTCAATCGCCGTGAAAGCCTTTACTACTTACAAATTGCAAATTGCAGGGCGTGTTTTCCAGCATTACGCGACATATGTAGATCAGGATTTGTTTCAGTGTGAAAATTTGGTACGTGCCGATTAGTGTGTTGTACACAGTACGTTGGATATGTCTTATATGCGACATTAAGCAGGGATATGCCTCGATAGTTCTTGCAAGATATAGGATCCCTTTTTTTGTAGGTTGGGCATATGGAGCTGATAGTCTAGTCATCGAGCATGCTTTCTTCCACCCATATGGCCACATCCATATTCTTCCACACATGAATGGCTTGTATTTCCTTTTGAAATACACCTAGACAATGCGACTTTTTCCCATTGGTTGCGAAATTCGGGTGTTTGGACTAAATTAATATATTAACACACGTGATACCTTTATGGTGTGAGGTGGGGTTTTTGTAGTTCCACGCTTCCCGTATTGGGATCACTATATTGAACTTTCTGCAGAAGCACTTAGTCTTGGGTAGGCGGTAGTTTACAACGCAGATCATTCAAACTCGGGGATTTCGGAGAGAAGATTCATTTGATCCATGTGATCTAAGTGATTAATCTCTCTTGTTCACAGTATTAATATGAGAATTAAAATTTAGTTTTTTATTGAAAACCATTTCAAGATATTTTACTTCGTTGGAGTACACAATTATTGTATCGTCAAGTGATATCTGGTCAAAACTCGGGTTTTGCTTACGAGTGAAGGGAACAGTTATAGCTTTACCGAGGTTAATTGAGAGATTTTTTTTCAAAACTCCAGCCATGTACTATCTTTAGAGCAGTTTGTATCTTATAGCAAACGTCCTTGGGATGTTTACCTTTCATTATTATGACTAAGTCGTCGTCATATCCTATTGTTTGTTAGCCCAGATTACTAAGTTTTACTAGTATTAATGACCAGTGACCACAAGAGCGGTGAGAGTACACCTCCTTGTGGACAACTATGTGGAGATTTTCCGGTTTAAGCCAATAATACCCTTTTTGGACATCGGTTCCCAAATTAATCCATATCAATATTTAGGAAGGCACATATTGCAATCTTCTTTTGTCGGCAGGCCTCTTTGATATGTGTTACCAGATCTAGTAGAGCGCCTTCCGCGGATTTTTCTTTCCTGTATGCATATTGGTGAGGGTGAAGAGTTGAATTTCTGCTGGGAAAGTCTCTACAGTGTAAATTGATAAGTCATTCCATGGTTTTCAGAAAAAATTATGTACTCGTAAGAGTTATAGGTCGAAAAGATTTATGTAGTCCACTAGGTTTATCTAGTTTGGGGATAAGAACTACGTTTACCTCCCTCCAGGTTTTTTCGACGTATCCCCAGTTGAAGCTATACCTAAATAAGGCGGCTAAAGTGGGAGGAATCTGGATGAGACCTTTTTGAATCAGTGCTGGGAAGATTCCGATTGATCCAGGTGCCTTATATGGTTTAAATGAACTTATGGTCCATTTAACTTTGTCGATACTGAACACATTTCCATATACAGTGGTGGACACGTAAATAGCACACTTGCACTTCTATCAATAAAAAAGCAGTTTTTCAGAATATAATCAAAACAAAGACTTTTTACTTATATTAATTAACATATTAGCGTTTAAAAAGTTTATTTAATTCCCGAAAAGATGAGATTATTTTCCTGAAAATAAAAAAGTTAAACACACATTTGTAAAACTATGCCTGGCCACATAAATAGCACATTATATTGCATTGCATTAAAAATATGAAATGCCTTTTACACACAACGTAGAAGTTAGTATTTTGTCGGAAACTCGTTATTCTTTATCACAACTGCACATCTTCTTCAAAGACTCTGCACTAAATCATGACAGCGTTCTTTAGGAATAGATGTCCATGCGATTTGAATCTGGTTCCACAACTCAGATGCATTTCACGGTTTTATTGTTTCAATGTGATGTTCGATGTGACATCGTTCCACAGGTTCTCAATCGGATTCAGATCGGAAGACTGGGCTGGCCACATCAAGACGCTGACATTTTGATCGTTAAGAAAACCCTTCACAAGGCGAGAAGTGTGCTTAGGGTCGTTGTCATGCATAATGATCATATGTTCTTTAATAATGCGTTTATAGACGTGTTGATCCATTTTCGTGTTTATTTTCATAATTAATCCTACGCCATGCAAAGAAAAAGCAGCCCACACCATCACACTTCCTGCACCGTGTTTGACCTTTTTTTAGTGTATACGCCTTGGCATGGCTCATGGCTATAGCTATAGCTATTGCTATATGAAACCTTGACAACGGTAGTATTTCCTATTCGGAATCTCTTTGCTTCCGACGTCCGAGGAGTGGAGTCGACGGATTTGGTTCGTTTAGCATCTGTGCCGTCGTTTTCGGCTTGGCAATGGCAATCTCTAGAGCACGTTCTCTAAAGTTACCATATTTCCAGGCTTGTTTGAACCTTTCTCCTCTCTGAAGGTTTTAGTTTAATGTAGCCGGTAGATTTTTGTGACATGTTCATAAGAATAGCATGCTAATTTTATGTTCACATAAAGTGTCTGAGTGAGAGTTGGCAGCAGACATTCGATCGTCAGTTTCAGCGAGCACAGGTGCAAAAGTTGATGCTTTTTTGGATCAATTTTTATTCCCTTGCGTAATCGGGATATGAAGGTCACTTAACAGCAAAACCCGTTTTATTGAGAGTAAGGCTGGGGATTTAAATCGGATGTCACCTGGTATTTGAAGTTTACAAACTAGAGACCAAGCACCCTCCTAGCTATGCATTCCTCTACTGTTGCTATTCCACCTTGGAGTTGAGTTTTTTTTAAAGCGGTTAGATCCCATTCGTCGCTTATTTTTACCGGTGTTAGGACAAGTGCAAAGAGAAAAACCCTTACAAACCCATACACAGTATGCAATATCAAAGGGAGTTCATTAGCCGTGAAATCATTACCTCATCGTGGAAGCAATGAGTCTTCTTGTGTCGGTTACTCTTAGGGATCGTCCTAAGACTTTACCCTAAAAGTCCGCACCTGGCCATTATCACCTTGTTATTGAGGCCTAGAGTTTGTTGATGTTTTCGCATTTGAGCAATCCAATTATTTTCTTTTGACCTTTGCTTTGATCATCGTCTGAAACTTGAACCTCAATTACAATTTGCACCGCACTCTTCAGTTCAGATATTCGGTCTTAGTATGATTGATTCGTAACCTGTTATCTTCTAACGCCTTCATCCAATTATTGAGAGTTGCCTAAAGGGCTGTCGCATTGCTGCTTATAATAGCACTCCGGTTAATTCCGATGTGCATTTGCCTTTATATACAACGAAACCGCTCTCCCTACACTAGTTAAGCATTATTTTATTAAATAAGATTGCGAGCTATTTAAACGCAAGATTTTCGATTGTCGCCCACACTTCGGAGGGTATGTTATCTGGTGCTACTGCCCGCTCCTGCTAATTTTTCTTTCTGTTTCAATTTCTTCGGCATCCTGCACGACAGCTAAGGGAATTGAACTGCGTGGAATTTCTTGGTTTAGTAACGCGCTAAAGTATTCTCTTCATCTGTTGTAAATCTTTCTGTTGCCCGTTAATACATTTCCCTGCTTCTCTTCAATGTGTTTCGGCAATTTTATTTGCGTTGTGCCGCAATCTATAAAATGCTACCTCGTTTATCCGTGCATCGGTGTTCCACATGTTCTATAGCTTGTTGCCTGCTTATGGTTGTGAGGATACCTCTTATAATTCCCGATGCAATGCCTCACAGGTACTCTAGCTACCGCTTTTATCGCCTTTTCTTCATGTTCATAGTTTAACTCGGTTTGGCTATTTCTGCTGTACTCTGCCCACGCTTAAAAGGATTTCCTTTTGTTCTTTACCACCATGACTACCTTTTAGGAGCCCTTATGTGGTTTTAAGGGTAAGACAAGGTAAAACCCAGAAGAAGGACTTAATCCTAGGTATAAGGCTTCTAGTTGTTTATCTACCTTTAAGAAATTCGTGCTGGTTCGTGGCAAAGATGAATAAACATATCATAAACGATGCTTTTAAAAACTTGTAGGCTACATGGGAACTAAGCAATGGGTCTTCGGCTTGTGTCCTTTTTATGAATATGAATTACATATGAAAGTTTTTTTTTTTTTTTTTTCAAAATATATTTTCCAGCGTTGACTGTTGATGTTGGAAAGATGCAGAGGTGTGGAATGAAAGACATGTTTTCAAAGCGTTTTGTATTAAAGCGAGCTCCATTTTTCAATATTTTTTATGAAAGGCAGAATAGAATAATATTTTTGTGAATGTGGTGAGAGTTTAGGCAGGCAGTCTATCAGGAGCGGGAGAGTATCAGTCTTTGAGTGTATTAAGCCAAGGTTATACCAAGCGAAACTAATGAACTGGAAGCGGAACCACTCATGCAAGATAGAAATTAAATTCGATTAGTCTTACATAGAGATATGGCTTAGGATAAGTATTCTTGTTCGTGGGGTGTTTATAAAGGGTTTTCCAATAGAGACTTGACAACTTTGAATTTAATTTGTGAACGCACTCTTTCACTAATCATCAAACTGTCACTGTCAATTTATTCAGTAAACTCAACATTTTCATCATGGTAAAGTACACAAACGAGAAACATCTGCAAATTATAAAAATTTTCTACCGAATTTGAGAGTCGGTGACTACAACTTTAAGAGCGTTAACTCCAATTTTCGGTCGTAATTCTCGCCCTAGTAGACGTGCAATAACAAGTTTAGTGCAAAAATTTGAGTCTACATATTCGTTGTGTGATGTTGCCGTGTCAGTGAGACAACGGGTTGGTTGAAGTGTCGAAAATATCGCTGCCGTTCAGGCATCCGTAGCAAACGATCCAAATCAGGCAATTCCACGGCGTTCTCAAGAATTGGGTATCGCTCAGACCACATTATGGCGTATTTTGCGTAAGGATCTTGGCTTACACCCATACAAGATCAAGCTGACTCAAGAATTGAAGCCGATGGACCATTTGAAGCGACGTACGTTCTCCGATTGAGTTCTGGAAAAGATGCGCCAAGATGATGAATTTCATCGCAAAATCATCTTCAGTGACGAGGCTCATTTTTGGCTCAATGGGTTCGTCAATAAGCAAAATATGCGTTATTGGTGGGGTGAAAATCCACATGTGCTTCATGAATCACCACTTCATCCACAAAAAATAACTGTTTGGTGCGGTTTGCATGCCGGCGGCGTTATTGGGCCATATTTTTTCGTCAACGATAACGATCGTCACGTTACTGTGAATGGCGTTAATTAACGTCAGCGTTATTGCGCCATGATCACCGATTATTTTTGGTCCGAATTGGAAGATATGGACTTGGACGACATGTGGTTTCAACAGGATGATGCCACAAGCCACACAGCACACGCTACAATCGATTTATTGAAGAGTAAGTATGGTGAGCGTGTTATCTCAAGAAATGGGTCAGTCGATTAGCCGCCTCGTTCGTGCGATTTAACGCCGCTTGTGACTATTTTCTGTGGGACTACGTTAAGTCATTGGTTTATGCCATCACTCCGACGACGTTGGAAGAGCTCAGGGCCAACATTGAATGCGAAATAGCGGCCGTTTCGACCGAAATGTGTGGCCGAGTCTTTGAAAATTGGGTCCAACGAATCGACCGCTGCAAACGCGCCCGCAGTGGCCATATGAACGAAGTCGAGTTACATTCATAAATGTTTTGATTGTACTTCAAGCCGATAATAAAGTTTTTGAGATATCTCAAATGGTTTGCGTTTTATTGAAAACAAAAGTTGTCAAGTCCTTATTTGAAAACCCTATAAAAAGAGAAATAATAAGTGATAAGTTCAGATTTCGTTCGGTCTAAGTTATAATGGAAAAGTATAATTTTATTGTGAGTTTTGTAGGCTAGAGTGAGATATGAAATATGTGCGTTACTGATACGTGAAAGACCTTCTTGTTAAGGTCTTCAACGTCGTTTTTGGCGTGATTGCACATAGCATAGGTACATATTACACTTAATTAATTTGTTTTTTATATCTAACTCTTGTGCTAATCATTTATCGGCCTAAAGCCCATGACTTTCGATTTTAGTCGACTAAAATTTAGCCGTTGTAAATTTCATATGCCTAAATATAACAGTTCCTATCCAATCTATTTTTTGAATGGCAGTTATATCAACCATATACTGCGAAAGGATTTTTTCTAATTTCTGAGCAGTCCCTCGAGTGTACTGTATATGTGGCTTTGAAAATAATTTTCTCAAATCTTCTCCATGACAACTAAGTTTTGTTTTATTAGGGCGACGCGACTATACACACATATAAGCCACTATTATAACTCTTATCCAATTTATACAAGTGGGGTTGGCTGAGTTTATGGAACTTATTTTCACTTTTCACATTATTTACGCCTAATATTTTCTGATGTTTTTCCGCGCGGGTGTTTCCGACGAATTTTAAGCTTTGTACATTAACAATACATAGTTGTTTTTTTTATAGTTGTCAATGGAAATTGAAAACCCTAAAACATGGAACACCTCCAAAGTGGACCCAAACTTAAACCAGGATAATATCACTGACCCATATCTTGTATCGTGGTAATCCTAATATTTTGCATCGCCTCTCTCTTAGACTATCCATACCATCCGACCCTTCGTTTTCTTAACCTTGTCTGCTCAAAAATTGTTTCACAGTTTTGGCGGTGGTGGAAAAAAATATGCGTTTTTTTTTTTGTAGCTAATCTTTATATCTTTATATTATGTTCCTTTCATAAAACATGGATGAGATTATTTATATATCTTTCCTTTATCTTTGAAGTATATCTTAAATTTATCACACAAAAATATGTATATACCAATTCTTTTTCCATTAGCTTGTCAACGACTACCTACGTGATAACTACTTTACTCGACAAAATGTGCAGAAAAGCTCACTAGACCTAAATATTATAGCCTGCCGATTGATTTTGGTAATTATGCCAGGTCTTGAGACATCTGCCGTTTTTCAAGTGGAGTACGATAATCTTATTAATCGAATTTATGGTTGGGCGGAGAATAGCGTCGAACCATTGCAAAGTTATGCTACGGGTTTGCTAGCAGCAGCTATGGAAGTTACAGATATTGCTGTAACATTTCGAGAATTAAACACACGTCTCGTGCCAAAAATGATCAAACGTCTGCATGTCTTACAAACAGAACATTTAAATAAAGCAAATGTAACTGAGCCTAGTAATCTTGTTTCTAGCGACGAACAAAATGCCGAAAATAAATCATCCAACTGGGTAGAAGATTTGCAATCAAATTTATCTGAAGATAGTGGTTCCGAAGGGGTAAAAAATCCGAATGATAGCGGACGGGATGCTGCAAATGTATCACAAAAAAATTTAAAGCGAATGTACATACCAATTCACCCACCAACACCAGAGACAAATCAAATGCTTATATTAAGATACCTTACATCTATGGGCGAATATCAAGAATTTTTGGGTTTAGTGTTTGAAAATAGAGCAATGCAGCTAATTTTTGGATATATTAAAAATCTCCAAAAGGAAGATACTTGTTTGGCTTTTGAGGCTTTAAAATATTTAGCATCGCTATTGTGTCATAAAAAGTTTTCCCTCGAATTTATTACCCACGGCGGACTAAGGGTATGTAAATTTATACAAAAAAATAAAAACTGATCATATTATTATTATTATTATTTTTTTTTTTTAAATCTTTGATAGCTGCTATTGAAAGTACCGCGTCCAAGTATAGCAGCAACAGGTGTTTCAATTACGCTTTACTATTTGGCTTATTGTGAAGATGCAATGGAACGCATCTGTACGATGCCCAAATTTGTTATAACCGATTTGGTAAAATATGCCCTTTGGCTTCTGGGTCGTTCTTACGACTCTGGAAAGTGTCATGCAACAATGTTCTTTGGCTTAAGTTTCCAATTTAAAGTCATTTTAGATGAATTTGATGCCCAGGATGGTCTAAGAAAACTTTATAACGTTGTAAGTGCTTTTGAATTCCTTATTTATATTTATCAGTTTATATGTTTAACAATTGTAATTGTATTTTGGAATTATTCTTAGATTTCCATATTGAAAATTTTAAATCCACCTGAAAATGACAATGATGATCCACTAACGCCGATCAATGAAGACTTAGAGTGTGCATCCCGGCAACTGGTGCGTCATGTGTGTGTGGCTTTGAAACGTTATATGGAAAGTCATTTATTTTACAAATATAATTTGTTTATGCGCCAACAATGTCCAACATCATCAGAGTTTTCACATTCAGTGACAAAAGCCACTAAACCCTCGTTGGAGCAAATAAGTGAACAAATTAAAATGCTTCAAGAAAATACACCGATCCGAGGTCATTGGGCTCCGGTTGATCAATTATTAAAATTAGGAGGAATACAATTACTGCTGAAGATTATTGCTTTTTCATATGAATGGAACAATGCAGGGAGGTATGTAAATTTTGATTTTCTTCTTTTTTTTTTCTGCTTCCACATTCGAACCAGAGTTCACATTTTTAGACAATTGCTTGCTATGCTTATTTGTAGTTCTTTTTGTGAAACATGATCACCTTCTCATCTGCATATTTGATCATACCATTAAAGTATATTTTCTTTCAGCTCCTCTTTAATGAGATGTACCCCTACATAGTCACTACGCGCTATACTTACTTTCTTAGGTGACGCTACAATTCGGGGTGAACCAGCCTCAACTAATAAGCCTATCCAGTTAGTCCGGTCTTTGGCTAATTGCCTCCAGTTACGCACTCCAAGCCGGCTGAGGTGCCCTTCTACTTGTGCGATCCACATAAGGTGAGGTCTTCCTCTACTTCGTTGTCCCTCCGGGTTAGATTCGCAGACTCTGCGGGCCGGAGCATTGGTGTCTATTCTTTCTAAATGACTAGGTCGATGTCGCTGTACAGCTCGTATAGTTCGCCGGTGAATATTTTTTGAAAGATTTTTCTCTCAAAACATAACAGAGCCAAGGTAGATAAAGTCCTTTACTACCTGTGACTTTCTCTTCAATTCGTCAATGTTGTATGTCCCTTAATGTTGACCAGCATATACTTATTTTTCCCCTCATTGTTCAATACTAGCGAATTCACCGGTGAAAACCCACTGAGTTCTCCCAATTATGTCGGCGTACGCTAGTATTTGCACAGACTTTTGAAAGATTGTTATGCCAATGTTCACTTGTGAGTTCCGTACAATTTTTTCAAGTATGAGCGCGTCACCTTGTCTAAAACTCTTTATGAGATCAAAAGTCTCGGTTAAATTGTTACCGATCTTGACGGAGCAGCGAGCCTTCCCAATCGTCATTCTGCACAAACGGACGGGTTTGGTAGGGATACCAAAACTAGACTTGGCTCTATATTACTCGTCTCTATAAATGCTATCGTATACGGCCTTAAAATCGTTGAAAAGATGGTGCTTATCGATTAGGACTTCTTGAGTTTTTTTTCAGGGTCTCCGAAGATTTTGCCGGTTGTGGACTTTCCTAGTCTGAAACCGCACTGATACGCTCAAATCAGGTTGTTGGCGAAGAGTTTCAGACATTCACACAATAAGATTTTGTATCCGATGTTCAGAAGACTTATACCGCTATAGTTGGCGCAGTTGAGGGTGTCTCCTTTTTTGTGAATCGGACATACAGTGCTGAGATTCTGTTCATCAGGCATACACTCTTATGACCAGATCAGAGAAATAAGTTGGTGCATGCTCTCTACAAAGTCATTTCCAACTACTTTGAATATCCCGGTCGGCAAGCCATCAGATCCAGCTGATTTGTTACATTGTAGCTTTGATATTGCTATCCTTACTTCGTTCTGGCCAGGTTTGGCTATCATCGTATAAGTTGACTAGTCTATTCTACCTGACGGTAGGATATTATACTACTTCGCCGTTATACAGTCTGCAGAAAAAGTTTTTCCATATTCTCAACACCAACTGTGACTCTCCTACAAGGTTCTTCTTCATCTCTACAGGATTCTGTACTGGTCTTCTTGCATTTACATGTCCTTTTTACCTGTTGGTAAATTTTCCGAACATTATTCCTGGAGTATCTCTCAATATCTTCAATCGCGCGCTTCTCGTGCTCTTTTTTTCTCTTCTCGAAAAGCTGATGTTCTTCACGTCATCTCTACTCGCAGAGCTCTCGTCCTTCGTTGCAGCACCGCTTTGTAGGCTTCTTGTTTAGCTGCATATGTTGTCATCACTCTACATCAAACCAGGGATTTCTTGGTGGTGGTCGGTTGAATCCCAGAACATATCAGGTGCAGCGTCTCTGATGGCATGTTGACAACGTTGCCACGAGTCTTCTGTATTTATTTTATTTATTTATTTATTTAGTGGACAATCCACCATTAAATTCATTAGAATTTACAAAAATTACATAGAACTTACATCTAGTCTTATACTTAGGAACAGAACAATCAAAAATAAAAAATAAAACTTATATTTATCTATAAAGAAAATTGTATTTTACAAAATGAATCACTTTTCTTTTGAATGTGGCAAAAATCATTTCATTCTTTAATTCATCTGGCATTGTGTTAAAAAGATTAAAGCCTTTAAATACAATACTATTTTGTGTAGCATTTGAACGGTATGATGGCAATCGTAAGTCATTTTCAATTCGTAAATAGTATGGTTGTGATTCTCGAACATATCGCATGTATTTTTTTAAGTAAAAAGGTAGCATATTAAATTTTATTTTGAATATAAAACATAAAACCGATACCGATGTATATCTGCTAAGCTTTAAAATTATCCTCATTGCTCTATTTTGTAATCGCTGTATATTTAATAACAAGTTATCACTACACAGGAATAAAATTGACGAACAGTACTCAAAATGTGGCTTGATCATTACATTAAATATATTTATTGCACTTAGTGTTGAAATCTTATTTTGTATTCTACTTAAGAAGTATATTTTAGTTGATACTTTTTTGATAATATAATTAATATGCAAATTAAACTTTAATCTATTATCAATAATAATTAAACCTAAATATTTAATCTCTTCGACTTGTTCCAATAATTGGCTTTCTACTTTTAAGTTAAGACTATGACTACAATTAAATAACATACATTTCGATTTTGACACATTCCACTTTAGTTTGTTTATCTTCAGCCATGTGTTTAGATTAAATAGGTCATGTTGTATCTTTTGTTCACACTCCTTTATTATTTTTCCCGATATAAAAAGAAGGGCATCGTCCGCAAATAGTACTATCTTTGAGTGCTTTAGTATACTTTTTATGTCGTTAATGTAAATTATAAAAAGGAGCGCACCTAGGATTGAAGCTTGAGGAACCTCAACATTTACAACGGTTCGTTTGGGTACGACCACTCAGGAATGACTCAAACCAATTTAATTCATTGCTAATAATGCCATAACTTTTTAATTTAGACAAGAGGATACTTCTGTCGATAGTCTCGAACGCTCTTTTGAGGTCAAGAAAAACCGCTATGACAAAATTGTTTTCCGCGATTTCCTCTTTTCAGTTTATTATGACATTATTCAGCGCTGATTCACAGGAGTGCCTTCGTCTAAATCCAGATTGACTTTCTAGGAATAGATTATTTGATTCGAAATTTTTTCATGTACAGGAAGTGCATTAACTGGACGAAATTTTTCACAAAGAACGGTACCTGAGATTTTTTCAATAGGTGTTATAACAGACTCTTTCCAGTCACCATAGTATATATCACAGTTTTTCATCCTCCTTATGTCCGGCCCATCCTATTCCATCGCTCTTCCCGGATGGCTTTGAGATCTGCGTGATAGCCATTAAGAGCCTGCTAATTGTTCGACTGCACGTGGCCTGTTAAGGGTCCGAACATTCCACAAGCAGATCCGAAGGAGTATGTCCTTTAAACGTTTGCTTGGGTCTTAAACAGTGAGTCCATTATTATCCAAACCATTTAGCTGGATCGTAACATATTTTAATTTCTTCCGTATAGGGTTGTGTCGTTGTAGTCTACCTGACTTGAAAATTGAATAATGGCAAAAGTCAATGCTTACGAGGGGCGTTCAATATATTCTCGGTATCGATATGAAGGAAAATGCGAATTCAATTTAAATTGTTTTTATTTTTCAATATAATCTCCCCTAACATCAATGCATTTGTTACATCTTAAGATAAGCTTTTTTAAACCCTCAAACAAATAAATTTCCTCTTTCTCTGCAAAATACCCATTTATTGCCGACTTGAGTTCTTCATCATCCGAAAATCTTTTTCCACGAAGACATTTTTTCAAATCCGGAAACAGGAAATAATCACTAGGGGCAAGGTCTGGACTATAGGGTGGGTGTTGGATTTCTTCGAAACCACAATCTCGCGCAGCAGCCTTGGAAACTCGCGCCGTGTGAACAGGAGCGTTGTCATGAAGAAGCAACACACCCGCTGCGAGTTTACCCCGTCTTTTCTTTTTAATTTCCTCCCGTAAATTATGCAAAGTGGAAGCGTAGGATGTGGCGTTGATGGTTTCACCTTTTTTTTTTGTACTCAATGAGCAAGATTCCCTTTGAGTCCCAAAAAACTGTGGCCATGAGCTGCCCGGCAGACGGAGTGACTTTGAACTTCTTAGGGGGGTCTGTTCCTTTTTTATGCCACTGCATGGACTCTTGTTTGCTTTCAGGGTCATAGTGGTGGACCCATGTTTCGTCCCCAGTAACAATTCGATCCATAACACCGTCCGCGTTCTCACTACACATCTCCAAAAGCTCTCTACAGCATGCGAATCTCACTTTTTTCTGAGGCGCTGTGAGCATTCGTGGCACCCACCTTGCACTGACCTTTGAAAGGTTAAGATGGTCATGAAGAATGGTGTGAATGGTACCAATTGAAAGCTTGGTGATCTCTGCCATCATCTTCACCTTTATTCGGGCATCCTCAAGAACAAGTTTTTCGACTTCTTTGATGCTTTCTCCCGTACAAGCAGTAGCCGGGGCGCCGGAGCGGGGGTCGTCTTCAATGCTCTCTCTGCCTCTCTTGAACTCACTTGACCACTTTTGCACAGTTGATAATGAAGGTGCGGAACCCTGGTAAACAGCCACCATCTCTTCATGAATAGTTTTTTGACTTTTTCCTTGCTTAGTGAGAAATTTAATTACAGCGCGATGCTCAATTTTCACCATCATCGTCTCAGTTGCCACTATGATTCTGTTTAACTAGAGATAAAACGTGAATTAATAATCACATTTATATGAAATTTTACATGAATGCACTAAAATAATAGTATTACTTGATAAATAAGTCTTTTTATATAAACAACCACAGCTTCACCCCGATACCGAGAATATGTTGAACGCCCCTCGTACACATGTATATTGTGAGCCCATTAAATTAAATCTCATGAGTACCACTACTACCACTAAGACAGAATGCCATTTATCATATTTAAATTAATCTCTATCATTTTCTTGAATCGTCTCGATATAGCATTTTCCAGTATTGTAATTTTTGGAGTTCTTTTGTAAGTGATAAATATGTCACCACATGCAATAGGAACACAGTGAAATCAGGTCTCCTGTGAACATTTACCCTTACAGGATGATATGAGCCCAAAGGCGTAACTAACAATCACTACACATAGGCGTTATACAGTGCGTTTCATAATTATAAGATCAAGACAAAAACTTTTGTTTTTTTATCAACAAAATGTTTTTCTTGTCAAAATAAGGTTAAGAGTTATTGGAACACAACTTTTAAAGAGCAAATACACCAATTTAAAAATTTCATAAAAGATTCTAAGACGAGCACAAACGAAAAAATCAATAATATATCAATTAAAGCGTTTCATAAATATAAGGTCAGTCAATAAAATAAATAAACCAAGAAGTTTTTTAAATGTTTTAATAATTTATTTGTTTCCCTTTTTTTAATATTAATTCAAACAAGCGATTTTGCATTGATGACGATAGTTTTTTTAATGTTTGGTCACTAACATTTGCCCAAGCATTTAAGATACCCATTTTTAGAGCGCTGACTGTCTCAAACTGACGATTATGCTTATAAACATCGCGAACCAGAATGCTCCAAAGATTTTTCATAGGATTGAGGTCAGGGGAGCACGCCATGTTTTGGCGTGCGAATGCGATTCTGTTTTCAACATGTTTTGCTGTTAATCGAGGGGCAGCTCTAATTTTTTCTCTAACAATGTGTGGAATAGATTGTATTGCCCTCCAAACCGTTGACTATGAGACATTAAGGTCCAAACTTCGCCTTACGTCGTTGCAGCTCATCATTGAATTAGATGTTGTTATTTAGCTTATTTCGCGAATATTTCTTCTTGTTAATTTATTTGGGCGTCCTAAGGATTTCTTAACACCGTAGTTAACCTTATCCCTTGCATAATTTTGAACTGCACAAAATGATCTGTCCAATTTTCTAACAATTTCTCTCAAACTGCAGTTTTCCTCCATGTATGCGCCAATTTTTCCTCTTTCGAAGAGTGTCAGGGCCTGCCCTCGAGCCATTGTTCTAAATTTTACAACGTTAAACTGAAATAATGCTAAAAGCTGGAAAAAGTACTTACCTTTTTTATTTTATTAACTGACCCTATAATTATGAAACGCTTAAGAACACAAACATTATAAACTTCACCACTTTCCTATGCAGAGCTTTGACACACAAAGGAAATAAAATGCAAACGTAATTTGCATCAGCACCAATAACAAGATAAGAGGTACCGTTAAAAAAAAAACGTTGTAGGAGAAAGAAATTTGGCATTTTTTACATTGACCTTATATTTTTGAAACGCACTGTATATCTACTGTTAACCTGATATATGTACTTTTATACGTTGAGATTGTTTTGTAGCAATTTTTGTACTCCTAAAAATACCCTTGATAAAACCACAATATTTTTTATAGTAAAATATCATCATATATTTCTTTACAATCTACAATCTACCACTTTTTCTCTGATTTTTCTAGGTTTTCTTGAATCACTTTACCTTTTACATTGCCAAGTCTTATGGTTTCTAATTAATAGTTATCAAGAAACCAATCTGTCATACATTAAATCCTTTGATTTCTGTACAACACCTAGAACGAACAAAAAATGTAATTATGTAGTCCCACAATATGGCCAGTAGTCCAATCGAATTTAAAAAGCAATTAGATCTTCCATTTTTAATTTTTTTAACTTACGTTTTTGTTAATTATATGTTAATAAATTATATTGTAATAATAATAATAATTTTAATAAATTTCAGATCAGAAACAGTGCGTTCTGCCTTAGATGTTCTTTCAATTTGCTGTGTTGTACCAAAAGTTTACCTTGCATATTGTGACCGTCTTGAACTGCCAGACAATTTATCATCTTCCGGTATTTATGCAATTTTGGGTGCTGCTGTTGGTGATATTATTACTGATGCCGATGTTCAAAAATCTGCCTTGGCGGTGATATGCCACTGTGTTTGTTCACCTATTTCGAGAGTAAGTTAAACTACATAGTTATAATATCTCTTTATCATTTGTGCTTCTTAGGTGCAACCATCTATACCTTTAATTAAATGTTTTGGATCCTCAAAGAAGAAACTTCATAATAATAAGTTTTCGGAAGAACTGATTGAAAAAGTCTGGGAGTCCGTTTGTTCAAATAACGGCATCATTGTACTTCTTCAACTTATGCAAACAAAAGTTCCTATCACTGATGCTGATTGCATTCGTGGTATGGCATGCCGTGCCTTAGCTGGGCTTGCTCGATCAGAACGAGTCAGGCAGATTGTTGGAAAATTACCATTGTTTGCTAATGGGCAGATACAGCACTTAATGCGTGATCCCATACTTCAGGAAAAACGTGCTGAACATGTTCTATTTCAAAAATATGCATTAGAACTGCTCGAAAGAGTGTCTGGAAAAACGAAACCTATTAATAATCAGCTAGACCCATCTCTGGCAAATATTCATAAAGCAAATGTTGTCGCGCAAACTAAAATTCAATATAATGAACAGCAGTTACTGCAATTAATATACGATCATCTAGAATCGAAAGGACTGCATGGGACAGCTCAAGTCTTACAAAAAGAAGCTGGACTTACAACTATGACAACGTTGACAAAAAACTTCCACCAATCACCATTTGATTATAAGGTAATGCCGGCAAATATTGCCACAAGAAATCGGTTACGAAGTCGTATGCAAGATGTTAACTTAGCCATTAATGGAGCTATGGGAACTAGTGGTAATGAGTGGACAGCAAATGGAGGCTCTTTAGAACCCGTAACACCCATTAAATTAGTAAAAAAATCAAACTCGAACATAAATTTTAATACAGTAGGAAATAATGTCAATAATAGTTTTAGTTCCGCCTCAACATTCGGACAAAAATCTTTGCAAAAACAAATTTCCTCAACTGCTTCAACTAATCAAACAGATCGGCCACATGCACCTTCCATTTCACTTAGTACAATTGTGACGGAATATTTAACAAATCAACATGCATTGTGTAACAATCCAATGACTACATGCCCGCAATTTGATCTCTTTACTCCACACAAGTGCCCTGATCCACAACCAAATAGAGTTTTAGGACCAAATCTCAATCTGACTAGTCGCTGGTTTAGATCACAAGCTGGTTTCAATACAACTCGATTAGATCGACGATACGTTCATTCAAATTTTGCTACCTGGCGTACAATTCGTTCAAATGATTATAATGACATTCAATTCACATGTTGTAATATACTTCCATCGAATAATTTAATTATTGTTGGAACACAACAGGGTGAAGCTAAGGCCTTTAGTTTGAACGAAGGTACAGAACAATTTTCATCAGTCTGCCACAGTTATCTTATTGATAGTATTCAATCAAATCGAAGGGGAAACTTAGTGTTAACATCGTGCTCATGGAGATCGTTATTGTGGTCAATAGAAAGAAATGAATTTACAAATTCCTTACAATTTCACGATGAATTTTATTGCGAATTTAGCAATGTACATCAGGATAAGATTTTAGGAACACAAACTTACGTAAGTATAATTTGCAGAAGGCTTTCAATTAACAATGCATACTTTCTTTTAGTCCGCAATTATTTATGACCTTTATACAGGAAACAAAATTTCAACCTTTACACCAACTATTGCGAATCAGTACACGAAAAACCGTGCGACTTTCTGCCCGTCTGATGAGTTGATTTTATCAGGTAAAACATTTGTGTTTTTTTTTTACATATTTCAAAGTATATAAGTATACAGGGTACTCAATTTTGAATCACATTGTCCGTGATCTTCTAACATTTAACTGATCCAATTTTTCCGTAAAGTTCGACTGGACCGTGCGCTTAAATTGAAAATGATTCCAATGTGCGTTTTTAGCACCATCTTCTTTGTGCATGGCAATACAAGTTGGCAAGTTCAGATTTAACATTTTGATACACCCGCTGACATAAAAAACATATTTTTGTATTTGGGCTGTAGTTTTTTTTTTATATATGAGGCTTGTCTGAAAAGTTTCCGACCGCAACGTAAAAATAGCGGCACTCGTCAATAAAAGCTAGTAAATGCGAGTTGTACATCTTTTGACAGTTACTTACCGAAGTTTCAGTCATTTTGGACGCGCAGTTGACAGTCGTTTGAGTGAATCGATGTGAGTGTATTTTTGTGAAAATGGAAAAAATTGATTATCGAGCTGTTATTAAATTCTTGTTTTTGAAAGGCAATACGCCTACGCAAATCAAAAATGAGTTGGACTCTGTGTATGGGGACTCTGCACCATCATTTACCACAGTGAAATTTTGGGCAGCTGAATTTAAACATGGCCGTAAGAGCTGGACGTGCGGGACGACCAGAAACTGCAACCACTGACGATAACATTGCTAAAGTTCACTAAATGATGTTAGACGACCGCCGAATTAAAGTGAGAGAGATAGTAGAGATTATGAAAATGTCCAAAGAACGTGTTTGTTACATATTAAATCAAGTTTTAGGCATGAGAAAGCTGTCAGCGCGTTGGGTGCCGCGTTTGCTTACGTTAGACCAAAAACGTGTTCGAATGAACATTTCCAACGCTCTGTTGGCACAGTTTAGGCGCAATAAATCCGAGTTTTGGCGCCGAATAATTACTGTAGATGAAACTTGGATACACCATTATATGCCAGAAACAAAAATTCTGTCAAAAAAGTGGACTGCAAAGGGGGAGCCGGCTTCAAAAAAAGCAAAAACTGTTTTTTCGGCTGTTAATGTGATGGCGACTGTTTTTTGGGATAGTAAAGGAGTTATCTTAATCGATTATCTTCAAAAAGGAAAAACCATTACAGGAGCATACTACTCATCATTACTTGCCAAGCGGAAAGCAGAAATTGCGGAAAAACGGTCACATTTGCAGAAAAAGAAAATCCTGTTTCACCAAGACAACGCGCCGTCTCACACCTCAGCGGTTGCCATGGCGAAAATCCATGAATTACGGTTTGAACTGCTTGACCATCCGCCTTATTCACCAGATCAATCCCCAAGCGACTTCTTTTTGTTCCCTCATCTAAAAACTGCGCTCGGTGGACAGAGATTTTCGTCAAATGAGGGTGCAATCACTTTTGTGAACAATTATTTTGCAGAGAAAAGCGCCAAGTACTATTTGGAAGGATTAGAGAGATCGGAGCATCGCTGGGAGAACTGTGTAGAGTTACAAGGAGACTATGTATAAAAATAAAAAAATAAATTAAGAAAAAATGTCTTGTATCATTGTTCGGTCGGAAACTTTTCAGACAACCCTCGTATATATTTCCTGAGCTTTAATTATTATTTGAACCCAATAGAGTTATTTCAAGCACCATATTAATTCGATGTGCGGAATAGTCGTTACAATTTTCGGATTGTTTTACCATTAATACGAACCTTTGCACCCAATAATTAAATGTCGTTGTCATGTTGCTGTTTATTAGTAGAATTATTTTCTTAATTATCTTTTAGTTATTTAATTATCCGCACCAGTATTTCTCGTGTCGCAATATTAATGCAACTGATTGACATGCTTTTTCGAAATCCCCACTCATATAGCAATCGTAACTATTCTCCTTAAATATTAGATTCTGCTTCTACAAGGAATCCGTCTTGCACATTTTAAGATCTCCACGTTGACTACATTTGGTGCATTAGTAGTTCCGAAACAGGCTTCTTACTTTTTGCTGATTGTTGTTTTTTTTTTTTGCGATATATCCAGGGAGTTCCATGCTGTATACTCCGCTTTAATCAATGCTGCTGCATTTCCACCGATTGTGTGATTTCGACCACCTTTTCCAAAGTTAGTGCTTTTGCAATTTCAATAAAAAGTTTGTCATTTTCTGTTCTTTTATAGAGTTCCAGTTTGAATTTGTCTCTCACGGCCGCGAAAAGATAATCATTTAAGAAGGATCGCCTTTTTCTGGTCTTCTTTTTTTTTTTTTGAAGATCCATTGGGGTAAAAAAGTGATCCAGCTACTTATTTCTTTTCTGACCTCCTCGTCGCCGCTATAATGTCTTTCGATCAGTAAGAGATTGTTTTCTGCACTAACTCTTTATCGTAAAAAAATAAACATTCATACATAATTAACCACTTTACTTTTGTGATATAATCACAGATGCTATAGTTTACATAGATATTGCACGCCGAAGGAAAAAATCTAACCAGTTTTTAATTGCCTGTTTTTACTTCGAACTTCAAGTTCTGAACAATTTGTATGAACAAAATATATTATAAAACCGTAGTCAATTCTTGGGATAGTATGTGTTGTATTGTGTGTACAGCCGAAGAGCAGGCATGCGCCGCGCCGTGCAGATGTGTCTGTGGTTTCTGTTTTCAACCCTTATCTTCATACATAGAACAACCACAGTTCACGGAGCTGCGCGGCGCGCTCGCTGACTATGTAATTGTTTTACCTCATTTGCCGTCGACTCTCGACCGATTTGGATGTTTATTTATGTGACTGAACAATTTTTCTTAGTAAATTTTGTCAGCGGTACTTTTTCAGCGATATAATATTTTCCAGTTTGTTTTTCTATAGCAATGGGTGACAAGAGATTATCTGGAGTTTCTTGTTCTGTTTGTAGGAAAACTAAAAGGAATTACCCTGACTTGAAAATTGTTAAATGTCCTTCTAGGGAAAAATTAAATTTTAAATAATTTATGGATGAAGGCATGTGGTTTTAAAAATGAAGGCAAATACTTTGTTTGTGGATATCATTTTTGTCCCGAGTTTGTAGGAAAAAAAATATCTTAAGGCGGATGCTGTTCCTTCCTTAAATTTAAATTCTGATTTGGATTCAAACTTGAATTTAGAAGATCTGAATTCTCCTTTAACTAAACGAAGAAGAACGTCGAGCAGTTGCAGTACTTCATGTGCAAGGTGCGATCAGTTATTGGAAAGATGTGCAAAAGAGGAGAAAGAAAATGCAACTTTAAAAAAAATATTGTTAAGTTACAAACTTAAATTAAGAAATTTAAAAATAAAACATTATAAAAAAAGCAGAGCGCATACTGCCATAAAAATTTCTAATAAAAATAAAATATCTACGACGTCTCAAATCAAAAGGCTCAATATTTCAGACCATTCAAAAGCATTTTGTAAAATGCTTCTGAATGAATCAAAGACTACAAAATACAACAGCCACGAAAGAGAACTTTCCCAAAATATTTATTATAGATCACAAAACGCCTATAAATTTTTGAGAGATAGACTTGGCTTTAAACTTCCTCACATTTCCTCTTTCTGTAGATCGGCTCGTGGAAAAGGATTACAACCAGGATATGAAAACAATGCTCATTCGTATCTTAAGTCAAAGTTCGCTTTATTAAACCAGCGAGAACGTTGTGTTGTCCTGATATTTGATGAAATTAGGATTCGTAAAAACCTCACATATAATATAAAAAATGATTTAATAGATGGTTTCGAAGACCTTGGTGTAGAAAGAAGTAGATTGTTTGCTAATGAAATATGTGTTTTCATGCTAAATGGTTTGTTTGATAGTTAGAGAAGTGTTTTCAACTATTTTGTGTCAGCAAACGGTGTAAATAGGGATAACCTAAGCGAAATTATAAAAAACAATTTGAAAATCTGTCAAGAACTTGGTCTAAAGGTATGTGCTATTGTTTGCGATCAAGGGGCCAATAATAGAAAAACTTATAAAATGTTAGGTGTTTCTGAAGAAAACCCATTTATAATTTTTAATGATGAAAAAATATTTTGTTTTATGATTTCCTCATTTGTTTAAATCACTTCGTAATGTTCTATTGAAATCAGATCTACAAACTCCAGATGGTAAAGTGTCTTTTGATGTTATCAGAGAAATATACAATTTGGAAGTTGACAATTAAGGTAAGACATGTTTAAAATTTAGAAGCTGTCATATAGCACGAAATGCCTTGGAAAAAATGCATGTTCACCTTGCAACGCAAATATTTAGCCGGACAACTGCGGCATCGATTCAAACTGCTTTTGAACTTAATTGCTTAAAAGAAAGCACTAATAAAGCTGTAGCAACGGAACAGTTCGTACTAAAAGTGAACAATGTATTTGACTGCATGGATAGTAGTAGTTCACATTATGACAAGAATGTTTTAAGGCGGGGAGTTCAGCTAGAGAATCCAGCTTATAATGAGTTGAAGCAATTTGTGTCTTACTTAAAAGATATACAAAAATCAGTTAACCTTCCAAGTAACTTTTGTTTAAAAGGAATGGAACAAACTATAAACGACGGGGTCTTATTACTTTGTCATGATATACGCAATGGCCTCTATGAGAACGTGGATTATTTACTAACAAAGAGAATTCATCAAGACATATTAGAAAATTTATTTTCTATTATTCGCATCAAATGTCAATCACATTAGAAACAACAGCAATGCGATATTTTACTGGATATCTTGCTTGGATGCTTTTAAGGAACAAATGTTTAAATTGTTCTAAACTATTTTTAAAAACTGATGAAAAAATAACATGTCCTTCGGAATTTTTCATCTTTGCAAAAAAAAATTATTCTCAAAGAAGTGACTTTGGAAGTCTGAATTTTTTAACGTTTGTAAAGTTCACTTCAAAGTATTTAATAGAATTTTCAGAGAACGTCCACAAGAAAGAAGCATAAGGATAGCAAATACTAGAGATCCGAAATGGTTTGATGAAAAAAGTCCTTGCTATGAGCATCGCAAGCACCTTCTATACTTTGCTCTCCTCGTTCAATTACGGAAGCATTGTTCGTGGAAGATCGAAAAAAACATAGCATCCAAAAATCAAAAAATTCAAATTTTATCTGGAAAAAAACGTAAAACAACTATTCAATAAACACAACATTAAAGAGAGTGCATTCTGCTTTGACCTTCCCACGGTTCTCAAAGATAATGTTTATTATCAGTCAAATTTGATATAAAAAAAATTACGTTGCGAAAAACGGAAAACTTCTATCCAACAAACAGAACACGCAACTTGATAATACAAAACAATTAAGAGTAACATCATGTCTGAGTATGATTCACTCTAGTTCGATCGAACTGGGACGTACGGGTACGTGCCATTGAATGGAAAAATGGTTAGATTTTTTCCTTAGGCGTGCAATATCTATGTAAACTATAGCATCTGTGATATAATTCAATTGTTTTTAATTTTTCATATCGGCTTCAAGTTTCTTTATTAATGTGGCATCTGCCTTTTGAAACACCAAACAGAGTTTTGGAACCATTTATAATTTTTTTTTCAACAGTGTTTCTCATATCGCCTGTTTTTAAGCAGTTATTATTACTGTTGTTTGGGTTTTTTTTTTTAACTTGAGCGACTCCAAAATGACGACAGGCTTTAAATTTGTGTATATTGTAGGGGTTGTTCAATTTACCTTCGGTGTCGGTGTGAAAGCAAAATCATACATTAGGGGGTTCTCATCCTTTGTGCAACTACAAATGCTTGGATTTCTGCTTGCTTTCAAAGTAATATTGATTCCCCGTTTTAACTCCCAGTAAAATTTCGGTGCAAAATGAATAGAGTTACAAAACTTTCGTGTCAGCCATTATGGTTGACTGTCATTTTAAGAAACTTTTTATCACAATTGTATGAAATTTCGCATGTACGCCCTCAGATAATGTCATAACATACTAAAATAATAAAAATATCTATATTATTTACTAATTACCACGATACAGTGAACACTTTTACACACTATTACTAGGCACACTCTGCTTTCTCAAACTACTAAATACATGTGGAAAATATTTATTTTATTTTAGATGGAGTTCTCTGGGATGTACGATCTGGCAAAGAAATTCATAAATTTGATAAACTAAATCAGACTTTATCTGGCGTTTTCCATCCAAACGGACTGGAGGTAAATAATTTTCAAACAATCTTCCATATATTTCTAATCACCTTTTACATTAACCTTTAGATAATTTCTAACACTGAAGTTTGGGATTTACGAACATTCCATCTTTTGCAAACAGTTCCTGTTCTTGACCAATGTCTTGTAAAATTTTCACCAATGAATGTTCTCTACGGTATAAGTCTGGATATTGATAACCGTATGGACTATGATGACACGGCGAATTATGATACAAGTTTTAAAGTCCTCGATAGCTACGACTACACAAGTATAACAACTGTGGACGTTAGAAAACATATATATGATTTGAGTGTGAACAGTAACGGCAGCATTATTGCTCTTGTGGAAAACCAACCAGCATATGATTCAAAACAAGAAACATTTGTTAAAATGTATGCCGTCGGAATGAAAAAAAATGAGCAGCAAGAAGAAGTAAGTCACAAATTCCTTATAAAATTAGTAATTACATGTGTATGTTTCTTTCTATTTCATAAACTTTAAGGAGGAAGATGAAGAGCCAGAATCGGATGAAGGATCTGACAGTGAATCCATGCATGGTAGTAACAATCTCATTATCTAATTGGCTATGAATTAAAATTATTTATTATTAGTGTATGACTACCGAAACGGTATACCTGGTCGAAATCGCCGGCGACAAAACAACGATGACGATATTGAAGATGATAATCAGCAATGGATTGACATTGACTCGTCATCAGTGAGTGACCTTGATGGTGAAGATGTTGACCAAAATGATAATGATAATGATGATGCTGCAAATGATAATAATGATGATAATGATAGTTCATCAGGTTCAAGCACAGATATGTTTGAAGTAGAGTTGAATTTTTGATATGTAACATTTAAAATAATAAATATGTGTATACATATTAAAATAAATCATTTATATGTGTAAACAAAATACATGTTTATTTAAATATATTGTATAATAGTATAAAACAAAATTTAAATAAAATAAATGTTATTTAAAAAAATAAAAACAAAATAAATCGTAGATATTTAGACATATCTTTAAAACAAAGATGTACAAACATATACATATTAGCATTTCCTACAATGTTGTGTATTAAATATCTACTAACAAGATATAATAAGTAAAGCCATAAGGGGGCTTAATAAATTAAAACTGTTGCATTATTTTCATATTACAATCAAAAGCGGCTGCGAATAAAAATTTTATTTCACTCGTAGTCAATTTTTTTGTTTTTGTTTTTTCAAATACAATCTTGTTCGTTTGGACCTTAAATTGAAATTTATAGATAAAGTTCCTGAAAAAATAGAGTGATTTGTAATTATTCAACCAAAGACGCTAGAAAATGAAAATATTTCAAACCCACTTTCTTTTTTAAGATGAAGTTTCTTAAGAGAACAAAACCTTCGACTGATTTACTTCAGTGAGAATTATTATTCTGGATTTAATATTTCTTAGTGTAGTACTGTGTGATGGTCCGGTCTTATTTCTGAATCACAGAATACAAAGTTACACTGTGTGTACAAAATAACCCTTAGGTTAGGTTAGGTAAGAGTGGCTGTTGGAAATACCAACCCACTTAGGCCTATTGGCCCATTGTAATGCCACGTGGATCTATGATCTTCTTACTACTGGAGCCAGTTTGAGCTTATAATAAAGCGTAGGAGACTGTTAACGTCTATTTTTTCTAGACGTTTCGTTTAGGTCGTTGTAGAAGAAAGCTACTAGATGAAGCTTCCTTCTCTGAGAGAGAGCTGGGCATGTGCAGAGTAGGTGGGGGATTGTCGCCTCCTCTTCCTCGTCCATGCAGCTTCTACAGAAGCCATTAGCAACAGCGGCAAGCCTTCTTGCGTGCTTGCCTATGAGGCAGTGTCCAGTAATGACACCTATTATGGCGCTGAGATGTTTCCTATCTAAAAGGATCAGACACTTAGAGCGACTCAGGTCCAGCCTTGGCTAGATCTGTTTGGTCGCTAGACATGTTTGCCCAGCAGTCCACCTAAGGTCTGTTCTTTTAGTTAGCGATTGGTATACCTATACTACCTTTGTCCGGGAGGATAGGTAGAGTGGTTCCAATTTTGGCAAGTTCATCGGCTCTGCAGTTCCCTGGAATGTCTCTGTGGCCCGGCACCCAACAAAGGTGAATGTTGAACTGCTCTGCCATCTCCATGAGAGATGATCGGCATTCAAGGGCGGTTTTAGAATATAATGAGACCGAGTCCAGGGACTTGGCGGCCTGACTATCCATCTGTGTAGAGATGGATTGACTTGTCCTCCATGAAAGCACCCTCCTCCCAGAATGATCTAGAGGGGAAGCTTACATGGAAGATTTTGTCAAACCAAAGTTCAGGTATGGTGTAATCGATGTTCTCTGTGAGGATTCCTAATGTATTAAGAATGTTAGCGTGGCCAAATGAATTATTTGTCCACTGTTTAGTCGCTTTAAGGCGAATCGCTGCCTTGTCGAGGGGTGTCAAGTGAAGCAGAATATCTAACGCCGCAGAGGGGGTAGACCGCAAGGCTCCGCTTGTGCATTGACATGCTGTTCTTTTTACTCTGCTTAGTTTAATGCGGTTGACTGCATTTTCCAAGGCCGTCCACCAGACAACCACCCCGTAAGTAAGTATCGGTCTTATGACCAAGATGTATAGCCAGTGGGTTATGCGAGGTTGAAGGCCCCATCTGTTCCCAATGGCTTTCTTGCAAGAGAATAAAGCTATTGTAGCTTTATTGACTCTTTCTTGAATGTTAGGTTTCCAGGTTAGTTTCCTGTCAAAAATGAGACCCAGATATTTTGCTGTATCGGAGAAAACTAAACTGGTACCGTTTATTGAAGGAGGGTCTATGATTGGAATTTTATATTTCCTAGAAAAGAGGATAAGATCAGTTTTATGGGGGTTTATTCCCAATCCACAACGATCTGCCCAGCGGGTTAATCTGTTGAGATTTACTTGGAGGAGTTCTTTAACGGTATTAAGATATTTTCCTAAGACGGCTATGGCAACGTCATCCGCATAGGCAATCACTCTGCTACCACCCGCTTCCAGGTATATCAGTAGTTCGTTAACTACTAAGTTCCAGAGAAGGGGAGAGAGGACACCGCCTTGCTACTACTATACTGACTCTACTGACATATCTTTTAGCAGAAGTCTCACCCAGTTTGGAGTTGATTATCCTGCTTTTTAGCATTAGACCGATCAACTCCCCAAGTGAGTCGTCTACCTGCAGAATTGACAGCGCAGTCGTGATTGCGGATATGTTGACGTTGTTAAAGGCGCCCTCTATGTCCAGGAAAGCAACCATTGTGTACTCCTTATATTGTAGGGATCGTTTGATGTGGCTAGTCAGAGAGTGCAAAGCCGTTTCCACCGTCTTTCCTTTACAGTAGGCATGCTGAACCGTAGACAGAAGTCTTGGATCAACTTTAGCTCGAATATAGATATCAATCAGTCGTTCTAAAGTTTTCAGAAGGAATGATGATAGACTTATAGGTCTGAGGTCCTTTGGGACTACATGAGAACATTTTCCAGCTTTGGGAATGAATACTACATTGACTTCTCTCCATAACAGTGGAATGTGGATAAGTTCTACACAGCTCCTCATAATATTTTCTAACACTGGTAGAATAATATCTGAGGACCTCTGTAGCTCGGCAGGTATTATACCGTCCGGAGCAGCAGACTTGTATGGTTTGAAGCCATGCAGCGCCCAGAGCAGTTTGTCTCTCGTAATCAGACTATGAATTTTGGTCGCGGTTGCAGTAGGCCTGTTTGGGCTGCTACTGGCCGCGAGTTGGGAGCTACCTGGAAAGTGGGTGTCCAGAAGCAGGTTGAGTGATTCATCACTCACTGGAGAGGGCCCACTTGATCGTGGCCAAGGTAAGCCGATGCCAGCCAGTAGGAGCCTTTGGCAGTCTCTAGTCTGGCAACGGTTAAGTCGGGGTCACTGAGGTTGGGAAGTAGAAATACATTAAGGCTACGTTTCACTAATATACAAGTTCTAATCTTACCTTTGTCTCTTGTATAGAGCGGAGCGTATGTGGGTGTCCTAAGTCCACGAACCACGCCATCTACAATCCATGGTTCCTGGATTAGGATTATGTCTTCTGCGTTTTTAGAAAGACGCAGAATGAGTGCGGCCGAAGCCTTTTTTGAGTGGTGGAGATTAATCTGGAGAAACCGTATCATTGCTACAGTTTTCCAGAGTCGCCTCCACCACGGTGTTATCGAGGTCCTCCGATTCTGAAGATGTGCCCAAGAGCTCATCTTCTATCTCTGATCGTGTAGGACCTCTAATTGCTTCGTCATCGGTTTCCATTTCCGACAGTGTGTCAGAAGAGGAGACCGACGGCTTGATAGTTACCTCGGACAGATTGGAGTCGTCGCTATCCAATTCTGGAAAGGATATCGACGCTCCAGGGTCCGAGGTTGTGATATCAGGTATTAAAGGAGGAGGAGGTTGCTTATCAGCATCCAGCTCATCCTTTTTGTACACCCTTAAATTTATGGACTCGAATCCGAACCGAATCATGCCTTTCGTCTGCGCCAGAGGATTAAGGGATTCCTTATTGATCACAATTAACGCGCATCTATTTATAAGAACCCCTTAGTTCCTCCAGTTTCGCGACTTTCCAGTCATGAGTCGGAAGAGTCGGGTTACTGAGCCGAATGATTTCCAGAATACTTTCTGGAGAGGAGGGTTCGGCTGGAATCCAGGTACGAGTTCGAGGTCTGCTAGGAATGTCTTCCTTAGACACGACCTCGAGTTTTGCACCTGGCCAAATCGCTCCTAAACCATCGATGGACCTGGTGAAGAGATCGAGAGATCTCTGGTTGGAACATGCGATGAGATTGACATGGCCTTGGTGCCAGCCAGCGTCGCTTGTGATAGGAGGTGGTCCGGGGTTTTCCCGCATGATGGCTAAGAAGTTGCTCGAAAGCTTCAGCTTGATCAGCTGCCACCGTTCCGGTGTAATGGAACCGTCGGTATCGTTCCTGTCGATCACCGCTATCACCAATGCGTCCTTTAGGACTTCATTGTAAGACTTCAGAGCTGTGCTGTTGGATGGCCCAGGGGTTGTAGAACTATGTATGTGTTTTGGGCCTCTTGGAAACCGGTACGGTTTCCTCCAACGATCTCTGGCGCTTAGAGGAGTCTTTTGACGTTTTGGGAGCAATGGAAGCAGTGGGTGTAAATCAAACGCGATATTCTTCAGTTTGATTTAACATAAATTCAACTTTTATTGAAGTAAAACAATGATTAATTTATTTAATTGTGTACAAAGAAGAAACTCGAAACTGAGGTTAATTATCCTTGGTGTGCTGTCAAGAACTCGCGGGAAAAAGCGTGCGAGATATGTATTGACGTTTCTAGGTGACGTTTCTCTTGATGACATTTGTGGATGTTTACTTGGTGTTGTTACTTTAGAGCATGCTCCCATTATTATACGAGAAAATTACTTGCAACAGATTAGACGCTGCGGTGGTTTGACTGTCCTTCCATACCGGGTTGTATAGGTTTGTGAGGAAGACATTGATGTAGTCAGTGACTGATCGTGAACCTTAGGATTTAATGCAGGGTGAATTTGGTCGTGTGGGCTTGGTGGTGCTGTTTGTGTGCTCTGGGGCTGCACTGGTACGATAACAAGTGGTTTTTGTTGGAGGTCAACTTCTGGGATGCTGGTTGGTGGTGAACGAATGTTAGTTTCGGTGGGCTTTATGTTGCAAATGTTGCGACTTAAAGTATTTCCTCCTTTGTCACGGATTATGTAAGACCTGGGATGAACTTGACTTATAACGACTGCTGGTTTCCACTCTTTTGAGCTGTTGACTCTAGTGACGATGTTTTGTCCTGGATGCAACGATTTGTTTTGCAAAGTTCCTTTATTTGCACATTTGGCTTGTTTTTGTCGTTCTTCTTAGAGTAATTCTAGCACGTCTGCTGTGTTGTTGGAATAAGTGATGATATAGTTGATGGTAATGGTGATCTTAAATTTCTTCGTTGTGCAGGGCTTCCGAGCTGGCTTCTGGGCATATGCATGTAGTTTAGAATTCCTAAGTAGAAATCGGTGCCATCATAATTGCACTTCTTCAAAATGTTTTTAGCGGTCTGGACGGCTCTTTCTGCAAGACCGTTTCCTTTTGGGTGATAAGGGGAACTGGTCCTATGGTTGAATTTCCATTCGGTTGAAAAATTCTTGAAATCTCGCGACGAAAATTGTGGGCCGTTGTCGGTTTCCAGAATGCGTGGAATGACATGGCTAGAAAAAACGGCTTTTAAAAATTGAATGACGTACTTCGTTGTAGCATCTTGTAGCTTTGTAAAGTTGATGTAACCTGAGTAACTGTCTGTAATGACAATATAATCTTCACCATCAAAATAAAATAGATCTGCGGCTGCTACTTCAAACGGGTGAATTGGTATTTCCTTGCTTCCTAACTCAATTTTGTTGTTCTGTCGTTGGTAAACTTGGCAAGCTGCTCACTTTTTAATGTAACTGGCTATATCGGAACTCATGTTTGGCCAAAAAATAATATCTCTAGCTTTTCGGACGCATTTTTCGTAACGGAAGTGGCCGTTATGAATAAACCTGAGTACTTCCTCTCTCATTTGTATGGGTATCAGGGCTTTCTGTGCTTTAAATATAATTTCGTTGTCTACCGAAAGTTCTTCTCTGAAGTTCCAATATGGATTTATGCTCTTTGGGAGGCTTTTAATCGTAGAGGGCCAGCCATTCATGATGAAATGTTTGAGTTGAACGAGTGTCTCGTCTTGCTTGGTGAGTTTGATTAGTCGTTTAAGTTCGTTATCAGAGATCGAGAGAATGAGTTGGATTTGTAAGTCTTGTTCTCTGTAATCTTTCTCTGCGTTGTTTTCGCAGTCTCTGCTTAACGGGTCTGCCAGGTGCATGTTTTTGCTTTGTTTATACACAACTGTTGGGTTATATGTGAGAAGGCTTAGTCGAATTCTTTGGAGCCGTGCGGGAGAGGAGTGGATTGGCTTTTGAAAGATTACTTCCAAAGGCTTGTGGTCGGATTCAATCACTATAGTTTTTCCCCACACATATTCGTGGAATTTCTCACAGCCGAATTTGATTGCGATTGCTTCTTTTTCCAATTGTGAGTAACGGGTTTGACATTCGGTTAGTGCTCTTGAGGCAAATCCTACGAGTTGATCTTTTTGCAGTAAAACTGCGCCTAATGCCAGTTTGACGTCATCGTTTGGATTATATAATCGGAGCACAGGTGGTTCACTTATTTTTGATTTGAGCGTTTCAAAAGCTTGTTGTTGGTCGACTTCCCATATCCAAGGTGTTGATTTTTCCAGGAGTGAGCGTAGAGGTTTTGTGATGGATGAATAGTTTTTTATAAACTTGCTGAGGTAAGTGAATTTTCCCAAAACTCGTATTAATTCCTTTCTGTTTGTTGGTGTTTTCAGTCGTTTGATTGCTTCTGTTTTCTCGGGATCTGGGCTCATCCCCTTTTCGCTGATTATGTGACCCAAGAATTTAATTTTTTGTTGGTCGAATTTGCATTTTAATTTATTCAGCTTTAATCCATTTTCTTTCAAGATCCCGATTACAAGCTCTGTGGTTCGTCGCAAGCTGTTGATTGATTTCGCATGGATTAGGATGTCGTCCATTGACACCTTTACATTAGGTATTTTACCAAATAACGTTTGCAATATCTGTTGGAATATTTCGGGGGCGGGGCAAATTCTGAACGGCAGCCTCATACAACTAAATCTTCCCCATGGTGTGGCAAAGGTAAGAATTTTTTTTGTACGTTCTGATACTCTCACCTGCCAAAATCCTCGCATGCAATCTAAAAGGGTGAAATACTTGGAGCCGTGAATTTGAGCCGCTATTTCTTCGATGGTTTGCATAGGGTGATGACGGCGTTTTATGTTGCGATTGACGATGGTTGGATCAATGCAAATTCGAATGTTTTTGTTTTTTCGTACTACTACCATTGGTGATACCGAGTCTGTGGCTTCATTTGTTGGTTCGATGACGCCTAATTTGACCATGTTTTCAAGTTCATTCTTGACATCGTCTCGGATCTTATAAGGAATGCGGCGAGGTGAGCATATCTCAAACATTGGGTTTTCTTTTAAATTCATGTCGTACTCGTAATTTTTAAGGCAGCCTAAGCCTTCAAAAACACTGTCGTCTAGATTTACCTCATTTATACGACTTATTAGACCGAGTTTCTCGCATGTGTTCGCTCCAAGAATAGGCATAATATCTTCGACTACGATTTTAAAGTGATATTGCTTTGTCGGTTAGCGATAGTGCACGGAATTATGGATTCGCCAAGTACTTTCATTCGGTGGTTACTGAAGGATATCAGATTTTTGGTTGTACACGGTATTATTTTTGATTCTGAGTTTTCGATTATTTTTTGTGAAAGGACGTTGCATTGGGCTCCTGTATCGAGTTTAGTTTTGTATCTTTGGCCATTAATTACTCGTATTATGGTTTCAGTGAATTTGTCATTATTGATAACCTCATTATGAGACACACAACCAATAAATAACGGAAAATCGTCGTCATCGCTTTCGCTTTGCTCGTCACAAAGGTTTATGTTCTTTTACGTGCTTGCCTTGTTTCTATTTCTATACTGCGATTTATTCTTTTTGCAGTAAGATTCAAAATGGTTTCGTTGTTTGCATAGTTTACAAATGTGTTGATAGGCTAAGCAGTTTCGGAAGGCGTGGTTCTTACCACAATTGCGACAATCAAAAGTCTTCGTATTAGATCTGCTTAACTTTTCTATGGCGTTAACCTTTCGCTCGTGTTCTTCTGTTATTAAGGCGGTTTGTTTTTGAGCTAATTCGGTCGATTGGCAAATTTGGATAGTCTTATTTAGCCCTATGTCTTCGGACAGTAGCTTAGTTCTAAGTTCATCATTTCGGACACCTAAAATTATCTGATCTCTGAGCAGACTGTCAGTCAGTTGTTCGAAGGCGCAATTATTAGCTTGTAGGCGAAGTCTAGTAACTAACTCGTCTATCGTTTCTCCCTCTTTTTGTTTTATATTGTGAAACTTGTAGCGCTCGAAAGTGGTATTTACTTTTGGCGTAAATTATGTTTCAAATTTGGATTTCACTTCGTCCAGAGTTTGTTCAGCGGTTGATAACGACGTTTGTAGGGAGTTATATACTTGGACCGCGGTATAGCCGATTGCAGACATGAAGGTGGCGATTTGTACATTTTGTGGTTTTTCGGTCATCCCGGTTGCAATTTCAAAGTATTCGTACTGCTGTTTCCAGAGCTTCCATTCTCTGGCCATATCCTTGTATTAGTTTAAAGCACGATTTATTAATCTATTTGTAATTTGTTTTTTTTTTTTATTGTCCCGGGTTTCGGCACCATGTAAATCAAACGCGATATTCTTCAGTTTGATTTAACATAAATTCAACTTTTATTGAAGTAAAACAATAATTAATTTATTTAATTGTGTACAAAGAAGAAACTCGAAACTGAGGTTAATTCTCCTTGAATTATTGTGTATTGACGTTTCTAGGTGACGTTTCTCTTGATGACATTTGTGGATGTTTACTTGGTGTTGTTACTTTAGAGCATGCTCCCATTACAGTGGGTAATCCGTCTTTTAGGATGTTTTCAGCCCACTCAACCTTGCTCTTTATTTCCGCACTTCTCTCAACCTCCGGAATGGATCCGAAGGTTTTGATAATGCGTGAAGCATTTCGGCGTCTTATATAGAGCGCCTTAGATGGAGCTTGCCGATGCGGCTGAGCTCCAGATTCCTCCTTGGAGAGAAGTGTTTTGGTAGCAGCAACAAGTCCGTGGCCTGCCACAAACTTGCTGCTGCTAGGGGTGGAAGGAGTGATAGGACCATGGCTTGCCACAGTCTTAACACTTCCTGAATTCTTATTTTTAGGCTCGTTGCGTTTGCCTTTAGAGGATGGCGCACCATGGCCTGCCACAGTTTTGCCTCCTCTCGGCAATGCAGGAGCCTTGCCGGTAGTCGGTGTAGTCACCGTTCTACCGCCCGGTATTGAAGGAGTACCGGTCTCGGTTTTTGTTTTTTTGGTATTATCCATAAATGGTCCCACGAGTAGCGGAGAAAGGGGTGTCCATCTGTACAGAGATCCGCTGTATACAGATAAGGCCGTATGACACCTTGATCCAGCCCAGGGGAAGAAGGGAGTGCTTTGGGAGTTGGGGAGGGGGGGAGCATCCTTTGGTTTCAGGACTCGTCTGGAGAATTTCTTCTCGAGATTCATTGACCCTACTCAGCCTCTACAACTCGACAAGTTCGGTGCTCGCGGTAGAAGAAAAAATATCCCATACAGAAAATTAATTTTCACTTCTGTGATAGTGTAGTATAATAGCTTATTCGAATTATTCATAAATTAAGAAATTATTAAATGTTAACATTCGTGATGTAATTCGGAAATTTAAGTGTTTGGTTATGATATACCATATGCTCAACATTTCGATTTTTTTCTCTTCATTTGTCTTTCATCAATGTTTTGTATCCTAACATTTTTCTCAATTTTCAAATATCCAAAATGTAAGGATACAAAGCAAAAAAAAATGACTAAGAATTTACTTCTGGCAATGTTGTTTTTTTAACCAATATCTCAATATCGCGTATAAAACACTTGGCTAAATCTCTGTCAAAAAAAAAAAATTCTGCAGTACATATCCTGGGTAAACATGTGCGGTACAGAGACTTCCGATCATTTTCCGAAGCGGTTAACCGCAAAATTTTCTACCTGGCCAGTTAACAGAAGAACATAACATAAATTCGACATTTTCCCACGTCATTTTGAGAGGAGATATAAACCTATGTAAGTGGTGATGCATTTGTTGGCGTGTATATCGGTGGTTGAAAGTAAATACGGATTTCAAGAATCGTTTAATATTGTGCATACAGCCATGGACACGTAAATAGCACAAATTCAAATGAAAATTCTATGTGCACATTTCTTTTCATATAATTGTAATGAATCCTACTTCTGCTGATGATACTGTTTACCCTATCGTACTGCATATTTCTGGTGAACAAATGTACCGTTATCATTTCGATGCTTTGACAGGTGTTGATTTCAATAAGCGAATGATTTTTGTGGTTGGACGTACAAATAGCACAAATTGTGGTATTTACAATTTTTCGGCGAATTATTTTAGTATTTTATTTGTTTTTGTAAAATTTCATTTCCACAGAGTAATTGGTTTAGCTAAGTGGTATAATGGGAAAAGGTGTACATTGCACTCCAGAGAAAAGAAAAATTATATATGACATGTACAAAGATGGCAAAAAGCCAGCTGAAATAGCTAAAATAATAAAGAGTTCCACGAAAATTGTCTATAATGCGATTAAGATGGTAAAGGAATTTGAAATTTATTTAAATAAAAACAAAAAACGGGAACCGAAACCAAACAAAAACTACTGTCTTCATCGATAAGGCCATTATCCGAAAATGCAAGAAGAATCCGTTCAAGTCATTTCGGCAAATTGGAAACGAAATTAACGAAGAATTTGATGTTAATGTATCTAGCCGATTAATCAGAAGGAGATTAAATGAAGCTCAGCTATTTGGGCGAATGAGTAACCGCTCTTGTTAAAAAAAAAAACATTCGAAAACGTTTGACCTTTGCAAGAGCAAAAACAAAATAAAGACATACACTTCTGGAAAAAAGTGGTATGGAGTGACGAAACTAAGGTAAATAGAATTGGGCGAGATGGCAGGACAATTGTACACCGTCCGAAAGGGCAAGCTTTGCATCCCAGATACACTCAAGAAACAATTAAGCATGGTGGAGGGAATGTACTAGGTGGAGTGAAAAGTAACCTCCTTGGGAATGAAAACATTTTGTTTTTATTTTATTCAATATAGCCCCCTTTTAGCTTGATGCACTTATTCCAGCGATTTTCCAACTTCTTGATCCCGTCCGAAAAGTAATTTTTCGGAAGGTCTGCAAAATACTCCTCCGTAGCGTCGATGATTCCCTCGCGTGAGCTGAATTTTTTATTGATGAGCCATCTTTTGAGGTTTGGGAAGAGATAATAGTCCGAGGGAGCCAAATCGGGTGAATACGGTGGATGCGACAGCAATTGGAGCCGTAAGTAATTGATTTTAGGCGTGGTTGCGATGCTCTTGTGCGCCGGCGCATTGTCTTGCAAAAACAAATGTTTTTTTCGCTTCATGTGAGGCCGTTTTTGCAGCGATTTCGGCCTTCAATCGCTCCAATAATGCACAGTAATACTCGCTGTTGATGGTTTTTCCTTTTTCGAGGTGCTCCACGAAGAGTATGCCATGACAATCCTAGAAAACCGACGCCATAACCTTTCCGACCCATCGAGCCTCCCTCGACCGCTTCGGAGCACTCGTGCCGGCTTCAGTCCATTGCCGGGCACTCATTCTGTTCTCTGATGTGTAATAGTAGATCCAAGTTTCATCAACAGTTATCAATCACGCCAAAAGTCCGCCCCATTCCACATCAGGAAGTCCAAACACTCTTTCGAAGTGCTCTCGTGTTCGTGTTTTTTGTCAGGAGTGAGCATGCGCTGCACCCAGCGGCAGGATAACTTTTTCATATGCAGAATATTGCCCAAAATATGGCGTGTGCGCTCAGTACTAATCTTTGTGGTATCTGCTAACTCGCGCACCTTCACTTTCCGGTCAGTCAACACCATTTCATGTATTTTTTTGACATTGTCCTCTGTAACCGCAACGAAGGGCCTGCCGCTGCGAACTTGACTTGGTAGTGGAGTTGCGGCCACCACGAAACTCTCGAAACCAATATTTGACGGTGTAATCTGACGGAGCATTAGCCCCATAATATTTATCCAACTTTTCTTTTGTTTCCTTCGCCGTTTTGCTCTCAAAAAATAATGTTTTATGAGAGAACGAAAATCGTTTTTGTCCATACTCAACATGATGCCAAACACGTCAACAACAATCAGCTGTCAAAACAAAACTAAAGACAGTATTGCACTGAAATTTGGCATGTCTGTCTAAATATGGACGGACTTCAAGGCACCATAACCTCTTTTGCAGTAGCAGTGCATTCTGGCGCTCAAGGAGGTTACTTTTCACACCACCTAGTAATGGTCTGGGGTGCTTTTTACGATGGAGCCCTATACTTTTGAGTTTATGCCAGTTAATTGGATATTCATGCATGATAATGATCCGAAGCACTCTGCCAAAATAGTGAAGGATTGGTTCTCTCAACAAGATATCCATGTATTGGATTAGTCAAAGTCTCTACCTTAACCCAATTGAAAATTTGTGGAACGATGTTAAGATAAAAATTGGGCAGCAAAATTTCAAAAATAAGGATGAACTCTGCGATGGAATAAGAGAAGCTTGTTATGTAAGGCAGTAATGGAAAATTCTGGCTATAGTACAAAATACTGAAGAGGTAAAACACAAAACAAAAACATTTCAAATTATATTCTGAATATTTCATAATTTATTTTCAGAAATCAAATTTTGTGCCATTTCTGTGTCCAGACAAATTTCTTGTTCATTATTTTCTGTCTATTCTAAGTTTTTTTGTATGGAATTAATACATTATTTTGAAGTTAATTATTTATTTATTTATTTTATTTATTAAGATATCAATACACAATTATAAATTGTTAATAATACTAAGGATAAGAGCAATTAGCAGCATCGGCTTTCGGCTCCAAGAAATAAATACATTTTTATATAATTAAATTGTAACGGCTAACAAATTCTTTTATTTTTAAAATATTCCACTTGTTTGGTTCTTTTAAGATGTCTATGAGGTTGGGGTCGCAACTGTTGTTGTAATTTGGGTGTCCTAATTGGAAGCAAGTACTTAATATGTGAGCGATGTTTAATGTGTTAAGGCAGTTGGGGCAGATAAGTGGAGGTTCGTTCTTGAGTAGGTGTAGGTGAGTATGGGCTGTGTGACCAAGGCGTAGTCGGATGAAAGTCTTAAGGTCGGGCTTACTAACGTCCAAAGGGAAGATAGGTCTAACTTTGGTTGGGTTGATAAGGCTGTAATGATGCTTGTAGTGTTCCCAGTCAATTATTCTTTGGCTATGGCATATTTGATTAATGTGCCTTTTTAAATCAAGCCGAGAAAAGCTGTTAAATGTGAAAGTAGGACTGTTAAGTGCCATGTTAGCTGCGGCGTCTGCTAATCCATTCCCTTTTATTCCTACATGGCCCGGAGTCCAGATAAGCTTTAACTTTGTATTGGCTTTGGAAAGCATATTGCGGATTTTGGCTATTACATCTGCGTCGTTTCTTGGGTTGACAACGGCTCGTAATACTGATAAGCTATCAGAGCAGATCGCCCATTTCCCTTTTCTTAATACACTGATCTTAATGGCCTCCAGTATGGCTAATGCTTCGGTTGTGTAGATGGAAGTAATATTAGGTGCATTACCTTGTGTAAGAACAGAACCGTCCTGGGCTACTACTGCAAAAGCGGTGTTGAAACCTGTTTTGGACCCATCTGTATACATGAAGTTCCATCCTATGTTTTTCAAAGAACAACAGATTTCGGAAAATCGCGCTTTAAAAATGGCGTTGCTGGTGCTGTCCTTACGAAGTTCTTGTATATCAAGGATAACTGAATCTTTGTGAAGAGACCAAGGAGGATGTGTTGGAGTAAATTTGGCTGTTTTGGTTAGGGGAAAGTCCAGTTTATTTCGTGCCTCGAGGATGAGGTGTATAGCGGATGGGATTCTTCTGCTGCGAGTGTGGGTAAGTGCTCTGCAAGTATCCCTGTCAATAACTGACCCTGATTCGAAGAATAATTTTACGTTGAGTTTGGTGATTATTTCTTGATACCGCTCCTCTACTGTTGGCAGTCCCGCTTCAGCAAGAATGTTTTTTAGCGGTGTTGTTGGAAAAGCACCGAGGCTTTTCCTTGCTGCTTGGTGGTATGCTGGTGTGATAATTTTTTTTGTAGACTTTGGGCAGGAACCATAGATGGATAAAGCGTAGTCGATTTTATTTAAAACTAGTATTTTCGTTAAGTTACAAAGTGTGTTTACGTGAGCTTTACTTTTATTTGAAGAAAGATACTTAATAATGTTAAGCCTTGCTGCCAATGCTGTCTTTAGGTTAGTACAGTGCGGTTTCCAGTTGTATTTATTGTTTATAATTAGACCTAATACATTAAGGTTGTTAACTACTTCAAGTTTTTTATTATTAATTGTTAGTTCTAAATTAGTACAATTCTGTTTTCTACAAATATGGATTAATTTACATTTTTCTAAAGCAATGTTAGGCCCAGAGGTTTCAGACCATTGGCTGATCTCATTTAGTAGAGTGGAAAATATTGCTTTAGTTCTATCTAAGTCATTGTATTTACATAGTATGTAGACATCGTCTGCATAGATACAGTGATTTAGATCTTTGTGTTTAGAAATAATATAACTTATTTGGTTGAATGCAATTGCAAAACAAATTACCGATAAAGGAGATCCTTGAGGGATACCGTTATCGAGAGGTTTAATTTTGGAGAAGAAATTGCGAACTTTTGCGAAACATTTTCTATTTGTTAAAAAGGCTTTAATGAAATGGAAAATTTTGGGACCAAGGCCCCTGTTTCTCAAATTGTTTAAGATAAGGTGGATGCCCACTCGATCAAAGGCTTTCTCAAAGTCAAGTGCTAGGATTGTGATATGGTTGCGTGCCGTTAGGGCGTTTGTTACCACAAAGTCAATATGAAGAAGGGCATCAATGCATCCTCTCCTAGGTTTAAAAGCAACCTGGTTGGGACTTAAAACTTTTTTGTATTCGGTGAACCATAACAACCTGTTTGCAATTAAAAGTTTTGATGTACAGGGGAGTAGCGAGATTGGGCGATAGCTATTGATACAGGCTATGTCTTTTTTGAGTTTGAGGATTGGGATAATGGTAGCTGTTTTCCAGCTTTGAGGGATGATGCCTTTGGTAAATATGTTGTTAAAGAGTGATAAGAGCCTTAGTTTGGTTGTATCAGGCAGGTTCTTTAACATGGGGTAGGATATCTTATCCCGTCCTGGTGTCTTGCCTTGTAATCTGCTTAAACAGCTTTCTAGTTCAAAAAAGGTGATATCAGTCTCAATGCGAAGCGCTGCAGCATTTTTAACCGGTAGTGGTGTAAAGTTGAGACTATTCAATTTTTCTCTGTTAAAAGCCTGTGGGAAATTGGAGTGGTGGGATCTTGTGGACCAAGTGTCTGCAAAGTGGTTACTGATTTCCTTAGCGCTAGTTATAGCTCCTGTGGGTGTGTGGATTGACAAAATATTTTTAGGGGGGGCACTACCTGTGAGAGATCTGATTCTTTGCCAAACCGTACTCGTTGATGTTTTTGGATTAATTGACGCAGTGAATTGGGCAAAGCTATTAAGTTTGCTGTTTTTTAGAGTTCTTCTAAAAAGGGCATTGGCTTTTTTGTAGATTAAGAGGTTAACTTGAGTGGGGTTTTTTCTAAAAACCCTCCAAGTTTTGAATTTTACCGTTCTTAACCTGGATAGTTCTTGGTTCCACCAAGGCACAATTCGGTTGAATGTTACTGAGGATGTCTGCGGTATGCAGTCATTTGCAGCGCTACGGATCATTTTAAGTAGGATAGCAGCCTCATGGTTTATACAGTTCGTTGGAGGTAGATTGCGGGTGTATGTTTCAAGTTTTTTCTTAAATAGATCCCAGTTGGCCAAATCGGTTTTATATTTTGGGATATGTTTTTCTATATCTTGCTTAGTTGAAAGGAGCAGGGAAATGGTTATGGGGAAATGGTCACTGTTATGTAAGTCTTCAGAGATACCCCAGGATGTCTTTGGGAACAGATTAGATGAACAGCATGATACATCAACGTGCGTAAGTGTGCTATGAGTTGAAAGATGAGTAGGAGAACCGTCATTAAGAATTATAAGGTCTGATTTGGAGAGGAAATTCTCCATAATGTGACCCCTTTTGTTGGTTAATGTGGAGCCCCATTGCTGGCTCCAGGAATTTAGATCCCCTGTTAAAATATATGGTGGTTGTACTTGGTGGATTATGTTTTCTAAGTCGGATTGGGTAAAATTCTGTCTGGGGTGGATGTAGATGCAAATAATAGTAACTTGGGTACCCAAGTTAACTTCTACGGCAGTTGAGAGAATGTTAGAATTAATTTTTTTGGGGACATGAGGAATATTTTTTTTAACTAATATGCCGACACCTTGAACGGATGATAAATTATAAGGCTGATTAACAAAATACCCGCAATAACCTTTAGGTTTAATTGGGTCTACTTTGTATGGTATGTGAGTTTCTTGAAGTGAAATTGCATCAAGCTTCTTTGATTTTATTATTAAATTAAGTTGATCGTAATTATTTGTGAAACCATTTAGGTTCCATTGTAATATGTCTAGGGAGCTTATTCTTTTTGGTTGATTATTTTTAATGTATTTGATTGAGTAGTGATGGTCACCCTTGTGGAGAGATCTGCAATTAACACCAGAGCAAGTGGGTAAAGTTGCGTTCCACATAGCTAGAGCGGCCGTCGAGCTGAAGGTGTTTGTCTGTATTTTTTTTATGGGTTTCGATGTGTGTTGTGAGAGTTGGGTAAGAATATGTTTGATTGACTTGGAAGAGATTTGGTTTGTGATAGCAGTACCGTATTTGCCAAAGAGTTAGAGGTGGGATTATTTGTTTTTGGAGAGAGGGATCGTTTATCAGAGCGAAGAGTAATTGAATTGGTTTGTGGTGATGGAGACATTTGTTGTTTTTTATCTAATATCGCTTGTGAGGTGCTTGGTAAAGAGTGGGATGAAGGGAATTTGGGAGATTGATTGGTGGAAGATTTAGGTGGAGTAGCTTTGCTTTCCGGTACTGTAGGGGGTGAGGGTGCAGGTAGGTTTTGAGATAGTTGCATTGGGTTGGGTGTAGACTTTTTTATTTGCTGAGAGAAAGGTGTAGGGTTCGGAACTGTCACTTGATTTTGAGAGTTGTAGATGCGTATGGCTGCGGCCATACTACATTTATTTTTGATTTTAATTGTCAGGATTTCTTTGTTTTGTTTGAATTTAATACAGTCTTTTGAAGAAGATGGGTGTTCCTCTTGGCAGTTTGCACACATTAATCTTGTGCAGCTTTCCGGTTCGTGAGGGGGAAGGTTGCAGTTGACGCATATTTTTGTTCTAGTGCACCTTTTTGTAGTATGCCCTAGAAGTTGACAATTGCGGCATCTCATCGGTGAAGGGATGTATTCCTTAACTTTTGTCTTGTACCACCCTATTTCTACGGTTTGGGGAATTTGGAAAAGTTCAAAAGTAAAAACCATAAGTCCAGTTGGTTGGATCTTATCGTCAATTTTTTTGGTGAATTTGTACACTTCAATTACTCCCTGAGATTTCATTTCTGAAACAATTTCGGATTCTTGGACGTACTTTAACCATGGCGCATATACGATGCCCTTGCAGCAGTTGAGTTGCTTGTGAAGAGTAGCTGTCACCGGAATTTGGTTAGCTAATACGTTAGTTTTTAGGAATTTATCAGCAATTTGTTGGCTTTTAGCTAATAACAAAACGCTACCATCTCTTAAAAGTGATATATTCTCATATTCCTTACTAACCGAGTCAATTGATTTTTTCAGTACGAAAATACTTACGGATGAGATTGGCTTATCCACGTTTTTGGCTGATATTTGAACGAATTTAGGATTTTTGATGTTACGTACGACTGGTAGCTCTGGGAAATCAAGCGGCAAGTTGAAACGTTTATTTTTCTTAGCCTTGGGTTGATCAGGTGACAAATCAGCTAAAATGTCAAACTGATTCCCCGTGTTTCCTTTTGGCCCCAATGGGCCCATGTTTTAAACACCCACAGGAAATTAGAACTTAAATAAACCACGCGACGATTAAAGAGAAAGGCAAGTACTTTGTGTCCTTAAAGAAAAGAACGGGATAGGTATAGAAGAGAAAAAGGTCGAGTAAGAATAAAGCGAACGAAGAGATGTTGACGCTTTAAAAGCCAGACGATATTATATTCACTGTTAATACCGTTTTCAAAAAAAAAATTGAGTTTATTATTGTTTTTGAAATATTACTTTCTTCAATTACGTTTTTATTCTGGTAAGAAAGTTTGTGCTATTTATGTGTCCATGGCTGTAAATACATATGTATGTTCAACTGTAAAAATCATCATTTTATCTACATATGTATTAAATCGGATGCAGTTGAGGGAAAGCTCTCTTTAAAAACGTTTACATATTTTGATTTAAGTCGGATTAATGAAAAAACGCTACCAACATAGAAATGCACTTAAGCTCAAATCAAATCTATCTATTCACATCGACAATGAGAAGTGTATGTATGTAATATATCAGTCAATTCCAAATTAAAAGCAAACAAGAGTTGAGAAAACAATATTAATCAACAATGTGAATCATCTCATTACGAAAAATTGTATAAACTTATGTACAGTTTGCGTGCTATCGTTGCTTAAAGCCATAAACATCGCGTGTTTTAAACTACATTTCTAATGCATGACTTGTATAAAATCCGACATAAAAATATTTACACACTATAATCATCAGCATGTAGAAATTGCAAGAAGGTCTAAATATTGCTAGATAAAAGTACAAAAAGAACGTTAACAAAAATAAAGTCATTGTGATAACTACTCCGGCAAAGTTGATTATTCAAACAATAAGGATAAATTAACGACATGGGATATTTTTGGCAACGTTATACTATTTTGGAAAGGTTAAGTGGGTGACCAATACACCTAGTAATCGCAAACCGATTTTTTTTTAAATTATGTTTTGGTGCGCAACGCTTTAATTACGTTTTCGATTAATTTCATCTTGTTCGTACCGACTTTTTCTTTCTTAAATTTAGTTTTAAATCTTGATCGCATATTTTCTATCAGGCTGAAACCAGGTGAATTTTCTGGCTAAACTCAAGTGGCAATTTTATTGTTTTTATTCTTGTCGCTCTATATATTTGTCTCTCTTCTTGTATGTAAGTGCAAATCTCGGAAAAGGTTAAACCGATTTGATGAAGCTTTTACTGAAAATTTGAGTAATTAATCGGCTATAAGACCAATTTATATACAATTTACAATTAATGAACTCGTAAGTAACCTTAATAACATACATATGTATATATACATATACAAGTTGTTCCGGATAATGTGTCGAGGACAGGAGGAGATTCCTTGACATATTTTGGGAGAAAATCGTCGGAAACGCATCCCGTCCGAGACACAGAGTCTTAAGCAAAGTCAGCAAGCAAAGCCTTACGCTGCCCTGTTTTAATTCCTATTGAAAATATAATAACATCTTTCAAATTTATGAAAGTGTATGATAACAAAAGGGATATCGTTGAACTCGTAATTATGAGTACCTTAATTTTTTCGAAGTTATTGAAGATGAAAAGTGTTTTTTTTTTTTTTTTTTTTTTTTTTTTTTTTTTTAAATAAAAAACATACAATTTCGATTTTGTCGTAATTTTTATTAACCTCCACATTTTGCAACTTTGAAATAGGGACCTAGTTCAGTAGCTATTATTTTTTATAAGAAATATAATAAAGACCAAATAGTAACACATAAATACATTAGTCTAAGAGCCCATAACAATTTTTGGCTGTGAAGATATAACCAAAAGATGGATACATAAATACGTATATATATATGAAGCACACGAATAAATATTGTAAATTCAAATGCGGAAGTCTAGCACCATTTTGTTATAACCACTTGAATTTAGTATTAAAGGACAAAACATAATGTCGTGATCACAAGGAAATATGTCCCATACGTTTTCAAAATCAATATCTTCTTTAATTTGCGTCATAGTTTTTATATCTATATTATATATTTATTTTAACTTTAATGGTAATTTCATTTCAGATTACTTTATGCAGCAATCTTGCTTAGCTCTTTTTATGGATTAGGAATATTTACCTTCTATACCCTCCAGAGATATTATTATGATCCTGTCAGCATGACAATGGACACTGAATACATTCGTTGGAATTTTACATTTCCAGCAATAAGTATTTGTCTTGTGAAGGGAAAGAGTGCACAACCCCTTAGTAAGGCGGTTAAGGAGAAATTTAACAATACTCAATTCGACATAACTTCTTTGCGCACAATTCATTCATGCATGTTTTCTAATCCTTCTCAGATGGATAAGTCTTTTGCAAGATGTAGTGAGCTTAATACTAAATATGGAATTAATATAAATACATTTAAGGAGGAGGTAATTAACTAAGTACACTATCTATATACGAAAAATGTAACATATTTTTAATATTAATGTACATATGTATTTGCAAATAATTCCAACAGATTTTTGATTTTAATTTTGGAATATATAGCTGAAATGAAAAAGTGGTTTATGCGACTTTAGCTAGTTGATCTGTTGATTACCTAGCGTGTTCAGTCAAAGTGCAAAATTTTGTTTAAAATAATGTAGGCGCTAGCGGTTTGTAACTAGAGTCCGACTGAACATTCGGCTTCTGCTTTGGCTTCGGCCACATTCGGCTTAAATTTCCACCTTCGGCAAAATATTCGGCTTCGGCAAGAAAAGGCCGAAGATTTTGCCGAAGCCGAACCATTTTTCCGCAACTAAACTATCATACGCACCGTGTTTTGGAGGAGATTTCGAACAAGTCATTTCATGTTTGTTTCGTTTCTGTAGCAGGTAGATACAAGGAATGCTGATATTTTTAATTATTGGGCCTCAAGTCCTTACATCTACTTGAAAGAAGTATTGTAGCGAGAGAGCAATTATTCAGCGCTGCTGGACAAATTTATGCTGATCGGATTGCTAATTTGCAGGGAGAAAATTTACAACTTTTGTTTCTTGCATATATAATATTATTATTAAGTTATTTAATTTTGATTATTAATTCTACCTAGGCTTTTGGATATTTTTTACTGGTTATTTTTTGTTTTTATTTCTTTGCTAAGCATTCATTTTGATTGTTCCGTTTATGCGTTATTTAAAAGAGTCTGCTGCAATATTTTACTTTTACTGGCTATTTTGCTGTTTGTGTCTAAATTAATAAAAAAGAAAATATCTACTCGTACCAATCAATTTTATCAAACTGATCATTATATTTTAGGCTCTTTAGCATTTTGAAATACAATCTCCTGTAGATTAGGCTTCGGCCGAAGAATCCGAAGTTCGGCTTCGGCTTCGGCCTCGGCCAAAAAAATTCACCTTCGGTCGGCCTTTAGTTGTAACCTTCTAGAATCCAAATAGATCTGCACACAATCCTGCCTAACACTGTCACTATTTCTTATATATAATTTTATAATTGTTCTATAATAAATTTAAGGATTATTTCAACTTTTGAGTTAATCCGACCAATTGAAAAATGGAAGTATATATTCACGGTATTCTATTTCGTCGGAAATTCTTTCAGCTTGGATTAGGTTACGTTACAGAAACAGAAAAAGCCTGTATCGAGAAGCCTCATTTAAGCCAGAGGTGGGCTTTTCTGATCACATCTCAGACGAATCGTGCAGATCATGCGAATTTGCTTTGATCAATTTTTCTTAGAGGTTGAAACATTTCGTACACTTTCAGTACATGAACATGACAGTACATGAACAACTGTTTTCAGCTCCTCTTCATCTCGACAATGGTCTGTTATAATGCCCACTAGGATACCGATTTATGACTTTTTCCAGATAAGATAATTATCGTAGGTCTCCGATCTAGCTTATTCCAGTTGTATCTGATTAAGTTGCAGATTGCACCTATTGACCAACTACCGTTGGTTTCGTCTATTGCACCTAGCTTTCAATGTCTTTCAATTAAATTACATTTAGAATCGTTCCTAGAATCTATGCTTGTTTAACAAAAGAAGGACAACCATTGCAGTTTGTCTTGGGTTGACACCCAATCCACGCCTTCGTTCCAGTTGTAGAATCCATTCGGAGCTTTTCACACAAAGTGTCTTAGAATATCCATGTGCTTGCAAGTAAACCCAAGTGCAGTTATTTACATAAACGAATACCTTACAGTTTTTCTCTCCTACAAGTATAAGTAGTTTGTGGGGAGTATCGACTGATAAGTTTTCGAGTTTTTTTTTACCGCTCTAGCTTTGTGCTAATTCTTCTTTTAACGACTGACAAATGGCCCTAAGATGGGCATATACTCTCAGATCTATAAGAACTATCATAGCAAATTCCTCAAGACTAACGATTTTATTCTCAAATTAAGGCAATTAAATACAGGGCCTTTACAAAATATTTATCCTTGTGTATGTTGAGATGAAATGAGCCAAGTTGAATTCATGCTTTGACAGAGATAGGTGTCAATCAGCCTTTTCACAATTTTTAGTTAGATCATTGGTCCATCGCACGAGCAAATATCTGCCAGCAGATAACCAGATTTTTAAGCGAGGGGACTGAGGTCTGCGATAAGAAACGGCAGAAAACTAATACATACTGTAATATTCGTTTGACTGTGAAAAGCGTCATCTGCATTTGAATAGCAGAAGATTTCCATATTTGAATAGCAGAACACTCAACCATTGGAAAACGGAAATTTTTTGCGAATATTCTAGTACAATGGAAATTGTATGAACAGCTGGATAGTACACAACGTTCTCGAAATATGTCAAAGGAGTGTACATAAATATCAGCGTACCACAAGAAGTGCAAGTTAATTCTAAAGTGGAATTTGAAATGTAAATTACGAGTAATGATAAAGTGGTTTAAGTAAAAGATAAAGTGCAGTAAAAGTAATTTAGAAAAGCGATTGAATTGTAAATTGTAATTGTATTGAAATGAATAAGTTCTATCATTTGTACCCACAAAAACATTTTAAAATACACAACTTTCGGCATTTTCGGTGTGAAAAAAAATACGACCACAATGAAAAGGGGTTCACGCATACAATTTTTATTCCGGCAGAAATCATACCTTGTGCACTTGAAGCATCATACGAAACCGGTTTCATGCCGGCAGATGTGCTCTCGTGTGCAATAAAAATTGAACATATAAATACTTGTATGAAAACCATGCTGACCTCCGTCTATAACCTGAGAATGTACAGGAAGTCAAGATAGCAAATTAGGAGAGGAAATCTAACATACATACATATATTATACAGCCATGGACACATAAATAGCACAAACTTTCTTACCAAAATAAAAACGTAATTGAATAAAGTAATATTTAAAAAAAACAATAATAAACTCAATTTGTTTTTGAAACCGTTATTAATAGTGAATGTAATTAACTTCAAAGTAATGTATTAAATCCATACAAAAAAAATTAGAATAGACAGAAAATAATGAACAAGAAATTTGTTGGGACACAGAAATGGCACAAAATTTTATTTCTGAAAATAAATTATGAAATATTCAAAATATAATTTGAAATGTTTTTGTTTCGTCTTTTAGCTCTTCAGTATTTTGTACTATAGCCAGAATTTTAAATTACTGCCTTACATAACAAGCTTCTCTTATTCCATCGCAGAATTCATCCTTATTTTTGAAATTTTGCTGCCCAATTTTTATCTTAACATCGTTCCACAAATTTTCAATTGGGTTAAGGTAGGGACTCTGACCAATCCAATACATGGATATCTTCTTGAGAGAACCAATCCTTCACTATTTTGGCGGAGTGCTTCGGATCATTATCTTGCATGAATATCCAATTAACTGGCATAAACTCAAAAGTATAGGGCTCCATCGAAAAAAGCACCCTAGACCATTACATTCCCTCCACCATGCTTAATTGTTTTTTGAGTGTATCTGAGTGTATCAATTCTATTTACCTTAGTTTCGTCACTCCATACCACTTTTTTCCAGAAGTGTATGTCTTTATTTTGATTAGCTCTTGCAGACGTTAAACGTTTTCGAATGATTTTTTTTTAACTCATTCGCCCAAATAGCTGAGCTTCATTTAAACTTCTTCTAATCGGCTATATACATTAACATCAAATTCTTCGTTAATTTCGTTTCCAATTTACCGAGATGACTTGAACGGATTCTTCTTGCATTTTCGGATAATGGCCCTATTGATGAAAACAGTAGTTTTTCTTGGTTTCGGTTCCCGTTTTTTGTTTTCATTTAAATACATTTCACTTTCCTTTACCAGCTTAAATGAACATTTTCGTGGAACTCTTTATTATTTTGTCCATATCGTATATAATTTTTATTTTCTCTGGAGTCTATGTACATATTCTCTGATTTTTAACGTAAACCACCTGTCATGATGACTTATGTTTACGAGATGCCCATACATTCATGGGAGCAAGGATACGCCTTACCATCGCTCTCCGTCAATTCATTGATACCAATTCGGAAATGTGTTGCGGGCACAAGTTCCACCCTTGGTATGAGTCGAGGCCGACCTAAAACCCCTTACTGCTCTTAGGGTCGCAGCACCCAGTACTTATTGCAACTCTACATTGGGTCAACCAAAGGAAGACCCTTCTCGTGATTTTGGGTTTAAACCACAGCCACCATGACGCTCCCACAAGGGGGCCTACCTCTTCAAGTCAGGTCCGGACCGAGATCCGGGGGGTTCCTGACTCCCATGGTACCGTGATTTAAGTCCTGGTAGGGACTACCGGTGGTCCAGCCGCCAACAAGGCCTATGACTGGCAAATTGTGACTGATCGAATCGTAGCAACCTCCTGTAGCGTCATCTGAAGATGTTTACGATAAGACTAGAACTTTGCTCTGCCTCCGTTCATTGTTAGACAACGTCATTAAAGGGCGAAGCCTTGATAATTGGGCGGGGGCCCAGTGCAATGTACACCTTTTCCCATTATACCACTTAGCTAACCCACAGAGTAATTATAAATGAAATTTTACAAAAATAAATAAAATACTAGAATAATTCGCCGAGAAATATAATATCGTAATTTATGCTATTTGTATGTCCAACCACAAAAATCACTTCGCTTATTGAAATCAACGCATGTCAGAGCATCGAAATGATACCGGTACATTTGTTCACCAGAAATATACAGTACGATAGGACAGTATCATCAGCAAAAGTAGGATTCATTTCATTTACATATATGATAAGAAATGTGCACACATAATTTTCATTTGAGTTTGTACTATTTACGTGTTCATGGCTGTATGTACGTGATGATTGCGCTCGGGAATACCACATACCTTTAAATTTTAGCAGAAAATTCATATACATACAAATGCATACAAAATTACGCTGTAACTAGCAGGTTTTCTAAATAATCCTCGCTCTAGCGGTATTACATATTCACATTATCAGTAATATTTTATTTTATTTACACACAATGAAATGACAAAGTAATTTCGTATTCGTTTATGGTTTAAATAAAAAGAAAGTGTTTGAAGTGATTGTTGCAATTCCATAATCTTCGTATAGAATTTGATATTCCAATAACACATATTTATATTTGGATACTGGTGGTAGTTATATACGAGTATGTACACATTTTTTAATTAATTAATTAGTGCGTTTTGTTTACTTTTTGAAAAGCTCTTGCCCAGGAATTGCTCAACATTTCTGGAATCAGTAACTTATAATCGAAAGCTATATGCATGTTCATCAATCTTAAAATTTCATGAAACTGAGCTGGGCTACTGCTTCATTGGTAACAGCATTATTGATTCGTAAGTAAAGGTCTTTGTGTACGGCTAAAGCCAAAATCAAAAATATAATTTTTTCAGGGAATACGCGTTTCAAAAACTTAAATTAAAATTTCAGGCAGCAACTTCAACTAAAAAACTTAGCCTGCGCTTATGAGTCGAAAAGCTTTGGCAGTATGCGGTAATATTACGATTTCATTTATAATTAATATACAATATTCATATGTATGTATTTATTGGGTTTCTGTGAAGAAATTTAAGCACAAATAAGCGTAAATATGCAATTTTTATAATTAACAAATCTTGATATTTAGCAATTTTTAATACTTTGACCAATGTGTTTTAAAACTACAAGTAAAAAAAAATTATATGGGCCTATCAAAAAACTGCATTGAGTATGATCGTGTCGATTCGATCATTGTCGCCAAAAATTCGATACAAGTCAATCGAACGCATGGTAGATGTGTGTTCGTTCAAGCTGCGCACTTGAAAGAAAAATTCTTGGGCAAACAAGTATGAGACACAATGTCCGCTTTCATACGTCGCATGTTTCGTAAGATTCAAGAGAGTGCAAAAGGGAGGGATAATGAAACAAAAAATACCCAATTAACCAAATTCCCACTGCATGTGGATAGCAATTTCATTGCAAGTTTTTGACATTTCTTTTTCTCCTTCTTCTTTCTTTTTCGCATTTGCTTCATTACTTCTTTCGCTGTGTTACGAGCACAACATTTCAGTATGGCGGATGAACTGAAATGGACCAAAGAATTAACAAGGGGGCTCATTTTCAATTATGAAAGACTGAGCGCCAAAGATGAAATGAAAGAGAACTGTCAAATAACATGCAAACTCAAAGAAGGGGAAAGTCTTCATGTAGAGTTGCTCGCATCACTGAATGAAAATTCAAAAGAAAATAACCAGAACATGCGCATTACACACTTGCGACGTATGAAAGCGGACAATATTATTTTTTCGAGTTTGTGTGGTAGTGTACTATTACTAATTTTTAATCATGTATGTCTCGACACGAATGAATATTACCGAACGGATGGATGTCTCCATATGCATGAATTCATCGTGAGTGTATGGTATATTCGAGTGTTTCGAGTATCTCTATTGTCTCGAGTGTGTTCAACCACCGGAACAAACGAAAATGCGTTATCAGTATTCTTTACTGATAAGGAACAAAATTCATAATTAAAACAAACAATAAAAACGAAAAACACAACATATGAAATCTAATATTTAAGCTTTATTACTTTTAATTATTAAAATTTTTATAATATGAATTTAAGAACAGCAAGCTATCAACAGATCCTGGTGCTAGTCTATTTCGTTTTTCTGACATTATTGTGATAACCACTTAAGTGTGAGCAGCGACATCTAGTTTTACAGAGCAGAAGATGTCGATACTCGAAGACCAGAAGATTTCGATACTTGAATAACAAAGTCTCGACCATTGATGACTGGAGAGCGGAATCGAATCTTCTAGCAAATTGGAAATTATATGGGACGCTGGATGGCGAGGATTGTTCTCGAAGTATGTCATTCGAGTATAAATACCAGCATCCCCAAGGTAAGCAAATCAGTTCTAAAGTGTAATTTGAAGTGTTAATTAGGAGAAGTGATTAAGTGGTTTAAGTAAAAGATAAGAAAAGTATAAGTGGTTGAGAAATTGAATTGTACTGAGAGAAAGAATTAAATAGTGAATTGTAACTGTACTGAATAAAGGGATTTGTATTGAAAAGAATAAGTTCTATCATTTGTACCCACACAAACATTTTACATTGGTGTCAGAAGTGGGATAGGACTTATTGTGTGTAAAAAAAAAAAAGTGTTTTTTTTTTTTTTTTGACTATTTGAAAAAGCTAGAATGGGTCGAAAACTATTGTAGTTGACCCTCGTCCAACTCAAATCCAAGTTGAACAAGAGAAGCCTCAGTGCCAGTGGAGGAAAAAGTGACCTGGTGCTCCGTCTTCAGGAGGCTTTGAACAACGAGGGACATGATCCTGATGCATATTCCTTTGATGTTGACGAGGATGAACAGACAAGTACCGGCAATGACATGGCTGCAATGATGCAACTCCTCTTATTAAAAATGGACGAACAAAACAAAAAAATGGACGAACAGAAGAACAGTCTCGACCAACAAAAGAAAAATCTGGAAGAACAGAAGAACAGTCTGGAACAAAAAATGGACGAGCAGAAGAGCAGCATTGAACAAAAATTCAACGAACAAACCAACAATCTGCACGGTCTTCAACAGAAAATGGATGAACAAAAGAATAATCTGGAAGAACAAAAGAACATTCTCCAGCAAAAATTCGAAGAAATCGATGACAAATTTGAAAGAATAGAGAAGAACGTTGATGACAAATTTGATAGAATAGAGAAGAACGTTGATGACAAATTTGATACAATAGAGAAGAATGTTTGCGAAAAATTCGAAGAAATGGACAGCAAAGTTCAGCAACTGGCAAAAGAGCTCGACACAGTGCGAAAACAGAAACTGCGAGAATGTTCTTTAAGCGGCCCAAGGAGAAAAGAGTTGAAGCCTCCCTCATTCGATGGCCAGACCTCATGGTCTACCTATAAGAAGCAGTTTGAAATGGCTGCCTGTGCAAACGACTGGGACAATCAGGAAAAGTGCTTTGCCCTAACAATGGCCTTGCACGGTCCTGCAGCAGAATTGTTGCAAACAGTAGACATCGAAAAGCATAAAGATTATGTGACTTTAGTGCAGGCTATCGAGAAACGGTTTGGGGACAGCCACATGCAGGAGGTCTACAAGGTCCAATTGCAAAGCCGAACGCAGCAAAGAGGAGAAACACTGCAGCAGCTCCAAGCAGACGTGAGTAGACTGGCACATCTGTCATACCCCACCGCAGGACAGGAAATTATCGACGAAATGGCAAAAGATGCATTTATCAGGGGAATTGCAGATTCGAAGCTACAGTCAGCAGTAAGGATGGCCGGGAAAAGAACCCTTGCTGAAGCACTTGCCTTCGCTCTGGCGATGGAAGCAGCCAATCAGTCTTCCAGGGGAACACATTTCGTCAGGGAAGTAGCATCTGTCGAATGCTCCTGCACAAGAATTAGTGCCGAGGAACGAGATACTCGACGGGATAGACGAATAATGCGCTGCTGGAATTGCAATAAAATAGGACACCTTCAAAGGCAGTGTAAAGAACCGGTGCGACGAAAAGACTGCCCTCACTGTGGTGACAAGCAAATAGAGGAAGAAACCCGCAGAAACAGCTATCAAGAAGCCGGTCAACCTTCCCGAAGCCATCAGTCGGGAAATGCTTAAGCACCAACTTCGCGGGGCAGAAGTTGGTAGCAGGAGTCGACGGCCCCAGGACCATCATCCAAGTCTCGCTGGCAAAACGACGCAGCGAAAGCCTTCTAGTAGAAGTAGTCAGTGGAAAAGAAAAATGGATGGCAACAATAGACACCGGTGCCATGGCCTCAATCATCAGGAGGAATCTTGTGCAGAAGTCTTGGCTGCATAACACTAGCAGCTGCAGCTTGCGAACAGCTACAGGAGCAACGATTAAGGTATATGGTGAAGTCCGCATAAAAATCCAACTGGCCGGAATAACATTCAGTCACGCGTTTCTGGTAGCTGACATATGTGACGAGTGCATCATTGGTACAGACTTCATGAGAGAACATGAACTTGTAGTCGACTTGGGGGCACAAACCCTGAAATACGGAAACATGGAGATACCAATGATATACGGAAACGCCAATACCTCAGTCTCAAATGTCGTCATCTGCAGCAATCAGAGTCTAGAGCCTTCGTCAGAAGCAATTTTGTAGGCAAAATTGGAAGGTGGTCCTGGTAGCCACCGATTCTATTTGAAGGAGCCAGAAAAGAAAAAAACACTTCATGGTGGGAAAGAACTTAGTGGAGCCAAAGAACAACATGGTCCCTGTAAGGATTCTAAATCCAAAGACATTCAGTGTAAAGGCGAAAAAGGGGGAGATAGTGGGAAAATGCGTACCTGTTGAGGCTGTATCGACCACAACGGAAAAAAAGGGTGCAAAACGGGCCCCAACAGTTCAGAGCATAAAAATCAAGAACAAAATTCTCAGCCTCTGTAATCTGGACGAAGATCAGCGAATCCTGGCAGAAAAACTAATCGGTCAGTACGCTGATATATTTGCTACACAAGACGGAGAATATGGACGTACGCATATTGTTCAACACCACATTGACACCGGAGACGCTCGACCAATCCGTCAACCTGCAAGGCGTGTTCCATTGGCAAAGCAAACAGAAGTTGAGGAAATGATGTCGAAGATGAAAGCTGAGGGAGTGATTGAAGAATCGCAAAGTCCGTGGGTATCTCCAGTGGTCCTCGTGAAGAAGAAAGATGGCAGCAAGAGATTTTGTGTAGACTACCGATGTCTCAATGATGTCACTAAAAAGGACAGCTACCCACTTCCGAGAATCGATGAAACTTTGGATATGCTTTCTGGAGCGAAATGGTTTTCAACACTTGACTTGAAGTGTTTCGTCCAGAAGTAAAATATCTGGGTCACATTATATCAGCGGAAGGAGTAAGAACGGATCCTGACAAAATCGAAGCCGTGAAAAGTTGGCCTTCTCCAAAAGATAAACACCAACTGACAAGCTTCTTGGGACTCGCCACGTATTACAGAAGGTTCGTAAAGGATTTTGCTGGCATTGCAAAGAGCCTGCATCAACTTACAGAAAAAGGCCGACAGTTCAGGTGGTCTGGAGAATGCGAAAAAGAGTTTCAAGAACTGAAGCGACAGCTGTGCAAAGCCCCCATCTTAGGTTACCCCACGCCCGGAAAAATGTTCATCGTGGACGCAGACGCGAGCAATGTTGGGGTCGGAGCTGTGATCTCCCAAGTTCATGACGGTCAAGAGAAGGTGGTCGCATATTACAGCAAAGTACTCTCCAGACCTGAACGAAACTACTGTGTAACCCGGCGCGAGCTTCTGGCTTTAATTCTGGCTACGAAGCATTTCCATAAGTACCTCTACGGACAAAAGTTCATTCTCCGGACAGACCACGCAGCTCTGAAATGGCTACTCTAATTTAAGAACCCTGAAGGCCAAGTTGCAAGATGGATGGAGCAGTTGCAGGGCTACGACTTTGAAGTGCAACACCGCAAGAGAACACTCCACTCAAATGCTGATGCTCTCTCTCGTCGACCGTGCGGAGTAAAATGCGAACACTGCAATCGTAAAGAAGCAAAATAACAGGCAACTATCCAAATGATCAGGACTGAGCCAATAGAGGGTTGGAGTATAGACGAAATCCGTTCCTCCCAACAGGCAGACAATGACATCGAACCAATATTGGCCTGGAAAGAACACGAGGAAAAACCAAGCTGGCAGCAGATATCAGATCGGAGCCAAACTCTGAAGGCATACTGGGCACAGTGGGACTCGCTTTTTGTGCAAGATGGATTGCTGAAGAGAAAATGTGAAAGTGCAGATGGGACAACATCTCGTATGCAGCTAATTGTGCCACGATCCAGAGTCAACCAAGTGCTCCATGAAATACATGACGGAATTTCGGGAGGCCATTTGGGAATAAACAAGACGTTGGAAAAGGTAAGGGAACGTTTCTATTGGCTAAGCGCTAAACAAGATGTCGAGAATTGGTGCAAAAAGTGCATAAGATGTGCAGCTACCAAGGGTCCAAAAGTAAAGCCACATGGACAAATGCAACAACACAATGTCGGAGCACCTTTCGAACGAATAGCCATCGACATCGCTGGGCCGTTTCCCGAAACCTTTAATGGAAACCGATATACCCTCGTAGTCATGGATTACTTCAGTAAGTGGCCGGAAGTGTTTGCCATCCCAAATCAAGAGGCTAAGACCGTAGCCGAACAGATAGTCAACAACTGGGTGAGCAGATTTGGGGTCCCAATGGAGCTACACTCTGATCAAGGGCGAAACTTTGAATCAAAAGTCTTCCAGGAAATATGCCAATATTTGGGAATAAGAAAGACAAGGACAACGCCACTACACCCTCAATCTGATGGAATGGTCGACCGATTCAATCGGACCTTGAATGAGCATCTATCTAAGGTTGTCAGCAACTGCCAGCGGGATTGGGATCGACACATACCCCTCTTCTTAATGGCCTACCGAAACGCGGTCCATAGCTAACAGGGCACACACTATCCGAGATCTTATTTGGTCAAACAATTCGGTTGCCAAGTGAAGCAAAATTCGGATCCCCACCGACGGAGCCCAAAGAGGTGAACGAGTACGTGAATGACTTACGCAGCAGGATTCGTAATTTGCATGAAGACACCAGAGAAAAGATGAAGCTAGCAAGCAGCCGCATGAAAACTAGGTACGATATCAAGGCGAAATCTTCCGGTTTCAACGAAGGAGATCTGGTTTGGCTGTATAATCGTCAGCGTAAGAAAGGCAAATCACCAAAATTGCAACAGGATTGGGAAGGTCCATACAAGGTGATAACCCGCATTAATGACGTTGTCTACCGGATCCAGCGGGGGAATCGAGGAAAATTGAAAGTGGTCCATTTGGATAGAATGTGTCATTTCAACGGGATGCTGAATGACGAAGTTGTTCGGGACGAACAACTGTAGGGAGGCAGCAATGTGATAACCACTTAAATGTGAGCAGCGACATCTAGTTTTACAGAGCAGAAGATGTCGATACTCGAAGACCAGAAGATTTCGATACTTGAATAACAAAGTCTCGACCATTGATGACTGGAGAGCGGAATCGAATCTTCTAGCAAATTGGAAATTATATGGGACGCTGGATGGCGAGGATTGTTCTCGAAGTATGTCATTCGAGTATAAATACCAGCATCCCCAAGGTATGCAAATCAGTTCTAAAGTGTAATTTGAAGTGTTAATTAGGAGAAGTGATTAAGTGGTTTAAGTAAAAGATAAGAAAAGTATAAGTGGTTGAGAAATTGAATTGTACTGAGAGAAAGAATTAAATAGTGAATTGTAACTGTACTGAATAAAGGGATTTGTATTGAAAAGAATAAGTTCTATCATTTGTACCCACACAAACATTTTACATTATATTGCCAGCCAAAGAAAAGCATCTCTCAGCCGCTGCACTGCTAGCTGGTATTGAATGAATTTGCATAGCTAGTTGCGATAAATGAGGGTATTTATTTTGATTTATTTGCCACCACTCCATCAAATTAAAACTTTTAGTCATCTCCACTATTTCATTACTATATCTCTCTACTTCGTCTTCAGGCTTTTCTATGACTTTTGAGGCAGATATGTTTAGCAGGTTAGAAGAAAAGAACTGTGCATCGTTGGTGGTGTCAGAAATTGAAGGTGGTTGATTTGACTGACTTTGGTTTAAGCTTGAAGAGTCACTTTCTGCAATTACCGACGACGTTGGCTCAATGGGAGACGGTGCTACATTTGCCTTATCTTTAATTTGAGAACTTCAGAAATTCTTTATTGTATCTAAATCATTTGGCTGCATATTTATAGCTGGTGGATATAAAAACTATGCAGTTTTATGACATAAATTTAGATTGGTGACCCATATTTCTTCAGTGTTTTGTCTTATGTTTTGTTTAAGAACGGAAATTGCACCTACATCTTCACTGTTCGGTTCACAGAGATTCTTAATTTTTAAGATTGATGGTAAAACGTAGCAAAGCGATGGAGAATTGCAAACCTGCAATTTCTTGAATACAATTTCAAAATTCTTACACATTTCCACTAAAACCGTAACAATAGATATATTTATGTGCTATAGCCGTTGGCTTTGTTCGTTCGTAGTCAGAATATTATTGATTTGACACCAATTGTCAGTTATAGATTTAAACATTCTATAGTTTGAATTCCACCGTGTTGGACATTGGCTTTTCAGAGAAGTGATTTGGAAATGCTGCAGATTTACTTTTTTTAAATATTTTACCATTTTTTTGCACGATTGTGCAAAATTGTGATTGTGCTGCAGTTTAGGCGTGTGTTCTTTTCTAAAGCCTTGCTTATATTTCTTCCCCTGTCAGTAATGAATTTAATTTGATCGATGTTTCGAACACCAAATTCATCAACTAGTCTGTTGAGCTTTTTTATAATATTGTCACCCGTTGATCTTTCGAAATCCATATATTTTAATCCCAAAACCATATCAAAGAACTGAAATCTTTTTTGGTAATGCAAGGTGACGCCTAAAAAGTTTCGCTTTACGTAGTTGTCCGTCCACATGTCGATTACAACGGAAGCTTCACCGCTATTCACAGCATTACTTATTTCGTCTTTAAGTTCTTGTTTTTTTTCATTTACGTACATTTTGGATCTTCGGGAAATTGTTGTTGCATCCTCCACATCCACATGTTCACCATATGTTGCACCAATCTTGATAAAGAACTTCACTAGTTTAGCGAAGCCAGAACCTTCCACTACCGAGAATGGTCGGCTGTCCTTAATTACCCAAGTGCAACATTTTTCAATGGCTTCAGTTTTGTCCAATGCTGTGACGGTTTTCAAAACTTGTGACTGCTTAATGTTTTTGCAGCACCTGTGCCGAATTAAGTTTGACGTCTGACTGGCAGTATATTTTAACGTTTTAGAGCAAGTGCGGCAATAAACGAAACCAGGCAGAACAGTTTTGTCCGGCTTTAAGATTTCCGAAACAATATTCCATACGAAACTTTGTCGTTTGCGCCGGGTAGACAAGATGTAGTTACCATTCGCAATTTGTTCCGAAATGATTAGTATATGACTTTACATTCTTTGAAAATATTTTTTTTTTATAAAAACTCGAAATTACTACCAATAGCCACTGATCAACCATTTTACACAAAATAATCACCGTAACTGGTGATTATGCAAAATGCAAATCGATACATATTGTTTTGTGTATGGACATGGATAAGGGTATATTCGAGTGCTACGAGAAATTTCCCGATTCCCGAAAAGCTCCATATAAAAAAAAACTGCTCGTGAAATAATTGTCAAAATTTCCAAATATTTCCGCCAAAGTAGTACTCTGTTCCCTCTCATGAATTATTATCAACATGAATCTAAGCAGTTGCCTGCAACATTTTTTCACGCCAATTTAAATGCCTGTGCCATTGAGACTCGGAACAAAAATTCTGGCGGAAAATTTTTGTACTATATCGACTATATAAATTTCTGACAGATCGTTGGCGGGAACAAATTCGTATGAAAAGTGAAAATTCGGTACGGGATAATATTGTGATAACCACTTAAATGTGAGCAGCGACATCTAGCAGAAAATGTCGATACTGGAATAACAAAGTCTCGACTGGAGAGTGGAATCGAATTTTCTAGCAAATTGGAAATTGTATGGGACGCTGGATGGCGAGGATTATTCTCGAAGTATGTCATTCGAGTATAAATACCAGCATCCCAAAGGTATGCAAATCAGTTCTAAAGTGTAATTTGAAGTGTTAATTAGGAGAAGTGATTAAGTGATTTAAGTAAAAGATAAGAAAAGTATAAGTGGTTGAGAAATTGGATTGTACTGAGAGAAAGAATTAAATAGTGAATTGTAACTGTACTGAATAAAGGGATTTGTATTGAAAAGAATAAGTTCTATTATTTGTACCCACACAAACATTTTACATTGGTGTCAGAAGTGGGATAGGACTTATTGTGTTTTCTGACCATTTGAAAAAGCTAGAATGGGTCGAAAACTATTGCAGTTGACCCTCGTCCAACTCAAATCCGAGTTGAACAAGAGAAGCCTCAGCGCCAGTGGAGGAAAAAGTGAGCTGGTGCTCAGACTTCAGGAGGCTTTGAACAACGAGGGTCATGATCCTGATGCATATTCCTTTGATGTTGACGAGGATGAACAGACAAGTACCGGCAGTGACATGTCTGCGATGATGCAACTCCTCTTGTTAAAAATGGACGAACAGAAGAACAGTCTTGAACAAAAAATGGACGAACAGAAGAAAAATTTGGACGGTCTTCAACAGAAAATGGATGAACAAAAGAATAATCTGGAAGAACAAAAGAATAGTCTCGAGCAAAAGCTGGATGAACAAAAGAATAGTCTCGAACAAAAGTTGGATGAACAAAAGAATAGTCTAGAACAAAAACTGGAAGAATAAAATAACACTCTCCAGCAAAAATTCGAAGAAATCGATGACAAATTTGAAAGAATAGAGAAGAACGTTGATGACAAATTTGATAGAATAGAGAAGAACGTTGATGACAAATTTGATACAATAGAGAAGAATGTTGGCGAAAAATTCGAAGAAATGGACAGCAAAGTTCAGCAACTGGCAAAAGAGCTCGACACAGTGCGAAAACAGAAACTGCGAGAATGTTCTTTAAGCGGTCCAAGGAGAAAAGATTTGAAGCCTCCCTCATTCGATAGCCAGACCTCATGGTCTACTTATAAGAAGCAGTTTGAAATGGCTGCCTGTGGAAACGAATGGGACAATAAGGAGAAGTACTTTGCCCTAGCGATGGCCTTACGTGTTCCTGCAGCAGAATTGTTACAAACAATCGATATCGAAAAGAATAGAGACTATATGGTTTTAGTGCAGGCTATCGAGAAACGGTTTGGGGATAGCCACATGCGGGAAGTTTACAAGGTTCAATTGCAAGGCCGTATGCAGCAACGAGGAGAAACACTGCAACAGCTCCAAGCAGACGTGAGTAGACTGGCACATTTGTCATATCCCACCGCAGGCCAAGAAATAATCGACGAAATGGCAAAGGACGCATTCATTGGGGGAATTGTAGATTTGAAGCTACAATCAGCAGTAAGGATGGCCGGGAAAATAACCCTTGCTGAAGCACTTGCCTTCGCTCTGGCGATGGAAGCATCCAATCAGGCTTCCAAAGGAATGCATTTCGTAAGGGAAATAGTATCTGGTGAATGCTCCTGCTCAAGACCAACTACCATGCAACGAAATATCCCACGGGAGAGACGAAGGATGCGCTGCTGGAACTGCGATAAAGTAGGACATTTGCAAGGGCATTGTAAAGAACAGGTACGACGAGAAGGCTGCCTGCACTGGGGCTACAGGCAAATAGAAAGAAAAACCGGCAGAAACGGCTACCAAGAAATCGGTCAAATTTCCAGAAGCCATCAGTTAGGAAATGCTTACTTCGCGGGGCAGAAGTCTGTAGCAGGAGTCAACGACTCCAGGGTAATTATCCCAGTCTCACAGGTAAAACAATGCAACCAAAGCCTCCCAGCAGAAGTAGTCAGTGGTAAAGAAGCGAAACAACAGGCAACTATCCAAACGATTAGGACTGAGCCAATAGAGAGTTGGAGTATAGACGAAATCCGTTCCTCCCAACAGGCAGACAATGACATCGAACCAATATTGGCCTGGAAGGAACACGAGGAAAGACCAAGCTGGCAGCAGATATCAGATCGGAGCCAAACTCTGAAGGCATACTGGGCACAGTGGGACTCGCTTTTTGTTCAAGATGGATTGCTGAAGAGAAAATGGGAAAGTGCAGATGGGACAACATCTCGTATGCAGCTAATTGTGCCACGGTCCAAAGTCAACCAAGTGCTCCATGAAATACATGACGGAATCTCAGGAGGCCATTTGGGAATAAACAAGACGTTGGAAAAGGTAAGGGAAAGTTTCTGTTGACTAAGCGCTAAACAAGATGTCGAGAATTGGTGCAAAAAGTGCATAAGATGTGCAGCTACCAAGGGTCCAAAAGTAAAGCCACATGGACAAATGCAAGAATACAATGTCGGAGCACCTTTCGAACGAATAGCCATCGACATCGCTGGGCCGTTTCGCGAGACCTTTAATGGAAACCGATATACTCTCGTAGTCATGGATTACTTCAGTAAGTGGCCGGAAGTGTTTGCCATCCCAAATCAAGAGGCTAAGACCGTAGCCGAACAGATAGTCAACAACTGGGTGAGCAGATTTGGGGTCCCAATGGAGCTACACTCTGATCAAGGGCGAAACTTTGAATCAAAAGTCTTCCAGGAAATATGCCAATATTTGGGAATAAGAAAGACAAGGACAACGCCACTACACCCTCAATCTGATGGAATGGTCGACCGATTCAATCGGACCTTGAATGAGCATCTATCTAAGGTTGTCAGCAACTGCCAGCGGGATTGGGATCGACACATACCCCTCTTCTTAATGGCCTACCGAAACGCGGTCCATAGCTCAACAGGGCACACACCATCCGAGATCTTATTTGGTCAAACAATTCGGTTGCCAAGTGAAGCAAAATTCGGATCCCCACCGACGGAGCCCAAAGAGGTGAACGACTACGTGAATGACTTATGCAGCAGGATTCGTAAATTGCATGAAGACACCAGAGAAAAGATGAAGCTAGCAAGCAGCCGCATGAAAACTAGGTACGATATCAAGGCGAAATCTTCCGGTTTCAACGAAGGAGATCTGGTTTGGCTGTATAATCGTCAGCGTAAGAAAGGCAAATCACCAAAATTGCAACAGGACTGGGAAGGTGCATACAAGGTGATAACCCGCATTAATGATGTTGTCTACCGGATCCAGCGTGGGGATCGAGGAAAATTGAAAGTGGTCCATTTGGATAGAATGTGTCATTTCAACGGGATGCTGAATGACGAAGTTGTTCGGGACGAACAACTGTAGGGAGGGAGCAATGTGATAACCACTTAAATGTGAGCAGCGACATCTAGCAGAAAATGTCGATACTGGAATAACAAAGTCTCGACTGGAGAGTGGAATCGAATTTTCTAGCAAATGGGAAATTGTATGGGACGCTGGATGACGAGGATTGTTCTCGAAGTATGTCATTCGAGTATAAATACCAGCATCCCCAAGGTATGCAAATCAGTTCTAAAGTGTAATTTGAGGTGTTAATTAGGGGAAGTGATTAAGTGGTTTAAGTAAAAGATAAGAAAAGTATAAGTGGTTGAGAAATTGGATTGTACTGAGAGAAAGAATTAAATAGTGAATTGTAACTGTACTGAATAAAGGGATTTGTATTGAAAAGAATAAGTTCTATTATTTGTACCCACACAAACATTTTACAATATTATTAATTTTGTTAAAGAAATTTTTGTTTTCAAATACGTATTGGGTTAAAATGTCGAGAAAAGATTCGCGAGTTTCGAAATAAGTGCTTGTGAAGTGTTTAGATGGGATAGTCTAAAAAGAATCGTGCTTTAAAAAATGTAAACAAAGCATTTGTTAAACGCGAAGAAATTGCTTTTCTTGTTATTTCTTTATTCAATATTAAGTTCGTAGTGAATAATATAAAGTGTTTATTTAATATATTGTTAAACAAGTCAATAAAGACAGTGACATGCAACTTAAAATTTTCATAGATGGAATCCTATTAATGTTACAGCAATATTATTTCAAGGGGAATATTTCAGTTGGTGAAACCGAAAAGTTGGTGCAAATTGGCTTGGTTCTTAAGTCACAATTGAAGCAGGATCAAGTGCAAGAGAGTAATTGCAACCAGCTTTCAGTATTCTTCCACTTTCACCAAACGAAATAGTCCTTTTAAAATATTCTGCTATGAGTATATGCATATAAATACATACACATGTGTAGTATTCCAGCTATGCGAATTTTCAGCAGCATTCCACTATTTTATTGATTTGCTTAACCATATATTTAACAAAAAGACACTATATTACACAGTATTCACTAAATATTTAACGGAAAAGTAACAACACAACAATTTCTTCGTGTTTCACAAGTGCTTCGTATACATTTTTTTAAGCACGATTCTATTTAAATTAACCCATCTAAACACTTCACAAGCACTTATTTTGAAACTCGCGTATTTTTTCTCGACATTCCAACTTTATGCTTATCAAACAAAAATAAATTCTTTAACTAATTTATTTATTTTGTTCCGCACCGAAATTAAACTTTACATATGATTTTGCTCCCGGCCAAAATCTGTCCAGTCGTGGAGGTAAAAAAAATGCCACTAAGGGGCGCTAAAAGCACTTTACCGGGTGTCAATTTAAATGTACGTGAAATGTGACAGATAAAAGAAAAACGTCAAAGCTATCTGACAGTATCCCAGCTGAAGTCACAGAATTCCTTGATTTGTTTGTGTATTCTCTTTATTTTTGTATTTTTTTACTTGTTATATTTTTAACTTTCCGAAAAGACAGAATTACCGTATCCAGAAATACCAAAAAGAAAAACAATATTCAGATATCAGATGCCAGATGTACGAGTACCTATCTACTCCGCTGTCTTTTCCCAGCAACATTTATTTTTGAAACGTCATATTCCACGACTGAAAAATGTATGTTGCCAGTGGATTTTCACGTGAATGAACAGAGTACTAGCCTTAAGGAACAAAATTCATAATTACAACAAACAACAAAAACAAAAAACACAACATATGAAATGTAATATTGTTTTGTGTATGGACATGGCTAAGGGTATATTCGAGTGTCTGCAGTATCTCGATTGTGTCGAGTGTGTTCATCCACCCGAACAAACGATCATTATTTGCTAATACTGCACAAAATACCCGAACACTCGAATGCATGTATCTGCATGACTCGAATGTTTCAACCAACATGTATTTTTTAAGTTCATGAACAAACGATTATTCCTTGCTGCTCAACGAAAGTGATTGCTTCAAACCAAATCTGAGTCATTGATCGGGTATACACAAATACAAAGTTGCAGCTCTCTGGGGCCTATATAACATATACAATACATATATTATACGTAGAATTAATTACGCATGTGTTAAGTTTTTTGAAAAATGGGATAGAGTGAAAAAGAAAGATGTTTGGGCTTAGTGGTTATTTCGCTCCGTGGTTGGCATCCAACATTTAATGGGGAGACTAAATTCATAGTGGAAGTTGGTTTGTTGTTGATTTCTAGTCAACTACTCGGCTTGCTTGATTTTCGTTAATTGAAAAAATTAATGTCTTTCGGGTGAGGTTGGGATTCGGATACCGAACCTTTCGATTTGGAAGACAGTCCGCTACCACTTGAGCCACGGCACAACATTTGCAGGCGCGGAAGCCACACTAATGATTGGCAATCCTTGGTTCATTTGGTATGACATTTAACAAGAATATCTTCATATTATATATATATAGACGTGATACTTTAGTCATTTATTATTCATATGCGATTGTTCATATACTCCCCACAAAAGTGTTAGCCCCAGTTACACCGAGTGTAGTTCGTCAAGGCCAACTGGTTTGTTTTTTTTCAGATTCTCCATTTCAGAAACTACTAAAAATCTTCTTCATAATTATTTTCTTGTCCGCATTCGTCAACGTACTAATAGTTTTCTTTGCCTAACACAATTATGTCTGAAATACGAGTATTTCTTCGATAATATTGTCCAAATATTTCTCTTATAATATATCTACTTTTTAATGACGGTGATTATTTTATGTAATACTATCCATGACGCATCTTCGGATAAAAGCAAAACGATCGCCAATCGATTTAAATTACATAACGTTTGATTTTACTTAGCAGGTTTTTAAGAACGTTTCTTTTGAATTCTAAGCATGTCTTTTCTCACATTACAAGAAATACTCTCATAAGTTGTCCCTTTTCGTTCCAGATCACTTAAATCTTTTCCGTAACAACATAGTTTTTTTAATTAATTGTTTATAACATCTCGAGGGCCAGAGCCGTTTTGTTCACCTAGGAAATGCACTAATATCTAAATCAAAGGTGGTTCAATTTGAGGTTACATTTAAATACAATAGTGTTTAGGATTTAAAATGTGAATCCTGTATCAACAAATCCGTGCACTAACGCATAATTCCATTACGTCATAAAAGAAAGAAATCGCTAACTAGTTATCGACACTGATACACACGTCAGTGCAGTTGAATAGAAACCGTAGACGAAGACAGGTTAATTAAGAAGTTGCTTATCATTTAAATACATTTTTTTGTACTTAGAATCATACGCGTATCACAGTTGTACTTGAATAAAAACAATAAAATTAAATAAAAGGTTTCAAACATAAACAAATAGAATACATCATCACGCACGCATCTTCGTTAAGGTCGTCGATAAGAACTTAACCGAGACATTTGATTTCAAAAAAGGCTCCAGATAAGGTGACGCGCTGCCATGTGACTTCTTGAACATTATACTTGAAAGAATTATGTGGAGCTCACAAGCGAACACCGGAGAAATAATCTTTCAAAAGTCTGTCAACGTACTAGCGTACTCCATTGTTTTTCAATTGTCAACCTGTGCGGACGTGTTTTTCTTTTTCTCCCGTATACCGAGTTCAGTTATTATTTTCCACTTTTTTTTTAAAGTCCCGTAAACTGCCGACTCAGTATATCTACCGTTGTTCGTCGACCTAGTTTTGTCTGCCGATTCCTCAAACTCAACTGTGCCAGTTTTGACCCCAAAACAAAACAAAACGAAAACAAAACAAAAACAAAACAAAAAAAAAATCCAAACAAAAATTAACCTCAATAAACTAATAATGGAAAAGTGCTGTGCTAGTGTTTTGTGCTCAATTGTTGACCCCAACGCCGAATGGGTAGCATGCAATGGTCTCTGTGGAAAATCATTCCATGCCATATGCATCTGACTAACCCGGAGATCCATAACCTACCTCAAGGAGTATTGCAGTCTTTTCAATTTTTACGGCGACGAGTGCAAAGAGATCACCTTGGCTCACGTTATGTTGGCAATTAAATGCAACAACGAGTCTATCAATGCGATGCTAACCGAGAATGGTCATATTAGCAGAACTATTTTGGGCAGAATAGAAAAGATTGAGGACTCAATAAACTGCATTGATAGTAATGTGGATGCTTACAAGTCCACAGGAAAAATTATCGAAAAGCAACTGGCAGCGATCCAAAACCTATCGAAAAACAAATCTAACCACGACAACGAGAGCGAAGTGATCAAATATCACTTCGACGGAATTAAAGCTTTCCTCAAAACAAATTTTGCCAACCTCCTTAAGTCCAACGAACTCACATACATAAACGACCCCTCAACACGCTGATGTTTCTTGGGTGCGGAATTTCTTTCACCGAAGTTACGCTATCACCATTAGCGTCAACATCCCAACCAAATATTCGTGGTTGTTCCCTACTCCTCCTGGTAAGACAACTAAGCCTGGGAAAATAAGAATTACTAAATGCTCTGAAGAACGAGAAAACGCACATCTCGAGAGTAATGAAAGTGTTAAAAATAATCGTAGTGTTAACAATAAACTTAAAAAAAGACCCCTCTCCAACTCCCTTCCAAATAAAAAATATGATTCCAAAAAACGAAGCTCTAATCTCGACCCCAACTGGAGCTTCAAAACAAACTTATTCCCCAATTTTAGTCCTCCCTCCTCACTTATACGACACAAAGCCCTTACACACCAATCTTCTAATCCCCCAATTCCCCCCGTTCCACCGAAGTCCCCGCGCCAACGCGTCTCTTTCAACTTAACCCCAACCACCCATATTATTCCTTCTCAACCTTCTACGCCACCAAACCCAGTCAGCAACCCAATTCCCAACTTCGACCTTAAAACTGGAGCTAAGTACCCTAACTTCATTAACTCCCATACCTTAAACCCCACATCTCATCCCTCGTCCAACTCCATATCCAATCATTTATCTCTATCTCCCTCCTCCAATGCTCCTATTCTTGATCCCCTTTTTCCCCCCACTGTTAAACTAACACAGCAAACCAATGGCAATACAGAAAGTCGATATGCTCTCTCTAGGCTCAGAGAACGAAAGATATATGAAAACATTCGTCTCTTTCTTGCCTATTTACATGACAAATCTGACTCGGTCTGCTACGAAGGGAAAACCAAAACCAGCGTCATGGTTTCCATCCAGCAGGAAGGCCTCCCTACCGACCCTATCAGTCTCAGGAACCTTTATGTCAGATACCACGAGATTTTTAACATGTCCCCTCAGAAAGTAGCAGACGACCTTGCTGCATTCGGCAACTAAGTTCACTCTAAACGAGTATCACACCTACAGCGAAGCCGAGCCGACCACGACAAATTTTTTCGTCCATAACGTGCCTCCCTTGCCAGCGCTTAAACCATCCTGCCTCACACCTCCACCCCACAACATCCCTCTTACATTTTACTACCAGAATGTAAGAGGTCTTCGCTCTAAAACCAATGCTGTCCTACGTCAATCGCATGCTCTTCCCTTTGATATTTACGCCTTGACCGAAACCAATTTGATTCCCGACATAAAGATCCAGGAATTGTTCCCTCCTACTTTTAATGTTTTCCGCGACGACGAAAAACACAAACGCACAAATAAAGATTCCCCCTATCGAGGCGTCCTACTGGCGATGGACAACAGCCTTACCTCTTCTCCCATTACAATTTCTTCATCCTCTAAAGCCGACTTTGTCGCAATAAAAATATCACTGCCTCTCAAGTCCCTTTACGTTATATGTTGCTACATCCTACCAGCTCAACCTATCGAATCTTACCAATTTGTTATTGATGCGATCGATCATTTAATTGACCTGTCAGACCCTATTGATGATATCCTTATTTTCGGCGACTTTAATCTTCCTCAGCTACAGTGGACTCCATCAGATGATTAATCGTTTTTCATCGCTTAAAATGCCATCTCAGCTAAGGAATGTCTCTTCTTAGATCGCTTAACAGACTCAAGTCTATGCCAAGTCAGTGGTATATCCAATTATATGGGTAGGCAATTAGACCTTATTTTCACAACAGATCCAATTAACTCCTCAGTCTCACTTTGTCCCCTATCTCTCTCAACAATCGATAACTACCATCCCCCCCCTTCTACTTTCATTTTTTCATAACTCTTCATTCCAGTCCACTCCCCCCACAACTCTCTCATCCCACGACTTTCATAAAGCAAACTTTCACAAAATCAGTGAATATCTCAGCAGATCCCTCTTTAACTTTCACAACTTAAGTATAAATGATGCCTTATCCATTTTTTATAAAGAAATATTTAATTCTTTTTCCCTTTACGTTCCGTTTTCCCGCCTTAAAACATCATCTACTAGTCCTCCCTGATATAATCGCAAGCTTCGTTCCTTACGAAATAAGAGAAATAAGTTATGGGCTGTTTTCCTGCGTACCAGATCCTTTACCGACTATTCCAACTATCTTGGTGCTTATCTTCATTTCACCGAACTTTACGATTCCCTTTACCAGCGCTACCTTAACAATGCGCAAGTCAACCTTATAAACCACCCTAAGTCCTTTTTCCAATTTGTTAACTATAAAAGAAAGTCCGATGGTTACCCTCCTTCACTCACCATTGCCAACCTATTTGCCACATTTTTTAAACAATCCTTCACCAACGACTCCTTTGTACCAGATCCATCCTATTTTAGTTACCTACTGAACTTCTCCAATGGCCCACTTCTTTCTCATATTTTGGACCCGTCTTATATCGAATATAAATTACACCAACTCAATGACGAATTCACACCCGGCCCAGATGGCCTCCCTGCCATATTTCTTAAAAAATGTTCTTCCTCTCTTTCCCTTGCCGTTTCTAATCTCTTCCGTCTATCCCTTTCACAAGGAGAATTTCCTCAGGTTTGGAAAACCTCCTTCATAACCCCGATCCACAAGAAAGGATCAAAGAATGAAATAACCAACTATCGTCCCATCGCTAAACTCTCCCATATACCCAAACTCTTCGAAAGTATTTTGTATGAAGCTCTAAGCTTCCAATGCAAATCACTTATTTCCCCTAGACAACATGGCTTCTTAAAGGGTAGGTCAACCACCACAAATCTCGTTGAATTCGTATCCTTTGCCCTCTCTGCCCTAGAGAATGGCAATGAAGTCGATGTAGTTGCAACCGATTTTAGCAAAGCCTTCGATAAAATCTCTCATCGGTTAATTATCTTTAAATTGTCTGCCCTCGGCTTTGAACCCATATTGTTAAAATCGATATCCTCTTACCTCGAAAACCGTTTTTACAGTGTTCGTTTTAGGTCAGCCCACTCCGCTCCATTTTTGGCCACCTCTGGAGTTCCACAAGGCAGCCATCTCGGTCCCCTTCTTTTTATATTAACCATAAATGATCTCGATATGATCATCAAACACTCGTCTGTCTCCCTTTACGCCGACGATACCAAATTTTTCAAAACCATTTCCTCTCCCCATTACTCTTTCCTCCTTCAACAAGATCTTGATAGTTTCTCGATCTGCCTCAAAAATTCTTTGGAACTTAACATCGCCAAATGGCAATCCATCACCTTCTCACATAAGCGGAACCAATCTCCTCCCCGACTCTATCTTCTCCATAACCAACCTATCTCCTCCGTACAGTCTCTTCGCGACCTCGGCATTTTGTGTGACAGCGAGCTCAACTTCCGTTTACATATGGATGAGATAATCCTCAAAGCCAACTCTGCACTAGGTTTTGTAAAACGGTGGTCCAAAGAATTCACCAACCCGTACGTGACCAGGTCCCTCTATATTACCTTTGTTCGCCCCCTCCTAGAGTACGCCAATCAAGTATGGTCCCCATATCATCGTGTTCATATCTCGAGAATTGAAAGCATTCAGCGTCGTTTTCTTCGATTTGCTCTTCGAGGTATGCCCTGGGACGATCCTTTTAATCTGCCCCCCTATCAAAATCGTCTCAACCTTATCAACTTAAACACCCTCGAAGATCGCAGAGATGCAGCAGACTTTCTCTTCATTCATCGACTTCTTTCAGGTCACGTTGAATGCGCTTCCCTTCACAACTCCATTTTCCTCAACACTAACCCTCGTAATCTACGTACCCCTCGACTCTTCTATCTACCAACCCACCACACCTCCTATGGCGCGAACGAACCAATCTCCCGTATGCTACGTCAAATCAACTCAAACCCTACCGTCTTTGACTTTCACCGCACCACTTTCTACCTCAAATCTGTTCTCCTTCACCACTCCAACCAACCTTAGTTTTAAGTTTTAGTTTAATTTTATTTTTTAAGTTATAGCTTGTATTAAGCCGAATAAATGGGGGCATTCGTCCCCACCAAAAAATTGACATAATTGTCAGAACTATTTTACGGCGACATCAACCTAGTCACCAATGTTACACCAATGCTCCGGCCCGCAGAGTCGTCGAATTTAATCCGGATGGACCACGCAATAGAGGAAGAGCTCGCCTAAAGTAGCACGCACAAGAATAAGGGCATCTCAGAAATTTTCAATAAGTTAAGTTAGGTTAGTTTAAACATTGAAATAAAATACAAGAAATTTTGTTGGTCAAATAGATCCGAAAGCAGGTCTTGTATACTTCCAGTAGTCTTAGTCATTAAATGTTGGGCCGCCACGAGAATTCAAATATTTTTGCATTTCGGATACTGGCCTGGTTTGATCAATCTTTTTCATTTATTTCTCATGCAATTCCAGTGCTTATATTTGATAGTCCAGTCTATAACATAAACAATATAGTATAAGAATTCGAATTTGAATTTTTCTCTGTTCCTAACTACATTTCCAAGCTTCTAAATATTTAATCTTACTATAGATGCAAAACACTTAATAATAATAACAATAAAATAAAAATATTTCAACAGTTTTATGTTCATAGCCCAGACGAATTGCCATATTACAATACGATTTTCAAAGAAATATTTGCCTCTGAAACTTTACATAGCTATAACATCAATGAGATAATGATTGATCCGGATGCTGCAAAAAAATCTATTCGCCAAAGGGGATGTCGGTTTCCTCAAGAAAGACTGTTTGGATCGCCATTTCATTATAGGTTTGTATGACCTTTTACATATGTGTGTATATACGAGTATGTCAATGCCATTTACAAATTTTCGAGAATGTTATCCTTAGTTTCTCCACTTGCTTGAGTTTTATGCGTATACAATTAGAATTAAGAGAGTGCAATTGTACGCGTGCAACATCACCAGCAATTTGTGAGTGCTGAAATATTTCTATTATGTACACATATTATGTATTTTATATTTAACATTGCTTTTTCAGATCGTTCCCATTTCTGCAATTCTTCTGGATTTGAATGCTTATTAAACGGTGAGATTTTTGTTTCCAAAACAAGTCGAATTAAAATTATGTATTATTTAATAGTGCTTAGTGAATTTCAGAACACAAATGTACTTATAATCAGTCATACGTTCTTTAAGGGGGGTGAGACTCACGTTCAATCTTCAAAAAATCAATTTATTGAGAATATACTGTGAAAATTTTAGACCGATACACTCGATACACTAAGTCATTTTAAAATTACAGCAAATAAGAGGGGAGAGCGTACCCAGTAGCTACGGGGATTATAACAAACACTAAACGCGTTTTTCTCGAAACAACTTTTTATCCGTCGACCCAGATGATTAAATAAAAACCATTGTACCGATTTGGCTGAAATTTTAACACAATATTTTACACATGAATGGTTCTTTTCGGTACCAGAATTAGATTTTTTTATCTACTTTTTTAAATCTCGATTTTAAACCGAAACAAACAGTCGATTTCTAAAAAACATAATTTGCAAGGCCGCCATTTTGTTATTTTTCACTCAAATCTTTTAAATCTACTACGGGACAGAATGACAATCCTACCGAATAATCTTTTTGGAGCAATCAGGGGGGCCAGCCACCTACTTTTTTTTTAAGAGATCTACTTTACCTCACCAAAATGACGTTAAAATATTGTTTTTTTTATTATTTAACAAATTTTTTTGTGTATAATTTAATAGCTATATAATAACATATAATTATCATAAGAAGATTGTATTTCATTTTCCGCAAAAAAAAACCTTAACAACCTTCAAAAATTTAACCTTGGACATGAGACTACCCCGTTAGGAGAGTTTGAAGTTCTATAATATTTAGTAGATAAAGCTTTCTTGTCAAGTGATTTTAAATTACTGTATATGTCATATATATATATTTCAAATTATATAAAATTATAAATATCTAAATGTGAAGGTTGTAAGAATATATAGATAATATTATAGTAATTCGTTCAGTAGCATACATTTATATGTGCACATTATTCCATTTTCACCAACCAAACGGTTTGAAGAAATATCTGTTGTCAGATAGCAAATTTATCCGTACGAAGTTGTTACATCGATTATGCCATGTAACGCTTTAATGGCGGACAACTTGAAAAAAAAAAAAAATTGTGTACTCTGCAATGCACTGTTCTACACTGTACTTCTTTATACTATACGAGTACTTAGCTCCTATTCCTTGGCGGTGCTGTGCTCCTTTCTGGTACAGAGCTCCAGATCCTTCCTTCCCGCTACTCCTATATCCCTTTGTTCACATCTCCTTTTCCTCTTCCTTTTTCCTTCCTATCCGCCAAAGAAAACTCGCAACTTTACCAATTAGCTCTAAAATTAGCTATAATATAATATAAAATAAATTATTACTTGAGAAAAAAACTTTAAAGGAAAAAAATAGCTTTTCGCAATTCTCAAAAACAACAAAGGCACCGAAATGACTTCCAAATTTTTTGCATTCCACAATTTCCGCCAGACTTACACACACGCTCACTCACACTTTGATTCGGTTCTAGCGGACCCAACGACGAAGTTATTAGCTGTAACACTAACAAAATTTGTTAGTGTGCGCACCCGTGTCCAACTATGTCTCTCACTCATTCCGTTTTACACATTCATACTAAACTCCTCAGTCTCGGAGTTCGCTCCCACTTCCAATAATGACTGGGAACTCTACTGAGAGAGTTTATGGAAGTTGTGGATCCTAACTATGCTTACTCTCCTAAATCTAGATTTCGTTGTGAAACTTGCGAAAAGCAGTGTTTCTTCCTTTTCTGATACCCGGGTACTTTTCCCCATCTAATTATGCTGTTAAAATGTATTGCAAAATAAAACAAACACGAATGAGAAAGAAAACTCGAAGGTAAGTGGAGTGTTAGGACAAAAGGAAGAAAGTGTAGATACAATCGAAAAGGGACTGTATCTCGATCCGGCCATCCTCTGCATCGCCGCCCCTAATAAAAGCTAAGTACAGTGCAGCTGCAAATTTTGATATTTTTATCGCGAGTCCCTAGCTATTGCGGTGGATTGGCGTTCAGATTTGGAGGGAGGGACAAACCCTCCTTACAATTATTTATTTGTTTTATTATTTGTATATGTGCCTTTCTGCCCTCTGGTCACGACCGGTTTTATCGTTTGTTATTAATCATTGTTTTATTATATCGATCCGCTCTTTATTATTGTTGATTGTTGCTGTTCGGTGTTATTTGTATGTTTTTGTTGTTGTTTGTTGTTGGTTGGTGTTATTTGTTGCTCTATGTTTGTTGTTATTTGTATGCTTTTGTTGTTCCCCCTGTGAAGGCTGTCTTATGACTTGGCCGTCCGCTTACATGCCTCTGCTGCTCCTTCGGTGCTCCATCGGTGGGATGCTGGCTTATAAAGGAGTCGTCATCCCTTCACCCATCGAAACTAACTTTTAAAGCTGGTGCGACATTGGGGTATGCCAGATTATGCTAGCCGTCCGCCTGCACACCACTATTGCTCTTCTATTGCTCCCTCGTTGGGATGTTGCTATAAAAGAGATCGGCTCCAACAACGGTGTTCCTGGTGGATCTCCTGTCGCACGTGGTTCGTCGTGAATCTCCCTATTGTCCTTAGGGATTCGCCCACCGAATCCCCTCGTTGTCCTTTGCGGAGAAAACCTCCCGTGAAACGTATGTGGGTTGTTTTCCGATGTCTGGGGTTGGTGGACCACTGACTGATTGGGCCATGGCTGCGCTCCACCTTCGCCAGAGCTCGGTGTTCCTACTCAAAGAAAAGAGGGACCAAAAGGACTTCACAAGGGAAAGAGAGCCAAACTTGGCGCGGGAAAATATACCGCGAAATTACGAGTATATTATAAAAAATATAGCGAAATTATCAAAACTTTTCAATGTGGTCTATTGAATGAACATATCGTATAATAAATCAGCAGCGACTTCTTTTTTTTTGCTGTCGTGACTAGAATCATGATAAACTTTAAAGATATTTGATGTATAAAAACCAAATACCTATATTATGGGGTATTTCCAAAATCATTTGATGCTTTTGACACAAGTTCAAAAAACAGACCAAGGGAATAACTCTTAGCTTCACTTACGATCTGATGCAAAATAGAGCGACAATTCGAACTAATCGGAGAGGGCAAAATAACGAAAATCTAAATTCAAAAGATACGAGTACTAAGAACATCAAATTCATAAATTAAGTTTGATTTAGACAGTTCACGAATGATTTTAAGGTTTTTCTTTAGCTTTAAAGTATACGTATATGTATTTTTGGATTCGAATAGCTACTGTTGTGCTTTACGGGTGTGCTTCCTCGATTAAAAGCCAGCTGTGCCAAGTTGTTAACTTAAAAAATTGTCCAAATTTAAATTTCTTTTAAATATAAAATACAAAAATATTCAGTTTGCATAAGGTATGACAGCTTTTTTTGGCTAATTGGATCAAATATGTTCTTAAATTGCTTGATAGAATACATATGTGCATAACATCTGTGCCATTTAATAAAAAAAATGCATTTCCTTTTATGTTTTATTATTTTTTATAGGCGATATTAACAATAAGGTCTGACATATAGTTACTAAGAGTTCTGTATGCCTGCCATCATGTACAGAATATGTTTTGAAATATAATGGGTGAGTTTAAGTAATTTAATTATATTATCTTAGAAATCTCATAATATGATGTAAAATTATATTTAGTTTGTTTAAACAAATTTTTCTCAGTTGCACAGACGAAACAGTTTTTTGTTTAATGTAATTTTGCTTAATTTTGTACGCTATTAAATTTTATGTAGCAATACTTTGATTTAGTAATATAGCATGACCATCTACATATGTATGTATATTTCTTCTGTTGGAACAGAGCTCTCAGTCAATGAACTATTCCATTGTTATCTTCATTATATATTTCTCGGTATTCTGCCTCGTTTTTCGTAAAAGGTTCTATCCTCTGTTATTCTATAATCTAATGACGGATCTACGTCAGGCACTCTCAAAGAAGTAACATTAAAGGAGAGTAAGTTGTACTAAGAAGAAGAATTTATTCTAAATCGGGAGTCGGATATGAGGAAAAGCTTATGATTGATTTTATTTTTATTATCTTTAAATAATAATGGCTGAAAAACATAGAGGAAAGTATAGGAAAAATGGCATCGCTCTTATCTAATTCTGATTTGATATAAACTAATACAACTATAATTTTCTGACTACAGTATGAGTATATATGTTCATATGTACATAAAATGATTACTCTTATTTCATTCAACATATCGTTGTTTTTTTTTCCAAACTGAATTCTACTCAAGGTGGTTTCATATTTATCTCCATAAACACATTATTCACTTATTTTGGGAGATTCTGAAATTTATACTACCCTGGCCTCTTTCGAGAATATACAGTAGAATCCAGGGTTCCATACAAATTTTCATTTTGCTAGAAAATTCGATTCCATTATCCATTAACCAATGGTTAAGTCTTTTGCTATTCAAAGAAGGAAATCTTCTGCTATGAAACTATATTGTAGACGACTCTGCTCGCATTCAAATGGATATCACACTGCTCCCTCCCTACAGTTCTTCGTCCCGAACAACTTCGTCATACATAGTTCTGTTGAAATGACACATCCCCACGTTGAATACGGTAGACAATATCATTAATGCGGGTTATCACCTTGTATAGACCTTCCCAATCCTGTTGCAATTTTTGTAATTTTCCTTTCTTTCGCAGAGGACTATACAGATTTCACTTTGATGTCGTACCTAATCTTCATGCGGTTGCTCGCTAGCTTCATCTTTTCTCGGGTTTTTGCATGCAATTTACGAATCCTGCTGAGCAAATCATCTGCGTAGTCGTTTTCCTCCTTAGGCTCCATAGGTGGGGATCCGAATTTTGTTACACTTGGCAACCGAATTGTTTGACCAAATAAGAACTCGGATGGTTATGTCCTGTTGAACTATGGACCGCGTTTCGGTAGGTCATTGAGAAGAAAGGTATGTGTCGATCCCGTCCCGCTGACAGTTGCTGACGACCTCAGACAGATGCTCATTCAAGATCCCATTGAATCGCTTGACCATTCCATCAGATTGAGGATATAGTGGCGTTCTCCTTGTCTTCCTTATTCCCAGATATTGGTTGCATCAAATAGAATCGGTGGCTACCATGACCACCTTCCACTTTTGACCAAATGATAACTTCCGATGAAGGCTTCGGAATCTGATTTCTGCAGATGACGACTTTTAAGATGGAAGTATTCGCGTTCCGTATATCATTGGTATCTCCATATTTCCATATTTCAGGGTATTTGTGCCCCAAAGTACACTACTAGTTCATGTTCTTCCATGAAATCTGTACTAATGATACGCTCGTCGTATATGTCAGCCACCAGAAAAACGTGAGAGAAGGCTATTCCAGCCCGTAGCTGTTCTCAAGCTATAACCGCTGGTGTTATGCAACAAGGATTTCTGCACCAGATCCCTTCTGATGATTGAGGCCGTGGCATCGGTGTGTACTGTTGCCATTAATTTTTCCTTTCCTCCGCCTACTTCTACTAGAACGCTTTCATTGCTTCGTTTTGCCAGTTTGTTTGCTTGTTACCACATTTTCGTTGCACCAGTTGTTCACACTACCTTTGAAGACGCGCTATTTTACTGCAGTTCCAGTAGCTCTGAATTCCCTGCAGCACTTGCCTGACGAAATGTGTTCCTTCGGAAGTCTGATTGGCTATTTCTACCACCAAAACGAAGTCAAGTGCTTTAGGAAGGGTTCATTTCCCGGTCATCCTTACTGCTGACTGTAGCTTCAAATTTGCAATTCCCCTGATGAATGCGTCCTTTGCCATTTCGTCGATAATTTCCTGGACTGTTCGCGTCTATTTGGACCGCTTAAAGAACATTCTCGCAGTTTCTGTTTTCGCACTGTGTCGAGCTCTTTTGCCAGTTGCTGAACTTTGCTGTCCACTTCTTCGAATTTTTCGCAAACATTCTTCTCTATTGTATCAAATTTGTTATCAACGTTCTTCTCTATTCTTTCAAATTTGTCATCGAATTCTTCAAAATTTTGCTGGTGACTGTTCTTTTGTTCTACCAGATTATTCTTTTGTTCACCCATTTTCTGTTGAATGCCCTGCAGGCTGTTCTTTTGTTCGTATAGATTTTTCTTTGTTCGTCGGGAGGTGGTCTTGTTCGCCCATTTTTTGTTCGAGGCTGTTCTTTTGTTCGTCGAATTTTTGTTGTGCTGTTCTTCAGATTTTGTTCGAGGCTATTCTTTTGTCCGTCCATTTTCTACAAGAGGGGTTGCATCATCGCAGCCATGTCGCTGCCAGTACTCATTTGATTTTCCTCTGCAATGTCAGAGGAGTATGTGTCTGGATCATGTTTCTCGTTGTTCAGAGCGTCCTGAAGTCGGAGCAAAGTCACTTTTTCCTCCACTGGTGCTGAGGTTTCTCTTGTTCAACTCGGATTTGAGTTGGACGAGGTTCAACTACAATAGTTTTCAACCCATTACAATTTTATCAACAATCACAAAACACTTTTTTACACACAATAAGTTCTATCCCGCTTCCGACAATGTAATGCAATGTAAAATGTTTGTGTGGGTAGAAATGATAGAACTTATTTCATTACAATCGCTTTATTCAATACAATTACAATTTACAATTCTTATCATAGCTTATACCCTTCTACAAATTGTCATTTCTGTCTTTATTGAACATAAAACCCATAAATCATGTAACTGTGAACTTGAAAATATCTTGACCCAAAGAAACTGGCAGTGTGGTTTTCTTAGAGTTCGGCAGACTGGCAACTTGGTGACGTGTCTTACAGATGTTTATTTCAGTCTCTCGAAAGCAAGAATATCTATGTACAATAGTTGTACTTGATATGACATCAATGACACTGAACATATACGTAATACCCCTAAATGGGCTTCTATTTTTTGTCATTAAACCAGTTTACGAAGTGATTCATAATGACAATTATCCGCTCAAAACTAAAGTAAAGGTGTAAGTGACACACGTAAGTCGAATACCTTATAAAGAGGATAAAGCAGATGATTTATTAAAAAAAAAACAATTTCTACTGATTGTTGTCTTCTGTTTTTGTATTTTAATTTAGCGGAAGTGAATTCAGTTCGGAAACAATCGACATTTACAAGGAAATATCGATCGAAGTACCAAACGTACCAGATGCACGTTACAAACGTACTGTTATACGAACAAAGTTAGATCTAGCCGGTAAGAAAAGTTAAGAACAAAAATTCTGATTTTAAAGCTCTCACAATTAAACATTTACATATACAGGGTGTGTCGGATAATGTGTTGAAGACTTTGAAGCGGAATTCCTTTGAGAAAAAAATAAAAAATATGGAGGTCGGAAATGCATCCCCTCTTAGCATAGGCAAAGACTTATTCTGTCCTGTTCTGACTCCTATTTAAAATGACATCTTTTAAATGTATGCATTTATGGTAACAAATGGGATATAGTTGAACTCGTAATTATGAGTACTTTAATTGTTTCAAAGTAAATTTTGCCCTAAAATTAATGTGTCAAAAGTTATTGAAGATCAAAAAGGATTTTGACTTTTTCATAATTTTTTTTAAGAAAATATTGAAAATTTGAAACGTGTACCCAGTATTTGCAAATAAAAAAAAACAGCGCATTTCAACCCAAGTCATTAGTTTTCAAGATGCCACCCAACTTCTTCAAACTACAAAACTAAAAATGGGGTATTCTTTTATAACAGACCTAGAAAATTAACTAGTTAACAGCTGCTTTTGATTTTTTTAAATATTTGATTTCTTTTCCTGTAAAATAAGCGCAATTGACACACGGTGTGCTTTCAGCGCCCCTTGGTGGCATTTTTGTATACCCCCACGGCTAGACTAATATTTTACAGCTCGTCGCCGGGAGCAAATTCATATGTAAAGTAAATATAATTTCGGTGTGGAACAAAGTAAATAAATTTGTTAAAGAATTTATTTTTGTCTGATAAGAATAAAGTTGAAATGTCGAGAATAAACACGCGAGTTTCGAAATAAGTGCTTGGGAAGTCTGTAGATGGGTTAATTTAAATAGAATCGTGGTTTAAAAAATGTAAACAAAGCACTTGTAAACACGAAGAAATTGTTGTGTTGTTACTTTTCCATTAAATATTTAGTGAATACTGTGTAATATAGTGTCTTTTTCTTAAATATATGGCTAAACAAATCAATAAAGATAGTGAAATGCGGCTGAAAATTGAAAACTCGAATAGTTGGAATACTACACATGTGTATATATATGCATATACTAATAGTAGAATATTTTAAAATGACTATTTCGCTTGGTGGAAGTGAAAGACTACTGAGAGCTGATTGCAATTACTTTCTTGCACTTGATCCTGCTTCAATTATAACTTAAGAACCAAGCCAATTTGCACCAACTTTTCAGTCTCACCAATTGAAATATTCCCCTTGAAATAATATTGCTGTAACATTAATAGGATTAAAATCTATGAAAATTGTAAGTTGCATTTCACTGCCTTTATTGACTTGTTTAACAAATATATTAAATTAACACTTTATATTGTTCACTATGGACTTAATATTGAATAAAGCAATAACAAGAAAAACAATTTATTCGCGTTTAACAAGTGTTTTGTTTACATTTTTTAAAGCACGATTCTATTTAAACTAATTCAGAAGCACTTACTTCGAAACTCGCGTATCTTTTCTCCACATTTTAACCCAACACGTATTTGTAAACAACAATTTCTATAACAAATTTATTAATCTTGTGCCGTACCGAATTTTAGCTTCCCATACAAATTTGTTCCACCCAACGAATTATCAGAAATTGACATAGGGGTTGAAGTACAAAAAATATCCGCCAGAATTTTCGTTCCGAGTCTCAATACACAATGTAAATTCAATGTGCCTGTTTACATTGGCGACCGGATGAAAGTCCTCACCATGAACGTCGTGTTCACATTGTGATGGGGTTGAAAGACTTTTTGACAAATGGAACAATCGGAGCATTTTTAATTTTAAAATTTGCGCAGCTAGCCTGAAACATACCTTTTTTCCTATTCTTCACACTTCCTTCCTCGTCAACGATCAAAACTAAAATGAAAAAATATGTCAGAAATGGAACGATATGGAAAAAAACGATGTGTTGCACCCGAGAATCCACTTTAGAAATGGATTCTCGGTGGAAGTAACCCTTCTTCTTCCCACTTCAATAAAAAGTGTTCCCTCTCTTTCGGACAATCTTCCTGCCCACGCCAATGTGAACAGGTACAATGAATTTTTTTTTTGAAAAAGGTTAATTTTATGACCCCTAAAAGATCTCTTATGAAATAATATAAAAAGAATGCAAAATTGTTTGCATAATCAGTTTGTAGTTCCAAGAATACGTAGACATGGTTTATGTTTATGGTTTCTACAAGGGTCAACGGGCGAGATTGGTATATCTGATTGAGCTGCCCCATTTTTCAGGTTGAGAGAGACAGAAACAATGCGGAAATCGTCAAGAGAATCAAACGCTGCTTCAGTGGAAGGCGTTCGCAGCTGCGTTTTGCATTACTGCATCCAAATACCTGTTTAGACAGTTAAACAGACATTTGTATCTAAGCAAGAATTACGTCTGCAGAATCGTACATTCATTGTCTACCAGCAGTATGGCCGCGCAGTTAGAGAGTGGTCAAATCGCACGAAAATTCGTGGATAGGGAGGAATGAACCCATTCTGTGGTCTCTAAGGTCCGCGGATTTGAGACCAATTGACTTTATTTATAGGGACGGATGAAGCGTATTGCCTTCTCATCGGAAATAACAAGATTGGATGACTTGAACTATAGGATGGACGAGGCAGCTGCGAAGATTTAATGTTTAACCTGTTTCAATAAGATGGGTTGTACTCGTACCTTGAAAACTATTGACTTGAGATGAAATGACCTGACTGACTTTTTGCTTATTTGCAAATACTAGGTACACCTTTCAAATTTGCAAAAAGTAGGGGTTAATAGGGGTTAATAATCAACGATACCCCATTTGTTACCATACACGCATAAACTTGGAAGATGTTATTTTCAATAGGAGTCAAAACAGGGCAGTGAAAGGCTTTGGTTAAAAGCTCTTCTAGGAGGGGATGCATCTCTGACCCCTCCCCCAAATACGATTTTTTACTCAAATTACGTCAAGGATTCTTAAAGTCTTCGACAAATTATCCGAAACACCCGTTTTACAATATTTAAAACTTTAAGCTCCTTATGATCTATGACATCAAAGACTTTAAACAGTTTTGACTTCATTTTTAATCGCCTGCAATCAATTTGGTGCCCTTATTAACATCTCGAATTTTGTTTTTATTTCAGTTTCAATAGCTGGACTAGCTGGACTGTTCTTTGGAACTTCTGTCCTTAACTTCGTGGAAATGATTTACTTTCAAGTTTTAAGCAACTAAATATTGTATTATAGATTTCGTAATTTTAATTAAAACGTTTAATGCTTAGTAAAAGCAATTTATGGGAAACGAAACGCAACATTTATTTTTCTATACATTAAACATTATAAGATAAAGTATAGATAAACTTGCACGGACTAAAATTTAATAAAACAAATCAAAGTACATATGTTAAGAATAAAACAATATATACATAAAACAGTGGGAAAACAAATGAAGAATTTTTCAATCACTATTTTGAAAAGCTAAAAAGGAAATACATATACCATATACATAAAATAATATTTTAAAAATTAATAGGTAAAGTGAATTATCAATTGTAATCTTGCTTTGTTATGTAGTGTATATGCATCTATTATGCAAAGGATCTATTACGATACCAACTTACAAATCTGAAGAGACATCCACTTTACATAGCCATACATTTTACCTAAAAGAAGATAATACCCAGATAATGCCTGGAAAAAAAGACTTTGTGCCTCTCAAATTAGATTACGGATAAAGAGTGCATTTACAGAAACAGCTCTTAATGTGCAACATCAATGAGTTATACCAACAATTCAAATTGGAATGTCTTGATACAAAGGTAGGCCTTACGAAATTCTTCACACATGTAGTCAGCGTGTCTATCATCAAAATGTGAAATTGATATTAAATGGTCTCTTACGTCTGAGTCAGCGATCTCCTATAAAGATGATATGTCCACATCCTACACCAACGTGTCATTTGATGTAGCAACTGTCTTGGCCTTACTGAAGTTAGAGAGCACCTGAAAACAATATTTGGTGAAAACCAAATAAAAAGTGTAAAATTAATATAATTTTGTAGATAGCCTGTACAAAGCTCTATATATTTTGAAACATAATGCCCATATCGTAGACCAACAAGCTAAATACTTTAAATTATTGAAAGACAATATTGTCGAAGGCGATGTTATTATTCAAGATGCTGTCCCGTCTTTCCACTGGAACAACGACCATGCTACTCTCAGATGATTTAAAACACGACACTACTACTTTTTCACCTTTCAAAATATCTCGCATTGGCATCTCTAGGAAAATAACATGATTACTAAAAAATATGTCTTCGTTACTAACAGGACACCACAATATTTCAAAAACTGGTTTAATTGCATAAACCTTTTCTATAACCCAGTTTATCCGGCAGCTCAATGTGCGATGAAGCAATTCGCATTGGTTCAATACGCTCATATAAACACCACTTCACACCGCATTGAGATATTCAACACGCACTCGTTCATTTCTGCTTATAGAACGCATTGAAAATTTGTAACCGCTTTGAAATATCATATAAACATTTTCAAATCGCATTGTAACATTTTACCCTCTCGTGCTCACATCATTCTTTCATCATCGGGCAGGTAGTAGTTGTGTATTTAAAATGTGGAATTGCAAACGAAATATTTGGAAAGACAAAGAAATAAGAACAATGTATCAGTGTTAAGGCCAAGGCCCATAGAATCCGTTGCGTCCGTTGCGTGAATTGCGTCGACTGACAGCTCGATAGAATATACACATTGTTATGGAAGCAGGCCCATAAACAAAGGATATGACGGAACGGACGGATAAAGTAGATTTAATTTCTACTTTTCAATCCGTTGGCAGTTCACACATTCACACATTGAGGACTATACTTTCATATATTGAGGTTCACGCATTCACAAATTGAGAGTAAGCACTTTCATTGGTGGAGACATTGAGAGAATGAAGAGAAATTGTCATAGCTTGAAAGAAAATATTGAGATTAAATGACATTTAAATTTTTTTGTTTCGTTTCGTTCGTTATTCTGTCAACGTATGCAACGGATTCTATGGGACTGTCATTTCCGTCAAATACATTAACGTCCACCTATCCGGCATCGTAACGGACGCAACGGATTCTATGGGCCGGAGCCTTTAGTGTCAAGTGTTAGTTCAATCAGCTGTTTGTTAAACTTCTCTCAATTTTCTCTCGCTCATTTTGGATAATTTCATTTAAACACCAGCATTTCTACGGGTATTGAACCAATGTGGATTGCTTCAACGCACATTAGGCTGTCAGATAAACTGGGTTTATTTCAATCACGATTTTAGCACAGTAGCAGAAATGCATTAACATGCTACTCCTCATGGAAAAGAACCGTGTGATGGGCTTGATGACTTGGCGACACGATCCAGTTTACAGTTGCATGTGGGCAGGATTTTCATTGCATCTTTTTGACATTTCTTTTTCTTTTTTTCATTTTCTTCTTCTTTCTTTTTCGCATTTGCTTCATTACTTCTTTCGCTGTTGTTACGAGCACAACATTTCAGTATGGCGGATGAACTTAAATGAACCAAAGAATTAACAGGGGGGCTCATTTTCAATTATGAAATGAAAGAGAGCTGTCAAATAACATGAAAAACCAAAGAAGGGGGAAAGGTTTTCGTGTAAAATTGCGCGCATCACTGAATGACAGTTCAAAAGAAAATAACCAGAACATGCGCATTACACACTTGCGACGTGTAAAAGCGGACAAAGCAATCACTACACCCGAATGGGCTAAAGCATCATTGTCTCACACTACAATTTATTATTCTGATAAAGTAGAAATCGACACTCTATATCTCAAAAGCCGTTTTGATACTGAGATAACCATACCTGGCATGAAAAAATTCCACGCATTCATTCCAACTACTCAGGGTGTTATCCTTAAGCCAACAAGATTTTTAAATAAACCGATAAGTTATAATTTCTTATTTTATTTATTTATATTTATATTTTTTATTTTAATAATCTACCAAAAACCTATATTAAAGCAATACCCGATTTTGCTTATTATTTGAATGAATGTTTATGTAAGTCGCGTAAGCTGACTAGAGTCAGCTTAAAAAGTCATATAGCGGCTGCGGGGCCCATTATGAAACTTGGCATGGAGTACAAACACAATATAAGTTTTTTTTTAAATAAACTTCCTGTTATATAACTGAAATAGGTAACTTAAACCTTTTTTACCTTTCCACTTCACGTGAAATGCCCCCAGTAGTCAGCAGAATAATACGCATTTAGAAGGTAATGAGATGGCTGGCTATGTTAATTACTAATGTTTTTGGGCTATAGTTCAAGATTTAACATTTTTTCAGTAAAATTCAAATTACAGCTATGATTGAATAAAAGTCTCATAATTCTATAAATTAGTACAACATTACTTGGCAAGCGGCTGAAAATTCAATCACTTTCTATATTCGGCGACGGCCTGCCTAAGTTCGAAGTACAAATACAACATGTAAACAGCACAAGCTGCGATCGGTTTATCTGAGACTGCCTGAACAAAGAGACAGCAAAATCAAAAGGAAAATTAATATTAACTCTTTTTCAGTAAATCCTAGACAAGCAATTTCATACAAATAAAAGAAAACGACAGCGATATACCATGTGTCGAGAGTATTACGAGAGGGGTCTTAAATATATATGTAGTGGGTTGGCTCAAAGCATGATGAACAGAACGTTTCATACGGCGTATTTTCACTCATGTATGTGCATATGTACCCTTCGAGATTTCAAATCTTTACCTATAGCTAATTCGACAAAACATTGAACTAATTCTGTTTTCGAAAACGTCAAATTGCAAACGTTATTTGCACTCGACGTTTTCAAACAAACCGAAATGGAGCCCTTAACAAAAGTCATTGAGAAAATTGTGTTCGAAAATGTTAGTGAGAGCACAGATAATAAATCTATACAGATGTCTCATCGCTGTAGAAAAAAATGGTTCAATTTTTGTCGGCTAGCCGACACTCGTCCAGCCGACACGAGCTTTCGGAATAATGTAAAGCTTTTTTATTTTCGCTCTTTCTTGCTTTGTTTACTGATAGATTTTTTTTTTCTCTCACCACAAGTTGAGGGCAGTGGCAAAAGAAATATGAAAATCAATTGCAAGGGGTTTGCGGGAAGGGGTATGAAGACTTGGCTGTTTGTTTTCATTCGACTGCAATAGTAAATTATGTAATTTTTCATGAATTGGTATTTTGTTTGAGCGTATGGGTGTGTATGTAAGAAAGAACAATTCAAAGGCGGGAAAAGTGGAATATTTCTTTACATTTTGTAATTGAAGTTTGACGAGCAAAATATTAGGCATTCGTGTTATTAATACGCAGTGCAGATACACCTGTGTGCAAAATAATAGCAGTGTTAGATGCTTAACTTTTTATTTTACAATGAAACCAATTTTATAGCACCTGTATTTTAATTATTTATTTTTTCTTTCTCTAATGTTCTAAAGACATAGTATTGAATTTGAAATTAAGTAACTAACTATTCTTATAGAAAACCTAAAATACCACCTTGAAAGGAATTCATTCAGAAAATTAAAAATACAAGTTTATTCATTTAAATCTATATTGCCCCCTTCAAAGTAATCTCTTATCGACTGCAACACACTTATGCCAGTGCTTGATCCAATACTCGAAACATTTTTTATATTCGTTTTCGGTATGTCCATTAGTGCTTCCTGCGATTTTTCCATTACTTCCTTTCGGCTGCTGAAACGCGTTCCCCGTAGTGGTTTTTTAACTCGATTGAACAGAAAGAAGTCACAGGGAACCAAATCAGGTGAATTCGGTGGCTTTTGGATGATATATGTTGCATTTTTCGTCAAAAAATTACGAATAATGATGGTACTGTGCGACGGTGCGTTATCATGGTGCAAAATCCAAGAGTTTTCTGCCCACAATTCTGGTCTCTTTCGACGAATTGCTTCACGCAAACGTCTCATAACGCCCAAATAATACTCTTTTTTGACTGAAAACGACGTGGTTCTTCTTGTCCTGGCTCATTTGGTGAACGCCATTCACTTGCCTGATGTCTGGATTGCGTGTCGTACTCATAAACCAACATCTCGTCTCCAGTAATGGATCCTTTTGATGAATCTGGGATCGGATTCAGCCTCGCAAATCATCTCTTTTTTGGATGAAATTGAGGTCTTTTGGCACCAACTTTGCTGCTACACGACGGAAACTCAAATTATTAACCAAAATATCTTGGACGGATCCATAGGTAATGTTCCGCTATCTCTCTGATGGTTAATTTGCGGCCATTGACAAACATTTCTTTTACTTCACCAATGTTTTCGTCGGTGTTCGACATCGATGGTCTGCCATTGCGTTCATCATCTTCGATTGACTCACGACCACTATTGAACCGCTCGTGCCACTGGTAAACGACCATTTTCTTTAGAGAATCGTTGCCGAAACACTTTTCCAACATTTCCAATGTTCGCGCACCATTAAATCCGTTTTTTTAGGCAAAATTTAATACAAGTTCATTGTTGCAAAATTAATTAAAAAAAAAACTGAAATTTGAATATGTTGCACTTGCTTAAAACTTCGTTGAATGGCCTCTTTTTACCAGAACTGCAGTACAACGAAGTAGAATAGAGTCGACTAAGCGCATGCACCTCTCTCTCGAAATACCTGCCCATGCAGATTGCACTGTAGTCCATAATTCACCAACGTTTTTTGGTTCTGCCTTAAAAACCTCTTGTTTAACATCAGCCCATCAGTTTTCAATGATATTAAGATCTGGAGACTGAGCAGACCACTCCATGACATTAATCCCATTGATTCCAAACCAATTTTTAGCCAATTTACTGGTGTGCTTGGGGTCATTATCTTGGTGATATACCCAATTAAGCGGCAACTTACTCTTAAGGTAAGTTTTGAATTTGGGGAATAAAAAAAAGTCGCACGGGGCCCAGTCCGGACTCATTTGACAAAATCACTGATAAAAACATGTTTCTTCTGGGATTGGTTTGATTAAAGCTATTGTAAACAACCTGATTGGACCCTATCAGTGCGGTTTCACGCCTGCAAAGTCCACAATCGATTAGATTTCCACACTCCGGCAGATCTTGGAGAAAACCCAAGAAGTCCAGATCGATACCCACCACCTGCTTATCGATTTTAAGGCTGCCTATGACAGCATTTATAGAGACGAGCTATATAGAGCAATGTGTAGTCTTGGCATCCCTGCCAAACTCGTCCGTCTGTGCAGGATGACTATGGATAACGCCCGCTTCTGAGGGATATGTTTGCCTAATATCGGCATTATGATTCTATTCAGTGTACTGTGTGAACGCGTAAAACCTCTTCGGTCCACAAAAATTTACCGAAAGCAGTGTGACTTCCGTCCTGGAAAATCAGTCCGGCGTGGACCAGGACCTCGACCAACAAGCCTTTCCACCTGGCGCGATCTTTCGCCAGCTGTTTCTAGCGGTGCTGCACTCCAAGTTGGTTGAGATCCCATTCCACTTGTTCGAACTACCATATATTCGGCCGTACATTACTGCGTTGTCCCCGAGTCTCGGAATTGAAGATTTTCGGTCTTTACATACAAATATTTTGCGTACAGTTTTAAAAACTTCCTTTTACATAACTTGAAAGAAAAGGGAGCTATATGTACTCGTAAATAGCATATACATACATTTTCCGAATAAGTTCGATGTTGCTCAATGCTTGGAAATTTATCAAATTTTGTAGGTACTTAATGTCCTGAGCACAAAATTAAAATCTCCCGATTTTTGGTCTAGCGCTCATGTACATACGTATATCTTCAACCCCATAACATGTATTAGCCCTTAACACCTCGTGCTTCAAATATCAACCACTTTTATAGTGTGGTGCAACGTCATACCCACCCCCTCCGGCACGTCCACATCGAGGACCTTCGATCTCATGATCTTCAAAATTATATTCCTACCCCCATTTAATTTACATTGCATAACAAGTTACAAACAAAATAACAAGCACACGTACATAAACCCAAGTAAACCGGTTATGCTGGGCAACGTCAACATATGTTTTTTTTATTTATTTCTTTCGTTCACGTAGTGTTTTTGCATGATAAACGACTTTGCATGGGTGAGTGACAAGTGACAAGAGCAAAAAGCGAAAAGAAATAAAATGATTTTTCTGCTGTTTGCAGCTTTTTAAAAAAGCTTTTTTTTTAGTTCGATTTCATTTTCATAGGACAAAACTTCCCATATGAATGAGACATCTGTATAGATTTATTATCTGTGGTGAGAGTATAAGTAATAATAATTATAATTATAATTAACACTAATAATGAAAAATATGTTGTTGCTAAAACCGATAGAAATAATATTTAATTTAAACAAATAAATAAAACGATATTTATGTGCTTACTGTTTACGAGATAGAAATTCGTCTGAGTAACCATCAGCCCGATTATTGAGCAGCGCAAATTTCTGACCGTTGTCTTGCAGCGCATATGACGTTTATGAACATTTTCCCTGCAAACACTGCATTATCGAACATGCTGTAAACTCAGTTTGAATTATGTCGTTTTCGAACAAATGACTATCACAACTTGCGTTTAAGAACATTTGCAAATGATATATGCTATTATATAGTTATGTTCCTGGACTGCAAATTTGCACAAATTTGTACTACAACACCTGTTCCTGCGAGAAAAAATTTGTAAAAGAGATCGCATTTAAGCGAGTGCCACCCTGCCAATTCTTACACATTTCTACACGAGATTTTTCTTTGGGCAGGAATTGTAAGAAACGTTAAATCAATTAAATTAAAATTAAATTGCGACGATTTTATGGAAATCAACTCAAAATATGACATGGACAAAGAGTAGAAAAAAAGGGCTCCATTTCAAAGCGAATTGTTCATCTAACACAATAGAACTCATTAAACGCATATTATTGTTTTAAAGTTTATTTTTTGTTTTGTATTTACTTGGTAGTTTTGATGTTTCAAACACATTTTACAAAAAACGTGTTCCCACAAGATTTTGGATTTAAGAGAGAATTTATTCCAACTCCTCAAATCTAAGCAAAAATTTTCTTTTACAAGTTGTTATAAAAATCTCGCGGGAACAGACCTAATTTACCACTCTTATTTCTGCATAGGATTTTGACTTCATTTTTTATAGCTCTGTACTAATTAATAGGCACAGTTTTTTTGAGAAAGGATTATTGAAGCCGAATGTACTGCAACAAATTTCTCAATCTGGCAATCGTTGTATCATCTAACTACTCTATTGGCTTTTAATGTCGAACTTTCTTTTATATGCTGCAGGCAGCTCTAAATTTAGCTACCGCAAGAAATGGAAAATGTTTGATGTGTGATTTGCGTAGGTTAAAATGTAAGCAATTTGATTTGTGATTAAACCGTCCAGATTGTTCCATGTCACGCACAATTTTCAGGTTGTCAATACAAGACTTTTTGAATCAATGCAGAGATCTTTTCTTTGAAACAATGGCATCGTTATAAACAGCTGGTTTGTTTTGCAGCATCGTCTACGTTTAGTTTCCTATCCTATAGCTTGCGATTCCTAGAGGAAATGGGTCTCCTTATAGCTACGGTGACCATATTGGGCAAAGCAAATAAATAACAAATTAATCTGAACTTGTTCAATACAACCCATATGTATATCAGGACGTGTATGAATATATTAATTAAAAAAGCCCAATGGTAATAAACTTATGTATGGACAACAATCCTATCTTCTATTCGGCTTACAATGGGAAAAGTCTTTAATTAATAATGACATAAATACATACATAGTTCTAAACGAAAACAGATACGCTAATGGTCATATACGTTAACATATTTTCTTTACAAGAGAGACTTATTTTTATATCAGCCACACATTAATCGCGTTTGTTAATCGATACAATGTTAATAGAAAAATAAAATCGAAGATGTACTGCAGATATGTGTGTAAATGCAAAATCACAATTTCTTAGACAAGAGATTCCCATGCATGCCACAGTAGCATGAAAAAATTTGTCAAATACATTAAAGATGTGAATGAAGCAATTCTGCCGCCTGTTACAGCAGAGGGACTGGGTTCAGAGCAGCTGAATTGCAGAAACTCGAAAATTGCTCTCTAACACATAAAATGTTTAAAAATGTCACACTTGTGATAGCAATATCTTCTACATGCGAAAAAAACTCTGCCGCCCTTTGGAATAGACGAAAATAGCTGGAGGTGGGTAGCTAAGAACAAAATAGGTTCTAAATTCTTCAAATGCGACCTAAAAAGTAAGTAGATAAAACACTTGATTTGAAGCCATATAAATATATAAAATACGCGTATTTACGAATCAATATTGTATATATATATAGGAGTAATATAATATTAATTTAACAATATATTCATATAAATTCAAAATTCTGATCATCGAATTGATTGGACCGATTTTGTATGTGTGCCGAACCCCCTATGTTGGAATTGTTTATTGCAGTCAGTTGTGGCCTAAATTGGTTAACAGGTGCGGCTTGCTGCTGCAGTAAATGCCTTAATCCAGGATTATTACCGAGCATTGGCCGTACCAATCGTTGCTGTTGCATTCCATGAGAAACCTGCGAGGGAACGTTCATATTAACCGACATGCGTGGTGGTTGCTGCTGAATTATTCCCATGTTGTGCTGTACAGCATTGCCAAGGCTATCCTGCATTTGTACAGGTATTTGCGCATATTGATTGTAATTCTGTTGTTGGTGTTGATCTTGCATTTGCACTTCCATTGCTTTTGATTGATTAGTTTGATGCTGTTGCTGCTGCTGTTGTTGTTGCTGTTGCATAGAATTTGGAACTTGAATACTATTGGAGGCAATTGCTGCGTTATGTGATGTCTGCTGCTGCTGTTGACTCTGTAGTATTTGTTGCTGCATATTTATTGTAGGTTGTTGGCCCATATTTTGCTTCTGTTGAATTACCTTGCGCAAGCGATCAACGAACACTGTTTGGTTATTTGGTATAAAACCCAAAAAAGCGTTCTTTTCAGCCGTATAAAGTAAAATCAGGACTTTTATATCACAAGAAGGCATGGAAGGTTGAGTTGAAAAATGTACACAACCAGCGAATCCTGTTGTCATTACTTTTGAAAGCGTATCCAGTGCTTCACATGGATTTGGTCGAAAGACGACCATTTTCGAGTCTTTTAAGTACTGTCCACCGATATTTCCCACAAGATGTTTAGGCATTAGCTGCATTAGTAGCTTTGAAGGCCAATTTTCAGCTCGTATCTCGGGTTCACCATCTTTTATATTTGTGGTCACTTGGCACGGCACTTGTCGCGTGATTTTAGTTTGATCTGGTTTAGTCTTTTCGATCCACTCCAAGAAACCTGACCATATTTTTTCTCTGTCACGAAAACCTACACTGTCCGTGTTGTTGGATTGGATTGCCAAGCCCTGTTGAGGTGCAGCTATTTGACCCAATTGGGACTGCTGCTGTTGTTGTTGTTGCTGCTGTTGCTGTTGCTGCTGTTGTTGTTGTTGTTGCTGCTGCTGCTGTTGTTGTTGCTGTTGTTGTTGCTGCTGCTGTTGGGATTGTTGCTGATTTATCATTTGTATTCGAAGTGCTTGTTGATGTTGCAACATCGAAGAAACACCTTGGGTGGGAGGGGTCGATAATTGAGAAATTAGAGCAGAATTTGAATTATGAGGCACACCCATTCCTGCATTCGTTCCTGGTATAAAAGCTGGCCTCTGTTGTTGATTAGAAAACAGCCAACGATTTACTTGAGTTACATTGCTGTTATATGGAATTTGAACTGGGTTTGATGCATTATTAATAAATGGTTGGTTAACAAGAGGTGTTGACTGCTGTTGCTTCTGAACTTGATGAGACTGCAAGACCGGTTGTTGATTATCGAGCAAAATTGAATTTTGAACATTGTGCATCGGACTTTGGGAATTATTTGCCGGATTAATGTTAGGACTTACAGGCCTCTCTTTAAGATGAAATCCTTTAAGTAGAATTAAATGACGAATATCTCTGCAATAATTTTTAGCCGTCAAGGGATGGTCAGTGTCAGCCTTTGTGTAAAGTTTAAACAAAATTGGCAGTTTTCGTGGCGCTATTATTGATAGATGTATTTTTTTCTCCGACAGCATTGAAGTAAGCTGCTCAATAGTTTTCTTATCATATTGATAACACTCTTGGACCGGCAGAGAATACGGTGCACTATTGCAAATAAGAATACAATGCCGCTGAACGTTCAAATTAATATCACCGCGAATTTCTTTAAAATCCTCAAAACACATACGGGCCGTAGCAAAACCTTCAGCAAGATTAGCATTCGATTCACTTTGGCCTCCTGTAAAATCAAGCCTTTCAATTGTCTCTAGCACTTTAGCAGGACTATATATGGGGCCGAATGTTTCCACACATTTGTTGGGAATACATTGTGCAGTTTTATAAACTACGATGCCATACAAAGCTGAATTGCGGTTTGAAACTAAATAATCTCGATCGTCAAGGGAACCTTGCGAAAAGAATTCAAGGGTGGGCACAATGTAGTTTACTTTCAAGTCTTGTATGTAAGCACCGTTCACAGCAGTCCCTTCAATAACAAAAACCACGTCCGCAACTTTGTCAGATTCCATTATAATATACCTTAAACTTGGGCCAATAACACTGTACGTAAATCAAAAAAACAAATACACAAATCGAACACCGGAATTAGAGCATTACGAAAAATAAATGACATCGAACAACTATTTGTACAACCAATGCTTCAGAAATAAAAAAAACATATATACGTTCTTCCATTGGAATAATGGACTTATGAAGATACTTTCCAATGAATGCATATTCATGTCTGTTGACACCCGGTAAAGTGCTTTCAGCGCACCTTGGTGGCATTTTTTTTACCTCCACGGCTAGACATATTTGGCCGAAAGCAAATTCATATGTAAAGTGTAATTTCGGTGTGGAACAAAATAAATAAATTAGTTAAAGAATTTATTTTTGTCTGATAAGAATAGAGTTGAAATGTCGAGAAAAAATACGCGAGTTTCGAAATAAGTGCTTGTGAAGTCTTTACATGGGTTAATTTAAATAGAATCGTGCTTTAAAAAATGTAAACGAAACTCGTGTAACTTTTCTCGACATTTTAACCCAACACGTATTTGAAAACAAAAATTTCTATAACAAATTTATTAATCTTGTTCCGTACCGAATTTTAGCTTCCCATACAAATTTGTTCCACCTAAAGAATTATCAGAAATTGTAATAAGGGTTGAAGAACAAAAAATATCCGCCAGAATTTTCGTTCCGAGTCTCAATAAACTTTTCAGATATTGAAAACCAAAACCCGCTTTCCACTGATCGCCTCCAACCTGTGACAGTGCTTGAGAATACGTGTGAATTGTCATCAACGTCAATTACTGTCCCATTTTACACAAAATTCGCCCATTTTACTCAAAAAACGTAATCCACATTATGCACTCATAATTTGTAAATCGTGCAATTATCTGTTTCATCTATTCTCATAACTTTCAATCGCAATCAAGAATGTTAATTGCAGATTTTCTATTGGCCAACAGAAGCCTTCTTTTTGCACTCCGGAAAAAAAAATATTCTGAAAATGTCGCTTTGCCTTTGGCACACTTCTCACTTTTTCAGAAGCAAAATTTTACTTCTGGTTTTCTGGATGTGATTCGAAAAACAGTCATAAACTGTCATAAACCCGTGTGGTGTTGCCGTTCCTTGTAGTTCTTCGTAGTTTTCCCTTATTTTCTAACAGTGCATATGTATCTACAGCCTCATACATATGTATCTGTATAGAGAAGCTGAAATCGATCAAAATTGAAGATACTGTCATCAGGCTTCCAGGGGAACACATTTCGTCAGGGAAGCAACATCTATCGAATGCTCCTGCACAAGAATTAGTGCCGAGGAACGAGATACTCGACGGGATAGACGAATAATGCGCTGCTGGAATTGCAATAAAATAGGACACCTTCAAAGGCAGTGTAAAGAGCCGGTGCGACGAAAAGACTGCCCTCACTGTGGTGACAAGCAAATAGAGGAAGAAACCAGCAGAAACAGCTATCAAGAAGCCGGTCAACCTTCCCGAAGCCATCAGTCGGGAAATGCTTAAGCACCAATTTCGCGGGGCAGAAGTTGGTAGCAGGAGTCGACGGCCCCAGGACCATCATCCAAGTCTCGCTGGCAAAACGATGCAGCGAAAGCCTTCTAGTAGAAGTAGTCAGTGGAAAAGAAAAATGGATGGCAACAATAGACACCGGTGCCACGGCCTCAATCATCAGGAGGAATCTTGTGCAGAAGTCTTGGCTGCATAACACTAGCAGTTGCAGCTTGCGAACAGCTACAGGAGCAACGATTAAGGTATATGGTAAAGTCCGCATAAAAATCCAATTGGCCGGAGTAACATTCACTCACGCGTTTCTGGTAGCTGACATATGTGACGAGTGCATCATTGGTACAGACTTCATGAGAGAACATGAACTTATAGTCGACTTGGGGGCACAAACCCTGAAATACGGAAACATGGAGATACCAGTGATATACGGAAACGCCAATACCACAGTCTCAAATATCGTTATCTGCAGCAATCAGAGTCTAGAGCCTTCGTCAGAAGCAATTTTGTGGGCAGAAGTGGAAGGTGGTCCTGGTAGCCACCGATTCTATTTGATGGAGCCAGAAAAGAAAGGAGAATTCATGGTGGGAAAGACCTTAGTGGAGCCAAAGAACAACATGGTCCCTGTAAGGATTCTAAATCCAAAGACATTCAGTGTAAAGGTGAAAAAGGGGGAGATAGTGGGAAAATGCGTACCTGTTGAGGCTATATCGACCATAACGGAAAAAAAGGGTGCAAAACCGGTCACAACAGTTCAGAGCATAAAAATCAAGAACAAAATTCTCAGCCTCTGTAATCTGGACGAAGATCAGCGAATCCTGGCAGAAAAACTAATCGGTGAGTACGCTGATATATTTGCTACACAAGACGGAGAATATGGACGTACGCATATTGTTCAACACCACATTGACACCGGAGACGCTCGACCAAACCGTCAACCTGCGAGACGTCTTCCATTGGCAAAGCAAACAGAAGTTGCCGAAATGATGTCGAAGATGAAAGCTGAGGGAGTGATTGAAGAATCGCAAAGCCCGTGGGCATCTTCAGTGGTTCTCGTGAAGAAGAAAGATGGCAGCACGAGATTTTGTGTAGACTACCGACGTCTCAATGATGTCACTAAAAAGGACAGCTACCCACTTCCGAGAATCGATGACACTTTGGATATGCTTTCTGGAGCGAAATGGTTTTCAACACTTGACTTGAAGAGCGGTTACTGGCAGGTAGAGATAAATCGTGCGGATCGTGAGAAAACTGCCTTCACTACAGGAAGCGGTCTTTGGCAGTTTGCAGTGATGCCGTTTGGACTGTGCAACGCTCCGGCCACCTTCGAGCGACTAATGGAACGAACATTGCAAGGACTCACCTGGAAAACCTGCCTAGTATATTTGGACGACGTTATCGTCATAGGTAAGACGTACGAGGAGCACCGCGAAAATCTAAAAGAAGTGTTTGAGAGGCTACGAAGTGCTCATTTAAAGCTCAACCCAGAAAAGTGTGCCTTGTTTCGTCCGGAAGTAAAATATCTGGGTCACATTATATCAGCGGAATGAGTAAGAACGGATCCTGACAAAATCGAAGCCGTGAAAAGTTGGCCTTCTCCAAAAGATAAACACCAACTGAGAAGCTTCTTGGGCCTCGCTACGTATTACAGAAGGTTCGTAAAGGATTTTGCTGGCATTGCAAAGAGCCTGCATCAACTTACGGAAAAAGGCCGACAGTTCAGGTGGTCTGGAGAATGCGAAAAAGCATTTCAAGAACTGAAGCGACAGCTGTTCAAAGCCCCCATCTTGGGTTACCCCACGCCCGGAAAAATGTTCATCGTGGACGCAGACGCTAGCAATGTTGGGGTCGGAGCTGTGATCTCCCAAGTTCATGACGGTCAAGAGAAAGTGGTCGCATATTACAGCAAAGTACTCCTCAGACCTGAACGGAACTACTGTGTAACCCGGCGCGAGCTTCTGGCTTTAATTTTGGCTACGAAGCATTTCCATAAGTACCTCTACGGACAAAAGTTCATTCTCCGGACAGACCACGCAGCTCTGAAATGGCTACTCCAATTTAAGAACCCTGAAGGCCAAGTTGCAAGATGGATCGAGCAGTTGCAGGGCTACGATTTTGAAGCGCAACACCGCAAGGGAACACCCCACTCAAATGCTGATGCTCTCTCTCGTCGACCGTGCGGAGTAAAATGCGAACACTGCAATCGTAAAGAAGCAAAAGAACAGGCAACTATCCAAATGATCAGGACTGAGCCAATAGAGGGTTGGAGTATAGACGAAATCCGTTCCTCCCAACAGGCAGACAATGACATCGAACCAATATTGGCCTGGAAAGAACACGAGGAAAGACCAAGCTGGCAGCAGATATCAGATCGGAGCCAAACTCTGAAGGCATACTGGGCACAGTGGGACTAGCTTTTTGTGCTAGATGGATTGCTGAAGAGAAAATAGGAAAGTGCAGATGGGACAACATCTCGTATGCAGCTAATTGTGCCACGGTCCAGAGTCAACCAAGAGCTCCATGAAATACATGACGGAATCTCAGGAGGCCATTTGGGAATAAACAAGACGTTGGAAAAGGTAAGGGAACGTTTCTATTGGCTAAGCGCTAAACAAGATGTCGAGAATTGGTGCAAAAAGTGCATAAGATGTGCGGCTACCAAGGGTCCAAAAGTAAAGCCACATGGACAAATGCAACAATACTATGTCGGAGCACCTTTCGAACGAATAGCCATCGACATCGCTGGGCCGTTTCCCGAAACCTTTAATCGAAACCGATATACCCTCGTAGTCATGGATTACTTCAGTAAGTGGCCGGAAGTGTTTGCCATCCCAAATCAAGAGGCTAAGACCGTAGCTGAACAGATAGTCAACAACTGGGTGAGCAGATTTGGGGTCCCAATGGAGCTGCACTCTGATCAAGGGCGAAACTTTGAATCAAAAGTCTTCCAGGAAATATGCCATTATTTGGGAATAAGAAAGATAGGGTCAACGCCACTACACCCTCAATCTGATGGAATGGTCGAGCGATTCAATCGGACCTTGAATGAGCATCTATCTAAGGTTGTCAGCAACTGCCAGCGGGATTGGGATCGACACATACCCCTCTTCTTAATGGCCTACCGAAACGCGGTCCATAGCTCAACAGGGCACACACCATCCGAGATCTTATTTGGTCAAACAATTCGGTTGCCAAGTGAAGCAAAATTCGGATCCCCACCGACGGAGCCCAAAGAGGTGAACGACTACGTGAATGACTTACGCAGCAGGATTCGTAAATTGCATGAAGACACCAGAGAAAAGATGAAGCTAGCAAGCAGCCGCATGAAAACTAGGTACGATATCAAGGCGAAATCTTCCGGTTTCAACGAAGGAGATCTGGTTTGGCTGTATAATCCTCAGCGTAAGAAAGGCAAATCACCAAAATTGCAACAGGACTGGGAAGGTTCATACAAGGTGATAACCCGCATTAATGACGTTGTCTACCGGATCCAGCGTGGGGATCGAGGAAAATTGAAAGTGGTCCATTTGGATAGAATGTGTCATTTCAACGGGATGCTGAATGACGAAGTTGTTCGGGACGAACAACTGTAGGGAGGGAGCAATGTGATAACCACTTAAATGTGAGCAGCGACATCTAGCAGAAAATGTCGAAGACCAGAAGATTTCAATACTGGAATAACAAAGTCTCGACTGGAGAGTGGAATCGAATTTTCCAGCAAATTGGAAATTGTATGGGACGTTGGACGGCGAGGATTGTTCTCGAAGTATGTCATTCGAGTATAAATACCAGCATCCCAAAGGTATGCAGATGAGTTCTAAAGTCAAATTTGAAGTGTTAATTAGGAGAAGTGATTAAGTGGTTTAAGTAAAAGATAAGAAAAGTATAAGTGGTTGAGAAATTGGATTGTAATGAGAGAAAGAATTAAATAGTGAATTGTAACTGTACTGAATAAAGGATTTGTATTGAAAAGAATAAGTTCTATTATTTGTACCCACACGAACATTTTACAATACAAAGTCAGGCTTGATTTTGTTTATCAAATTAAATAAACATTTTGACAAGCCTTCCGATAACAAACATACAAATGTAGTACAGATTAACATTCGGCAGACGTCCTCACAAATAATTCTTCAATGATATCAAATCAATATGTCTAACTCTAAATAATGTTTAAAAGTATTTTTAACAAGTAAACAACCAATGTATTACGAATACAGATTTAATAAACGCTGCCATTCTGTCCAAGGGTTCGTCAAGGCCCTGTCTCTGATTGACAGCGATTTACGGTACACGATTGAATCTTTTCGATTCAAAAGTTTTAGGAAAAAACGTAAAAGACTTTATTATATTATATATGGACTGTTAGAAGTCATCAGGACATTTGTTATTACAGCTGTAAGAACTTGAACTGTCATAAAAACACAACAAACATAGTTTGCACTGTATTGAGGAAAAAAATCAATTTGAGCATATGTGTATGAAGTCATATGTATATGAAATCAATATTTCTGAAGACATTTTTATTAGTTCAATATCAGTTTATAGACTATAAAAAATAAAAAGGGTGTGACTACTCTTAGAGAGAGAGAGAAAGATGTTTGGGCTCAGTGGTTATTTCGCTACATGGGTGGCAGCCAACATTTAATAGGGAGACTAAATTATTAGTGCAATTTACACTAATTTACTTTCGGGCATGGCAGGTATTGAACTCCGAACCATCCGATTGGGAAGCCAATACACTACCACTTGAGCTACGGCCACCCCCTTAAAAGAAAATTCTCATGGGGAAATCCAGAATTTTTATTACAAAACTTTACTGTCCGCCAACAGCCCTTCACCAATATCAACGCAATCCAAATAAAGTTTATGTAGGTTTCGTAAGGACACTTACTTTAGTGGGAGACAAACTGCTGGTATTGATACCATGGTATCAATACTATGTTCTATTCGACGTCCTTGTCACTACAATACCATATTAAAAGCTAGTATACTACAAAATATACCTGGTATTGAGATTCGCAATTTGTTGGTATAAAATACAACCTTCTTACTGATTGTAGCGCCACTTTCTCTCTGTTGGTGATTCTTCGTAGATTCTTTGACAAATAATCACAGTGAAAAACTGTAGTTTTGTTTTTTGTACAGTGGATTGGAACAGAACTATTTTATCCAATTGCGAAACAACACAAAGCACGAGGTATGCTATTTACTTCATTTTTTGCTGATCGTCGGTGGGTGAACAGTGTGCGGAAATCGAAAAGTAAAATGCAATATTTTTATTTTGGATTTCAGCGTTACCCTGTCTGTCAACATTGCTTTCATTCTAATGAAAAGTTTTTTGGAAGGCAAGTGTAGCCAGGCACTTTGAGTATATGAGGCTACCCGTTGAGTTCAAAACATGTTCAAATTTTTGTAATGAACATTTTCCAAATTCCAAAAATAGCGGCACCTATTTTAAGAAAAAGGAAACAATTAACATATTTTGAATAGTGTGTGACACATAAGTGCCTGTTCAAATTGGCGTGGACATGAAAGTCTTCCCCAGGAACGTCGTATTCACATTTTCATAGGGAGGAAGTTTTTCTGACAAGCGGAACACTGAATCGGGAGATTTTTAATTTTTAAATTTGATCAGTTGTTCTGAAATGTATCTTTTCCTCTTCTTTATACTTCCTTCCACATCAACGATCAAAACTGAAACGAAAAAAACATGTCAGAAATTGAACGATTTGGAAAAAAAGCCCTTCTTCTTCCCACTTAAAAAGTTCTCTCTCTCTCTCTCTCTCTTTCGGGCAATCTTCCTGCCCACGCCATTGTGAACAAGCACTAAGGATACCAAGTTTTGCAATGCTATCAAAACAAGAAAATTGGCCAGCGGGACGGCATGACGTTTAGCCTTCGTATGATCATTTACATGCGTTTTTTTCTTAAACAATTTTGAAAAAGAAGAAATAAAAGCTTCCATATACAGTCAATTTTTACACACATATATATGTATATACTTTACTGTAATGTTTTATTCTTCTTTGCAAACCTTGAATAATTTTGACATGTGTCAAAATTTTCTATGTGTTACTAGAAAAATATTCGCGGCTATAACATATAATATTTTCTATCAATGAAAATTTGAAAGTTTTTCTCTTTTATTTCGTTTTTTATCCGGAAATTCGACTTCCAGTAAAAGGCTGGCTTAACATTTGCCTCCTTCCTGATTTGTGATTCCCGACGTGACAGTATAAATGCATTTATTATTTTGGGGTGATAAATTGTGCTAATAAAAATTTCAGTAGAAAGTTTCCACTCTACACTGATATTTGTCAATATATATGTATATATAAAATAAAAATAAACTTAAGAGATTGTATGTCTAATTTCGTTATTTAGTTTTAAAATCCTTCGTCAATAAATTGTTATGCGTAAATTGTTTGGACTCGTGCTATTAATTCATGAATCTTAAACATCGATAATTCCCACGCCCAAATTTAATTTACCTTGTATAATATAATTTTTTGTTGTTGTTTGCCAAATTTTGTTATATATTAATCGTTTTTATTATGTCTAACCCGTCGGGGTATATTGTTATTGCTTATTGAAACTTGTGCCCAACAGCATAAAATATGATCGCGGGTTGTATGTAATGGTCCGAAAAAGTAAATGCGACGTGCAAATATCAAAGTACCTATCCTAGTACGAATGTTTTGAATACAAAGCTTAAAATAAATTGATTTGAGGAAGAAATGAAGAAAAATTCTAGGACATGTGAATAAATGGAAGGAATAAATCAAAATTTTGTAAGTTATTTCAATAGTTTGATTAAATTTGTTATATTTTTCTATTTTTAATTGTTTGTATTTTTTATTTTTTAGAATCATGCGTAATTGTTAGATATTGTTTTCATGTGAAGGCTAATGCAGTTTTCAATTATTCTTATTGTCAAAGCAAAGCATTTTCTATTTTGTGTTGTTCATATTCTAAAAACCAGAAGAGGCCAAGAAAAAAAGGAAACAAATATTTTGAGGGACCGCATTTCCAAATTCTTCCTGTAGGAAGAAAGTCTAAAACAATATAGTGAATATATGTATGTGTAGGCATACACACGTGTCATTTTTTCCCAGTTGAAAACTTTCAACATATTCTTCAAGTTTGTCGGAAAATACAATAAAAATACTTGTCGAGTTAAAAAAAAAATGTCACCAATTGTGATTAGCTGTTTATCTTTTTCATCCACAGTGTATCACTATGAAAAAAGCTATGCGCAATTTGCTTTATGGCCACCTACTGAGCAACGACACTAAGTGCCTTTGTTATTCATTTCCTCTATACGTCTTAACCATTTTAAGCAATAGATTCACGGTTTTTCACTTCATTGCCAAATTTTTTTGTCAGACTAAACAGAGCCGAATATTCAATGAAAAGTTTTTGAAAACTACTAAAAAGATTTGGATTTGCTTTTGGGAGGCTCCAACCCTCTTAACCATTAAATGATTGTGATTGTATTTTAATAGAATCTAGGGTCGAAGCTTTCTACTGAATGATCTTCATAGCTTGACGAAACAACCTCAAGATTCTAATCATCCATTACGGTTATAATCTATAATGGAAAGTCGTATATAGATATGATAGTCACTCTATAACCATTCAGAATCCTTAGAAAATCGTAGGTTTCTAACATCTGTATGCAAAAAAGAAAGACGAACAGTATAGTATATAGAATTTCATAGATTTTCACTATCAGTTAATTGCTTATTTTCAAGAGCAGGCAATGCCTATTATGTATTTATTATTAGGGGGCATCTGGCACAAAATTATAAAATCATTTCATCTCCAATTTTTCGGAAAACATATGGGGAAAAATGAGATAACCCGGCTGATACAACAACATGACGCTACTAGAAGTACTAGGGTATATGCCAGTTATTTTATATTATTATTATACTTTCTTGATTCACGCTACAGTCCAGGGTGAATCAAGGTCTCCAAGAACATACTCCAATAGCCAAGACGAGCCTTTATAGCGTACGCCACTTAAGATAGATATTTGCCAATTCTTCCTTCCAAAGTTGAATTGACAGTTCTGCGACGGGGAGCATTTCTAACCAAGAGCTCTATATGTCCCATTTGCTATTGCATTGGACTCTTTTTACTAGGTTGATATTGCTCACATATTGCTCAGTTGTTAATATTCCCCAATCATCGTTTATCTCGACAACCCGAAGGTCATTTGAAGTACAACATTTTTTTCAAGAGACAACAAAATAAAATATTCGGAAGTTTTGCATGTCATCGGTGCGGATTTAGATGGACATGGCGGGGAATCGAATATTGAACGCGAAGACTGCCGCATCGGAAACAATAAACGATTTCGTAACGCGAAACATCAGGAGAAGGTATATTAAACTCAAGCAAATCTCACATTCTGACTTTATTAAATACGGTATTTATCAATAACTTGCAGCACTTCCAATAGTGTAAAAAGTCTGTTCGGTACTTCGAATCCCGGCTCCACATAAATAAAGGTGGAACAATGGCTTTAAAAAACAAAAGGCAAGCCTTTCAAACGTGCACTAAGTATAACTCAAATAGTTTAACTGATAAAGTGTGTCTTGAATTAGGCTATGAACGCTGTTAAAAATGGAGGAACATTTTAAGGAAACCGAACTTAGCAAATGAGTAACAGAATGAGCCGGAAGCTTGTAGGCCTTCTGAAGATTGGGTGAAAATCAAAAATCTTAGGTTTAAACTGTTTGCGATTTTGTTCAACAAAATTATGAGAGGAGATCGACTGTATAAATGCAAGGGTGGCAAGGGAACTTGCAACAACTACCGATCGTGAAACTAATGTTATATTCTATAAAAATGGCAGTCAATGCGTCTTGGTGGAAATTAGGTCGACATATGAACGGCGCTACGATCTCAAAGTGTACCTTATAGACGTATATGAGAATGATGCGATGTCGTTAAAGCGAAAGTTAAACGCACAGGAATTATCAAAGAATTCGAAGTTGAAACTCTGTTGTTGACCACCAGGAAACTGCGATTACGATGTGGCACATAAAATCAATATGAGAAGACTTAAATGGCGTGAAAACCCCGCTGTATTTTGGGACAGAAAAATGGCGCTTAAACTTAAGTCGTTCATATAGCTTTAAGATACGCTACCACAAAACGTGCTTATTGAGACAATTTATCGAAAATACTAGTGTCGGAATTCCTCAAAGACAGCACAGATAGCCCGGTGTGTTATTTTTTAAGTCCGACACGATTCTTTTAAGAATGTCAGTCTAAACAAACAAATGAAATTTTCTGGGATGTCAAACTTTGAAGTAGGTGCATTGAAATTGGTTAAAAGTTGGTTTGGAGGGCTTTCCAGTAAGGACTATACATTTTTATTTTGATAACAAAATTAAATAAATTTTAAACGTCGCTCGTTCGAGTACTGAACTATGACTAAATTGTAGACATTGACAAGCAAAATAGTAATCACAGTTCATAAAAACCCATTATGGGTGCGTTTATATTAAAAAAAAAATTTAGTTAATGGAAAACCTGGTAATTTCCTTAATGAAAAGTCTCAGCTGTTCAGATTAGATCAGAAAGATAGGGTGACCGTGGTGTAGTGGTACTAGCAATCGCTTCTCACTCGGAGGGTCCAGGTTCGAATTCTGCCCATGGCAAGTCAGTTTTTTATTTGTGTCATTGGAACTCAGACAGAAAAATTCTGCGCGCGAAGGCATAACACTGACACGTAGATTTGGCTGTTGTAGAGTTTCATACCTCGAATCACTCTGAGTGAAGAAAAAACTCTCCGTCCTACTCGGACTCCCACCCCCGGAGAACGAATATCGAAACCTAACACACCTGAGTTTCAAACCACTACAAAAACAATTTTCCTTTCTCCTCCTTCTATCTTTCCGCCCGCGCCGTGGCAACAGTAAAATGGTATCTAACCCCTTAGGCGCGCCTAAATTATATAAAAAAAAATAAGATCTCATTGTAACGTTTTCGATTGGGCGGACAAAAGCTTTCTTTTTGTACTCCTGAGCGAAAAAAATTACATATTGTCATTTGTTATATTGTCACCTTTTCAGAATTAAAATTTTTACTCCTGGTTTTCATTTCAGAAGAAAAATTTTTATTCTGAGTTCTGGACATAGATGAACTAACATAGATGGTAAATCTTCCAGATATTGGAAAACCAAACCCACTTTCCACTGATCGCCTCTATCCATGCGACTGAATGTGAATGCATGTGAATTATCATCAATGTTAATTTCTCTTCCATTTTACACATAACCCGCCCATTTTACTCAAAGAACGTCGTGCACATTACACTCTCATTCCAGTAACCTTACTTGTAAATTGCTCTCATTTTATCAAATTCTGGCAGGTTATAGAGATGTACAATGGGTTGGTAATTCACTTACAGTGTGTCTCTGCGTGTATTAGGAGTTTGCAAAAGTTTAGTAGAGTTTGCCATATAAGCACAGATATTAAATCTATACAGATGTCTCATCCATATGGGAAGTTTTGTCCTATGAAAATGAAATCGAACTAAAAAAAAGCTTTTTTAAAAAGCTGCAAAAATCATTTTATTTTTTTTCGCTTTTTGCTCTTGCCACTTGTCACTCACGCATGCAAAGTCGTTTATCGTGCAAAAACAATACGTGAATTAAAGAAATAAATAAAAAAAAACATACGTTGACGTTGCCCAGCATAATCGGTTTACTTGGGTTTATGTACGTGTGCTTGTTATTTTGTTTGTAACTTGTTATGCAATGTAAATTAAATGGGAGTAGGAATATAATTTTGAAGATCATGAGATTGATGGTCCGCGATGTGGACGTGCTGGAGGGGGCGGGTATGACGTTGCACCACACTATAAAAGTGGTTGATATTTAAAGCACGAGGTGTTAAGGGCTAATGCATGTTATGGGGTTGAAGATATACGTATGTACATGAGCGCTAGACCAATTTCCCGATTTTAATTTTGTGCTCAGGACATTAAGTACCTACGAAGAGTGGCAGCACCGTTGGGATCGCTGTGTACGCTCTCAAGGGACCTACTTTGAAGGTGACAATTCATTTTATGTTTGATACATGTGTTTTAAAAAAATTATTCTCATTACTTTTGGACCACACCACGTATATATTCCAATATATGTACATAGTATTATCTATATATATACCTGTATAATAATTGATCACTGCTCTAGGCCTATATATAACCACAACTTCTTTTTCTTTTGGTGGTAATTTCGAGGTTATTTCCTTAATTTCCTGCATAACATTTCTATTTAAGCCAGGGGACAGACTTTTAATTTTAATCCACCTGTGCAATGAAGATGGATGCGGCAAGTGTATCTCAAGTTGATCCCGTAAAAAGTTGTATCCGGCAGCTGAACGAAAAAAGATGCACTGCGAAATCCATTTCTGCTCTTCGGTGTATTCATTTTTACCCTGTGATAAGATGAGATTCGAAAATGTCATAGCATTTTGATGAATACCAAGCAATGAATCCATTTTCCCTCGAATGTTTTGCTTTTCACGCGCTTGTAGCCTTTTCTTGTCCTCTTTTAAACGACGAATTTTCTTTAATAAATTTGGTTTCGATTTTCGATTTTCTTTAATAGTTATTCTCAAGACATTGTTCAATTTCTTGAGCTTTTCAATTCTAATGTAAAAAGATTGCCTTTTTACATGAGCCTCACAATTGGCGCAAGCAAATTCAATGTGATCATTGAATTTTGTCCTTAATAAATTTTTAAAAGCCAAATTTAGTTCCCCTATTGTAGGTTCACTCGAACTCAGTTTTAAATCTTTATAATTTTCATAAGTAATCTTAGCTTTGACTGGATCAAAGCAAACAGAACCGTCTTCAGAGTTCGGAACACTCTCGCTTCGTTTTTTCCCAAAAAGGCATTTTCAAAATGTTTGCTGCAAATGTAAGGTTTTTTAAGGCATTTTATATGTTCACGAGACTCCCCCGTCAAAGCTAACCATTCATCATATTTAACAGTGCCTTTTTTAGGGAAACGAAACAATTTCATATCAGAAAACTTCATTTCATCACTTCAATTCAATTAAATTACTTATTATTTACATACACTGCATATTAATAACACGAATAATATTTTGCTCGTCAAACTTCAATTACAAAATGTAAAGAAATATTCGACTTTTCCCGCCTTTGAATTATTCTTTCTTACATACACACCCATCCGCTCAAACAAAATCCCAATTCATGAAAAATTACATAATTTCCTATTGCAGGCGAATGAAAACAAACAGCCAAGTCTTCATACCCCTTCCCGCAAACCCCTTGCAATTGTTTTACATATTCCGAAAGCTCGTGTCGGCTAGCCAACAAAAATTGAACCATTTTTTTCTACAGCGATGAGACATCTGTATAGATTTATTATCTGTGATATAAGTTAGTTCATCTATGACTTCAGGCCGGTTAATACACTCGTACTTCCGATATGCGAAGAAAATGAACAACAATCTGGGTTTAGAAAAAAAAATTCAATTTTGTAATCGCAAAGTCGAAGGAGGATATTCATGAAAATCAGAAAATAGTTGGGGTTCTTCTGATATATACATGTGGTCATTAAAATATGTACATATAATCTGTTTCAAATGACTGTGTAATTGGAAAGCTGCGCGAAGAGAGCCTGGAAGCGCATGTTACTCATCTGCTGAACTTTCTTCACTTCCTTTCATATTTAACCCATTTGCATCATAAGCGCATATATCTTCTTTTCATTATTTCTTCTTTTTAACACAATAATTGTGAAGAGAGTGCTTTCCATAAAATCGTCATTGCCAACTCCATTGAAAAAATATACAATGGACACCCCTTCCACGTCCATGCAAAATTCAAAGTTAAAATAAAATTTAACATACTAATTTTGTACGAACAAACAACAATTCAATTCATATGATCATTGAGATGGGTACAAAAGAATGTTAGCAATAAACAAAAATTTAAAAATACTATCTTTACTTCAGCAACCACTATGTGTACCAATATTTTGGAAGACTTTTTGCATTATGTTGGATATAAAGGGTCCGCCATCTAACGTTTTTTTTTTTTCAACTAGTACTTACGAGTATTTCGTGAATGGTAACACTTAGCTCATGTCTAATTTGACAGATAATTAGTTTTATATACCGTCATCTTGTTTCACTTTTGGATTATAAAAGCTTATTCAATTTATATTGTCGAATTTAGACTTGATGTGCAATTTCAAAACGTGTTTATATGCTGGCAGCTCAAGGCACCACGGAATGGCGATCCAAATTGCTGTTATATCTACATTATATGGCAAAAAACATTGCAAAAAACAGTGCTTTTTGCTTTTGGATCAAACAATTTGCAAAACTTGTATGATCTAAAATGCTACCCTAATGAAAAATCGCACTTTATTTCATTTTATAGCAGTTCTATACAAATGAAATCTGCAACAATTAGGGTTTTTGGGATGCTCTATCAACTACTCACAGCTTCAAGCTGCTTATTTATTGCGGCCCCTTTTCTTTCACTTCGCATTGCCATTTTTTCTCTTCCTTTATATTTCAAAGCATACATATCGTGTATCTCATTAGAAAAGAAAAATCAAAAATTAAACCAAGTACATAAAATGTGTGCACTCTATATAATGACAATATGAACGGTACAACTGGCACTGGTTAACAAACAAAAAACCTGGAAAAACGTCATAAATATGGCATTTTGTTATACTTATTTTTCACTCAAATGTACTTGTTGATTGGGTGTCCGCCAAATCGTTTCCGTCTGAGAAACTGTTGAAAAACTTTTAGAAGGTACTATTTTGTACATTTGACCGCACTAACAGAGGAGTCATTACATAATAGATAACTCTGTTAGTTAATTCATCATTAGGAATCAATTTCTTTTTTTCCATTTTATGTGCAGAGTTGTTAGGTCTATTTGCGTATTGTCCAAAACTACGAAAAATAGTCCAAAATCCGCTCACTTACTCATATTTTTCGTAGTTTTTCAAGAGAGCGACATGAGAGAGCAATTCATTTCCCGTCTTTTGTCCATTTTAGTCCAAGAAATTTGTTCGGGCAAATTTGTAAAACCTGTCAAACTGTTTTTCTTTTTATTTTAAACTGTCATTGGTTAATAATTAATAATAATTATAATTAAAGTTTAAAATGGAAAAATGTTTTTAGAAAGTGCTTACAGAAAAAAAGGCGGTGTAAAATGTATGTTTTTGAACGTGAATAAAAAAAAACAAGACCAATTGTTTTGTTTCTTACTTTTTTATAAAGAGGAAATATGCGGATTTTTTTTTTTTTGAAAACAACATCATCCATCGTATTTCGTGCCACACGCTACAGTAAGCTAGACTGAATATCGATAAATCGACGGATATTTTCCTTCAGCTCCGTCAAGGACCTCGGATTGTTATTGTAAACTTTACTGTTAAGGTATCCCCATACAAAAAAAATCTAAAGGGGTTAAGTCTGGTGACCTCGGTGGTCACGGAACGTTTCCAAATCGGCTGATCAGTTTTTACGTAACAAAACTCATGGTGGTTCTAGCGGTATGCGGAGTGGCTCCATCTGGTTGAAACCACGTGTGTGATGAGTAAGATGGATGTGCTCGCAATTGCGGTTAAAAAATAATCTATGATCATGTTCGCATAATTTTCGCTGTTCACATTTATCGACTGTTCTCTGGCATTTTCGAAAAAATAGCGCCCGATGATTCCGTTCGTCGATAAGGCGCACCTTACACTTACCTTTGGACAATGTAAGGGCCGTTGATATTGTAAAATGTTTGTGTGGGTACAAATGATAGAACTTATTCTTTTCAATACAAATCCCTTTATTCAGTACAGTTACAATTCACTATTTAATTCTTTCTCTCAGTATAATTCAATTTCTCAACCACATATACTTTTCTTATCTTTTACTTAAACCACTTAATCACTTCTTCTAATTAACACTTCAAATTCAACTTTGGAACTGATTTGCATACCTTTGGGATGCTGGTATTTATACTCGAATGACATACTTCGAGAACAATCCTCGCCACCCAGCGTCCCATACAATTTCCAATTTGCTAGAAAATTCGATTCTACTCTCCAGTCAATGACTTTGCTAATCCAGTATCGAAACCTTCGAGTCTTCGAGTTTCGACATTTTCTGCTAGATGTCGCTGCTCACATTTGAGTGGTTATCACAATATTTTAAACGAGGGTTACGTATTCATCTTAAAGGTCAAGATTTCAAGATGTTTTTTTTTAAGGCAAAACAAAGACAGTTGAAATTTATCTGTACAAAACAGCCTCACATCCGTTCGCTTAATTTTAATAAATTTTCTCTGAGAGAGAACTTTATCTTCACTCCGGGTTTGACAGTTTTTATATATTTAGTCCAAAAAGTACGCGAACGGACCTATTTTGCCGTACGCTCATCTTAAGTACATCATTAGAAAGATATTTAGTGAAAACCATGAGGTTGCGATAATATATTATCACAAAAATAGCATAAATATGTATGTAGATCCAATGCTCTGTTTTACTTCATTCTTATTTTCTTTATTATAATTTTGAAAATTCAATTTCAATTTCATTTGGTAAAATACCTATGTGTGCTGGATGGAATCCGTATGGGGTTTATTTTCTTTTGCCATATCCATAGTCTCAGCATCGTTTATGGCTACGCGGGATTCACAATTTCACCGGCTTCTTTGGGCGTTCTACTGCCTCTACGCGGTCTATTTACTTTCTGGCAAAAGTTTATTCAGTTCATTGCATTATAAAGTAGCTTCACTAAATATGAGGTCGTTACATATGAAATTGGCCAATTCGTTGTGCAAAATTAAATAACTAGTTTAAAAATTTTTAAAGTTTATTCCATAAAATAATCTCATAAGATCATAGTTGCGTGATCTTTTTCCAACGCTCTACTAAAGCAAATACATATTCCTTTATTATCCATTTGGTTTAAGAAGTGTTAGAAGTTCTGTCATATGGCTGAGTTTATTAACTGCCTATTTTAAAGTTGATTGCTTAAACTTCGAAAAAGGTGGCAGGTTGAATGATGCAACACTTTACACCTCAACCCACCACAGAGCCACCATTTAGTATCTGGGACGTAGTTTCATCTTATCGTATAGGATCCACTTTTCGTCGCAGTTGAGGGACTCACACAGTGTCTGTTGGTCAAAGATTTTACATTTCATATAGAATCCTTCTCGTAATCTTTATATTTTATTTTTGAAAAACCATTTTTTTTTTTATTTAAATTAGTGCGTGCTCAAATTAGGGATACTTTTTTATACAGTTTTTTATTTTAAGGATGACAGTTAATTTAATAATTCTTTTAAGAATGTCAGTCTAAACAAACAAATGAAATTTTCTGGGATGTCAAACTTTGAAGTAGGTGCATTGAAATTGGTTAAAAGTTGGTTTGGAGGGCTTTCCAGTAAGGACTATACATTTTTATTTTGATAACAAAATTAAATAAATTTTAAACGTCGCTCGTTCGAGTACTGAACTATGACTAAATTGTAGACATTGACAAGCAAAATAGTAATCACAGTTCATAAAAACCCATTATGGGTGCGTTTATATTAAAAAAAAAATTTAGTTAATGGAAAACCTGGTAATTTCCTTAATGAAAAGTCTCAGCTGTTCAGATTAGATCAGAAAGATAGGGTGACCGTGGTGTAGTGGTACTAGCAATCGCTTCTCACTCGGAGGGTCCAGGTTCGAATTCTGCCCATGGCAAGTCAGTTTTTTATTTGTGTCATTGGAACTCAGACAGAAAAATTCTGCGCGCGAAGGCATAACACTGACACGTAGATTTGGCTGTTGTAGAGTTTCATACCTCGAATCACTCTGAGTGAAGAAAAAACTCTCCGTCCTACTCGGACTCCCACCCCCGGAGAACGAATATCGAAACCTAACACACCTGAGTTTCAAACCACTACAAAAACAATTTTCCTTTCTCCTCCTTCTATCTTTCCGCCCGCGCCGTGGCAACAGTAAAATGGTATCTAACCCCTTAGGCGCGCCTAAATTATATAAAAAAAAATAAGATCTCATTGTAACGTTTTCGATTGGGCGGACAAAAGCTTTCTTTTTGTACTCCTGAGCGAAAAAAATTACATATTGTCATTTGTTATATTGTCACCTTTTCAGAATTAAAATTTTTACTCCTGGTTTTCATTTCAGAAGAAAAATTTTTATTCTGAGTTCTGGACATAGATGAACTAACATAGATGGTAAATCTTCCAGATATTGGAAAACCAAACCCACTTTCCACTGATCGCCTCTATCCATGCGACTGAATGTGAATGCATGTGAATTATCATCAATGTTAATTTCTCTTCCATTTTACACATAACCCGCCCATTTTACTCAAAGAACGTCGTGCACATTACACTCTCATTCCAGTAACCTTACTTGTAAATTGCTCTCATTTTATCAAATTCTGGCAGGTTATAGAGATGTACAATGGGTTGGTAATTCACTTACAGTGTGTCTCTGCGTGTATTAGGAGTTTGCAAAAGTTTAGTAGAGTTTGCCATATAAGCACAGATATTAAATCTATACAGATGTCTCATCCATATGGGAAGTTTTGTCCTATGAAAATGAAATCGAACTAAAAAAAAGCTTTTTTAAAAAGCTGCAAAAATCATTTTATTTTTTTTCGCTTTTTGCTCTTGCCACTTGTCACTCACGCATGCAAAGTCGTTTATCGTGCAAAAACAATACGTGAATTAAAGAAATAAATAAAAAAAAACATACGTTGACGTTGCCCAGCATAATCGGTTTACTTGGGTTTATGTACGTGTGCTTGTTATTTTGTTTGTAACTTGTTATGCAATGTAAATTAAATGGGAGTAGGAATATAATTTTGAAGATCATGAGATTGATGGTCCGCGATGTGGACGTGCTGGAGGGGGCGGGTATGACGTTGCACCACACTATAAAAGTGGTTGATATTTAAAGCACGAGGTGTTAAGGGCTAATGCATGTTATGGGGTTGAAGATATACGTATGTACATGAGCGCTAGACCAATTTCCCGATTTTAATTTTGTGCTCAGGACATTAAGTACCTACGAAGAGTGGCAGCACCGTTGGGATCGCTGTGTACGCTCTCAAGGGACCTACTTTGAAGGTGACAATTCATTTTATGTTTGATACATGTGTTTTAAAAAAATTATTCTCATTACTTTTGGACCACACCACGTATATATTCCAATATATGTACATAGTATTATCTATATATATACCTGTATAATAATTGATCACTGCTCTAGGCCTATATATAACCACAACTTCTTTTTCTTTTGGTGGTAATTTCGAGGTTATTTCCTTAATTTCCTGCATAACATTTCTATTTAAGCCAGGGGACAGACTTTTAATTTTAATCCACCTGTGCAATGAAGATGGATGCGGCAAGTGTATCTCAAGTTGATCCCGTAAAAAGTTGTATCCGGCAGCTGAACGAAAAAAGATGCACTGCGAAATCCATTTCTGCTCTTCGGTGTATTCATTTTTACCCTGTGATAAGATGAGATTCGAAAATGTCATAGCATTTTGATGAATACCAAGCAATGAATCCATTTTCCCTCGAATGTTTTGCTTTTCACGCGCTTGTAGCCTTTTCTTGTCCTCTTTTAAACGACGAATTTTCTTTAATAAATTTGGTTTCGATTTTCGATTTTCTTTAATAGTTATTCTCAAGACATTGTTCAATTTCTTGAGCTTTTCAATTCTAATGTAAAAAGATTGCCTTTTTACATGAGCCTCACAATTGGCGCAAGCAAATTCAATGTGATCATTGAATTTTGTCCTTAATAAATTTTTAAAAGCCAAATTTAGTTCCCCTATTGTAGGTTCACTCGAACTCAGTTTTAAATCTTTATAATTTTCATAAGTAATCTTAGCTTTGACTGGATCAAAGCAAACAGAACCGTCTTCAGAGTTCGGAACACTCTCGCTTCGTTTTTTCCCAAAAAGGCATTTTCAAAATGTTTGCTGCAAATGTAAGGTTTTTTAAGGCATTTTATATGTTCACGAGACTCCCCCGTCAAAGCTAACCATTCATCATATTTAACAGTGCCTTTTTTAGGGAAACGAAACAATTTCATATCAGAAAACTTCATTTCATCACTTCAATTCAATTAAATTACTTATTATTTACATACACTGCATATTAATAACACGAATAATATTTTGCTCGTCAAACTTCAATTACAAAATGTAAAGAAATATTCGACTTTTCCCGCCTTTGAATTATTCTTTCTTACATACACACCCATCCGCTCAAACAAAATCCCAATTCATGAAAAATTACATAATTTCCTATTGCAGGCGAATGAAAACAAACAGCCAAGTCTTCATACCCCTTCCCGCAAACCCCTTGCAATTGTTTTACATATTCCGAAAGCTCGTGTCGGCTAGCCAACAAAAATTGAACCATTTTTTTCTACAGCGATGAGACATCTGTATAGATTTATTATCTGTGATATAAGTTAGTTCATCTATGACTTCAGGCCGGTTAATACACTCGTACTTCCGATATGCGAAGAAAATGAACAACAATCTGGGTTTAGAAAAAAAAATTCAATTTTGTAATCGCAAAGTCGAAGGAGGATATTCATGAAAATCAGAAAATAGTTGGGGTTCTTCTGATATATACATGTGGTCATTAAAATATGTACATATAATCTGTTTCAAATGACTGTGTAATTGGAAAGCTGCGCGAAGAGAGCCTGGAAGCGCATGTTACTCATCTGCTGAACTTTCTTCACTTCCTTTCATATTTAACCCATTTGCATCATAAGCGCATATATCTTCTTTTCATTATTTCTTCTTTTTAACACAATAATTGTGAAGAGAGTGCTTTCCATAAAATCGTCATTGCCAACTCCATTGAAAAAATATACAATGGACACCCCTTCCACGTCCATGCAAAATTCAAAGTTAAAATAAAATTTAACATACTAATTTTGTACGAACAAACAACAATTCAATTCATATGATCATTGAGATGGGTACAAAAGAATGTTAGCAATAAACAAAAATTTAAAAATACTATCTTTACTTCAGCAACCACTATGTGTACCAATATTTTGGAAGACTTTTTGCATTATGTTGGATATAAAGGGTCCGCCATCTAACGTTTTTTTTTTTTCAACTAGTACTTACGAGTATTTCGTGAATGGTAACACTTAGCTCATGTCTAATTTGACAGATAATTAGTTTTATATACCGTCATCTTGTTTCACTTTTGGATTATAAAAGCTTATTCAATTTATATTGTCGAATTTAGACTTGATGTGCAATTTCAAAACGTGTTTATATGCTGGCAGCTCAAGGCACCACGGAATGGCGATCCAAATTGCTGTTATATCTACATTATATGGCAAAAAACATTGCAAAAAACAGTGCTTTTTGCTTTTGGATCAAACAATTTGCAAAACTTGTATGATCTAAAATGCTACCCTAATGAAAAATCGCACTTTATTTCATTTTATAGCAGTTCTATACAAATGAAATCTGCAACAATTAGGGTTTTTGGGATGCTCTATCAACTACTCACAGCTTCAAGCTGCTTATTTATTGCGGCCCCTTTTCTTTCACTTCGCATTGCCATTTTTTCTCTTCCTTTATATTTCAAAGCATACATATCGTGTATCTCATTAGAAAAGAAAAATCAAAAATTAAACCAAGTACATAAAATGTGTGCACTCTATATAATGACAATATGAACGGTACAACTGGCACTGGTTAACAAACAAAAAACCTGGAAAAACGTCATAAATATGGCATTTTGTTATACTTATTTTTCACTCAAATGTACTTGTTGATTGGGTGTCCGCCAAATCGTTTCCGTCTGAGAAACTGTTGAAAAACTTTTAGAAGGTACTATTTTGTACATTTGACCGCACTAACAGAGGAGTCATTACATAATAGATAACTCTGTTAGTTAATTCATCATTAGGAATCAATTTCTTTTTTTCCATTTTATGTGCAGAGTTGTTAGGTCTATTTGCGTATTGTCCAAAACTACGAAAAATAGTCCAAAATCCGCTCACTTACTCATATTTTTCGTAGTTTTTCAAGAGAGCGACATGAGAGAGCAATTCATTTCCCGTCTTTTGTCCATTTTAGTCCAAGAAATTTGTTCGGGCAAATTTGTAAAACCTGTCAAACTGTTTTTCTTTTTATTTTAAACTGTCATTGGTTAATAATTAATAATAATTATAATTAAAGTTTAAAATGGAAAAATGTTTTTAGAAAGTGCTTACAGAAAAAAAGGCGGTGTAAAATGTATGTTTTTGAACGTGAATAAAAAAAAACAAGACCAATTGTTTTGTTTCTTACTTTTTTATAAAGAGGAAATATGCGGATTTTTTTTTTTTTGAAAACAACATCATCCATCGTATTTCGTGCCACACGCTACAGTAAGCTAGACTGAATATCGATAAATCGACGGATATTTTCCTTCAGCTCCGTCAAGGACCTCGGATTGTTATTGTAAACTTTACTGTTAAGGTATCCCCATACAAAAAAAATCTAAAGGGGTTAAGTCTGGTGACCTCGGTGGTCACGGAACGTTTCCAAATCGGCTGATCAGTTTTTACGTAACAAAACTCATGGTGGTTCTAGCGGTATGCGGAGTGGCTCCATCTGGTTGAAACCACGTGTGTGATGAGTAAGATGGATGTGCTCGCAATTGCGGTTAAAAAATAATCTATGATCATGTTCGCATAATTTTCGCTGTTCACATTTATCGACTGTTCTCTGGCATTTTCGAAAAAATAGCGCCCGATGATTCCGTTCGTCGATAAGGCGCACCTTACACTTACCTTTGGACAATGTAAGGGCCGTTGATATTGTAAAATGTTTGTGTGGGTACAAATGATAGAACTTATTCTTTTCAATACAAATCCCTTTATTCAGTACAGTTACAATTCACTATTTAATTCTTTCTCTCAGTATAATTCAATTTCTCAACCACATATACTTTTCTTATCTTTTACTTAAACCACTTAATCACTTCTTCTAATTAACACTTCAAATTCAACTTTGGAACTGATTTGCATACCTTTGGGATGCTGGTATTTATACTCGAATGACATACTTCGAGAACAATCCTCGCCACCCAGCGTCCCATACAATTTCCAATTTGCTAGAAAATTCGATTCTACTCTCCAGTCAATGACTTTGCTAATCCAGTATCGAAACCTTCGAGTCTTCGAGTTTCGACATTTTCTGCTAGATGTCGCTGCTCACATTTGAGTGGTTATCACAATATTTTAAACGAGGGTTACGTATTCATCTTAAAGGTCAAGATTTCAAGATGTTTTTTTTTAAGGCAAAACAAAGACAGTTGAAATTTATCTGTACAAAACAGCCTCACATCCGTTCGCTTAATTTTAATAAATTTTCTCTGAGAGAGAACTTTATCTTCACTCCGGGTTTGACAGTTTTTATATATTTAGTCCAAAAAGTACGCGAACGGACCTATTTTGCCGTACGCTCATCTTAAGTACATCATTAGAAAGATATTTAGTGAAAACCATGAGGTTGCGATAATATATTATCACAAAAATAGCATAAATATGTATGTAGATCCAATGCTCTGTTTTACTTCATTCTTATTTTCTTTATTATAATTTTGAAAATTCAATTTCAATTTCATTTGGTAAAATACCTATGTGTGCTGGATGGAATCCGTATGGGGTTTATTTTCTTTTGCCATATCCATAGTCTCAGCATCGTTTATGGCTACGCGGGATTCACAATTTCACCGGCTTCTTTGGGCGTTCTACTGCCTCTACGCGGTCTATTTACTTTCTGGCAAAAGTTTATTCAGTTCATTGCATTATAAAGTAGCTTCACTAAATATGAGGTCGTTACATATGAAATTGGCCAATTCGTTGTGCAAAATTAAATAACTAGTTTAAAAATTTTTAAAGTTTATTCCATAAAATAATCTCATAAGATCATAGTTGCGTGATCTTTTTCCAACGCTCTACTAAAGCAAATACATATTCCTTTATTATCCATTTGGTTTAAGAAGTGTTAGAAGTTCTGTCATATGGCTGAGTTTATTAACTGCCTATTTTAAAGTTGATTGCTTAAACTTCGAAAAAGGTGGCAGGTTGAATGATGCAACACTTTACACCTCAACCCACCACAGAGCCACCATTTAGTATCTGGGACGTAGTTTCATCTTATCGTATAGGATCCACTTTTCGTCGCAGTTGAGGGACTCACACAGTGTCTGTTGGTCAAAGATTTTACATTTCATATAGAATCCTTCTCGTAATCTTTATATTTTATTTTTGAAAAACCATTTTTTTTTTTATTTAAATTAGTGCGTGCTCAAATTAGGGATACTTTTTTATACAGTTTTTTATTTTAAGGATGACAGTTAATTTATTTTTTTAATTTCATGCGATAAAGTGTTAAAAAGCTGACAAACCTTGTATACATATATGTAGGTAATCCCTGTCCTGAAGGACCAATCAAACTTTTTTCTGTTTTAATATAGATCCTGGCCCGGTCTATATTAAGTTTTCGAATCGTATCGAAATTATCCCATGTTAAGGCATTACTTAGTACTTTAACGAACATCTTGTGTGTACCTCATCTTTCAGTTATATAGCGGACACACTGGACACAAGCAATAGGGCAAGTTAGTCGCTTCGACACTTGAAGATCCATCTACCATTTTCATATGTTCCAAATGGATATCCTGTTACAAGATGTTATTTATTAGGAAAGAGGCAAAATCTCTGCCCCAATTTGTGATCTTTATTTAATAATATAAGTACGGATATATGTCCAAATTTATATATATTTAAATATAAATACAATATTATTTAAAATAGAAATTCTACCATACCTATATAATCTTCCATAATATTTTAATTTTTTTCAGTTTTTGCCTATAAATCTGTTAATTTGGTGTTTCGAAAAAACTATAAGCGAACGTATACATTATCTAAAACATTAATAGATGTACCATTTTGGAAAATAAAACGAATACATAAAATAAGAAAATGGCATCGGTTTCAGATAAAACAATGGTTAATGAAGAACAAAAGTCCGAACGTATTGTACTACAGGGCTACCACAAAAAGCTAAAAACAATGAAAAAGAAATATTTTGTATTGTATGACGAAGATGGAAATTCTTCAGCACGTTTGGAATATTTCGACAACGAAAAGAAATTTAAATCAAATAGCAACTCAAAACGAACAATTGTGCTTAGTGATTGCTTTAATATCAATCGACGAGTAGATCCAAAGCATGAATTTGTAATTACTCTATCCAACAAGGATGGCTGCTTCGGCATTGTAATGGAAAAGGAAGAAGACATAAATACATGGCTTAAGGCAATGTTAAAATTGCAAAGTGATCAAAATAAATTCTTGAATCCCCCTAAAATATTTTACGGTAAGTATTGAGAACTAAGCTTAAGGGAGTATAAGTGATTATAATATGTTACACATCTTCACTTTTATTTTAAAGTTATATTTTAAAAGGGCTTTTACAAGATGTTTAAATAAATACTCGTAATTTAGGCTAGTTAGTAAGTAGTAAGCTAGTATCAATGAACCGGAATATCTGGAATGTGGACGAACATAACAGGAACCATTGTCTTTCCTCATTTTTATTACAATACTTATTACCAGGGATAGGATTTTGCTAACTTTGCCTCTTTTTTTTGCTTAATCGGAAGATAGTACCGACTTTACACAAACACGTTTCATGTCCTCCTAATTCCATATATATATATTTTATTTTACCTTTTTTTGCCTTTTTATACCATTATTGCCATTTTTGCCTTTTTTGCTCTTTTCTTTGTTTGTTCGCTATACATTTTTTTTAGAACAATGCACATATTTATATCTGCGCAAACATGCTTCTTATTCGCACTACGTAATACACATACCTAAATTTCTAGAAGGTTTGTATTTTATGTGACCACAGACGTTATTGTGGGTATAACTGTATTACAAAGTTCTTGTTTGTATGCAAATGGGAAAGATCGCGGGTGCCATTCAAATGCCTTTACACAGATTGTTTGCATTGTATGGGATAGTTATTTTTTTGGAAATGTAATCCTTCGATACATATGGTGCGATACATTTCAGTGTGGTTGCATCTTCTCCGTTACTCCTTTAAAATGTAGAGAAAAAACGTCTGCGAATACAATAATCTTGATGGCCTAATACAAACAATGAAACTCAGTAACTCGAAGTTCGTTTCTGTACGTGGACGTTACTTGTATATCGGAGTGTTTTTTTTTTTAACTGGAAGAAATCAATTAAAATGCTAAAATGGCTTGTAAAGAGGAAACAAAATTGAAAAATTTTGTATTAAAATTTGGATCAGATTATTTTTCGTCTGACGGAAAGGTCCTTTTGTGCAAATTGTGTGGTGTAAAAGCCAACCACGAAAAAATATTACATTGAACAGCATATAAAAAGAGCATAACAAGCAATGGCTTTAAAGACAAAACCAAAAACTCAAACTATTTCATCTTTTGTTACTGGAACTGAAAAAAATTAATTTTACAGCGATATGACAAGAATGTTGTTAGTATGTGATAATCAATCAATCGTCCAGAGTTCCAGACTTTTATAGAGAAGTACACATAAAAAAAATGCCAGACGAGTCTACACTAAAACAAAAATTACATCGAAGATTGTTGCCTCGAAGTGCTCCACAAAATCCGATCTGAAATTGGCGACGACAATATTTTTGTATCCATCGAGGAAACGACTGACAAAGCAGGGCGATGTGTATCAAATGTGATTGTTGGGCGAGCATACGGTCGAGGGTACCTACTAACGTTCGAAGTTCTGGAGAAAGTAAACTCAACAACCATTGCCCAGCTTTTTGACGATTCAATGCGGTTGCTGTAGCCAGATGAACGAGAGAAAGTTTTGTTGTTCGTAACAGACGCTGCACCGTATATGAAAAAGAGTGGCAAATCACTGCAAATATTATATTCCAAAATGGTTCACGTAACTTGCGTCGCTCACGGTGTACATAGTGAGTCTGTGAAAGCATACGCAGTCACCACTCAAAAGTTGACACCTTTGTATCTAATATGAAGAAAATATTTTTAAAAAGTCCATCCCGGATTGCTGGAGATAGAACCTGACATGCCACTACCGCCTCAACCCGTAAATTTACTTAAAATTAAATTTGAATTTGAATGGTTGAATTTACATTACACCAGGTGTTAACTCGTTGGGGGACTTGGCTAGAGGCAGCAACGTATTATGCGGATAATTTTGTTGGGATCAAAACAATCGTCGACGTTCTTGAAGACGATGCAGCTGTGTTGTGTTTGCGGAGGAATTGATTCACGATGAAGCAGTACAAGCGCAGCTGGCATATACCAAAGTCAATTTTGGATTTTTAGTCGACCCAAAAAAACAAATTTTTGAAGACTTACAAAAAAGAGGTATTTTTGAGAGTCTATACTTGTAATTTTAACTAGCATTCTTCTCATTAAGGAGCATCAATTGGGGAAGTGTTTCCGGTTTTAAAGAATGTTCAGCAAAACTTGGAAAAAGCAAAAGGGCCGATAGCAAAAGAAGTTTTGAAAAAGTTTACTGCCGTTTTCAATGCAAATACGGGACTGAAAACGATTGAGCAGATAAATTCTGTAATGAACGGCGACTTGGATTCTAAAATTCCAGAAAATATTGATGTTAGTAATGTTGAAGGCTTTAAATGGGCTCCACTCATTTCAGCTGAAGTGGAAAGGTCATTTAACTCCTTAAACGCACTTCTAAGAGACAACCGGAGAAGATTATTACCAGATAATTTCAAAAAGCTTTTGGTAGTTCAATGCTACTATAACTAAATTTGCATTCCTTTTCTTTTTTTTTATTAAATGCCTTTTTTTTGCCTTTTTAAGTGTTTTGTTTTGCCTTTTCTTACTTTTTAATGTCAACAAAATCCTAACCCTGCTTATTACTAACTAACTAGCTCGATTTAATAACCTAAAACGCCTTTAGTATCGTATGCCAAGTTGATTTAGATCACTTATCAATTCCCTGTCACCTATGGTCTTGTTTTATTGCGTTGTACCTCTGGGATGCGTTGATTTTTTTTTTGTTGTTGTAATTTTTTATTAAATATTCTTTAAGTCACTTCGTCATGCGATGACGAATAGTTTTGCTTATGTCTCAGATGGTGATATATTGAACTAGAATTCAAATTACCTTACCTTCTATGTATTTCGGGTTAGTTTTTTATTGATCACTGTAACATTTTTTAGAATAATTTATGGAAAATTTTAAATATTTTTAAATTTTGAAATCTCAATATCCAAGTGCGCCATCGATTCATCAAAGTAATCTAAATTTTTATTGGCTTAGTTCTAGAATGTAGGTTTTTTCACACGATTACTTGATAACCAATTAATTTTCTATACTCTAAAAAAATAAAAATCTGCAGTACAAAGAAGATAGAATGTTTGCCTTTCCACCTGGTTATCAAGAAATGAATAAGCCCTCATAATACTGCCATGGTGTACATACATATACTGTAGCGGTGTCACCTACCTGTTGTGATGATGGTTTGTTTTTAAGAAATAAAAAAAAAAACAGATTGCATGTGAAACAGTTTTTTTTTAACTTCCTGACAGGGAAGATCTTGCATTCACCCCGAAAATCGAACATGAAAATGTTGTGATATCTTTACGTTTTAAGGTGTCTATAACGTTTTTATACAGTTTTTAAGAAAATGTGGGTGTGTGTGCTAGAGTATGTATGTCCTTATGTGTGATTTTTTTTGGCCCACGTCTTCATGCCAAATTGCGGCTATTCGATTTTGATTAAAATCCGCCTATGACTTTTTAAGTTATTAAAAAAAACACATGCAAAATACAATAAATAGAAAACTCTCAACTTTTTTGAAGTCCCAATCAAATCTATTAAAATAGCACACTTTAATGAAAATTTAAAAAAAAAATCAGGCCAGAATCATCTGAGCTATGCAACGAATAGTAACAATTTAGAACTGCGAGTGCGGTACAACCTACAATTTTTATTTGAATTATTTTTTCTTTAAATAGAACAAGAACTACAAACTTCATAAAAGGAAATTAATCACCGAAGCATCAGGCTAATGGTTCTTTTATTTGAAAGCCTAAAACTACGGTTAGCAAGACTAATTACAAATTTTACAATCTCCCATACATTTCTTTAATCAAAGGAAGACTGAAAAAGAGCTACTGTACACAATTCAAGGGCTAATGTTCCAAAACATATTGAAGTCCGTACACCGATTACTTATTGGAAGAAGTATATTCAGCTTAGATCATTAATTGAAGGTTTTGGGTAAAGTCCTGTAACTTTTTTCCAATTCACTTCAAGTATGTATTCAATTGGTCAGGTTAAACCTGCTTTTTTAACCAATTTCGAATCAACTTATCCTAAATTCTAATAGGATGTGAAATATCAGAAGCCACTGGAGAATACTACAAGTTCTCTTTATCAGGAAGAGCTGGCGTGACTCATTTTGGCTAGTTTTTTTTTTCATTATTTTTTCAACAAACTATTATTATTATAACTTTATTGATCTAGTAATAAAATTACAAAGGCAGTGTAAAAGGAAAAATTATAGCACTAGCTGCCATTGCTTACGACTATTGGTATTAAATATGATGATTACCTAAACGGAAGAAAATTTGATATTTTTTCTCACCACCTAATGTGTAAACATAATCCCACATCGAAGATTGGACACAATTAAACCAATTTCCAATCACTTTCTCAATTGCCGTCATTAATTATTTAACGCCTTTTATTTTAAAAAATCTTGTTTTGGCTTGCAACGAATCCTTTTACATGAGTTCAAATCAACTCTTTAGGACTTAATACGCAGTGATTAGGCGGTAATCGTAGCACTTTTTGTTCTGCGAACTGAGCCAGTTCATCTGAGACCTCAAGTTTGTCTTTATGGCGTTTAACGTTAACCAGTAATTCAGCTTTAACCATGTTTTACTCGATTGATAAGTAATTTTTACTAAGCCACAGTAATTTTTCTGCTAGAAGTTGAAGGCGCCTTTTTTTTTCCTCGAAAGATAAGTAGCGTTATCCATCGTTATCGTGTTGAACTTCCGATGTGGATACTTATGAGCCTCTTTCGCTTTTCGGAGAGTGCTTGGAGCCCAATTGATAATCTTGCATTAAAAAAACAGTAGTGGTGTTGCGATCGCTGTCTAGGTCCATGTCCACATATTTTGCCTTTAGTTTAAATAAGAAAATAAATGTTCTGTATTATAATTTCATGGCTTATGCATTTTAACGACCATATTATTAGGTTGTACCATGTGAAATGTCCGATTTTCACTCAGTTCGCAACAAGAAGCTCTCGAGTAAACATCTGTTTTTTAGTTTAGATTAGTTTTATTTTGCAATCACATTAAGACATAAATTATCTTATAAACTAGTGAAGCTTTAATATGTTCAATACAAATTCAAATTTATATTCAAGCTGATAAAAGAAGATTAAGGTAATATTATTACTAAGAAATAATGGTTATTATAATCTCAGCTACATACGCCCATGTATGTACTCGTATATCTCCAAATAAAATTGTGCAATTTTCTAAGCATGAGTATACAAACAAAGGAAAAAAAATAATTAAAGGTTAGGTGTTATTGTTCATGTAGAAGGATTTAAGTTCATTCCTAACCCTGCTGGTGCTACAAGACCTTCGGAAAAGCCGTGGTAAGGCGAATAGACGTTATGAGAAATTGTCGCTCAGATGTTAGGCATAAGTAACGAGGGTGAATGATTTTTCGAGATCTTTCAGATGTGGTAAATCTTATCCTATTGAATAGATAACAAGGCTGATTGGTTTGAATCACATTGGAGAGAAATACAGTTGACTCTCGATAACTCGAAACTAAAGGGACCTTACAAAAAATTCGAATTAACAATTGTCGAGTTGGAGCAAAGGACAAAAACGAAATAAGTATGTACATATATACATATGCAACAATAATTAGACACACTCTATTACAAAAAACACACTGAATTGTATACGTAAAATTTTTACTTAATTTTTTTATTTTGTAAAGAAATCAGTGATTTCTTTGCTTCAAAAACTTCCAGAGCATTGACAACTTAGTCAAGAGCATTGTCTATAACAACCAGTGCCGAGAATCGTCGTCCACTTCCATTCTTAGTAAATATTGACGCAATGTACACAATAATGATTTTGCCTCCTTTGATGTGACGGGCGGAATTGTTTCTGCTTCCGATTCTTCTTCATCTTCGCCTTCATTGTTGTTGCTTGAATTTGAAGCTGCCAGAATTTCGTCGTCACACAGAGCACCGCAGACTTCTACATCATCAATATGTACAAAATCATCGAAAGTCACAGATTAGGAAGAAGGCTCCATCCATCCTGCGAGGTAGAATGATCCAGTTCTCCATCCTCCTGTTCACTGGCTCTGTAATAAATCCGCATTTCTTGAAACAGTTTGAAATCGTTCTCGATTTAACGTTTTTCCATCAACCATGGCCATCGTTGTTAAAACATTTATGTTGGCTCTCTGTCCATTTTCAATGTTATCCAACACTATCATCATTACTTCTTTGCGGTACAAAGTTTTAAAATTCTGAATCATTCCTTGATCCAGGGGTTGCAATTTAGAGGTGGTGTTAGCAGGGGAAAATTTAAGATTCACATTACTGAAAACTGGCGGATTATTGTGAACTGTGCAATTATCCAGGAAAAGTACAATTTTCCGCTTCTGCCGTTTCATGTCGATGTCTAGTTTTAACAGCCACTCATTGAACAATTCTGTGGCCATCCACGCTTTTTATTGGAGCGATAAAACGTAGGAAAGGATTTGATTCCCTTGAAACATCTAGGGTTAGCAGCTTTCCCTATCATAAGAGGTTTTATTTTTTGTGGCCCGTCCATATTTACTGCAAGTAATAATGTTAAACATGGCATTTTTCGTTTTTAAATGTCATCCTTCGATCACGAAGACACTTAAAAAAAGAGCAGTCTCATCCGCATTGAACACATTCCGTGGATCGTAATTTGCCAGCACATCATCCTTCGATCACGAAGACACTTAAAAAAAGAGCAGTCTCATCCGCATTGAACACATTCCGTGGACTGTAATTTGCCTAAGTCATTTTTCCATAAAGAACAAACAGTAACAGCAACACTCGCGCTTTCTCCACATATCTTTTTGAAAACGATGTTATGCCATTTTTTAAATTGGAGAGCCATCCTTCACTGGTGGTGAATCCTTCAATACCCAAACTAACAGCGAATGACTTAGCATTCTCCTTCGGCATGTAACCTCCACAGGTACGTTTTGTCCTTGCACTGACTAAACCATTTCAAAAAGCTTTATTCAAGACCGGAGAACTCACCGGGCAAACAATAGAGAACAAAAAACAAAAACGAAAACAAAAATTCGAATTACTGAGAGGAAACTAGCTACTGATTTCGAATTACAGCGTGTTTGCTGGCAGCCGGACTCTACAATCACTTCGAATTAACGATCGTACCAAAGCACATAGGTTTTGACCCATTTATCAAGGTTTTTTCAAGGGGCCGCAGAATCAGTTCGAATTATCAAGAAATTCGAATTATCGAGTTTCGAAATTAGATGGTAAGTGTATTAGATGGTAAGTGACATGTTAAAGAGCAATTTCGAGTAATGAGATATTCAATCGAAGCGTCGAAGGTTGAAAACTTAACGCACGTTTCACATCCATAACAGAGAACTGGTACAAGGAGTGTTTTAGCTAGTAAAAGGCGAGTTTTGAAGGGGGTGAAGTAGTGTGACATCCAGAGCTGGCGTAAAGTTCCATATACTTTACCAACTGTAGTATTGATATGGTTATTACAAAAAAGTTTTCTGTTAAAAACAACTCCAAGATTTTTTGCGGTGTCAACATATTCGATTTTTGAGCCACTGAGAATAATGTCTGGGAAGAAAGAGAGATCAAGCAGTTTTTTATAAATGACGATATATTTAGTTTTGAGTGGGTTTAGAAAAAGTCCGTTTTTTTCTGACCAGCTTGATATGCGTTCTAGGTCAGTTTTTAAAGCATTTGCGCAGTTACCTATCAAACCAAGAGGGCAACTTCGATAGAGTTGAATGTCATCAGCATACATTTGAATAGATGAGGTCACGAAAGTGGGAATCTCATTTACATACAGCGAAAATAGAGTAGGTCCCAGGATGGAGCCCTGTGGAACTCCTCTAGTATTGTAGATAAAACCTGACGATTTTTGGCCAACTGAGATAGCTTGCTTTCTTAATTTTAGGTAAGATGATATGGTATTTGTAGCTGAGCTCGAAAAAACCAAACAATGTCAGCAGTTTGTTACAGATGTTAGTGTGGTTAATTGTGTCGAATGCTTTGGAGAAATTTAACAATACTAGAAAAGATACTTTGTCTTCATCCAACGCTTTCCTGATATCGCCTACAACTTTAATTATGGCAGTTGTACAGCTATGGCCTTTCCTAAATCCAGATTGCATTGGAAAGAGCAAGTTGTTGCAATGGATATAGCAGTTTATTTGCCTTAGATAAGTACGAGTATATTAAGGCAGTATGGATATCGATATAGATATTCCTTACTATTGGAACTCTTATGTATAGGAATTATTTTAGCACATTTCCATTGAGAAGGGTAAATGTCGGTTGTTATTATTAGGTTGAATGCATGGACCAGAAGATCGAAGAATGACTGGAAGGATTATTTTCACAAATTTGGGATGGATTTCATCAAAACGTACAGCATTTGATTTGACTGACAACAAACAAGCAACCATTTCAGTATCACCTATACAGAAAAATTCAAAAGCACTGTCAGACAATTTAAAATCGAACGGATTTATAGGAACAGCATTAATGTCAGGAAAAAGGAGGGTAACAAAACTTGTATTCAGGGAATTTAGATCCAAGTCAGAACAATATGTTTAATGTTTTCCACGTATTCCAAATTTCTGGAAATTTTTCCAGAGTTGGCGACCTGTTGTTGATTGGTCAATTTCGTTCCTGAAAAAACATCTGTAACAGAAAGTTTTTTTTTCTTTTATAAGATAAAGTGGCATGTGTGTTTAGAGACTTTTAGGGTTCATTGCAACTACAGCAATTTTTTTTCTAGGAATTGTTTATCATGCTGTGTCGGCGGCTCAAACTCGGAGTCCTTTCCTTTATCAATTTAAAATGGAACATAATGCGTCTCTGGCAGCGAAAAACATTAATAAACGCAACGTTCAATGTTGATTTGCTACGTTCCGTTCGGCAGATCTTAGCCTCGAAACGAAATATTTTAAAAGCAAAGGTAGATGCAGACATAACAAAAACGGTGCCGCACATTGCAGAGACCATGAGAGTATCTCCCATGACAATAAGTCGACACCTATCTCTAATTGGAAAAGTAAAAAAAAACTGCGCCGCTTAGAAATCTCCGCAGCGCTGAGCTTAGGGCACCAAAATGAACTGTTTTTGCACCGTATAATCTAATCACGCGTGATGAAAAGTAGATTTTGTATGACAACCGCGAAAGACCTGGACAGTTTTTGGATGCAGAAGAAAAACCAAAACACACTCCCAAACTAGGTCTTCAGCCAGAAAAGATTATGGTGACAGTCTGATAGACATCGAAAGGAGCAATTCACTTTTCATTTCCTCAACCAGGGGAAACGATAAATGCAGTCAAATGGGGAAATCGTCATAGTGCATGCGAAAGTGGCTGCAAAGCAACCTGTACTGGCAAATAGGCATGGTCCGATCCTACTGTATGACAATGCTAGACCCCATACATCACGCGTAACGGTGCAAAAACTGCAAATTCCGGTGTCGGGATTTGAAATTCTTCCACATCCACCGTACTCTGTTGTACGGTACTATTGTTTCTCCAACGGACAAATTCCTTTTCCGGAGTCTGGTGTCATTTTGTCAGCAGAAGGTATTCCGAAGCCGAGCAGAGGTCATAAAAGCCTTTGAAGACATTATAGCGTCCAAAAATCAAGAATCCTGTAAAAATGAATAATTAGATGCTAACGGTTTAAATTTTGACTAAAAAAAAATTATAAAAAAAAGTATTGGCTTTTAAAGTTTCACTTCGAAACCGAGCATTTCATGTGGTAGAACCCAATAAAATTAAAAATAACATATGACAGATGGCAACATTTACCGAGGTGATCTTCACAGCTTTCAAATTCAAATATAAAATATCAAAAATATTAGCTACAATACAAATAAAGCAAAGCCTTTTGTTAGTACACTAAACAATATAGGAAAATGGAATAAAATTAAACAATTAAAAAAAAATATTAAGTTAAAGCTAGGATTATAATTTTAAACATGTGCGTGATTTAAAGTTATGAAAAATAAAGGAAACAAATGTGAAATAGGGTCAAAAAAGAAGGAAAGTAAAAATAGTAATAAGGAAGAAAGAGAAGAGAAGAAGAAAAAAATCACTACTGCTGTATTTAGAAATATTTAAAAGTACCTGTTTTGAAATCTGAGGCTCTCGACTTTGTTTTTATGTGTTCTGGTAATGAGTTCCATAGTCGAATGCTGCTGCTGAAGAAGAGTCGCGATGAATTGATATAATTGAAGAGCTGAGTTGCAGGGGCGTAGCTAGGATTCGAGCCGTTGACTGTCATTGAAATGACGAAATTTTAGGAATTGGCCGACTGCATAAACTTATCATCCGCATTAAAGTAGTAATAGTGTGGTGTTATGCATAATCAATGATTTTCCATGAAACAATTTAAAAATATTGGGAATTATAGTATAATGTTAAAGAAATATAGGACATTCCGGTTGTTCCCGTTAGCTGAATTCTTTTTTTTTTTTTTTTTTCTCCTCTATACAGCTAAATCAATTTTTTGTCTCATCGCGGGTGTAAAACATCACGTGTTAAAATGGCCCATGGGCCGAACATGAGTGGTTCCCGTTTTAGGACACTACCACTCGATGTGGATTCTGCAATATTAGGTCAACCAAATAAAAAAGTAAAACGCAACACATCAACATCTACTTCAATCTCCCCATACTCTTTCCCCGCCCTCCCAGCGATTAAAACTGCAAAAAACCCTAAGTTTATGATAATTTCTCCAAAATCAAGTGAAAAGCCAATCTCATCAATCAGTCCTTTTCTATTAAAAAAAGCTATTGACAATATTAGCACTGAATATGAACAAGTGACTCTTCTCCGTGATGGTAATATCCTTGTTTTAGCCAAAACGGAAACATCCGCCAAATTGTTCTAGCCAACTCATGTCCCGTTGTAATAAAACTTCACGACCGATTAAACGAGTCCAACAATATTGTTTACGCGCCTTGTTTAATCAATGTCTCCGAAACAGAAATTATTTCGGAGATGAAATTATAAAATGTCTACAAATTCACCAAAATTATCGAAGACAAATCAAAAGCTACCGGTCTCATGCTTTTTACTTTCAATCTTTTTCAAACTCCCAAAACCGTCGAAATTGGTTTTTATAGTGCTTAAGTCACAGAGTATATACCAAACCCCATGCGATGTCGTAAATGTCAACTTCTTGGGCACACCACCAAACGCTGCACTAGCGAAGCCAAGTGTGAAACATGTAGCTTAACTATACATATTCCTGCTCCGTGCACCCGTACTGTGTGTGCAAATTGTGATCTTCCACATCCATCCAACTCCAAAGACTACCCTACTTTTAAACGCGCTAAAGAAATTCTCACTATTAAGACACAAAAAAAATTACTATGGCGGAAGCTAGACGGATTCACAAACAACAGATTCCTACATCTTTACCAGAATTATCCCAATTATTTGCACATAAAGTTAAAAATAACACATATACCCTAAATCAACCTAATCCAATATCTTCAACTCTATTTGAATTACCACAAATTTCAAACATCTCAATTCAAAAAATCAACGCAAAAACCAGTCACAACAATCAGCTCAACAAAACCAATAAACAACCCAACAAAAGAAACAAGCAACTCAACAAACAGTATTTATCCACATACAAAAAATAACCTTATCTATGCAGAATCTACTTCAAAGGCCTCTAAAACTAATCCATCTTTAACTCAACTCTAATCCAACCTTTCCGAAAATACCGTATCAAACATTAACTCACCAACACCTCAATATAACAGCAGACCCCTTAATTCTTCACCTGAAGCAGCCCCAATGAATTTAAACTATCAATCGCCACTTTCAAAAATTACACGAGAATTACTAGAAAATAATAAATATTATGTACAACACACAAACTCATATGATGCCGAAAGCCAAAATTAACACTCCCACCCAAATTTCTTCCGCTGACTCAATAAATTTAACAAACCTATCAACACAAAATCTACCCAAGACTGATCTTACAAAAATTAATACAAAAATAACAAAATTACCACACGATTTTCTAAAAGTCCTTCAATGGAATCTAAATGGTTATCTTAACAATTACCTTAACTTATCTTAACTTAATTACAGCTTCTTATTAACGAACACAATCCCTCCATAATCTCTCTGCAAGAAACCCACGTTAAATATAACTACCACCCCCACCCACCAAAACAGTACAAGCCCTACTTTCACAATCTTAGTACCATTAATTCCTCTAAACATTAATTCCTCAATACCACACGAAGTTAAAACCATTACTTCAAATTTGTCAGCTATAAGAGTTGAAATAGAAACTCCAACTAAGCTCACAATTATATCCTTATACATCCCACCTGATCAGCATTTTTTAACATGCGACCTCGAAGATATTTTAGATGGTATTAACACTCCAGTTCTTCTCACAGGGGATTTTAACTCTTGGAGCTCATCTTGGGGCTCTGTCACTACTAACCAACGTGGCAAACGTGTTGAACATTTTATCGCTAACTCAGGGCTAGCGATCCTTAATGATGGGCGTCCCACACATTTCTCTACGCACAGAACCTTCACCCATATTGACCTATCCCTTATAACACCTTCTCTCATTCCAATGTCATCTTGGTGCGTATCTGACAACCTTTATGGAAGTAATCACTATCCGATTTTTATTTCCCTAACGACTGCCTCCCCATGCACTCACCTTAAACATCAAAACAAATTTCTACTTGGAAAAGCAAATTGGGACCTATATCAAACTTCTCTATCTAGTCAGTTATTATCTAGACCAGTTTCAACTAACATCAATAAAGAAGCGGCGCAGCGGCGCTCATCTAAAAATCCATACGCGCGGCTGCTAACCTTGCCATTCCTTAAACTGGTAACAAAACATTTAGAAAGACAGTACCATGGTGGAACAAAGTATTAGACCTCCTGCGAAAAGAAAAGCAAAAAGCTTGGGTACAATTTAAAAAACATCCAACTGACCACCATATTGTCCTTTATCGAAAGTTAAACGCCAAATTTCGAAGGATAGTAAAAATGCAAAAGAAGGCATGTTTTGAAAAATTCACCTCAAATATAAACCCTACTTCATCGGCACATAAACTATGGACTGATATTAAAACTTTAACCGGCTCCGACGTTCCACATTTAATTAAAATCATCAAAACAGAAAACTGAACTTTGAGTTGTCCATTAGAAATTGCCACATCATTTGGCTCTTACTTGGGAACAAGCAATTGATGACTCAAAAATTTCACTCCCAATTTTTAAATGCCAAACATGAAATCCTAAATTGCTCCAATCTTTCGTACATACCTTCTCGTTCAGCTATGTCCCTCGAATGTCCAATAAATTTCACTGAACTTGAAAGCTGTCTTAGTAGCGCTAAAGGCAGAACTCCAGGTTTTGACCGCATTTCCTATGATATGATAAAAAACGCCCCGATTCCTCTGAAATCTAGGCTTATTAACCTTTACAACCTAATTTTCAACCAAGGTATTCTAGCCAAGCGGCTTTTCTCGTTCATTGAAAAAAAAACAATCTTGTTGACAATCGTCAACTCTCTTTTAAAAAAGAACGTTCAACCACTGACTTACTTCTTCTTATTGACCATTTCATTTCTTCCACTTTATCAGAAAGAAATCACGCCTCTATACTCAAAATAGATTTTGACAAGGCATTCGACAAAATGGGATTACACCTCGTGCGTAAACAACTCCTAAATTGGAAAATAGGTCCAAAAATGTTTAATTATATAAAGTCCTTCTTAACAAACAGGCGTTTTTGCGTTAAACTAAAAATATTCACTCTTCAACTCATAAGCTTAGTAACGGAATCCCACAGGGATCAGCCCTTTCAGTTGTTTTGTTTATAATAGCCTTTAACAATATAAGTAAGATAATCAACAGTTTTAAATTTGTAGGGCATTGTCTCTACGCTGATGATCCCATTCTTTTTTCAAAATATAAAGACCTATCTCTCTTGGCTGGCATTTTCTCTTGCATTCTTGAGGCTCTTTCAAACTGGAGTAAGACTTCAGGTTCCAGCATTTCCCTCCAAAAAACCGAAATTCTGTACAAATTCTACAAGCATAGCTGTAATAAAAATATTTATTTAAACCATATAATACAGTAATTAAGAATGTTAACTCTTTAAAAATTCTCTGTGTTTTTTTCGACTCAAAATATAGTTTTAAGAACCATTGTAATTATATAAAAAAAAATCTAACTGCCAAACCCTGGCAAATATTTATCATTTAAAAATAGTCTTAGTAACGTAAATACTTTAATCAATGTAACTAAATCTATCATACTCTCCAAAATTGACTATGGTATATCGATCTACGGTATCTTCACTACAACTGATCAAGACGCCTTATCACACCGCCGTCAGAACAACCATCAGAGTCCTCTGTTCAACACCACTCAACAATATTCTCACTGATGCTGGTCTCCCCTCCTTAGAAGAAAGAATTTACTATTTAACATCAGCCATTATCCAAAAAATCAACTCACCTTACAAAACTCCTATCCATACCGATGTAAAGAAATTACTAATGAGAAAAAAACAGTCAAGAATTCCCTCAACTCTCCACAAATCTTTGTCGATTGCTTACAATTTAAATATCCTCATTTATCTTCAAAATTGCAACCGAAAAAAGCAACCACCCTGGATTCTTCAAAATAACCTTGTCAACACCGATCTTTGCCATATCCAAAATCAACAACTATGGATGAAGTTTATAAAGCTTTATTTCTTAACATAAGTCACGAATATATGATAAATGATTCTATTCTTTCGACGGGTTTATTGCCCAAGTTCTCTTCAACATTCACCGCTGAAGCCTTTGCCGTACTTAAAGCTATTGAATGCGCGAATCAAAAAAAGACAGTTGTATTTTCGGATAGTCTCTCTGTTATAACGGTTGTCAAAAATGTCTCCAACTCGATTAACATAATTGAAACAATACGAGATTTGTTAATATCCCACAGCGTTAACCTTAAACTCATATGGATTCCAGGACACGCTGGTATTAAAGGTAATGAGGCTGCTGATGCAAACGAACCACTGCTCACCTTTTACCAGTATAACAAGAAAGATCTTAAAAGATTTTTACTCGAATCCTGGAGAAAGAGAAAATCAAGCACTATCAAAACTATCAACATAGCTATAAAATTGTTAACCCAATGCGTGTCAGACCCATTTACCCCAACAACGTTTCCCCCAAAAAACAAAAAATTTATATAAGATTGAGATTAGGACACACTTATATTACCCACAAATACCTGTTCAACAAGATCACGCACGCAGTGTGCCATCTATGCGATAAACAACTCAATCTGACTTTTACCCACTTACTGAGTTGCAAAACGATCAATTCTACCAGCAAACACATTTCAAACCATAGTCTTTCCTACCTTATTTCTAATGTAAATATTGCAAATATTAATCTTGTATATAATATTATGATCGCCCTTAAACTCGAAACCTACATTTAAAACAAATCTTTCTTTCTATCTAGCCGAAAGCCCTGGCAGCTAGCGCTAAATTTAAGCAGTATTACTGTTGTAATTTATTTACATTTTAATAAATTTATAATAATAATATTTGTTTATCTTTATAAGTACATTCTCCGATTTTAAAAAGTACGATGGGCATCGGTCAATTTGCCAACTAAACTCATTAAATTTTACCGAGTTAGCCATTTATTTTTTTAATCAAATAACTATGAATTGTATAGGTTTACAAGTTTAAAATCCTAAACCAAATGAAAATCCAAGCTCACTTCTTATTTTTTAACATTCTGTTCCGAGCTAATTTTTGAAAATTGCTCGTTTTATCCATAATAACCGATTTTTTTAACTGCTCAGATTAATAAGTGTAGCTTCCTTGATTTGCCGACTCTTGAAAAGCGTGCGGGGTACCACTTGTTCAGAACAGGACAGTTGACAATTTATTTTGAAACCTAGACACGTAACATTGGGTACGAAAAGGATCGTTGTGTTATTTGTTGACACATATGCGAAATTTTTAGTTTCATATTGATTTTTAGAAATCAGTATTTCCTGGGACTTATTTCTTTGGGGGTTCTAAAGGCGGTTCTATTGTAGTTTTTCATCTATTTATTGCTTCTGCTATACTTCTCTTATATTATGGTGCAAGTTCCCTAAAATGTCTGCTACTTGATCGTATACAATGCAGGTGCTTCACGGATAGCCAACTGATAAAAACGAGTTTATCATTTCTGTCGAGCAGTTCAGGACAGAATCTCTCTTCTAAGCAACTCTCGTTTTCAGTTTGCTGTCATTATTTACATTGTTAATGGTACTATTTTTTTTATTTCTACTAAAATTTGTTAATACAGTTTTCTATTTTTTAATATAATATAAAATAATAATAAAAATTGTTTTCTTTATTTAAAGAACATGTCTGGCAAGTTGTTGTCCAAAGAAAGGGTTTGGCTGAAAGCAAAGGCATCCTGGGGAGGTACCATGTATGTTTATCACCAAAATCTGTCACATTTATTCGCATTGGTAATGAACGCACAAATACTGGAGAGAAACGAGTTACCAATATTGAGTTTTACTTAACATCAATAAGAAGGTATACATATCCACACATATGACTGTTTATTAACTAATTTAAATGTGACATCTTAGATGCGGAGACTCCAAGTGCTATTTTTATTTAGAAGTTGGACGACAAAGTGTAGTTGGGGCAGGTGAACTTTGGATGGAAACGAAGGATTCTTTAATTGCTCAAAACATGCATACAATGATACTTAAGTACTATCAAAACTATTATGTTGAATTTAAATAAATTCAACGAAATGTATTGATATTGTTCCAGTGTTATGTCATCGAATGCGGAAGATTCTTATGGGCCTATGCGAAAAAGATCATCCTCAGCAACGGAATCCACGAAACCAGTCACTATACAGCGGAGACCAACGTTGAACTTTTCACCCTTAAGTGGCGGTGAGTAAATGAACTTCATTACTATTAGCAAGTGATTTTCAATTAGAAAATGAAAATGAATATAAGATTTTGTAAAGTTTTAGGTCTTGTTTAGTCAAAAAGAAAAAAATATATATATATATTGAATTTAATGTTGTAGGCATCATTTGATCCTCTCCGAGATACAGAGACTTTAAGGCTTACGCTGCCCTGTTTTGACTTCTATTGAAAATAACATTATGCGTGTATGGCAACAAATGGGGAATAACCGAACCCATAAACTCTTTTGGGAGGGGATGCATTTCCGACCGCCCCCCCCCCCCCCCCATATGATTTTTTTCACAAATTATATCAAAGAATCTCCCCTTAAGGTCTTCGACACATTATCCGCAACACCCTGTAGAATTTTTCACATAGTGAAATTTAAATTTGAATACTTTTCCCGAAATCCATACTTTCCGCCATAGAAACTTTTTATGTGGAACAATGTTTACTGCACCTATTTATCGTTTTAATAAATAATGTCCCCTATTGAATCTTCCACTCAACATTTTCTGTACTAATTTTGGTCCGATAGGTTTTTTTTAAATTTTGGATCATAATATTTGTAAACGAAAATAATCTTTTTTTATACTTTTATTTTGTTTTATTGTTTTTATTTTAGCCACAAATCGAGGCAGATGTGATAGTTTGCCGTCATCAAGAAATCGGACAGCTCCTGAGAGTGGTTATAACACTTTTAGTAATAGTTCAGTGCCTCCCTCAAAAACAATGTCTTCTTTGTATTCTGCGCCGAATTCAATTTCTTATAGGCCGTCAGTGGATAATTACGCCTTTGTGTCATCATCAATGGGCTTTTCTGAAAGCGACGGTTCAACCATAAGCATAGATGAGCCTGATAGTGCGAAAATTTGTCATACCTCAATAGAAAATACAGCTTATGTAACTTCTTTTCAAAAGTATGGAAAATATTTTCTTTTTTATGTACACACATAATATTTGTTATTATTTTGTTTAGTTCCTGTTCTCCTAGTGGTGAAGTCATCTTTGAAGAAAATTGTGATGAATTTTGGTCCTCTGGAAATAAAACAGATGAATTCGATAAATCTGCTTCAGTATTAGACACATCAAATATACAAAAGAACACTACTCAAAATGAAGACGACGGTAAACTACTCTCTTCTTGCAGTAATATATATTCAGCAGATTCAGAAAACCAATACATGAATATGTTCGATTCTTCTCTAATACGCGAAAGTGCTACGTATGATAATACAATAGCGGAGACAGAGCTAACTTCAAAGTTAAGCTACCAGAGTTCTGGTGGTAACAGTCGCGCATCAAGTGTTACAGAGGAAACATTTGATTATGTTCAAATGTCACCTCAAACATTGACTGATTATGTCGATATGGAACAGTCATTGAAAAACAAACGACAAGTAGGTTTGCCTTCAAACCGAAATATTATGCCTGAAATGCCATTTAAAAATATGTGTTTTACGAATTATGCACTTAAAAAAGTCAACTCTGGCATCCTTGCTGATGACGACGAAACACAGTAAGTACAAATACAAAAACTATACGGAAATTTTTATTAAGTTTTAGGGTGATGAAATAGGTTACACTCATTCGTTCGTTTAAATATAAACATACATTTGTCTTATAAACATGACCAAGTGCTGCTTTTTTTATTCGCTAACGATAACTAACGGGGTTCGAATACATCATATATATATTCGTACACGTGTTGTATGATGTCTTTAAGTTTTGTGTTTATAGCTTAATAGATTTTCACAGTCTATATATTGTTCTACTTACTTGAAAAATGTAAATGATTTGAGTTAGGCCAAATTAGGAACATAAATATCAATTAGTTACCCAATAGTGTTTAACAAAATTTTAGTAGAAGGTGTACATATAACATATGTATGTATGTACCTAAATTACTAAATTTACTTATAAGAAAAAAGTAGAAGGAATATTGGATTTATTGAAGCAGGTCTTCTTGATTCACTGTATTCTAATTGGAAACGAAATCTTCCAGCTTTAAAAGTTATCTACAAAGATATCTGGTAAAAACCGGAGTCTAGATAGATGAATCTCGTCCTCATCGGATTAGAAATATCTTCCGTCACGTTAAATGTAAGTCATTTTGGACGGTTTCAAGTCTGACACCCATAAAATAAATGCTGTTAGGATCCAGGGTTCCTCCTCTATTTCTAATTTAATATATTTATTTTCTTACGAGAATGGTCTCTGCAATGGTACTTCTGTCGTTAGAGCCATTATACATGAATGTTACTTGCTTCATTGAAACCGAAAAACTTTCCATTCTTATGTGTGGTAATGATAACCTACGTTGGAATGACCATATATTCGTTGCCTCAAAAAATGTTGCGAAATTTCTAGGTTCCTTGAACCGATATAAGAAATAATATACCTCTGATCTGGCCACAATATATACAGGGTGTCCCAAAAATCAATGTCAATCCGGAAACGGGTGATAGGTCAAGTGGTGTCGGTTGTCACAAAATTATAAAAAAAAATCTAAGTCATGTACTTTTAAAATTATTGGCACTCAAAAAATAAAATCGAGAAATCTGACACCCTGTAACTATCTTTCAAGTACTGTGACGGCAATTCTTTACTTTTCTTCACGTAACCCTAAGTAATTCTTCTGTAAATTACGGTCCAAAATTGAAACATAACTATATCGGTTTTAACTAAAATATTCCTTTTTTTTTGTCCATCCATGTATCTGAAAATCATTAATCACCCAATTTGAACTGACTGTACGACAAAAAAATATACTGTGCCATTTTAGCAAGTAACTTTAAAAGATGGCGTATTTGGCCTGGATTCCAAAATGGTATGACACTTGCTAAACTAACGCTTAATTGAGGACAAAAAAAAATATTTTGTTAAAAAAACCCGATTAATAGTTCATTCCGTGAATGTGTATTGCGAATGCCATCTCTCAGTGCTCAGTACACTGCTCAGGAATATGCTAACATGCATCTCATTTATGCAGGTGTAGTGCTAGTGCTGCAGCCAGACTGTATCATGAGAGATACCTAAATCTTCAGCGTCATCCGGATCATCAAGTGTTTGTAAATGTGCACCGGTCATTCTCAGATGGTCGCTTTCCAAATCTAAAGGTTAGTGAGTCGTGTCCTACGAGGACGAAGTCTTACAAGCAGTCGCACAAGACCCCAATACTTCAGTACGTGAAATTGAAGAAAGTATAGGAGTACCCAAAAGTACAGCACACCGAATTCTAAGGAAAAACCAGCTCCATCCATACCATGTACAGCGAGTCAAAAGTCTGCTACCCCGAGATTATCCAGAAAGAGTCAAATTTTCTCGAAACGATGGTTCAGAGAAGATCCGAGATTCTTCGAAAAAATTCTATGGTCGGACGAATCAACATTTAAAAGGGATGGTTACATGAACCTAGAAGCTAGATCACAGTACCGTTTTAAAGTAAACATGTGGACGGGAATTTTGAATGGTAGAATTGTTGGCCCATTCGAGCGGCGGCGGTTTATTTAGATTTTTTGGAGAACCACTTACCAAATTTATTGGAAGACGTGCCACTTATGGTATCAACAAGATGGCTGCCCAGCGCATTATGCGCGCACAGTACGAGAGTTCCTCGATCGGCAATACTCCAAGAGATGGATAGGGCGGTCTGGTACAATTTCGTGGCCAGTCCGTTCACCTGATTTAAATCCACTCGATTTTTTTTTACTAGGGAGCAGTAAAAGAAAAAAATTATTGCAAGCCGATAGAAAATTTAAACGAGCTGCGCCAAAAAATTGCAGAAGCCGTTGAAGACATCAACTCCAGAAGATATGCCCGTCTTATTACCAGACCATTTGTAAGAAGATGTAGAGCTTGCATTGCCGCTGGACGCAAACAGTTTGAACATTTGTTGTAAGATACAAATCGGTAGATGGCGTTTAGCCGCGCAACAAACAACAGTTGTATAAAGCGATCCTGAGAGTATACACCAAGAGAACGTAGTGTTCTATGTGCTCTGTGATGGGAAAAAAATTAAATGAAATGACAAGGGTGGCATCTCTATCTGTTTCACTCACACTAGTCGAAATTGCGTGTTTATCCGTCTCAATCACGGCGTCATTGTCTGTCTCGCTCACACTTGGCACTCATTTTAACTTACTAAAAAGAATTAACAAAATATATTTTTTTGTCCTCAATTAAGCGTTAGTAAGTAAAAGTTGATGTAAAATCTACAAAACCAATTAAACCGGTTTGTACCCCGCAGTTACTAGTCCTGTGTGCGCTGGCCCATTCTCTTGCATTATTATTGTTGACTCCAGACACACCAGAAATTTCAATGACATTTTCCATATTCTTCTGCTCACTCCAATTCAACCTGCTTTCCAGCGATGTTGCTCGCGATATAAGTTTTCCGTTTTCTTCTTTCAGTTGATTGATTGTGAAAGAAAGTCGCAGGTGATTCTCTTCAAACTTATAATCTCAGTATAGAGCATTTGTAGCGTAACTGCACTTCATCGCACTGTTGAGGAAGATCATATGCTGCTGTTGGTTGACGTACATCAGAAGAAAGAGAGTCGCACAGTAACGTACTGTTTCGTCATTGTATACTTCTGGTTTTGTTGTAGTTCTTTTGAGCACTAGTCGCAACGATATGGAAGATTGTGAGTATTCATGTACTCTAAGTCAGATGAATTTAGATTGACACACGAGCAATGATAAAAAACTTTACAGTCAACACAAGTGATGTTAGTCTCACAACCCCGATCTATCTTCTTATTGCAAACTAAACAAAACATATTTAAAAAATTTAAATGCAAAGAACTCAACGTTAATAAACAAAAATTAGCACCCCAAAAAAAACTCAGAGTTAACACGTCCGAGTACTCTAGTACTCGGATTTAGGATTTATTTATTTTAAAAGTCAATTATTGTTCTAACAGGTTAGGCATATTATATGGTATATACTGGAATAGGAGTAAAATGTAGTAGTAATCCTTGTTCAGTTGAAATCACTATTTTGGGTTCTGATTTCCTAAATTACTATTATTTTATGAATTTTCTTATTACTACATTACTATATTTATAATTTTATTTTATTTAATTGCAATTCATCTAATAATATTTTTGTTACAATTTAGACTAAAAAACCAACGACCTCTGAGGACCTATTCAGTTGGCAGTCGCATGGAACATAATAATCAAAAACTGCGTATTGAATTAATGACAAACGTAGATCGAAATAATTGTCGAGTACGAGCGTTTTCTGTGGGTTCAAAGTCAAAGATTCCCAAATGTGACCTTCAGCGAAATGTTCTTAAAATGGCGAATTCTGCAAAGCCAAACAACAGCAATTTTAGTAATAGCAAGGTTTCTATAACAAATATGGAACCCATTATTCAAAGCACAGCAGATCGAAAATCGTCAAGTGCACCTCATTTGATTCATAAAATTCAGAACTCAGCTGATCGAATGGGTGATCATATGGAAATTGATTTCTCTAAAAATTCAGACAGTCGATCTAATTCGTTTTCCTTACATCCAGAACCCCCAACTACACGTTTAACGAAAATTTCAAAAGAAAGTGGCTTAGTAAACAATGCCCCAGCAGGGCAAAATGTCATAAGTAAAAAGTCAAACGAGGCGATAACATCAGCAGAAGAGAACGGATATTTAGAAATGCGTCCAATTATTTATAACGAAGACTTCAGTAATACGGAGAAGAATGTCACTAACTTAGTGTCTAATAATATAGAGTCACGACATCAATCACAAGATTCTAGGAATAACAAAATTATAGTAGAAGAAAAGGATAGGCTGGGGACACCAGATGGATACTTAGAGATGTCTTGGAATGGCAACAAAGACTATCCAGTTCTTCATCAGAACACTTCGAATTATACAAATTTGGTTGATGATAATTTTAATATTTCTATAAAGGCTCAAACTCAACCATTTTTGAGTAATATGAAAAACTTAAAAACTTTGAACAAAATGACTCCAGTAACAACATCACATCAATATTCGTCAACAGGAAATTCTTCAAATTTTTTGCCACGAAGTGAAGTTACTCCAAAATCTGAATTAAATCAAAACAAAAGTTTTTCCCGCCATAATAACAGCTCATATACCATTTCTGAAGAAAAAACAACAGGCATCGAACATATAAATTTATTAGAAAAATTTAATGATTTGTTGATTAGTCGTAAATTACCTAGACGAAATTCTGAGGATTTGCCTAATGTTTATGTAGACTTATCTTCTATTGATTCGGATTGCTACAAATACATTAACTTTGACCCAAAAATATCAGAACAAATTAATTCTCCTAAGGCCGTCAAAGAAAATATTTTCGACACAAAAGCCGCCAAGGATGACAATGGTAAAGACCATCTTCTAGACGAAAGTAAAAAGATTACTCGAAAATCAAATTATAATATTACACCATCGAAACATTTGTCATTGACAAATTGCCAATCTCTAGGTAATAAAAATCAGCCAACAAATAATTCGGGTTATGAGCTTTTACATATTAGCAGCGATAGTTCCTTACAAGGAAAAACATTTCAATGTTTATCAAAATCACGTTCAGCTAAAAATAATAAACATTTTGCACTTGATAGTGATACGTTTCAAATCAATTCCGCCAATAACGATATCTTTCAACACAAGCATGTTTCACCAGCATCGACACCTCGTTTTCATCCTTTGATGATACAATTGAGTTGTGATAATAGTGCCCAAGATAGACTTTTAGCAAAAGAAAATAGTTCCACTTCTGAGTCTACTGTTTATGACAAAAGCCAATCGCCGATGGGCAAAGAATTTAAATTACACTACGCCAGCTTGGATTTACCAGCAACTTCAACGACGCATGCACCAACGAAATGTTCAAGTTTTGATGTTACATCAAAATGCCTTAGCCCAGACGCGAAAGCTGTGCAGCAATCTGCTTTGGAATATGCTAAAATTGATTTTAAACAGTGCGAAATTCAACAATGTAAAATGGGCGAATAATTCAAAGACAAATCATGCATAATATAAATAATATATGTTATCCATATACATATGATTTAAATTTATAAATATATATATATGTTATTCACGAATTTTTTTTAAAAATCATCTCTGCTGGCGGAAAACACATTTTATTTTGGGTCTCCATTATTTGTGCAATATTGCCCTCTTTACTTTGAAAAATCATGATGTACATATGTATGTTACTATTAAGAACAAAAAGCCATTTTTAAGGTTATATCCCAGTATATGTTTATTTATATATACATATATATATGTATTTAAGTTTATATAAAAGTGAATTTAAAATTCATAACTCAATCCCCGCTTTCTTCATTTCCAAAGAGAGTATATGCATACATAGTAAATTTTGTGATGAACTTTGGTTTTCTGCATAACAATTATATTTTTCGCTCTGTGTTTATATATTTTTTTGTTAAAAGGAATTGAATTATGTACAAGTTTACATCTTATAAATGAATAAAATAAACAGAGTACTAAATACTATAAAATAATTATTTCTTTTCGTTGATTATAATAAAAATAAATATGTTTGGCTTACTCATGTATCTACATAACTTGAGCAAGGATATAGCAGAGATTGACTATGTAAGTATCATTGCATTATATGAACAACTGAGATATTTAAAGGTTTGTCGTTAAATTGATTTAAAAGTATTGGGAAAGGTTAACCAAATCGGGCGATGTTATTAACACAATAAACCGGTTAAATTTTATTATGCAATAATAAAAAACTAAGGAGACTTTATATAAGACCTTGATAATCTCAGTTCTACTTTATGGCACAGAAGCATGGACCCTATCGAAGGCGTGTGAAGATATCCTCAGTCGTTTCGACAGAAAAATCATTCGGAAAATATTCGGCTCCATTTGCGTTGACGGGATTTGGAGCAGAAGATTAAACGACGAACTGTACGAGCTGTACAGCGACATGGAACTAGTCAGAAAACTGAGCATCAGTCGCCTAAGATTGTAAGGACATGTAGAGCGAATGGACAAAAATGCTCCGGCCCACAGAGTCTCCGAATCTGAACCCGAAGGACAACGCAATAGAGGGAGACCTCACCTTACCGACCTCAACCGACTTGGAATGTGTTAAAGACCGGGCTAACTGAAAGGATTTGCTAATTGAGGCTCAGGTTCACCCCGAAATGTAGACCCACTTACACCAATTTCAATAAAAATATAAGAAAAAAAAGCAAACAAGATATTTAAGTCCATATTTTAACTGATATGGATTTTTTAAAATGTTGACATCTGAGTACACAAATATTCAAGTGTATTAAGAATTAATTGAACATGAAGGCATAAATAAACAAGTGTAAAATGTAAATTACTTCGTTAAGATAACTAAAAATAAAAATAAAGATTTATATTTATACGAGTATGTTAAACTCATTTTTCCTTTTCAGTTAGCATAGTGAAGACTTCGCATAGTGAATAGGTGGTATGTAAGGCCGTAATAGCTCTTGAAATTTCATACAGTGGTAACACAGTAATTTTGATGAGAGCTGTGTTTTCCTTGTTTTCCAAATAAAAGAGTTATTGTATTGGGGCATTTTCTTACATAAAAACCTCATCCAGGATATTTTCAGCCAATTTATAATTTCTCTCTATATTTTCTTACCTCTTTGATACTGCTTTTTCTAGAGATTTGGTTAAGACAAAATTTTTTCATTTCATACAAAATGAAGATATTTTTTTCAGCAATTCTTTATTGTATTCTAATAGTCTTATGTAGTTATTATTATTATTATTATTATTATTATTATTATTATTATTATTATTATTATTATTATTATTATTATTATTATTATTATTATTATTATTATTATGTTTAACTACACTTCTCAACCTCTATGAAGTTGGAAATTACCTATTCCGGGCTATGCCAAGGGATTAGGCTCTGTTGGGGCTTAGACCATGTTCTAGCCCTTTAGTTGAGGTTCGTCTGCAGGAAACGTCGCACGATATTGCATGTGTTAAGAATCACAGCTTTTTGCATAGTCTGAAGTGCGTTTTCGAGACTGTGCTGCTTAAGATGTTCAATAAGACTATTTGGTGTTAGTCCAGTTGCTGAAATTATTATTGGCGTTATTGTTACTCGCTCAGCTTGGTACATCATCCTCAGCTCTCCAGCAATTTCCGTGTATTTCCCCACTTTCGTGCTGTATGTTGTTAGCATGTTGTTGTTTAGTGGAATGGCTATATCGAATAGATGGATCATTTTCGCAGTTTTATCAAACAGTACCATATCTGGCTTGTTGGCTCTTATAGAACGGTCGGTAATGATCGGTCTATCCCAATATAGCTTGGCAGTGCTGTTTTCCATTACAGGTCTTGCAGTGTATTTATAATAAGGAACTGTTTGAGATACCAAATTGTACTTATGTGCCAAAAGTTGATGTATAATTTGGGCAACTTGATTGTGTCTCACAGTATAGTCCACTCCTGCCAACACGGGGCACCCTCCTATGATGTGGTCTATTGTTTCTGCGTAATTGTTGCATCGCCGACATGTATCGCTGGCAAGGTTTTCTTTCAGGATATACTTTCGGTAGTTCCGAGTTGCTATTACTTTGTCTTGAATTGCGATCATGAATCCTTCGGTTTCTCCGAAAAGATAACCTCGTTTCAACCAGAGGTTGGAGTTAATTACATCGATATGGTTTTGATGCATTTGAGTTGGGTGTACTCCGTGTAATGTCTTGGCTTTCCAGGTTGCTATCAGCTCATCTTGTGAGTATACATTACTAGGAACTTCGAAGTCACCCTCCCTTAGATTTAAGGGAGTGTAGTTCCTATCTGCTAGACATACAGTCCGGATCATATCAGATGTTTCAATTTGGCCCCTAAAGTAATTTCTCAGCTTCAATACTTGAGAGTAGTGAAGATTTGGGATATCCAGAAGTCCTCGTCCACCAGCATCATTTGGAAGAGAGCATCGTTCTACTGCACTTCTTGGGTGAAGACAAAGGTGCTTTGACAAAATCGTTCTAATGGATGTTGCAATCTGATCAAGGTCAGTAACTGACCACTTAACTATTCCGAACGAATAAGTCAAAACCGGAATTGCCCAGGTGTTTATGGCCTTACGCTTATTTCCAGCAGTTAAATGGGATTTTAGAATTTTTCGCATCCTTTGCTCGAATTGATATCGTACTTTCTTTTTGATCTCACCATTGACTATCCCCCTCAGTTGCATAAAACCAAGATACTTATAGTTTTCACCCGTTGTTAGGTTGGCGATGGTATTTTGTTCGTCTATAGAGTATCCATCAGTGTCATTTTGAACTTTGCCTCTCTGAATGTGGATTATTTTACACTTATTGGTACCGAACTGCATTCCGATATCATCACTGAAACTTTTTACTTGTTTTATCATTCTAAACAGTTTCTCTTTGTTGTTCGCGTAGAGTTTCAAATCATCAACATACAGAAGATGGTTAATTCGTAGGTTTCCAGTTTCAGCTTTTAGATTGAATCCAATGTTGAGTTTTCTGAGCATCTTACTCAGTGGATTCATACCAAGACAGAACCAAAGTGGACTGAACGCGTCTCCCTGGAAAATTCCACATTTTATTGGAATGGGTGGGCTCGAATTTGGTCCCAGATGGAGTTTAACATTCCATTTTTTCATGGCGACCTCCATAAAATGGATAACGCTGGCATCAATTCTATATATTTTCAAAATTTGCAACAAATACGGATGCGGAAGGCTGTCAAATGCTTTTCTATAGTCGATATACCCCATGGAAATATTGCGTTTGTTTTGTAGTGCCTGGTGGACCACTACAGAATCAATTGTCAGTTGTTCTTTGCATCCCATAGAGTTCTTCGAACATCCCTTTTGTTCACGTGTTATGATGTTGTTGGAAGCGCAGTGCTGGTACACACGATTGGTAAGAATTTTTGTCAAGAGCTTGTATGTTGTGGAAAGACACGTGATAGGCCTGAAATTAGTTGGATCTGATATATTGGTTCCTTTTGATATTAAAAATGTGTTCCCGGTCGTCAGAAAGGCAGGAATCCTATCAGGTTCTATCAGAAGTTCGGTAAAAAATTTTGCGAGGAACATATGTGAAGTAGTGAACTTTTTAAGCCATATGTTTTGAACTTTATCGGGGCCTGGAGACTTCCAATTACTGGTTTCTCTTACGGCATCTCTTACTTCTTCTGGAGAAATGTTGATGCCTTGCATCTCGCTGAAGCTGATACCATCTTCTCGTTCTTCTTTTAACCATGTTGTTTCCAGGTCCTGGTTGGTATTTTGTGGTTTACTCCATAAATTTTTCCAGAACTCTACAACTTGTTCCATAGGAGGCAGTTCCGATGTCCTACTTGTTTCCGAGTCCTCAATCTTTCGATAAAATTGTCGTTGGTTCCTTTCAAAAAGCTGGTTTTCTAGCTTTCGGGCCCGGCATTCTTTAAACCTTTTCAGTCTTTTTGAATAAGCTGATAGTTGCTGTGTTTTTCTGTCCTTGATGTCCGTTAGTAAGTCTAAGGTCAAGTTGTGTAAAGGTGTCGGGGAGATAATAGTTTTTATATGCCTTAGGATGTGTTTTGATCTAACTCCACTCCCATAAGCTATAAGTCTACCTAAGTCTTGCCTTATCTTATTAATTTTGTTATTGAGTCGGCGTTCCCATGGAGGCATTGAAACAGCAGAATCTTGAGATTATTATTATTATTATTATTATTATTATTATTATTATTATTCTATTACTGCCTTATAATTAAAATTATAAGTAAGTAAGGCTAGCCAGAGCATCTTAGGCCTTCGGCTATGTTCGTGAAGTTAAATTAGATTAAATATATTTATATCTTTAAGAAAATCGAGTAATTGCTTTATGTTTTTTTTATTGGGATTTGAGAGGAGTTCTTTTGGGTTGGCTTGGAGGAAGAATTTGATTCTTGAGTCGTGAAAGGCTGGACATTCTAAGAGGATATGTGGGATTGTTATCTTGGATTGGTTGCAATACGTGCAGAGCGAATATTTGTTTCTGTTGATGTAGTATTCGTGGGTGAGTTTACTATGACCAAGCCTAAGACGTATTATTTTTGTTGCTTCTAAGCGCGAGATACTAGTTGGAACTGAGTTGTGTAAATAGTTTTTTACAGATAATTTGTCTTTGTTTATTGCTTTGTACCATTCAGATGTTTTGTCCCAAAGAAGATTATTAGAGGAAGCTGTGGTTTTGATAAAATAGTTGATGTCCTGGAGATTGAAGTTAGCAGAAAATAAGGATGGTGTTTTGAGGGTGTCCTTAGCAACTTGGTCTGCGAATTCATTGCCCGCGATTTGAACGTGGCCAGGGATCCAGATAAGTTTAGTTTTTGGAAATTGTAAGTATAGGAGTTTTCGTATTAGGGAAGGGTAATAACTTTGGTTGCAAATGTTAGCGATGGCGTCAATGGATGACAAGGAATCTGTGCATATAGCAATTTTTCTATTAAGATTTTGTGTGTATCGGAGTGCTTTCAGGATGGCGATAATTTCGGCTGAAAAGACAGAAGTGTAAGGGGGGAGAAGGAAGGAGAATATTATTTTATTTTCAGTGGTGACACTGAAGCTACTGTTGTGTTGTATTCGGGATCCGTCTGTGTAGATGAAGAAAAAATCACTTAAGATGTTTTTAAGCTCAAGGAATTGGGCTAGGAATACTTCAGGAGAGGTATGAGACTTTTTATATATTCTTAAAGATGATATTATGGATGAAGATTGAAAGGACCAAGGTGGGGGCAATGTTAGTTGGGGTTGTATTGGCTGGCAAGGAATGTTCATTTCGTTGCAAAGAGCAGTGGCACGGTCAATAGATGAAGGGAGTTTTTTTGGTTTCCTTTTTCGGTTTTTGTGTAGTTCATAAAGAGAAGTATCTTTGCAGAATAAAATGGATTTGGAGAGCCCTAAAGTAGATTTATAGAGGAGATTTTCAATAGTTTGCATTTTGGTTTCGAAAAGGAGGTGATTTACGGAGGTCGTCCGAAATGCACCGACGGCTTTCCTAAGAGCGGCGTTGTAAATTGTTTTGATTTTATTAAGTTGGGATTTCGCGGTATATCCGTAAAGAAAGAGGCCATATGTTATTTTGCTGACTATTATAGAATGGATAACTGACGTTAGAGTATATGGGTTGCAGTTAAACTTACGAGATGAAAGAGATTTAATTATATTAAGCTTTTTTTCTAGGGTGGAACATAAGTGTTGGATGTGCGAATTCCATTTGTAATTTTTTTGAAGGATAATGCCTAAGATTTTTAGTCTATCCACTTTTTCAAGTGCAACATTGCCAGATGATATGTTGCAGCGACACTTATGTTTTCGACAAATATGAAGATGCTTAGTTTTGTCCAACGAAAGTTGAGCCCCGGAGTATTGGCACCAGGCTGTTATTTCTTCAAAAGTGGAATTTAAATCGATGTTGGGGGAACGGTCTTTCTTATTAAGCTTTTTTATTATTGTAAAGTCATCGGCGTATGCACAGAATTTTAAATGTTTTTGCAGCGATAGAATATGGGCAAGCTTATTATAGGCAATTAAAAACAGGGGCACGGAAAGGGGTGATCCCTGAGGGATGCCGTTAAAAATGGGGAGGGAGGGAGATAAGGCGTTTTTAAAACGAACTGTTATTTTCCTGTTCGACATGAAATTTATTACATAACGTATCATTTTGGGACCTACTTTCCAATTTTTAAGCTGATCAATTACTGTGTGAATGCCAATTTTGTCAAAAGCCTTTGCAAAGTCGAGGGAAATAAGAGATAAATGACTTTTCCTTGATAGCGAATCGGTAATGTGATGGTCTAAATACAGTAGAAGATCATTTACAGATTTGCCTTTTTTGAAGCCAAATTGGAATCTACTGAGAAGTTTATTGTGAGCAACAAACCACCAGAGCCTGTTGGCGACTATTTTATCTAATACTTTAGCGGAGCAAGGATTAAGGGAGATCGGTCTATATGATTTGGATAGAGACTTATCAGAATTAGGTTTAAGTATAGGGATGACGATGCTGTTTTTATATAGTTGGGGAATAAAGTTGTGTAAAACTAGGTTGTAGTGTGTGAGTAGTCTTTCTTTTAAATTGGGGGATAAGTTTTTTATCATGGGGTAGGATATTCTGTCATTAGCTGGTGTCTTCCCTTTGAGTTGGTTTAAGGCTAAGTTAAGTTCGGCAAAGCTGATATCCTTTTCGATGATTTTCGCACTTGTGCAAGGGGAGTAGGAGATAAAGGGGGTGGTAGAGAGCTTATTTTGACAAAAGGATGGGGTAAAGTTAGAATCGTGTGAATCGTTGGACCAGTATTCAGCGATGTGTTTTACTATTTCCAGTGGGGAGGTAATATTACAATTTGAGTGCATTGTAGGAACAATTGTATGGATAGGGGAAGATTTATATAGCCCGCAAAACCGTCTTATGGATGACCAGATTTTTGTTGTAGAGGTAGTAGGGTTGATTTCAGAAGTGAATTTATATAATGACTCGGTTTTAGAAATTTTTACTAGTCTTTTAAATCGGGCATTAGCCTTTTTGTAATTAATATCGTTTTCAATGGTAATTTTCGATTTTAGGATTTGCCAGGACTTTGTTTTTTCTGTTCTTAGTAGCTCGAGCTCCCTGTTCCACCAAGGGACTTTTGTTCTCTTGGTTTGGGTTGAAAATTGAGGGATGGAACGATTAGCACTTTGCAGGATAATTTTATGGATGCTGGCAGCTTCTTTATTTATGTTATTGGTAACGGGATAGTGAGAGTTATATTTGTCTAATAGTGTCTGGTACAGGTCCCAGTTAGCGTTTTCTGTTTTGAAATTTGGTCTCTTTATGGAGGACAAGGAGGTACCGTGGAACATGGAAATAATGATGGGGAAATGATCACTTCCGCATAGGTCTTTAGAAATACTCCATTTCGTATACACTGCCAGGATAGGTGAACAAAAGGACAAGTCTATGTGGGTGAAGGAGGAATGAGTGCTAAAGTGGGTGGGAGATCCGTCGTTTAACAGTTGGAAATCGGATTTTGTTAGAAACTTGGATATGGTGTTACCACGTGAGTTATTTTTAGGCAAACCCCAACTGGAATTCCAACCGTTGAAATCACCCAATATCATAGTGGGTTGGTTATGGGAATCGAGTACATTTGCTAGGTTACCGAGGCTCAAAGTTTGTTTAGGAGGAATATAGGCATTGATTATAGAAAATTTGAGCTTAGAGGTGATTGTGATACCCATAGCTTCAAAGTCATTATTAAGATTAATTGCACTGTGTTGTATTGACGTGTGAACCAGGAAGGCAATACCACCAAAGGGACTCAAAGATTGGTTTTGCGGGATAAGAAGATAATTAACTGGAGTGGGGATATTTTTTAGGGATATAAGGTGGGTTTCTTGTAGGGCTATTACTTTGGGAGAGGTTTTTTTAATCAGAATAAGCAGTTCATTGTAATTGTTTAAATATCCTTTAATGTTCCATTGTATTATGTTGAGTTCAGGTGGAATGTGTTGTAAGTAATTTGTATTGAGCGTTGTGTTGTTTGAATTATAGTGTCCTCTATGTCCAATCTTGGGATGGTGGCGAACTTGTGTATTATGGGTAGCTAATTTTTTAGAGAGATTCATGGAGTTGGAATTGTTCAGGTTCAGAGCTGATATTCACTCCGTTGGTGAGGTTGATGTCATTAATTGAGTGGTGTTTTAGAGGTGAGTGTAGTTGGTTCGGTAATACATAGTATTTGTTTTTGCGAATGAGTGTTTGAGTTAGGTGAGAAATCGGTGACGTTGAATCTGTTACGTTTTGTGGTGTGTGTTGATTTTGGTTGCCACTTGACTGACATGTGGAGGAGGGGGCAATGTGTTTTTTTGATATGTCTGTATTGGTGTTTGAGGTTTGTGCTGGAGAATTGATGCTTAGTGCTTTTTGTATTGGAGTAAGAATTGGAGAATTGACAGTTGTGCTTAATTGAATACTGTTTGATGTATTTTTCGTTTGTTGACAATGTATGGAGTTAACAGCTTGTGTATTTGTTTTCGGTGGAATTGGTTGCGGTAGAGGGGTTTTCGTAATCTTAGCGTAAGTGTAGGAGAGAGGGGATGAGACGTTGGGAGTTTGTGCCCTGTATAATTTTTTTGCTTCGGATATGCTGCATTTGTTTACAGTTTTTATTTTTAGGATTTCTTTTTCCTGTAGGTATGATTTGCAAAGTGTGGAGGATGCAGCATGTTCTTCCGAGCAGTTGGCGCAAAGGGTGCGGGTACACTTGGTGGGGTTGTGTGGGGGAAGATTGCAGTTTTCGCAGCGGGGGGTATTATTACATCTTTTGGTGGTATGGCCAAGACGTTGACAGCTTCGGCAACGCATGGGGTTAGGGAAATATTCCCTTACCTTGACGTTGTACCAGCCGATGTCTACTGAGGATGGAGGGCGGAGGCGGTCGAAAGTAAGAAGAATAACACCAGTACAAATTTGTTTTGAGTCCTCTTGTCGTTTTTTAAATTTAAATACTTCAGTAACTCCTTAGCTTCTCATTTCCTTAACGATTTCTTCTTCTGGAACGTTTATGAGGCAGGGAGCAAAGACCGTGCCTTTAGACGAGTTAAGAGTGTTGTGGAGGGAAACCTTGATAGGGCAGATGTTTGATAGTGACTTTTTTGATGTAAACAGATCAGCTATTTTCTGCGATTTGACCAGCACTAATAAATTTCCATCAATTAGTTGTGATATAGATTCGTATTGAGTGCTGATACCATCAATGGCTTTTTTCAGGAGGAAAACACTAAATGAAGTTAGAGGTTTTTTATCGTCTGAAGCGGTTATAACAATAAATTTTGGATCAGATTGGCATGATGTCGTGGGAAAGGGGCTAAAGGAGTTAATAGAGGCAAATTCACTTTTCTTTTTTCTTTTGTGTGTTGGTCCTGATAGCACTTCAATATCCAGGTCATTGAACCGGTTTTTTGAGGGCACGTGGCCCCGTAAAGCCATTGAAAACCCGTTAGTTTTTCACTGTATAGTATTAGTACTATTGGGAAAACGGGACAAGAAAAAAAATAAGAAGAGAAGTCTTTGTTTTTTTTTTTTTTTGCACGCTCACTACTTTACACTACTTGACAATAAACTCGCGAATTGATGTTGTCGGTACCGAGGTTAGACGACGACTGAGTCTTATGTAGTTATATATGTGATTGATACTTATTTTAATGTTATTTCTACAACGCCAACATTTCTCCGACAACAGATATTTCTGGTCAATAACGCTGATCTAAAATCCAAATTGGTTCGGAAACGGAATTGATTCCGGCGGTTGGTGTTCTTAATTTCGGATTTCAGTTCCGATTTGACGCTGTTCTTAATTCCGAATGAATTCGAACGGATTTGATTCGGAAATCGCTGCTAAATGTTGTACATTTTGACACACCAGTTGTAAATTTTTTTTTTAAATTTTAATGCAGAACTCAAGCGTTTTCTGTCTGAATTATGGGAACGCGTGTGATGGCTTGCATAGTGTGGAAAACGTTGTATCTGCTCTTTTTATGCTTAAGTTCTTCATTACTCTTTCTGAAAAATCCTTTCATTTTTCCCCGTAAGGATTGTCCTGTTTCCTTTGGTTTAAGAGTCCGAGGTAGTCTTCACATAGATATATAAAAAGGAGCAACATAGAGAACATTTTGCATACTGCAACGCTTTCCGTTTTAAGATTTAAAAAGTATGTATAACTAAGCTTTAGTTGATCCTTTAAAATTTCTACTTTGGGGTTTTTTTACTGGCGTACGCTGAGTATACAAGAAATTATTGTAAAATGTTGTGTGGGTACACATAATAGAACTTACTCCTTTCAATACAATCACATTATTCAATACAGTTACAATTCGCAATTCAATCGCTTGTCTCAACACTTTTACTTTTCTTTATCTTTTACTTAAACCACTTAATCACTACTCGAAATTTCACTTTAGAACTGACTTGCATACTCCCCTATATTTCGCGAACAATCTGTGCCATCCAGCGTTCCATACAATTTTCCATCTTGCTAGAAAATTCGATTCCATCCTCCATTCACCAATGGTTGAGTCTTCTGCTATTTAAATATAGAAATCTTCAGCATTTCAAATATAGACGACGCTGTTCACGTTAAAACGAATGTCACACTTCTTCATCCCTAAAGTTGTTCATCCCGAACAACTTCGTCATTCATTGTTCCTTTGAAATGACACATTCTATCCAAGTGGACCACGCTGGATCCGATAGACCACATCATTATTGCGGTTTATCACCTTGTATGGATCTTCCCAATCCAGTTGCAATTTTGGTGAATTGCCTTTCTTACGCCCATCCATGTCGATATTTCTCCGACATTGCATTCGTCCCAGTGGCTTTACTTTTGGGTCCTTGGAAGCCGCACACCTTTTGCACTTAGCCAATAGAAGCTTCCCGTTACCATCTCCAAAGTCTTCTTTATTCCCAAATGACCTCCTGAGATGCCATCATGTATTTCATGGAGCACTTGGCTGACTCTGGACCGTGGCACAATTAGCAGCATACGAGATGTTGTTCCATCTGCACTTTCCCATTTTCTCGCACACAAAGTGACTCTCACTGTGCCCAATATGCCCTCAGAGTTTGGCCGAGGTCCAATATCTGCTGCCAGCTTGGTCTTTCTTTCAGGCCAGTATTAGTTCGATTTCATTATCTGCCTTTTGGGAGGAACGAATTTTGTCTGTACTCAAACCCACTACAGGCTCAATCCTGATCATTTGAATTGCGACCTGTTCTTTCGCTTATCACCAATTACATCTGCCAGGAGACCTTCATTGCATTAGTGCTTTGACGGTAAATTTTATGCTGCTTTCTGTTTCGAATCTTACAACTATTTATACTACGGACCCGCAGGTCGATATCTTATTTTCTAAATACAAATGAATATACTATTATCATTAGAATTTACCGATACATATGTTTCCTTATCGCTAATTGTACCTAACTAAACATTTCTTTCTTTGTGAGATATAGTAATAAATAAAATGCAATACAATGTTTATATTGCCGCAAATAAACCTACATAGCTTGTTTAGCCTACCTAAACATTCCTTTGATGATGCGGTGGTCAGGTAGTAAACATACTTTTATACTATTGAGTGCATATTGCTACCTAATTTTCTCTATGAGACATAGATAATGGCCCTGGGGCCGCCGACTCCCTCTACAGAATTCTGCTCCGTGAAGTAAGCATTTCCCAACTTATGGCTTCGGTAAGTTCGACCGGCTTCTTGGTAGCCGTTTCTGCTTCTTATACCCTCTATTTGCTTCCTACCACAGTGAAAGTAGCCTTTTCGTCGTACCGGTTCTTTACAATAGAGATGTAATACTTTATCGCAGTTCAAGCAGCGCATTCTTCGTCTCTCCCGTGGAGTATCTCGATCATTAGCAGTAGTTCTTGCGCAGGAGCATTCAACAGATGCTACTTCCCTGACGAAATGTGTTCCCCTGGAAGTCGAATTGGCAGCTTCCACCGCTAGAGCGAAAGCAAGTGCCTCAGCAAGAGTTATTTCCAAGCTATCCTTACTGCTGGCTGTAGCTTCGAATCTGCAATTCCTCTGATGAAAGCGTCCTTTACCATTTCGTCGATTATTTCTTGGCTTGCGGTGGGATATGAGAAATGTGCTAGTCTACTGAAGTCTGCTTGGAGCTGTTGCAGTGTTTCTCAATTCGGCTTTGAACCTTGTAAGCCCCCTGCATGTGGCTATCTACAAACCGTTTCTCGATACCCAGCACTAAAGCAATATAGCCTTTATGCTTTTCGATATCGATTGTTTGTAACAATTCTGGTGCAGGGCCGTGTAAGGCAGTTGCTAGAGCAAGGCACTTCTTCTCATTGTCCTAGTGGTTCGCACAAGCAACTATTTCGAACTGCTTTCTACGCAGACTATGAGGTCTGGCCATCGAATGAGGGAGGCTTCAGCTCTTTTCTCCTTCGACCGCTAAAATAACATTCTCGCAGTTTCTATTTTCGCACTGTATCGAGCTTTTTTGCCAGTTGCTCAACTTTGCTGTCCATTTGCTATAATTTTTCGTCGATTTCTTCGAACTTTCACTGCAGAATGTTCTTTTGTTTTTCCAGATTTTTCTTTTATTCGTCCATCATTTGTTCAAGGGTATTCTTTTGTTCGTCCAGTTTTTGCTCGAGATTATTATTTTGCTCGTCCAATTTTTGTTCAATGTTGTTGTCTGTTCGTCTGGATTTTTATTTTTTTCGTCCATTTTTTATTCGAGGCTATTCTTTTGTTCTTCCAAATTTTTCTTTTCGACAAGGGGAGTTTGGCATCAAGCTCTTTTGTCGAAAATGCGTGCATTTGGGATCGACGACTCTCTTCTTCAATGGATTAGAAATTACCTTTCGGAACGTTCAATTCAAGTTGTCTTGGACGATTTCAAGTCTGATATTCATAAAATAAATGCTGGTGTGCCCCAGGGTTCTGTTCTGTCTCCGACACTCTTTTTCATTTTCATTAATGATCTCTTGTCTGCTACTTATAATCCAATATATTCCTTTGCTGATGGCAGTACTCTCTGCTTTTCATATTCGCTTCCGGACTCACGGCCCTGCTCTTCGGCTGTAGAACGAGAACGGCAGCGTATGCTAAGCTCATTAAATTCCGATATCAGCAGCATAACCAATTGGGGAACTATCAACAGAGTGGAATTTAATGCTTCCAAAACACAATGCTGTCTGCTGTCTTTAAAACGAAATTTAAACACCCAGCCATTATCTATGAATGCCACTTGCATTTTCGAAACCGAAAAACTTTCCATTCTCGGTATGTGTGTCAATGACCACAATGTCAGCCAAAAATGCTGCGAAATGTCTAGGTTTCCTCAAGCGATGTAAGAAATATTTTACCCCCTCTGATCTGGCATTCATCCGCCCGGAATTGGAGTACAATGCCCATATCTGGTCAGGTGCTCCTAAAACATCTCTGTACCTGCTAGATAGGATTCAAAACCGTGCGATAAAACTTATTGATGATACTAATATCAGTTAATCAATGGACACCCTCGAACACCGACGAAATGTATCTTGTCTCACTTTGTTTTATCGCTATTTCCACCACCAGTGCTCCACTGAAATCGCTAGTAGCATTCCGCCCATTCAAACTTTCAACCGTAATACCCTGTATTTCCTGGCCGTTATAACTTGCAAACATTTAAAAGCAATGTACATCGGTACCTCTTTTTTCTTCCTCCCTAAATTTCCTTTGCCCGCGCTGTGAACAATCATCTTAAAGGTACACAAACCCCTTGAGCGCGCGCCCTTTATAAAAAAAAAAAAAAAAAAAAAAATGTCACTGCCAGTAGCCAGTCAACGTCAAAGGAGAATGTATCTGGATCATGTCTCCCCTGGTTCAAAGCGTTGTGAGTATCAACTGCAATAGTTTTCGACGAATTATAGCTTTTTCAAACAAACACAAAACAGCTTTTTTTTTACACCCAATAAGTCCTATCCCACCCCTGACACCAATATAAAATGTTTGTGTAAGTATAAATAATAGGACTTAATCCTTTCAATACAATCGTTTTATTCAGTACAATTACATTCACTATTTGATCACTTTATCTCAACACTTTTACTTTTCTTTATCTTTTACTTAAACCACTTTATCACTACTCGTAATTCACATTTCAAATTCCACCTTAGAACTAACTTGCATATCTTGGGGGATGCTCATATTTATACTCCCCTGGCATCTTTCGAGAATATTCTGTACCATTCAACGTTCCATACAAATTTCCGTTTTGCTAGAAAACTCGATTTCTAATAGATCAGACTTGGAAAAGGTATATCCTTTTCGTCCTACGAGTAGCAATAGTGGTAAAGATGCTTTAAAAGAATATTGTCCTTAAATGGGCATAGACCAGACCACCCCCTTTGGAGTGTGTGGCGTTGTAACACAACCGCCTTTCTGGTCTAAATATATATATAAAAAATAATTAAGTCAATAACCACATTCTGCTGTAGCCTTGGGAACACAGCGGAGACTGCCTAAAGGACTAAGGGATATACGAGTGAAGTGAAATCGTGCCATTAGTAGGTTGCTTTCAAACATTAACAATAGCAACTAAACGGGAACTCCACGATTCTTCCACTAAGCCTGTCTCAAACCAAAATTCCGCGAAGAGAAGAAAAAGAAAAACGGTATTTAAGTATCCTTTCATTCTAAAACGAACGGTGAAGTGGAAATGTTATTTACCCTCTTGTAAGTGAAGGCATTCCAGTAAAAAAATATAAGGAATTCCGAAAAAGACTACGGAAACCAAGCAAGTGCATTTGTTAAAAATTCAAGAGTGTTAAACCGGAGTAAAAAAGGAAAATAAATCTACTCGTTGAAGTTTAAAGGTGTATAATCAAGAAATCTGTAAAAAAAAGGAAATTGATAAAAAAGAATATAAAAAAAGAACTGTGGAAAAAATCTATATGTTAAAAGTTAAAAGTAAAGATAAGAAAAAAATAAAAAAAGAGAAAGGAATAAAAATAAAAAATTGTGAGAAAAGAAATCTCTTTGTTAAAAGTTGTTAAAAGTTGAAAGTGTAAAACAGATTAATTTATAAAGAAGAGGAGAATAAGAAGAGCGAAGAATTATCAAAAGGAAAAGGTAAGGTGCATTGTTTTATATTGAAAAGATCGTACAAAAATTAAAAGAAATTTATACATGTACACCCCGCATACTATCAAATAATATTACATTATAGATCTAATAACTGAAAAATAGATTGAGCCTGTGCCGAGATCGAAGGCAGTTGATGCAGTCGCGGGAACTTACCGCTCTGCGGACCAAGGACAGAAGCTGACTTGAAAGAAATAAGTCGGCTCCCCGATTGTGTTAAGGAACTGCAGACCTTCGACGGAAACCCCACGCAATATGTGTCCTAGATACACAATGTAGAGTGTATACTGAAGGACTTCAGTATAATCCGGAGCAAACCACTGTATCGCGCAATATTACATCACATCCGGCAAAAAATCAGGGGAAAAGCCGATTCAGCCCTTATTTCCTACAACATCTTTGATGATGATTGGGAAGAAATTAAAAGAATACTTTCATTGCATTACGCCGACAAACGCGACATCAGAACTTTAGAGCATCAACTCAACCAACTCTCACAGGGGGGGTCGAGATTGGACGAGTTTTACGCCACGGTGAATCACCAGTTCTCCTTAATAATTAATAAGATCAAAACGGAATCTTATTCACAGGAAACCGTCGGTGCACTGGTAGAGACTTACCGGAACCGTGCGCTGGATGTTTTCATAAGAGGCCTTAACGGCAACTTGTCTAGGATGCTCATCGTACAGAAACCCAAAACCCTTCCCGAAGATTCGCTTCGTATCTGGAGATTCAGAATCTCAATTTCCGAAACCATTCGATTCATGTCTGCAATGCAACCAACATGATAACAGCCCCCGCTAATCAGTCTTTCAGACGGGAAAATAGGCCTCCTCCTCCACAATTTAGAAACCACCCAAAACCACATAATTCGAACTTCCCAAACCGTCCTAATTCTGTTACAAATTCTGACGCACCCCCTAGGCCGACTGGTCCAAAACCTCATCCCAAGATGGAAGTTGATCACTCGATTCAGACTAAGCAGGTGAACTGCTCGAATAGACCTCAAAACAGCCCTTTCAAAAGGAAGGCACACTCCGAGAACTTTCCACGCTCACGGGACTCCTCTCAAAAGCAACAGGAGTTGTACAACCTGCAGGCGGATCAGAAAGTGTCATTAGAGAACCGTGACGAAGCACTTGAAGGGGGTGATGAGGGACACCAAGAGTCATCACCCGAAGCCTACCACGAAGTAGCTGAGGCAAACTATGAAGATGAGGTAAATTTTATGAAGGACGCTTATCCAGCGTTCCATACATAGGTTAGATCCTTAAGAACGGTACAGCGTTAAGCTTCCTTGTGGACACGGGGGCTAACAAGAACTTTATCGGTACGCACATATCACAGGGTACCACTCTCCTAGCTCGACCTTTTACTGTAAATTCGGCAGCCGGCAGCCTCAAGATCGCTAACAAGATAACAGGCAAATTTTTTGAGGGAGTCGGAAACGACTTGCAATTAACCTTGTATGTGCTCCCAGGCCTAAAATCGTTCGATGGCATTATCGGCGACGATACTTTGAAAGACCTAGGAGCTATCATTGATCGTAAGTAGTCTTACCCTGATGAATGGGAAGCAAATTCCTCTTAAAAACAAATTATCTTCAGAAGTTAATGCAGTACTCGACGAAAGAATTCCGAACAACATTCTAAATAGACTCTCTAAATTAATAGAAAGATACGGCGGCGTTTTTGGACCACTTAGTTCTAATGAAATGGTAAGAACATCCGTGAGGGCGGAGATAAGAACTACCACCGACGAACCCATTTACATCAAGAGTTACCCTTACCCACCGTGCATGAGGAAGAAAGTGATGATTCCGGACATTACTTCAACGCTTGCGAAATACTTCACCACCCTTGATCTCACCTCTAGATTTCACCAGATACACATGAAGGAGGCCGATATACTTAAAACCGCATTTTCTACGCTCGCTCCAAACTAAAGACAGATGTGAATCATTTTTCCGGCTCCATACTATCTGGGACGGCACGAGACTCAAGAAGAGCATATAAAGGTTCAGGTACTGACACAGCAACTAGCAACTCATCGACTATCACTGCTAGTGATACAGCGGGACCCGATGCCTTGACGGAAACGGCTGGCGAAAGCGAAGGTTCGACATACATCGCCACCGAAACTGTCCACAGCGCAGCGCAAGATAGCTCGGACCTTATACCTCACGTCGAGGCCCCTTTGAATGTTTTCCGAAATCAGATAATAATCAGGGCTTCTAAAGGCCTAGAGATCTATGAGGAACCACACCCAGGTTTTTCCCGCCACTACATATCCACGGAAAACCTGGATAAAAGTAAGCTCATTGAAATTTAAAAAAAAAAAAAGCTTAGGCCGAGTGTTACAAACGGTATTAATATTCCAGAGGCATACTTAGGCGTGTTACAAGAATCTTATCTAGAAAATTTCAGTAATTACAAAGTTCGCATAATACAGAGGGTGGTAAAAGATGTAACAAATAATGAAAAGGTTCTACACCTTATTACGGAAGAGCATAGAAGAGCTCATAGAAATGCGAGAGAGAATAAGGAACAGCTTCTTGAGCGGTAGTATTTTCTGAGAATGAACAGTCTCATCACCAAATACACTAAGCCATGTGAAATTTGCCTTGCGAACAAATACGACAGGCATCCAACAAATCCGGAACTCCGTGCACCTCCTGTACCATCGTATCCTTGTGAGATACTTCACATGGACGTAATGGAGTTACAGAACGAGAAATACATCAGTTGTATAGACAAGTTCTCCAAGTTCGCCAAGCTGTTTCATATCAAAAATAAATCCTCGCTATATCTAAGAAACAAAATAACTTCATCAAAATGTTGAGCATAGCACTTTATAGAACTCCCGTTCAACGCAGTGAAGTCAATGGCCAAGTAGAGCGATTACATTCGACAATCTTGGAAATATACCGATGTCTGAAGGTGGAATATAAAGACTTGAAAACAAAGGAACACCTCAATATAGCCGTCGACAGGTACAACAATGCCATACATTCCGTGACTGGGAGGAAACTGTCTGACATTTTCTTCAGCAGAAGCTCCAGAGCTAACTATCAAGGTTTAGTGAACTTTCGCGCCAAGGTAAACCACGAGTTGCGCGCGGAAATAGAAAGGAAGCAAAAATCTGATAACAGGCGTCACAACGTAAAGAGACATTCACCAAAAAAGTATAAAAAAGGTGAAATAATCTATACAGCCTGCAAGAAAATAGAAGGTAAGAATAAACCATTGTACTAAAAAGAATTTGTGTCAAAAGATAATAAAGTGACAGTCCTCACAGCAAGTGGCCACAGGATTCACAAGGCTCACATTAAGAACATTTAAAATATACACATAACAAAAAAGATGAATAAAGAGGGGTGCACACACACACGATATACGCACAATGCACCTGTAACCATTCCTTATATAGTGACGTAGTAATAGTCACAAGTCCAATTTGCTTTAAGAAGATTAGCCTTAGATATTTTTAATATAAATTTGTTTTAAGAAATATTAATCCAATTAATCCAATTACAGGAACCAGATTAAGATTAGCCTTAGGTATTTTTAATGTAAATTTTAGCTAAAATACGAGTAAAAAATGTTACAGAAACAAAGAAAATTGTTGCTGTTGTCCTTATTTAAATATTTTAACTTACACTTTTGTAGTAATGTCGCGACAAACCACATGTATCGAACGAAAAATATTTGCATATCCCACAGATTAACCTCTTTAGCGGCGACCTGGGTATTCCAAATCTTCAATTACAAGACACCTATAGTCTCTCTTAAGGAGGGTAAAGGTTAGATCGTTGATGGCAGTTTCAAGGTGCATGCCACTGACCTAGAGCAATTCGAACATCTGCTGGATGGGGTGTCCAATGCCACAAGCGGCAAAATTAAAGACGAAGACAGAAGGCACATGATAGAATTCCATTTGTCACAGTTAAAGCGCCGTCTTCATTCACTCAAGGGTAAGTCAACGAGAAGGGCAAGATCAATCAATTGGTTGGAATCTGCTTGGAAATGGGTGGCTGGTAGCCGCAATGCTTCAGATTGGAGAGAAATTCTTCGAAGTGGGGAATCCATAGTCGAAAATTATAACCACCAACATAAGATTAATGAGAAGCTTTTGGTACGAGGGCGGGTCAATAAGTCCGTGACTTTTGGAATAAAACACAGATTTTTTGATAAAAAAATAATTTTATTTTTCAACGTAGTCTCCCTTGAGCTCTATACACTTTGTCCAACGCTTCTCCAATTTTTTTATCCCTTCCAAAAAAAATGATTTGTCGAGGTCCTCAAAATAGGCCTTTGTTTGCGAGATGACTTCATCATTGGAGTCAAATCTTTTTCCACCAAGCCATTTCTTCAGGTTTGGGAACAAGAAGTAGTCGCTCGGAGCCAAATCTGGAGAATAGGGTGGATGAGGGAGCAATTCATAGCCCAATTCATGGATTTTTGCCATGGCAACTGCACATGTGTGCACCCTTGCATTGTCTTTTTTCTCCTCAAATTTTCTCCTCAAATTAGTGAGTAGTCTGATAAAAATAGCTGTCAAACACAAACTAACTGACGCAGCAAGTTTAAATTTTGACAGGAGTCAACTGACAGATGCCTGTTGACAGGAGCAGTGTTGCTGTTTCAGTAAAGAGGTCAGAAATTCAAAAAGTCACGGACTTATTGACCCGCCCTCGTATCACGCGTGAAATTACACAGAAAATCAATTTGGTAATTGGGAGATACGAAAACGGTATTAAGGATATGATTTCCGGAAGATTTGAGCAGGACATTTTGGACGAGATTCTGCTCATCAAAGAAGAAGTAAATGAAAACGTTCGGGCTTGCCAAATGGCGAAAATCGGCCTGATTAATACCAATCTCCTTGATACAGAAGAGGTCAACACGGTAATCAATGAACTAGCAACTCTACCGTACGCTAACCAAATAGAAGCAATTGAGTACGGCACACCCTCAATTTTCACCAATGGCTCAATGCTGTTGTGTGTCATTTCAATGCCAAAGGTAGGAATAGAAGAGTATAATTTGTTGATAACACGACCATCAGTTATAGAGGGAAAGCGGATCGATCTGAAATTCACTAAAGTTCTGATCAGCCACCGAGTCACGTATGGCATTGAGGCCGGTTGCCTCTCAATAAATAACTCAACAATATGTGAAGATAATGCCTTAGAAGTAATTTCTGAGGAAAGCTTCGTTGCTAGACTGTTGAAAGGTGGACCCACGACCTCCACCTTCCAAACAAGTACCGAGGAGGTCCTGGAACTCCTTAAAGACGACACCATTTTTGTCACCAATTTCAAAGGCGACTTAATTTCTAACAATATGTCAAGGCACCTTACAGGTACATATATAATCCAGATGCATAACGAGACGATTGAATTGAAAGGGAGGACCTTTTCGAGTTCTACTACAACACTACAAGCCCTTCCTCCTTTGTTGAACATACAAACCGACACCATATGATCGACTTAGGATACGTGCACATTGAACAGGCAGGAAGATTGTCCAAAGAGAAGGAACGCTTTTTATTGAGATGGAAAGAAGAAGGGTTACTTCCACCGAAAATCCATTTCTAAAGTGGATTTTCGGGTGAAGCACGTCGTTTTTTTTCACATCGTTCCATTTCTGACATATTTTTTCATTTTAGTTTTGATCGTTGATGAGAAAGGTAGTGTGAATAATAGGAAAAAGGTAAGTTTCAGGCCAACTCCTCAAATGTAAAAATTAAACATGCTCCGATTCAAGTGTTCCACTTGTCGAAAAGTCTTTCAACCCCATGAAAATGTGAACACGACGTTCATGGTGAGGACTTTCATCCCGTCGCCAATGTAAACAGGCACAAACAAGACCGTTTCAACTCAACCATTATGTATCTCCGCCATGTCTGTTTTTATACTTCTCGCATTGGTCGTGGCGTGTCTATCGGCATAAAAATTTGAATTGCTAACAGTTTCATATTTCGAACACTTGCGATGATTTTAATGGTGTTTTTGTTTAGGCAGGCAAAAGGCTTTTTTTTCCACACAAGTGACATAATACTTGTTCCGCTCATTTTTTCAGAATAAAAATTTTGCTTCTGGTTTTCATTTCAGAATCAACATTTCTGGATCTTATGTCAAAATGTGCTAACACATATAAATATGTGTAAACGTTGAATAGTATTGTGTGTCAAACTAGATTTCTGTTTTCGTGCAATAGGCTGTGTTTGGCCAATTTATTGAGTGTTCGAATTGATTTGCAAGAGATTTTAAGCAACATGTTGTAGAAGAATTATGTCAAACAAAAAATCTATAATATATCAAAACATTTAATTTTGCGAGTAGATGTTTATCAGTACATTTTACAGAAAACCACTCACATATACACGAAATGTCAAATTTCAGTCAGATGATGTCCAAATATAAGTCAAGTTCACACAATTGCTGTCCACATTGGACATTACGTTACGACATTATATTACGTGAAATCTTTGCGAGTTCAACAATATGAAGCCTCTATTCATCCACTATGAAAAAAATATCGCGAAAGTATGTCGTCTTACACCCATATAAGATCCAGCTAGTATAGGAATCTAAGCCGGAATCAAAGATAATGGCTCGCATAGTTAGGATTTTGCAGATTGGGGTTTTGGGAAGCTTGAAGTCAATCCTTTATTTTTATTGAAAAATCGTGTTTAGTAACAAGGTTCATTCTGGCTCAACGGGTTTGTGAACAAGCAGGATTGTCGTTTCTGGAGTGAGAATATAACAGTGAAATCTCACTAGACTCAATTAAATGTACAAATTAATGTGATCTTTACACTGGTGGCATCATGGGTCCTTTTTTTAAACTGAATTCTTTTTGTTACTTCTTAATAAAAAAAAAATCACGATGGCTTAGTGTTATTTGATTGTTATACATTGTACATAGAATGCAGTTGAGGAACATGCCCCGTTACTATTCTATTGCGATTGTGATTACCAGTTTGTACAACTTTCTATAAACGTCAAATATATATGTAGGTGGAAATGTGTGCGTAACAACTTCATTGCATGTGATTTGACAACTTTGACAACCGCTTTCATTGTTATGCATGTTTTGTTTTTATTTTATTTATAGAAAAGTCCGCGAATATGACGTTGTTATTCTTACTTAGTTATATATCATTTGCCCTGCAAATTGTATTTGCAACTGTGAGTATAGGTAATGTTCTTATTTATTTTATGTCCTTTTGGTGATTTATTTTTTTTTTTTTGCAGCGGCCGGTTTTTATTACCTGGCTGAATTAGTGGAAGAATTTTCAGTAATAGCTAAAAAAGTAATCCTAATCTTAATCGGGTTTACCACCATAATCTACATATTATTATTGGTTTTTGACAACATAACATGGACGATGGGTTTATGTGGGCTTGTAGCCCAATGTTTCCACAAAGTAATAATGAAAAACTTTCCCTTCATAAGTTTCCTTTCAGTGCCATTCTGTGGAACCGTTTTAATTTCTATATTGAATCATTTCTTAGCGTTTCGATATTTCTCAAGCGTTTACCATCCACTTTCTGAGGTTTGTACATTATTTTACACTTAATTTTTGCATAATTAACTGGTAAAATCTTACAGGTTTTAGCTTATTTTGTCCTATGCCTCTGGTTAGTGCCATGCGGCTTGTTTATTTCTCTAAGCGCAAATGACAATGTGCTGCCTATGTCCGATGACCACGTTTCACATCATGGTAATAATAAATCCTATATTAAAATGTTTCAAATAACATTAGCCTAATCTATAATCCGCAGGCTACAAAGAGAAACAAGGCTTGTTAAGTTTTCTTTCGTTTATGAAACCATTTACGGAGCGCAAGCGAAAGAACATGTATTAATAATGGCTTTCATCTACAAGTGTTTATTCGTAAGGAAAATAAATATTATTTTATTACTGAAACAGATTCGACCGCCTACGAGCTCATAAGCGGGTAAAACTTGTATAATAGAGAGTTAAGTAATGGTGTTATGTAAGAAGCGAATTATTTTTGTATGACTAATAATAAATTATTCTAAAATTAATGTTATTTTCCTAACCAATATTAAAAATTAGCTTGAAATTCTGTGCACAAAACATGTGCGTGAAACCTTGCAGATATGTATATCCTTTTAGGCTCCTGACGGGGTAAACAAGGTCGATTGGCTGTCGCTACTTCTGAGTTGTGATTAAATATTGTCCATTAATTAAAGCAGACGTACTTAAAACAGAAATCTATATCTTGTGCAAGAGGCTTAGCAGAATATTCGGCCGTTTTTTGATAAAAGTTGTACGCACCTTACTATAAACTAACAAATAAGGTTTAGAAGTAACAGTTGAATTACAACCATTTTTTATGTTTACGGATAGAGTAGAAGTGCGTACATGTTAATGGAGAAAAAAGTGAATCTCAAATTAAATGAGGACAACACGAATATATTCTGTCTTTAAAGAGAATTACGGAATCAGCTTCTCATCATTCAGGAGAAAACGTCACTGTCTTCTCTATAGCTAAAATAGTCAATAATTTTTTCCTAAAATAAGTAAATGTTAACCCCACCAATGTTAATCTAGTTGTGATTCGAAAAAGGCTAATTGAGAAAACCAAGTTGAAAAGAAATAATGGAGATGTCTCGTGTGTTTTTGAAGTGAACTCCTGGCATAATTAATTCCGCTGAATGCCCAAACATTCATGGGAGCAAGTATAAGTTTTTTTTTAAAGAACAACACTAAAGTAGGTATTACTACACTTAAAATGTCGGGGCACGTGTTATTTTTAGGAAAATGGGACAGAGACAAAAGAAAGATTTTTAGGTTCAATGGTTATTTCGCTCCATGGGTGGCATCCAACATTTAATGGGGAGACTAAATTGTTAGTGTAATTTGACCTGTTGTATTTTAGGCAACCACTCATCTTACGTGAATTAAATTGCCTGAAAAAAAGAATGTCTTTCGGGCGCGGCTGGTATTGAACCCCGACCGTCTAATTTGGAAGCTAATGCACTACCACTTGAGCCACGGCCACCCTTTGCCATCACACTAAGTTAATCCATTGATATCAAAACAGAACTTGTGCTGGAGACCCTTCCTGCTATGTTAGGTTTAAACCATAGCCCCCGTGACGCTCCCACTTGGGGGCCTACCTCATCAAACCAACCCCGGACCTCAGTCCGGGACTCTTCTGACTCCCACGGTACCGTGGGAGAAGGCCTAGTATGGACTATGGGCCGTCCTGACATCAACAAGACCTATGACCGGCAGTTTGTAACTGGTCAAATCGTAGTAACAATCAAAGGGGTTAAGTTCAGGAAACCGTTACGATACGGCCAGTAATTTGCTCTGCCCCCGCTTTTTATTAGACATTGATGGGAGAAGCTTTGATAATTGGGCGGGGGCCATAGAAAAATGATGCAGTAAAGATTATATTTACTTACTTAGAAAAATACATCTTGTTAAATACCTTCAAGCAAAGTGTTTTAAATGATATTGCCACATACGCCTGACACTTCAATCGCAACTGTGAAAATTTCTAACTAGAAAAATCCACCAATGACCACCCAAATCTGCAAACGATGAAGAAATTCAAATATAGCTTTCTTTAAATCGACGCCGGGTTCGACATTATAAACATTTTCAAGATACTTTGGTCAGTCATCGGACCTCCGTCGATCAGCCAAAGTCATCAAAGATTGAATGGAAAGGATTAATCTATGGAAAAACCAATCAGTTCGTTCTGCAGAACAATCAATTTCGGTAAGAACGGAGTGATCTTATCATCAATCTAAAATGTGTTTACAAACCAGTTTGAAGCTTAAATCGAATGGGAAGCCTGTATTTGAATCCAAACGACAAATGGTGTATGCCGCACCAGATGCAGCCGAGAAGGAGTTAGACCATTTGGATATGGCTGGTATCATCACACTTTTCTTATCTACCAGCTACAATCGCCGTGGTTATGCGAGGTAATGGGAAAATTCGTACTTGGGCAGACTATTCAACCGTACTAAATGCCTTATTGAAGATTAACAATAATCCGCTTTCTTTACCGGACGATATCTAGGCAAATATAATATAGAATAGGGATCAGGAGCATTTCAACAGGCAATGTACATAGATGATTTTGTTATCTGAATTGACGACATATTTGTTACAACCAAAACCCTTTGTTATAAAATTTAATTCAGTATTAATAACTCTTAATAATAACATATAGTTTAATAACTTAGATTTTATACATTAGATTTTATAAAAATAAAATGGTGCACTAGGTAATAAGGAAAACCAAAAACACGTGTGATCGCGGTGCCGGGTCAACTCTTCGAGCTCTTTAATATTTGTGGGAGCAGGCAGTTTATTTAATGCCTGGACGCGTACGTTTGAGGGTCTGATGCCTATTGCGTCAATAATATGTCCCAGATATTCTACATATGTGTTCTGATGCAAAGACACATTTTTCTAGCCGACATGGAAGACCATGCTGCTCAAACCCGGCGGTTAATTGATCCATGTATCTCTGAAATATGCCTGGTGAGCTTGAAGTCGAAAATGGCAATGTTTGAAACTCAAAGAGTCCAAATTCAGTATTGACCACTACTAATTTCTTGGGCTCATCATCCAGTGGTACCTGCAGATAGGCATCTGATAAATCCACTTTCGTAAAATACTGTCCACCTTGTAGCCGATGAAACAGTTCCTGTATTCTTGGAACTGGATGCCTGACTGTCTCCAGCTGTGGATTTATTGTGACCTTGAAATCTCCACAAATACACCCCATTTGGCTTGGATACGACTACAATGGGTGTAGCCCATTGACTAGTTTCCACAGGCTTCAGAATACTTAGCGCTTTCAAACGTTCTATTTCTACTTTCACTGGTTCTTATTGAGCAAACGTCGAAGGGCAATATCTGAAATATTTTGGCTGGCACGGTTCTTTCAATGTCAAATGCGCTTTATACAACTTGCTACTGAAGACGATTTTGTGTTTCTCGCATAAACCTTTCGCCTCGGATAGTAACTGCTCTCTTGTCTCCTGCATTAACCAGTTTACGTCATTAGATATGCCAACATTTAACCGAAGAGCATCGAACCAATCTACTCCTAAAATATTTGTTCCCTTTGAACTCTTTGTTACCAGGATCGGTAAAGAGACCAATTTGTCGCCCCAGTTTACTACTACCTGAATAACTCCCGTAATCGGAACGTTTGTAACTGTTCATAGCCATCAATGCCAATAAGAGAGCATGTAGCGCCCGTATCCACTTGGAACGTTATTGGTTTTCTGTTCACCGAGAAATTTATAAAAAATTTATTTCCTTTCCGTTACCTTTTCTGTTTTATCTTGTGGTGCTATCGCTTCTACTGTAGCCATATTTTCAATCGCATTGATTTCTTTAAAGCAGTCTTCCTCGTTAAGTACCGAATGCCTATTTTTGTTATATAACTTTTTTTCTCTAGATTTGGAACGGCCTCGACTTTTGCCGCGATGTTGCGACTGTGATTGAAATCTTCCCATCGACCTCTCTCTCTCAGACTACTCATGCACACACTTGCAATATGACCTACTCGTTTGCTCCTATCACATATAGCTTCTAAGTAGGGGCACTATGTACGCTCATGTCTTACTCCACAATTTGTACATGATTTCCGGTTAAAATAATTATGTAAATTTGATTTACTGTGGCTGCACACTCGGGAATCCCTTGTTGTGATTTCGTTCACTTCTGCAGCGTTTGCCGTAAGACTGGAGTTTTGCATGATATTAGCAGCTATTTGAGTTTCTTCAAAGGCGAACGCGATTGCTTCGACTTCTTCCAATGTGTGATTTCTCTTTTGCGTAGCCATTGCTCTCACTTGATCGTGCGAGGTGTAAAATGTCACCATATCCCGAATCATAAAATCTGCGTACGATTGCTTACATGCGTCATTGTGGCATATGAATTCACAGTTCCTTGCCAGCCTTTTGAGATCCGCAATCCAATCTGCATACGTTTGTCCCGGTGGCATCTTGTGCCGTAAAAAATTACACCGTGATGCCAATACAAGCATTTTTTATTGAAAATGTTTATTTAATTTTAAGGTTATGTCTTTAAATGTGTGTGCACTTACGTTTTCGGACTATATCAATTTCACCAAAAGCTCATTGAGAAACAACAAGAGGAGATAAAATGTGCTTTCTTCAAATTAGCCTCTTCGATGGGAAGAAGCAGTAAAGTGCTGTTGTAATTGGAAAAGATAAATTTCCCATTTGTCCTTCTGCTCGTCGAACATCCGAAACTTTGGTACTGCGTTGGATGTTTGTGGATTAGTGTTTCCCCCTTGGATGGCTTCCTCCAACGCTCTCTGGTTTGCTGACAACATGCTTTTCATCCATTCTCGCTGTTGTTCAAGAATCATTTTTAATGTTTCTGCGTCCAACCACTAAGGAAGTAGAAAGTGTAAGCTTGTGTGGGCCGCTTAAGCTATTGGTACAGCAATGACAGGCGAAGTGACACCTGTTAAGTATGACGGCTGATATCTAGGTATTGTTATTCTTGGCATAGACTAACTATAACTCAACAGGAAGAGAGACCATTCTGCCGGCACACTTGACAGGTGTCACTTCGCCTGTCATTCCTGTACCAATAGCTTAAGCGGCCCACACAAGCTTGCAATACTTTCAAAGAATTTAATCGTAGTCGAGGAGCACTCAAAAGTTTGCAGTGTGGCCTCATTGGCAATAGGTCGGAATGCAAATTCTTTGTTTTTGAATGCATGCTTATGGTCAAATAAAATCGAAGTTATCAAAGAGATTGTCGTTTATTGTGTTTTGTAAATATTTTGGATACAATACCAATTGTGGAGAAGTACTTATATTTCAAGGGAGCACACACTAATGCCTGAAATATATCACAAGCGAACGTTATCATAACTGTAGAGCGCGGTCGTCTGGTTAGAAGAAATTGCAAGATCCGATGTCTACGGGCGTTTTTTTTTTTTTTTTTATTGTGACAATAGTCAAAACTTCTTACTTTTGCAGTGATTTTCTGCTACAGTCCATGAACCCAAGCCAATAGTACTTCATATCTAACGTGCTCTTTCGGTAATTGTGTCCAGTTGGTTAAGGTCTCTTCCCGCATGAGCACACCACTTGGTCCACTGGAAAATTCTTCTTCAATGTCTATTTCCTAAATTAGGTTGCTAGAAAATCCTTAAATTGTTTAATATGGTGGCTCAAATAAGGTGTACAATGCCACTTTTTGGAAAAAGGGTGAGTGATTTCAAAGTCAAAAATTAGCTTAGGCAAGAAAAATAGAACAGGCTTAGAAATTGGATATCTGAAGACCCTAACAAGATATGAACTTTACTTAAATACAGTTACAAAGGGTAGTATCTCTTCTAAAAACAAAGTCATCAACGAAGTTTCTGCCATTAGTATTAACTGAGCAATTTCCGTTAACATGCTTCAGGGTATACCAAAGTAAGACTTTCCTTAAATTCTCGATAAGTGATGTCAGCATTGGAGATAGACCCTTACTGTAGAACGATTTTTTCCTTAGAATATACCCAGGAATCGTTGACGAATTAGGGGACACCCTGTATATAATTATTCAAAGCTATTATGCTGGCCTATCATCGTAACCGATCGGAGAAAAGTTCCGATCAGAGAATTTATTTGCTTCATGGTATCCGAATCGTAAACGAAATGTAGACGCGTACCGACGCATGTATTTAACATTGAATTTGTGAAAATAAAAAAAATTCCAAAATAGTTAGAGAATCATGGATACCGTAGCGATATTTTTGGAAGCAGAAAGATATGAACAGAAAAGATTAAGCAAAGAAAAGGGAAGATTTTTGAATGTATCAATTATTTTACGAACCTCCGGATGCAGCGTAAGCCAAATTATTTCATTTTGTGAAAGTACTCGTAGATGATTCTTTCATAATTTCTACTCACAGCATCAAAAAAAATTTTCGTTTACGCAAAGATTCTCCTGAGTTCTTGCGGAACTTTTTTCACATTTGTTTTGACGTCGGAGGCAATAGGAAAGGTAATCATGTTATGCATCGGAACGCATCGCGTGAATTTAAAACGCGTTGCTGTTATTTTGACACTTTGCAGTCATACATCGCACAAGAAAATTTGTTTTCGGAGGTTTGTCCGATTAGGTCATCGGAACAGATACCATGATAAAAAATTTGTAAAAATCTGAGGAATCAGAGGAAATTCCGTTCCGATCGGTTGCGATGATAGACCCCATTATTAAATTCAGTAATACAAAGAAAAATAAATAGATTGAATTAACATCAAATAATGTAATGCAGCAAAACTTCAATTTGTTTGGTGTCAAAGTTAAGTAGTCCCGAGTTTGTGTTTCATAAAAATGAAAAAAAGGGTTCTAGTAATTCGTATGTGCATTGGCAGTTTATTGAATAATTTGCACGATTTGCACAACAGTATAAAAGTTTTTACAATGTGAAATTCGAAAAGAAGGTAAAGCGACTACAGAGCCCGAATTGCTACGTAATTTATGAGAGTCCAGGATAGGGTTTTGCAAATAACCACGTCTAATAAAATATTACTTTAGAACCTTAAAGTAAAACAAACAAATGTCTCACAGGCAAATTTTTTTTCAACCGAAATAACTTCATAGAGTGAGCATAGCGAGCAGCATTACAAAATTTTTTTAAAATAGACTTTTGGAGGACACTCGGTTGCTGTAATTTGTTAAGGTACAGCAAATTCCATATTCCAATTTAGAGTGGAATCTTCCATAATAAACAGTTTTTAATGTTGTATTTGAACAAAATTGAGACGGTAAAAGCACCGTATGGTGCAATAAACTTCTTTAGTTTTGAAATGTCTTCATTCCACTTCAAATGCTGATCTATTGTGACACCTAGATATTTAAAATATTCAACTCTTTTAATTTTAAAGCAGTTAGCACTGCACATGACATTTGAACTAAAGACGAGTCTAGAGTTAAGAATCGCACATTTATTATTATCCAGGATATTCCAGATAATGTGTGAAAGACTTTAAGGAGAGACAACTTAACATATTTTGGAAAAAAAATCGTATGGGTTGGTGGAGGAGGGAAGAGAGTCAAAAATGCATCCAATCCGAGATACCGAGGTTTTAAGCAAAGCCTTACGATGCCCCGTGAGTGTATCGTAACAATTGGGGTATCATTGAACTCCTCGTAATTAATTGTTTTAAAGAAAATGTTGCCCTAAAATTGATGTGTCAAAATTTAAGATAAGTGATTATTTTTTATTAAAAAAAAAAATAAAAAAACTTAAAAGTTTTCCGTTGTCATAATTTGTTCGGAAAAATATGCCCCCACTTTTGGCAATTCCGAAAGGTGTACCTAATATTTACAAATAAAAAAAATAGCCAGGCCATTGCATCTCAAGGCAGTGGTTTCAAAGTTGCAAAAACTAGGGGTTAATTACATAGAGCGAATTCGTAAACGCACGACTTGCAAAGCAAATTATCTGCAAAGCACATGTAATAGAGCAGTTGAAACGTCAAAAACATATGTTTGCATTGGAAGTGTCAAGGCTCCGGCCCATAGAATCCGTTGCGTGAATTGCGTCGACTGACAGCTCGATAGAATATACACGTTGTTATGGAAGCAGGCCCATAAACAAAGGATATGACGGAACGGACGGATAAAGTAGATTTAATTTCTACTTTTCAATCCTTTGGCAGTTCACACATTCACACATTGAGGACCATACTTTCACATATTGAGGTTCACGCATTCACAAATTGAGAGTAAGCACTTTCATTGGTGGAGACATTGAGAGAATGAAGAAAAATTGTCATAGCTTGAAAGAAAATATTGAGATTAAATGACATTTAAATTTTTTTGTTTCGTTTCGTTCGTTATTCTGCCAACGTATGCCACGGATTCTATGGGACTGTCATTTCCGTCAAATACATTAACGTCAACCAATCCGGCATCGTAACGGACGCAACGGATTCTATGGGCCGGAGCCTATAAACATTTATGAACGGATAACTTGCACCATTTTCATTTCTCAATATTTTAAAGCATGATTGCTCAACCAAGTTGTGTGCTTATTTTAAACACCTTACTTAATGGCTGTCAAGCTACCAAATACACTCAAAGAACAAAAAAAATATTAAACGCCTTTTATATGCAAGTAGGTATGTGGAAACAGCGTTATGTCTCAAAATTGGTTAATTTTTTATTAAATTATAGTTTAACTTACTTTTCTCCACTCATTACTGTCTTTTCAGTATATATTTAATGCTATCTAATAGTTTGCCAAACATAAATTCAAAGTGAAGTGTGCAACATTCCTTTAACAGTTGCACAGATGCTCTTGCTTTCACGTAAAAAAACCGAATCTACGACGTGTTTTAGAACTCTTTGTTTTGCAGTAATTTTCCGTTGTGCGATCGCGAATACCCTGCTTTGTACGTTCTGCGCAACATATGCGTTTACGAATTTGGCCATATTTTTCCGAAACTATTATGACAATAGCAAACTTGTAAGTTTTTTATTTTTAATTAATCACTTGATCTTCAATAACTTTTGACACATCAGTTTTAGGGCAACATTTACCCTAAAAAAATTAAAGATTTCGACACATTATCCGGAATACCCTGTGCAGGGTGTATTTTATACAATCACGAGCATAAAATACATACAATATCAATGTCGGAAAATTTTTTTGCTATGTGATTGAAGAACGTTAGTTTTGTCTTGACAAAGTTTATGCACTGAAATCAAACTTTGAAAGGGCTTCATGTTGATACGCTAGGATACCTACATAACAACACTTATTATTTTCACCGAAATTGGAAGTAGCATTTCACCTCTTCAACCGTAACACACGTCTCCCTATGAATACTCATCGCTTTACCCTAAGGTTCATCTTCCAACCATACTGATTCCTTATTAAGCCGAACTAAACGCTTGTGCTTGTACCAATATTATTATTGCTCCCAAATATTTAAACCAATGTACTTATTCGCCTGCATTTCTCAATCTTTTCGCGTTGCAATCATTTTAAAGGCATCCATAACCCACGTTTCCTTAAACAAAATAAATTTTCTATCATACCTACCATAAATATAGAATAATGCCATGGAAAATTTAAATCAAATCACTTTCAATATTCCTTTGGATGTATGTACTCGTATATAATTTTGCTTCCACCCAATCCAGGGTATGTATGTGCGGTACTCGTTTTCTTCATACAAGTACATCTACATCTGATACTCAAAAACATAAAAGAAAAAACAAACAAACTGATGCTTATGAATACACTTTATTTTGCATTGAAGGTCAGGCTTTATTAGCTCAAACTTCTAAAAAATTACAAATATGAGACAACATTTTACTAAAAGTTTTTCATTATTTTCGACCAAAACAAAAAAAAAGGAGTGACAATCCACGAAATGGCTTTTGATCCTGATGGTATATACTCGCAACAAGCAGGTATGTAATGAAATTTATATTTAAAAAATAATATAAACATACGACGCTTAGCGTAGCCCATCGTGTTTTAACTCAGCAGTAATGGTAAGAAAAAAAAAATCTTTTTTTATTTGAATCTTTAATATTCGTAGATCAAAAGCTAAAGTTATACGTAGTTTGAAAATAAGCTTGCAAAACAATGTGCGAGTATAATTGCTATTTTCTTGAAATCAAAGGAATTTTTTTTACGCACATACATATGTATGCAGATACATTTAAATGAATATATAATTATAACTAAAAAGTTTTATTAATATCTAAACGTACTTAACAATAACTAAAATTTAAAAAACAAAATCTTTCTTAGATACACATTTTAAAGATCTAATAATTTTTAGATATTTAAATAGGTTATAAAATACAAAGTAATTACAAATTAAAAATAAAACTTAGTTTATTTTAACATTTTCATTTTTATTTAATACTATAGTATATATTTGTGTAGATTTTCTTGTAATAAAGGAAATACAATTATGTATATATGTATAGTACAACATACTTGCAAACTCACGGACACTATTATTTCAGAATTTAGAAATCATGTAGTCTGGAAAAAATCACGTTGCGTATCTGTTGAATAAAAAATAAAAATAAAAATTATTTACTAAATTATTTTAGGAAATAATTTACGCGCATACATATGTATATAGTAATTACGATACTTATGAACACATTTAAAATAAATTAAACTGTTAGTGGAGTTAGAATAGAAGCTTCAATATTAAATAATAATGCATTCAATGGTATTTCCCTATTCTCGTAATTGACGATTGGAGGCAAATTTTAAATTTCGTTTCCGTAGTGGAAGAAAAATATAGTTTTTGCCAATTTCAGGAAAATGTAAGGGGATACAACAAAAAATAATTAGACTAGATGATGCGATGACATGTGATTACTTTAAGTAGTATAATTGAGAATATGAGTTTTTGTAAAATATAATATACTCGTAATACATTAAGGCATAGATATCGGTTTAAAATACTTGATTGACGTTCAAAATTATAAAGCCATAAACGTAAAACCAGCAATTATATGATATATTGATTTTGTGCAGAAATCTTAGAAAAGAAGGTACTTTAATCGAAGATAGTAAAACTGAAAAGGGTTGGAGAGGGGTTTATGAATGTAAGGAATTACATTTACAGACATATAACATGTCTGTTAAAAAGTATCCGACTTATAATCATAAAATCAAAATTTATTGAGACACAATTATATAACAAATATATAACACTAATCCCCTTCTCCCAACCATTCTGCCACTGCTGGAAGCAATGCCGGAAAGGTTCTTCTTCCCTGGTCTGAAATCTGGTCCCTTTCAAATACATTTTTAGCTTGGGGAAGAGCCAAAAGTCACAAGGAGTGGGGTCAAGAGATTAAGAATGCTGGCGAAGTACAGGGAATTAGGACTGGAGAGTAATAAGGTTGGCGAACCACATGTATATAGTGTTTGGCTAAGAAACTCCGGATCATGTTTGAAGAATGTGCGGGTGCGTTATCGTAATGAAATTGCCATCTGCTATTTGCCCACATATTTGGCCGCTGGCGTCTCACTGCCTAACAAAAGTGACGCAGAACCTCACATTGCTGCGGACTTGCCTTGAATTTTTGGGCCTCAGGGACATTGAACTTAATTTCTGTGTCGTACACACAAACACATTTTCATCACTAATGCGTTTTCACTGGAGAATCCCCAAAGCTTTATACAAAATTTGATGCAGTAACGTTGTTCAACTTTTTTTGCTACTCTTTCTCTTTTCCCCCTTCTGTTCCCTGCCTTATAACGGTTACACGGGGCTAATTCAATGCGGATGTTAAACTTAATGAGTTAAATCTCACACTGACACACTGAGGTTGCTAATTGCAACGAGACTAGCCATGGAGGACAAATTTTCGGCAGGAAAAAAAACGACAAATTTTGTGGAGAAATGTCTTATGTGAAATAAAAGCAATAAACTCACTTTTTTTCATTTGACATAAAGAAAAAAATTGATAATTTAATAACAACGTACAAAAGAATCAAAAGGAGAAAGCAACAATCGGGAATAAACGCCACGACACGTGGGAATATTTCGGAACTTTTGATAAAATTTACGGAGAAAAAAAATAACATATCCCGCTGCAGGAATTACTCGGAGCTAATTTGGATTGCCAATGCATTAACCTGACTTAACATGAAGAAGAGTGCAATGAGACACCAAAGAGGAGGAAAACAAAAAATCCGAATTTAATAGATTTTTTACAAGGAGAAGCTGAGAAGGATGAGAAGACGCATGAAGAAATTATTGGCATGGAAAGGAAGAAAATTAAAATTGAACGTGAACGTGAAAGGCAACAGTTATTGGCCGTTTTTCTTCTAAATATTTTAGATAATAATGAATAATCAATATTTCCCATATATACTCGTACATACATATATGGTATATCCTGAATTCAGTATTTTTTACTTTGTTTGTTTGAAGCTGTTTAATGAAGTGCCTTAATGAGGTAATGAATTTTGATTAAACCCTTTACTTTAATAAATATTAATATACATAGGTATTGTTTGACATTTTAATTAGAGAAATCTGTTAGGCGTGGAACAGCATTGCGATTTCATCCCTCTTTTGTCTTGCTTCATTATTGGTATTTTCTAGTCACTATTGTTTTCTAGTCACTATTGTTTGCGGGTTAATTCGTATTCAACATTATTTAATCCTTCTTTCGGAATGGGAATATTGTGTACAACAACACAAGCTATAACTATATACTTGATATTCATTAGTTGTTTTGTCAATATATTTTAAAATTTTAAATTTGCCTTTGAGCCCTCCGAATGTTTTTTCAATATACACTCTAGCAGAGTTTTTTTTGTATTGGATTGACACCCGGTAAAGTGCTTTCAGCGCTCCTTGGTGGCATTTTTTTTACTTCCACGACTGGACAGATTTTGGCCGGGAGCAAAATCATATGTAAAGTTTAATTTTGGTGTGGAACAAAATAAATAAATTAGTTAAAGAATTTATTTTTGTTTGATAAGAATAAAGTTGAAATGTCCAGAAAAAATACGGGAGTTTCGAAATAAGTGCTTGCGAAGTGTTTAGATGGGTTAATTTAATTTACCATTACCGCCCGCTGTACACAAGCAGGTACACCTATAAAAGTACCGCTATTTCCTGGAGTTTGCTACTAATTGTTATTTTTTGTTTTATGAAGTGTCAATACAGACATAAGTTGTTAGTCTAGACAAAAAAAGATTGAGTTGATACTCTTGGTTTTTGTGTGTAAGTGCTTATTTTCAGTGGTTTGGTCGAAGTGCGCGGTGCAAATTATTTTTTTTTTGTTATTTTTATGTTGTCATTGACAATTAATAGAAAATTGGTTCTAAATCAATAACACACATATTATATTAGCTGTTGAAGTGTCAAAAACAAAAATAAAATAATAAGGTTTGTTTCAAACTACGTTTTTCTCCTACTGTACCTGGGCAGGTACATTGGGCAGATTTATCATACTTTATATATATAAATAATTTTTTTTTAGCAGATAATCCAATCGATTAAAAATGGCCCAAAGACGTAGTTATTTGTTGCAAAATCATTATTTACAATTCGAAGAAGCTGTTAATTCTATCATTTCTGAAGAAAATGATGACGAATATGACTTCCTGATCATTCCACCTGAACCTGGTGCAGTAACTGACGAAGAGGAGGGTCCTGAAAATGATCTTATGACACAAGCAATGCCAAAAGATATTCCGGGGACTGTTGAAGTAGTACAGCGTGGAAGATCATCCCCAGACGAGAATAGTAGTGATGATGAACCACTTTCAACTTACGTGTCAACGTCAAAACGTCGTCGTACACCTGAATCCACTAGTGTTAACCCCACTTGGCATAAAACTTTACCAATCTACTCTGCTACATATGAGGTGTCTAACGTCATCGAAGCAAGATTGAACGATGTTTATTGTAGTATAAAAGAATGCACTCCAGTCATGCTATTCGAGAGGCTTTTTGACGATAAAATGTGCGAGTTGATAGTCGAACACAGTCTTTTGTATTCGAATCAGAAAAATAGGCACAATTTTCAATTCGACAAAGAAAGCCTAAAAGGGTTTTTAGGCATAATTTTGATATCAGGCTATCACCAATTACCAACTGAACGTTCTTATTGGTCTCTGGACGAAGATTTAAGCGTGCCCCTAGTTGCAAACTGTATGTCGAGAAACCGCTACTTAGAAATAAAACAAAACATGCATTTTGTAGATAATAATTTAGCGGCTTCATCTAACGACAGGATGTTCAAGGTAAGGTCTTTGTGTAATATCTTAGAGGCGAACTTTTGTCAGTGGGGAGTATTTCACGAAAGTTTATCTATTGACGAGTCTATGATTAAATATTTTGGTCATCATCCAGCCAAACAATTTATTATGGGAAAACCGGTGCGCTTTGGATACCGAAACTGGGCTGTGACTAGCTCTGATGGCTATTGTTACGCATTCGACGTTTATTGCGGAAAGTCAAATGAGCCCTCTACAGATACTTTGGGATCTAGAGTTGTGAAGCCTCTTTTGAGGAAAATACCCGCAAAGCCAAAGGAACACATTGTCTATTTCGATAACTTTTTTACAAGTTATAATTTATTGAATGACTTGAGAATGGATGGCTTTAGGGCATCAGGGACCATACGCGAAAATAGAACGAAAAAATGCCCACTTTATACAGTAAAAGAATTGAAGAAAAAACCTCGGGCAACTTATGATTATCGCTTCGACAAAAAGAATGAGATACTCTTTGTACGATGGAAAGATAACAACGTCTGTACTATTGGCACTAACTTCGATAACGTGGAACCGTTAGCTAAAGCCAAGCGTTGGTGTTCAGAGAAAAAAGAGAAGGTGGAATTCGATATGCCAAAATTATTTCAAAACTACAACAGAGGAATGGGCGGCGTGGATCAAATGGATCAGTCGATCGGTCTATACCGTGTTGTAAGGAGGGGAAAAAAATGGTGGTCGGTAATTTTTACTTATGTTCTGGACATGGCAGTATCAAATGCTTGGCGTTTACATTTGATTTTGAAGAAAAATGAAAATTCAGAATGTATGGACCAGTTAGCATTTAGAAGAAACATCGCCCGTTCTTATTTGCGTCAATTAAAACCTTCACGGCACCGTCCCTCATCAAGTGTAGTAGTGGACCTGAATCGTAACAATTATGGACATACTCCTGAAAGAATCACAAATCCATTAAGATGTGTTATTTGTCACAATAGAGTACGTTGGCGTTGTCAAAAATGTTTGTCAACATTATGTGTTGAGAAATCTTGTTTTGGACAATTTCATTCTTGATCTGCCCATTGTACTCGCCTGGGTACACCCCTATAACTCCGTGATTTTTTATTATTATTATTTTTTTTCTATCTTATCTTGCTAATTAAGTGTGTTTTAATAAAGAATTGAAGTAAAATTTATAAAGTTATTATTAGTTTATCGTGCTTAAAAAAATGTAAACAAAGCACTTGTGAAACACGAAGAAGTTGTTGTGTTGTTACTTTTCCGTTAAATATTTAGTGAATACAGTGTAATATAGTGCCTTTTTGTTATGGCTAAACAAATCAATAAAGATAGTGAAATGCGGCTGAAAATTGAAAATTCGAATAGATGGAATACTACACATGTGTATGTATATGCATATACTCATAGTAGAATATTTTAAAAGGACTATTTCGCTTGGTGGAAGTGAAAGACTACTGAGAGCTGATTGCAATTACTTTCTTGCAGTTGATCCTGCTTCAATTATAACTTAAGAACCAAGCCAATTTGCACCAACTTTTCAGTTTCACCAACTGAAATATTCCTTGAGATAATATTGCTGTAACATTAATAGGATTCCATCGATGAAAATTTTAAGTTGCATTTCACTGTCTTTATTGACTTGTTTAACAATATATTAAATAAACACTTTATATTATTCACTACAAACTTAATATTGAATAAAGCAATAACAAGAAAAACAATTTATTCGCGTTTAACAAGTGCTTTGTTTACATTTTTTAAAGCACGATTCTATTTAAATTAACCCATCTACAGACTTCCCAAGCACTTATTTCGAAACTCGCGTATCTTTTCTCGACATTTTAACCCAACACGTATTTGAAAACAAAAATTTCTTTAACAAAATTAATAATATTAATCCGTACCGAATTTTCACTTTTCATACGAATTTGTTCCCGCCAACGATCTGTCAGAAATCTACATATATAGTCGATATAGAACAAAAAATATCCGCCAGAATGTTCGTTCCGAGTCTCAATAAGAAATTGTGCCGGTATGAAAGTTTCTCAAAAGTTTCATCAGTAAACAGTTGCCTACTGTCACATAGTTTCAAAATATTGTTATTACTTAAAGGTTACTAGAACAAATCCCTTTTGTGTTAAAATAACAGATTTTGTCACTTGAAGATGTAACTTTCGTCTAAGCAACTTATGACAAATGGTATTGGATTTTGACGCAAATTCAGGAAACTTTCCATTTGTCGTTTGCGCTCGCTTGCATTTGAAAGTCACTCTATGAACTCATTCTTTAAACGAAAATGTAGCTCGACGACTATTAGAAAATAATGGGTAATTTTTTAAGCGTTGGGGTTTTATTTGTCAAAAAAAAAAAACACAGGAAAATTGCAACAGTGTATAAAATTTTTATTTGAGGTGTTAAAATCAATGGTTGCCATTTAATTTTTAAAGATTATTTCATGTAAATTTTGACCTCGACTACGTTTTAAGTGGTCCTTACGGATTGTCCAATTTTGAATCACTTTTTGGAGCATTGTGGCTGGTATCTCGCTAATAACACCTGTAATGTTGTCGTCCAAGGCTGCAATTGACGCTGGTTTATTGGCATAGACGGTCAATTCACCGGTCCAAAACAAGAGATAAATTGCTCACCGAACCCATTTCTCGATTGGCCAATCCGATTTGCGCGCTGTGTGGCATGTAGCGCCCTCTTGCTGGAACCACATGACGACGAGGTGCAGCTCGTGTATTTTGGACAAAAAAAAGGTTCAAATCATTGAACGATAGCATGCACCATTGACGGTAACATTGTTCTCACGGTCATCTTTCAAAAAATACGGGCCGCCGGACCATAAACCTAACCAAACAGTGCCGTAAGAGATCGGACCAAATAAGGCAGTTTTCTTTATTAAGATACCCATTCAACCAGAAATGAGTTTCGTCGATGAAGACAATTTTTCAATAAAAAAAGAATTTTTCTCCAGCTTTTTTAAGGCCCACTCACCGAATATTCGACGCTGTGGCATGTCGTTCGGCTTCAGTTCTCGCACGAGCAGTTTTTTTGTAAAGTTTTAGACCAAGATCCTTGCGTAAAATCTTCCATTACTGCGAACGGCGACGAATGGACTAAATATTTACTCTGTACACAGTCAACGCATACGGATAGGGTAGGTGGTTTGATGTCTAATCGCGTGAAATTGGTGCGAAATTTGATCACTATGGCTTGCTCAGTAGGTTGATTATGACAACCGTAAAATTATCGAAGTGCGCGAAAAACATTTTTCACAGAGCGCGAATTGAAATGACAATGCTAACTGAGCATGTTTGACTTTGACACATGTCACGAATCACTCGTGAGCTGTTAAAAACAGAACACTGAAAAACCAAAGAGAAAAAAAAAAACCCTTCGCAGTTACTTTGGCAATATTAAAGAGATTACATTTTTCTCGAAATGTCGCTATGGAAGTAGTGTTAAATATAACGCAAACTCTAGCTACAGCTAAGGTAGCCTTGTTGTTTTCTTTTGCGACCAGTATATAAGTTCATTCTCTATAAACAGTAAGCGAATTTTGTTACTATTGAAACTTAGAATTACCTTAAATGTCAATTTTGCAATTCTGAAATGGCTTCGAAATATATGATCAATAGCGATCATTACATTTGTGATTTCAGCCACTAATATAATATATACTTATTAAACTTAGAAATATTAATTATTAGGAGCTTTCTTTTCTTTATTTGACTTAATCGATCAAGACCTACATTTTCACTTTCTTTTCTGCGGGCAGACGAAAAAAAATTCGATTGGAAACAGGCATGTGGTTAGACTTTTGCAGATTATTGCGCTTACGAACTCGCCTTATATTTAGTACAGGTGACTAAGCGATTTAAAAAAAATAAAATAATGGAAATTAATTAGATTAAGAATAAATATGCAATTTCTGGCTTTAATATATTGTTGAAAGATACATCCCAATAGCCTCCTAGATAGTTCTAAAATGTCTGATCGTGCCTTCGAATATTATATACATATCGCACTGCATTGCTAAACCAACCTGGACACAGAATCAAGTCGCAATGTCGCAATACCATATGGTATACCAAAAGGTATTCTTATTAACCTTTTCTTGATTTCCGCAAATGTGAATCTTGCATCAATTATAACAACTATTGTAGCAGGCCAAGCGGTGATTTATTGTAAAACCAAGAATACATATCAACGAATTCAACAACATTTACTTTGTAGCTACAAAACTATAAGCTAGGAATGGCGCTCATACTGAACAACATCGGAATCTTTTACAGAACAGAGCGAGCTGCCACTGTTGCGTGAGAAAATATTTCGATGGAAGCAGAAAAAATGTGTTAAATTGTGAATAACGGCAAACCTAAGTATATGCTACCAACAATATCCACGAATATATACATAGCTATGACTTTGAAGTATTAGGTTGGTTACAAAGTAATCTCGATTTTTAGAAGTAGAATTGCGTTATATACTCGTATATATTGATTCTCGCTATGGTTGATGTTATGATAGATTTTTCTTTCGACATTTGATAGCAGAATTCCCTAAATCATCCTGATATAAAAACCCAAGATTCACCCTAATACCACCCCAAAGTGTTAATAAACCTCTTACGTCAGTAAGTACTTTTGCTTTAAGCAAAGCAATTGATGCTATCAGCACTGAATATGAGCAAATAACCTAACTAAGGGACGGCAAACTTCTTATTTTGGCAAAAAAAAAAACCATTGCTGATAGATTCATTGCAACTAAAAATTTAGCCGGCCTGGTCCCGGTCACAATAACCCTGCATGCCCAGCTTATCTCCCTGAGAGGAATAATCTACGCCCCATGTCTTACAGACATACCTTAAGGGGAAATTATTTCAGAAATGAAATCGCAAAAGGTAACTGATGTTTATATATAAGTTCACTAAACAATACGAAGGCAAAACGAGCCCAATAGGTCTTATGCTTTTCACGTTTGATTCATTCCTAAATCCTAATGCAGTACAAATTGGTTGGTACAACACCACACCATAGTTACAGAATATTTTCCTAATCATGCGTCCATGAGTCATGTTTATAATTTACCACCTCATTCGAATAGTGATTGTTCCAGAACTATGTGCGCGAACTGTTCTGCCCCCCACCCCTCCACATCGAAAGAAGGTCATAAATTCATACAAATGCAAGAGATATTAAAAATCAAAACACAGAAAAAATGCAGTCTCGCTGATGCCAAACGCATACACAATGAACAACATCCCTCTGTGTTAATCTTCAAGAACGATTCATTTTTTTTTTAAAGCAAAACAATTTGCCGGGACCCTCGCTTCTTACACCACAAAAGTCCCGAATGGAAACAATAAATAAAAGTTTAATAAAACACATACAATTAACCATCTATGTATCTCCCTCACTTGTATCTTAAACCCAAACGGGATCAAACCATGTAATTAACAGAAACTTTCTGCTCTCATTCTTCTTTGCCTTCAACTCCATAAAAACGAAACACTCCAAACTTCATATGACTATTCTAGCCATCTCACATCAACCCCACTTTCTCCAATATCAATCACTTCCAAACGCTTTTACCAAACAACCAATATTATGTTAATCCTCCTGATTCCGTAGATAAATATGATATGTAATCGTGATATCTATAGCCATATACGCGACTCTGACTCCATTCCTGGACATCAGAGTCTATCCATAACACCTTCTAGCCTGCCAAGCCCTGATTTTTCGCAGTATAGTTTAAATTATATTAGAAACAAGTCAATGGAAACCATTGGTAATTAACTTACAACTATTATTATTATTTTCAAGGGATCGATACAAATGAATTTGTAAAGTCCGGGATTTTACGCCGGGGTACTTATGCCCACGTGGCGTTCGCCAACAGCACGCGGTGTACCGAGTTCCCATGTGGTCCCTCATCTAGGTACTTACCGCGCCCACGCTGCTTGATTTCGGTGATCAAGTGGGAACGGATGCTTTCAATGTGGCGAGGCCGTTGACAAATTTACAACTATGTATCTATAATTTCTTTACAATAAACCCATATTGAATTCAATCCACATCCTTCGCCAAAGGCATCTTAGCAATAATTTCCATATTTTCATAATGTAAGTACAAATATATCTTCCAAGCAAGGAAGTGGTATCCTTGCACACAAATCCCTTATCATTAACTTAAACTTATCAGCAATAGCTGTCGATATAGCAATAGCTGTTGATATGGGACTAACATAACTCACAATAGTATCATTATATATTCCACATGATCAAAAGTTCTCTTCATTGGACTTGGAAAATGTCGTCAATACAATCCATACTCCAATCATTCTAACAGGCGATTTTAATTGCTGGAGTCCTCTTTGCGGTAAAATAATTGAGCAGTTCTTAAGCCACTCAAACTTCATTATTTCAAATAACGGTGAACCTACCCATTTTGCAACTCATAAGACTGTTACCCATATCGATCTTACCCAAATACGACTTGGACTATTCTTCCCCATTTGCACGGCAGCAACCTATCCTATCTATTGTGACCACTGTCACAATTGGTTCCAACCAACAACCTGTCAAATTCCACCCAAGTATCAAACTGATATGCCTAACTGCTCTCTTTTCCTAGCTAAAATTGTTGAATTTCTATCAAATAGCGCAACATATTCAAACATCAAGCAGCAATAATTCAAAAATCTATTCCCTATGCGGGTTCCACAATCATACTACAAACTAAAATAGACCCTAATCCCATGGTGGAACAAACAGCTTTGACAGAATAAACAAACAAAATGCCTGGCATCAGCTCAAGAGATCTCCAAACGATTCCGAATTAATTTCTTACGGAAAAGCGAATGCTGTCTTTCGTAAAACAGTTAAAATTGCCAAAAATGTATGTTTCCAAAACTTCACCTCAAACGTTAGCCCAGTCGCAACACAGAGTAAACTGTGGGCTGACGTCAAAGCACTGACTGGAAACAACTAGTCTTAAAGTCAGCAGCAGCACTCCCGTAAGAAACACCCTTATTTTAAGCTGATTTACCCTCCATCAAAAACCGTTTTGATTACCATAACGAGCTATTTATTCAAAAATTGAACCCAACCTACCTAACCTCAATCTCTTCCAACTTCAAAAAGATTCTTTATAGGCGTAGAGTCCCCAAATGTTCATCTACAATATACAACATGTTTACCATCACAAAACCAATAGCTTTACCTTTACCTAAAAAGACAAGTAAACCCCTACGACATCCACGATGTAGCCCAATACGATCCAAAAATATTACTTGCGATTTTTTCTAATGGATATGAGCATTGTGATGCTACTGGAGAGCGAAAAAAAATCAAACCTCTCTCTCTTCGACTTCAAAGCCCAAAGCTTATGTTTGGCCAGAAAACAAGACAAAAAGGATACGCCATCGTTTGCGTCACCCGAATGTAAAAAAGCTCGTCCGTCTATTCGTCCGAACGGCGAATACCCGAATACCAAACAAACACTGGGCGATGCAAAAACGGCAAAGGTCAACACATAACAAAGGTGATGTGTTCTAAATATCAATGTTATTTGTGCTTTGTAGCTGATCGCAACTGCTTTTTTACTTACTTCACAACTAAACTTTTTAGTGTTAGCTAAAAAAAAAACAATAATATAATACATTCCTTTAACGTACAGTGTGCGTTTCATTAAACAAGCCTTTTTTAAAAAATTGTGCAAGGCCGGTAGGAACTAAGTATCGCAGGATTAAAAAATGGATCATCAATAACAAATTTTTTACCAAAAAAATTTACTTTAAATTATGAATAAAGAGAGTGTACCATAGAGGGTTAAGGACCACTGCACATACTCGTATTTACAAAAAAAAGAGCCTAGCTACCAGACTGAGTATAATTAAGCATCTAATATCAAATCAATCTTGTTAACATATAAACACTATAATCAGAGTTATCCTATATTTTATGGTAAATGTCCAACTTTTCAAACCGCAACATCACTCCGTCGTTCGGATCGCCCTTAAAGTGCTCAGGACGACACCAACAAAATGTATGTTAACTGAAGCTAGTCCCGTTTCGGTTGAAGACAAACTTGACTATCTCACGGCCCTCCTCGTCCCGAAAATAATATCATCCCGACAATCACCCATTATACTGGACGTCAGAAAAGCACTATCTTGGAAGAAAATCCCCTATGGCCATCGGCAATTTATAATTCACTCTATTCCCCTCTATGTTCCGACAAGCCAATTACTATTCTAACGCCTAAAGCACCTAGACATTCTTAACGGTTGTTAGATGAATGCTATATTATATATAGCATACAGAACATCTACCAACAATCAGATATTCATAGCGATGTTTAAAGACCTAACGCAACAACTCATAGATACAAATTGGATCTCACTTCTTACCGATACATCGAAGACAATAGATTGCACCGGTCTACAGTGGTTGATGGAAACTCTAATATTCTCATAAACAGTTTATTGCCTCAGTTTTCCCCTATTTTCACTGCCGAAGCCCTGGCAGTATTCCAAGCTATAATACTCCTTCCTAACAAAAAAAATATTTCTTTGTTCCCACAGTCTAACCACGATCTCCGCCATTCAAAATATCCACAACGCTACACCAATAATATCACGGATCAGGGACAACCTAATCTCAAATAATTACAGGCTAAAAAATAATGTGGGTCCCCGGCCATGCTGGAATCATAGGGAATGAACAAAGCTTCTAAAGCTGCAACAAACGAACCTTTCATCATCTTCTACACACACAACAAGAAGAATCTCCAGAACAAATTACAAAATTTGTGTAACAATGGAAAAAATATATCTATCATTACTCAACAATCAACCAGAAGGCGGACATGCCATATACTCCCTAAAAGGCTCACAAAATATGACAAGGTGTTTCCTAAGGCTTCGCATCAGTCACACAAGCCGTACACACAATCATCTACTGTCCAGAGGCGACCCCTAACCTGCCATTTTTGGCATGCCGACAGCATCCCCTCCATAAAACATTTTCTTAAATGCCAGAGATATTCTTTGAATGTAGCAAATTAATGCATATTTTTACTAAAAATCACTTTAGTTTCATATTAGATTAAATATATGTATAAACTTTGAGAACATTTTTATTCATGAAAACTTATATAAAATTAACACTAATTTTATATAAGGAATCCATACGATTTTGCTATCTGTCAAAGTCCATCGTGTCAATTATGATGTTGTAGATGATTCCCATGAACATAATCATTCTTTTTTGTCGCTTTATACTTAAATTTTGTAAAGATCAACACAACCCAACTACGTCTATGAGTACATTGTTGTTCCTGATTCATTCCTAAGGTAGGACAAGCGATTTTCATAATGTTGAATTTTGTTCTCTGAAAGTGATTTTAATGATAAATAAAAATCATATTTGAACGTAAAATATCTGCACTTTCAGAACCCGGAAACATATTGCAGGCTGCAGAATCCTTCTCCGGTTGAAAGAAAACTTAGTTACCACCCTAAGCCTATATTTTATCGGATTTCTCAACTACTAATTTTATCTAGCAATATATAGAGTATACCGTATCACGGCTCATTCGTAAAAATAAGGTTTTCTATCCACAGTTTTTTTTCAACCTGGATAATGAAATTAGCACGTCTTTGAATTTTAAAACTTTACCTATAAACATATAGCCTCCCTTTTATAAAATCAAACAACTTGTTACAATTGTACTCTGTTACTGCAAAAATTAAAAATAGTAATACCTTCATTATTACCTTAAAGATAAATCAACTTTAAGCTAGCGTAATAGTGCAAAATTATATGCAAGTTTTTAATCAAGAATATTTGACGTAGATCCAAGCTGATAATTTAAATATTAATAACATATACATATGTATGTACATAAAAATAATAAAACATATAAAAATTCATTACCTTTTTGTCCAAAGTCGTGCGATTCTATCGTGCTCCTCTCTATTTTGAAGATATTGCGTAGCAATGCTCCCGACAAGAGGATCGGCTGTTTAAAAAAAGGTAAAATTAAATTAATTGACTTATATGTATACTTATATATATCTATGATTTTTTTCTTAATTTCTATTGCAAATATTTCTCTTCTTTCTAGTTTGCAACTTAGTTTTTCTTTAAATTTATATGATATTTTATGTACAAATTAAAATATTTATACACTATATAGGATGTTTCGGATAATGCGTCGAAAACCTTAAAGAGAGATCCTTGACATAAGAGTATTTTGAGAAAAAAATCGTTTGGGTGTGTGGGGTCGGAAATGCATTCATTCCAAAGTACAGAAGTTTCAAAAAAAGCCTTACGTTGTCTTGTTTTGACTTCTATTGAAAATAACATCTTTCAAATTTATTCTCCAAAGTAAATGTGGCCATACAATTATTGTGTCAAACGTTATTAAAAATCAAAAGTGATTTTTTTTTTGTTCAAACTCTAAAACTAAAAAATGGGGTATTCTATTACAACAGCCCTATAAAATTAAGCAGTTAACAGCTGCTATGGAATTTTTAAGTTTATTAAGTTTATTATTGTTGTTGTGGTGGCCGTGGTGTAGTAGTACTAGCAATCGCTTCTCACTCGGAGGGTCAAAGTTCGAGTCCTACCTATTGACAAGTTTTTCAAGATTCTCATTTGTGTAATTGGAACTCAAACAGAAAAATTATGCGTGTGAAGGCATAACACTGACACGTAGATTTGGCTGTTGTAGAGTTTCAAGCACAAAAAAAATACTGTGAATTACTCGTATAACCTTCGAATCACTCTGAGTGAAGAAAAAACTCTCCGTCCTATTCGGACTCCCACCCCTGTAGAGCGAATATCCAAACCAAACACACCTGAGTTTCAAACCACTACAAAAATCCAATTTTCCTTTCTCCTCCTTCTACCTTTCTGCCCACGCCCAGGCAACAGTAAAAGGGTATCAACCCCTTAGGCGCATGTAAATTATAAAAAAAAAAAAAAATTATGTACCTCCGGACTTGGTCTCAATAAACTTTTAACAATGAGAGATTTTGTTTGCACATCAGAAATAACAACATCGGATGACTTGAACCATAGGATTGATTTGATAAAAAGACATGTGTTGAAAGTATAAACGAACATAGTGAAATATAATTCATACCATTAGTTTTGAAATATGACATAATATTAATGACCTCCACGGAACCGCTTGCATGGATGTATTGGAACCAATTTTTATGACATTTTCGCAAAATCCGGCAGATATTCCGCCAATTTCTCTTCCAAGTTGTCTAAAGTTGTTGGGTTGTTGGCACAGACCCCAGTGATTTATTGCAACCAAAAAGAAAAGAGTAGAAAGGTGCTAAGAAGCACGAGCAGGGCAGCTGTGGCATCGTCATGTTCAAATTACCTATCATCGAGCCTTCCATTTCCAATTAAAAAAAAATTAAAACATGGAACATGAAAATTGTTAACATGGAACGGAACGATAGCGGTTTTCATTGATTGTGACCACGACCCAATGAAATCTCCGTATACAATCGCTGCCGTTGAAATGACTGACTCTGGCGGTTCGCTTGACTAAATGTAGCAATTTTGCTTATTAACCGTCACTTTTTTTGGTGGAAATCAGGATCTTCTTTCATCTTCAAAAGAATCCAATCAGCGAAAGTTTGATGTGCACGATGGTCATTCGCCTTTAGCTATTGGGTCAATGCGATCTTATATGAATGTATATCCGGCACAAGTATGTTTGAGAGAGATGCGATTGATTGCGGTCTTTATTTACCGATTCATGTATAGGCACAAATTCGCTCCATTTTTGGGGTGATTTCGCTGTGTAACTGGAGCGAATAAGTCGATTGAAATTTTTTCACTAAACGTTCAATTGTTCGCTTATTACATCAGCCGAAAATTAGTCATATTACGAGAGAGTTTATAATTTTTACGAAGGAATCGAAGCAATTAGAAATATGCAATTTCAAATTTAGAGACTTTGTATTCAGCTATTTCAGTGAATCTCAATTCAAAGAAAAGATAAAATTCAGTACGGTTTATTATACAACGTCAACGAAACACTTAATTTTAATAAAGCGTGTGGCTGGTTTTACAAGTTAAATGGCACAGAAAAAACGTAAAGCATCCAAGTTGCATTTATAAACTTGCGAAGTCAATTCTTATAGTTTCGAAAAAGGTTTTGTATATTCTAGCTAAATAAATCTAATAAATACAACTACTTTGATGAGCGAGGGAAAGAAGTGATTTCGTGTGACTATTTTTTTGCTTAGGAAGTGAAGACATTAAGAGTAATGCACTTTGAAAGTATTCCCTGTGTTTTATGTATCAAGTAAAGAATACCATGGCACCACTGCCTACAAGCTAGCAGAAAAGCCAACTCTGGCATGTCGGATTTAATTTGGCCGCCATAATAAAACAGGTGGTTTAACGACAGATGTCTACGAATTCAACAAAATCAGATGCGCAAATTAAGCAGCTCGCGAGCTCGAGAAGGTATTGACAGGTGTTATGGCAGGGATGATGGCCGAAAGTTTCACCAGAAGGTAAAAAGAATATGCTAGGGATAGATAATACGAACAGAAGATTGTAGTAGCAGCAGACAACTATACACTATTAACAGAGTGAGAATTTGAAATATTTCTGCGGACTGCTTAGTTGTGCAGAAACGCTGCAGATTACTGAAGATAGACGAGCGTAGCCAACAGTTTCGTACATCTGCAACAATCACAAAAAATACCCTATAACACAAATAATAAAAAACTTCACTTATTTCAAAATGCATACCCTAATGTGTTCTAATAGTATATAATGTCTTCGAATCCAATGGAAAGATCGATCATACCGTAAGTTATAAGGCTATTTAATTTTTACGATAAACCTTAAAGCTGTTTTGTATTTTTACCAGTAATGTGGTAGGAATTAAAAAGTGAAAAATATGACATATGACATATTATGTAAAGTGTATCTGATAGAAGCGAAGGCCGCATTACATGATGTAATGCAATGAACTTTGCAATGTAGTAACCTCTTTGGTGTGGGTGTCGCTGAATAATATATGCATACACACGTATGCGTAAATATAACGAGTGTACTGAAAAAAAAGAACAATTTATTACAAATTACAATTACTGGTAAATGCCATCTAATAAATCATTTTGGTCACTGGGTGTGTTTGGACGCAATAGTAGCAAACAAATCCCATCAAAATATCCTCGCAATCAAGGTGTGATTCACGATGACCATGAAAAATCTCAATAATAACCGAACTGACGGCATCGACTCTGTTTCCCATGGGCAGTACTAATGTTATGGTTTAGAGTGAACTTTGCCAGTATTCTAGTAATTTTGATTTCAATCAAAATCGCCCATAAAAAACCACCTGACTTGATCACTCGTAGGTCACAGATTTCGTATAATCCTCCACGACGTTGGGAATGAGTGACTACACACATTGAAGTAATACATAATAATAATAAATTTTAACTTTGTATATATAATAAAACGGTATTTAATCTAAAATCTGAAAAGGCAATACCTTGCAAAATCTCATACACAATGGCCATCCAAATAACCAGAATTTTGTCGTCAAATAAATTTAAAGGGGCCTCGTTAGATATTATTATTTTTTAAACATTAGTATATAGTCTCAACGTTAGCTGCAATCATTACTATAAAAACACATAAGATCAGTTTTTTCGTTGTAGGTGGAGGCATAAAAACGATAAGGGCCAAGGTGTGCAGCATCCTTGATATTTCACTAATTGATTTCACAACATAATCGGAATCGGTTATGACATTTGAAAAAGCTCTTCACTACAGAGTAAGAATTGATTGAATTAAGATAAATTCTCCCAAATTAAGTCAAGTTAAATAAAATTCATTTAAAAACCTTTAGGAAAATATTGAGCCACCATTAAAGAACATTTTTGAACTATTTTTTTTATTTTTGTGTGAAAAAAAAAAAAACAAAACAGCGAAGTTTTTCTACCAGGCAACAAATTAATCAATTAAAATGTTCGAATGTCGCTAAAACCTAGATATTTTTCTAAAGGGATATTTCTACTCAATATTATACTTGTATACAAAATCGTTTTCATATATATTCTATCTGTGTAAGATTTTCCGATCAACACACGAAGGAAGGAATAATGACCGCAAAGAAGATGAACAAAAACAAACTTAACAGCAGCAGTACTAAGAGCAGCAGCAGGGGAACCGGTATATATATTAATGATTCTCTCACTAAATATACACAAGCTCTTTTCATGAAAGCGAAAGAGACAAGAAAGCTGAAAGGTGTTAAATATGTGTGGTTCAAAAATAATAAAATTCTTGTCAGAAAGGTTGAGGGAGGAAAGGTCATGTCAATTAGATCATTCAGTGATCTCGCACGTATTTAGTGCATTTTTTTTCCTTTTTTTTCCATCTGAAAAAATGAATATGATGAAAATGATGTATTCGATGACTTTTCTTCCGTTGATCTTCGCAGCTTTAATTTTGATAATATTTTAACAGATAGTTCCTTCTGCTGTAATAAGTTCTTCATTGTCCATCAAAATATCAGAAGTCTAAGAGAAAATTTCGAAGCTCTTGTCACTCATGTTGATTCCTTTCTGTGCATCCCAGATATTATTTTTGTGTCCGAAATCTGGATTTATGAGTTTGAAAAAAACGATTATTTTTTGTCTGGCTGTAATTTTTTTGTTAACACTAATGAAAATTACGTTGCGGGTGGTGTCGGTTGTTTTATAAGAGAGAAAGAGGAATATATAATTCACGAGGTCCTTTGTGTTGATTGTTTGAGTGCTGATATTCTAAAGGTTTCCATCGGAACTAACAATGAGATCTATGTCTTTTTATGTGTTTATAGATTACATATGTTTAATGTTTCGACATTTATAGAAGAATTTTCTTGTCTACTAGAAAATGAAAAATCAAATAATGTCATTATAATTGGTGACTTCAATATTAACATTTTGGAAAAAAGTGAAATTGTCTCGAGCTATATGGAATTGTTAGCATCGCATGGCCTAGCTAGTTTCATCAATGAACCTACTAGACTTGTCTGAGGTAAATGTTTAGACCATATTTATGGACGGTTCAGGAATGGCTCGTTCAGTAACTGTGAGAAATGTGTTATTGATTTAATGATTACTGATCACTCTATGACTGGGTTCATGTTTAATATTTCCGATAGAATGTCCAATTTGAATTCTGTACCTCCTGACAGGGTAACGAAGATAAACTACATCAATCTCAAATACAATCTTTCTTGTGAGTTTTGGGAAGATGTCTATCTGTGTTCTGATGCTTCTGCTTCCTTTTCAATACTTATTGATTATCTAAAAAAGCATATTCTGTGTTGTTCTTATACTTTTAGTCCTAAAAAGTCTTCCAAAAGGCTTAAACCTTGGATTTCCAGTTACTTATTGAACAAAGTTAAGGCTAAAAACAAACTTAGAACTAAATGCTATAAACACCCTGGTAATCTGTATTTGAAAAGCAAATACAAAAATCTGTGTACCGAACTTAAAAGTGAAATTCCAAATTGCCGTGATAACTATTACCGTTCTAAGTTCAATTCTGCTAGAGGTAACTTAAAAAGTGAATGGCAAATTGTTAACAGTATCTTAAACAAATCCTCTGTTGCAATAAAACCGACTGTTATTCGTGTCAATGACTGTGTTGTATCTGATAAACTAGCCATTGCAAATGCATTTAACTGCTATTTTATGAACATAGCCACCTGCATGCAACCATGTCCTGTTCAACCTACTTGTCGTTTCTGTTCGACTACTGATTGCTTTGCTCAACCAATGTGTTCTAATAGTTTTGCATTTGAACCCATTACTCCGCTTGAAGTTTTAAAAGTTATCGGCACTTTAAGAAATACTTATTTATGTGGTGCTGACGGTATCTCTAATATCCTCCTTAAACAAATTGCTTGTCATATAATGGATGTCCTAGCTTACATTTTTAATCGCTGCATATTTGAGGGAGTTTATCCTGAAGACCTCAAGTGTGCTGATTTTATCCCATTATTCAAAAAGGGTTCTACTGTTGAAATGTGTAATTATAGGCCCATCTCACTCCTCCCAGTTATGAGTAAGATCTTTGAAAAGCTTGTGAAAAATAGGGTAGTGAGTTATCTCACAAAAGCTAAGTTTTTTAATGCTACACAATCTGGCTTTCAAAAGGGAAAATTAACCGAGGATGCACTCCTACAGTTTTGTGGACAAATAATGTCAAACTTAGATGGTAAAAAGTGTACTGCTGGTCTATATATTGATATTAGCAAAGCGTTTGATATGGTTGATCATCTATTCTACTGGATAAACTTGAAAAAGCAGGTTTTCGTGGCTTTATGTTAGAGTGGTTTAGATCTTACCTAAAAAATAGAACACAAAGAGTAAAAATTGATGAAATCAGGAGTGATCTTATGATTCTCAACTTAGGGGTACCCCAAGGTTCTGTCCTAGGTCCGATTCTCTTTCTAATCTATATAAACTCACTTTTTACTCTTAATTTTAAAGGTGCTCCAACGGCTTTTGCGGATGATATGGGTTTCTCCTATGGTTCAAATAGTCGCCTAGACCTGGTTTCCGACTTAAATTCGGACCTTAGTCTTGTAAGAACATGGTTTTATAAACACAACTTGCTTATAAGTCGTAAGACTAAGATTATGATTTTTAATTTGTCGTTTAACCTTGATCTGGATCTGAATGTTTATTTTCACTCACCTGAGTGTAAAAGATTCCTGTTTGCAAATTGTAACTGTGGATCTGGATTATCTTCTCCTTCTTTTGATGGCAGCCTAAATTGCAGTGATAAATGTTTCCCTATCGATATTGTTAGTGAGTACAAATACCTAGGACTTACTATAGACTCTAGAATGAGCTTTTCTAGTCATGTAGAAGCTTTGAGGAACTATTTCCGATGCACGCTTAGGCACTTCTTCTATTTGCGAAATATCTGTTCTACTAAATTGCTAAAAATTATTTCTTATGGTATTTTTCATTCAAAATTACAATACGGTATTACTTGCTGGGGAGGTGCTTATAGGAATAAAATACAACCCCTTTTGATAATACAGAAATATATCCTAAGAAAATTATGCCGCAAGCCTAGGAGATATTCCTCTGTTCTGTGACTTAAGAGACATTTATACTGCTTTAAGGTGCTGAAGACCTTTTTTATGAAGTCTGGTAATCGGAACTTCCGACTGATTTCTAACTTTAACCTGCGTGGAAACTTTTCATACTCTGTATCTGTTCCACCCTTCCATACCACTGCTTATCGTAATTTTTATTATATTTTGTCTTTTCGTTTATTTAATAGACTTCCTATTATATCGCTCAGATCGATTGCCTTGCCTGGATTGTTTCTCAAACTCGTAAAATCCTGGCTTCTCAATTTCAACTTCACTAGCTTAGAATCTGTTCTCTTTGACTCTCTGGTATAACCAATGAAACAAGTTTTTATACTAATCATCTATTTGATGCTCTATAGCAAATTTGTTCTATTATGTGTTTGCTTAAGTTTGCTTTATAATATTTGAGTAATTATTTGTATCAGTTTTTTTACTTGAGGGTCACCCCACCCATACATACATAATTTATTTGATTTCTCATTTTGTCAGGGTAATGGCATTCAACACTATTTTCATTACTGTAGTATAGAAAATACAGAATGTCAAATGAAGTTCTTAAATTTTATATCTAATCTTATTATTATATAGATTAATGTAAATGAATTTATTTTGAATTACGAGTATATTGTTTAAGGAATTTACAGAATAATAATATAAAAAAAAAATAATAATAATAATAATAATATAAAAAAAAAAAAATAATAATAATAATAATATAAAAAAAAAAAAATAATAATAATAATAATATAAAAAAAAAATAATAATAATAATAATAATATTTCACCACTGATACGAGTACAGACATAAAATAATAAAATCAAAATCACTTACCAGGATTACAATCAGTCAATAAAGAGCAAATAGATAGCAAAACTTTTGATATAGTTAGTGCTGGTGACCAGTTATCTTTAAGTATATCCAAGCAAATAACACCTTGGCTGTTAATATTGCAGTGATATATTCTCGTTCGAAAAGTTACCTATACCAAAAATAATAATTTAATAAATTAATTCCATACATTAAAAATTGTTTTTTTTTTATACTTTAGGTGGCTTGAAAGGATATTCGGGAGAAAAATGAATATCAAGGAAGAAGACGCCACCTTCATAGACCGATCCCGGTGGACCCAATATCGTAGACACCCACTCATATAAATTATCACCTTTTGGTCCAGCACTACAATTGGGTGGTGGATCTAACGTTATTTCAGCCAATTCTTTCTGAATTCGCTTAGCTGAGGTTCCCAGAGCTTTTGACATTTTTGGATTAGTTTTTGATTCCTTGCCTTCTGGTTTTGCTTCATTTGCTGCTGAATTTGTTGGTGCACTTCCATTTCGTCCACGCCCACTGCCACTTGCTCCAGATGCAGAAGCCATCTAAAAATACAATTTATTACAAAAAATGTACATATACGAGTATAATGAAATACTGAAAAAAAAACGAATAAACAAAACACCTATAACCAAGGGACAATACATTTTTTTTATATGTGTATATTAACACGTAAGTTGCTATTTAAATATCATGATTTACTAACTGTGCCCGCGACTTTACACGTTTAGACAGGAAAACGCGTATCGATACATTCTAAATAATTTCAATAGCGTTACCTGCAATAATATATTTATGTGCACATGAACATGTGTATACATTACAATAATAGAATACATCAGAGAGAGCTAAATCAAACTACATATGGTTTATAATCGTACAGATAAGTACGTACAGTGTGTTTTTTTTAATGATTTCTTTAATGGGCAAAATGCTAAATATGTTGTGCAGGTTCCTTCATTCCAAGTTATCGTCTTACACTTTTGTAGCCCTGCTGTAATTTTCGACAAATTTTATTTTAACGCAGTTTAATGTGTTTTATTGTCCTAGTATATTTTCCATTAATCCTCTGGTTTATAAGTACTCGTACCCTATATTTTCAATCGGATTGACATCTGGACGTACTCGTATATGACCTCTATGTTTCGGATTGTTGTCCACGTATAGGAGCCTTTTTTGGTCTACTCGTCTGAAAATCATTTCAGCGGATGTCAACAATCCTTCTTTATACACCGAGATTTCGGTGAAGATCACTAATTTTTCAATGTTTTACTGTTGGTTGGGCGACATTTGTACATAGACGCACACTGTTTGTGTTTGCACACAGCACAGAATGGAAGTTGGAGTTATTGGCAGAATTTGCCCAGGAGTATCCAATTAGTCGGCGATTTGAAGTGGATTGCTTGTAATTGTATCACCAACTTTGATGAATTTAACAGTATGAGGAATATATTTTCCTGTGAGAGTTTTGAGGCCTGCCCACAGCTTTTTTGATGAAGATTCGGGATTGATGTTGGCTGTGGAATTTTTCGAAACACTGAAATTGTAGCTGTGTGAAATTTGGCATTTCCTTTTCGATAACGTATTAAGTTAACGTCGTTGAAGTGCTTTTTGAATTGTTTCCATGCTTGCTGTTTTTCTTGGCACATGACCTCAATGTATTTATTCCACCAAGGAACAATTTTTTTATGTGTTATCTTTTGATTGAGGAATAGATAATTTAGCTGAAATGCGTTCTTGACTGAAATAGTTTCTAGTTGGCTCTGTTTAGTTTTGGGGCTTAACATAAATATTATTTCCAAGTAAAATTGTTACCAGAATCCGAAAATGGTCACTGCCATGAAGTTGTTCGAAAGTTGGAAAGGTGGATTTTGGGATAAGTATTGAGGAAATCAGTGTAAGATCTATGTATACGAATGAATGAATGGTCATTTAAAATTGCTAGCTTTGAGTTTGTTATAACACGTTCAATTATTTTTCCACGAGCATTACAAGATAACGAATCCCAAGCCGGGCTTCAAGAACCGGGGTTTTGATGCCATTTAAAATGTAGTGAAGAGTATATATAGTATGTGAATTTTTAGTCAGGGTGAATATATAAGGAATTATTAAAAGCTTAATTTGAGTGTTAATTTCGATTGTAACGGCAGATATGTTAGAGTTCGTAACAAGCGGATTATGTGGCGTAGATTTATGCACAAGGATGCCGGTGCCTCCTTCAAAATAGAGCGTATTAGATTAAAGAAATTAAGTAGAGATGCTTGGGCTAAATAGATATTTCAACTCATAAGTGATCAAAGATTTAATGGTAAGACTAAATTATACATAAGTGTTTTATTTTTTCAACTTCGTTGGAGAGAAAATGTACTAAGGTTCTGGTCAAAATTGAAATGTTGGCCTATCCGCTTTCAAATTCGATTCACTACCACTCGATGCAATGCCAGCCAAAATGAAATTAATTTTCACCTTCAGAGCAACTTATTATTTTTTTGTTAACGTTGTCTTTTTATTGGATTGTACCACATGAAATGTCCGATTTTATAGTAACCTTTATTCAATCAAAATAGGATCAGTTGACAACTATGACATTCTTCCAATGTGATACAGTGAAAACTCTCCTAACACCTCTAATAGGCAGACACTCCTCTTGGACGGACATTTTCTCGTTAACCATTGTTTTTCAATTCTTTTTCGAACATTGTTACCTCTCTTAAACGGACCCTCTTTTAACCGGACGCGGACAACATATTTCTAAAAATTGTGAAAAGGTAACTCTCTTAGCCGTACGCGGACGCCTCAGCAACGGACGTGAAGCACTAAAATACGTTATAAAATACATATGTGTACGTAGAAAGAAAACAAATTAAATTGGGGATTTCCCCGAATGATATATTTGCGGTTTTGAAATGTGTTGACAAGAGGCTATGTAATGTTGTGTTTTTATTTTGCGTTATTTTTATGTCCTATGTAAAATTTGCGTGTACATTTTCACTGTATTTATGTACCAATCATGAAAAAAAAAATTTCGTTAGTTAAATACATTTAAAGACTTTAATCAAATATAAAATCGTACTATTTACTACTAAGCAATTGGATCTCTTAAATTAATAAATTAATTAAAAAAAAAAACTTTAATCATAATGGAGGGGACACATCTATTAGGCGGACACTCCTCTTGAGGGGACAAAAAATGCCCTACGGTCACTGTCCACCCAAAGTTTTCACTGTACAAGGTCAAATATCCCTGTTTTAGTAGAGTGCTGACTTTTTGAGGCAATGAAATCTTCGAAGGCTTTTATGATATCTGCTCGTACCGTTCAGATCTCGGACCTTCTGCCGACAAAATGACTCCAGACTGCGGAAAAGGTGGTAATCCGTTGGAGAAATATCAGGAGAGTACAGTGGATGCGTAAGAATTTCGAATCCCAACTTTGGCAACTTTCGCACCGTTACGTGTGAGGTATGGGATCTAGCATTGTCATGCAACAGGATCGGACTGTGACCATTAACCAACGCAGGTTGATTTTCAGCCAATTTGGCATTGCAATATGTCGATTTCCTCAGAATATTTGATAACGTTAAATAATTCCTAGAAAAAAAAATAACGGTAGTTGTAACGAACCCTAAAATTCTCACACGTCAAGCACACGTACCATTTTAATTTATAAAAAAAAGAAAATTTAACGTTCTGGCACAGATGTTCGCTTGAGAATTTTTCATTTCCGTGGTACAACCCAATATTTTAGTGCAATACTACAAAATATTTTATTTAGTAAATATTATAAAGCATACAAGAAAAATAAACAAATAATGATCGGATTTATGAGAAATACATACATATGTATATGTATATGTATGTGTATCAATATCAAAAAGTTTGTAAAAGCTTGAGCGTTTGAAAATTTTTTGTTAATTGAAGAAAAATAAGAAGTTAAAATTTGCACCGAAACATGATAACTATCTAGGGGTGGTTATAACGAGTTAAATTTATAATTTTTGGATCGAATTTATTTTGTATTGCTTCAATTTTTAGTGCTTATTCGAATTTCGCCAGTTCTGAATTATTTCAATCAGAGAAATTGATAGTGAAGAGGGAAAAAAGAAACAAAAAGAGATGTATATATTCAGTTAAAGTGCAGATCATGATTTTCGCTCTGATGAAAGAATAAGTGATCCTAATTTTATTCTTGAAGATTTACTGTCTTTCCAAAAAGGAAGCTTAAAACGACGAAAGCGGTGATGCTCTTAATATTTCGATGGATTTACCCTAGTAATGAATGTAATATTCAAGCGGAAGAATTCATACCTCTTAAATTGATTGAAATTGAAAGAATTTCTGGTTCTATAAACGATGTTTTCAGCCACATCAAAAACATGAAAATTAAAATCACCATTGCCAGAGATTGGAAGTGTTTGTTCTCCATTCCTTTATAATGTGAGTTTTGTATTTAACACGTTTAGCGCCATCGTATATTTTTGCTGTTACCTTTTGCGACTGAAAAATTGTCCGTGCTGTTTTTTGATTGTGAGTGAGCAATGTCGTTTACAGTTGTTTTATTTAATGTGTTATGTAAATTAAGTGCAAACCCGTCAAACTGTAAATGTATCAACCCGAGGACACGCGGTCCCAGAATGTGAAATTATACCGTGGGACCACGTGTTCCCTGGTGGCCACTTTTTTTATGTTGTTTTTTGCTTCTTTACAGTAAATAGAAATGAACAGAATTTTGAAAAACTTAGTTGGAGAGAGAAGTACAACACGCGATGGCTTCAGACGACAGCGATGGTTTTCCGATAATTCTTTGGACGACGAAAATTATGAGACCAAAGACGAAACATCAAGCTCAGATTCTGAAGAACACATTTCAAACGATGAAGAATATGGGCTTAGCGTACATGAGCGCTCGGTTGATGGAAATCAAACATCCACTCTTCAATGGCAGTCTGTTGCGGGTTCAAGGCAAACATTTGCTGCTAATTTTCTAGTCAATAGCATAGCATCTGATGTTCATGAACAGCTGTTTGGAAAGGATCCACTTGATTTTTAATTTTTTTTTGTTTCTAACGAAGTTATCTCACTCATCGTTGCTGAGACGAATCGGTTCGCTGCTCGAAAATTGAAACAAACACCCGATTCATCGCGCCAAAAGTCAAGGTTGGCTAAATGGACCGAAACAACAGCTCCAGAGATTCACAAGTTCCTGGGATTGATTAAGTGGATGGGTCTTGTTAGTCTGCTCCAAATAAGAGATTTTTGATCTAAAACCCCCTCTACGAAAATAATATGAGCAAAGCATGAGCCGCAACAGTTTCGAGCTTCTGTTAACAATGTTGTACTTCGCGGATAACAGCATTGCTGCAAATGATCGGCTGTCGAAACTGTCAAGTTTGATAGGGCTGCTTCAAGCGAAATTCAAATAAGACTACACACCTGAAGAAGATGTTTGTATTGACGAGAGCAATGTTCCATTTCGTCGTAGAATTTTTTTCCGTCAATATATCCCCAACAAAAGGAATAGATACGCCATAAAGCTTTTCAAACTTTGTGTTCAAGGCGGCTACACGTGGGCTTTCAAAGTCTATACTCGAAAGGAAAGAGTGGACAATTTATCTGTTTCCGAGAAAGTCGTAATGGAATTGATGGATGGCTTTTTGGACAGCGGAAGGACTCTGTTTTGTGACAATTGGTACACCAGTGTTTCATTGCCAAAGTCTTTGGTCAGCAGACATACCCATTTGGCGGCACTCTTCGAATTAATCGGCAGAACAACCCAGTAAACGTCGTAAAGGCCAAACTAAAAAAGGCGAAATGTTTGCTGAGCAAAACGAGAATAAAATCGTTGCGTTGTGATGAAGTGAAAAAATAAAAGAGAAATTCTGATGCTGAGTTCAAAACACGAAACTCCGTAAAAAAGCTAGAGATCTCTGCATAAACGAATCCTTCAATCCATTACCCAGTTTATGCGGATTGCTTCAACGCACATTGAGCAGTCGGATAAACTGGGTATATGATATGTATCTACACTTTTGAGCCGAAGTCTTAATTATCCAGTTTATGCGGATTGCTTCAACGCACATTGAGCAATCGGATAAACTGGGTATATGATATGTATCTACACTTTTGAGCCGAAGTCTTAATTATCTTTCGGCTAAATAGTTCAGTCTAAGCTTAATGCCCTCGACGGATATTCTAATACAATATATACATATTTGTACTCGTACATAGCCATCTAAGCAGACATCAGATCAACCACTTAGTACTCCGTAAAATCGCGGTTTCCGAGACACTCAGACGCTCCAGAGAATTGTAAAATTAATTGGCTAAACTTTGATCGGTAAGTTTTTCAGTTCATTTTTGACAGCTCACGCGTGATTCGTGACATGTGTCAAAGTCAAACATGCTCAGTTAGCTTCGCCATTTCATCATGGAAAGACTTACACCCGTGCAACGCTTACAAATTATTGGATTTCAATATCAAAATTCATGCTCTGTGAAAAATGTTTTTCGCGCACTTCGATCATTTTACGGCCGTCATCGACCTACTGAGCAAATAATTCAAGCCATAGTCACCAAATTTCGCACCAATTTCACGCTATTGGACATCAGGCCAGCAACCCGTATGCGTTGACTGCGTACAGAGGAAAATATTGATGCTGTATCTGCCAGTGTTAATAAAGACCATGAAGTCCATTTGTCGCCGTTCGCAGCAATTGGAATTGCGTTACTCGACCAGGTGGAAGATTTTACGCAAGGATCTTGGTTTAAAGCATTAAAAAATACAGCTCGTGCAAAAAATTTAAGCCGAACGACCTGCCACATCGTCGAATTTTCGGTGAGTGGGCCTTAGAAAAGCTGGAGGAAGATCCGCTTTTTTATCGAAAAATTGTTTTAACGACGAAGTTTATTTCCGGTTGAATCTTAATAAAGAAGACTGCCGAATTTGGCACGACGAGCAACCTCGGGCAATACAGGAGCTGCCAGTGCCCCCTAAAATATGCACTGTTTGGCGAGGTTTATGGTCCGGCAGTCATTGGCTCGTATTTTTTCAAAGATTTCGAACCTTTTTTTTGCCCAAAATGAGCTGAACCTGGTCGATATGTTGGTCCAGCAAGACGGCGCTACATGCCATATAGCACGCGAATCAATAGGCCAGTTGAGAAATGAGTTCGGTCAGCAATTTATTTCTTATTTTGGACCGGTGAATTGGCCGGCTAGATCGTGCGATATGACGCCTTTAGATATGTATTGGGATACGTCAAATCACTCGTGTGTGCCGATAAAACAGCGTCAATTACGGCCTTGGAAGAGAACATTACACGTGTTATTAGCGAGATACCAGCCAATATGCTCGAAAAAGTAATTCAAAATTGGACTTTCCGTATGGACCACTTAAAACGTAGTCGAGGTCAAAATTTACGTGAAATAATCTTTAAAACGTATATGTCAAGCATTGGTTTATTAACTCAAGTAAAAATTTTATACACTTTTGCAATTTTCTTGTTTTTTTTTTTGGACAATTAAAAACCAAACGTTTAAGAAATCAGCCATTATAAGCCGTTCCTTACATTAAGTCATAAATGGACTTATTGGAGCTCGATTAAGTGGAGATATTATACAACTAGCATGGTCCAAAAAAAAAATCGATTTTTTTTTTGCATTTTCTTAAAGCTTGAGGTGGTCTCAAGAATATCTGGTGAAAACGCCAAGTTAATATAAATAAGCCAGTTACAGCCGATAAATAAGCCAGTTACAGCCGATAAATAAGCCAGTTACAGCCGATAAATAAGCCAGTTACAGTCGAGAGAGTGAAACAAGTTTTGCGGCGTGCGTCGAACCGAGATTTATTAATTCCCAAATTTTCAAATGCATTTTTCAAATAGGTACCCAAAATTTCTCGAAAACCAAATAATTGTTGGTCCAAAAATCACTATTTATGTTCAAACGTCCGCCATTTTGTCATAAATCAATATTTTTAAAATGACAAGTACTAGATTAAAGTATCTAATTTAATAATCTTTTTGTTTTTTTTTCAGATGATTTTTGAAGAAACGCCAGTGATTACCGTTTACGCAGATTTTTTTACGACGCTCTAAGAATAATACAATATCATTGTATATTTTTGATATTTTTAAATAAAAAAAATATGTATGAATGTGTATACTTTTAGATAGTTAAACTCCAAATCCGAAATTTCAAATAGTTTTTCTTAAAAAAAAAGTACACAAAAATGACATCTTTTTCCGGCTCCTAGGTGTATATCTCCCCTTAAATATGAAGAAAGGTAATACATATGTACTTCCAAACTAATAAATATAATCACAGAAAACAGTGCTAAAGGAAGACACCCACAGGGATAAACTGTTATTTGCAATGATTTCTGCAGGAGGTGTATCTTTTATTAAGACTTGCTTTGCAACTGCCCTGCTTTAGTAAACATAAGAGTACAATCCAGACAGTTACCACTTCTGTGATTTCAATGATCTCTGACAAATTTCTCAAGAAATCTCTTCGGTTCCAGAAGAAGTAGCCTCGCCTTACTTCGCTTTCGAGAATCATTCTAACTTTACCTATTGGAGAACCTTTTGAGATATTGCATATCACTAGGGTCTTTGATGATCCCAAGGCAAAGGCTTGAAGCCAGATCGACAGTCATGTACTTATGGATGGTGAAGAATAGTTATAATTTAGCAATTAAAAACATTGAAAGGAACCGCATACGAGCGCAAATAATCGAGACATGCAGTAAAATAAAGTAAGTAATACTTTGTGTTATTCACTGATCATTGGTCACTCACTGCAACAACGCGTGTTTCGGCTTCATTAGGACCATGAATATCTTCTGAATTTGCCTTACTCCTAAAACGGGTATTCTGTTTGTTCACAAGCCCTTTAAGCCAAAAGTAAACATTGTTGGTTTTTGTCAGGTAGAGTGTACGCATCGCACAAGATTTATTCACAAGACAAAAAAAAGTCACGTAATATACTAAATACTTCAATTGAAGACCAATTTTCGAAATAAGCTTTCAAACCGTGACTATGGTTTTTGAATGTCTATGACTTTTCGGAAATCTATCAGTCCGCGCAAAAACCCTGTTTAAATATGAGATTTTTTTTCTTAAATTTTGAAGAAAGAAACAATACATGCATATTGAAACACATTTGTTATCTGCAGAGTGACTAAGTTTTACAGCTGTCTTAGGGAATACCAGACTAATTAGATCCGCAGCTGATTTGCAACAGGCTTTCAGCAATCCATAAACCGAAGCAAATCAGAACAAGGACAATATGAAGGCGTAGCGTGGGTGAGGGTCCAATATGATCAATATTTCGAACAGAACAACACTTCCATCTAATGAAGATAATATCGCTTCATTTCGTCCTACAAAAACTAAGAGAGTTTAACTTGGAAACGGGTTTGACATTCAAGGAAATAGAAATGAAAATATTTTAATATAAAAAAGAAAAAATATATAATAATAGATTAATTTTTTCTCCTTAAACAAATCCAATTTATACTTCATCTTTTAGAGTTTAATTTTTATTATAACAATCTTGATTACTGCAACAGCTGTATGGCCATTACTATTGCTGTAATCGAGGGCGTTCCGTAAGTATAGTATAGTGTTCGACAATATACTTTTCCCTCCTAATCAGACTTTTTCGCCTTCCCTGTGTACATCTTTTTTCTTTCTTTTAAATACAATGTAATCGAGTAGAGCAAATACATGCAGATTTATTGGAAAAAAAATTTGTCAATTTTTTTTTTTGTAACAGTTTTAACCCTAGTGAATGTACAGCTGCCTTTTTGTTTGATGGAGGTACATTAAGAATAAATTAAACTAATGATGACTTTTACCTTATTACATACATAAATACTCGTATTACGAGTATTAACTACTTCTACTTCCTAAGTATTGTTTGCATAATTTATTATCATAGACATTACCATTTCGAATGCCTTTTTAAGGGAATATTAAACGAAAAATTTCATTACATTTTATGCCGCATGTAATTTATACAAGCCTTTCGTATGCAATTAAAAAAAAGATAATTCATACTAACTACGTTCGTTTTAAGGCTTACTTCATAAGGAAAATTCAGCCGTCTAAAATGATACAACTAAGTATTGAGACAGTTTACGGTACAATTTTTCTTTCATTTTCTATTCATACGCATACCTAATCCTATACATTATTTTCTCTTTGACGGCATCGGCCATTTTGGACTTAGTCTAAAACATGAGACAAAATAACAGCTATTTTCTAAATAAAGAATGAGTTACATATAAATTAATAGGTTGAAGAAAAATTAATAAATAGTTTTTAAAATATAACAATGTAATGATCGTATGATTTAAAGTATTTACATAGATGTACGAAATCATAATTATGCATCCGCATGTAAATATATGTATATGTACAGAAAGCCAAATATATACAAACCAAACAAGCATTTATTAAAACAGGTTCAATTATTTAAAAATGTTTGGGGGTTTCCTTTTCTAAGTAGATTTAATTTTGATCTACATTTATTCTCACCTTTGATCACTGTGTTCTTAAAATAAGGAAAATTCCCACGCAATCCTATTACGACTGAAATTTAACAAAGAGAGAGGAAGATCTTTGGCAACCGCACAGACCGAATACAATTAGATTTCGGTTTAAAAAAATTTTACATCTTATTCTTTAACATCATTTTCATATGAACGATATTGAAGGTTTTCTCAAAAATACATTACATCCAAAGACAAAATTAAACCAATTTACGAATTAACTGTAGGAGACAGACAGCCTGCACACGGAGGAGAAATAGATATCGTAAAACATAAACAACTACTCAGTCGGTCGCCGATTCACGCGAAATCATTGACCAACCCCACAAATTAAATAAGCAAAGAGATGTGTTAGTATGTATCAAACGTATTCAGAAGTCGTTCTCTTTCCAGTCAATAGTTTTCCATAATCTTGTATTTAGACGACATGATGGAAATTGTAGATTGCTACGTTTTGTTAACATCGAAAGTTTGGCATTTGTAAAAGTATTTTTCTACGTTTTCAATATTTTTGTAAATAAAATGCCAGATATATTTATCTGATATACTTTGCTACTCAACGTAAAGCTGAGAAATAATAGATAGCTGACTTTTAATTAAAAGAAGTGTGCATTTGAATTTTATGTTTTCGATTACATTTAAAACTGGTTTTAATATCTTTCGTCTTTTATTCCGAAAAGGAAAATTTGCATGCAGATGCAGACGTTATGGGCTCCTTATTTTTTACCTATACTTTCGGCCCAAGATGTCCAAAGTTATGTTTTTTTATTTTTATTTTGCTTTTTTTAGAAAGCTTCCTCTTTCTACCTATACGGTTAGTTTTAGATAAAACTTTTCGGGTGCAGAAAAAAAAGCAAATAGTATGCATCATTTTATGGTTGCCGAACGTGCGGAATTTATTAAAAAATATCGAAATTCCAAATACGTAACACGAACTTCGTCGTGAGGTCGGTCGCGGCTTCAGTGTGCAGGCAATTCGTTGCACCGTGGAAAAGTTTGAGAGTGAGTACATTCTTTTTGATCTTAAGCCCATATCCAGATATCGATTGATGCGAAATGAAGAAAACATAGCCACCATAGCGGCCAGTACCGAAGAAGACCCAGAATTCAATGGAGCACTGGTTGTGGAAATAGAGATAAAACAAAGTGAGACAGGAGACATTACGTCGATGTACGACGGTGTCAATTCACTAATTGATGTTAGTATCACCTATTAGTTTTATCGTACGGTTTTGAATCCTATCTGACAGGTGCGGACATATTTTAGGAGCACCTGCCTTATATATAGAAGCAAGATCAGAGGGGGTGAAATATTTCTTACATCGCTTAAGGATACCTAGACATTTCGCAGCATTTTTGACGACATCGAATATGTGGTAACTTAACACTGACACACATACAGAAAATTGAAAGCTTTTTGGTTTCGACGATGCAAGTGCATGCGTAATGTCTGAGTATTTAAATTCCGCTTTAATGACAGCAGACAGCATTGAGTTATGGAAGCATTAAATTCCACTCTGTTGGTAGCTCCCCATTTGGTTATGCTCTTAATATCGGAATTTAATGAGCTTAACATACGCTGCCGTTCCGGTTTTGCAGGCGAAGAGCAGGTACATGAGCTCAGAAACGAATATGAAAAGCAGAGAGTATTGTCATCAGCAAAGGAATATATTGGTTTAGAGGTAGCAGACAAGAGATCATTAATGAAAATTAAAAAGAGTATCGGAGACAGAATTGAACCTTGGGCACAACAGCATTTAGTTTGTGAATATAAGACTTGAAACCATCCAAAACATCTTGAATTGAACGTTCCGAAAGGCAATTTCTAACCCATTGAAGAAGAGAGTCATCTACCCAGTTTATCCGACAGCTCAATGTGCGTTGAAGCAATCCGCATTGGTTCAATAGGCTCGAATAAACACCACTTCAAACCGCATTGAAATATTCAACACGCATACGTTCATTCCTGCTTATAAAACAAACGTATTGAAACATTTTATTCTCTCGCGCACTCATCATTCTTTCATCATCGGCCAGGTATTAGTTGTGTATTTAAAATGTGGGATTGCAAACGAAATATTTGGAAACACAAAGAAATAAGAACAGTGTATCAGTGTTAGTGTTAAGTGTCAGTTCCATCAGCTGTTTGTTAAACTTCTCTCAATTTTTTCTCGCTAATTTTGGATAATTTCATATAAACACCAGTATTGAACCAATGCGGATTGCTTCAACGCACATTGAGCTGTCGGATAAGCTACGTAATCGATGCCAAAATCACGCATTTTCGACAAAAGAGTCTGATACTAAATTCTGTCAAATGCCTTAGAAATATCAAGTGCAATTATCATACTTTCGCAAGACTGATGTACGCTTTGGTTCGACTTTCGGTGAGACATGCCATTAGATCACCTATGTTGCTACGAAAACCATACTGCTGGTCATTGAAAAGTTTCTATATTTCGAGATATTCCATTAGCTGACGGTTTATCAGCGTTTTCATGACCTTAGAAAGAACGGGCGTAAGTGCACTATGTCTGTAGGAGCATAGGGAAGAAGATTCGCCTTTTTTAGGGACGGGCTGCACAAATGCTGTTTTCCATCTGCTCGGAAAGAGTAGGATTGATGAAAAAGCTTAAGCAGTGGTTTTGACAGCGAGGATAAACACCTCTTCAGAAGAAGGGGAATATACCATCTGGACCAGCGGATTTGTGAGTGATAAGATCTTTAAGAACACTTGCTACTATACGAGTGCGAAAGTGGATTCGTCCCGTTGAAGATTCGACGCACTCAAGTGTAGGCGGAGACAAAGCACAATCTGGAAGTGTTGAGCTGGCCGCAAAGTGTGCAGCAAGCAGATTGGCCTTGTCCAAAGAGCTGACAGCTGGAATGAGCGTTGGGATGGTGGATGAGCAAAATTTCTAATGTTTTTGACGAACGACTAAGATAAAAATGTTCACTACCTTTGGGACATTGTAGTATTTTCTGCTTCAGTGTTTAGTCATATTGGAGTTTCACACGCTGGTTTGAACTTTTTCCGGTTTTCCTCTGTTGGACTGGTCTTCTAGGACCAACATTTCTCTACCCTGACAGCGTCTTTAAAGCTCGAGACATACTACGCCTTTTCTTTGGTTTGATACTCCATCCGATTAGGGATAAAGAGTATAGTGTCTGTGATCATTGCTATCCAATTTGGGGTTTCCGTAAATAAAGCAGTAGGGGATCATTTGCATACGGAGATGGAATATTAACCACATGGAATTGAATTCGGGATTGAAGCATTGATCACATTGTGCTGAAAATTGGTAAGCTTATGCCCTTACAACAATATGAAACAGTGCACTAACAAAAATTTCACTCACAACTCGCTATCCATCAGTTCTTACATATACTCAGTCACTGCCCGTACCGTATGATAAAACTCCCGTTATTGGAGCGAAGACAATCCACTGGTGTTCGGCTAAGCAATCAATACATTCACAAAGATTAACTGTTTGATGCGGTTTATGGCATGGCGGCATCATCGGACCTTATTTCTTTCGAAATGTAGAGAGCGATGTTAACTTTATGTGATCAGAGCTTGACAGCATCGATATATCCGAACTGTGGTTCCAACAACACGGCGCTATATGCTATACAAGTGACGCAACACTCGAAGTTGTGAAGGAGAAATTTGGCGACTGGATCATCTCACGGCGAGCGTTCATCAATTGGCCGCCGAAATCATGCAATTTGACACCACTCGATAATTTTCTTTGTGGCTTTTCTTTGGCTAACAACCCAACCACTTTGGGCGAGTTCAACGCCAACATTCGACAAGCTATTGCCGAAATAACGCCGCACATATTGAGCCGAGTCATCAAAATTTGGACCTACCTCTTGAAGCACTACCAGCGAAGTCGAGGCTTCCATTTGAATGATGTGCTATTCCACACATAATAGCATGAACGTACCTTCAAAATAGAGCCAGAATCAATTTTATATCTCACACCGTTGTTGTTTTATTTAATTTTTTTTCTTATCGTTCTTATATGGTCACCCTTTAGATTGATAATTTTTTAACGGCGACGGATTCTGTTGCTATCGATCATATCAGGTTCTATATGCGTAAGAATCCGTGAGAAATTTGTAAGTCGTTATTTTTAAAAATAGTATGCACTTAACAAACGAACGTATGTCAATAATACTGGAACTCCAGGGAAATGTGTTTAACAAGATTAGAAAGATTATATAATGTAGCTGCATGAATTTTGTATGTGTATTTCTTCGATTTAGCCATGCGTGATTTTTGACATCGGCAATAAAGTTAAGATCTTTGCATTATTTGAGTTTGGATTTAGGTATTGACACGTTTATCGAAAGTTTGGACGTGCATATGCCTCTGAGGTTGTTGTGTGGCTTAAATCGGTTACGGCAGGGACTCGTACGAAATTTCAAAAATATACAACTTTTAAGTACCTTTGAGTCTACAAGTAATCATACCTGGGGTTCGAATAAAAAAGTAAAACAAAAAGTATTTAAACGAGCAGACAATATGACGACACAAGCTGAAGCCCTTATTGCACCATTGAGAGAACTAGTTCTGGAACAGGGAAATGTGGTCAGAAACCTTAAAGCAACTGGAGCATCTCAATTAGATATTCAGCAAGCCGTAGCTGAACTGAAGTCAAGGAAGAAAGTGTTGGAGGACAAGGAGTTAGAGCTATTATCCAATACTATCACTTTTGACCGTGCCAGAATGGAAGACTTGCTGAAAAGGCGTTTTTTTTATGACCAAAGTTTTGCGATTTATGGCGGTATAACAGGTAAATTTAAATAAAAAATTAAGAGTGATTGAGTGAGTGGTACATTTTTGCTAAATTATTTAATTTATTTATAAATTATATATAACAAACTTTGTATACATGTAATTTTGTGTTAAAAGCTCAAATGCTATAATTATTTTAAGGATAACATGCTTTGTTGCTTATAAACTTTACCAAGGTACTGCATCAGACGTAATGTGAATTTCGATCATAGCAATTGCAACAAAAAGACAGTTACTTATGCATCCACGTACACATTTAGTCAATTATGTATGTAGAAATACATATGCATACATATATCTATGCATGTGGTTCTTCACTTTCAAAATACAATTACAATTAACCATTTAACCATTAACCCATTTAATGCCAAGCAATCGGTTAATACTTATGCCAATACTTATTTTTCAAATGCTTAATATGAATAAGTTTGTATACACTTTTTTTCAGAAGTTTTGTCCCAGAGGAGTAGTTGGTTGGAGTTGAATTGTTTTTTAATATTGCAATAGATCTTTTTTAATATTTTGTCGGCGAATTGGTTGCCCGCGATCTGAACGTGGCCTGTAACCCATATTAGTTTAACATTAGGGGATTGGATCGTATCGATCGTATTCTATTTTGGAGATTATTATATTGTAGATTGGGCGATTGAAATTAGGGTGTATGGGTTGCAATTACATTTTTTGTAGGAAAGGGATTTTATTATATTTAGTTAGTGTTCCAGGGCAGGGCGGATATTGCAGGAGCATTTATGTTATAGACAGATATGTAGGTGTTTGCTTTTATTAAGGATAATTTGGCTCCAGAATATTCGCACCAGGATAGTATGTCTTGAAAGATGGAGTTAAAATCAATGTCGGAAGAGGTATTTTTTTGTTTCTTTTTTTATGATTGTGAATTCGCCAGCATACCCACATAGCTTTATTTCTTTGTTGAGGGATAGGACGTGGGACTTCTTTGAGAAGAGCCTTGTGGTATACCGTTGTAGAGAGGTAAGGCAGACGATAAGGCATTTCCAATACGAACCGATATTGTTCTATTTGTTATAAAATTATATATATATCTGATGATATTGGGTCCTACTTTCCAAGCCATAAGTTGATCGATAATCGTATGTGTGCCAATTTTATTGAATGCTTTTGTAAAGTCAAGGCATATAAGAGAAAGGCGACTTTTTTTTATAGAGCGTCAGTAATGTGATGGTCTAGGTATAATAGAGAATCGGTTACAGATTTGTTTTTTTTTTAAATCCTATTTGATAATTGCTGGGAAGTTTGTTGTAGGCAACATACCACCAAAGTCTATTTTCTATTATTTAATCGAGAACTTGGCGCAGCAGGGGTTAAGAGGGATGGGTCTGTAGGATTTCGGAAGGAATTTGTCAGAATTAGGTTTAGGGATAGGAATGAGCGTATTGCTTTAGTATAATAGGGGGATATTACTGTGGAAGATTGAGTTATAATATTTCAGCAGACGATTTTTTACGGAGGGGGAGAGGTTTTTTTTTTATCATAGGGTAAGATATTCTATTGTTGGCTGGAGTCTTACCTTTTAACTTGTTTAATGCTGAGTCTAGTTTCGAGGGAGTGATATCGCTGTCTATGGTTTTAGCATTTTTTGATGGCAAGTATGAGATGGTAGGTGAATTTATTAATTTAATTTGACAGAAGGTGTGTGGGAAGTTAGAATCGTAGGATTCTTTGGGCCAGAATTCACCGAAATATTTGACTAGGCTGGAGGAGTTCGTGATGTTGACGTTGGAATGGTCTTTAGAAGTAATGGAGTGCATGGGAGAAAAGGTTTTAACGCCGCAGAATCTTCTTATGGTGGACCAAATTTTAGCAGAAGGGCTGTTGGGATTGATTTCGGAAACAAGTTTATTCATGGACTTGTCTTTCGTAGTTTTTATTTTCCTCTTGAATCGGGCGTTATCTTAATAATGTTATCAGTGGAAGTGTTACGTTTTAATGTTTGGTTTTTTTGTTTTTTCGGCTTTTAATTGTTCGTGTTTATTTTGTCTTTTTGTCGAAGTAGAAGTTTGGGAAATCGATTGGTTGGCGCTTTGTTGGATACGTTTGTGGATATTAACTGGTTTTTTGTAAGAAGATTTTGATAAAACTCCCAGTTAGGTTCGTCGATTTTGAATTTCGTTGTTCTTTTTGGGAGGAAGGAGGTTGTGTGGAACATGTAAATAATAATCGGTAAGTGGTCATTTCCACATAGATCATTGAAGACGTTGCATTTAGTGTCAACAGGTAGCAAAAAGATAGGACGGCGTGCAAAAAGATAGGACAATGTGGCTGTGGGTGCTGAAGTGAGTGGGGGATCCATCATTAAGAAGTCGGATTTTGTTAAAAAAAACTTGGAAATGGTATTGCCGTGATAGCTGTATTTGGGCGAGCCTCGGTTAGAATTCCAGCTGCTGAAGTCGCCTAGTACCAGAATGGGTCGATGTTGATGGTCAGGATGTTTTTCAGGTTGCTAAGGTTAAACGATTGTACAGGGTTTTTTTTTATTGAGAATTTAAGCTTAGATGTTAATGTTATGCCAAGAGCTCCGAAATCATTGTTAAGGTTAATTTCGTTGTGTTGTATTGAAGTGTGGGGTTTGGGGATGAAGTGGTAGTTGACTGGAATGGGGATATTATTTTTATAAGAAATAATAGTTCGTTTAGTTGTTCACGTAGCCTTTGATGTTCCCCTAAATTATTTTTAATGCAGCTGTGATGAGTTTTAGATGATTTGCGGTGCTTGTTGTGTTGCTGGTATTGGCGCGACCCCGCCATCTTGGTTTAGAATGTTGATGGCCCCGGAATCGACGATTTAAGGATGGCGGGGTCGTCGTTGTTGTTAGTGTGTCTTCGGTTAGGACAAGTCATCATTATCGGTTTGTATGGGCTCAGTGAAGAGGTTTTTAACGTTGGTATTGTGATTCTTGATCTATGTTTTGTAGTAGGAAGCAGATTGCGGTTGGTTTGGTAAGTTATAATAAGTGTTTTCGCGGGTAAGCTGTTGGGCTAGGTTTGAAATTGGTGACATTGAGGTATTTATATTGTGTTATGTAAGCTGATGGTGAATGTTTGTGGTATTCGGCTGATTTGTAGAGGTGGATTGAGGTGAGGTGGTGATCATCAGGTTTATTCGTGTTTGTGTGCATGTGTTGGGTTGAAGGGTTTATTATGAGTGATTTTTGGCCGTTTGTGTTTTCACTAGATATGATTGTAGGTGCACTGTTTTTGTTTATTTGATGGTATTGGATTTGCGGGTTAAGAGAAGGTGGAAGAGTTGGGATGGGAATTTGTTGGGAGAGATGTTGTTTGTAAGAATAGCGATTGAAAAGGGTTTCTGAATATGAAGTGCAAAGTACGGAGGAGAGGTTTTGTGCTTTGTAAATTTTGTTTGCCTCGGATATGCTGCATTTATTGAATGCTTTTATTTTCAAAATTTCTTTTTGCTGGATGTATGCCTTGCAAGACCTTGAGGAGGCTGCATGTTCTTCAGAGCAGTTGGCGCAGGATATGCGACTACACGTGGTAGGGTCATGAGGGGGGAGGGCATCTTTTGGTGGTATGGCCTAAAATTTGGCAATTGCGACACGTTATAACAGCCGATATTTACTGATGGTGGAGGCCGGAAGCGATCAAGATGTAAGGAGGACGACACCGGTTGTGCGTTGCGAACCGTCTTGATTTTTTTTTTAATTTGAATACTTCGGTGACTTCCTGTTTAATTTTTTTCTGGGAGGAGTTTAGAGCGTTGTGAAGGGAAACTTTGATGGGACAGATATTGGATAGGGATTTTTTGGATTTTAACAGATAGGCAATTTTTTGAGCTTTGACCAACACTGAGGTTTCTTCCGGAGTTGGTTTTTTTGAGGAGAAAGACAGGGAATGAGGTTAGGGGTTTCGTTTTATCACTCGTGGCAATAACGATAAATTTGAGGTCAAAACAGTTAGATGTTCAGACTGGGAAGTTAAAGGTAACAGATTGGTGATAAGCGTTTTTCTTTTTTCTTTTTTGAATGGGTTCGGATAGAACCTCAATAACGAGTCTACCGGACCGGTTTCCCGGATGCACGTGGACCCGGGGGTCAATATAATGTATAAGAGAAAAAAAAGTTAATTAAATATTGACTTGCTACTGATAAGTGTTAACTGTACCGCGGTTAGTCGACGACTGTACGAGTATATTGTAACTAAAAAATTATATTTTTATTATTATTATACATTAGTACTTATAACTATATAATAGATATTTTTTTTAGACTTTGAAATTCAAGGTTTTTATTTATTCTTAGTTTTAAGGATATTTTTGAAAGTAGGGCTCTGTAACAGATCGTAGACTGATGAGTGGGAAAGATTTAATAGCTAATTTATAAAATGTACAAAAAGTGCAATCTCCTATGCCTAGAATATGTTTTACGAGTATGTCCATGTATGAATTGCAGTCTACGCACATGGAAGGGTTTTCACTTTTCAGGAGATGTTGGTGGGTAAGACTTGTGTGACCTAACCTTGGTCTGACGGGATAGGTCGGATGCAATCTGTTGACGTTGATGGTCGAGTAATGGTGATTGTACCTACTCCAATCCAAAAGTTGCTTTGAATTAAGTTTATATATAACTCGTAGCAGGTCGGATTTGGTGTAGGACACAGATTTATACACTGAAGCACGGTGAACAAGATTAGCACTGCTATCAGTAAATTCATTACCTTTTATCCCTATATGGCTAGGGGTCCACAACAGTTTTTTTTTTCTTATTGGGTGCCTTTATAATCATGTCTCTGATTTTATTTATGATTGCAGCATTGTCATTGGGGTTTTTTTATGAAGGTTAATACTGATAGGCTGTCCGTGCATATAACAAATTTACTACGTGCTTTTAAGGATAATTCAGTGGTTTTTAAAATTACTAAAGTCTCAGCAGTGAAGATTGAAGCGATGTTAAACAATATCCCTGTGGTGATAAGGTCTCCGTTTTCATGTGTGGCGGTAAAAGATGTCCTGACGTTGGTTTTGGATCCGCCGGTGAAAACGAGAGTGCAGCCTTTGTATTTTAGATCTGTGAGATAGCGATGAAAAATGAGTGATATATGAAATTCTTTCTATTGGTGTGTTTGCCTTGTGGTGTTAAACCCTGAAGAGGGATGTGGAAACGCGGGAACTTACTGGCCAAAGAGTTCAATTGGTAATTTTATTTTTCTTGCAAAATTTAAAGCATATGAAACATCTGATTGAATGCGTTTCAATGATAGACCCGTTTAAAACGGAAAGATTTGCAAAAAAAATTGCTCTATTTGTCACTATTCTGCCCTCTATAGATTAGAATCCCGCTTCTACCAATACATTTTTTACAGTGCTTACGGGGAAAGCATTAATACTCCTCCGAGCGGTTCATGGTAGGGTGCTTTTGTAATGTTAATTATGGATTTTGGACTGTTACCATAAAGGAATAAACCATAATATATTTTGCTAAATATCAAAGATTTTGCAATGTTACACAAAGTGTTAATATGTAACAGTTAAAAAAACAGAAGCAGCATCCGGACTTTACTGCAATTGCAGTAGATCTTCTGCGATTTTTCAGCAAAAAAAAAAAATCTACTGCTTTCATTTGGCAATCTACTGCGCTCTAAATTTGACGAAAATAAGTCATTTATGTACTGTTAAATTTAGTTTTGACTTAATTAAAGTATTTTGAAATGTGCAATTTTGTAAAAATAGATGTTTTTTTTTTTGATAAAGTATTAGAATTCAAAATCAAAATCTTTAACTTGATCGCGTTTTATTTAAATTAACATCTACTGCGAAAATATTAATCTACTGCTCGTTGTTATTGAATCTACTGAGGTTCGTACCCTAAACGGGTGTCTAAACTGCACTTGCAAATACTCCAAAGAAAAGGCTAGAATAAAGACTCAGTCAAACAGAACGCGTTTTTAACGCCGCGATAAAATTATTTAACGTAAAATATTTTGTAATTTTATCTAATAGTTCACAAAAAATATATATATTTATGCCTTGTGGCTCCATGACGCTTTGAATCTAATGAATCTAAGTGAAAAGGGGAAATTATCGATTCCGCCCCTTTCCATGCTAATTTTCTCGATCTTTTAGCCTGGGAAAATTTGGAGGAAAATCATTTATTACTTCGTAGAAATTTAATCGAAAGGAAAATTAACAATTCGGAAAGGTACCAATATTTGATTAGTTAGAAATTTAGAAAAGTACGTACCTGAATAAGTCTACCCAAGTATTGAATTTTTTGTTTCTGTTTGATATTTCGGTATTTTTTACTTCGTCTTTACATAAATTTAATTCGCTTATCGAAGTCAAAAATAAAAATTGTTCGAATATTCGAATTTAAACGTAAAACAAACAAACTACTACATATATTTCAAATTTAGATTAAAAACAATAAAAAGTTGTCAAAGGTTGAATATTTTCTTTAATTTGTTTTTCTTTAACAGTAAATCCATATGTAATATGGATTGTAATGCGTACAAAGAGCAGATCTTTTGTCATCTGCGACGTATCTGCATGGCGAGGTTTTTATATTTGTTTCTATTTATTCAAAGTTCTATTTCAGATCACATCCACAGTAAGGACAAAAGTTTACCCATATTTTTGAATTTAACTGATGCAGCTACTTTCTTTGTTTTCTTCTTCAACCCTCTCCTAAAACTTGAATGTTATTATTTTTCGGACAAGTTTTTCTAATGACCGTGACTAATTGGATGCATTTGTGATATAAAGAACTGAGATTGCTAATATCTTAGGCTTTTTTATGATAACTCCTTTCATGAAAACAATTCATATCTTCTCCTAACCTTACTTATGCATGTCGCCTTTATATGTGAACACCTCTAGGAGCGCCAATTACTATGATAAAAAAGGATAAATATCATGTTGCTATTTAAGTTTGAAACTCAATTCTTTAAATGTTTTCAACCCTGGGCAATCTGATTTTAAATTGCCGATCTAAATCTGCACTTAAAAAATTCTAAGTCCAGAGATACCCAAACTTGATATATGTGTCTCTGTAGATATTGTATTATGCCGTCTTAAAATCAATGAATAGATGTTTTTCCAAGACCTGCCGTTATGTGAGTCTCTGGTCGCTGCTAGACTTAATACCTAACTCATAAATACTTATCAGAATGTTGATATTATAGCGTTTCATGCCTTCACATAGTATGGTAGATAGGATTTGTGCACGATGTTAAAGAAATTATTGTTTACTACAGTTGGTGCAATTTAGATGGTCTTCTTGAGAGTACTCCTAACGACCCAAAGATTCCATACTTTTACACTTTTATCTTACTATATTTTACTTATAAATGAATATACCATATGGTCCTTACTAAATCAGTTTTTACCGTTTAAAAGTTCGTCAAAAAGTCTGCCCGCTCAAGCAGCATTTTAAGTCTTTAGTTTATATTTAGCCGTTCGTCATGTTGAATGTCTACTTCTGCCTGACATCGAAATCTTGGTCGTATTCACCGTAAAACAGTATGCAGAAATTATTCTTCCAGATCATTGACTGTGACTATTATCCTATTCTTATATTTGGGTCCATCTGTTCGGAATTCATTTCACTGGCATTTTTTTTTTCACTTTGTTTTTGTAGCTCGATCATCTTCTCCCGTCTCCTTTGTTTATAGAGTTCACGAGCATATCTCGTTCTTCTTAGCTTTGAATGTTTATTATTTCGCTGTCTGACTTTATTGGAACTCTTCATCAAACACAGGGTTTAGTTGTGGTTATTAGGTGAAACTTAAGGCATGAGGTTACACCTTGGTAGGTAGGTTGCTAGCAATCTTCTGCGCTTAAAGCTGGCAGCGTAGAACAAGAGAAAATCTGATTAGAAAAGACTAGGAGTGGGATATCCACACTCGCGCCTTAATGAACCTGTGCGTTGCATCAATGTCAATGTGATAAATCTGACTATATTTGCTCTTTCTTTGTATCCTCAAGGACAATTTTTAAAAGCAATCATTGGCAATATCGTACATCTTCTTTGTGAGCGGATGAGGGCGTCTTGTATGTTAAACTTTATGTTCGGATACCTGAAGCTCGAAGTAAAAATCTATATAGAAATACAGTGGTGGAAAAAATAATAGGTGTAAGGGAATCGTCGCCTTAAAATGTTGTTAACAGCAAAGCACCTAAAGCGATCTTAACATATGATGGTGCTTTTTATGTAGCTGCATTTCAAAAACAAACTGTAAATTCTTGATTCTTCTTGGACGAGTAAAAAAAATAGGTGTGTTAGGTTTGGGCGTATTTAATCAAAAATAACATCTTAAAAACAAACGAATTTTTACAGTAAGTTGTTTTTTGTAATTAGTTTTTTATGATTCTGAAGTTTTTACGTATAACTTGTTAAGATTTTTTCGATATGACATTTAAAAATTAAAAAACATTTAAATTTATTCCGGAAACGTTTCTTGCTCAGAGAATATGAATATGATAATGAATACATCAAAGCAAAGAAAAGTAGAGGAGTGACGAAAAAATGACCACTTTTTCTACGACAATAAAATTCTCAAACTTAAGGGTTGCTGCATCAATTCGGTACGAAACCATTTTAAGTTGTATAAATTAAACTTTATTAAATTATTTTGAGTTAAAAAAAAACTTTATTTGGTCAATACCTTTTTAAGACTAACTTAATTCTAACATTTTTCTACCTTATATAAACTGCGACTGCTTACGTAGCAATCCCGCATTCATCCGGTGTTTGGTGATTAGGTGCATGGGAACGTCTCATGTGCACTGCATTCATTTGGTCAAGTGCAATATGAGCTCCAGACGTTGTGTCAGCATTGTTTGCATGCGATGGGCTCGTGGTAGCTATGGTACGTGATGATTCGTGGGAACGTAGCGAATTGTAATAGAATTCGTTAACTCCTCCCGTCTTAAATGCAAAGCGTCCTCGTTTTGTTTAAAAATATGGCAAATTGTAGATATTTGGATGTTCTATTATTCTTGAAGGTTTCTTTGTTTGGTTTTCTGATTCGCCTAGGAGGGATATTGGGATGACTGTTGTTTCAGGAGTTCTTTTTGATCTTGGGCTTATTATTTGGAGGAGTAGTACGATAATGACTATTATTATTAGGACTGAGTAGTTGATCCATTGATGAATCACCTTTTCGGTTTTAATTAGATCGATTTGTTTTGTCGTATTAATATGAAGTTCTTTCATCCATTCAAGTGATATAATTTGTTCGATTTCGGTTCCTTCGGATGATGGTTGGAGGAAAGGTGGCAGTGCATGTAATTGGGTTATTTCTTCAGATGTAAACTTTTGGTTATCTATTGTGACTGTGGTGTTCACGAACTTGATGAGATACGTTCCTTTTACCGCTTGCGTGGTGTCATTTACTTTTATTTCGCCTTGAAAGTTGTTCAGAAGTAAGATTCCAGGAGCTAGTTCTTCCACTCTCGGGATATGTTGGCTATTTGTTACACTACATGTCGCATTTTTACTACTTAACAAATTTGAAATACACTTATCATTAATTAGATCTAAGACATCGTTTTGCTTACAAAGTAATAAGTTATTAATTGTTTTACAATCTTTTACTATGGCTAAGATTTCTTCATCTTTTCTTAAAATATTTTCGTATGGTATCTTATATATAGTATTTTTATTTGTTTTAATGGGTTTTACTAACAATTTTTCATATATCTTTCCATTGGTTGTGGGAATATCTATTATATATAAAAGTTGGGTTGAATTTAAACCAATCTTAACACTAGCTAATGACAATGCTTCTTCGGCATTTTCATATGGAATACTACTCTTATCGATCTTATTCAATATTAAATTAATTTCCGTTTTTGACAATATATTTGAATTCACAATGTTTGTTTTTGCTAACTCTATGGCATAAATTGTATTCGTTAATTCTTCTTTAATCAATTTTATTTTTAAATGTAAACTTAAAGCTAATTCATTTGTAAATATTCTATCCTTTTTTATTGCGTTAAGTATGTCATTGGTAACATTAGTTAGTTGATTAATTCTATCTTTAATTGCTTTATTTATAAAAAATTGATTATTTGTATTTTCAATTATATTATTTATTTTGTTTTCCATAAGGATCTGATCGTCGTGGTCGGGATTTCCCGCTATCCACTTCCAAGCTGACCCGATGAAATTTAGTGATCTTTTCGTTCTGTGCGCTTTAATATTGTCTATTAAATTTTGTATTAGGGATAATTCATGTTCAAGGAATGGAAGGAAGGAATTGGCCTTGGGGATGTGCTCCGATATTAAGGATGAAGTGTGGGTTATGAAAGTCTCGTACTGATTTATTTCGACGACGTGAATCAGTTTCACGTTTCCCTTCTGGATTATTGCTGTTCCAGTATGTAATGCTAGAACATAGGAGCTCGAGTAGTCTAGGATCTGGATATCACCATAGGAGGAGTGGGTGATGAGTAACCTGTGAATGAGATAGTAATAACTGCTTAACTTCGGATATTACTTTTGTGTATGACCCTGCCCGATTTCGTTAAAACTGTTGTTGGTCTGTTTTCTTCAACGATTTCTTCTTTGAACCGTGGCGTAAGCTTTGAACCTAAACGTTTATTGTTTTTGACAAAAATTGTTTGACCTGGTGAGTACGTTTTTGGTTGCTGTTTATCTTTATTATGGTAATTAAGATCCTTTACCTGTTTTTCCTTCAGCTGGTTTATGTTATCTAACCTAGATTTTTCAAATTGCTCAGGATCTGTAGTGACGTTTCTACCATAAAAAAGGTCAATTGCTTTTTTTCCTGTAACAGAGTGAATGGTACAATTGTATTCATATACAGATCGTTCGAGTAATTCCTCGAATGAACGGTGTGTACCGTCGGTCTTTATGCACCGCATGATTTCCGACAGAGTTGAGTGAAATCTCTCAACTTGACCGTTGACTTCACTCTTGTAAGATGGGGTTTTGAAAATATTAATTTTTAGCTGGTCTTCCATCATGAATGTGATGGAAGCTGAATTTAAAGATTTCTCGTTGTCTATAACTACGTATTTGGGGATTCCAAAGAAAAATAATAGTTCTCTTAAAGGTTGTCTAATGTCTTCAATGGCTCGGGATTTAAGTGTTTTTGTTTGGGCTAGTTTTGTGAATTTGTCTATGGCTGTCAATACCAGATGTCGTTCTGTTGTGTAGATGTCTATATGTAGTGTGTGTCCAGGATATTCAGGGATGGGAGTAGGTTTTATAATGGGGTTGTTAGGATGGCGATCGTACTTGTTTCCTTTACAAATACCACATTGATTAACTAATTTCTTTATTTTGGAGCTCATTTTCGGAAAAAAATATCTTTCGATAATTTGAAGTCTGTTTTCTTTTGCGTTCCTATGTGCTCTTTTGTGGCATTCTAAAATTATGGTTTCCTGTTCTGTTTCACTTTCTAAATCTTCTACTTTTATTCGGGTAAATCTGATTTTATAGTTGTGGAAATACAAGGGGTAAATTTCTTGGATTATTCCCATGGTGGTTTCATCAGCCATAATTGCATTGATTACATTAGGATTAAGAAATCTTTTAAATATACCTATTAAATTTTCCTTAGTATATTGAGGTTCGGTAAAGGTATGTCTCCAATATGTTGAGAAAGGTTTTTCAAGTTTATAGTGGGTTTTTTCCCCTGTTTCGAGAATGAGTTGGGTTTTGAATGCGTTAATAGGTACCTCAACGAATGGGATAAGGTTGTGTGACGAACTTTCGTCACTATGTTGGGTTAGAGTTAGAGAGTTGGTGAAAGTTGTAGGTGGGGGTCTAGATAGGGCATCGGCTACAACATTTGTAGTGCCAGGTTTGTAAATAATTTCGTGATCGTATTCCTCCAAGATGGCTTTCCATCTTTTCATCTTAGTATTATTGTTTCTGTTGCTAAGTGCATACGTTAACGGTTGGTGATCGGTGAAAATTTTCACCTTCCTTGAACCGTAAAGGAAATTCCTCAGAGAGTTGAGTGCCCAGATGATGGCGAGCATTTCCTTTTCGTTGGTTGCGTATGCTTCCTCAGTTTTACTTAATGTTCGGGACAAAAAAGTTATTGGTTTGTTGTTTTGGGATAATACCGCACCAATTGCATGATTGGACGCATCGGTGGTGAGTTCGAAATCTTTTGACAAATCTGGGTATGCTAATAGAACTTCTTGGGATACGAGTGCGTTCTTAATTTTCCCGAATGCTTCTAGTGCTTGCTGGTTCAGATGAATAGGAACGTTCTTTGATATTTGTTTGGACACGCGTCCACGGCCTTCTTCCCCTCTTAAGAGATTGGTAAGGGGATTTGCAAGTTTGGCATAACCAGGAATGAAGCGACGGTAGTACCCTGACATGCCCAGGAAAGATCTTAGATCTTTAAGCGTTTTTGGGGGTGAAAAATCAACTATAGCTTTCACCTTATCAGGATTGGTTCTGATTCCGTTTTCGCAAACAAGAAATCCTAGAAATTCAACGGACGTTTGGAGAAATTCACACTTATCCATTTGGACTTTCATATTTGCTTTTTCTAAAGTCTCAAAGACTAGTGTGAGATTTCTAAAGTGCTCTTCTTCATTACGACCGAAGATGATTATGTCATCTATGTAGACATAGCACCTTATTCCTATGTGTTCTCTAAGGATATCATCGAGTGCGCGTTGGAATATCGAAGGGGCATTTTTCAGCCCAAAAGGAAGACGGGTAAACTCGTATTTACCGTGATTGACTGAAAAGGCAGTCTTTTCGATATCTGATTCCTTCAAAAGTATTTGGTGGAATCCGCTTTTTAAGTCAATAACTGTAAATAGTTTATTTTTTCCCAGATTGGACAATACTTCGTTAATTTCAGGTATTGGATACCTGTCGGGTATAGTGACTAAATTAAGTTTCCTATAGTCAATCACTAACCTAAACTTTTTCTCCCCTGAAGCGTCTAGCTTCTTCGGGGCTACCCACACAGGTGCATTATAGGGAGACCGTGAAGGTCGTATGATGCCGTCATTTAGCAATTTCTTGATTTCGTTATCCACAAATGGTTTTAGAGCCATTGGGTAAGGGTAGGACTTTGAATAAACTGGGTTATCATCAACAGTCCGAATTTCACCTCTTACTACTGTGGCATATGTCAATCTCAGATCTGGTTCCGCGAAAAGGTTAGGAAATTTTCTTAAGACGGAATTGAGATTTCCTATTTGGTTTGAATTTAAGTGAGAAATTCTTACACGTATGTTGTTGACTGATTCTGAAATGTGTTGCTTTATAGGAATTTTGATATTGTTTTGAACGATGAGGAAACTTTTTGCGGTATGTATTACAGCGTCTAATTCTTTGAGGCAATCATTGTCGATGATGCCGTGAAACGATTGTAGTGAAGGAAGGATAAAAAATTTAAGACCTACGTTATTAGGACCAAAAAGATTTAGTATAGCGTGGTGTGTTATCTTTATATTGCCACCGACAGAGTTGGCGTAAAATGGGTTATCGTTAGGTATAAGGTTTCTTACACACTTCGGGTGAATGTAGTTCTTGTTGGAACCTGTGTCTATTAAAAACCTTAAAACATTGCCGCTCTCCGTCTGGTATTCAAAATAAGGCAGCGAAGAGCTGTTTAGCCTAAAAAATGGATATCTTGGGATTGGTGGGAAACTTCAGTGTTACTGGAGGCACTAACTGCAGGCTCGTGGTGTTCCTGATGGTTGGTTTGCTCATGTCCGGAGTATTCGAGATAATCAACCAATGTTTGATTATTATTTGCATCTTCTATAGCGACAAGTTGTTGATATTCTTGCAATTCTCCACTCGGTTCGCAGGCTATAGTATGGAAGTTTCTCTGCATTTTGTTTGGATGCGGTCCTTGGGCTGGAAGGTTTGGTCTCTTCGGTGCAGGTGGCCAGTTAGTCTGAGGCCTGGGTTGGTTTGTATAGTTTACTGCTCGTGTTTGTATGGTGCTTGTCTCCATTGGTTCTTGACGAGATTGTCTTTGTGGTGCTGGTGGTTGCCCATGGTTCCCTTGGTTTGGATAAGGATATTGCTGACTCTGATAGATTTGAGGTCGAGAACTTTGGTTTTGTTGTTGGTAGTTAAAATTAGGGTGGTAAGCCTGATGAGGAACGTTATTATGTGGAACGAGTCTTTGGTTAAAGTTATTAACTGGTTGTGGAAAGTAAGTGAGTTGTGGGAAGAAAGGAGTATTACCTGCATAAGGATATGGGTTTTGGTTTTGTTTCCGTGGAGGAAGTGGAGGAGGATGTTGATGGTGTGGTTTTCTGGACATTCCATGGTTGTTGTTAGCGTAATTGGATCTAAAGTTTTGATTCTCGAGTTTTAAACACAAGTAGAGTGCTTGTGGAAGATCAACTGGTTCACGTATTCCCAGGAGTCTTGGGAGGTCTCCTTTTAATCCTCTCACGAACGTGTCCAATGCTTTGTCTCTATATGTCTTCGTTAGCAGAGTTAAAGCTTCGGTACCGACGTCCATACTAGCGATCTTATTGAGGATCAATGACAGATGAGAGTACACGGCTTGATAGAAACCTTGTATCGTGTCATTTCCTTGCACTAGGGAAGTCATCTGGTATTCCAGAGTTCCCAGGTCACGCTTATCGGCGTAGTGCATAGTCAGACAGCGTGATATACAGTCCCAATCAAGGGGTGTATTGTAGGATTCCAATGCGATATCCGCATTTCCTACGATCTTGTTTCTTATCACATTTAGAACTCCAAAATACTTTGGTGAGCCTTTGATGGGCTCGTAGAGACGGATGATGCGGTCCACGCTCTTTTTCCAAGAGCTGAACTCGCCTGGCTGACCGGAGAATTCTCTCAGGCAGCGAACTACATCTGGGATCTTGTCAAGATCCGTCAGATTTCCACGTAATTCAGACCTTATTGTTTGATCAACTCCCCTACCAAGATCTGCGTTGGGATTGAGAATATTTTGGACTAAATTTCGACACTGGGTATTCAGTATTTGACTGATCATTCCCTCTATAACTACTCGTAACTCAGGTGAGACTTGGGGTTGGTTAGGTGCATTTGGGGCGTTGGGAATATTAATTACGGGGGGTCTAATTATATTTTCGTTAACCATTTTTACTAGTTAATCACACACAGACCGAAAGAAAGGAAAAATTATGAAAAGGTAAAACGTAACTTATGGAATACAAAATAATAACGAGTTAAAACTATTTTAATTAATTGGGTCTATCACTAAATATTATGTAAAAATTAACTCTATTCTTATTTAGCAAACAGAATATGTTTTAATATGTTGTGTAAAAATTTAATTATCTTAGCTATAAATTCACTTGTATTCACTTATACTCTATGCAAAATAATGACGATTAAAACTATTTTAGTTAATTGCTATCGATGGAAAAAAAAATCAACTCTATTTTATTTAACAATTAAAGTATGGTTTAATGTGTTGTGCAAAATTTAATTATTTTAACTATAGATTCACTTCTATTCACTTATATTCTATGATTTTATATTAATTTGCTTAAAAAATAAACTTACAAAACTAACGCGAGCATCGGCATTCTGTGGAGCGGCAGCAGACTCTTGTGTTCTACGTCCCTTTCACGTTGGTTACTTGGGGGCCCTTTAGGTAATTTCTCCAACTTTGATTTGATCACTTATTCACTGTTTAGGAAACGCGATAATACCGATAGTCGCCTGGACTCTGGCTTTTGGTGCACTTCTATTTTCCCGTACCACTTGGGGACTTTTCGGATAATAGTTATTTTGTACCACTTTGGGACTTTCGCGATGTACCACTTTGTACCACTTTGGGACTTTTATTATTTTTAGTAATCGCACTAACACCTTTTTACCAGAGTCCCTGCTCGGGCGCCAATTAAACTTTATTAAATTATTTTGAGTTAAAAAAAAACTTTATTTGGTCAATACCTTTTTAAGACTAACTTAATTCTAACATTTTTCTACCTTATATAAACTGCGACTGCTTACGTAGCAATCCCGCATTCATCCGGTGTTTGGTGATTAGGTGCATGGGAACGTCTCATGTGCACTGCATTCATTTGGTCAAGTGCAATATGAGCTCCAGACGTTGTGTCAGCATTGTTTGCATGCGATGGGCTCGTGGTAGCTATGGTACGTGATGATTCGTGGGAACGTAGCGAATTGTAATAGAATTCGTTAACTTATAGTCGTCGATATCAACCATCGTCAAATGTGTTGTAACTTCGATATACACACATTTTTTTCATATTTCATTTTGCTGCAACCATATATTTTGTTTTACGTCTCAATCGACCTTGTAAACGAACATATACGAATGACTGACTGTGTCGCTGGTGTTTATCTGGATCGCTACACTGTTTATTGAGGTGGCACATCGTACATATACATATGTATATATTTTGAGAAGGACACCAATGTCGCTTTCGTTCGATTTTATTTTTCAATTTCATTTTCTTTCGCCGTCAACTTTCGACTTTCGAGGTATTAGGCTGTTTTTAGTTTATGATTGAGCGATTTTTTTCAGCGGTATACTTACTTTTTAAATATTTAGCTATGTATGATACACGTAAAAGGAAGTCTGGCGTTTCTTGTTCGATTTGTAAAAAAATCGAAAAGAAATTTCCCCGATCTGAAAATTTTTGCATGAAAAAAATGAAATTTTGGGTAAATTTTGAAGGCAGGCATGCGATTTTAAAAGCGAAGGAAAGTATTTTGTTTGTCAAAATCATTTTTCTTCGGAATTTATTGGCAGAAAAATGCTTAAAAGGGACCCGGTTCCCTTCTTAAATCTAAATTGTAATTTAAATTTAGACTTAAGTTTAGAAAATCTTTCATCTTTGTTACCAAAACCGAGAAGGACCTCTAGTAGTTGAAATATTTCTTGCGTTAGATGAAATGAATTATTAGAAAAATGCGCACAAGAGATGAAAACAAATTCTGAATTAAAAAAAATATAATAAGCTGCAGACCTAAAATGCAAAGCTTGAGAAGAAAACTTCGCTCTAGAACTAAAACGCATAAAAATATATGGTTGCCGAAAGAGAACTTTCCCATATCTCACAACGCTTATAAATTACTTCGAGATAGACTGGGATTTAAACTTCCCCACGTATCCACATTTTATCGTTGGGCTCCTCTTAAAGGCTTACAACCTGGATTCCAAAACAATGTCCACTGTTTTCTGAAAGCAAAGTTTGTATCATTAAGCCAACGGGAACGAAATGTGCTACTGATATTTGATGCAATTAGAACTCGTCCAAATCTCACGTACAATATCAAAAATGACTTAATTGATGAATTTAAAGATCAAGGAGTGGATCGAAAAAAAATGTACGGCAACGAAATTTGTGTTTTCATGGTAAACGGCCTCCTTGATAGCTGGAAAAGTATTTTAAATTATTTTGTTTCAGCAAACTGTCAAAGGTTAGCATGAAGTCTATTTTAAAAAAATAATTTGACAATTTGCCACGAACTTAGTCTGAAAGTGTGCGCTATAGTTTGCGACCAAGGACCTAACAACAGGAACGCCTACCAATTATTAGGTGTTACAGAAGAAAAGCATTTTACGATTTTCAATAATGAAAAAATATTTTGTTTTTATGATTTTCCTCTTTTATTAAAATCCATGCGTAATGTTTTAGTCAAATCTGATATGCTAACTCCAGATGGTAATGTTTCCTTTGATGTTTTCAGAAAAATATTCAATGTAGAAAGAGATAATGTGGCTAAAACATGCTTGAAATTTACAAGTTCACACATAGCCCCAAATGCATTTGAAAAAATGAGTGTTCGCTTGGCAACGGAAAGCTTTAGTAGGACAACTGTAGCATCAATACAAACTGCTCATCAACTTAATTGCCTAAAAAGTAGTTCAATTCAAGTTCTAGCAACAATAGCGTGTATATTAAAAATGAATAAAGATTTTGACTGTATGGATAGTGGGTCTCATTACGATAAAAAATATTTTAAAGCGTGGTGTTCAGGTCGGAAATCCAGCTTATAATGAGCTTAAACAATTCTTGTCTTACTTATCAATGCAAGAGTCTACTAATCTTCCAAAGAACTTTTGTGTAAAAGGAATGGTACAGACAATGGTACAATGGTACACTAAGTTTTATTACTTAGTGAAGATATAAGTGATGGTTTATTCTGAAAGTTGAGTATTTACTTACAAAGAGAACTCATTATGATATTTTGGAAAATTTATTTTCTATTATTCGCAGTAAAGGCGGTTATAACAAAAATCCCTCTGTATACGAATTTAATGTTTTAATGTCAAAAATGTTGTTCTCAAATCTAATTGCTTTCTATCCACATAGTAGTTGTGATGATGACGATGTAGAATTTTTAAATTTAAATACCTCGCAGACTCAACCGCACACATCAAGTAACTTTTTTATTACCTGAAGCACGTGAGCAAACTGTATTTGATAATACTTTGTTCAAAAAAGTGATAAATTAAATCAAAATTACAAATTACAAATTCCAAAATTTCATTTAAAACTACTGCAATGCTTTATTTTACGGGATATCTGGCGTTTTAAATGCTTTTAAAAAACAAGTGTGCAAATTGTTCGAAATTATTTTTAAAAAGTGATGAACAAATAACATGTCCGTCAGAATTTTTCATTTTTGCTAAGAATTTTTCCCAAAATAGTGATTTTGGAAGTCTTTTAGTAGCAACTGAAGAATTTTTCAATATTTGTAAGCTCCATTTTAAAGTATACCATACAATATTTAGAGATCGTACGCATATTAGAAATATAAGGGAGAGAATGGCCTTGGAATGCATGAGAATAACAAACCTTAGAGACTCGAACTGGTTTGATGAGCAATACAAATGCTTTGAGCATCGTAAAGAAATTCTTTATTTTTTTTTTTATTTATTTTATTCTCTTGCGATATTGAACCAATTCCGCCAGAATGAGAGGCACTGGGACCTCACTATAAACCAACACCCCAAGAGTGAGAGGAATGGGGACCTCACTATAAACCAGCACCCCAAGAGTGAGAGGCACCGGGACTTCACTATAAACAAATACCCCAAGAGTGAGCGGAACGCGGACTTCACTATAAACCAGCACCATAAGAGTGAGAGGCACCGGAACCCCACTATAAACCAACACCCCAAGACTTAAAAGCAGTATCCTAAGTTGCTATTGCAAGATATACTTTCCTGCCAATCCCCTCTCACTGTTTTTTAAAAAAAAGTAAATAACCTTGAACAAGAAATTCCTTCCATTGAAGCACAATCAGGATCTGAAATACGAAAACAAACACACTAGGTAGATGAAAACAAAAACCGAAATAAGCAAAAGCAACAAGCAATTTGTTGTTCCAACCATATTTGAAAGAACATCATGTCTCATGCACGATTCGAATGAGTTCGATCAAACTGGGACGTGGTAGTGAATCCCATTCGCCTGAAAAAGTGACATATTTTTTTACTCTGCATGCGATATCTATGTACATAACTTTATTATCTCTGATTAAATAATATGTGTGTTCACCATGAGAATATTGACCGCGAAGGTCGATTATCATTTATTTTTTACAAAAGATTTTCTTAATATTTTTGTTCTTACATTTCTAGGACAATATGATTATGGTCCAATGGGTTGCGCTCTTAAATCTAATATTTTGAATTTTTGGAGGCAGTTTTTCATTCTCGAGGATCAAATGCTTGAAGTAGATTGTTCCATCCTAACACCGGAGCCTGTTCTCAAGTATGTTAAGAAATTGTAAATGTTGTTAATAATGTGTTTTATCGTATTAAGAAGTCTAATTGATCTGTAAGTTCCTTGGTAACCGTAGTAGTGATAAACCATATACAATATCAAAAACGAAAATTGTGTTCTTTTCGAAAGATATGACCATTTTTAGTGTATATTTAATATATATAGGTATTTATATATTTATTAAATGATTTCGGATTTATATTATATCAATATCTACAAGAATTATTTAGTAAATTTATTATTATTGTGACTGCACGATTTTATTTTCGTAACCAAAGATATATAATAATGACCTTACAATTTACGAATAGTAAGTCAAGTTCCTGTATATAATTTGCAGAGCATCAGGACATGTCGAACGATTTGCTGATCTTATGGTTAAAGATCTTAAAACTGGTGAATGTTTCCGTTTAGATCATCTTATTAAGAATTTCTTAGAAAAGCTTTCATCTGAAAAGAGTTCCTCAGCCAGTGTTAAACAGGAGTGTGAGAATATCATTACCAAGGTATACAGATAAAAGGAAAAACATACATTTTTAAGTTGACTTGCTATAAATGTTGAAAATTTTAGCTAGATGGACTTTCTAAAGATGAAATGAATGATGTTCTTCAGAAGTACAAAATTAAGTCGCCAATAACCAACAATGACCTTTCTGAGCCAATTGAATTTAATTTAATGTTTGCCACCCATATTGGGCCTACTGGAACTTTAAAAGGGTAATGTGAATGAAAATAAAGATAATATGAGAATAACTACAATAAATTAGATTCTAAATATTTTAAATGTATATATTGTTTTTCTTCTTTGTAGCTTCCTACGACCAGAAACTGCTCAAGGCATTTTTGTGAATTTTAAGCGATTACTAGAATTTAACCAAGGAAAACTGCCCTTTGCTGCTGCACAAATTGGTTTGAAGTCTTTTACATATTAGATTTGTGTTTTAACTTTTTCAATTTATTTAGGCAACGCATTCCGTAATGAGATCTCACCAAGATCAGGATTAATCCGAGTCAGAGAATTTACAATGGCCGAAATTGAACACTTTTGTGATCCTAGCCAGAAGGACCATCCTAAGTTTAAGAGTGTCGGCGAAACTCAAATGGTATTTTATTCCGCCTGCAATCAAATGGACGGCAAAAGTGCAATTGAGTTAACAATCAAGGCAGCCGTTGAATCTGTGAGTTTAGCTTATATGTATTTGACATTAATTTGAATTTTATTCAATAAGGCCAACCAACCCGTGGGGGGTTGGGGCACTATGTTGGGTTAGTTTCCTTATACCGCACTCCGTTATATTTAGTTATTCAATATGTAGGTTAAATAATTATGAAGTCTTCTTGTTTCGATGAATTTTCACATCATATTTTTAATATAGGTGTTGAAAATTAAGCTTTATGAACAGAATTTTATCTCTTTCTAACAATTCTCTCTTATAAACTAATTGGCTTAGCCAACCTTTCTTTTGTGTCTAATGAGTTGAGTTTTAATTTTGCCTTTGAACTTGCCTAATCTATTTTTTTTACTTGAACAAATAATTAAATTCTATGAATTGGAATTCGGAAAGAATTGTCTTTTATTTAACCGGGAAAAGTAAGTGACTTTGGTAACAAAATTCATATCGATTCGTATCGATTTCACAGTACAAGCCTATCGCATGACTCGAGTAACATTTGGTTTTACCTGCAGCCCAAACATCTTAGGAGAAGTTATTTTAAACATTTTAAGCGAGGCAAATGAACGATATCCCAGAGCAGTCGACATTCTAAGTAGTTGTTTTTACTTCGACGATTTCGATGCAAGCCTGAATGACGAAGAAACAGCGAGAGATATAAGTCACCAGGCAGTTCATATTATGAAAAATGGTTCAATGCATCTTCGAAAATGGAACTCCAATAGTTTGCTAGTGCGAAATAGTCATCCATCGGAAATAGTTCCACCATCAATGCAGAAGGTCTTGGGTGTTCGTTGGTATGTTGACGCTGACGAATTATCGGTCGATTTGAGTGCAGTTGAAGTTCTTTTGAAGTCGGAACAGTTTGGATGGAACAAAACGCAATGTATTGAAGGTAATGTCAAAAATGTATGATCCCCTTGGTTTAGTAGGTAGTGGGTAGTTCGATTGAAGATTCTTTTTCAATCGTTTTGGCGACAGAATCTAGACTGGAATGAACGGTTACCATCAGAACTCGATAAAATCTGGACTGAATGTTTTGCAAATGTCACTGAGCTAAGTCAACTGATGATTCCACGTTGCGTCATAAACGGAGAAGGTTCTACACAGGTCCACATTTTCGCTGATGCCAGTCAGCATACATTCGGAGCAGTGGCTTTCTTGCGAACAACAGATAGGAACGGAATTATAACGACACGTTTCCTGTGTGCTAAGAATAGAATAGCACCCATCAAAAATAACGATTCGTGATGAACTAACTGTGCGAAAATTGGAGCTGACTGCTGCTTTGCTTGCCGCCAGGTTGCTTGAGTATCTACGTATGAACTTACAGATTAAATTTGATGAAGAGTTCCTGTGGACAGATTCTAAAATTGCTTTATTTTGGATATTGGGAATAGAGAAGCGCTGGAAACCTTATGTTGAGAACAGAATACGAGAAATCCGAACGCTTGCTAAAATTTCTTGTTGGCGGCACTGTCCTGGCTCTCAAAATCCCGCAGACCTTATGACCAGAGGAATCAATGCGATGTCTCTAATCCAATCCCATCAGTGGTTCTCTGGACCAGATTAAATAACGAAACAACCCTTTGGCCAAATGGAAACGAATACAAATCATCTGCTTTCAATGTTTGTTGCGGGGGAAGGAGAAAATGAGGAATTAACAACACCTAACGAATGTCTTATTGTATGTGAAAAATTCAGTACCTGGCGACGTATTTTGCGAACAACAGCTTATTGTTCTCGTGCAATTGAATGTTTCAAAAAAAAGCAACGTCATGAAGAATATGCCTCCTACAAAGATGTTTATTTTCTATCTGGATGTGAGATGGATCGAGTTGAAAGTTATTGGGTTAGCGAAGTACAACGACGGCATTTCAGTACTGAAATGGCAGCATTCAAGCAAAATAAAGGTATACCCTTGAACTCTAAATTGCTTATGTTAAGTCCCATTCTAGATCAAAGTAGTGGTCATATTCGTGTGGTGGAGAGATTGCAATTCCTACGAGTATCTCCACAATTTCAAGCTCATTCTATACTATTGCCAAAATCATCACACATCTCGAAGCTTATAGTTAATGATGTACATAAAAAGCTGTTTCATGCTGGTGTATCATCAGTGTTAACGCATTTGAGATCAATTTACTGGATCAACAGGGGTCGACAACTGGCTAAATATGAGATCAAGAAATGTACAATCTGCAAGGTTCTTCGAGCTATGCCTGCTACTCAACCATTCGCGCCATTGCCTAGAGAACGCATTACATTTTCTTCGCCGTTTGACGTCACAGGACTTGATTTTGCTGGACCTTTGTTCACCTATGATGATTCTGGCCAAAGGAGTAAGGTGTACATTATGCTATTTACTTGCGCATCGATTAGAGCGGTTCATCTCGAATTGACATCAGATCTTACGGCTGAAGGCTGTTTGTTAGGCATACGACGTTTTATTGCTCGCAGGGGTGTTTTTACTTGAACAAATAATTAAATTGTATCAATTGAATTGCGGAAAGAATTGTGTTTTATTTAACCGGGAAAAGTAAGTGACTTTCTCTGTCATTTTCTGTCATAGATAGCATAAACGCATGTTTGGAGAACAGAAATGGAGAAAATTTTGATTTAACAACAAATAGTTGTGTAAGTTTAACTACGAAAATTTATACTCAATAATATAAGTAATTATATTTAAATATCTTAAGTATATTTCATAAACCAAAAAAATACTTTATATATAAATATTTTTTTTTTTAGGGGCTTGTAGCAAATGAGACGCTTGGATATTATTTAGCTAGAATTCACAAGTTTCTCATATCCATAGGAATCAACTCAAAATATCTTCGTTTTCGGCAACATATGTCCAATGAAATGGCACATTATGCGTGTGACTGCTGGGACGCTGAAATCTTAACCAGCTATGTAATGACAACAAATACGTTTTTATTATCAGAAAAGTGATTTTTTTTTTGTAGGGCTGGATAGAGTGTGTGGGCTGTGCAGATCGATCAGCTTATGATTTAGCCCAGCATATGGAGGCAACTGGAGTTCGTTTGGTTGCAGAAAAACGTTTACCAGAACCCAAACTCATTGATGTTATTGAAATTGCAGTGAACAAGCCGGTACTTGGAAAAAATTTCAAGAAAGATGCTAAAGCTATTGGCCAGGCTTTGTCGACATTCGCCGTTAACGAAATTGAAGATGTAGAGAAAAAATTAGCAGAAAATAAGTAAGAAACAAATTAATTTATCCTAAAAGTATTGATATTAATATTCCTTTTTCAATAATATAGATCCTATACGTTGTCTCTAAATGGGAATGAGTTTGTTCTTACAAATGATGTAATTTCGGTTCAACGCTTACAAAAAACTATTCACGTCGAAGAAATTATACCGAATGTTATTGAACCATCTTTTGGTAATTAATAAGAAAAAGGAAAATGATTTAGTTATTTTCATGTAATTTGTATAGGAATTGGACGAATTATATATTCACTATTGGAACATAGCTATAAATGCCGTGAAGAAGATGAGCAAAGAGGTTTCTTTTCATTACCTGCAGCTGTTGCACCCCTTAAATGCTGCGTTCTGCCACTGAGCAACAATGCGGAATTTGAACCATTTATAAATACTTTATGTAAAATCTCCACTTTTGAATTGTCTGTTTATACATTTTATTTTGTTTTTGTTTTATTAAATTTTAGCGTCTGCTCTCACAAAGTCTGATATATCTCATAAAGTAGACGACTCCAGCGGATCCATTGGTATTTTAATTCATTTAATTTATATCAATGTGTCTTAACCACGGTTTTTGTCTTGTCGTTTATTCTACAGGCAGACGATATGCTCGTACAGATGAAATTGCGATTCCATACGGTATAACCATTGACTTTGACACATTAAAAGAGCCACACAGTGTTACATTACGTGAGCGGGATTCCATGGTTCAAGTGCGCATTCAGGTAATACTAATTCATATAAATAACAGTTTATCATTACTTTTTTTTTTCTTCAAAAGTTAACTGATGTTGCTGAGGTAGTAAAAGCCCTGTCTAAAGGGCAGAAAAATTGGAATGACGTATTGCAACTGTACCCAGTTTTCGAACAACAGAATACAAAGAAATGAAGAAACTAAAAACAATTAATAGGCGTTTCTTAAAGAGAAATAAAAACGAATTTTTTGTTCAAAAAGAGGTTGTAAACTTATTTATGTGGTTTAAGGATAGTGTAGTAGCTTTAGCAAACTATAATAGTTGATTTTTTTTAAATCACTAGCATATAACCATGTCTTTATTCGCGTTGAAAAAGTGAATAATAATACGAGTTGCTGTCGGGCCTAATGCACCTGTAGTCGTGGGTGGGTGGCCGTGGCTTAAGTGGTAGTGTATTGGCTTCCTAATCGGACGGTTCGGGGTTCAATACCAGCCGTGACCGAAAGACTTTTTGTCAAGCAACTAAAATCTCGTGAATGAATGGTTGCCTAGATACAACATCAAGTCAATTTACATTAATAATTTAGTCTCCTCATTAAATGTTGAATGCTACCCATGGAGCGAAATAGCCACTGAACCCAAACATCTTTCTTTCTCTTTCTGCTCCATTTTCCGAAAAACTTAACAAATGCTTGTTAACCCACTTGAGTGTTAAGTTTCTTTTTTTTTTTTCAAAGGGTCGAAATGGGTACAAACATGGCGGAGTGAATGTGAATGTACCGATAAGGATCGGACGAAGGGCCACACTGTTTCGGTTGTTTACAGACCAAGCCCCTGCTTGTACATGGTGTCTGCCTATGCACCTGAGGCTATTCAATCCACTTTATCCATTTCAGAATTTGGTACACTTTCGATTCCTAAGGCTGGATTGGAGAAGCATTATTTTATTATAGGCGGATATTTAAACACCAAATATAGAGATTGGGCAAATAATACACCAAATGCTGGAGGGAACCTCCTATTCAATTTGTTGGATTGGATCTCCTGCTGTTTGATACAGGAATAGACAATAAAGAACATACTACAAACTGTCTGCGCACTTTCGTGCATTGCGGTCTCAGTACTGAAATAGCCGTTCCGAACGAAACTGGATGAGTTTGTTAAAAGGCATTACTACAACAGTATACATAAAGTTTACTGACACACGTAACACGGAGATCATGACACTGAAGTCATCGATCAAAAACCTCCAAATGTTAATAAAAGCGAATTACAGGGCCTCGGTAAGTTTGTATTGGAACAATAAATTTGGGGCTCTAAAGACCAGCAACCCGAGTGTTCCCGCAAATAAATAAAAAATATTTCGGGTGGAGTATTAAAACGACCTTTTGTGCCTTCAAATCATCAGAACGACGGACAACGAACAGATAATTTTAGCAGCAGGCATAGAGGTCGTTGGTGATGACAACTTCTTTGTAATCGAAGATTCGCAAGAGAATGTAAAAACTATAGCAGCGACTTTCCAGAAAATATACAAGGCGAATGAAATCATTGGCCCGAACCACGACCTGGAAAATCGGGTCATTGTACTCAATTTCTACCTACCGGGTTTCAGGACTCTCGCACAATTATCAAGGCTTCTTCCATCAATAACGTTGTATAATAAAATGCGCTGGCATTTGCTAAGATTTGAGTAGTTCCAAGCTGCCGGTCATAGGTCCCGTGGGCGACAGGACCACCAGTAGTCCATACCAGGATTTAAATTAGGGTGTCATGGGAGGTAAGAGACCCCCCAACCCCGGGATCATGGACCGGGTCTGACTTGTTGAGGTAGGGGCCCTTGTGAAAGCGCCATGGTGGTTGTGGTTCAAACTTAAAATCGCAGGAAGGGTCTTCCAATTGGTTTAGACCCGATGTCGAGTTGCAATAAGTCCTGGGTGTTGTGACCCTAAGATCAGCCCCGACTCATACAAAGGGTAGAATTTGTGCCTTCAGCACAGCTCCGATTTGGTACTCAAAAAGGCATCAAGCAATGGCAATGCGTATCCTTGCTCCCATGGATGTATGGGCATCCCGTAAAATTAAGTCTTCACAGGAGTTCACGTAAAATCCTGAAGACATTTATCGGGTTTCACCAAGTTCACCCGATTAGAGGGAGCAATCCTTATTCATTTCCAAATGATCTTCGACGCAATCAGAAGTAAGAAACCAGTGGGAACCGATAGAATACCGAACATTGCGCTTAGACATCTCCCACTAAAAGCGGTGGATATTTATACCACTCTGTTTAACAATGCAGTGAATAATACCCATTATCCAGTGCAGCGGTGATACATTCCATCCTCAAAAGGGATACAGAAATTACCAATCAGGCGAATCTCCGGTCGATCAGTATTCTTGCAAAACAAAGTTTTCGAAAAAGTGATTAATAGAGTCCCACTTACAGAGGACAAAAATATAGTTTCGGACAATCATTTCGGGCCCAAGACGAGGCATGATTCATTCATGCCACGTCTAAACTGGTTTCTGATATCCAATGGAGCAAAAGCAAGAAGCATTTCGATACAGACAGTTCATCGTGAAAAATGGCGATGTGACCTCTGTTGGAACAGTCCACATTAAAAACGGTCTGCAACAAGCTGCGGTAAATTCGCCGATCCTATTGAATATTTACACATTATAGTGTAGTGCACCATGCCATAGCGTACGCAGACGACTTAGTCGGGTACAGATCAGGTCCAAAGTTTGAAGTCATTAACATACTTTTGCGCTTGACTTCGATTAAAATTAAACGATATTGTGATAACTGGAAGTTGACAAATTTTAACAAACATATAGATGTTTCTCTGGCCAGAGCCAAAGGTGCTTTTGTACTTAGAAAGACACACACAAGAGGGCTTGTATAATAGGGCGAACCTAATAGTATGGGGCTAGTAAGTTAGAATACGATAATTTTAAGTTATTTAAGCTAATTTTTAAACCTTTTTTTTAGCGTGTAAGAGTTAATGCATGATTTAAAATAAAAATGCATTTAAAATGAAAAAGAGAGAGTATTGGCTTCTCAACCGGGCGGTCCGGTCTTCAATCCCGACCAAGGCCCGAAAGACAACCATTTTTGGAGGGAACTAACGTCGTGAGAGGTATTTAGTTTTAGCACAGATAACAAATCTATACAGATGTCTCATTCATATGGGAAGTTTTGTCCTATGAAAATGAAATCGAACTAAAAAAATAGCTTTTTTAAAAAGCTGCAAAGAGCAGAAAAATCATTTTATTTCTTTTCGCTTTTTGCTCTTGCCACTTGTCAAGTCACACATGCAAAGTCGTTTATCATGCAAAAACAATACGCGAACGAAAGAAATAAATAAAAACAAAACATACGTTGACGTTGCCCAGCATAACCGGTTTACTTGGGTTTATGTACGTGTGCTTGTTATTTTGTTTGTAACTTGTTATGCAATGTAAATTAAATGGGGGTAGGAATATAATTTTGAAGATCATGAGATCGATGGTCCTTGATGTGGACGTGCTGGTGGGGTGGGTATGTCGTTGCACCACACTATAAAAGTGGTTGATATTTGAAGCACGAGGTGTTAAGGGCTAAAGGCCAAGGCCCATAGAATCCGTTGCGTCCGTTGCGTGAATTGCGTCGACTGACAGCTCGATAGAATATACACGTTGTTATGGAAGCAGGCCCATAAACAAAGGCTATGACGGAACGGACGGATAAAGTAGATTTAATTTCTACTTTTCAATCCGTTGGCAGTTCACACATTCACACATTGAGGACCATATTTTCACATATTGAGGTTCACGCATTCACAAATTGAGAGTAAGCACTTTCATTGGTGGAGACATTGAGAGAATGAAGAGAAATTGTCATAGCTTGAAAGAAAATATTGAGATTAAATGACATTTAAATTTTTTTTGTTTCGTTTCGTTCGTTATTCTGCCAACGTATGCCACGGATTCTATGGGACTGTCATTTCCGTCAAATACATTAACGTCAACCTATCCGGTATCGTAACGGACGGAACGGATTCTATGGGCCGGAGCCTTAATACATGTTATGGGGTTGAAGATATACATACATATGTACGTACATATATGAGCGCTAGACCAATTTCCCGATTTTAATTTTGTGCTCAGGTACTTAATGACCTACAAAATTTGATAAATTTCCAAGCATTGAGCAACATCGAACTTATTCGGAAAATGTGTGCATATGTTATTTACGAGTACATATTTGCTCCCTTTTCTTTCAAGTTATATAAAAGGGAGTTTTAAAAACTGTAGGCAAAATATTTGTATGTAAAGATCGAAAATCTTCAATTCCGAGACTCGGGGACAACGCAGTAATGTACGGCCGAATATATGGGAGTTCGAACAAGTGGAATGGGGTCTCAACCAACTTGGAGTGCAGCACCGCTGGAAACAGCTGGCGAAAGATCGCGCCTGGTGGAAAGGCTTGTTGGTTCAGGTCCTGGTCCACCCTGGACTGTAACGCCACCTAAGTAAGTAAGGAAAATGTTGGAAATATTTTTCCGACAGCCATGAATGAGCCATATTTTAACTAGCAAAATCAATGTTCCTTGGAGTAGAGACTTTGGATCCAATTTGTTAAACCAGACTGAAGTAGCACCGGTTGCCTAGGCTTATTCTGGTGGTAATCTTCGACAAGGTGTCATTTGTTCAGTTTGCATTAACCCAGAGGAAGAGGAACTCCTCTAAAGTAATGAGCATTTACAGTGACAAATTGTACGATTTGGTAAATGGCGGGGTTATCTTTGCTCGATAAAATATATATTATAGATTTATTATCTGTGGTTTTAGCTTATAAGAACTCATATCATTGCGAGTTGAGTTCTTAAAAATTAAATAAAAAAACAATTTCCAGTTTTTATAAAGGTAAATCCAAAGTAAATGTTTAACTAATTTTTATTGAATTTACATTAGCATTTTTAATTTGTTGGTTCCAGGTTTTGCGTCACTAATAGCCAGGTTGCATTGTTCAGTGAACGGAGACGCTGGGAGCGAGGTGCATTCCCTCCTCTACTTGACGGAGGGTTGTGGCGAGCGTAAATGATGCAATTCGAGGAGCCCCTGACCCTCGAACAGGCTATGTAGAGCTGGCCATGGCGAAGCAAAGTGCTTGCAAGTTTACACAAACCGTCTTTAGCATCTGGCCCCGCGACTTGTTAGCAATCATGACAGGGGATAGGTGTCGTTTGAACGCGAAAGGGAAGAACTTCTTGTTGTTTTTGTACGAGGAGTCCCATTGATTGGTTGCAGTAGGTGCACTGAAAAGATTTATTTTTGTTTATATAGTACTCGTGAGTGAGTTTGTGACCGAGTCTTAGCCTAATTATTTGTGACTTCGATATGAGACATTGTAGGGTTCTATATTTTTTGCGTAATCTTTGACGGAAAATATGTTTATATTAATTAATGGCCCTGTATTGCCCACGATCTGGACGTGGCCTGAAATCCATATTAGTTTAATATTTGGGGATTGGAGGTAGAGACGTTTACGGATTAAGGAAGGATAAAAGGATTGTTTATTGATGTTAAGAATTGCGTCAATAGATGATAGTTAGTCAGTTCAGATGGCAATTCTTTTGTGTTACAAGGCTTTTAAAATGGCAATTATTTCGGCAGTAAATATAGAACTGTACATAGGGAGTAGAAAGCAGCAGATCGTCTCATTTCCAAAGGTGACACTAAAGGCTATGTTTTCCCCTACTTTGGGGCCGTCTGTATAGATGAAGGAGTAGTCGCTTAAATTATTTTTGAGTTTCAAGAAACGGGCTCGTAATATTTCCGGGGAATTGATTCTTGGGCATATTCTAAGAAAAAAATCGTTCTACAGTAAGGGGTTATCCCCCATGTCAACATCATTTATCGAGGATTTATTAAAGAATTCAATTAAAGTTGCTATTTCGGTTGAATAAACAAGTTCTTTCACTCTTCCTTTACAAAAAAATCCAATACTTTAAGGTCAGGAGATTCTTGCAGGCCATTAACTGGTCCATTTCTTCCTATCCAGCAGTTACCGTACTCTTCATCTAGCCATTTCTTAACCTCACGGCCATAGCCGTGGAGCACCGTTCTGTTGAAAATATGATGAAGCTAGTTGAGCCAGTGGAATGATTTCCAGTAGTTCTGGTAAATCATTTCGCTAAAACTCTAGATAGTTTGTAGAATTCAGTCTAGGTGGTAGTTTGAAGGGGCCGATTAACTTGTTTCCAAGTACACTTGCCCACATATTGACGCTTAATTTGTGTTGAAATGATTTATATCTCCTTGTATGTGGATTGTCGTATGAAGATTATGAAAATTTGTGATCCCATCTCTTGCAAATTGAGACTCGTCCGTCCAAAGAATTCTGATAATAAACTCGGTGTCATCCAAGCTCCGCTCCAGAAACCAGTTAGAAAACTCAAGCCTCTTTTCCAAATCATTGGGAAGCAGTTCTTGTACAAGGGTAGGTAGATAAAAGTCGCTGTTGGAAACACTAACCCACTTAGACCTATTGGCCCATTGTGATGCCACGTGGACCTACAATATAATCCTTTTACCAATGGAACCCTTTTGAGCCTACGATGAAGCGCAAGAGACTGTTTACGTCTATATTTTTTATATCGTTTAGGTCATTGTAGAAGAAACCTCTAAGTGAAGTTTTCTTCTCTGAGAAAGCTAGACATGTAAAGAGTAGGTGGAGGATTGTCTCCTCTTCCTCCTCGTCCATGCAGCTTCCACAGAAATCGTTTGTAAAAGCCCAAGCCTTCTTGCGTGCTTGCCTATGAGGCAGTGTACAGTGATGACACCTATGATGGCGCTGAGATGTTTCCTATTTAGAAGAATCAGACACTTAGAGCGATTCAGATCTAGCTTTGGCCCGATCTGGTCATGCTGGTCCAACAGTCCACCTAAAGTCTGTTCTTTTGTTGTCATCCGGCATTCAAGGGCGGTTTTAGAATTTATTGAGACCGAGTCCAGGGACTTAATGCTTGTCTATCCGAAAAGATTCAGATATCCTTTGCTGATATCACGTTTTTCTTCAGCAAGGACAAAGCTTCTTTAATCGCTAAAATTTCCGCCTGGAACACGCTACAGTGATTTGGTAGACGGAAAGAGAAGCTTAGATTTAGCTTATCTGAGAAAACACCGCCACCAACCCCATTATCGGTTTTAGATTCATCTGTGCAGAAATGGCTGTAGCTACTTGCCTGCTGAAAATATCGAGGGGTGTCAAATGAAACAGAATGTCTAACGCCGCAAAAGGGAGTAGACCGTAAAGCTCCGCTTATGAATAGACATGCTGTTCTTTAGACTTTGCTTAGTTTATTGCAGTTGACTGCATTTTCTAAGGCCATCCATCAGCATCCAGGTCGTTCTTTTTGTAGACCCTTAGGTGTGTTGACTCCGCCGAACAGAATCATGCCTTTGTCTGCGCTAGATGGTTAAGGGACTCCTTAGTCCTCCAATTTCGCGACTGTCTAGTCATGTGTCGGAAGGGTCGGGTTGCTGAACCTAATGATTTCCAGAATGCTTTCTGGGGAGTAGGGTTCGGCTTGGATCCAGATGCGAGTTCGAGGTCTGTTGGGGGTGTCCTTAGACACGACCTCGAGTTCTGCACCTGGCCAAATCTCTCCTAAACCACCTATGGCTTTAGTGAAAAGATCAAGAGATCTTTGATTAGCACATGCGATAAGTTTGACGTGGGCTTGGTGGCAGCCAGCGTCGCTTGTGATGGGAGGTGATCCGGGGTTTTCCCGCATGATCGCCAAGAAGTTGTTCGAAAGCATTATCTTGACCAAGGGCCACCGTTCAGGTGTTATTGATCCGCCGGTGTCGTTTCTGTCGATTACCGCGATCATTATTGCGTCCTTCAGGACTTCGCTGGAAAGACCTCTGAGGCGTGCTGTTGGATGACAAAGCGGTTTTGGTGTTGTAGGTTTGAGCCTCTTGAGGGCCGGCACGGTTTACTCCAACGATCTCTGGCGCTTTAAAGAGTCTTTTGGTGTTTTGGGAGCACCCACTGTTTCAATGGGTTTCTATTCGATTCTAATCAGTTAGCCAACAGCCACATTGGCAAAGAGAGTGAGACGGCTGTTACACAGCGCATGAGTTTGATGCGCATGTTTTGGTTATTTTCTTTTGAACTGTCCTTCTGTGATGTACGCATTTTTACACGAAGACTTTTTCCCATTCTTTGGTTTTTTATGTTATTTGACAGCTCTCTTTCATTTCATCTTTGGCGCTCAGTGTTTCATAATTGAAAATGAGCCCGCTTGTTAATTTTTGATCCATTTAAGTTTATCCGTCATACTGAAATGTTGTGCTCGTAACAAAAGCCAAAGAAATAATGAAGCAAATGCGAAAAAGTGCCTGTTCACATTGTCCGAAAGAGAGGGAACGCTTTTTATTGAAGTGGGAAGTAGAAGGTTTACTTCCACCGAGAATCCATTTCTAAAGTGGATTCTCCGGTGCAACACATCGTTTTTTTCCATATCGTTCCATTTCTGACATATTTTTTCATTTTAGTTTTGATCGTTGATGAGAAAGGAAGTGGGAAGAATAGGAAAAATGGTTTATGGCCAGCTGCGCAAATTTAAAAATTAAAAATGGTCCGATTCAAGTGTTCCACTTTTCAAAAAGTCTTTCAACCCCATTACAATGTGAACACGACGTTCATGGTGAGCACTTTCATCCCGTCGCCAATGTAAACAGGCACAAAGAAAGAAGAAGAAATATCAAAAAGATGCAATGAAAATCTTATGCCTGAAACACATTTGCAGTCAAGCTGCAAGCAGTTCGTCGTTCATCAACGCACTTAAAACACATGTGCAGTTGGTTTATGACAGTTCGTCGAAGATTTTTTGACAGTGACAGTCATTTTGTTAGAACTTCACATTGTGGTTATTTTTCCTTTGCAATGGAAACAGACAAATGCTTTGTCCCTTGAAAATATATTTTTGTAATTTTTGTGTTTCTTATCAAACAAGAAACTGTGTTCTCTCACAAATTCTATTAATTTTCCTTCCATTGTTTCACCAATTTAAATTATATATTTTTTCAAAATTGACACTCCAACTGTCAAATTACCAAAAATGTACCAAATGTACTAGAGTATAAATCTACTACACGTACTGGATGCATACAATTTAGAATTAGAGACATCATGCATCAACGCAGCCTGCACAAGCAGTTGGAATTTGGTTAATTGGGTATTTTTTGTTTTATTATCCCTCTCTTTTGCACTCATTTGAATCTTTCAAAACATGCGCCGCGTAAAAGCGGTCTTAATTGTGTATTTTTTGTTTCATTATCCCTCTCTTTTGAACTCATTTGAATCTCTCAAAACATGCGCCGTGTAAAAGCGGTCTAGGAAAACTTAAGTGAGAGAATGCACGAGTATGCACGTCCTCTCCCATTTTTTATTTGTTATTGTAAAGTTCCATTTTTTTTTTCAAAAAATTTGAATTTTTGTGAGGGAAAATTTAAGAGACCTGTTTAATAAACTGGCAAACTAATTTGCATCGAGCTATAACAAGGTCATGAATGGATAGGGAAAATGTACTCGGTGTAGGTATAGTGCGATTTAAAACAGTTAGCCAAGGGCCATATGCGCAGAGAGAGTAAGGGAATGAAAATGAAAATGCATGGGTGTGCACATCCTCTTTAATCTTTTTTCCTCTTTCAGTGATCATTTTCGTATATCTGTTGGTACAGTTCGTACCTTTTTCATAAAAATTTAAATTTTTGTGGGAGCAAATTTAAGAGATCTGCTGAGTAGACTGACTTACTATTTTGAATCGTACTATACTGTACTGTCTAATCCATATACTGTCATATATATGTCTAATCCAAAAACGCGTCAATAAGAGCGTTGGTAGTAAGGAGAAAGAGAAACAGAAAAAGAGAAATCAGTCAAAATCCCCTATGCAATTCGTTAAAAAAAAAAATATCATGACCATTTAGTTTCTTCACTCCGTATGTTATTTATTTTATGAGTTTGCGAGTGACCATTGTCATGAGGCTATATTTCTGCTTGGGCACAAATGCAAATTAACTAAACGGAAATTAAAGTCGAGTATATCATTCATCTATCCTTTATCGATTTTGGAGCCATTTGTGCTAGTATTAGTACGACATTCTTTTAGTTTCTTCGATTCTAACCGAAAATGATTCCTGTCGTCGACTTTGTATTTTCTCAACAATTGGTGGTAAATTGACGCACACGTTGTCGTGTTATAGCTGACCTGGCCGAGTTATACTAGTAGACTTGTATCATGGGCTAGTTTTTCTTTTAATGCATGTGCTACTACAATAGTAAGTTTAGTCAACTATCATGCCTGTTCATTCTGTAAATGTCGTCATCATCAATGGAGGGAAAAAATAAAAGGATACAATTAAAAAAAATTGCTTCTGAAAGCATTAGAAGAAATTCAAAATATTGAAAAGCAAGAAAATAGATGAAAGATAAGGAGAACTATGTGGACAAATGTATTCTTATTAACCCTATCGAAATTCGAAGAGGAAAACAATCTTTTGACCAGTCTGCTATAAAGTTAAGGCAATCTTCATTTCAAAAATCGTCTGTGCAATATACCTATTAATTGAAAAAAAAGAATCCTAAAATGAGACAGAATAGACAATTTGTAGTAGTAAAAAGGAGAAAGTAACATACAAACGTCAAATTATTAGCAGACCAACTAGCGGCCTACCTCGAAGCCAATTGATGTGCTAATAAAGCTACTATTTGTCTACCAGTTCGTGTTCAGATACACTAACATATGTACACCCTACTAGTTTAACTCGCCTGTGTAAACCCTAGGCCACGTATCGCATGGTAATTTAAAATTGTAATAGTAAAAGCCTACTGTTGCCCATGTAGCTGCTGCTTTACGGGAATGGAAATAGAAGCGGGGCATTTTGAACCGCAAACTCCGCCATCAACAAGGTTTTTCGGTGATGAACAAAGACAATTCGGCTTTTTCTTAATCGAACCTTCTCATCGACTGGACGCAGGAAAAACAGGTGGCAAGTAGCGAAGGTACCAATTTTGTAACCTTACGTCAGGATTATTTTCGTTTTCATTTCTGACGGTTCGACAAAATCTCCCCTAACACCTACTATAGTCATACCAATTCAGTTTGCCAACGGTCGATTGCGCAGAGAGAGGATTTAAGAGAACAAAAATGGTACGAAGGAGTAAATGTTTTTGCCTGAGGTTTCCAATGCCTAACCCAACTTTACATGGCTATGAATTAAAATGATGTTGCATAAATTACTTTAATTTTTTTTTATTATGGGGTCGATAAATTTCAACGCACTTCATATGTAACTTTACCTATTATCTAGGCTGGGATTGGCAACAAATTCAGCGCATAGGGGTATATTTGTTGAATTTGTATACACTAGTCTGATCGTAATTGATTAGGTTCTCAAGGTTATTTATGGTTTTATTATTTGTGGTTTAGGTTTAGGTACCTGTGTATGTGGGGTGTTTCCATTTATTTTATGGTGTTTGCTTCTACCTGTGGGATTTTAGTTCCTAGGTCATAGAAATAAAATTGCTTAAGTGTGTTTTTTTTTTTTTTTTTTTTTTTGGTAATCACTTAAAAACATTATCAACGCCATACTTTTTATTCAATTACTACCAAAACATGTACCTAATTAGTAATAGTAATTGTTTAATTATTAATTACATTTAATTGTAATCAAGCTAGACCCAACGCATATAAATGATGGATTTGCTATTTGGAATCCAGTTTTACGAAAACAATAGCATTGCTCGAACAAAAGCTTATTCAAATACAGGAAATTGTCATGGATTCATCGTGAAAAAGAAAACCAATAGGAAGTCAGGCCCTTAAGTCGTTGTTAACATGTATTACAAAAAATCGGAAGAAGCTATAAGTTTATGTTTGGATGATCACATAACGTACGCAAACTCGCAGACTGAGGAGTTCACTAGAATTTCGGCCCTATCAATACGAACGATTATCAAGGAATACGAGGAGAAAGGTGTTACTAAATCACCAAATAAAAAAACACAAACAATGGAAAACTGCATTAAACGACTTTGACATCACAGCTATTCGGCGAATTATATACAACTTTCACCTTGAGGAAAAAATGATAATTAACTTAAAAATATTGAGACAACGGGTCCAGGAAGATTTGGAGCTTAACTTAAGCATTATGTCGCCACACAGGATTCTAAGAAGAAATGGATTTTCCTATATAAAAACGGAGAACAACCGTAAACTTATGTACGACAAAAATGAAGTTAAACTTTTACGAGTGAAATATCTGAGAAAGGTGCGGGAATACAGATCAAGAGGATATGAGATCATTTATTTGGACGAGAGCTATATTCACAGCTTACACACAAGACCAAGGGCATGGGCTGATGGTACCATCGCGGATTAAAGGCGCCAATTTCAAAAGGTCAGATCAAGTTTCGAATAACATAGAAGAACCTTCAGTTATTGTTATGGACAACGCATCATATCACAACAAATGGGAAGACAAGCAAATCAGTTCTGATTCCGGAAAACTTGAGATGTTACAATGGCTTGCCCACTACAATATACCACATAGTTCACAGATGCTCAAACTCAAACTTTATGAGCTTATAAAGGAACATCGAACTATACACAATCCTAAGCATAAGATTGACGCTATAATTCACTGCGCGGGACACGAAGTACTACGATTGCCACCTAATCATCCAGATCTCAACCCTATTGAAAATATTTGGTCAACTGTCAAGGCAAGATTGGGAAACCGAAACACAACATTTCAATTATCGGATGTTCAGAAACTAGCTGAAGAAGAATTTTCAAAAATTTCAGTTGAAGATTGTTATAAAAGTTATAAGGACAGAGGAGGAATACTTTTCTCATGAGCTGATGTGGGACACAATATCGGATGCAATAGTTATCAGTCCACGAGATGATTCCTCAACAGATTATGAAACTGATAGTTCTTCAAATTGAATTCAATATACCAAGTCCTGCCATAAGTTCTGTTACAAATATAAAACGCTATAAAAAACAAACAGTAAACATATTGTATTCAAAATTGTTTCATTTATTAGATCACAATATTGATTATTATAAGAAATTGTATGGTATTGTTCAAGCCCTTCACAACACCCTCTAGCACATCTTCTTGGTAAACATTTGCACCAAATATTACGCCATTTTCACAGAAATAGAGCTTTGCCAGCAATAATGATCTAGGAAAGTATTGTAGAATGTTTGTGTGGGTACAAATAATAGAACTTATTCTTTTCAATACAAATCCCTTTATTCAGTACAGTTACAATTCACTATTTAATTCTTTCTCTCAGTACAATTCAATTCCTCAACCACTTATACTTTTCTTATCTTTTACTTAAACCACTTAATCACTTCTTCTAATTAACACTTCAAATTCAACTTTGGAACTGATTTGCATACCTTTGGGATGCTGGTATTTATACTCGAATGACATACTTCGAGAACAATCCTCGCCACCCAGCGTCCCATACAATTTCCAATTTGCTAGAAAATTCGATTCCACTCTCCAGTCGAGACTTTACTAATCCAGTATCGAAATCTTCTAGTCTTCGAGTTTCGACATTTTCTGCTAGATGTCGCTGCTCACATTTGAGTGGTTATCACATTGCTCCCTCCCTACAGTTGTTCGTCCCGAACAACTTCGTCATTCAGCATCCCGTTGAAATGACACATTCTATCCAAATGGACCACTTTAAATTTTCCTCGATCCCCACGCTGGATCCGGTAGACAACGTCATTAATGCGGGTTATCACCTTGTATGGACCTTCCCAGTCCTGTTGCAATTTTGGTGATTTGCCTTTCTTACGCTGAGGATTATACAGCCAAACCAGATCTCCTTCGTTGAAACCGGAAGATTTCGCCTTGATATCGTACCTAGTTTTCATGCGGCTGCTTACTAGCTTCATCTTTTCTCTGGTGTCTTCATGCAATTTACGAATCCTGCTGCGTAAGTCATTCACGTACTCGTTCACCTCTTTGGGCTCCGTCGGTGGGGATCCAAATTTTGCTTCACTTGGCAACCGAATTGTTTGACCAAATAAGATCTCGGATGGTGTGTGCCCTGTTGAGCTATGGACCGCGTTTCGGTAGGCCATTAAGAAGAGGGGTATGTATCGATCCCAATCCCGCTGGCAGTTGCTGACAATCTTAGATAGATGCTCATTCAAGGTCCGATTGAATCGCTCGACCATTCCATCAGATTGAGGGTGTAGTGGCGTTGTCCTTGTCTTTCTTATTCCCAAATATTGACATATTTCCTGGAAGACTTTTGATTCAAAGTTTCGCCCTTGATCAGAGTGCAGCTCCATTGGGACCCCAAATCTGCTCACCCAGTTGTTGACTATCTGTTCGGCTACGGTCTTAGCCTCTTGATTTGGGATGGCAAACACTTCCGGCCACTTACTGAAGTAATCCATGACTACGAGAGTATATCGGTTTCCATTAAAGGTTTCGGGAAACGGGCCAGCGATGTCGATGGCTATTCGTTCGAAAGGTGCTCCGACATTGTATTGTTGCATTTGTCCATGTGGCTTTACTTTTGGACCCTTGGTAGCTGCACATCTTATGCACTTTTTGCACCAATTCTCGACATCTTGTTTAGCGCTTAGCCAACAGAAACTTTCCCTTACCTTTTCCAACGTCTTGTTTATTCCCAAATGGCCTCCTGAGATTCCGTCATGTATTTCATGGAGCACTTGGTTGACTTTGGACCGTGGCACAATTAGCTGCATACGAGATGTTGTCCCATCTGCACTTTCACATTTTCTCTTCAGCAATCCATCTTGCACAAAAAGCGAGTCCCACTGTGCCCAGTATGCCTTCAGAGTTTGGCTCCGATCTGATATCTGCTGCCAGCTTGGTCTTTCCTCGTGTTCTTTCCAGGCCAATATTGGTTCGATGTCATTGTCTGCCTGTTGGGAGGAACGGATTTCGTCTATACTCCAACCCTCTATTGGCTCAGTCCTGATCATTTGGATAGTTGCCTGTTCTTTTGCTTCTTTACGATTGCAGTGTTCGCATTTTACTCCGCACGGTCGACGAGAGCGAGCATCAGCATTTGAGTGGAGTGTTCCCTTGCGGTGTTGCACTTCAAAGTCGTAGCCCTGCAACTGCTCGATCCATCTTGCAACTTGGCCTTCAGGGTTCTTAAATTGGAGTAGCCATTTCAGAGCTGCGTGGTCTGTCCGGAGAATGAACTTTTGTCCGTAGAGGTACTTATGGAAATGCTTCGTAGCCAGAAGCTCGCGCCGGGTTACACAGTAGTTCCGTTCAGGTCTGGAGAGTTCTTTGCTGTAATATGCGACCACTTTCTCTTGACCGTCATGAACTTGGGAGATCACAGCTCCGACCCCAACATTGCTAGCGTCTGCGTCCACGATGAACATTTTTCCGGGCGTCGGGTAACCCAAGATGGGGGCATTGCACAGCTGTCGCTTCAGTTCTTGAAATGCTTTTTCGCATTCTCCAGACCACCTGAACTGTCGGCCTTTTTCGGTAAGTTGATGCAGGCTCTTTGCAATGCCAGCAAAATCCTTTACGAACCTTCTGTAATACGTGGCGAGGCCCAAGAAGCTTTGGAGAAGGCCAACTTTTCACGGCTTCGATTTTGTCAGGATCCGTTCTTACTCCTTCCGCTGATATAATGTGACCCAGATATTTTACTTCCGGACGAAACAAGGCACACTTTTCTGGGTTGAGCTTTAAATGAGCACTTCGTAGCCTCTCAAACACTTCTTTTAGATTTTCGCGGTGCTCCTCGTACGTCTTACCTATGACGATAACGTCGTCCAAATATACTAGGCAGGTTTTCCAGGTGAGTCCTTGCAATGTTCGTTCCATTAGTCGCTCGAAGGTGGCCGGAGCGTTGCACAGTCCAAACGGCATCACTGCAAACTGCCAAAGACCGCTTCCTGTAGTGAAGGCAGTTTTCTCACGATCCGCACGATTTATCTCTACCTGCCAGTAACCGCTCTTCAAGTCAAGTGTTGAAAACCATTTCGCTCCAGAAAGCATATCCAAAGTGTCATCGATTCTCGGAAGTGGGTAACTGTCCTTTTTAGTGACATCATTGAGACGTCGGTAGTCTACACAAAATCTCGTGCTGCCATCTTTCTTCTTCACGAGGACCACTGGAGATGCCCACGGACTTTGCCTCAGCTTTCATCTTCGACATCATTTCGGCAACTTCTGTTTGCTTTGCCAATGGAAGACGCCTTGCAGGTTGACGGATTGGTCGAGCGTCTCCGGTGTCAATGTGGTGTTGAACAATATGCGTACGTCCATATTCTCCGTCTTGTGTAGCAAATATATCAGCGTACTCACCGATTAGTTTTTCTGCCAGGATTCGCTGATCTTCGTCCAGATTACAGAGGCTGAGAATTTTGTTCTTGATTTTTATGCTTTGAACTGTTGTGACCGGTTTTGCACCCTGTTTTTCCGTTGTGGTCGATATAGCCTCAACAGGTACGCATTTTCCCACTATCTCCCCCTTTTTCACCTTTACACTAAATGTCTTTGGATTTAGAATCCTTACAGGGACCATGTTGTTCTTTGGCTCCACTAAGGTCTTTCCCACCATGAAGTCTCTTTTCTTTTCTGGCTCCATCAAATAGAATCGGTGGCTACCAGGACCACCTTCCACTTTTGCCCACAAAATTGCTTCTGACGAAGGCTCTAGACTCTGATTGCTGCAGATAACGACATTTGAGACTGTGGTATTGGCGTTTCCGTATATCATTGGTATCTCCATGTTTCCGTATTTCAGGGTTTGTGCCCCCAAAGTCGACTACAATTCCATGTTCTCTCATGAAGTCTGTACCAATGATGCACTCGTCACATATGTCAGCTACCAGAAGCGCGTGAGTGAATGTTATTCCGGCCAGTTGGATTTTTATGCGGACTTCACCATATACCTTAATCGTTGCTCCTGTAGCTGTTCGCAAGCTGCAACTGCTAGTGTTATGCAGCCAAGACTTCTGCACAAGATTCCTCCTGATGATTGAGGCCGTGGCACCGGTGTCTATTGTTGGCATCCATTTTTCTTTTCCACTGACTACTTCTACTAGAAGGCTTTCGCTGCATCGTTTTGCCAGCGAGACTTGAATGATGGTCCTGAGGCCGTCGACTCCTGCTACCAACTTCTGCCCCGCGAAGTTGGTGCTTAAGCATTTCCCGACTGATAGCTTCGGGAAGGTTGACCGGCTTCTTGATAGCTGTTTCTGCGGGTTTCTTCCTCTATTTGCTTGTCACCACAGTGAGGGCAGTCTTTTCGTCGCTCCGGTTCTTTACACTGCCTTTGAAGGTGTCCTATTTTATTGCAATTCCAGCAGCGCATTATTCGTCTATCCCGTCGAGTATCTCGTTCCTCGGCACTAATTCTTGTGCAGGAACATTCGACAGATGCTACTTCCCTAACGAAATGTGTTCCCCTGGAAACCTGATTGGCTGCTTCCATCGCCAGAGCGAAGGCAAGTGCTTCAGCAAGGGTTCTTTTCCCGGCCATCCTTACTGCTGACTGTAGCTTCGAATCTGCAATTCCCCTGATAAATGCATCTTTTGCCATTTCGTCGATAATTTCCTGGCCTGCGGTGGGGTATGTCCCCGCATGTGGCTGTCCCCAAACCGTTTCTCGATAGCCTGCACTAAAGTCACATAATCCTTATGCTTTTCGATGTCTACCGTTTGCAACAATTCTGCTGCAGGACCGTGCAAGGCCATTGTTAGGGCAAAGCAGTTTTCCTCATTGTCCCAGTCGTTTGCACAGGCAGCCATTTCAAACTGCTTCTTATAGGTAGACCATGAGGTCTGGCCATCGAATGAGGGAGGCTTCAACTCCTTTCTCCTTGGACCGCTTAAAGAACATTCTCGCAGTTTCTGTTTTCGCACTGTGTCGAGCTCTTTTGCCAGTTGCTGAACTTTGCTGTCCATTTCCTCGAATTTTTCGCTAACATTCTTCTCTATTCTATCAAATTTGTCATCAACGTTCTTCTCTATTCTTTCAAATTTGTCATCGATTTCTTCGAATTTTTGCTGGAGAATGTTCTTTTGTTCTTCCTGATTATTCGTTTGTTCATCCATTCTCTGTTGAAGACCGTGCAGATTGTTGGTTTGTTCGTTGAATTTTTGTTCAATGCTGCTCTTCTGCTCGTCTAGATATTTCTTTTGTTCATCCAGCTTTTGTTCGAGGCTATTCTTTTGTTCATCCAGCTTTTGTTCGAGGCTATTCTTTTGTTCTTCCAGATTTTTCTTTTGTTGGTCGAGACTGTTCTTCTGTTCGTCCATTTTTTTGTTTTGTTCGTCCATTTTTAATAAGAGGAGTTGCATCATTGCAGCCATGTCATTGCCGGTACTTGTCTGTTCATCCTCGTCAACATCAAAGGAATATGCATCAGGATCATGTCCCTCGTTGTTCAAAGCCTCCTGAAGTCGGAGCACCAGGTCACTTTTTCCTCCACTGGCGCTGAGGCTTCTCTTGTTCAACTCGGATTTGAGTTGGACGAGGGTCAACTGCAATAGTTTTCGACCCATTCTAGCCTTTTCAGATAGTCAGAAAACACTTTTTTTTTTTTTTTTTACACACAATAAGTCCTATCCCACTTCTGACACCAATGTAGATGTCGCTGCTCACATTTGAGTGGTTATCACAGTATAATGAGCAAATAATCAAAAACCGTATAGCTACATAGAAACACAATCAAACAATCAATTGATGCGAGATCTCTTGCTTCATTTAACCAATCGTCATCATACGCAAATCCCATACAGTACCACCAGATATACTCGTACAGAACTTTATTTTTATATTTTATCAGAATATAATTTTCTCGAAGTAAATTTTGCATATAAGGATCTGCATTTCCTATCCCACCAGGGATGTAATAATTTTTTGGAAAACTGGATATACACAATGATTATACCTCAGGTAGAAAATGGCCGTCATCAGTGTGCTCTCAACTTCAGCTTAATAGAAGGAAAATAAAAATCCACCCTCAGTCAGATCGTAATTGCGATCTTGAAAGCAACGTTGGGATGTAAATCTTTTTTGTTTATGGCTCCACCCATTTTCATGTTTCTTAGGTCCTATTTATCAATTTAAGAAATAATAAAATAAATTTTAAGAGACGTGCGAAAAGGAAATGGCAAACTGAATTGGTACGGACTATACAACTAATTTCTGGGAGTTGTTGGTACTAATTAGGCAAAAAAAATCCCGTGACATAATAGGTCTGTTTCCGCGAGATTTTTGTAACAATTTGTAAAAGAGAGTTTTTGACATGGACTAACCGCTTGTCTTTCTGAAAAATGTGTCCGTCACAAAATGTGTCCCATTTTTTGCTTTCCTTCTACTGTTCAGTGGTCGTACTCTGTGTGCCTATTTGGTGTTGTTGTTGGGTTTGTGTGCTTCACAAGGAATCCACTGTGAAAAGGAATGGGATATTGGAGAATAGTCTGTACATGGACGCATGTTACAAATATACGTTTCATCCTTTGTGCATATTTGTTTTCTTTTTTTGGTATAGTGCTTAGCATTTGATTTCTGATTTTTTTATACAGGTAATACCATAAGTATATACTCGTATGTACATAATTTTTGAACTTGTGTTTTGTTTTTACACCGGGGTAAAACTTTAAACCATCTCTTTTTCTTGCACAATCACCCTATATTCTATTTATTTTCACTCGTAAAACAGTTAAGGTTTTTTCGTCGTATATAATACATACCCATGTACCAATGTATCTGCATGTCGTATAGATACTTTCAGCAGTTTACTGCTTTTTTTTTCTTCTGAAATATTGATCTGATTTTTGTATTGACTAAAGATATCGTAATACTTTTTGTTTTTGCTTAAGTTTGAGGAGTAGGAATAAATCCCCTCTTAAACCCAAAATCTCGTTGGAGCACGTTTTTGTTAAATATATTTGAAACATCAAAAGCAACAAGTAAAAATAAAATAAAATAAAAATTCTAAGACACGAGGAAGAGTTTTAGATTGGTTATTATTACTACTTTATTGATGTAATATGCGTTTATTGAATTCTATTGTAGGTATAGGGTTTTCCAATAAGGACTTGACAACTTTTTTTTTAAATAAAACGCAAACCATTTGAGATATTTCAAAAACTTCATTATCGGCTTGAAGTACAATCGAAGCATTTATGAATGGAACTCGATTTCGTCGAGCGATTCGGTCGTTTCGTTGAACCCAATTTTCAACTACTCGGCCACACATTTCGGCCGAAACGGCCGCTATTTCGCGTTCAATGTTGGCTCTGAGCTCTTCCAACGTCGTCGGCGTGTTGGCATAAACCAATGACTTAACGTAGCCCCACAGAAAATAGTCAAGCGGCGTTCAATCGCACGAACGAGGTGGCCAATCGACTGGCCCATTTCTTGAGATAACACGCTCACCATACTCACTCTTCAATAAATCGATTGTAGCGTGTGCTGCGTGGCTTGTGGCATCATCCTCTTGAAACCACATGTCGTCCAAGTCCATATCCTACAATTCGGGCTAAAAATAATCGGTGATCATGGCGCGATAACGCTGACCATTCACAGTAACGTGACGATCGTTATCGTCGACGAATAAATATGGCCCAATAACGCCGCCGGCATGCAAACCGCACCAAACAGTTATTTTTTGTGGATGAAGTGGTGATTCATGAAGCACATGTGGATTTTCACCCGACCAATAACGCATATTTTGCTTATTGACAAACCCATTGAGCCAAAAATGAGCTTCGTCACCGAAGATGATTCTGCGATGAAATTCATCATCTTGGCGCATCTTCTCCAGAACCCAATCGGAGAACGTACGTCGCTTCAAATGGTCCATCTGCTTCAATTCTTGAGTCAGCTTGATCTTGTATGGGTGTAAACCAAGATCCTTACGCAAAATACGGCATAATGTGGTCTGAGCGATGCCCAATTCTTGAGAACGCCGTGGAATTGACTGATTTGGGTCGTTTGCTACGGACGCCTGAACGGCAGCGATATTTTCGACACTTCGACCATGTGTGCGGGAATTTTGACTAAAGAGATAGTAAAATGTCAGTAGAAATGAATAAAATTTGGATATACATATATACATATATAGGTATATTTATATTTTCGTATTTATGTTTTTTTCTTCATTTTACCCCAAATCCATTTGCTCTTGAGCTTGGTAGTTGAATGACACTCTATCAAGGATGAAGGAGTTTTAGTTTTGCCAACGATACAAAAGAAGTGGTAGATTTATTTAAACAGTAAATTTCAGCTGAACAATGAGCACAAGAATATAGGACATTAGTTTGACACCACGCATTCAGCTATAAAACGTACATCACGTTATCTGTTGCAATTAATCATAAGTTACAGGCGTCGATACTATTTTCTTATGTAGAAGACATTACATCGTTCCCTTCTTTCTCAGCCGTCGTCGAAATGGAAGGTTATATCTATTAATATTACTTAACATATATTAAACTTATATTTTGTCCTTTAAAATAAACCTTATATTATACATATGTTACATTTTAATACTATATTTGTTTGGAGTCAACAATATGAACATAGGGTAGGTAGGCTTCAAAGAGGTGTGCACATGAATTAAGAGGCTAAAGACAATAGTTATTAGCACAGTGTGGAAGTACGAATGCATTCCCAAAGAAAGATCTATATGTTTTACTTACAAGAAATGTGATTCTATTGGTTACACGAACTACCGCGACATATTCCTTTACATGTGGATGTCCTATGTTTGAAAATAACAAGGCTAATATTCTTTCGTTAAGGATCTCTGATCTTCTAGTGAATCGCCGGTTCGAAGATCAGACCATCGCGGTTACCGGAAATGGCACGCGCCTGGTACCAAAAAGGCTAGAAGACGACTGTGTCCAAGAGACCTCTTGTATATGTTAGAATTGTATTGTATTTAAATATATAAAATTACATAATAAATATGTACTCGTATATAATTGAAAATTGATTTGGAAGATACAGCATATTGAGAGATGCCGATAATCAATAAAAATATTTTCTGTTTAATTAGCTAGTTGTTGTTACAATTTATTTACGGAAAACGTTTTGTCAGAAGCTACTTTTCATTTCAGTAAATTATTTTATTTCTGAAAACCAAATTATTTCGTTAATTTGTAAAAAGCATGCTATTTTATTCATTCTTACACTTTTTGCGTTTACTTTATTTTATTTATGCCATGTTTATCAAATTATGGAAGAGTTACATATTTTATAAAGGAAACCACAAATACTTACATATATTTATGTATATATATGAATATAAGATATGAAAAGACAAATAAGAAAAAAAAAATAAAAAATTCACACACCAGTTAAAATAAAATAAATTTAGAATGGTAATTCTACATTTTCCGTGTATAAATAAATGTCTGTGATTTTGTAATCACAGTTTATATTATGAATTTCCGTTATGTAAATATAAATAAGGTAGAATGTACATGATAAAATCATTAAGTTAAATAATTATGCCTGTACAGATTTAATTTGAAATGTTAATTAAAACTTTGATTAATGTCGATGTTATTTTAAAAACAAAATTAATTCGGTATCAAATACGTTTGCGATGGTAATAATCAATAAGTATATGCGTACATATGTAACTGATAACGATAAGCCTATACAAATATTTTCGTTGTAAGAAAATTAAGAAAAAATGTATATATTGCCTTATTATATTTATTAAAAAAAAAAATTGTTTATCTTATTCACTGATTTATTTCTCAATAACACCTGTTTTTCGAATTTTGCAAACAAATTTTTAATTTATACTATAGGTACTTAAAAGCAATAATTTCTTTTTTAAATATATATATATATATAACAGCTTTCTTTATGAAGATTCTACGAAATGGTATAGTTAGCATCATACAGTTTTAAATAGCTCTCGCTTAGCCAATCAATGGGAATTGGGGAAATACTGGAGGGAAAAAGTTTGGATAAGCCGCCGTTTGTTGTACTGGTAATGTTGTCGTATAAGTCGAAGGAATGGCGGTTGATACAATATTTGTTGAATAAATGGTTGTAAGTGCTGTTTTTGCGCCAAATGTAAGTTTTAAGATCCTGCTAAGTGTTTGAGTTAGGATGGTTGGCCGAAGTGTTTCTTGGGTAACAACTTTAAATTGGGGTTGTTGGAAAACAAAAGGATTTATCGACGGAAGCGGTTGTGGTGAACTGTTTGGTATTTCAGTTCGATAGTCAGGAAGTTTTCCAGGTATTGATGGCATAAGGTGTGATTCGTATGCATTAGGAATCATTTCCTGTGTTAATTGTGGTGCTTGCTGATATAGTTTCAAATATGCAAGCTGTTGCAATTGTTCGGGGGAAAGTGATGGTTGATAGATTTGCGTCTTATCATTGTTCGATGGTTTATTTTCAGTGGTTTCATAAGCAAAAGTACTTGCAGGAAAAGCTTCAAAAGGATCTGTATTATTATCAGCATCTTTTTCATTATTTGCAAGATCTCCAAATTCAAGATCAAGATGTAGTTCAGAGCCAGATTCTTCTAGTTTAGTATTAAGCTCAAAAAAGTTATTCCCCACACATGCTGGTGTCGTCTTTGTTGCTGTTATTAATGTCGTAACTCCATAAGTTTGTACAAGAGTGAAGTATTTAACGCTTTGATTAACTGCTTCCACTGGGAAAACCTGAGTTTTGTATTTTATTTGTGATTGTGTTAATGTTTCTATAAATTCTTCTAACGACGGTGTTTCTGTGCTATCAGCTAAGGTACAAACAGGGAAAGTAGTTATGCTGCTAGCTTTAAGTAACTGATTAATCGGGGTTGTTGACGTTAAAATATTTTCGATGAGTGGGCCCTTGATAGTGGATTTTTCAAAATAATTTTTATAAAATGATTTTTCCGTTGTGGAAGTAACGGTTATGTATCGTGTTTTTTTAAGGCTTCCCACCTAGAATATATTATTTTTACGTTAATAATAATAATAAAAAAAAAACAATGGTATTTGTTAACCTGAAAAGTGTATGGAGTTTTGATTGTTGCAACTTCATAGTATATGTCTTCTGAATTTGAGGGCGAAATAATATCAATATTAATTGTTTCAATTGGATACTGCATTTGCTGATCTTCGTTTGTATTATTATCTGGTAGGTTTTCGATTGTAAGACGAGCTGATTGAGGCATTGATTCCACGGAAGACAAATTAATAGTATCAATTTCAAGGGCACTTATTGTTTTTGATGGTGATATCAGATTAGAAAAATCTGAAGACTTCCTTATATAAACCCTTGGTTTAAGCGATGATTTGTATTGCCATCTTCCCACGGGGCGTTTGATACTTATTGCAGCCGCATTCGTAGTGGTTGACACAGTCTGAGGTCTTTGCCGGAATGCATATTTCTTCGAATCATTGCTCGTGGTGGTACTTATATCGTTTTCTCTCGCCCTTTCTCTGTCTCTTTGTGAGCCTCTAAGAGTTTTACCACCTTGACCACTTTTCAAAAACAAGAACAAAAATGAAAAATTAAAGCTTAAAACGTATTTGAACAGAAAACTTATAAAATTCACCTTATAAGTGGAAATTATATTTTTCGGTTCTTAAATTTAAATGGTCGAATAATTCCAATCTTTATACAATTGCTTTCGATATTTTAAAACAAAAGCTGACTGTTCTAATTACCTACATCTCCTATCAACTTAAATACTCTGTCGTAAATAAAAATGCTCAAAAAAGATCTTATCTAAAAAGTAGTCTGATTAGTCCACCCAGATCAGTTAGGTTTATATCTTTATATTGTGGAGGGACGTATGTGAAACTTGTAAGACAAAAGCTCAAAAAAAAGGTTTATTTTAACTTTGTTTGTCAACAAGACTGACTTTTCGAGCCAGGAGAAACTATTGACCGTGTCAATTCAGACTAGTCCAAATGTACTTATATGATGGCATCAGGTCAATTAGAGAGGCTAGTTAAATGTTCAAGGACATACTCTTGGAAAACAACAAAACACTAGCAAAATCAATACTCAAATTTGAGTTTAAACATTACATACATATGTATATTGTATCATTAATTACTACATACTCGTATAATACCTCGAGGTTGAGATTCTATGTCAGTGGTATTTGTCGTAGATTATGAATGAGCAGAACGATACACATTACTTCCCTACTGTCTTTTATAAAATCTAGTGGGAATTAAAAAATAAATCAATTCATTCGTATCTGGAAATTCACAATGACTCCAAAGGCATCGCACACAACGAAATTTCTTCGATTTCCAAATTTTCACTTTAATGCCCAATCGAAACCTTTATTAATTAAAACAATAGCATGTATTATTTTTCCTTATATGTGATAACTAGTAAATAACCTTTAAACAGAAAAGTCAGCATTGTCTGCCTTTTCTTAGTTCTGCCATTTATGTAAGTGCAACTGAAAAAAATATATATTTGGATTGCTGGCTTACTTTTTATGATGACTTTTCAATTTATGCTTTCCTGTTGAGCTTCGTCTTCTATTATTGTAATGTGTATTTGATTCCGTTGTAAGAGTAGATGTCCTGTGTTCATCTGTATACGATTTTTGTTTAATTCTTCCTAATCCGTGGTTGGGCCTTAATGTAGAAGAAATTAAGTTATTCGAAGTTTTAGTTGGAGACAAGACATGGGAATTGCTCTGTAGAACTTGAGCATATTTTCCTGATATATACGTTCCGATAACACTTGTTTCATGTATGGTTGTTGTTCCATCCATTGCTACTTTCCCACTCAGTGTTGTAACCAATCCAACTGGACGAGGACTTTTGTTAGCAGCGTTCTTTTTCGAACTATTCTTTTTTTTTGAAATAAGGTCGACCACATGATATGACTCTTCTGCATAAGCTTCAGGTTGACGAGAGAGCAAATCATAATCTGGCTGATTCACATATACTTTTTGGGCAAGTGCAGTGGTTTGAATAGCTAAATTTTTACTTTCTTTTTCTTTAGTGTGTAATTTGGTTGGAATGATTTGGGTTGATTTTTCTTGATTATTAAATGGCTTAGTTTGAATGATATTTACAACTTTCGAAGGTACCTGCAAAAGCTCTGAAAAGGAACAACCATGCATCAAACTTATTGGAAAATTTATGAAAATCATATAAAATCACATGAGAATAAAAAAATTGTTTGAAAATAAAAAAACAAAATATAGCTAATAATCTGTAATAATTGAAATTTAATTACTTCGATAGAATATATGAAATAACGTTCAAGATTACACACTTAATGTATTTTGACGAAAAATAGTTATATATACTCACCCAAACTAGGAGCACTTTGTGGTGAGAATATCATAATTGTCTTGCCAATTGTTGTTGTAAAATCCAAAAATCCATATACTGTTTTGGTCACAAGATCTGATGTTTCGATCACCTGGCTGCTAACAACTGCACTTTTATGTTGCAGTTCGACGCTGTGCCCTGTATAAACAAACTTGGTCATTAATTGAATTTATTATTAATCTTGGTAATTTTGTGAATTTCATATTTTAGTGTGATTTCGATGAAGAAAATATGTTAGGAATAAAGTTACTTAAAAACACAATACCCGTTTCTAACAATTTCATATTCAAGCTGTCTATTCTCCTTAGCTACATTTTTCTTTTCCCGTTGTACCACCAAGTGAGCCATAATCTCCTTTATCTCGTGTTCAAATTTATATTTGACTTTTCTTGTACATAGACTTGGGAACTTTTTTTCATATTCGCTTTTTGCTTTTAAACACGAAAATCAATTAGGAGGGTTTTGTATATTAAAATCATTAAATTACAATTTTAATAATCATACACAGAAAGTATTACGATTTGGGCTTCCTTAAACCATCCGTCTTATCAAGCCTTTATACATTTTAGTGTACCCACATTCTTTTTAATTATATTTTTTAAATCTTTTATAATTTTTTTTCTATAATCTCAACACTACTTTTAGCCTTCATTAACTATTTTTATTTTTTTTAAATAACTTAACAGTGGGTATGACTACCCTTAAAATGCCTGAGCACGTATTATGTTTTTAGGAAAATGGGACAGAGAGGGAAAGAAAAATGTTTGGGTTCAGTGGTTATTTCGCTCCTTGGGTGGCATCCAAGATTTTATGGAAAGACTAAATTATTAGTGTAATTAGACTTGTTGTTGTATTCTAGGTAACCACTCATCTTAAGTGATTTTAGCTACCTGAAAAAAAAGAATGTCTTTCGGACACGGTTGGGATTGAACACCGAACCGTCCGATTTGGAAGCCAATACACTACCATTCGAGCCACGGCCACCCATTCATTACCTATGCAATCCGGCCATTGCTTAGAAAATCAAGCAATACTACTTTTCCCTCAAAAGAAGATATAACGAATTTGAAGAAAACTGCCAAGGATGTTATTGCTTTTGGGCCTTCCAATTGATTGACCATTCTAATTAGTTTCGCCATGTTGTACAAAACTGTATTAGGATAGAATTGTATGTACTGCATCTCTGGTGTTTAGTATAAGCGAAGGCAAAGCCTCTCCAACACCAGAATCTTTCCAAACATATTTTCTCTCGTATTAAATCAGGTGTTCATCACTGACCCACTGACCAAGCGTAGGCAAGATAAAAGCCATGTAGCAGATTACCTTTACCGAATTGGCTGATACGATTTTTGGACCTTATCCGTACCCGATCAAATTTTCTATGTATACTACGGCATGGTGAAATAATACCACAATGATGCTTGTGGGGATGTTGTAAAGATCGGGGATTTAACCGCACCTTGTTGGAAACTGTTTTTAATTTCAAGTATTCCTAAAGAAGTTACATCTGTATCCTTCACCATTAACTGTCTAGTGGTGAGCATATTAAAGAGAATATATTGTATAATTGGTGTTTACTTATGCCCGACCCGTTCAGCTTGAAAAAGAGTCCCTGCAACTATAAGCTATCGAAGGCCTAATCCAAGTCTATCAAGAAGAACATGTGCATTGTTTCTTGTTTTGGTTTAGATATGACATATGAAATAGATAGATAGTTTTGGTTTGCTATATTTAGTCGAATGGACGGAAATCTTGGCTACCATCGTACAAGTTTAATGATTCGTTTTTGAGGGCAGCGGAATTTGGATCGCCACCGCTGTTTAAAAGTTTACGTCCCAAACACCGACTGCGAATTTACTATTGTACTACTACTATTGCCTGATATCAACAGGTTTCTTTTTAGTCCTTGTTGCCTTTTGCTAATGTTTCCGAACGTTGTTCAAGGAGTAGCATCCCGATCGATTTGCTCGATCACTCTCTTCATATGCTCTTTTTTTTCCGAACAAATCGCAAGAACCACCCTCGTTCTTTTATGCAGCGTTGCTTCATAGACAAATTTCTTTTGTTTGTATCAAACCAAGAGTTTTGTGCGTATAATGACGTGAAACCTAGCACATTTCTGGTATCTTCTTGGGGTCGATGCCACTAATTTCTAGTAACTTAAAACAGGTTGCAAGGGAGTTTGAGGGATACTCGATAGAGAAAAGTTCTAGTTGTTTTTACGAATGCAGGTTAAATCCGTTCAGAGTATTTCTCTGGTTTTATGGCTTTTGAGATGTCTGCAGATGGCTGTAAGTAGATAGTCGTCCGAGGCTACATTGACTACTTGGAAGTTCGGACATCTAAATATAATACAGCAGGAGTTCCTTGCATCGATAACTTTCTAGGCTAAACTTTTCAATAGTGCTACCACAGATGTCCTCTTTTTTAATTTTGTCTTAAAAGCACCTAAAAAGATTTTAGCGTCATACGCAGGACATTGCTCGTATATTTTAGCAGATAACATGACATTTGTGTGCAACATATTTTTTTCAAACCTTCATGAGAAGACTCTCGCGCTTTGGTGCGCATAATCCTCCCACAGTTAGCTATTCCCCGAACCATGGATAAATTAATTTCACTAAATTAATATAATCACATCCAGGGTAATGAATAGTTTAGTGGGGTTTACACGAAAATGACATCTAAAGTCAATACATTTTTCGAAAATGAAGCTAAATTTCACTTTACCATCAATGAAGACTGTTATCGGATTATGCTCAACGATATCTTTCGATATATGGATTACATTGATCTGGACGGTCCGAACGAAAAATGGTGTAAAGTTTAGCTTTTTAAATTGTAGTCAAGGTGGTTATTTTGCAAACATTTCCGAGAAGTTTTTCATTTATCCACTAGTTAATGGCCGTAAACGTAAACTTACAATTGAAAAGGGGTTTCAATATCGACCGTTTAAATAGATTCGTATCCTAATAATCTTCTGGGGTAAGCCTATTCATGATAATTTATTGAATAGTAGTTAGTACTGATCACAAATGTCAAAGAACTATTAAAAATCCCACCACGGTTTGAAAGTAAAGAAACACCTTTTATTATAAAGACCTCAACACGGTCAAGAGTAAGATAGAGCATTTCGAGTTTCTTTCATTAATAAAATGAGCGTTCTATTAGTAATATTGAGCAATCAGGAATTAAAGTGGTTTCAAATATGATATAAATATATATTTTAGGAATAATGCTTATCAAGAACAATGCACAGTGCTATTTGTGCCGTAAAGTGCTGCCAGCATTAAAAAAAAAGACAGCCTGATAGCTGACAGTTCAGGGTTATTAAAAATGGAGCGCTACACGAAAAAATAACGCGTTTTCGCTGTTGAAAGTCCAATTTATTCAATAACTGAAGCCTATTTACCGCGCACAGCGAAGAGAGTTCGTTGAATCGATTTTGGAAGAACAACAAGTAGATGTTGGCTTTTCAAACAAAATCGTCTTCAGCTCGCCTGAGGCTCATTTTCATCTTGATGGCTTTGTTAATCGTCAAAATTGTCGCATTTGGGGTTCAGAAAATACACGAGTGATTGTTGAGAACAGAGGTTTCTCTGTCACTGCTTGGTGCGGATTTTAGGCTGGAGGCATCCTCGAACCATTCTACTTCGAAGATGTGGCTGTTCAGACAATAGTAGTTAAAGGTGGCGCCCGCTTTAGTGACATATTAATCCAATTTTTTGTGTCTACATTGCAAGATGGATGTGGACACCATACACCCTAAGAAACAATTCAATTACCGCATGAGTCATTTCCTGGTCGCGTAATTTCCAGTTTTGGTGATCAGAATTGGCCGTCCAATTGTCAAAATTGTGTCCATAAATGTATTACAAACATTTTAGCTGTTAACGAATGTTGAAGACGCGAAAATTAATTTTATAAAAGTACAAGGTCTGAAAAGCTTATTTCGACATTTTTGTGTGGGTAACTATCTAAGCTAGTTTAGATAAACTGCTCTTTCTCTCCTGTCCTAATATAATCCGCTTCCATCGCTAAACGTATGCAATTTAATAGTTTAATTTTTTCTTAAGTCCAAATCTTGAATTCTTAATCTCCATAAAACAATACAAATTATGTTGATTTTTGTTTTTCTTTTACTAAATTTCAAAATTGTGATTTACATTTTTACTATCCTCTCCTAACCTCTCGGATCACAATTTCGCAGCAAAATAATAACTGTTGCCAAATTGCAATACAAACACACTCATTTAACGTTTATGAACATAAGTGGTACCAAAACATTTGCAATAGTACTACAGTCCTTTTACATTTATGAACACATTTTCTGCACACTGGCAGTATTTTTACTAATATGAACTCACCCTATAGCCAACCTTACCATAAGTTTTGTTGAAATAAACATGCTAAAGTACGATCAATTTAATATGCATTGATAATATTTGAAAAATCGTATATTCGAGGCGATACATAGTTGTACGAGTACGTTTAGCCATAATAATAGAATAATTTGTTTATCCAAGTAAAACAGCAAATAACTTAGGACTACCCTAAATTAATTCGATCGATTATCAATTAAATTCGATCGAAAATCCGAGCAAAAATTCGTTATTATTTTCAGCAACATATGTAAGCGATTATTCACCAAAAAAGTAAAAGTTACCATGAAATATAATTTCAAAAACATATCTTATATGTATGTAGATCTGTGTTTTACACATATAAAGTACTACTCAAAATAAAAGACAATATTAAGGTCAATTAAATGGTGTTAACAAACACGAATCGAAATCACACAAATTAATTTACTATCTTTCTACCTTTGTACAAGTGTCTTCTAACTTATCCGCTCACATACGTACATACATACATATGTATTTCTGTTGTACTCGTATATACGAGTAGCTAGGTGCTTAGTTGCATACAGCTTATAAAACAAGTTTAATATTGAATGTACTTAGGCATCTACTATGTAGCTGTTTGTTATTTAAAATAATAAAACAAAAAACGATACAATGAACAGTCTTGTACCAATGCTGTCATTGAAACAAACAGTAACATTTAAATAATGGTTTCGATATTAATATAGAAATAACCATGAAATTCATCGAATTTATTTATTATTATTACATTCACAAAAAAAACTCTGTTGTATCATCCTATTTATTTAAGTATTATAATAATTGTGATTGGATATCTACATATTAATTCACGTACAGATACATATATGTACAAACTTATAAATTCACAAAGTAACATTTCCATGGTATAAAATTAACATACGAATGAAATTTTAGCACAAAAGACTTACCAAACCAAAAGCAGAAAAGCAACAAAAGACTTTGAGAATGCATTATCACTTTTTTTTGGAGAGAGTCCAATACAAGCGGGCCTAAGTAATAAATGTTCTACATATGTACATACACATGTAAGTACAAGTATGCAGCCTCTGTTAAAAAAGCAGATTCTTGCGAGACTATGTTTACTCGAATTTCACAAGGAATAAATTTTGACTTGCAAAGTTTACTTTATACATTGAAGAAAGTTTGGTAAAAAGAGCTAAAAGAAAAGATACATTTATAAGTCAAGAACTACAAAGCAACATTTAAAGATTGCGACATTTTACATAAATTAAAATTTTCAACACTTCTTGAGATATTTCCTTCCGAGTATTTATTCTTGTTAACATAGGTATCACTGCAGTACTTTCTGTTCCAATTCAAAACAGTTCACGGGCGCATTGATTCAAACAAAACTTCATTTACATTTACATTACCAAACACTTTAAATCACTTTTCCTTTCGCCTCAGTGCGCATGTTTTCTCTTTTCCTGCATTCTATGAGCACAGCACTATTATGAAACGCGAATACGAAGGAAGACGTAACAAGTACGACTAGTTACTTGCGCATGCGAAGCGTGTACTTAGAGCATATGCAAATAAAATAGGCATTACCTGGCCACGATAAGTATAAGCGAGATAAAACTAAATACATTTTTCTAATGCGATTCCTTTATGTTGGCAGTAACTTTTGAAATATAATAATTGAAATACAATATAATATACATATTTATTAAATTTAGGTAAATAAATGCATGAATTCACTTTACAGCAGTCATTGTCATGATTTTGAAAATACGTACCTACTTGATCTTAAATTGTACACAATACTCAATTATTTTATCAGCATAATATCTAATAATCATAATATCTCTTTCCGTTTAAACTCAAAGCAAATCTAATTTTCTACGCAAGTCCTTTAAACACAAAGTAACGGATATATAAAATGTACAAATTAAATTTATAAATTATACATACCTATGTAGGCGTGATAAAATTTAGATAATTCTTATCTTGTAACTTACAATCCATATGAAATTGTCGATTTACTGAACATTTATATCTATTAGATTTAATTTAATGGAGATGTTCTTGGTTTTGGTTTTGTTTTATCCTAGTTCTCTTAATTTCACAAGAATACTTAGTTTTTAGTTTTCTTATTGATATGTTTGTTTTACGTTTATTCAGTAGTGTTTAATATTTTAATTAATTCTAGGCGTCACTAACATATAAGATAATGATTTAATCTTAAAGTGTATGCTTCCAATTTACAAATAAATAAATAAATAAATAAAATAAATAAATTATGTATAAAGTGATAGTTGTGGATAGTTGTTAAGAAGAGAGTTATATTTCTGAAAAAATGCGGTCGTCACCTTTTTAAAGATAAATTCTTTTGATCCTTTTTGCATCGTGTACGATAATAGGAAGAGGTCACGGGAATGGTTAGAAGTGAGTGAGTACTGTAGAGAAATGCGCATAATGTGCCAAATATAATCCTGGTTAAATCCTGCTACATGATAATACAAGATCACATATAGTTCACTTAACTCTCCTGAAGTTAGGAGAGTTGGAATGTTGCCTCATTTACCTCTACTGATTACTATTACTAGTACAATCACCTTTCAAATACCAATCATATTGGCTTTAGTGAAACGTTGGAAAAAGACGGTAAATGTAAATGGAGATTATTTTATTAAATAATATTTTTAAAAAAGCATTCTTTAACTTTCCCCAAGCAAATCGGCAATTTTATATGTAACGACCTTATAAAGAGTGGGTCATAATGTATGACCCTGAACATAATGTATGGCCATATCGGAAATTGCCATCGATTTTACAAATGGCGTCGTCGAATATCAATTCGGTTTTGACATTTGTAAAGGAATCAAACGCTATACTCCTGAAGAACGCGGAATAATCGTCACGATGTTTTTGATGAAATTCATCAATGGGGCATACTCGTACATTATGGCCTACCCTGTACTAAAAGATAATAGCTTTATAAATAGAGAGATATTTTTAGGCTTAGTCTTCGAACTAACGCTTTGTTATTTTGTTATCCGTATCTTTACAAGAGTTGAAATTGTTGAATGCGTGGGCATTCTAACTGGAATACTGAGAAAATTGAGTTTCATTTTATGGATCTTAGAAAAGTTATATAATATTAGTAGGGGAGCGCGGGGCTGAAATTACCGATTTTGGAAAATTGCTTGAATTACCTATTAAAATAAAGCGTAGTGTGCTTAATATGTAGACCATTTAGTGTCAAATTTAATATAGTTTTTGAATATATATGAATAGTTTGCAATGTTCTTATAGTTTATAGTGAGGTTGATTGTGCCGTTTAAAAAGAAATTCGTTTTAAATGAAAAAAATGCTGTTTGGGTAAAACATAACAAAAGCATTGTAAATGTATGTAATATCTCCACTAATAAAATAACAACTTCCAATTTCTAGAGGCCAGTATCTTTGCTGAATGTGCGATGGACCAGGTTCAATGAAGGGCCTGCCATTTCATTTCCACGCCACGTGTTTGGAACATTTTGGACATCAAATCTCATCACACATTCATATGCAAGTTTTTTTTTACATCTTCTGGCAAGAGGCTGAAGTAAATAGCGGATCACGTTAAAATATAGGACGCCAGTGCTTTCTCTTGTTCTACGTTAAATATCACCCTAGGTTTGTATCCAACTGAAGGAGTTTGTCCTTTTTGTATTTTTTTCACAAACCGTTGCAATTTCGTATGGCATATCTCCAGTTCACGTGCTACGGTCTCTAATTTACGGCCCTCTTGTATAACCGCATCAGCAGCTCTTTATAGAAGCTCCCTCGACGTGGTTACCCTCTCTGTCTTCGGTTTGTAGGTCCTCATCAAAACAGAAGTAGTAGAATACTTAAAAATTGTTGTTGTGCCGCAGCACAAACAGTCCCCAACCAAATAAAAAAAATTGTATTCAACAGGATTTAATTTAAATATGAAAAGCGATCAGTAATTGATCTACCAAGCGAAGATTCTTGACCAAAAAGTTTAACTGCAAAAATATTTACTGTATCGATAGAGCGCCCAACTACACACAGTCGCTACTTCGTTTCTCAGCTGCATCTGAAATGGCTGTTGCCTATGCGCTTATGCTAGGCTTTCTGCGACATAGTATTGAGGTACTCTTTTTATTTTTAAGGTATTTCATCGGCACTACTTACCCTCGGCACTTTCAACAACGTGATAACGTATGCATTTGAAAGATTGAGCTTCAAATAGAATATTATGGTTTTTGTCGAAGTAGAAGTAAGAGGCAGTAAGGGTATTCATGCAACGTCGTAAAACCATCATAAAAATTGTAAAGTACGTTTACGTTGTGATAAATTGACTGTCAAAATTTGTATGGGAAAATTTTACCAAAAACTTGGTAAGTTTACGATACAAATTTGGTGTGTAAAAGAAGATGGTAAACATTGAAAACTTACAACATTCTAATTTACATTTATCACAAATAAATAAATTGGAAAAAAGAAGAAAGATTTGTATAAAAGTGGCCGAGGTGAGGTATAATTTATATACAAGGCATTTACGCCTGTAGTTTTGTAGAGTTTCATAAAGAGTTGCTCATAAACTTATACATTTACACAAATGGTAAACTTACCACGTTACATGAATACCCTTAGTATATGTGGAAGTTAGATTCGAAAATCGATTTGAGCTGAGAATGGTTTTATTATACTCGTATATTCGTTTAGTGTGGCGGAGCTAATGTGGTTGACGTGTATTAGCTTTTTGGACTGAACTACCGTTTTTATATGTAAAATCCACAGAGGTCGCGGTTACATTTCCACTCACATTTCTTCTCCATTTTCTCCTCCTCATATGCAGGACGAAATATAGCATTCGTCCCCCCTCATATTCAAGGTGCTCTGCTTTCTTGCTTATGGTCCAGCACTGGGGATCAGATTACAGGCAGAATTGATATATTGTAAAACGTGCACTTTGTTTTCCGACTAAGTTTTGATTGACTTCGTAATTTTTTGCATCTAAGACCTACGAGTAGTTATGTATATCATGCCAGCTCCCTGTTTTGATGGCTTTCGGAATTGTCTGCCTCTTAAACCCATGCATGTCACACGAGCTCTTGTGCAGCACATCCCGTGGACGCGGGCTATAAAAATTAATACAATCAATAGAACAGTACAATCAACAGTACTAAGTTGCGCCTTATGCACACTGAGTTTATTATTTAATGTTTTGGTTTTGATTGCGCATTCAAATTTCGGAACTTGAACAAGATGCGTTTAAAAATGTGCTTAAAAATGTAAACGAAAACTTGGTTCAAGTGTTTTCAAGCACTCTTTTCTCTACCTAGAGTAATTGGTTTTTTGTTTAGCGTCCTTAAATATTTCTAGTATCCGAACTTTTAGCTTCAATTTACTAAATATAATGTATATAAGGTTGTTAAACGAAAAAGGAGGTAACAATCTTGTATTGAGTGATTCACGCTCTATTCGCGAACATCAGCAATCAAAAGGATGTTGTTGTAGAAGCAGTACATGTTTTTACACGGCATAGTCTTGAGTAGTATCTATTTTGAAATCAATTCATGACGAGAGTAAAAAATGAAACTTGTTCGTGTGACATCAACAAAGTGTTAAGCGGACTTCCGTTTATTCTGGCGTTCGTGTGACATCGATCTTAGTTTGACTAGAGCCAGTTTAAACAGAAAAATATATTGAAGATCAAACTCGTATTAAGGCAGTTGAACAATTTTGAGCGCCCATACAATATCACAAGTGTTGACATCAAATAATTTGTTCGTTATGATTCACTTGATTGAAAATGTTTTAATCACTTTTTGTCGTGATTTTGTCGAGTCTATAGGATTTTGTCCTAGATAAAGAGGTTTTAAGAAAAGTTTTACGCTACCCTGTTTTGACTCCTATTGAAAACAACATCTTTAAAAATTATGTGTGTATGGTGGGGTATCGGTGAACTCGTAATTAAGAGTACTTTAATTGTTTTAAAGTAAATGTTTGTAGGGGGGTATTCCGTACACAATTTATCTTAAAATATAGGGTGAATCTATTTACAAAAAAAAAGAGAACAGCCCCTTAGGAAAAGAGTAACGAAATGGAATGGATATCACAAATATGAAAAACGAGCGCTGCGTCTACTTCCCCAGGCAATTTGTTCTCAATGTGCTGAGCTGCATTCGCACAAAGCAGACACATTTGTTTCGGGAGAACAATAAGACTGATATTTGAATGGTTTCTGACGGAATGTAAAACGTCTTCCTAGCTGTGAAAAATAAAAAAAAATTAACTTATTTTAGTGCAAACAAGTTTAGTATTAGGTGCAAGTTGCAAATGTTGGGTTATGTATGAACTACATTCGGCAAAAAGTCAAAAAGTGAAAGCTCACACATATACGCATCTGCCTCCTGGTAGTCAAAAACTGATCCAAAAAGTCATTTTTTTTTTACATTTGAAAGCTTTTACAGTAAAATGTTTTGTGAACAATAAAATGTGTTCTAATCAAGTAAGCAATGACAACAAAACTTTGAAAATCTGACACAAATTAAGGTCGTTTGTTTAAAATCTGCGTGCATCACAGCCATCTCAGTATGAAATCAGGAACTAATACCTTTTTTTTGTGAATGTATTAGTTCATTCTGAGCTTTCAAAAAGTAAATTACTTGAAAGTTAAGGGGTACGCCAACTTTCAAGTAAATTACTTTTTGAAAAGTTGAGAGAAAACTACAGATCAGTAATGGTGAAAAAAGAGACAAAACATTTTCGTGCACACACTTTACATTTTGCCGAATGTAGTCCAGCCTTTAGTTACAAATTTCTCCGGAAAAAAAATGATCACAACATCAAAATTTTAAGTTTAACAAAAAAAAATCACTATTGGTCTTCAATAAATTTTGACAGATTAATTTTAGGGCAATATTTACTTTGAAACAATTTAAGTAATCATATTCATGTTCAATGAGGCTGCCCAGCTCAGTCCAGAGCATGAAAATTTCATGTTTTCGTGTTCAATGAGAAAAATTTCTACCCAGCTCATGTTTGCTTTTTGTTCAATGTCTCTGCCTGGACTCTGCCCTGGGCAGAATTTCGGCACTTACTTTTGAGGTAGAGCAGATTTGTGAGAAACGTCATAATCAGCTGTGATTACAAATTAATTGTTTTGTCCTCGAAGTGAAAAGTTGTTTGTTATTTTACTTAAAATGGAAGAAATCGAAATACAATCTGATAGAGGGCAATCGGTTGTTGTTAAATGTTCCCCAAATACACGCTATAATTTGGATAGCAGTGGTACATGATTAATGTTCATTTAAAAAAATGTAAGCTAATTTTCATTTCCTTTAGCTGAAGAAGTTCGGAAGAAAATATTTGAGCGGTGCATTGGAAAATGTAGATTTCATGCCAATAGCTTATAAGCAGAAAGCGGTTTGGCTAGAAAGGGACTGACAACCTTTCATAACGACCTACAAGGATGTGCACCCGAAATTGGGGAAAAATGTTGAGGTGAAGACAAAACGGAGGATATAGGAGTTGATTTCCAAAAAAAATGAACCAGCATGGATCCTCCTACACTCCGTACCAGATTGAAAGCAAGAGGAAAAGCTTAGAAAGGGCCTTCAAAAACAAATTGCTCCACAACAAAAAAACTGACAATAATAGGGCCACATGCCCATATGAAAAGTATTTTTTTTCTGTATTAACGTAAAGTTTTTTCATAAACCTATTTACCTATATAATAAATAAATAATTATCCAAAAATCGAAAATGAAGTTGTTATTTTTGACAACTAATATATGGCAGTCCAAATAGGGCAGAATAAGGCTTTGCTGAAAAAATTATTCTAAATTTATATTTAAAAAATTAATGTAGCGGCGTCTCATTCTTAAATTCAATTCACAAAAACAACTTTTCAGCTATCGACAACATGTTTTTCTGTTTCTCCTTGTTATTTTGTTTTACTGTATGCGGGGTGTGCTGCTGATTATAAGCAAATGTGCTATAATCGACAACGACACTGGTTTGACACATACTTTCTGCTTCTGCTCATAAGAGCCAATGTATAATTGTTTGATTAGTCAAAATAAAACGTGTTGGCCAATCCGGTGTGATTTCCGCCATATATCACGCACACTTATGCAAACAAGTGTTCTGCACGAATACGAACTTAAATTTCAATGAATGGAATCGTCCATGCGTTCACGTTATGTAAAAACTAACACATATTCTTAGATAGATTATTATATAAGATTGAGGCAAACAGTAGAACGTCGTTCTTGGTAGGGCCTAAATTTGTAAAGCCCTTCATCTATGTTAGTTAATTTTTGGATAACATTCTCAACTTTCAAACATAATTCCCTTGACAAACCAAAGATAACAAAATCGTTTTGATAGTTTTTACAAAGTGAACCTTCAAAAAATTGAACAGCAAAAAACACAATAATGTGTAAAACACAATAGCGCCTGGGCTTTGGTTTCATTACGTTTTATTCGCTTTGTGTTTGCTCCGAAATGTCATAGACAATTTTACAATTAGAGTCAAGTTTGTTTTCTGCGACTGAAAATTTGTTTGTGATTAATTTGTTTCGATTGAAAGTATAACTTCAAAAATTTAAAAAGTCATATCTATTAGTTGCAAAAATAGCTTGTGCAGCATATTGCGTATATACTCGTAATATTGCATACCGCGCAAAAGGCAGAAAATTCACATCATGTGTGAATTTTGCGACACCCTTTTGTTTAGGCAGTTGCTCGTCCTGAACGGGCCACTTGTAGAAAGTACATTCCTATCGTCGTCCAAATGACCAGTTCTTGTTGACATTAAAATTTGTTTAACAATTACACTGTTTGGAAAATATCATGTAATTGTTAGTTTTATACGAATGGCATTTGGACATATAGTATTATTGTCAATTATAACAGGTGGCTCTAAGCTAGTTTATTTAGGGCAAACTAAGAAAATTTTTTTATAAAAGCTTTGAAAATTTAGTCGACAGATCTCAGGAAATTATTTATGGCAATCTCTTTCATAATACGCATATAACGCAGTGTAACGCTGCAACGATACGGAATATTAACATTTATGAACACCACCATGATTAGATCGAAACAGAACTATTCAATTTGTATTCTATGCCTTGCTCTTCTGTCGATTCTTTCTGTCTGAATGTGTCCACTTCTTCTAAAGCAATAAATTGAAAGTTTTAACAAGGGAGGAGAAAGGTCAGTGTGATTTTGACAACTACTAACCTTTGTGTACAATTTATTAAAAAGGAAAAGTTGGTCGTATTAGCATGACCATGTTTTGTTTTACCATATTCTTTTTCGTTTTAATTAGCATTTTGATATTGCTTTCTGCAATAAACAAATCAATTGGCGCAAGAAAGTTATACGTACAATTGCTACTAAAAGTGTTTGAGGTAATTTGACTCTTGTTTTTTATCTTTAGTTTTTTTTTCTAAATGTTAGTTATTGTCAAAATTTGATCCTTCGCAATTACATAATTTTTGTTGATATTTAAACGTGGTGGTAAAGTTCTGCTATAACAAGAGTCTTAAAATCATGTCTGGTTTGTATTAATTAGTTTTCTGACTTTAAAGGTACTCTATTCTTCAGATACCAGCAACTCATTAATGTATTACCTTTTTTATAATCGCTTTAATTTTTCTCCTAGCATTTAATTTGGTAAAAATTGAATAAGAAAAAGAAACAATTTAACACATACTGAAGACGTACATAAATTTTGTATTTGGGTTGTGCGTTGAAAAGTCAAATTTCGAAAATTTCTATCTCGAGGTTAAATTCATTCATACATACGAATATATCTAATTTGCATTTACAATAAATTTTAACTTTCTTTGATATCATTTTTGGAGTCCGAGACTCATGGCAGAGACTTTGAACTTTAAACACGTACATATGTATATCATTTTCGGATAGTCATTTGTTGTGGCATATATACGGTAATGTGTATCCTATAATCATAAATTGTAGATAGACTATCACCTGCATTTATACCTTGATAAACGAATACATGATATCAATTGCTATCAAACAAATAGGTAGAACATGAAAGGTAGAGATTATCTCAAATTTGAAAATACAGGTAGCATGTTACCAACATTTTTACACAAAACGTGCTTAAACAAATATTATCTAACATATTTTTTACTGTCGATCATTTTTGAGAACACTTGAAAGGAAATCGTAGATCGTTAGTATTTTAAAAATAGTCTTGGAAACATTCATCTATAATTGTCTACCTTGAAGTTTCTAATTACTATATTTTGTTGGTTAACTTAAGCGGAAAAGTTCAATTAAAATTTATCAATTACGTAAATTGTTATATATGTTAATTTATTTACCTAAAAAAAGCATACCTGTTACCGTTTTTATTGGAAGGATTACTTAGTGAATACGTGATAAACTACGTAACTATTATTAGTGATGTGGTTGCCAGGCCTTTGTCTACTTAGAACTTTGATAACATTTTCGAAATTTTTAACTAATGAGGGTTCATTTATGAGTAACAAAAAAAGTATTGAACTCCGTTCCATTTTTTAATTACTATGGACTTTAACCACAATCTATATGTATCTTGTATCTTAATCACGTGACTTTATGTATGTACGTACATATATTGCCGAATTTTATTTTTCTTACTTTGTTTATAAATTTTATTAAAGCCAACTGTAAATTGCTTAACATTCCATTCTAATCGGATACATTTGGTTACTGTCTTTGTATTGTATTGCGTTGCCAAATAGGTGTATTGATTTATCCCAAGTCTCTCAATAGTTCTGCTATTTCAGGCATTTATAAGGAAAAGTTTGTTGTAAATGAATACAAGTCAGGCCAGATTCTTATTGTTCTTCTTGTAAGATAAAACATCAAATTCATTCTGTGGGAGCATTATGATTCAATTTGCTTTAGATGCGTTTTCTACACGCCATACAGTTAAAAGAGTGTGTAATTAAAACATTTCTTTCGAAATTTTCGCGTTTGTTCAACGTTGATTATTGCACTGTACACCAGAACGGAGATATGGATGTCGTATAAGCTCCCTTTGGTTGGCCTCGATACTACCATAGCTCAAAATGTTTGTCCAAGGCACAACAATTACTTGAGAGATAACAACTTTTATCTCTTTGAAACTAGCAGTCCAACTTATCGTTAAAAATATTTTATTAGGTCTTAGAAAAAGTAAATTTATTATATTTTAGAATTGTAGGATACTATTTGTATCGTTAATATCTCAACGGGTTAGGCATAGAAAATCAGATTTTCTTCCCTCTATAAGTTGGAAAATCGCATAGGTACTCTTAAAATAGATGTATTGTATTTTCGGATTTTAAATAATTAAAATATTCAATTAAGAATGTTCAATAGTGATTAACAAGTTTGCACAATGATATCTATCGTATGAAGTTGCAACAAACAAAATCTTATACACATAAGACCCTGCGGCAAGACTGATTAAATTTCAATATATTTTATTATGTTTTTCTTTACGAAACAAGTAAATATATTCGAAAATAAATTAAAAGAAACAAAAATAAATGTTCATAAGTAGAAAAAATAAAAATATAAAAAATATTGTAACCATTTCGATTTTAAACTGGTCAAAACTAAAGCAACTTCATAGTAAATTCACATTTAATAATAATCACCGCAACTTAACCTCAATATTTTGTGGGGAAACCTTTGTTTTGATTACTGCACTACACCTTCTTGGCACCTTCTTCTACTCTCGATCAGTTCCGGAGACTTTTACTGCCTGTGAATAGGTACATATTTTCTCAACAGGAAGTCATAAAATTAAAGGGTGAATAAGAAACGACCGTTGGAATTTCCCAAGATCAAACCATGAACTTCTTGAAAAGCGTATAAAAAGATGCGCCACTAGGATGAGGCCACATGCAAAATCTTCGAAAGAAAAGAAAAAATGAATAAAATGTTTACATTTTATGGTTTTAAAACATTTATTTATTACGTTTCTCTACATTAATAATGAGCATGCCCGCCATTTTTGATATGCCCTCTATAAGACTGTTTGGAATAGAATCAGTTTTTTTTTAAATAATCAAGAGAAATTTAGGCCCAGGCATCACGAATAGCTTCGATTAAGGTGTCCTTGTCTTCAAATTGTCTGCCGCCTTCATACACTTTACGCGATAGCCATGCCCAAACATCAGCTCCCCACACCATTACACCTGATGTACGCCTTTGATGTCTTGCCAAAATATGCTCCTCCTTTCTTAGATCATGGAAATAAAAGTTGTAAATATCGAGGCTGTCAAGGTTAAACTTTTTTTCATTGAAAAGATAACGCGTTTCCATTCACTGCTCCAAGCGACATGTTCTCCTGCAAAATTCATTCGATGCTCCTTGTGTACTTGCCTCAAAACAGGTTTCTTTTTCAGTTTTCTCCTCTGTGTAGTACCATTTTTTTGGAATATCTTTCGGACCGTTGCTATGCTGGCTGATACTCCCCTGTTGGACCTACGCTGGTAGAGTAGAATTTGAGGCACGCCATAGAATTAACCGCTTTTCTTGCAATGTTGTTGTTTCTGCCATGCGTCCTTTTTTATTTTTCCCATAGTGTTGTGGGTCCGCAAGATAACTGTTTACAACAGTCTTACTTCTATTAAGCCTCCTTGCAATTTCTCGGCCTAACTCATTGAAAGCATCTATTTTTCGTCTTTCTGTCGCTGTCTTTCGGGAACCCATTTTTTTTTAAACTAAATAAAAACAGTTCTTTTCAACGCTTTTTTAAATATTTTTAACAAAACTTTGAAAAAAATCGCTGATGTGAACTCCTGCAACGAAATATTCGCAATGGCCTCATCCTAGTAGCGCATCTTTTTATACGCTTTCCAAGTAGTTCATTGTTTGGTCTTGGGAAATTCCAACGGTCGTTTCATATTCACCCTTTAATTTTATGACTTCCTGTTGAGAAAATATGTACCTGTTCACAGGTAGTAAAAGTTTGCGGGTACAACATTTCAACTAGGTTTAAAGAGTGAAAATCGATTGCAAAATGTATGGCCTCATCCTAATGATCTCCAGCGTAAATCTCGTCCCTATTCCTGCACTTCTCTCGAACTATTCGCCGATCTACAATCTCCCATAGATCTCCGATCGGGTTGAGATCGGGGAACTAGGTTGGGCATTTTATGACATTGATTTTTTTATCTCTAAAACACTCGAACTATTTTCGATGCATACATCGGATCATTATCCTGCTGAAATATCGATTTCAGCAGCAATTCCTCCTCAGCATGTGTTTTCATGTATACTTTTGTAAATAAATCGGTTCCGAAATACATCTATTTTATGTAAGGGAACAATTCCATGTCTAGAGAAACATCCCCAAACCATAGTGTTTTCCCCTCCATGCTTCACAGTTCCTCTTAAGTAGCAAAGATCCAATGCTTCATTGATTGACCGGCGGACACGGTGAAAGCCATCCGTTCAAATTGAACTTGTATTCATCGGAAAATAGTACCGTTTTGCACTTCGATACTATATGGAAATACTTAGTATGATTATTTGCAACTTTCAGTCTTGCTCTTCTGTTTTTAGCTCAAATAAATGGTTTATTTACGATCCTGAGTGATGAAAGTCCACAATCAACAGGTCTTCGACGACCTGGTGCTAGCTTTTATACTAAGCTCGTTTTGTAATTCCATAGATGACATAAAGAGATTACTCTTTATCGTCCTAATGATCACTTTGTGTTTTCGGTTTGTGGTAACTCTTGGCCTGCCACCTCGGTGAATCGGTTGTAAAATTGTATTAAACGGCTTATCACTGATTTCGGGATTGAATATTTTTTGGATAGTTCAGATTGTGAAGTACCACTTTTATATTCGCCTTTTTATTTATTTAATCTCATCGGAATATTTTTTTTTGTGATTTTAGATACAATTTAAGGAGCAGTTCTAAAGATCTTGCTGCAGCAGACTGATACACGCGAATGAGTCAATTATCTTTTTTTGTTTAACATTGGCAAATCAGATATGAGTAGTTGTGGTCAAAGTAATGGTTTTTCTATTTCACCCGCAACAACAAATTGCATTTTGAAGCTCCTCTCACAAATTTACTGGCCTCTTTCCTTATTTCAATTCTGCCAGTTTATTTATTTTCGTAAATAATCCGAGCAAAAAAACAGATGCAGGCTTGCTACTGGTTCGCCCAAGACTTCGGTCTCCGGTATGTAGTGGTAGATCCATATTTCGTCCACTAATTTTTATTCTCTAATTTTTACAATTTACAACTCTTTTGCACTTATAATGCAGCACCAATTTTATACAATGTTCATGATACTCTTATTAATGCCTCAGTATATTAGTTGGTTTTTATGTATTGTGCTTATCATTGTCCATTGGACATCCTCACATTGGTCCCCGAGATGTGCGTTTAAATCTTAACCAATTGAAGCTTTATTTATAAGAGAATACATCTTATTATAATAATGGGTATAATTTTCTTACACTGATGAGGTTATTCAACGGGATAAACTGAAGACATACGAGGGCTGTATGATAAGTACCAGTGTTAGACAAGAAAACGCGTTAAAAAAAAATTATTTATTTCACAATATAGTCTCCTTTCAGCTCGACACATTTAGTCCAGCGATATTTTAACTTTTTCAAGCCATTCAAAAAATATGATTTGTCGAACTCCGCAAAATTGGCCTCTGTTTCGGTGATGATTTCCTCGTTTGACGAGAATCGCTTTCATGTTTGAAAACAAAACGAAATCACATGGGGCCAAATCTGGAGAATAGGGTGGGTGATTTCGTTTTTGCTCCACTGTTAGCAAACGCGGCACCCATCTCGATATTTTGTATGCGTTCAATTGAGATGTGTACAATGTTAGCAATCTCTCTGACGTCACCCGACGATCTGCTAACACTATATCATGGATTTTATTAAGCATATCTTCATGAATTCATTAAACCAATATCTGATGATAGTCATCGAAGGTGCATGGTCCTTATAAACGGCATGCAACTTCATTTTGATTTCCTCACACGTCTTCCCATCGAAAAAAAGAAATCGAATCACTGATCGATATTGCTCCTTCTCCATGATTGCAAATAAACACGAACTTGATGATTTTCAACAGCTGTCAAAACAAAACTACTCGATTATCTGTCTGAAATTTTGACAGTCATCGTTGTAAAAATGGCGCTATTGACACCCGGTAAAGTGCTTTCAGCGCCCCTTGGTGGCATTATTTTTACCTCCACGACTGGACAGATTTTGGCCGGGAGCAAAATCATATGTAAAGTTTAATTTCGGCGTGGAACAAAATAAATAAATTAGTTAAAGAATTTATTTTTGCCTGATAAGAATAAAGTTGAAATGTCGAGAAAAAATACGCGAGTTTCGAAATAAGTGCTTGCGAAGTGTTTAGATGGGTTAATTTAAATAGAATCGTGCTTTAAAAAATGTAAACAAAGCACTTGTGAAACACGAAGAAATTGTTGTGTTGTTACTTTTCCGTTAAATATTTAGTGAATACTGTGTAATATAGTGTCTTTTTGTTAAATATATGGTTAAACAAATCAATAAAACAGTGAAATGCTGCTGAAAATTCGCATAGTTGGAATACTACACATGTGTATGTATATGCATATACTCATAGCAGAATTTTTTAAAAGGACTATTTAGTTTGGTGAAAGTGAAAGAATACTGAAAGCTGGTTGCAATTACTCTCTTGCACTTGATCCTGCTTCAATTATAACTTAAGAACCAAGCCAATTTGCATCAACTTTTCAGTTTCACCAACTGAAATATTCCCCGTGAAATAATATTGCTGTAACATTAATAGGATTCCATCTATAAACATTTTAAGTTGCATTTCACTGTCTTTATTGACTTGTTTGACAATATATTAAATAAACACTTTATATTATTCACTACGAACTTAATATTGAATAAAGAAATAACAAGAAAAACAATTTGTTTGCGTTTAACAAATGCTTTGTTTACATTTTTTAAAGCACGATTCTATTTAAGCTATCCCATCTAAACACTTCACAAGCACTTATTTCGAAACTCGCCTATCTTTTCTCCACACTTTATGTCGAGACTCGGAACGAAAATTCTGGCGGAAATTTTTTGTACTATATCGACTATATTAATTTCTGACAGATCGTTGGCGGGAACAAATTCGTATGAAAAGTGAAAATTCGGCACGGACTAATATTATTAATTTTGTTAAAGAAATTTTTGTTTTCAAATACGTGTTGGGTTAAAATGTCGAGAAAAGATACGCGAGTTTCGAAATAAGTGCTTGTGAAGTGTTTAGATGGGATAGTTTAAATAGAATCGTGCTTTAAAAAATGTAAACAAAGCATTTATTAAACGCGAAGAAATTGTTTTTCTTGTTATTTCTTTATTCAATATTAAGTTCGTAGTGAATAATATAAAGTGTTTATTTAATATATTGTTAAACAAGTCAATAAAGACAGTGAAATGCAACTTAAAGTTTTCATAGATGGAATCCTATTAATGTTACAGCAATATTATTTCAAGGGGAATGTTTCCGCTGGTGAAACTGAAAAGTTGGTGGAAATTGGCTTGGTTCTTAAATTATAATTGAAGCAGGATCAAGTGCAAGAGAGTAATTGCAACCAGCTTTCAGTATTCTTTCTCTTTCACCAAACGAAATAGTCCTTTTAAAATATTCTGCTATGAGTATATGCATATACATACACATGTGTAGTATTTCAACTATGCGAATTTTCAGCAGCATTTCACTATTTTATTGATTTGTTTAACCATATATTTAACAAAAAGACACTATATTACACAGTATTCACTAAATATTTAATAGAAAAGTAATAACACAACAATTTGTTCGTGTTTCACAAGTGCTTTGTTTACATTTTTTAAAGCACGATTCTATTCAAATTAACCCATTTACACACTTCACAAGCACTTATTTCGAAACTCGCGTATTTTTTCTCGACATTTCAACTTTATTCTGATCAGACAAAAATAAATTCTTTAACTAATTTATTTATTTTGTTCCACACCGAAATTAAACTTTATATATGATTTTGCTCCCGGCCAAAATCTGTCCAGTCGTGGAGGTACAAAAAATGTCACCAAGGGGCGCTGAAAGCACTTTACCGGGTGTCAATATGATGGCGTACACATTTTGCATCAGTGGTGCCATCAGTCGGTAAACACGGGTACTTATCATACAGCCCTAGTAAATTTCATCATTCGATTGCTACCTTCTGTAATAATTAAAAACTTATTATAATATTGTGATAACCACTTAAATGTGAGCAGCGACATCTAGCAGAAAATGTCGAAGACCAGAAGATTTCGATATTGGAATAACAAAGTCTCGACTGGAGAGTGGAATCGAATTTTCTAGCAAATTGGAAATTGTATGGGACGCTGGATGGCGAGGATTGTTCTCGAAGTATGTCATTCGAGTATAAATACCAGCATCCCAAAGGTATGCAAGTCAGTTCTAAAGTGTAATTTGAAGTGATAATTAGGAGAAGTGATTAAGTGGTTTATGTAAAAGATAAGAAAAGTATAAGTGGTTGAGAAATTGAATTGTACTGAGAGAAAGAATTAAATAGTGAATTGTAACTGTACTGAATAAAGGGATTTGTATTGAAAATAATAAGTTCTATTATTTGTACCCACACAAACATTTTACATTGGTGTCAGAAGTGGGATAGGACTTATTGTGTGTAAAAGAAAAAAAAAACCTGTGTTTTCTGACTATTTGAAAAAGCTAGAATGGGTCGAAAACTATTGCAGTTGACCCTCGTCCAACTCAAATCCGAGTTGAACAAGAGATGCCTCAGCGCCAGTGGAGGAAAAAGTGACCTGGTGCTCCGTCTTCAGGAGGCTTTGAACAACGAGGGACATGATCCTGATGCATATTCCTTTGATGTTGACTAGGATGAACAGACAAGTACCGGCAATGACATGGCTGCGATGATACAACTCCTCTTGTTAAAAATGGACGAACAGAAGAACAGTCTCGACCAACAAAAGAAATATCTGGAAGAACAGAAGAACAGTCTGGAACAAAAAATGGACGAACAGAAGAGCAGTCTTGAAGAACAAAAGAATAGTCTCGAACAAAAGCTGGATGAACAAAAGAAAAATCTAGACGAGCAGAAGAGCAGCATTGAACAAAAATTCAACGAACAAACCAACAATCTGCACGGTCTTCAACAGAAAATGGATGAACAAAAGAATAATCTGGAAGAACAAAAGAACATTCTCCAGCAAAAATTCGAAGAAATCGATGACAAATTTGAAAGAATAGAGAAGAACGTTGATGACAAATTTGATAGAATAGAGAAGAATGTTGGCGAAAAATTCGAAGAAATGGACAGCAAAGTTCACCAACTGACAAAAGAGCTCGACACAGTGCGAAAACAGAAACTGCGAAAATGTTCTTTAAGCGGTCCAAGGAGAAAAGAGTTGAAGCCTCCCTCATTCGATGGCCAGACCTCATGGTCTACCTATAAGAAGCAGTTTGAAATGGCTGCCTGTGCAAACGACTGGGACAATGAGGAAAAGTGCTTTGCCCTAACAATGGCCTTGCACGGTCCTGCAGCAGAATTGTTGCAAACAGTAGACATCGAAAAGCATAAAGATTATGTGACTTTAGTGCAGGCTATCGAGAAACGGTTTGGGGACAGCCACATGCAGGAGGTCTACAAGGTCCAATTGCAAAGCCGAACGCAGCAAAGAGGAGAAACACTGCAGCAGCTCCAAGCAGACGTGAGTAGACTTGCACATTTGTCATACCCCACCGCAGGCCAGGAAATTATCGACGAAATGGCAAAAGATGCATTTATCAGGGGAATTGCAGATTCGAAGCTACAGTCAGCAGTAAGGATGGCCGGGAAGAGAACCCTTGCTGAAGCACTTGCCTTCGCTCTGGCGATGGAAGCAGCCAACCAGGCTTCCAGGGGAACACATTTCGTCAGGGAAGTAGCATCTGCCGAATGTTCCTGCACAAGAATCAGTGCCGAGGAACGAGATACTCGACGGGATAGACGAATAAGGCGCTGCTGGAATTGCAAAATAGGACACCTTTAAAGGCAGTGTAAAGAACCGGAGCGACGAAAAGACTGCCCGCACTGTGGTGACAAGCAAATAGAGGAAGAAACTCGCAGAAACAGCTATCAAGAAGCCGGTCAACCTTCCCGAAGCCATCAGTCGGGAAATGCTTAAGCACCAACTTCGCGGGGCAGAAGTTGGTAGCAGGAGTCGACGGCCCCAGGACCATCATCCAAGTCTCGCTGGCAAAACGACGCAGCGAAAGCCTTCTAGTAGAAGTAGTCAGTGGAAAAGAAAAATGGATGACAACAATAGACACCGGTGTCACGGCCTCAATCATCAGGAGGAATCTTGTGCAGAAGTCTTGGCTGCATAACACTAGCAGCTGCAGCTTGCGAACAGCTACAGGAGCAACGATTACGGTATATGGTGAAGTCCGCATAAAAATCCAACTGGCCGGAATAACATTCACTCACGCGTTTCTGGTAGCTGACATATGTGACGAGTGCATCATTGGTACAGACTTCATGAGAGAACATGGACTTGTAGTCGACTTGGGGGCACAAACCCTGAAATACGGAAACATGGAGATACCAATGATATACGGAAACGCCAATACCACAGTCTCAAATGTCGTCATCTGCAGCAATCAGAGTCTAGACCCTTCGTCAGAAGCAATTTTGTGGGCAAAAGTGGAAGGTGGTCCTGGTAGCCACCGATTCTATTTGATGGAGCCAGAAAAGAAAAGAGACTTCATGGTGGGAAAGACCTTAGTGGAGCCAAAGAACAACATGGTCCCTGTAAGGATTCTAAATCCAAAGACATTCAGTGTAAAGGTGAAAAAGGGGGAGATAGTGGGAAAATGCGTACCTGTTGAGGCTATATCGACCACAACGGAAAAAAAGGGTGCAAAACCGGTCACAACAGTTCAGAGCATAAAAATCAAGAACAAAATTCTCAGTCTCTGTAATCTGGACGAAGATCAGCGAATCCTGGCAGAAAAACTAATCGGTGAGTACGCTGATATATTTGCTACACAAGACGGAGAATATGGACGTACGCATATTGTTCAACACCACATTGACACCGGAGACGCTCGACCAATCCGTCAACCTGCAAGGCGTCTTCCATTCACAAAGCAAACAGAAGTTGCCGAAATGATGTCGAAGATGAAAGCTGAGGGAGTGATTGAAGAATCGCAAAGTCCGTGGGCATCTCCAGTGGTCCTCGTGAAGAAGAAAGATGGCAGCACGAGATTTTGTGTAGACTACCGACGTCTCAATGATGTCACTAAAAAGGACAGCTACCCACTTCCGAGAATCGATGACACGTTGGATATGCTTTCTGGAGCGAAATGGTTTTCAACACTTGACTTGAAGAGCGGTTACTGGCAGGTAGAGATAAATCGTACGGACCGTGAGAAAACTGCCTTCACTACAGGAAGCGGTCTTTGGCAGTTTGCAGTGATGCCGTTTGGACTGTGCAACGCTCCGGCCACCTTCGAGCGACTAATGGAACGAACATTGCAAGGACTCACCTGGAAAACCTGCCTAGTATATTTGGACGACGTTATCGTCATAGGTAAGACGTACGAGGAGCACCGCGAAAATCTAAAAGAAGTGTTTGAGAGGCTACGAAGTGCTCATTTAAAGCTCAACCCGGAAAAGTGCGCCTTGTTTCGTCCGGAAGTAAAATATCTGGGTCACATTATATCAGTGGAAGGAGTAAGAACGGATCCTGACAAAATCGAAGCCGTGAAAAGTTGGCCTTCTCCAAAAGACAAACACCAACTGAGAAGCTTCTTGGGACTCGCCACGTATTACAGAAGGTTCGTAAAGGATTTTGCTGGCATTGCGAAGAACCTGCATCAACTTACGGAAAAAGGCCGACAGTTCAGGTGGTCTGGAGAATGCGAAAAAGCATTTCAAGAACTGAAGCGACAGCTGTGCAATGCCCCCATCTTGGGTTACCCGACGCCCGGAAAAATGTTCATCGTGGACGCAGACGCTAGCAATGTTGGGGTCGAAGCTGTGATTTCCCAGGTTCATGATGGTCAAGAGAAAGTGGTCGCATATTACAGTAAAGTACTCTCCAGACCTGAAAGGAACTACTGTGTAACCCGGCGCGAGCTTCTGGCTTTAATTCTGGCTACGAAGCATTTCCATAAGTACCTCTACGGACAAAAGTTCATTCTCCGGACAGACCACGCAGCTCTGAAATGGCTACTCCAATTTAAGAACCCTGAAGGCCAAGTTGCAAGATGGATCAAGCAGTTGCAGGGCTACGACTTTGAAGTGCAACACCGCAAGGGAACACTCCACTCAAATGCTGATGCAACTATCCAAATGATCAGGACTGAGCCAATAGAGGGTTGGAGTATAGACGAAATCCTCCCAACAGGTAGACAATGACATCGAACCAATATTGGCCTGGAAAGAACACGAGGAAAGACCAAGCTGGCAGCAGATATCAGATCGGAGCCAAACTCTGAAGGCATACTGGGCACAGTGGGACTCGCTTTTTGTGCAAGATGGATTGCTGAAGAGAAAATGGGAAAGTGCAGATGGGACAACATCTCGTATGCAGCTAATTGTGCCACGGTCAACCAAGTCAACCAAGTGCTCCATGAAATACATGACGGAATCTCAGGAGGCCATTTGGGAATAAACAAGACGTTGGAAAAGGTAAGGGAACGTTTCTATTGGCTAAGCGCTAAACAAGATGTCGAGAATTGGTGCAAAAAGTGCATAAGGTGTGCGGCTACCAAGGGTCCAAAAGTAAAGCCACATGGACAAATGCAACAATACAATGTCGGAGCACCTTTCGAACGAATAGCCATCGACATCGCTGGGCCGTTTCCCGAAACCTTTAATGGAAACCGATATACTCTCGTAGTCATGGATTACTTCAGTAAGTGGCCGGAAGTGTTTGCCATCCCAAATCAAGAGGCTAAGACCGTAGCCGAACAGATAGTCAACAACTGGGTGAGCAGATTTGGGGTCCCAATGGAGCTGCACTCTGATCAAGGGCGAAACTTTGAATCAAAAGTCTTCCAGGAAATATGCCAATATTTGGGAATAAGAAAGACAAGGACAACGCCACTACACCCTCAATCTGATGGAATGGTCGAGCGATTCAATTGGACCTTGAATGAGCATCTATCTAAGGTTGTCAGCAACTGCCAGCGGGATTGGGATCGACACATACCCCTCTTCTTAATGGCCTACCGAAACGCGGTCCATAGCTCAACAGGGCACACACCATCCGAGATCTTATTTGGTCAAACGATTCGGTTGCCAAGTGAAGCAAAATTCGGATCCCCACCGACGGAGCCCAAAGAGGTGAACGAGTACGTGAATGACTTACGCAGCAGGATTCGTAAATTGCATGAAGACATCAGAGAAAAGATGAAGTTAGCAAGAAGCCGCATGAAAAGTAGGTTGAAATCTTCCGGTTTCAACGAAGGAGATCTGGTTTGGCTGTATAATCCTCAGCGTAAGAAAGGCAAATCACCAAAATTGCAACAGGACTGGGAAGGTCCATACAAGGTGATAACCCGCATTAATGACGTTGTCTACCGGATCCAGCGTGGGAATCGAGGAAAATTGAAAGTGGTCCATTTGGATAGAATGTGTCATTTCAACGGGATGCTGAATGACGAAGTTGTTCGGGACGAACAACTGTAGGGAGGGAGCAATGTGATAACCACTTAAATGTGAGCAGCGACATCTAGCAGAAAATGTCGAAGACCAGAAGATTTCGATATTGGAATAACAAAGTCTCGACTGGAGAGTGGAATCGAATTTTCTAGCAAATTGGAAATTGTATGGGACGCTGGATGGCGAGGATTGTTCTCGAAGTATGTCATTCGAGTATAAATACCAGCATCCCAAAGGTATGCAAGTCAGTTCTAAAGTGTAATTTGAAGTGTTAATTAGGAGAAGTGATTAAGTGGTTTAAGTAAAAGATAAGAAAAGTATAAGTGGTTGAGAAATTGAATTGTACTGAGAGAAAGAATTAAATAGTGAATTGTAACTGTACTGAATAAAGGGATTTGTATTGAAAATAATAAGTTCTATTATTTGTACCCACACAAACATTTTACAATATAATTTTAACGAGTTTGGTTTAAAGTGTTTCTTTTTTTTTAATTTTTCATTGCCACACAATGTTTTCCGATACAAAATTTTAGATCTGTGTGTTGCGGCAAAGAAAAAGTATGTAGATACAAATCTATATTTGAGTCCCCCTTCTTATTAATTCATTAATCACTCATATTCAAGCTATTTATCTATGAACATACGAGCATTAACATACAATTACCTAAGAAATTCTTAAAACTTTTGTTTTTTTGTCAGCATATCTTTTTTGCTACGTTTTTAATTGAATTCCATTATGCCTCAAGTTTATTTTGCATTTAAAACTTTTGTATTCAATAATTTTTTCTGTTTGAATACTCCTTTCTTTCAACTAAGATCGTTGAGTTAAAGGTCCGAAAATTAACCAACTAATTCATATTTTTTGCCGATTGGCTAGAGAATTGAATTTTTATTCGCTTTAAAAAGATAGTATATTAAAAGAATAGCGACCAATCAATACTCTTGAACTGTTATTAAAATTAAAAATTAATTTACTTTTTCAAAAGTAAAATACGAATTTCAAACACATAAAATGCATACATTCATGTTTTTTTTTTCTTTTGGGTTTAGTTTGGGCGAGCTAATATTGAATCTAAAAGAAAAAAAAGGGAAGATGAAGAGAAAATTATAACTACAGTTGGGGAATCAGGTGATGCAACTAATAATGGGAACAATGTTATTAGTCGGGACAATGTTTTACAACCTGTTGCGGAAACCGTGAATTTGAATTTTCAACAAGAAGCTAAAAATGTAAATATATATTGTATAACGATTTAAAAATATGTATTAACAATGTATAATTTGAAAGGAGCAAGTTTCTTTTCAATTAGAAAAATGTTTGAATTATGTTAAAGCAGGAGTTGAGGCGATAATCGAAGATGAAGTAACATCTCGTTTTGAAGCTGAGGAGCTAAAAAATTGGAACCTTTTGACACGAACTAACCGTCGTTATGAGTTTATTTCTTGGAAAATAACCATAATGTGGATGATAGGATTTATTGTACGTTATTTTATCTTAATGCCTTTAAGAGTTATTGTTTGCTTTATTGGGGTAAGTTGATCGTATGGAACCGAAATATATATATATATATTTTAATTTTATTATTTGAACAAGGTTATGATATCAAGTATAGCAAATTGTTGTGTCGCGCTAATACCGTTTCAATTTATTCGGCAACCATGCGCTAATTTTGTTTATAAGTTAACTTTTCGAATTTTAACGCGTTCTTTATCAACTTTAATAACTGTGCATAATAAAGAATACAAGCCGAAGCGAACAGGTTTTTGTGTTGCCAATCATACATCGCCAATTGATATTGCAATTTTATCTACGGATGGTATTTTTTCTTTGGTGAGCAGTTAAATTCATAATTTAAAAACAAAAAGAAGTTGATTACGTCGAAAAAGGCTTCTGTGTTCGTTAAACTGCAACTTAGGTCCGTTTTTTTTTTTTTTTAAATATGTTACGTATTTTAAATGTTTTATCCTAAGTCATTCACATCAATATTTTATCGCTTTATACTTAAAAATCAATATGTTAGGTAGTTTGGCTCACAGTATGCACATCAGTCGTTGGCTGTTTACCAGAAGGAGACAAGAAACGAATAATAGTTCATGATGTGCTTGGACATTGTTTTTCATTATTATCGAGCGCCATATCAGCCGTGATATACTATCACAATATTGAAAATCGACCAAACAATGGTATATGCGTTGCAAATCATACAAGTCCCATTGATGTTCTTGTCTTAATGTGTGATACAACATATGCATTGGTATGTATATCATGTACGCTTTTGAATGTTATATGTATAACGTATTATTGTCTATTGCTAACATCTTAGTTTTTAATGCTTTTTAATCTCTTTCATAATTTCTTTTTCTTTCTAAATTTTATTTTAAACTTTCCTTAAGTAATTAGTTTATTTCGAAAAAATACAAAATATGCATACGACGTTTAATTGAAATGAAGTCTAGCTTATATACTGTAAAGGTATTTTTTGTTTAGATGTGTATATGTAAAGAAAATATATGGAACCAAAACTCGAAGTGGCTTAATCCACATATTTTCTTCTAAATGGTTCCTTTATCTTTCGTTTTTACTTGCTTTATGTAAATAACGTAAGTATACATATATACATAACTTTTTTAGAAGCTGAAAAGATTTATGTAATAATGTGCCTTCCGTGAATTAAGCTGCCTTATGCACCATCTTATCCCGCAGGCAAATCTTAGCACATGTTATAAAGAAGTATTCTTAAATATTTCAGAGTAACACACGTGGCAAAACAGGATCTTCTTTTTCTTGTAGGTGTGGTTTATAGAGCTTAGTCCAAATCAATAATCACTCATGTCATAAATGGTTGTCAAGCGATCAGAACAATTAGAGTACTTTTTGTTTCCCAATTTCCGATTAGAGCTCTTGCATGCAAGAATGTGTATTGTTTCTCAATTAATTGGACGTTCGTAATTTCTTTGCCTCTTTACTGTCCTTGTTTACTGTTCCTTTCTTACTGCACTAGTTTTTTAGTGCGCCGCTTATAAAAAAAATTTCAACTAGAGCTAAAAGATTGGTTAAAAAGAAATAATAATTTCTCAATTCAGTTTATTCTGTAAATGCCCTACATTTAAACATATGTAAAAGGTGTTTTTTTTTTAGAGGTATACAAATTCAATATGAATTAAAACACTTGAAGCTAATGTTAATGGCTATGATATTAGCTTTATTTAACAGATAATTTTATGCCATATTGTTTAAATATGATATCGGGCATATGCGCGCCACGGCTAGCTCGAATGAAGCGCAATCATAAAGTCCAATTTTCGACAGCTTTATCGGGCAACTGGGGTCGTATATCAGATCGTAGAGGCCGTGAGGCATGTTGCGCGATCTTGTTGAAACCAAAGCTCTGCCACGTCAATGCCATTCAATTGATCAACGAACAAACCAGCGCTCTCCATTGACGTTAACATTCCGGCTGGCATCGTCCTTAAGATATATATGCCGATGATTGCAACCAGCGCTCTCCATTGACTTTAACATTCCGGCTGGCATCGTCCTTAAGATATATATGCCTATGATTGCACCAGCCCATAAAGCACACTAAACAGTGAGTTGGTTGTAAGGGCGTCTCAACAGGGGCTTTTGAGTTTTCTCCACTCCAAATTCGGCAATTTTGCTTGTTTACATATCCATTTAACCAAAAATGGGCCTCATCGGAAAACAACGTTTTGCGTTGAAAATGAGGATCAAGCTGAATCATGTTTTCGGCCCATTCACCGAACCTACGATGAGTATAATGGTCACGCGGTTTCAACTCTTGCACAAGATCTTTCCACAACGCACGAGAATAACGTCTTCTGTTCGCATTGTTTGTCATTTTTGGGCATGCGTATTATCCACTAGACTGTACGTAATGCGAAAACGATTCATCGTGTTCCGCTTAATTTGCTCACATGGACGATTATGCCGAAGGTAAAATGGATATTTGGCGAACCGAATCATTTTCACGCGTTGTTCTGGCGTTAATCTATTCATCGCAAAACGTACTAACCACAAATTAACTTTTAACTGTCAAATTGCCAATCTGTAGAAACAGTGTTGCCAGTTTAAAAACCAAACCTCTAAAAAAAACCACCCTTCACATAAATCGTATTATCATTTACTTATATAAAAGATAACAAAATTAAGAAGTCTAACAAAATTTACTCTGCACTGTTGCTAGAAGTGATTCATTTTAAGCTTTGCGCTAAGCTACCGTAAAACATTCCATCTCAAAAACATAAACAATATACAAGTGTTCCATCAAAAATACAACTCGAAACCTGGAAAATTTGACAAGGTAAAAAATACGTGCTTACAAAATCCATGCATCGTTTGCAAATACGAGTACACAGAAGCTAAACCTATACATAAAAACTATGTATTATGAGGTATGCGGTGTCCCTTTCGCAGACAACGGCGCTGATTTTTTCGAGCGGAATCCTTCCCAGAATTTTGCATGGCAAATGACAATCATTTTGACAAAAAATGCATGGCAAACAATTACCTAAAAAACAGAAAATAATAATCCCTTATAAGCACTTATAATAAAGTACTTATATTAGTTCACTTTAAATATGTGAAAATTTGAATATGTGAATTTTAAATCTTTTACTTTTACTTACTTAACAAAAAAGGAAAATCAACGATAATAATTTGAGAGGGTTTTGAAAAAAGTATTCCGTCCGTGCAAGATATCATAGTAGTCATTTAGGCCCGTATTATTTAATAATAAAATACGTAATGCATTTGTAAAAAATATTTATTATTTTTCCAATTTAATAGATTCGTAGTTTTAAATGAATAATAAATGAGTTGAAATTTAGGTAGAAGATGGTTTTATTCAATGTGAATAATTATGTAATTGCGACTTTAAATAAAAAATCAAGACTTCTATACAAGGTGTCGCAAAATTAATCACCCTATCGGAAGATGGTATAATTTTTGCAAATGGCTTCGTACGTCAATCATATTCGACACTTGTGAACTAGACAGCTGCAGTATACAAATAGATAAGCAATGAAGCGCTATACTCCGCAAGAGCGGAGTGTCGGTGGTGTTAGCGCAGCGTGAATTTCGACATCGATTTCATAATCGTGTGGTGCCACCTGGGCAAACATTCCAGCGCTTAACTACTCGACTCGAACAGAGTGGAACCACAGGAGACCATGCATTGTGTGGCCGCCACCGGATTGGTCATGGCCGAGAATATCGCGGCTGTGGCTGCCGATGTCGCTGAGAACGAAGAAACATCAACCAGACAACGGGCCACGCAATTGGCCATCTTCAGACGGACCCTACAACGAATTTTAATGAAAGACTTACAAATGTTCCCGTACAAAATCCAAACAGTGCATCAATTAACGTCTCCGATCGTCAGTCGCGTGTGAATTACTGTAAAGCCATCGTCAATCTCAACAACGAAGAGGACGATTTTGTGTCGAAAATCATCATGAGCGATGAGGCGCATTTCCACTTAAGCGGTTACGTCAATAAGCAAAATCTTCGTTTTTGGAGCATTGAAAATCCGCGTGTGATGGACGAAGAGCCATTACATCCACTCAAAGGTACTTTGTGGTGCGGCGTTCACGCGGGGGGAGTGATTGGGCCGTATTTTTTTGAAGGCGCCATCGGCAATACGGTCATTGTTACTGGCGAACGCTACAGGGCCATGATAAACGACTTCTTACTGCCCGAATTGGATGAGTTGGGCTTGGTAAACATGTGGTTTCAACAAGACAGTGCAACCGCACACACAGCAAGAGCCACAATGGATATTGTGAAGGAAGCGTTTCCTGGTCGCGTAATCTCCCGTTTTGGCGATTTGGCATGACCGATTTAACCATCGCAGACTTCTTTCTTTGGGGCTACTTGAAGTCGTGGGTTTATGCCAACAAGCCTCCGACAATCTCATCCCTTAAGGAGAATATTCAACAGGAATGCGAACAGTTGTCACCGGAAATCTTGTGGAAAGTCATGGAAAATGCGATAAAACGGGCACAAATTTGTGTCAACACTGTCGGCAGCCACTTGGCGGATATCATCTTTTCCATTTAACAGAAGCAATTGTAAAGGCCCAAATAAAGATTTCCATCACTCAAAATCATTTTTCTTTATTTAGTAAAAACAAAATTGGATGATTAATTTTGCACCACCTTGTACTAACATCGTTTTGATGAACAGGATTTTAAAAGTATAACTTTTTTTAATTCGCGAAAAACCAAATTTTGAAATGATATTTCATTACACATAATAAAAAATAATTCGATTTTCGCTTCTTTTTTTTATTTCATGCTTTATGACATCTTTATCTCTAAATTTAATTTTAGTCCTACGCTGTGCAGCAATAATTGTTCTTTTTTCTATTCTACTCTCTCTGAACTCAGAAGCAGAAAGTAATATGTCGGCCGTTCAATTAATGTTCTGAACTCGTATTTAAATATGAAATATATATTCCACTATTATAACTGCACAGCATACCGATTGACTTTATATTGAAAACGGATTAAATTTTGTCGTCACTTTTGGAAAGTGCTATTTAAACCGGATTGACTGAATCAGACTTCTCTCAATCAGATCGAAACAGCTTCAAATGACCTAGGTATTTTCGATTCTGATTTTATTAATTTCGTTCTTAATGAAAACTTATTTTATTAAACAGAATTGGAACTTTAAAAAACGCAGTAAGTTTTGTCGCTATGCAAAATATGTTTGGAGCTAAGTTTTGGAGCTATTCATATTCATTAATGAACTTCTTACGTGAATGTTTAACACATTTTAAAGAAAACGTCTTGTATTACTTATTCGTATTTATACGCTCTGCTATTTAAGTTATAGTTAGAAGGGTTAATATTAATAGCATGCTTGATAGCAAAAAGTGGAGGGTTAGCTTTTTCACAATTTGTATTTAGTTGCTGCTTAATGGAATTCATCTGAAAAACTTTGTTTTGCTGGTTTTTTCTATTTCTGTTTCTATGTTTTGTTTTTTATTTGTATTTTTGTATTTTTCCTTTTTTATGGCTTTGGTCTGCCATTCACCATTCGTGATAGATTTTTATTTATTTTGCACTTATTTATATTCATAATTTTAAAGATTGGTCAAAGACATGGAGGATTTTTGGGGCTTCTTCAAAGAGCATTGGCTAGAGCATCTCCACATATATGGTTTGAACGGGCCGAAGCCAAAGACAGACATCTTGTGGCAGAACGTCTACGACAACACGTTTCTGATCCAAAGAATCCTCCAATATTAATTTTCCCTGAAGGAACATGTATCAACAACACTTCTGTGATGCAGTTCAAAAAAGGCAGCTTTGAAGTTGGAGGCATCATATACCCAGTAGCAATAAAGTGAGTATGTTTTTTTTGTTTTTTTTTTTTTAGATATGTTTCACTATAGTAATTAATGTTTCATTCATATTCAATACTACAAGAATAAAAATAAATTATTGGCATTTTTTTTTATTTTTGGTTTGTCAAAGACGGCTATGTTGTAGCGATTGCATTTTTATATTTCCCTTTAACCGTGTCTCAATCTACGTCTCTGAAGATTTTTATTTTTTCAATAAACCACTGCATTCAGGATTTTCCTTAACGGATTGATTGATAAAGCATCAAATTTATAATATAAGTATACTACGTACGTGTAAACTCTATTTTAAGAGGTTGTCCGTATACTACCACTTTCGTCTATAGTTGGCTTTTTAACTTGAGCGCATTTTTCAAGTCGGGCTTATGATGCCAAAGCATGTGTTATGTTTTTCGAAAAATGGGACAGAAAGAGAAAGAAAGATGTTTGCTCTCACTGTCTATTTCGCTCCATGGTTGGTATCCAGCATTTAATGGGGAGTCAAAATTATTGGTGTAAATTGATTTGATGTTGTATTTCGGTCACGGCTGGTATTGAACCCCGAACCGTCCGATTGGGAAGCCAATACACTACCACTTGCGTCACGGCCGCTCACAATATCTCGATTAGAGGTGCTTGGGAATGATAGTAATAGTCATTTGATCAGAAGAGAAGAGAAGAAGGATAATGTGTTTTTCGTTTTAGTTCTCATGGTTCATATTAATCATAACCGCAACTACTTAATGACCAATATGCTTAAGATTTTCGATGACTCCTTTTTGGCCAGAGCCCAGAGAGATCTTAAACAATTATCCCCTTTTCTTTCTTTCATTCGCGCTTTGAAAGATCTGCTGATTGTCATCGCTTTTACCACAATTTCATACAGTATAAATATTTTGCGTTCAGTATTAGGGCTGTTCCAGGACTCCCAAATTTTTACAAATTTGTACGTTTTAACTTGAAATGGAGTGAGAAAAGACCCCCAGAGGGCGCCATAAAACTTAAGACATCAAAATTACTCGAAAAGTACGAAATATCGCGAAAAATGTTTCAGACAAAAGTCACAAGGTTCTGAAGGGGACATGAGATGGTGGCCACGAGTTTGACCTTGAGACCCATTTTTAAGGTCAAACGAAGGTCACTTTTGATTTTTCAAATTTTAATTCCTGATTTTCATTGCTCAGTCGTATTCCTCAATGGGGCACACGACTTTGTCTCAAAGGTCTTATTCATTCAGTGCTAGATACCACTGCACTGGCACGCCTAAATCATTAATCGGTTTCCAACGTTGTTAGGGTGTTAGGAGGTCGAGATTTGTTTTGAGGAAGTCATTATTCCCTCGAGTGAAGTTAAAACTCAAAGAAATTTCAGATAGAGACAAATTGTCCTAAACTTATCTGAGAGTGTATGATGTGCACTCTGCCCTTTTTTTCTACTTGAACGGAACTGTACTTCATTTAGAAGTTCGATATTTGTTTTGAGGAACTGATTATTATAAGTAACGTTTTCCAGATTAATAATGCAGGCTATTTAAATTCAAGAGAAAATTGAAATGATATTGATTTATGGAGAAAGTGGAAGGAACATCGATGGTGCTGTTGCTCTTTACGCCCAACGTTTCCCAGACCAGATACGATCGCGCGCTTCCTTTTATCGGGTCATCTAACAATTCACCGGTGAAGGAAGTGTGCAAAAAAAGAAAAGGAATCGGTCAGATAGGGTGGCTGTTGAGGACAATGAAATAGCAGTGTTAGCTGCCGTTGCACACGATCCTCACATTAGCACTCGCCAAATAAGTCGTGAATCATGAATTTCTCAAACGACTGTCTGTAAGATATTACACCGGCATAAATACCATCCTTATCATGTTTCAATGCATCAAGAACTTTCTAGTGGGGACTTTCGCAACTGGGTTTCCTTTTGTCAATGGGCACTTCAGCAAATTGAACGAGACCCCCTTTTCTTCGCCAAGGTGTTATTCTCTGATGAGTCGACTTTCACCAATCATGGTACGGTCAATCGACATAATATGCATTACTGGGCTACCGAAAACCCTTTTTGGTTGCGACAAGTTGAACGCCAGCACCCTTGGAACGTTAATGTTTGGGCGGGAATTATTGGGGATAAATCAATAGGTCCATATTTTATTGAAGGCAACTTGAATGGCGAAAAGTATGCAAACTTCTTACGGGACCATCTTCCAGTATTACTAGAAGAACTGCCATTCTAGTTGCGACAAACAATGTGGTTTCAACATGATGGTTGTCCAGCCCATTATTCCCAAGTAGCCCGGGGCGTACTAAACAATGTTTACCATCAACGATGGATCGGACGAGGGGGTCCGAGGCAATGGCCTGCTAGATCACCTGATCTTACGTCACTTGATTTCTTCTTGTGGGGTTACTTAAAAAGTGAGGTTTACAGAAAAAAGCCAACAACACGTGAGGACATGAAAAGACGAATAACTGAAGCTTGCCGGAAGATTACGCCAGAAATTTGTTGAAATAGTCTCAGGAAATAAACGTCGAAATGGGAAGAATTCAATGATTCAACAGTAGAAGGCAAGGGGACCCACTCGTAATTAATCACCCCGAAGGAAACAAAATACTGCTACATCCACGTCGTTGTTTCTGGGTTATGCTAAACGCAGTATGTAAAAACAAATGACAAGCCTACGAGCAATACGACTGAGCAATGAAAATCAGAAATTATCATTTGAAAAATCAAAAGTGACCTTCGTTTGACCTTGAAAATGGGTCTCAACGTCAAACTCGTGGCAACCATCTTATGTCCCCTTCAGAACCTTGTGACTTTTGTCTGAAACATTTTTCGCGATATCGCGTATTTTTCGAGTAATTTGGATGTCTCAAGTTAAAAAACTCACCCTGTATAGAAGAAACCCCCGTAACTTTTCTCTCTTTTTTTAATGGAATTCCACTGATCCCTGTGAGAAATAGCAAGCCAAGAAAATAAAATCCATTCAGCAGGGTTCTGCAATGTTAACAGGTGCTCAAAGAAATTGTAACAAATTCATATTTAAAAAATTATAAATTAATTGATGGTGCTGATTGACTCCGAACGGTGAGACTAATAGAGTTTTATTGACTTTCTAGGATTTGCGATAACCTCCCATTTTTTCTTCAATATTCGGTCCATTTGCTTGCATATGGAAACGATTATAGTATCGTTGGTGGAACAAAATGATAAGTCTGATGAATGTAGCTACAAAAACTGGTTTGGTTGTTATCGAGAATGAAATTGGTGGCGGAGATATGCTAGATATATGAGATGTTGCACTATTTGTTGAAACCATGTTCTTTCATTATAAGGAGCATAATTTTGCAATACAGGTAGAAAAACATTTTTCAGCAGCTCCACATAATGTCTTAAAATTCACTGTTGTCGTGTGTTCCCTGTTTATTCTCTCAAAAAAAAAAACAAAAACGAACCAATTAATAATTCATTGAAAGATTTCTTCGAACTAATAGAGGCATATGTTTTCTGAAATGAGAAATATTTGGCGACAGATGTATGACGATAACTTTTAGATGTCCTGTACATTAAACACTTAGATACAAAAATGTATATTTGCAGAGTGACCTTATAAAGGCATATAATAGTAAACATATACTTATTAATCAACACATATACATAAAGTAATTTGTTGTATTTTCCTTTTTTACTTTCGACAAGGTATGACCCGCGTTTTGGAGATGCTTTCTGGAATAGCTCTAAATACTCAATGATGCAGTATCTTTACATGATGATGACTTCATGGGCGATCGTTTGCGATGTTTGGTACCTGCCACCTATGTATCGCCAAGAAGGTGAATCAGCCATCGATTTTGCAAATCGAGTAAAAAGTGTAATTGCAAAACAAGGGGGACTTGTTGATCTAGCATGGGACGGTCAATTGAAACGATTAAGGCCGAAAAAAGAATGGAAAGAAATGCAGCAAATCGAGTTTGCAAAGAGCCTCAAAAATGACTGATTTGTAATATTAAGTGATATTAGCTCCTTGTTGTGTAATATTAAAATTTTGATAATTTCCTTTCTAATTTTGTAGTGAAAAGTTATAATATATGTAAAATAAATTTGTTAGGGTTACAATTTTCGATACCCTTAGCATATAAGAATATCCTTTGAAAAAACTACGTAAGTCTTTTATTATTTATTATTATCCTTGGGAAGTTTTAAGTACACACTTTAATTGGTAAACACATATGTTTTCGAGTCATTACATATAACAAATAAATACAAAAACTAGGTCAAGTTTATTGCTGTTGGAAATTAACTCGAGGACTATTTTTAGATTGTTGAGAACACCAAATTATTAAGAAATAAAGAAAGCTTGGATGCAAGTATTAACGCATCTTAATGAAATAGTAAAAAAAAGATCACATCTTAAAATTTAAAGTACGTTCTAGGTTGATGTTACTGTCGAAAAGAAAAGCCGACACTCTTAGATCAATATGAGGTCATTTGGTATTAGGTTGTAATAACTGCAAGATTTACAAGTCAAAAGGTTTGACTAAAAATATTCTCACTAACGTATGCGCTTTCAAGATTTTTCATAATCCATTCGTAACGCTATAAGCAAAAGACTATATTGTTATTATAATAAGTATTATGTTAAAAATTGTTAGCAATTATTTATGCCAAAAATTGCGGTCTTACGCTAATCACCTCCAGCCAAGTCTTTTCTTCGCCGAGAAACAACTCGAACTTCGGGCAAGAGCGGTCATGTTCCTACGCTTAGCATGTATGTCCTTACATTTCAATTTTATACCTTTTCAAAATTTCGTTTATGTAGATGGTTTTAAAATTTACTCGAAGAACTTTACTATCGTAGAAACCAATTGCATTTTCAACTGGCTACCTTTGATAACTTAAATCGTCCTACGTATACAGTGATTTCTTTATTGTTTGTGAGAAAGCATTTATGTTGTAGACAGATAGAGAATTAGTTGACAACAAGCAATAGAGCGATACACACCTGAAGAACGAAAAATTATTGTTACTGAGCAATTTCCGGTCTGCCGTTTTAATGCAGCGTGATTTTCGTCGTCGAGCAAATAAGTGTTTGACTGAGCGTCTCGTGCAAACTGGGTCCACTAGAGATGTCGCAAGAATTGTCCGGCTCCGTATTGCTAGTTCGACCGAGAATATTACTGCTGTGCCCGGGGACGTCCGAGAGAGTCCACAAACTTTGACGAGACACCGATACACACAATTTGGCATCTATTCCGTCAGAAAGACGACCCGGATTTATCAGACTTTCTGATTTCAGACATATCTCACTCGTCCGAAAAACGGTTCTCACATTAAAATAAAGGTCTTTCATCAAAACATACTTACACGTAATCTGTATGACTTGATTAGCCAGATAGCTACCCTCTGAACACAATAAAATAATTTCTCATTTTTCGGTCAAAAAGCTAACACCCAAAGTCTTCAAAATATCTCTCTACACCATAGTATACACCATATAAAGTTGATACCATAGTATAATAAATGTCTCTCATCAACAAATTATATTACATGAACCAAATCTCTATGATTTGCTTAGCAAGATACATAGCTACCCTTTCAGCACATTAAAAAATTCCTAATTTTTTGGCAAAAATGACAACCCCGGGGTCATCAAAATTTCGGATTTCAAACATACCTCACTCGCACTAAAAACCGCTCTCTACACCAAAATAAAGATCTTTCATCAATAAAATGTAAATGTACGTAATCTGTATGAATTACTTAACAAGAAAGCTATCCTTTCTGCACATGGGAACTCGATACACCGCGTGTTGTTGACAAACGCAACATGGCTACAGTACCCCGGCGTAAAATCCGGGCTTTACAAATTTATTTGTATCGATCCTTTCAGAAATAAAATAAATTTTAATTTTTCGGTCAAAAAGACGACCCCGGGGTTATCAAAATTCCGAATTTCAGACATATCTCACTTGTCCGAAAAACGACTTTCTACACCAAATTAAAGGTCTTTTCTCCTATCTCCTATATTGACATCATTTATCGAGGATTTAAGAAAAGGCTTACTTTGATGTACCCTGACCCATGTTAACGGAAATTGCTCTGTCAGTACTAATGATAGAAACTTTGTGTAAGACTTTAGCTATCCCTTGTAACGGCGTTTAAATAAAGTTGATATCTTGTTTGAGTCTTTAGATATTCAATTTCTAAGCCTGTTCCATTTTCATTGACTCCAAAATGGAATCACTTTTCTCCAAAAAATGCCTAATTAACATACCGATTTACAATTTTTTTCTTATGACAAAAAGGCTATGAATAAAAAATGATTTTGTGTGGTCTTAGGTAATTTTTATTTTATATGTGTACTAAAACAGTTATAACAGGTGCTCAAAGTGTCCTCCATGGTTTTGTATGCATGCTAGTGCCCGTTTTTGTATTTCACTGTAAATGTTTATTGATGCTAACTGCTGCCTCACTTTTGATGACGCTTCGAGAATACGCTCTTCCAATTCAATTAAAGTTGGTATTTCGGTTGAATAAACAAGTTCTTTCATTCTTCCCAAAAAAAATCCAATACTGCAAGGTCAGGAGATTTTGCAGGCCAGTGAACTAGTCTATTTCTTCTTATCAAACGGTTAATGTACTCTTCATCTAGCCAATTCTTAAATTCAGGACCATAGTGGGCTGGAGCGCCGTCCTGTTGCAAATATGATTAAGCTAGTTGAATCAGTGAAATGTCCTCCAATAGTTCTGGTAAATCATTTCGCAAAAACTCTAGATATTTTGTAGAATTCAGCCTAGGTGGTAGTTTGAATTGACCGATTAACTTGTTTCCAAGTACATATTGACGCTGAATTTTTGTTGAAATGATTTATGTCTCCTTGTATGTGGATTGTCCGCAGCCCGCGTGTGAAGATTGTGAAAATTTGTGATGCCATCTCTTGTAAATTGAGTTTCGTCCGTCCAAAGAATTCTGCTAATATACTCGTTGTCATCCAAACTCCGCTCCAGCAACCAGTTAGAAAACTCAAGTCTCTTTTCCAAATCATTGGGAAGCAGTTCTTATACTGGTGGTATGGATAAAGATTTTCTAGATGCAGTACATTAGAAATTTTATGTCTGGAAACATTGAATTGCAAAGCTAAGCGGCTGATGCTGATTGATGGATCAGTTGTAACAGCTTCCAGAATTCTTACATCAGGCGAAATCCTTTAATGAGCGGGAGCTCATTCGGTCGTGTATTTCAAACTGATCCTGTTTCTCGAAGTCTTCATTACGTATTTCCAAACACTCCTTTACTAGGAAATCGTCGGTTAGGATAAAGTTCATGGTATCTAGTTGAACTTCCTTTGCACAGCCCATAAACGTAAATAATGCCTGCGTATTCTTAGTTTGTTAATGCAAACATTTAAAATAGAGTTTCTATGTAGCCATAACCTTATACCATTTTTGCTTTTTAACTTTTCCAAATACGCCTTCATAACCGAAACCTAACTCTTTCTGAGAACTTTTAAGGAAATGAGGGTTTTGACAGGTAGTTAAATAAAAGAGCACACTTTAAAACTTTTTAATAGCTATAAAATTTTAAAAAAATATTGGAAAATTAGTAATTCTTGTTAGAAACGCTGGTAAAAAATCATAAATTCCTTTTTTACCTTCTACACTGGTACATATTCGTTTAAGCGCACAACTATGATTTTCCATTTTACACTTTTTAATACTAAAATACTTCGCAATTGGCAACTTTGTTAAAATAAATTTTATCTACGAAGTAACGGTTTTTATCTGCGATAAGGACATGGCATCTTCTGTTGTTGTTACGAAAGAAAACAGACAAAGTTGCTTTATAGTAAAAGAATTGTCGGCATATTCGTTTAAACGCAGGAAGTTTTTATTCAATTTTTAGTAATTTTTTGATTGTGGAAATTGATCTGCTGCCTGTTAATAACTTAACAGTGCGTACTAAGTCTTGTTTAATATTTAAGATGCATTAGAAATAAGTTTTATTTCTTTTTTAAGGTTACTGGAAAAATGCCTAAAGCAAAGTATCTTACCGATGCTGAAAAAGCTCAAATTGATCTTCTGCATAAGGAAAATTATTCTAATCGAGAAATTGGGCGTCGCATTAACAGATCAGAATGTGTTATTCGTAATTTTTTGAAGAAAAAAGAAAAATATGGAGTTAAAAAGCCAACGAAAGGTAACCGGAAACTCAACAAATGACAAATTGAAACCATTAGACGAGAGGCAACAGAAAATAAACTTAACTCCAGTCAAATAAAACAAAAACACAATCTTCCTCTTACAAAAAAACACATCGCAAATATTCTCCGATCAACTCCTAACATCAAATGGAAGAAGCCTAAGTGCAAACCCTTTTTAAGATCGCATCATATTGCAGCCCGTCTGGAATTTGGTCGCAGATACATGCACTGGACATTTCAGTGGGACAAAATTATATTTTCGGACAAATATATGGACTCGATGGCAAGTTATTGGCATGATTTGCGAAACAAAGAGGTCCGTATGTCCAAGCGAAATTTTGGAGGTGGCAGTGTGATGGTGTGGGCGGCTTTCTCTGCCAGAGGGAAGGCCACAATTTGCTTTGTACCCACAAAAATGAATTCGCCGACTTACATGGATATGTTGGATGACGTCCTCATAAATTTTATTGAAAATAAAATGGAAGATGACTTCATTTTCCAACAGGACAACGCCTCTATCCATGTCTCACAGGCGTCTTTGGAGTGGTTTAGAGAGCGAAATATCCCGCTTTTGCAATGGCCAGCTTGCAGTCCTGACTTAAGCCCCATAGAAAATATACGCGGAAAAACAAAAAACCGGAAGCTTTTTAACAGTAAAGGAGCTTAAATCCAAAATAAAGCAAGTTTGGGATGAAATTAGTACCGAAATCCTCCAAAACTTTGTTAAATCGATGCCAAACAGGATTTTCGAGTTGATCCAAAAGGATGGAAAATCTACAAGTTATTAACTTTATTATTTTTTAGAGATTTCGTGAGTGCGTTTAAACGAACATGCCTCCCATTTTGCTTTTGTAAAGAAATAAATAACAAAAAAAAATGAATTTGAATTGAGGGAAATTTTTGCCACAAATTTAATTTGCTTATTAAATAATATTAAAACAAATAATAAAAAAAAAAGGTTTTCTTGCATTGTTTTTTTTTTAATTAAGAAATATGTTTAAAAAGGTATCTGCGCTTAAACGAATATGTGTACATGTTTTCGCAAGTATCATAAAATCGATGGTTTTTTGTGCAAATTTGATGATGGCTTTTTTCATTATTGTTACTTTCATAAGAAAAAAATAGTAAACCGTTATGTTAGAGCGTTTTCTGGAGAAAAGTGACCTCAAAGTCAAAAATTAGCATGGGCAATGAAAATGGAACAGGCTTAGAAATTGGACATCTAAAGACTCAAACGCCGTTACAAAGGCTAGTATAAGGCTAAAAATAAAGTCCTACACGAAGTTTCTACCATTAGTACGAACAAAGCAATTTCCGTTAACATGGGTCAAGAAAAGTAAGCCTTTTCTTAAATCCTCGATAAATTCTGTCAACATTGGAGATATACCCTTACTGTAGAATAATTTTTTTCATAGAATATACCCAGGAATCATTTCCCAAATTATCGTTGACGAATTAGGGGACACCCTGTATAATTAAAGTGTAGTTTTAACGTATGTAAAATAAGGGGTAAACTACCTGCTTCCAGATGTATCAAGTAATTTGGAGTACAACTCGGTAGTCCAAAGACGGCGTTGGAATTTTTCGACTAGGTCAAAACTAGCATATCCCCAAACTTGCGCAGCATACAAAAGAACAGTCTGTGCAGTCGTTTGAATAATTTTTTATTTATTTATTTATTTACAAAAGCTGACAGATATTTATAAAAATTAGATGTTAGCTATTGAGCCGGAGCAACGAGGCCTTAGGCTATATATGTATGTGGATAGTGGCGTGAAAATTATATCTAATATACTCGTAATTATACAAATTTGTTTTTCTTAAGAAGTTGATAATAAAGTTAGAGTTATCTGGGTTGGGATTGGAGAGGAGTTCACTGAAATTGATTTGGGAATTGGATCTATGGATTTGGAACGCTGGGCAATCGGAAAGGATATGGCGGATGCTAATATAAAAATTATTGCAAAATGGACAAGTGGATGATTTATTTTTGTTCATATAGTGTTCGTGGCAAAGTCTACTGTGTCCGAGTCTGAGTCTAGTGATTTTACTTGTATCATTACGGGATAGTTTAGAAGCTGCAGCGAAATCTATGATAGAAGATTTGTTTTTGTTGATTGTTTTGTACCAATCCGACGTTTTCTCCCAGATATGTTGGGTTGGGTCAGTAGATTTTCTAATAAAATTGTTTAAGTCGTGACTATTGTAGTTATTGGTAAAAAGGGAAGGGGTTTTAAGAATTTCCTTGGCTGTTTCGTCGGCGAATTCATTGCCCACTATTTGGACGTGACCTGGCACCCATATTAACAAGGTATTTGGAAATTGTAGATGTAAAAGATTGCGAATTAAAGAAGGATAGTAACATTGGTTGTTGGGGTTAAGGATAGCATCAATGGAAGATAGAGAGTCCGTGCAAATAGCAAACTTTTTTTTTGACTTTTTAGTGAATTGCAGCGCTCTAAAAATGGCTATCATTTCCGCTGTAAAAATGGAGGAATATGAGGGTAATAGAAAGGAGCAGACAGTTTCGCTTTCTGTGGTGACACTAAAACCTATCTTGTCGCCCATTCTGGAGCCATCTGTATGGATTAACGAATATTTTTGAAAACTATTTTTGAGTTCGGAAAAATACGCTCGAAATATTCTAGGGGGGGTGTGGGATCTTAGAGAGAAAATGATGGAGGAAGATTGAAATAGCCAGGGAGGTGAATAAGAAGGGGAAGGTTGAATGGGTTGGTAAGGGATGTTCAATTCGTTGCAGAGAATAGAAGAACGTGAGATACAGGACATTATTTTTTCTCTATTTTTTTTCTTTTTAACTAATCTATAGAGTGGGGAATCTTTGGAGAATAAAGTGGATTTGTATATCTTTAGAGTGGATTGATATCTAAGGTTTTCAAGAGTTGGCAGTTTTGCTTCGAACAGTAAATTGTTGATTGGAGTGGTAGGGAAGGCGTTGAAGGCCTTTCTTATGGCGGAGTTATAAATAGTTTTAATTTTGTTAAGGTGGGATTTGGAGGAGAAACCATAAAGAAAAAGACCATAGTTAATTTTGCTAACTATTATGGATTTGATGGTAGAAATTAGAGAAACATTTCTACCATTTAAATTTGTTGTATGAAAGGGATTTTATTATGTTCAGTTTTTTCCCCAAAGTGGGAAGCATAAATTCGATATGTTCATTCCATCTGTAATTTCTTTGAAAAATTAAGCCCAAGATTTTTAGTCTGTGAACTTTCTCTAGATTTAAGATATTTGAAACAATTTTGCATGTGCATTTGTGTTTTCTACAGATATGGAGATGTTTGCTTTTAATAGGGGATAATTTAGCTCCAGAATACTCGCACCAGGATAGTATGTCTTGAAAGATGGAGTTGAGATCAATAATGGGGGAAGAAGTATTTTTATTTATCTCTTTGACAATTGTAAAATCATCAGCATAGGCGCAGAGTTTTATTTCTTTGTGTATGGATAGGGTGCTGGAGAGTTTGTTAAATGCTATAAGGAACACCGGAACAGACAAGGGGGAGCCTCGAGGGATGCCGTTGAAGAGGGGCAAAAAGGACGATGATGAGCTTCCAATTCTGGCCGAGATCTTTCTGTTTTTCATAAAATTGAAGATATATCTAATGATGTTCGGGCCTACCTTCCAGGCTTTAAGTTGATCGATTATTGTGTGGACTCCGATTTTGTCAAAGGCTCTTACGAAGTCGAGGGAGATGAGGGAAAGATGACTACTTTTCGAAAGGGAGTTGGTTATAAGGTGGTCTAGATAAAGAAGGCAATCGGTGATAGATTTTCCCTTCTTGAATCCCACTTGATAACTGCAGAGAAGTTTATTGTGAGAAACAAACCACCAGAGTCAGTTGGCTATTATCTTATCAAGTACTTTGGCGCAGCAAGGGTTAAGGGAGATAGGTCTGTACGATTCCAGAAGTGTTTTATCTGATTTTGGTTTGAGTATGGAAGTGCCATTACTGTTTTTATAAAGTTGGGGGATAAAATTATGGAAGATGGAATTGTAAAGCTTGACAAGTCTAGCTTTCATGGAAGGAGAGAGATTCTTTAACATTGCATATGATATTCTATCATTTGCAGGTGTCTTGCCTTTTCATTTGTTTAATGCCATGTCTAACTCTAAAAGACTGATATCTTTGTCAATTATTTTTCCATTTTCTGAGGGAGAGTAGGAGACAAAAGGGGTAGAGAGAAGTTTATTATGACAAAAACGATTGGAGAAGTTTGAATCGTGAGACTCTTTAGACCAGAATTCGGAAAAGTGCTTGTCAATGGAGTGGGGGTTAGTGATATTAATGTTAGGGGAGTTAGTGGGGGAAATGCAGTGGATGGGAGATTAATTAATTTATTAGGATTAATTTCAGAAGTAAATTTATGGATAGATTCTGATTTAGAAATTTTGATTTTCCTTTTGTATAAGGCGTTAATTCTTTTATAGTTGATAGCATTTTCAGTGGAAATATTGCGTTTTAGAGAATTCCAGAGTCTGTTCTTTTCTCTTTTTAGCTGCTCAAGTTCGTGATTCCACCAGGGTACTGTTGGGTTTCCTGCTGAGAAAGTGGTTTGAGGAATAGATTGGTTTGCGCTCTGGAGAATGATTTTGTGTATATTAACAGCTTCTTTGTTAATACAGTGCGTTTCAAAAATATAAGGTCATATAAAAAATGCCAAATTTCTATCTCCCACAACGTTTTTTTTTATAACGGTACCTCTTATCTTGTTATTGGTGCTGATGCAAATTACGCTTGCATTTTATTTCCATTATGTGTCAAAGCTTTGTATAGTAAAGTGGTGAAGTTTATAATTTTTGTGTTCTTAAGCGTTTCATAATTATAAGGTCAGTTACTAAAATAAAAAAAGGTAAGTACTTTTTTCAAGCTTTTAGCATTATTTCAGTTTAACGTTGTAAAATTTAGAACAATGTCTTGAGGACAGGCCCTGACACTCTTCGAAAGAAGAAAAACTGACGCATACATGGAGGAAAACTGCAGTTTGAGAGAGATTGCGAGAAAATTGGACAAATCATTTTGTGCGGCTCAAAATTATGCAAGGGATAAGGTTAACTACGGTGTTAAGAAATCCTCAGGACGCCCAAATAAATTAACAAGAAGAAATATTCGCGAAATAAGCAAAATAACATTTAATTTAATGATGAGCTGCAACGACGTAAGATGTCTCTTGTTTTTTAACGTAAGTACCTGCCGTGTGGGCTTAAACCTACGGGATGCCCATACATCCATGGGAGCAAGGATACGCCTTGCCATCGCTCACCGTCAATCCATTGATACCAATTCGGAACTGTGTTGCCGGCACAAGTTCCACCCTTGGTATGAGTCGAGGCCGACCTAAAACCTCTTACTGTTCTTAGGGTCACAGCACCCAGCACTTATTGCAACTCCACATTGAGTCAACCAAAGGAAAACCAAGGAAAACCAAAAGGAAAACCAAGGAAAACCATAGGAAGACTCTTACCCGCGATTTTGGGTTTAAACCACAGCCACCATGACGCTCCCACAAGGGGGCCTACCTCTAACAAGTCAGGCCCGGACCGAGATCCGGGGGGCTCCTGACTCCCATGGTACCGTGATTTAAGTCCTGGTAGGGACTACCGGTGGTCCAGCCGCCAACAAGACCTATGACCGGCAGCTTGTGACTGATCAAATCGTAGCAACCTTCGGTAGCGTCATCTGAAGATGTTTACGATAAGACCAGTACTTTGCTCTGCCCCCGTTCATTATTAGACAACGTCATTAAAGGGCGAAGCCTTGATAATTGGGCGGGGGCCCGCAACGACGTAAGGCGAAGTTTGAACCTTAATGTCCCAAAGTCAAAGGTTTGGAGGGCAATACAATCTATTTCACACATTGTTCGAAAAAAATTAGAGCTGCCCCTCGATTAACTGCAAAGCATGTTGAAAACAGAATCGCGTTCGCACGTCAAAACATGGGTATAGATTGGGAGAAGGTAAGACAAAATAACACTCATTCGAAAAAAAGAACGATTTTTAAAATCCTAATTTTTTTTATACAAGATAATTTTTTCCGACGAAAAAAAGGTTAATTTGGATGGACCAAATGGATTCAGTGAATATTGGCGGGATTTAAGAAAAGAGCGAACATTTTTTTCAAAGAGAAATTTCGGTGGCGGTTTCTTAATGGTGTGGGGAGCTTTTACGGCAAACGGAAGATTGTCGCTAGCCTTCCCTCTATACGGATAACAGCGATGAATATCAGGGAGATCTTTCAGAAAATTTAATTCCCTTTTTAGAGAGCCATGGATATGAAAACTTTGTTTATCAGTAAGATAACGCTACAATCCATTCTAGTCGCAGCACTAAAGCGTGGTCTTCGGACCACAACATCGAAGTTCTAATTTGGCCCGCGTTCTCCCCTGACCACAATCCTATGGAAAATCTTTGGGGCATTCTGGTTCACGATGTTTATAAGCATAATTGTCAGTTTGAGACAGTCAGCGCTCTAAAAATGGGTATCTTAAATACTTGGGCAAATGTTAGTGACCAAACATTACAAAAACTAGCATTAATGCAAAATCGCTTATTTGAATTAATATTAAAAAAGGGAAACAAATAAATTATTAAAACATTGAAAAAACTTCTTGGTTTATTTATTTCATTGACTGACCTTATATTTATGAAACGCTTTAATTGATATATTATTGATTTTTTCGCTTGTGCTCGTCTTAGAATCTATTATGAAATTTTAAAATTGGTGTATTTGTTCTTCAAAAGTTGTGTTTCAATAACTCTTAACCTTATTTTGACAAAAAAAAATTTGTTGATAAAAAACAAAAGTTTTTGTTTTGACCTTATAATTATGAAACTCACTGTATTATCACTGAAAGGGCGAACAGAGCTATGTTTATCTAGAAGTCGTTGGTAAAGAATCCAATTGGCTTCGTCAGTTTTGAATTTAGGTCTTCTTTTCGCGGAATGAGGGGGAGAATGGAACATAGAAATTATAATAGGGAAGTGGTCACTTCCACAGAGGTCATCAAAAACTGACCATTTGGTATCAACAGTTAGAATTGGGGAACAGAAAGCAAGGTCAATATGGGTTAAGGTTGTGTGGGTGCTAAAATGTGTTGGAGATCCATCATTAAGGAGTTGGTAATCAGACTCAGTTATGTACTTGGATAGAGTGTTACCACGATGGTTATTTTTGGGCGAGCCCCAGCTAGAATTCCAGCTATTAAAGTCGCCAAGTACTAGAGTTGGTACATGTTGAGAGTCAAGCACATTCTTTAAATTGGTTATATTAAAATGTTGAACAGGCGGAATGTAGACATTAATGATTGAAAATTTGGGTTTGGATGAGATTGTAACGCCAAAGGCTTCAAAGTCATTGTTAAGAATAAATTGGTTAAATTGAACTGAAGAATGAATTAAGAAAGCAATTCCGCCATACGGACTTAGGGAATGGTTTTGAGGGATGAAATGATAGTTGACTGGGATGGGAATATTGATTATGGATGTCAAGTGGGTTTCCTGAAGGGCAATAATTTTGGGAGTGATTGATTTGATAAGTATTAATAAATCGTTATAATTATTAAATTTGATGTTCCATTGAATTATTTTCAATGCAGGGTTTATGTGTGGTGAGTAGTTTGTGTTGGTGATCTGATGTTGATGTTGGTGGGACCCCGTCGTCCTTGATTAAGGTGTTGGTTGACCAGGGTTGAGCCCAAACAGGGTGGACTAAAGATTGCGGGGTCAGTAGCGTTGGAGATTAATGTTTGTTTAGGACGAATCATAGTCATCCGTATGTGTATGTTCAGAGAGAAGGTACTTGTTTCCCATACGTTTTGTGTTGATGCTTGATTGATGGGTTGAAGAAGATTGCAGTGGATCTATCGGGGTATAGTATAAGTTTTCTTGAATTAGTTTTTGTGTTAAATTTGTGATTGGTGATTTCGGAGAATTGGTTTTCTGTACAGTTGATTTTTGTTGGTTATCTGAAGTGTTTTTGGAAGTTGAAGTGGAATGACTATTAGGTTTAGATGAATACTTTTGCGTGGTTTGAATATCAGAGGAGGTCGAGCTGTGTTTCTGTTCATTGTCACTAATGATTTGGACTTTATTTGATTGGCCAGGAGAAGAAGCTTTTTGGGGCTGAGTATTGGAGGAGGTTGATGATGATGATGTGACGGTGGTTGTCGGAGGCTTTTAATGTTGTTGCAAAAGTGTTAGGAAGTATAGGGGTTGGGTTTTGGGTTTTAAATATTTTCTTTGCTTCCGACAGCGTATATTTGTGTATGGTTTTAATTTTTAAAATTTCTCTTTGCTTGAGATAGGCTTTGCATTGTCTCGAAGAAGCTGGGTGTTCCTCGGAGCAATTAACGCAGCAGATTGAGGTGCAGGTTGCAGGGTTGTGAGGAGGAAGGTTGCAGCTAACACATAGAGAAGGATTGTTGCATCTTTTTGTAGTGTGTCCTAAAAGTTGGCAGTTTTTGCAACGCATGGGGTTCGGGTAATATTCCCTCACTCTGACGTTATACCAGCCAATATTTACCGTTGGTGGTGGACGAAAACGTCATACTGAATCAAACAAGGTGCATAGACAGTACCTTTGGAGCAGTTTAATGTGTTGTGAAGACTGACGTTAATGGGGCAGATATTTGACAACATTTTTTTTGTTTTGAATAAGTCAGCAACCTTTTGATTACGGCAAAGGATAAGGAGACTTCCGTCTCGAAGTTGGGAGATTGAATCACAACTCATACTGATGCTGTCGATTCCTTTTTTTAGAAGAAGTACACTATATGAAGTGAGTGGCTTCTTCTCATCACTTGCACTTATAGTAATGAACTTCGGATCGGTTGAATTAGATGTGGTAGATTGAGGATTGAAAACTTCCATAGGAGCGTTATTTTGTTTTTTTTTTCTTTTAGAAAATGGCTCAGATAGCGACTCGATGTCGAGGCTATTGAACCGGTTTCCCGGAGGCACATGGCCCCAGAGAGACATTATAAAGTTTTAATGACTCTTAGAAACACTAAGCCTATGTATATATATGTAATTTTACGAGAAAAAAAAGAAGACAGGTAGATGAGTGTGACAAAGAGGTAACGGAACTGTTTGTAACTCGCGCACTTTATAGAGATATACGTCTAGTCGATACCGAGGTCAGACGATGGCTGAGAATAATTTTTTGTTTAATTTAATTGTGTTAGGTATTTGCTTTGAATGAAAGTACTCCACATTGAATTTATCTCTCGTTTTGCTTCCGATGGTTTCATTTTCAAATGTTTTTTTTCATTCTGAGATTAGCTATTATCGGAACTCCAAGGTACTTATACTCTCTAACAACTTCAACGGGCTCTCTTTTATAATTCCAGGTTTCGTTTCTTAAGAACAACATCCCTCCTCCATTTCAGACCTGTTTACCCCAATATGCAGTAATTTGATGTTTATCTATGGTTGCCTGCAAGCCGTCAAATGCTGAACTGGCGGGATCCCTGAACGATTACCATCGATTATGCGCCAATTTCATGAATATCAGTTTCCTTAATATCCTATATACCTAATGCCATACTTAAAATAGATATTTAAAAAAAAAAGAACTTAACACCCAATTGGGTATGAATACACTTATAATGCCTCAGCATGTGTTAAGCTTTTTGGAAACTGGGATAGAGAGAGAAATAAAATGTTGGTCAGTGGTTATTTCGTTTCATGGGTGGCATCCAACATTTAATGGGGGGACTAAATTCTTATGGCGTTTTTGTTTGGTTTTTTTTTTTACTCCGGAGCACAAAAGTGACATAAAACTTTTTCCACTCACTTTCAGATACAAAACTTTGCTTCTAGTTTTTGATTGATTATTGATTTATATAACACTTATTCCTTGTGCTTTAAATGCCCCAGCTGGAAGACTTCGAGTTTTTCGACTAGCTTTGACATTTGGGCTTCTGTTGGTGATGTTTATCCATATCTTATTATATGTATGTAGCGAAGATAATTTTACTATAGGAAATGTGTGCATGCCAAATAAAAATACATATAAGCCTTTCTCATATTTTTCAATAAATGCAACAATTATTTCTATATAATTGAAAAATTAAAAAGGAATAAATCTCATCACGAACAACTACGAAAACAGTATAAAATCCTAACCGAACCTCCATACGGAATATACGAGGTCATTGACCTCGTCAAAGAAAAGTTCTTGATGGTTAGAACATATTGTTCAAAAAAAAAACCCAGGTCCACCATAGACTGAATTGCAGACATAGAAAGTTAGATATCAGTATGAAGAACTGTATCATCAAACACAACCCTGAAATACAAATCTACATATTGTACATATATGTATACCCACTAGGCTAGTAATTAATGTCGACAGACAAATGGATTTATCAGCAATAATTCTCAATGCTGGAATTAGAATAGTGCGTAAGTGTAAGGTCCTTGAGATGTAAAGTTGGTGTTTTTGGTGGAATAATTTTTGTAGAATATTACTTCGACGAGCAAATAGAACCATAGCAAATATAACTCACTGTTTCTCGTTTAGGAACCTAAACAGTTAATAGCACTCGATTTGATGAATTTGGTAAATAAAATAAAACAATTTTCGATAGTAAAAATTAGTTTATTGTACTCAAATAAATGCACTAACAAAATATTCCATAAATAAGATATCTAGGAGAGATAGATTAATATTGATCTTAAATAATTATAACTGCATTAAATGACCTGTTTCATCTTAAATATTTTATCTCCTGATAAGCACAAAATTATTTTAATATCTCATTTGAAATTGCAAGTCTACTTAGTGACTTCATGCATAGCAGAAGCCAAGTACTCAACATTTTTACTGGTTACACCAGCCATCGAAATGCGACCATCCTTTGTCAAGTAAATGCTAAATTCCTTCGTTAAGCGATCAACATTTTCAGGTGACATTCCAGTGAAGCAAAACATTCCAATTTGATTTGTAATGTGATCCCATGATCGAGATGATCCCAACTTAATAAGGTTGTCCCTGAGATTTGCTCGTACATTAATGATCCGATCAGCCATACCCTTGACATCATTTAGCCAAATAGTTTTCAATGATGCGTCGTTAAGAATTTCGGATACAATTCGTGCACCATGCACTGGAGGATTTGAGTACATAGGACGGATGAGAATTTTAATTTGTGACAGAACACGATCAGCTTCTTCAGCACTTGTGCATATAACAGAGAAAGCGCCAGCGCGCTGCCCGTACAATCCCATGTTCTTGGCAAAACTTTGTGCTAAGCAAAACTCAAGACCTTCTTTTTCGAAGAGACGTACTGCTGTTGCATCTCTGGCAACATCACCACTGGCGAAACCTTGATATGCCATATCGAGGAAAGGATAAAGATTTCTCTTCTTAATGATGTTAGCTAATTCTATCCATTGCTCGGGTGTTGGATCTACACCAGTTGGATTGTGAGCGCATGCGTGGAGGAGAATAATTGATTTCTCTGGTATATTCTAAAAATAAAAATATTGTATACAAATATTAGTACATACATATGGTATATATTTGATAGTGTAAAAAAACCTACGTTGATGTCGTCTAAGCAGCCTTTAAAGTCTAGTCCACATGTTTTGGGTTCGTAATAGCGGTATTTCTTGACCTTAAGACCAGAGTGCTCAAAGATTGGTATATGGTTTCCCCATGTTGGTGTTGGGACGTACACCTCACGATTACCCACCCAAAACTTACTTAAGAAAGCTGCACCGATGCGGAGAGCTCCAGTGCCACTAATTGCCTGCAACAAAAATAATAAATTTCTATTTACATAGTATATAAGCCTCTTAGATAATTTTAAAATTTATATTGTTAAAACTAAAAAATCTATGTATCAGTCAAACAAAGAACAATTTCCAAGTATTGAGTATTTTGATTATATCATACTTCGAAGTTATCTTGCATAAGGACTTGCAAGAGGCTCCTCTCTGATTTCTTTTAAGTCGAATACTTCATTTATCTTCACATAAGGCCATCTTTTCGTCTGTCTTTTGGTGCTATATTTGCCCCACCTTCTTATGCATAACGCTGTTTAGTTTTGTTGTAATACCATACAAAAAAAAAATTTATAGTTTCAGGCTTTTTATCTAATCTATTGTTAGCATGTAGACGTGAGAAAACGTACGAACCAATGTTTATTGCAGATATTTTTTTTAAAGTGGGGGTATCGCGGTACTCCAGATGGTAATTAGTGTTATTACTGTACTGTAGATGTAGCTCCTACTTTTTTAGAGTGGAGCCAAGTTTAAATCTTATATTTCATGAAAATAGGAAAAAAGTGTCCCAGCAGAGAGAAAACATCTTAATATCCTTTAATGTATGTAGTCTATATCTATAAAACAGCACAAACTACGAATTTATTTATTTTTTTCAGTTTGAACACCTCTTATGATACGGGTTTCAACCTTTAAAGTCCCTATTACACTTATTAGCTTGATACCGTTTGTGCTGAACTAAAAAATTAGAAGCCATAGTATGACCTAATTGCGGGTACAATAGGAGTGTCTGCCTTTAAATGCTGTTTAAACCTTGAACCATGTTTTTACAGAGTTTTCTCCTTTTCTGAATTATAGCTCTTTATTTTTTATTTGATATGTATATATATTAGAGGTGGGTCGTTTTCGTTTTTTGTGTTAACGAAACGAAACAGTTATTTAAAGAATTATAACTAGTTACAAAAAACGTTTTAACTTTAACAGTAACTACATTCACGAAATGAGCGAAAAGCGTTCTTATATCATTTAGTGCAAACGAACAAAAAACGCAGTAAATGTTAAAAACGATAACGAGTCCGTAAAGTAGTTAGTGTATTACCCATTTTATATGACACCTCAATGTGCATTTCGTCAATCCGGTTCAATACCTGTAGAAATCGTGAAATTATCCAAAACCAAATCCAAAATGAGAGAGTTTAACAAACAGCTGATTGAACTGACACTTGACACTAACACTGATACATTGTTCTTATTTCTTTGTCTTTCCAAATATTTCGTTCGCAATCCCACATTTTAAATACACAACTGATTACCTGCCCGATAATGGAAGAATGATGAGAGCGCGAGAGAGTAAAATGCTTCAATGCGATTTGAAAGCGTTTTATAAACAGGAATGAACGAATGAGTGTTAAATATTTCAATGCGGTTTGAAGTGGTGTTTATATGAGCGTACTGAACCAATGCGGATTGCTTCAATGCACATTGAGCTGTCATATAAACTGGGTATATGTATCAGGGGTGGAATCATGTTATTCATTTTTCTCCATCATGCGTTTTTCATGTTTGCGGAGCAGAATGATACGTTCGCAGCCCGAGTTGAATTTTGTTTTTTTTTTTTTTTCAATGAATTTTAAATAAATGTAGTTACTATATAAACTGTTTGTTTATAAAAAAATGAACGGTTACGTCGTTACGAGATGAAAAACTGTTTTTTTTTTTACTAGTTCGTTTTATTTATACCCACTCCACTCCTAAATTACACATGTAATAGTTCAATTTCGAATTACAGGAAGCTTCTACGCTCTAAATTGTTTCGATAATTTATAACTGTAAGTCGATGCTATTTGTATTGGAGGAGTATATGAGTATAACAAGCATACCATAATGTGTAAAAAGACTTTCTTGACACAGAATCTCTTGGAATATTGTTTTTTCTTATGTTTTTAAAATAAAATCTAATAACTGTTTGCGTTATCTTGTCATTTAAATGCTAGTTTTAAGAAGTGTAAACCAAAAATTAAAAAAAAATATGTAGATGAGTCTTTATTAGCAAAAGAAAAATAAATAGGAGCAATGTTTTCGCTTGTAAAAACACTTTCTTGACAAACTGTATATCCAGATTTCTAAATGACGTAAGTGAAAAAGGATTCGAAATTCTTTTTTTTTGATAGACGATGGTTGAGGTAAAGCATGAACATTTTCCGTAAATGTATTATTAGTATCAAGTTATTGTACAACAAGCTTCCAGCTGCAGGAAAACCAATATATGTACGAGTACATGACACCTTTGAGAAAGATTTAAACAACAGCATGTTTGAAGCTGAACAAATGTTCAGGTTCGATAGTATAATTTGCACAGAATAATCATCAGAATAGATCTTTAAAACAGGCAATGTTCAATTCCTCCGCTATGTATCTGATGGTTAATTTGCGGTTATTGACCAACATTTCTTTTACTCCATCAATGTTTTCGTCGGTTTTCGATGTCGGTGGTTTGCCACTGCGTTCATCATCTTCGATTGACTCACGACCACTTTTGAACCGCTCGTGCCACTGGTAAACGACCGTTTTCTTTAGAAAACCGTTGCCGAAATACTTTTCCAACATTTGCAACGTTCGCGCACCATTAAATCCGTTTTTTATGCCAAATTTAATACAAGTTCATTGCTGCAAAATTAATTTAAAAAAAAACTGAAAATTGAATATGTTGCACTTGCTTAGTACTTCGTTGAATGCCCTTTGTTTGCCAGAACTGCAGTACAACGAAGTGGCATAGAGTCGACTAAGCGCATGCACCTCTCTCTCGAAATACCTGCAAATGCAGATTGCACTGTAGTTAATAATACACCAACGTTTTTTGGTTTTGCCTTAAAAACCTCTTGTTTAACATCAGCCCATAAGTTTTCAATGATATTAAGATCTGGAGACTGAGCAGACCACTCCATAACATTAATCCCATTGATTCCAAACCAATTTTTAGCCAATTTATTGGTGTGCTTGGGGTCATTATCTTGGTGATACACCCAATTAAGCGGCAACTTACTCTTAAGGTAAGTTTTGAGTTTGGGGAATAAAAAAAAGTCGCACCGGGCCCAGTCCGGACTTATTTGACAAAACATGTTTCTTCTGGGATTGGTTTGATTGAAGCCATCGTAAACAACCTGATTGGACCCATTCCACTTGTTCGAACTACCATATATTCGTCCGTACATTACTGCGTTGTCCCCGAGTCTTGGAATTGAAGATTTTCGATCTTTACATACAAATATTTTGCGTACAGTTTTAAATCTCCCTTTTACATAACTTGAAAGAAAAGGGAGCAAATATGTACTCGTAAATATACATTTTCCGAATAAGTTCGATGTTGCTCAATGCTTGGAAATTTATCAAATTTTGTAGGTACTGAGCACAAAATTTGACAAAAATTAAAATCGGGAAATTGCTCTAACGCTCATATACATGTGTATATCTTCAACCCCATAACATGTATTAGCCCTTAACACCTCGTGCTTCTAATATCAACCACTTTTATAGTGTGGTGCAACGTCATACCCACCCCCTCCAGCACAACCACATCACGGACCACCAATCTCATGATCTTCAAAATTATATTCCTACCCCCATTAATACAAGTTACAAACAAAATAAGAAGCACACGTACATAAACCCAAGCAAACCGGTTATGCTGGGCAACGTCAACGTATGTTTTTTTTTTATTTATTTCTTTTGTTCACGTATTGTTTTTGCATACGAGTGCGATAGGAGATAAACGACTTTGCATGTGTGAGTGACAAGTGGCAAAAAGCGAAAAGAAATAAAATGGGTTTTCTGCTCTTTGTAAGAACTTGCAGCTTTTCAAAAAAGCTCTTTTTTTAGTTCGATTTCATTTTCATAGGACAAAACTTCCCATATGAATAGATATATTATCTGTGGTATAAGGTTTGTTTTTGTTAGAAAATTGGAGATATTCTCAATATTGGTAAAGCTAGGGTTTTTTAGTATATCGTAAATCGAATTATTTTTAAATATAGTGCTTATAATTGGTTTTGTTAGAGAGAAGTTTTCTAAGATGGTTGTTAAGTCTAATGTGGTGTGACAGGAAGGGCAGAGTGGAGGACTGTTTTTCACAAGAAGATGCTGATGGGTTGCTGAAGTGTGCCAAAGTCTTAAGCGCACAAAATTTGAGATTTTGTGTTTATGGCTGTTAGTGGGGTATACAGGGCTGTGTTTTAAAGGGTTAACTTTCTTATAGTGGTGGTGGTACATGCTCCATTCATTTTCAGTTTTGATCCTTGTTGCTGATAAAACGAGTTTAGTCAGATCTTGTTTAGTGAAGGTGTTAAATTGTTAAATGTATACACTGGGGTTCTTTTGGCCGAATCAGCTGAGGAGTCTGCGTTTTCATTTCCCCTGATACCAACGTGCCCAGGAGTCCACATCTATTTCAATTTACTTTTAGATTTTATGAGTTGGTACCTGATTTCTGATATGAGTTCGGTGTCATTGTTGGGGTTTTTGATGGCGTTAAGGACGGATATACTATCGGAGCATATGATGTGTTTCCCAATACGGTTTGTAACTAACTTTATAGCCTGAAGAATAGCAAAAGCTTCTGCCGTGAAAATTGATACAAATTTTGGAAGGTTTCCAATGCAGATAATGGAACCATCTTCGAGGGTTACTGCAAACAATGCGTTATCCGTAGTCTTAGATCCATCTGTGAATATGCAATTCCATCCCTCCGGTAAGTTATGCTGGTTGTACTTGTCTTTTTATAGAAGGCTAGATTCAGTATCAGAGATTCAGGGCTGATGAACCAAGGGGGATAACGTGGTACAGCTATTGCGTTTAGGTATCTCCAGCTCTGTTGCTTGGTCGAGAATAATGCTGATGGAGGGTGGTATTTTCCTTTTAAGCTTTTTTGATATTATCGATTATGGAGTATTTAGAGAAAATGAGTTTCGCAGATAGCTTAAGGGTAATAACATCTCTCCGTTCATCCAGGGTCGGCAGTCCTGCTTCAGCTAATATGTTTTTTATATGTGTGGTAGGAAAAGCATTTAGACTTCTTCTTGCTGCTTGATGGTACACTGGTTTGATGATATTTAAGATTGATTTCGGGCAATGCCCATATAAATATAAACCGTAACTCTATTTTACTTAGGACTAACATTTTTGTTATATTTACTAAAGTATTTACATGTGCATTGCTTTTTTTACATGCTAAATATCTTACAATATTGGTTCTCGCAGCTAGGAATTTCTTAAATTCTAGACAATGTTGTTTCCAGGAGTACTTATTACAAAATATTAAGCCTAAGATTTTTATATTAGGAACATTTTCTATTTGTACATTGTTTACATTCATGGTTATTTGGAGACAATTTTGTTTACGACAGAAGTGGATCAATTTACATATTTGTAATGAGAGTTTGGCACCCGAGGTGTTAGACCAATCTAAAATTTTTATTTTTAACAAAGCTATACATTTATTGATTTCATTTATTTTACATAAGATATATATATCATCTGCATAGATGCAGTGATCTAGTAACTGACGCTTTGATAGAATTATGTCATCAAATGCAATTAAGAATAAAACTACTGAGAGAGGTGATCCTTGAGGAATAACGGTGAATAATGGGTGGTGCGAAGAGTATGTATTATTTGTTTTTACACATATTTTCCTATTGGTCAAAAATGATTTTATATAGTTGTATATTTTTTTTCCAACGCCCCATTTTGTAAGCTTCTTTAGGACAACATGTACTAGGTGGGGTGAAAAGTAACCTCCTTGGGATTGAAAAAAAATTTTTTTTTAAATGTTTTTTTATTTTATTCAATATACGAGTAGTCCCCCAATTTTCCAGAAGATCTGCAAAATACTCCTGCGTGGCGTCAATGATTTCCTCGCATGAGCTGAATTTTTTATTGATGAGCCATCTTTTGAGGTTTGGGAAGAGATAATAGTCCGAGGGAGACAAATCGGGCGAATACGGTGGATGCGACAGCAATTGGAGCCGTAAGTCATTGATTTTAGCCGTGGTTGCGATGCTCTTGTGCGCCGGCGCATTGTCTTGAAAAAACAAAATTTTTTCTCGCTTCATGTGAGGCCGTTTTTCAGCGATTTCGGCCTTCAATCGCTCCAATAATGCACAGTAATACTCTCTGTTGATGGTTTCGAGGTAGTCCACGAAGAGTATGCCATGACAATCCCAGAAAAACGACGCCATAACCTTTCCGACCCATCGAGCCTCCCTCGGCCGCTTCGGAGCACTCATGGATAACTTTTTCATATGCAGAATATTGCCCAAAATATGGTGTGTGCGCTCAGTACTAACCTTTGTGGTATCTGCTAGCTCGCGCACCTTAACTTTCCGGTCAGACAATACCATTTCATGTATTTTTTTGACATTGTCCTCTGTAACCGCATCGAAGGGCCTGCCGCTGCGGACTTGACTTGGTAGTGGACTTGCGGCCACCACGAAACTCTCGAAACCAATATTTGACGGTGTAATCTGACGGAGCATTAGCCCCATAATATTTATCCAACTTTTCTTTTGTTTCCTTCGCCGTTTTACCTCTCAAAAAATAATGTTTTATGAGACAACGAAAATCGTTTTTGTCCTTACTCAACATGATGCCAAACACGTCAACAACAATCAGCTGTCAAAACAAAACTAAAGACAGTATCGCACTATAATTTGGCATGTCTGCCTAAATATGAACGGATTTCAAGGCACCATAACCTTTTTTGCAGTAGCAGTGCATTGTGGGGGTCTAGGAGGTTACTTTTCACCCCACCTAGTATTCCTATTTTGTCGAAAGCTTTTTCAAAATCAAGAGAGAGGATTGAAACGTGATTTTTCGCGGATAGTGCCATTGAAATATAATGGTCAATGTGAAGAAGCGCATCAACAATTGTGTCAGCGCATATTGTTAGGTATATATTCAGTTATTTTGGCAGTGTAAAAGCCGATATCTACCGATTTGGGGATTTGATAGCGGTCAAATGTGAAGAGCATAAGTCGGCTTTTGCTTTCCATCATCTCCTTTCCTCGAAAACTTGTAAATGTCCGTGACACCTTGGGATCTCATTTCACATATTATTTCTGTCTCTGGAGCACAAGCTAATCCTTTTGATTCATTGAGGCGATCGTGCAGTTTTACTGTAACCGGACAAACCCCAGCGAGATCTTTAGCTTTGAGAAAGAGATTTGCCGTTTTTTGTGACTTCACAAAGATCAACAGATTTCCGTCCCGCAGTTGGGTGATGTTTTCATAATCTTTGCTTATTATGTCAATACCTTTTTTTTAGAAGGAATGGGCTAAGGGAAGAAATTGGTTTTTCACTATTTTTTGAAGACATTAAAACAAATCGCGGATTTTTTGCACTGGAAACATACTAAAAGGCAATGTATTGCGTTTTATTTTTTTTTTGGTTGGAGGTCAGGGGCAGGATTAGGGTCCAGCAATCCAAAACGACCACCTATCTGGTTTGACCCGCGGGTCAGTTTTTATTTCAATTAAGTCGGTTCACTCACGTGGACACAAAAAAAGAGAAAAAAAAATGGGATGAAAAAATATACGGTTTAAAGGAAAAACCGGTTTTCGCACTTGGCGGAAGAAAAAGTCACACAGTAAATTTAAGAACGATGTTATCGGCTCGGCGGTTAGTCGGTGAGATTACTCTCTAACAAATCAGGTCTTAAGCAATTACGGATACCTAATTGATTGATTGAGTATTGATTTATATTACACTTATACGCTCCTATGTGCTTTAAATGCTCTAGCTGGAAAACTTCCAATTTTCAACTATTTTTGGCGTTTGAGCTTCTTCTGTTAGTGGTGTTTATCTATATGCTTTTACGGCGAAGATGATTTTACAATAGGAAATGTTTGCAGGCCAAATAAATATACATATAAAGCTTTTCTCATATTTTTCAATAAATGGAACCATTATCTCCCTATGCATCCATAATAATAATAACCGGAGTTTGTATTAGTAACTTAAGAACAACTTCCTGATATAAAACGCAAGTCTAATGTGTTTCCTATCAATACCACTAATCCAATTTATTTCCCTGAAAATTGCTGTACACTTGATTTTATTAGTTATGTAAAAAATATATTATTCAAAGACCAACTCTCACTGTCTGCCTTTTCGAGGTACGAATGAATCTATTTAATTCTTGATTTTGTACGAAATTCCGAAACATGCCAAAGCTATAGGAACTTTCGAAGAATACATTTTCTGACATCATCAAGTGAACAAATTAAATTCTTTCAGGTTTTAACAGCCGAACACTGACAACTTTTATGCCGATGTAATCAAGCCTGCAGTCACTTTAAACATATCAGGCCGGATATTGCCGAATTTATTGCAATCTTATATCAAGTCGTTTGTAAAATACGCGCCGATAAAGAATGTTGTTTATGATTATCAACCAAATCCATCCATGGGTGGTCGAAGGTCATACTCCACCGAAGAAACCGCATTAAACTTTGATGCACTGCATTGTCACTTTAAAAATACCTCGTGAGAGAGAAATATCACATGAAACTAATTTTTTTTTAATCTTAATCTAAAGATCTTCATTGTTTCTTCTATTTTTTCGGGATTTAAAACAACATAGCAACTAGAGTCCGACCGAACATTCGGCTTCGGCCACAATCAGCTTAAATTTCTACTTTCGGCAAAACATTCGGCTTCGGCAAGAAAAGGACGAAGATTTTGCCGAAGCCGAACCATTTTTCCGCAAAAATTTAACTATCATACGCACCGTGTTTTGGAGGAGATTTCGAGCAAGTCATTTCATGTTTGTTTCGTTTCTGTAGCAGATAACTACAAGGAATGCTGATATTTTTAATTATTGGGCCTCAAGTCCTTATACCTACTTGAAAGAAGTAGCTAACAAATATTTACCAGCTCCTCCTACTAGTGTAGCGAGTGAGCAATTCAGTACTGCTGGACAAATTTATGCTGATCGGGGCCAATTTGCAGGGAGAAAATGTACAAAAACTTTTGTTTCTTGCATATAATATTAAGTTGTTTAATTTTGATTATTAATTCTACTTCATAGTTTGTCTTCTCATATTAACTTTGTTTGTGTATTTACGTGTTATCGAATGTACCTAGGCTTTTGGATTTTTTTTTACGGGTTATTTTTTGTTTTTATTTCTTTGCTAAGCATTCATTCTGATTGTTCCGTTTATGTGTTATTTAAAAGAGTCTATTGCAATATTTTACTGGCTATTTTGCTGCTTGTGTCTTTGTAAAATAAATTAATAAAAAAGAAAATATCTACCGATCAATTTTATCAAACTGATCATTATATTTTAGGCCCTTTAGCATTTTGAAATACAATCTCCATTAGATTCGGCTTCAGCTTCGGCCGAAGGTGATGAAGAAACCGAAGTTCGGCTTCGGCCAAAAAATTCACCTTCGGTCGGACTCTAATAGCAACTTTGAAGATGGTGTGTCAAACTTAATCAAAGCTTTATAAGGTTGCCTTTCCCAGCACTCATCGGACCTTCCACGATAGAGAACATATAGAAATAAATCCTCCATGGGAGCATTCTTTGGCCTTATAAGGATGGATAACACTAATGTAGTTGAAAGTTTCTTATCTATAAAATCAAATGCAGTTGGGATTGATGAAATAAACCCTTGTTAAAGCTATTTTACCACTAATATTGCCCTATTTAACACGAATTTGGAACATTATTTTGGCCATAATACATATATAACAACTCGAAATTCATCTTGTTTTATTTATACATCGAAGATTTTTTTTCTCATAGTACGGCATTATCTATACTGAGAGATGTGCTCTCGGTAAAAACGAAGAATGTGTGGAAAATATCAACTATGATTTGAGAAGAATATTGCAATGGTCAACAGAAAATAGGCCCTTCCCACACCTTACTCACTAAAAATGTATAGCGAGATTACATAAATCCTGAAAAACTTCATACTTGCCATAAATTTATATTCAAGATTGTATTTCACATGCATTTTAACTCTATTGTCGTTAAAGCGTGTGGTGTACTTCGTGCTTAGTGGGTCACGTAAAATACACACCCATGAAACAACGGCTTATGATTTCCAAGACAGTTAATGTCCCCATATTAACTTATGGATTCCAACATTTCCAATATTCAAGCAGGAGGAAGCTCAATGCTACATACAATAATACTACAAGATATACATATACGAAAACATAGTCTGCGGAAGTATGAACGGGTACTATTCCATACAGATTTGCAATCTTTCTTTTAATTCATTATTGGAGTTTAGAATCTGAATTTTGTATGAAATTCGTATATCAAGTGTGAACAAACAAAGTGACTTTGATGAAACCACGCGGACGAATCGAATAAATGCAAACCACGGGGTGGCCGTGGTGTTGTGGTTCAAGTTTTTCATTTGTGTAATTGGAACTCAGACAGAAAAATTTTGCGTGTGAAGCCATAACACTGACACGTAAATTTGGCTGTTGTAGAATTTCAAGCACAAAAAAACAATGTGAATTATAATCTTCGAATCACTCTGAGTGAAGAAAAAACTCTCCGTCCTATTCGGACTCACACCCTGGAGAGCGAATATCGAAACCAAATACGCCTGAGTTTCAAACCACTACAAAAAACCAATTTTCCTTTCTCCTCCTTCTACCTTTCCGCCGCGCCCAGGCAACAGTAAAAAGGTATCTAACCCCTTAGGCGCGCGTAAATTATATAAAAAAAATGATATGATCCTTACTTGAGTTGTTGCATTGTGTTTTGCTTTCAATCGTTCAGAGTTTTCTCCTAAAGCTAATTCAATGGCGCGACCCCAGAACGAGGGAACACCTGTAATTGGTGCATATTCATGATCCAGGTTTTGTGCTAATATGCGTTCTTCTGCCTGCAAAAAAAAATAAAAAATTTTGAATTTACTTTTCTAAGTTTGGCGTAATAAGTTTTTACCATACGAACACTTGGCAATACAAATGGTTTGCCATTATCATCACGATAAGCACCTACGCCAACATTAATCTTCTTGGGATTAGTGTCACGCTTGTAAGCCTCAGTCACCCCCAAAATGGCGTCGGGAGGACCCATTTTGACATCAGACCACCATGAGCTGAAAAAGGTCAACAAATCAGCATCACTAAACTGGTTAAAAGTTAATTGCTTGTAAAAAAACAATCAATAGCAATTAATTCAATGAATAAATATTGGATGACAGTGATGCATGTTATCGCTAAATTTTTAATTGAAAGCTGTTATCATTTTAGTATTTCATAATTTAGTGACCATTTCAACAACACGAGCTTCAAAATAACTAATCACGCCAATGACGTTTCTAAATTAACAAAAAAAAAATAGTTAAGAGCCTAATTTAATATGACAAAGCATATACGGAGTTTCGCTTTTAATCTTAATTTTTACTTAACTTAACTTTTCAATCTGTAATGAATAATATTTTACACAGGATATAGATATAAATCCAATTCGCCAAATCAAAAATCAATTAAAGCACTGAAAAAATTTATAACATCTAAGATAGCTACCAGTTTTTTTTTTTTTTTTTACCAAATTCATTCACTAAAATAGCCCAAAACCTGTTACCGCTTTTGTTTGATTACAAAGTCCAATTAATTATCGATTTCAAAAAGGCGTTGTCGAAAATACAAAAGTACAAATTTCATATCTGTTTCTTTATTTAAAATGTTATTAGATCTGTTCCTGCGAGATTTTTGTAACAATTTGTAAAAGGGAGTTTTTTGCATGACTTTGAGGGGTAGGGATGAATTCTCTCTTAAGCTCAAAATCTTGCGGGAACCCTTTTTTTTGTAAGTAAAATGTGTGTAACATATTTAGGTTTGATTTGAATTTTTGTCCGATGTCGTCTTGATGCCGAATCGCGGTCATTAGAGTTTGACTAAAATCCACTGATGAATATTTAAGTTATTAAAAAAAAAACATACACAAAATACAATTAATGTTTTCTTTAAAATAGAAATAGAAAAAAAAATCGGTGTAGATCATCTGAGTTATGCAAGGAATAGCAAACATTTTGGAACTGTCAATGCATTACTAACTACGATTTCGTTAATACAGGGCGTCCTATATCTGACTGGTCGAACTTTTATATGTAATAGATTTCCTAAATTCTAATAGGACATGAAATATCAAAAATCATTGGAGAATACTACAAGTTCTCTTTATAAGGAAGTTCTTAGCGTGACCCATCGGTCGCACCCATTTCGGCTAGTTTGATTAATAATAATTACTACTTTATTGATGTTCTTTTAAAATTGAATTGGTTTGACGTTTTTGGCAATTCCTGTCCAAAGAAAAACCTCGCATAGAAATTTGTAACAATTGGGAGGGTGGGGATATGGATTACTCTCTCCAAAGCGTTCTCGTTTATAATATTTTTATTTCCTGGAACAGACCTATTGCTGACGAAATGCAGAGAATGACAATAGGAATTTAGTGTTAGATGGCATCAAAGTCTTGGATTAGGAATCTAGACTATTAACAACTGGTTAATTAGTAACAAGAGTTTCGTAAAAATTCAAAATTATACGAGTACATATGAGACGATGTCATTTTATTTCGCCTACTAGTTAAGTAAAGAAACGTTCGTATAAGGTAATATCTTAGGTCGACTACAAACAATATCTAGGAGTAATTGTGCGTAGTAAAATTCCCTGGTCGAGACAGAACTATAGAACCATACTTCAGTCAAAACGAATGACTTATTTTAAGATGAGGTCTATGAATATTTGTCCGCAATAATATGTAAACGTTTCAGTTGTTTGGTGGAATGTGTCATTCGGTAACGTTTCTTTTTCCATTACTATTACATATTACAGAGTATGGTGCGCATATGTTTTCCCTAAAACTCATTACCCCACTCTAGATGCTTTGATAAATGTTCTACAATTGTTAATAACATATGCATACGCTGTATACTACACTGTACTACGCTGTATATCTCCGCTTTTAAGAGAGATAATGTAGGGATAATTTTCAGTTGCGTCTGATAACCTCTGCCTAATGCAAGGCGCAATGACCCAGACCTACAAAAGCGACGTATATAAGTATAATACATGATCGATTATAACTGTTCTTTCAGGAATACGTAGCCCTGGCTAGACTCTGAGTTGGGAGGGGAATAATATCGCATCATTATAAATTTAGAAATGATCAGTTGGTACTGCACTAAAAAACGTTACTTCGCGTTGATGAAATCATGAATCTACGACAAATGGCTCGTAAACTGAAAACTAAGTCAAACAGAGTAAGTTTTAAAAGGCTTAGAATTTAAAATACATCCAGTCAATTTGTGCAGTACGTTGAAAAAGTCATTTTTCAAGGAAGTTTAATTCATTCCGACATCGAAGCGGTTACCACCATTTTCTATTTAAAAAGTCACCAATGCTCTTGCTCAAAAGCAAGAATCGAACGAAACAACATATATAACCATACGGCATACGATGAGTCACACCATTTTCGCAAAGTACGTCATACATTTGAATCCACTGATCTTTATTCGCTATACCAAAGGAACACATGGCGCAGGATTTTTTAAGGCGGAATCAGAATCAAAGTCACTGGGAGTGAGTTATAGGGAATTGAAATGCGCTGTACAATAGCTAACAGGATGGCGCATCAACGATTTGAATAATAGCAAGTAATTGACACCTACATAATACAAATATTTCTGCTTGCAATTTACTTGTTAATTTGTTAAATATTAAATGAGTGACACTTATAATGAGCAACGTCACGATTACATCAATAAAATATCGCCTTTATTTTTATATGTTTAAAATAACAAGTTGTTTTTCTGGCGTTAATTGAAAAATGATTAGAATCTATTTATGTAGACCTACAATCCGATTGCTTGCGAATGTGTTCAAATTGTAGATATTAGTTTTGTTGGCGTAAACAAGAATACGACAAAAGTCAATAACATCAAAAGCGTCACATTTTTCTTACATTATATTGGCACAGAAAAAAACAAAAGAAAAATTCAAAAATAACAATAATCAAATTGCAGCTGGCATTGATATTGAGGGCCAAAACGGAAAGCTTTGCATTGCATTTATTTTTTTTTTGTATTATTTTGTCTTTTTGATTACTTACAATATATTTTAGAAAATTTAATTATAATTTAAATAGCTTTGCATAGCCATTTGCCCATTCCGTCAAAAATATAAAATATACATATATCTTTGTCAGTGATATGCTTAAGCAGGTTTCTTGTTCATGAAAATTTAAGACGCCCCCATCAGGTTGTAAGAAAATGCAGCGCAATTTATTCCTTACCACATTGACAGTCTGCAAAGCATATTGTGGCCTGCATAAATAAGGATTTGCACAAGTAGTTGCCATGCGAACAATTCTAGGGAGCTTTAATTTGTAGTGGTAGCTCTGATTTATCAAAAACATCCATCCACTCACAAATCAAGTCTCGAATTTCTCATTAATTAAAGAACACCGACAAATTTGAAAAATGTAACCTATAATGAGAATGAATACCCTGAGATTGATCAAAATCTACCCTCGGGTATGACTGATTTTACTATTAATGACCGACAAATGCACATTAATTTAATAGCCAATTTCTAGCCGAACAACTAGCAATAAACTTTCAGCATTTGAGCAAACATTATATTAATTCGATGTCGAATTCGATTCGATTACAACTGTAAGAGACACCAAGATATTTATGCTGCTAACATTGAATATAGAAATACACCACTGCCTAAAGGGTATCATTGTTCGGCCCTCACGCCGAAAATTTGGGTCTGAAGAAGAATAACGGCAAACAAAAATCATATGCATATGGATTAGAAGATTGATAATGAAATATACTATGCAACGACATCGACCTGATCAGTACATTGCTCCTTAATCGCTTAGAACAAGAGTTCTTGTATGAAGAGTTACCAATTCCAAAGTGATACGCTTTAAGTTCCGCGCATAATATCTGTAGTCACAATCAAAAACTGTCTAAGTCGATTTTCCTTACTTTTTCTGGAAACGTGTTTAAAGTTTTAAATTGAAATGAGGGGTTTGCTATATCGCTTTAATTTTTAGTTATTAAAGTCTTAATTATTAATTATTATTAAAGTCTTCAAATTCTGAAAGATCATCGATTTCGTCAAATTACGAGTACAATCATCGAATTGTCAGAACATAACTCAGGTTACGAGATAGAAGGCAACTCACTTAAGATTGAGCTGCCTAGAGAAACTAATTGAGGTTTCGCTCCAGACTGTATAGTTCAATAAAAAGCATAGTAAGTAACTTTTTGTGCTCACAAAATGTAGCTTATCAGCATAAATAATATGCTCTGAAGTGGCAGACGACGCACGTGTCAAAAAAGGGAAATACTCGTAGTGACGTGATTTCATATTGCTTACATAAGTATTAAACGACTAACATACGTTAAAAACATAGTATACGTACGTCATATAACCTTTGTGACAAGATTGTAGTGCCAAACAATTTTGATGTGCTATTATTTTCCCACCGAAGCCAGATGCGTGAACGAATTCTCTGCCAATTGAGACTGACGGGGTTAAGAATGGTTACGAGGTTCAACAAGAACGGGAGCCAAGGTCCAGCTTTATCTGTTTTTATATCTACTTCTGTAGTATGATTTATAGTCAGAATAATTTGAAACGACACCTACTCTTCAAGAAAATGTAGGACTTTACAAATTGCAGCCTTTTGTTATACTCGTAGGTGCCTTAAACCATGAATAGACTTGTGCATGTGTTGTCAAGCACCCGTCAATATCCACTTCAAAGTTATATCTGATTTCTCAAAATTCTATTTTTACAGACTTATCTGAAGATAATCAAAGTTTGTACAAACATAATATGTTCGTAGGTATACGAATCTGAATACATAAACAGAAAACGATTTTCATTTGTTCACCTAGCTGCAGTAAACTTTTAAATCATTAGGCTAACGAGATGAACTGCAATTGCATCCGTGCGATAAAATGAACATGAAGATAACCCTTCTAACTGTCCATCTACGGTTTCTGTTAACTTGAGACAAGTACAAACTAGAAATAAATTCCGTTTCAACTAGTCGATACAATTTTGATTCTAATTCGAAATTGTTATACACATATGTACAAACATACATACTCGTATGTACGTGGACAAGTGGTTCTAGGCGAAGCCATTAACGAAGGGTTATTGTCACATTAGCACCACAGTAACAGTGATTATACAACACTCATTTCATGACGTTAATCTCATAAAATTCACTATATACATACATACTCGTATAATATAACGTTATAATATTGATATCATATGGCAACTCTAATTTTGATAGTTCAGTAATTAGACATATGTATGTGCGTCAGCAAGATTTTTGTTGATAGATAAATACACCTCGCAGAAAAAACACATTTATATCGGCAGAATAATTTCATGCGATGCAGTCGTGCAACGGAAAGGGGAATTAGATCTTCCTCCATGGGATGACCTTGCAATGACACTGAATGGAGTGTCGTCATTGAACTAATTTTATAGAGCACAGCGCGGACTTACCCATTTCGTATGGACGTGACATTGACAGCATTCGCCAGGATTCTGCTAGCCGGCGCTACAGTTGTATTTAATTTATTGCAAATGTTTGCCATGTTGTCGTTATAGCAGAATTATTTAAACCGAGAACTAATGAAATGAATTAGGAAACGGACAACACTACACTTAGCTGGAGAAAATTGAATACTGTTAAATAAAGCAAACGAACGGGTGGCGGGCGCCGGGAAACCCTATATTTGTTCAATTTCAATCCAACTGAATGACAGAATTTTGATATAATTGGTAATGGGGGGCCGATATAACTTGACGAATAACTTAGGGGCAGCTTGCATTTGGTAATTGAGATATTTACGGTAAGTGGAATTTCTAGTAAAATTATTTTGTGTCTTATTAAAAGATGGTTGAAAATGTATCCGGCCTTTTTCTGTTTACTTGACTTTGAAGTATCATAACTTTAGAATGGTTAATTTGGTCTCTTTTTTGTTTTACAATTTTATTACTACAAGGGGAATAATGCAGCGCAGGCGTGTGTGAAAAAATTTGTGCTGTTTATGGTGAAGGTACTCTGTCGAAAACGTCCGACAAGAGATGGCTCGCTCCAGTTGCTCTGGTCGGCCTATCATGGAAAAAATTGAACAAAACCGGCACACAAGCAGTCATGAACTCCTTAAGGAACTTAAGAACGAAAAAAAACGATTTAAGCCATTTGGAACGAGTTGGTCACAAAGAGAACCTTGATGACTGAATTACCATATGCGAATCTCTGATGAAATAGAATAGAATGAACAAATCGAGCCATTTTTGAAGCACATTGTAACGGGTGATGAAAAATGTGTCACATTTTTGATCGGGTGAAGCCCCAAAATAGTAGGAAGGCCAGGATTGACGGCAAGAAATGTGATGCAGTCTGCTTGGAGGGATTGGAAAGGTGTCATTCATCATAAGCTACTGTCACCAGGTGAAACGATTGATTTGAATTCCCTCGGCCAGCAATTAATTCAATTGAAAAAAGAGGCCAGAACGGGTCAATAAGAAAAATGTTCTATTTCATTATCATAACTTCGGACAAAACAGACAAAACCTTGGCTTTGAAGTTTTGATACATCTACAGTATAGTCCTGACATTAAACCGTTAAATTATCATTTGTTCCGATCTCTGCAATACCCTTTTGCTGTTGTAAAATTGGCTTCAAAAGAGGCATGTGAAAATCACGTGACTCAGTTTTTCAACGAAAAATCCCAGAAATACTAAACTGATGCAATAATGGTTCTAACCGAAAAATGGCATTAGGTGACCGAATAAAATAGACAATATTTAATTCAATAAAATTAATTTTGAACCCAAAGCAATTATCCGAATTTTTAGTACAAAAGGCCCGATATTTTTTCTCCAGTCAAATATATATATATATTGATAATGGTGGAAATAATCGACCAACACAGCAAAAACTCGGGTATGCTATTTTACGATACTGCCCTTTTTTGGGGGCCTACGTAAAGAGTCATATCTAGGCTGATGATCCCCATATTTTTGATCATTTGAAAATCAACATTTGTCGAGTTATAGTCGAAATCATTCGGAAATTTGCCGACATGCGGTCGAAAATAGGAAATTCAGTGATGATAAAAATTCTGGGGGGTTTCCCTTGTTTCCTCTTCAGAAATAACTCGCTCCGGAAATTGACTTTATTTTATTTTTTAAAATGTGTGTACGTGTTGGTAAAATTGTTTAATCTCAAAATTATTATCCGACATATTCTACTTTAAGAACCGAATAGTGGTCAATCATAGAAATGAAATTGTTGATTCAATTTTTGCGTTTAATATCTTGAAAACGAATTCAAAGTCTTCTTATGAAGGTGTGGAATTAAGTAATAATATTTTTTTCCATTTTCGTATATTTATTTATTTAGATTCGGAAAATATTTCTGAAAAAGGAGAGAAGAGTGTTAATGTGAACATTTTCAGGAGAGCTATTTATTCGGTAGACGAAAAAAATGATTCCTTTTATCCGATGGAAAATTTCATATGTTTCACACATAATTATGATTATAATTTAAACATTACATGAAATAAAGATACAAATTTCAAAGGATTAGCGAAAGCTGGGGTGGCAAGTTTATCCGAAACTCTATGGGTCTCTCCCAGTTAGCAAAAGCCGAACAAGAACAATCAAAACTTTGTTGTTAAAAGCCGCTCTGAAACTTTCGGAACTCTGTCAAATTACAGGGTTCATGTCTGTAGAGAAGGCAAAAAGTAAAGTCTGGCTTAAATGACTAGATATGTGTCGACTCCGCAAAATTGGGTTATACACTGGTGCCATTATTCACATTTTACTTATGAGATCCGTCGAATGTAATGTACCAACACAAAGTACTAACCGTTTTAGATTCTACGCATATTGAGGCAACAATGCTGACCTGTGTGAGAAAAATTGTAGAAAATGTTTTTTTTTTTTTTTTTTTTTTTTATAATTTACGCGCGCCTAAGGGATTGATACCCTTTTACTGTTGCCAGGGCGCGGGCGGAAAGATAGAAGGAGGAGAAAGGAAAATTGTTTTTGTAGTGGTTTGAAACTCAGGTGTGTTTGGTTTCTATGTTTGCTCTCCAGGGGTGGGAGTCCGAATAGGACGGAGAGTTTTTCTTCACTCAGAGTGATTCGAGATATAATTCCCAGTATTTTTTTCATTGCTTGAAACTCTTATAACAGCCAAATCTACGTGTCAGTGTTATGCCTTCACACGCAGAATTTTTTTGTCTGAGTTCCAATTATACAATGAAAAACTGATTTTGCCATGGGCAGGATTCGAACCTGGACCCTCCGAGTGAGAAGCGTTTGCTACTACCACTACACCACCGGCCTGCGAAAAAACTCTTTTCATGTACATATGTGGGAGATCCCGGGTTCATTTCCCAGACGAGCCCCCAATTTATGGGATTATTTAATTGAAGCAAATACTAGTCATTATTATTCTCCCACACCTCAGCTTTGATCACTTTGTGTGCAACCTTAGACTAGGGGCATACAATAAGCAATTGAGCAACGAATCTAAACAATGGTTGTAATATAAGTCTTTAAAATGTTATCGAAACGTTCAGCTCGGCTTAAGCCTATTTTATAAAATACCATAAAATGAACAGACCGTGGCCGTTGTAAAATAATTGTTCGGTCGGATGGTTAATATTTCTAAAATAAATAAATTGAAGCCCTTGATTGGAAAACTTTAAAACATTTCAATACTCCACTCTCGCAGCCTTACTTTGAGTTTTGTTTCAAAAATTGCTGCTTAGCACGTCGCCCAGTTTTCAACAGACTTTTTATGATTTTGTGTGTTGAGTTTTGCACTATTATTTGAAGTACTATTTTGGAAAAGTTAATATACATGACAAGGCGTCACCTTGTGTCAGTTTTTATAGATGTCAAGAGAAGTGAAAATTAATGTTGACTTCTTGGATTTTTTCAAGAATTTTCCAGATGATTCACTGGACGAATGGTTTCAGTCGTTCACATAATATTGCAAACAGGATCTTTTTGATCTGATCAGGCGAAGGATGCTTAAATTCCATTCAACAGGTATACACTGATTTAAACAAGTCTAAAAAATGCGTTGGTGTATCCAATCAACCAGATTATTTTCAGCCCGTTTTAGTAAATCCTGAAAAAAATCGTCAGTGTATGAGCCCTTGTAGAGTTTTAGTTTAGGTCATGGTACTAGTTTTCAATCTATAATATATGATGCTACTTGTTTCGAATTGAGCTCTGATGCGGATGGTTATTAGAGGGAAATATCCAGGCCAACCAAACGCTAAGTAAATAGTCAGGCCTTGAAGTATCAAAGGTATTCCGCTGACTATTGCAAATGAACACAGTATTGTGAAGTAAATGTAAATAGACTAAGCATAATCAAGTTGCTATGCAAAATGCTAATCCCAAAAAAGTCAAATCTTATCTTTTTTACAGTTTAGCTAAGGAGTTAGCAACTAGCAGAAGTACTCAAAGAGGCATATCATATCATCGGCATCATTAATAAAAAACTTATCGGAAAGCAAAGGATGAGAACACTCATAGTAGTGATCAGATCCATACCCAATCAATGTCTGATCCAACTCATACATTAAGCTTCGATCAGGTGAATAATACATACCAGGATAGTGGAAAAATGCAATTTATTTGCAGCGATTATCAGGAGACGACTTGTTTTATTTGCATAGGATCTGTTCCATAAACATGTTATTTAACTAAATGATAGAAAAACAACGAGGAGCAAAAAATGCCTTGTGTGAACCAAATATGCATGTATTATGATTTTTTTTCAAATCCTTTTATGGTTGTTGAAACAATAATTACATATAAATATACGATATATTGTGATTTGGTGGCCAAGCCAAAATCCCACCTTTAATATTATGCATCAGCTTTTTAAAAACAAACAAGTCTTTGAAGTACTTATTACTATTTCCTCTAGGTAGCGCTATAAACTTAACAAACTGTTGTCAAAAATTAATTTGAATGTGCCTTTTAAAGTATCGTCTCAAGGAATTTTTATTTAATTAAATATTTATACACAATAAAATGCATTTAGTTTCAACAGGTCGTTCTACGATTTTATCAGAGTTTCCTGATCTAGAAACTAAATACATATATCAGCATGTCAACAACGAAAAAACAGATTTCCAATTCTTCAGTCAAAAGCGATTGCTACTGGAAGTCAATGAAAAATCTGGCCTCGAATTTCTTAGGATCAATGATCCAACTAATCAGAGTACGTATAATACAACTCAAATAGCAACAAAGAATTCTATGAAATGTGATCATTCTTCCAGAAGTTGATATCGCAAGAATTCGGAGAATCAAGGTCGACAATCTTGTTTGTATCGCTTGCCCAAAGCAGGGATACGATGAAGTTGCATTGGGATTGTCTAATGGTCAAGTTAAATTGTTAAATTACAAAAATACGCAATTCCTACATAAGTTTCCTGCAGGTAAGCAGTTGCACCTTTGTAAGCTAGCTGAAAATTCTTAATGGGTGTTGGAGAGTTTCCCTGCAGTCATTTACATCTTAATCTTGTGCTCTTCCTACTTTCAGATAACTCACGAAATAGTGTTATCTGTTTAGATTACAATGCATCTGATGAATATATATCGTCTGTTTATGAAAATGGTCAAATAAATGTTTATGGCACAAAAACGAAAACCAAATTACAAACCATTAACTTGGACAGCAAGTATGACTTAAATTTTCTTCATTAAAACCGCATAACTCGGTTTCCTTTACAGCTCTACTCTCGGTCGCTTCCATCCCATCAAACGGTTTCATCTATCCATAGCATCGTACAAGGGATCCGTGTTCATCTACGATATTCAGTCGAAGAGGAAAGTATTCACTTCTTTAGATTGTCACGAAGCTCCTTGCAAAGATCTCTGTATGTCACCATCACTCCCGGATGTTCTTCTTAGTGTTGGCTACGATTGCATTATAAACATTTTTGATACACGCAAAAAGACCCAACCACAACAAATTCGTTACTGCCATCCTTTGTCCACAGCTGCTCTCTCTGAATGTGGAAACTTCTTTTCTGTGGGAAACCTCAAGGGTGAACTCATTTCGTATGACATGCGTAATACTAAAAGCTATTTGGCAGCAAAGAAAGTTCACGAAAATGCTGTAACTAGAATCGCCTTCGTTCCAACCGAAGGGGAGAATTGTTTAAGTTTCACCAGCACTGTAAACCAAACTCATGCGGACACACATTGTGATACTCGCAAGTCCCTAGCTAATGCCGATCAATTAACTAAAGGCCGCCGGGACTCGTTTTGTGATTTCCTTGACTTTCAGGCATGCCGGGGTAATGAAAAATTTTCCAGTCGCATTGCAGCACGTCCGGACAGTTTCGACTGGGATGCTCTCAATAAGAAAACCATTCACGACGATTTCCGAGTAAGTCTAGTTCCGAATCTAAATCATCCAAATAATACTGTTTCTTCGGAGAGTCAGAGTCCAAATCCCAACAGTAGCTTAGAAAACGTATCGTCATGTGGGAAGGAAAATATACCAAGTCCGTTTCAAGCTGAAGGTTATTCGGGTCCTCTATTGCATCGTCGGGGAGAAGACATTTACGCTTTGCAAGACCGGAGCAACACCGACATGAAGCTTAATAAAATTCAAGAGGAAAATGAGTTAGAAGTCATTTCACCAGTTAATTGCCCAGCTGAGAAGGATGTCGTATTGCTAAATATCTCTCAGAAAGATCTCGATGGTGGGTGCTTCCTCAAGCTACCAGCTGAGAAGAAAAGTACGCCGAATAATTTGAAAAGAGTCGCCACGGAGGGATCTAACAAATTTATACAAACAAAATCCCAAAACTTGGATGTTTTGCAAGAACTTAAAAACTTGCGCAGCGAGATAGATGAGCGTTTTTTACAATTAGAGTCGGAAGTAAAGTTCAACGCTGAATCCAATAAGTGGCAGATTTTTACACAAAATTGCGATTTATGGAAAAAGCACATGGACTGCTCTGAAGAAATCAGAACTTCTTTGGGAATTCTCCTGCAAACGGATCCATTTGTTAATGAGTATATGCGAATGAAAGAAGAAAATGAAATATTGAAGAATAAATTGCTGCAGTTAGGTCAACAACTATAAATATTAGAAAAAACAGAGAAATTGTATTTGAAAATCACTCGTGTTAATAAATAAAAGTGATCTTAAAGGAAATGGACGTATTAATTGTTTCGACGATGTTAATAATAAAAAGGGAAGCATGTGATTGGCTTTTCAATGACCTGAGTGTTGTTGAATAGGGTTGGAACTCTTAAAACATGTAAATGGTAGCACTGCCATCTATACTTATCAAACTATCAATATATCTACTCTTTTCTTAGTCTTTGTGAGTCAAATCTTCTGCTTCGACTCCATTACCTTTATGAATTTTCTACGGTCAAGTATATCTATCTAGTAAATATAAATTAATGTCTCTTAAGTATAAAGTAAGCTGCGTTTTAAATAAAATATAAATAACAGAAGGTTATGGCAGGCAGATAAAGAATGTTGTAAAAGGTTTGTGTGGGTTCAAATGATAGAACTTATTCTTTTCAATACAAATCGCTTTATTCAATACAGTTACAATTCACAATTTAATCGTTAATCTCAATACAATCCAATTTCTCAACCGCTTGTACTTTGCTTATCTTTTACTTAAACCACTTAATACTTTCCCTAATTAAAACTTCAAATTCAACTGATGCATACCTTTTCGATGCTGATATTTATTGACACCCGGAACGAAAATTCTTGCGGAAATTTTTTGTACTATATCGACTATATAAATTTCTGACAGATCTTTGGCTCGAGCAAATTCGTATGAAAAGTGAAAATTCGGTACGGAATAATATTATTAATTTTGTTAAAGAAATTTTTGTTTTCAAATACGTGTTGGCTTAAAATGTTGAGAAAAGATACGCGAATTTCGAAATAAGTGCTTGTGAAGTGTTTAGATGGGATAATTTAAATAGAATCGTGCTTTAAAAAATGTAAACAAAGCATTTGTTGTTAAACGCGAAGAAATTGTTTTTCTTGTTATTTCTTTATTCAATATTAAGTTCGTAGTGAATAATATAAAGTGTTTATTTAATATATTGTTAAACAAGTCAATAAAGACAGTGAAATGCAACTTAAAGTTTTCATAGATGGAATCCTACTCGTATTAATGTTACAGCAATATTATTTCAAGGGGAATGTTTCTGCTGGTGAAACTGAAAAGTTGGTGCAAATTGGTTTTGTTTTTAAGTTATAATTGTAGCAGGATCAAGTGCAAGAGAGTAATTACAACCAGCTTTCAGTATTCTTTCACTTTCACCAAACGAAATAGTCCTTTTAAAATATTCTGCTATGAGTATATGCATATACTCGTACATACACATGTGTAGTATTCCAACTATGCGAATTTTCAGCCGCATTTCAATACCTTCATTGATTTGTTTAACTATATATTTAACAAAAAGACACTATATTACACACTATTCAATAAATATTTAATGGAAAAGTAACCACACAACAATTTGTTCGTGTTTCACAAGTGTTTTGTTTACATTTTTTAAAGCACGATTATCTTCAAATTAACCAGTCTACACACTTCACAAGCACTTATTTCGAAACTCGCGTATTTTTTCTCGACATTACAACTTTATTCTGATCAGACAAAAATAAATTCTTTAACTAATTTATTTATTTTGTTCCACATCGAAATTAAACTTTATATATGATTTTGCTCCCAGCCAAAATCTGTCCAGTCGTGGAGGTACAAAAAATGCCACCAAGGGGCGCTGAAAGCACTTTACCGGGTGTCAGTACTCGAATGACATATTTCGAGAACAATCCTCGCCATCCAGCGTCCCATACAATTTGCTAGAAAATTCGATTCCACTCTATTCACCAATGGTTGAGTCTTTGCTATTCAAGTATCGAAATCTTCTGCTTTTCGAGTATCGAAATCATATACTATGTAAATCTAGATGACGCCGCTCACATTTAAATAGTTATCACACAGCTCCCTCCCTACAGTTGTTCGCCCCGAACATTCGTCGTTCCGCTGAAATGACACATTCTATCCATTAGTTCTTTCTTAATTATCATTAATGCGGGTTATCGCCTTGCATGGACATTCCCAATCCTGTTGCAATTTCGGTGATTTGTCTTTCTTACGCTGAGGATTATACAGCCACACCAGATCTTCTTCGTTGAAGTCGGAAGACTTCACGTTGATGTCGTACATAGTTTTCATACGATTGCTCACCAGCTTCATCTTTTCTCGGGTGTTTCAATGCATCAGATTGGGGGTGTAGTGGAGTTATCCTTGTCTTCCTTATTTCCAGATATCGGCACACTTCCTGGAACACTTTTGATGCAAAGCTTCGTCCTTGATCAGAGTGTAGCTCCATCGGGACCCCAAATCTGCTTACGCAGTTGCTGACTACCTCTTTTGTTATCTTCTTAGCCTCTTGATTTGGGATGGCAAACTCTTCCGCCACTTACTGAAGTAATCCATGACCACGAAGGTGTATCGGTTGCCATTAAAGGTTTCGGGAAACGGTCCAGCGATATCGATGGCTATTCGTTAGAGTAGTGCTCTGACATTTATTGCTGCATTCGTCCTTTTGACTCTACTTTTGTGCCCTTGGTAGCCGAACGCCTTATTCACTTTTTGCACCAGCTCTCAACATTTTGTATAGCGCTTAACCAACAGAAACGTTCCCTTAACTTTTCCAAAGTCTTGTTTATTCCCAAATGGCCTCCAGAGATTCCGTCATGTTTTTCATGGAGTACTTGGCTGACTCAGGCCCGCGGCACGATTAACTGCATACGAGATGTTGTTCCATCTGCACATTCCCATTTTCTCTTCAGCAAACCATCTTGCACCATATCTGCTGCCAGTTTTGTTTTTGTTTCTCATGTTCCTTCGAGTCCAATATTGGCTCTATGTCACTATCTGCCTTCTGGGAGGAACGGATTTCGTCTATACTCCAACCCTCTATTGGCTTAGTCCTGATCATTTGGATAGTGGCCTGTTCTTTCGCTTCTTTACGGTTGCACATAGTATGACAAAGTCAAAATTTTAAGTTTCTTAAAAACAAAAAATTACTTTTGATCTACAATAACTTTTGTCACATTAAGTATCTCGGAGGGGATGGGCTAAGAAGGCAATTGACTAGCAAAGCCCTCTCTCGAACAACAAACATGACCTTAATAATTCCATTCCTGCTCTATGGCGCAGAGGCATGGACTTTATCAAAAATGGTTGAGGGTGCTCTTGGCTTCTTTAAGAGAAAAATTCTTCGGGTGATTTTAGGTCCCGTCTGCATAGACGGTGAGTGGGGGCGTATGTCATCAATTATGAGTATGAGATCAATTAAATAATCACTGTTCTCAATTGCTGCATAATCTTTGAATTAGGACAGTAACTGAAAAATAAGTTCCTGTCGCGAAAAGCGCAGATAAGACCTATACAGTATTTTTTTATGTACGCATGGAGCATGGTCTTTATATAAAGTCAGCGAAAATTGTCTGGGTTGCTTCGATAGAAAAGTTCTTCGAGTGGTTTTCGGTCCCGTTTACATGAATGGAATTTGGAGAAGAACATAATATGACAAATAACAACGAATTGCATGGACTATATAGCGTCATTGATCTGGTAAGAGGGACTTAAATTTATCAGATTCCATATTAGAACAGGTTGTGAGAATAAAATTCACCGTTTCGGCCCGGAATTGAAGGCGATGAGCGCAATGTCGTGCTTGAATATCTTGTTTTGATGGAGGAAACTGTTATTTGAGGCCCAGGTCTACTCCTAACTGAAGCACCAACAACGTGTATAAGTAAGTAACAAATTCTATTTATATAATAGTTCAATTATCTCTAACATCCTCAAAGAAATATGATCCAATGATACCGCCGAAAGAAATGGCGCACAATGCAGTCACTTTACGATAGTATGATAGTCGTTGGTGTATCAGGTAAGGATTTTCAGTGCCATATTAGCGGCATTCTGGTTGTTAATAAAGCCATTCAAGTCAAATTATTTAAATAAAATGGTTGAATAAGTTTTACAGATTTGCGTGGCATCAGATATGTCATAATACATTTTTGTCGAATACGAATTGAGAAATGACAGTCATAATAAATTGGTTACTAAAAACAAATTCGGAAACAAACATATTTCCTAAATTATAAAGTATTTACATAAAAATTAATTTTTTTTTGGCTTATTCATAATTGTGAATCGATGCAATGTATGTAGCACACAACTGTTTTAAAGTTTCTTCACTGAAGTCGTCTATAGGGATCACAAATGTCACATTTTGGCAGCTTCGAATCTTTCTTGTTTATGAACTACTTTCAGTCTAGCATCAAAAGTAGTTTCTGCTTTTTTTCCTATTTTTGAGAGTATTTTTACAATTCAATAAAAATGGGAGGAGGAGATTTGGTAAATTTCAATGTTTTTTCTAATCTTATGCAGATATTTAAACAGAGCTTGCTTTTATTCACTTGCAGAATTTGAAGAAATCATGGCATCCTCACACGATGAAGAATCAGGAGAAGGTTTGGAAGGCCGAACAGGCCAAAAATGCTGAGGATCGTAAAATGAATGATTTGCGAAAAGAAATCCAAGAAGAAAAGAATCGGGAGGAGCTTGTGAAAATAGGCCAGGCAACTGGGGTTTTATCGAAATCAGACGACAAAAAACTCGAATGGATGTACAAAAGTAAGTCGTACTTAATCTCGTGCAAATTATTTTCTTATCCCAAATTTATTGCAGGTAGCACGGAACTGATTAATAGAGAAGAATATCTCCTGGGTAGACCGATTGATAAGGCTTTCGAAACACTAGCAGCAGAGGAAAACCAAAGGGAGAAGGAGCTGGTAGGGGTCAAAGTGCCGGTTAATCATGTGGAACATGAATGCATTCCGTTCTCCATCAGAGCCTATCGAAACGCTGCAACAACAGAACAAGTTGATTTGCAAAGAAAAATCTTAGAAGATCCACTTATGATGATCAAACAAAAAGAAATGGAGTCCAGACGTAAGATCCTCGAAAATCCTGTCAAGCTTAAGGAGCTTCATAGGATTCTGAAGACGGAGAAATCAAATAAAAGTAAATCCAAATCAAGTCAATCGAAAAAAAGTAAGAAGAGTAAGAAATTGAAGAAGAAGTATCGGAAATCAGATTCAGATGGTAGTGACAGTAGCGATAAAGATCTGGACAAAATGCTGCAAAAGCAATACAAGAAGTTGAAGGGTAGCCTTGACGTGAACGGAAAACAATTGGGTGGATTAGATCTGAGCAAGTTACTAGATGCAAAGTACAAGACCATATCTAAGGAATTGGACAAAGCCGCACAATCAAAGAGGAAAAAAAGAAAGTCCAAAAAGTCTGCTAATCGTAGCAGTTCCTCCTCTAATACTAGTGAAAGTGATAGCGACGAAGATTCACGGAAACGACGAAATGAAAGAAATGGTAACGGATATGGCAATATTGCCGATAGAAATCGTTCCCCAGTAGACCGCAGATGCTACCGAGAAGAAAGACGAAGATACTCTCCCACAGAAACGAGAATACATCCTCGAGACAGAAATACACATACAGACAAGAATGCCTGGAAATCCAAATCTCGATCGCCACGTCGAAAGAAAAGGTCTGAGTCTCGATCACGGCAGAGGGTTGGAAGGTCAACATCTCGATCGCCTCAAAAGAAGGAACGGAGAGAAGATAGATCAAGCTCACAACAAAAGAAAGGTCGTAGGAGGGATAGATCTAAATCTCGTTCACTTCAGAAAATAGATCAGAAGAGAAATAGGTATAGATCTCGATCAATACAGAAGAAAGATCGGAGGAGAGACCGATCCAAATCACGTTCTCCGCTAAAAAACGACCCATCATCTAACAAATCAAACTATTCACACTCCCTTCATGCACGAGACACTCGTGAGCAGACGTATAAAAAGCCAGCAAAAAAAGAACGTCTTACAGAAGAAGAGAAAGAAAAACGACTGAAAGACATGATGGAAAATGCCGCATGGCACGACAAGGAACGATCTGAGTATGTTCAGAAATATCGTGATGGGTACAAGCAAGAGGAGGAACAAAACAAAGCACGCGATTTCGACAAGCAATTCATAAACACACAGCTTCGCAAGGCGATATCAACTCAGAATTCCGTCGAGTCTAGAATAAGATCCAATGTGAACAATATTCAGAGAACATCAGCAGCAATGAATGCAAATTTTGCCAAAAAATAAAACGCCAGTTTTTTGTAAAACTGTCTTTTATTATGTAGTTTTTTCTTTTTAAAAAGTTCTGGGTGTTGCAAACTTGTCATATTCGCACTTTATAGGGAAGAGTTTGGTTAAACCGATTAGCACTCCAGGTTTGCCTATTTGCTCACTGGCTCTGAGCCAATGCAATCACAGTGTCCTAGCCGTATTAAAGTTCGTAGATTTTTTTTGGTTTTTGTTTTATCTCATCCATTCCGTATCCTCGGAAATAAAAAAAATATCCAATAAAGCAGCTGATCAGTACAAAGTCCGCATTTTTACTTGTCGGTGAGTTTACGGAATCAAATTAGTCGATCAGGAATAAGTCAAGTTACTTTGTGATTTCTTTAAAGAGCAATACAAATGCTATTTATAATCAGATCACATGCCGCTGAAAAATCAAATTCAGTGCTTGTTGTCGTATTGTGTGGCCTGTACTTTCGACTAACCTAAAATCAGTTTTCCTTACCGATTCCAACATTGAAGTAATCGAGTATAATTTTAATGGCGATTAAAGCGATTCATCCACTTCAGCCAGATTTTAAGCTGAGTTCCTAAATGTATAGGTACTCATCTACTCTACATCCCCCAGTCGATGTAGTCGTTATCAGTACAATTCGTCGTTGTATCTCTTCCCCATTTACGGTCTATGCAGATGGGCCGATGATCACACGAAGGATTTTTCTCAAAGAAACCTAGGGAGGCCTCATCCTCATCATCATAACAAAGCCCTTGCTTCTGCACTATAGAGTAGGGCTGGGAAGATAGGTCTTTACCGATCGTTAGTTCTTAGTCCAAAGAAGCAACGATTACCAATAGTAATATTTTGTTTAATCTTAACGCTGGTGTCGTTCTCAGAATTAAGAGTGGAGTCTCGATAGGCAAAGTAGTAAACTACTTAAAAATTATTATCTCTGAAATAACATTTTGTCTGAGACACTTGTGTTGAATTTGCAGCCAGCACTAGATCCATCTGTTGCAGCTTCTATAGCTCTACTGACATTACGCTGCTTCCTTCCAATTATGTCAATATCGCCGGCATGTGCGAGTAAATTAAAGGACTTTTGAATGATTCAGTTTTGGAGTGTGCATATTGCACAACTCTTTATTAATGATGCCAAACAAATCGTATGAAAGCGCTTCCGCCTTTTTTAATCCCCATTTGATATCAAAGGTCTCGGTGCGTACTTTACCGAACTTTATGGAGAAGCAAGTGTTCTCGATCAAAGTTAGATATTAATTACTAATGTACTATAGTCCGCTACCTTAAACCGGACGTTTTTTTTTCCAAGATCTGCAGTAGTGTGAAAATTTGATCTGTGATTTACTTTTTTGCTCTAATGTCATCTTGTTGACAAAAGGCTTGCAGGCGATATTGAAAACTCTTAAGCCTCTAAAAATGAGATTGAAGCTTTTCACGCTTCTTTTTTTTCCTTCTGAGAAGCCTTTGTTCATCCCGTTTATTCTGGCCATAGCGCAGCTCTGATCTTTCTAACAACACCGTTTTGTATGATCGTTATTTTGTCGTCGTCGATCCAGCGGTTTTGTTGTGATGTCCGATAAAGATGGTAGCTTTGCCATAGGTGTATAGTACTTAATGCTGATGGCATAGTGCCATCGATATTAAGGGACACTTGAATGGCAAAAGCACTGGCAATCTCCTGTTATTGTATCCGTCCGACGTTGAACTGCCTCACAGCATATTCTCATCCTTGGGATGTACGGGATATCTGCAACTGTATCTGGCTATAACAAAATAGTGATTTTCCTTTTCCCCTGGGCTGGATCAAGGTGTCATACGACCCGTGCCGAAGATCAACCTGGCTGAGGGCCAAGCATCTTCAAAAATAGCTCAGTCGCGAACGGAGTATCCGGTTACCTGGCGACCTCCGGATTAGCTAGCCTTCTCTGTATATTGCGGATCTCTTTACAAATGGACCACCCTCTCTCCGTGTTAAAGACTGTGACAAGCCATGGTCCTATCACTTTCTCCACCCCTAGCAGCAGCAAATTTGTGGCAAGCCACGGACTTGTCATTGCTATCAAAACTCCTCTCCCCAAGGAGGAATCTAAGGCGCTCTACGTAGTAGATCCACATTCCACTGTCATGGAGAGAAGTCAATGTAGTATTCTTTCCCAAAGCCGGAAAATGCTCTCATGTTGTCCCAAAGGACCTCAGACCTATAAGTCTATCACCTTTCCTTTTGAAAACTCTAAAACGACTGACTGATATCCATATACGAGCTAAAATTGATCCAAGACTTCTGTCAGTGGCTCAACATGCCTAATGTAAAGGAAAGTCGATGGAAATGGCTAGCCACATAGAACGATCCCTACAATATAAAGAGTACACAATGGTTGCTTTCCTGGACATAGAGGGCGCCTTTAACAACGTCGAAACATCCGCAATCACGACTGCTCTGTCAACTCTGCAGGTAGACGACCCACTTGGGGAGTTAATCAGTCTCATGCTGAAAAGCAGGATAATCAACTCCAAACTGGGTGAGACTTCTGCTAAAAGATGTGTCAGTAGAGGTACGCCGCAAGGCGGTGTCCGCTCTCCCCTTCTCTGGAACTTAGTAGTTAACGAACTACTGATATACCTGGAAGCGGGTGGTAGCAGAGTGATGGCCTATGCGGATGACGTTGCCATAGCCGTCTCAGGAAAACATCTAAATACCATTAAAGAACTCCTCCAAGTAAATCTCAACAGATTAACCCGCTGGGCAGATCGCTGTGGATTGGGAATAAATCCCCATAAACCATAAAAGAGGACAACCTCTTTTCTAGGAAATATAAAATTCCAATCATAGACCCTCTTTCAATAAACGGTACCAGTTTAGTTTTCTCCGATACAGCAAAATATCTGGGTCTCATTTTTGATAGGAAACTAAACTGGAAACCTAACATTCAAGAAAGAGTCAATAAAGCTACAATAGCTTTATTCTCTTGCAAGAAAGCCATTGGGAACAAATGGGGCCTTCAACCTCGCATAACCCACTGGCTATACGGGTACATCTCGGTCATAATATCGATACTTACTTACGGGGTGGTTGTCTGGTGGACGGCCTTGGAAAATGCAGTCAACCGCATTAAACTAAGCAGAGTCCAAAGAACAGCATGTCTATGCACAAGCGGAGCCTTGCGGTCTACTCCCTCTGCGGCATTAGATATTCTGCTTCACTTGACACCTCTCGACAAGGCAGCTATTCGCCTTAAAGCGACTGAACAGTGGACAAATAATTCATTTGGCCACGCTAACATTCTTAATACATTAGGAATCCTCACAGAGAACATCGATTACACCATACCTGAACTTTGATTTGACAAAAACTTCCATGTAAGCTTCCCCTCTAGATCATTCTGGGAGGAAGATGTATTCATGGAGGATAAGTCAATCCATCTCTACACAGATGAATCTAAAACCGATAGCGGTGTTGGTGGCGATGTTTTTCTAAGTCTCTCTTTCGATCTTCCAAATCACTGTAGCGTGTTACAGGCGGAAATTTTGGCGATTAAAGAAGCTCTATCCTGGCTGAAGAAAAACGTGATATCTGCAAAGGTATGAACTCGGTTTCACTATATTCTAAAATCGCCCTTGAATGCCGATCATATCTCATGGAGATAGCAGAGCAGTTCAACATTCACCTTTGTTGGGTGTCGAGTCACAGAGATATTTCAGGGAACTGCAGAGCCGATGAACTCGCCAAAATTGGAACCACTCTACCTATTCTACCCGAAAAGGTTAGTGTAGGTATACCAATTGCTACGTGCAAACTAACAATAAAGCTGGATGCCAATAAAAGAACAGACCTTAGGTGGACTGTTGGGCAAACATGTCTAGCGACCAAACAGATCTGGCCAAAGCTGGATCTAAATCGCTCTAAGTGTCTGATCCTTTTCAATAGGAAACATCTCAGCACCATAATAGGTGTCATCACTGGACACTGCCTCATAGGCAAGCACTCACGAAGGCTTGGCGCTTTTACAAACGACTTCTGTAGAAGCTGCATGGACGAGGAAGAGGAGGAGACAATCCTCCACCTACTCCACCTACGGCTTTTGGTTGCTTTGCAAGACTATTTACTTTTATCGAGGGATCGGTTACTTAACTACACGAAAGGTACCGAATATTCCGGGATGAGAAATATGAGGTTATCGATGAAGTTTTCACCCTATTTTAGCATCCTGGCTAGTCCTAAATCTTTATTGACTTTAGGTTATAATACATAGGTAGATCATATATACTATTTGCCCGCTTACCGGGTGGTGCTGCCATTGATAATTCAAATGCGTGAATTCATCTGCCATACCATAGGTCCAGCTTGCGAGGTTCAGTCACTTCCGAAACAATATTGTAATGTTGCTATTTTTTGGATGCTAAACTAAACACTCGCGCTTATACATGAGTCTAATGTAAGTGAGATCCAAGCAAGTGTCTTTAAAAGTCGTAGGAGTAAATGTTCTTCCCATCAGAGAACAATGAGAATGAGGCAGTCTACGCAGATATAGATCGACATTCAATATAGGTTATGTGCATATGAACAGGCAAAGAGGCGGTAACAGTCAAGTGGGTATGAATACACTTAAAGTGCCTAACACGTGTTAAGTTTTTTGGAAAATAAGATAGAGAGAGAAAGAAAGATGTTTGGTGGCATCCAACATTTAATGGGTAAGTAGGCTAAATTCTTAGTGGAAGTTGGCTTGTTGTTGTGATACTCATCTTACTAGATTTTCGTTAGCTGAGAAAATGAATATGTCTTTCGGGCGAGGCTGGGATTCGAAAACCGAACCTTCCGATTTGGAAGCCAGTCCACTACCACGCAAGGAGTTGTTAAGTGGAGTTATCTCGGAGAGCTATAGATTGATTTGAAAGTGAAATGTTCTTACCATTTCATGAAAATAAGAACAATTAATGTTGTTAAGATCATAACATTAATCATTTTCACTTAACCACAATGTTTTTTTTACTATTTTCGCTTGTGATCACAATGAAAGTCCAATAAAGTTTTTTAGATCCTTAACTTGGAAACCTATAACGTACCTAAAGAATTACATGAGGAAGGTCCTAATTCATCGATTCATCATCGTGAGCAAGAAGTTTTCATGCGCCCATCGACTTTGTGGAAGATTTTTCGCTTTTTGCGCAAGTATATTGATTTAAAACTTACAAGATGCAAGTCCTGTAAGAATAAGCGCCAGGCGATTATCGTTTGCTCCTTGACTTTACTGATTGGGCGTTTGAACAGTTGGAAGTAGGCCTAATTTTTTACCGTCAAATTTTGTTTAGTGATGATGTTCACTTCTTATTTAGTGGAATTGCTATTTAGCAACTTTGTTGAATTTGGAGTGAGCAAAATCTAAAGGTACGCGATGTACCCCGAAAAATGCACTGTTTGGTGCAGTTTATGGGCTGGCGGCATCATTGGGCCTTACTTCTTCAAAAATTAAGAATTTTAATTTTACCGTCAATGGCGTCCGACACAGTCACGATAAACGATTTTTTGGTTCAAAAAGTACGTGTCTGCAGAACATTGAAGCCGAGCCAACATTGAGCGCACCATTCGTAAAATACAAAGTCAAATACTCAAAAAAGTGGTCGAATATTGGAGCTCCAGGATGTTATTCTAAAGACGGTCCCGTTGTGGCCATATGCTCGAAATCATTTTTCATCATTAATTAAATCATCTATCTAATAAAAAAAAACTCAAAAATATCACGTTCATATGTATATTGTATAAACTATAGTGTATATTATTATACAATATACTGCAGTTTTCGCGCCATTTAAGCTACGCCACGATAGCTCTATGTCCGACATCGTCATCGCAATTTTCTTGGTATCTAACGACAGAGCCTACGAATTTAATTTTTTTACACTATCGTATATATTGCGTATCTTTCATTACGATGAAGACAATATGCAGATAGATGTCGAACTGACGTCTGTTTTTGTTTTATTTCAGTGTGATATTGGCAAACTTAAAGTAACAACTTCAGTGCCGCCAACAAATCGAATAATTGATATATGTATTCCCGATAAAACATCATAAAACAAAGAGTAAACATCACAGCACTTCCATTCACTCCATTGGTGGAGATCAGAAGGCCAGTAATACTGTCATGTAACGATATCGTTGCCGTCCAGCAAGAAAATCAATGACTTAAATAACCACAACTCGCACGACGTCAACAGAAAAACTCATGACCAGAGATGAGATCGTAACAATTGAGAAGAATATCAATTTAATTTCATCACTCTTGGAAAAACCTGTGTCGTTGAATGAACTGCCACTCATAATGTAGGATCTTGCAGGCTACAACTACAAACCGCCATACAACTCTTAGTGTACAATCACAGACTCCATTTAGAGTTTCGCCTAAGATGACTTTAGAATCTTGTAGTACCCGTTACGCGTTTATTCCACCATAGATAGTAATTTATACCTGCAAAATGCTATCAAAATACGCTCTTGGTTAATAAATAGCTTATTTAGTATAGTTAGACCATGGGATTTGCGTGAGTTTAGTATATCTCCTCCAAAAACCATTTCCTCTATAGTAGCCTTCGTATTCGGAGTTCGATTCCCTGACTTGTCCGCTTAATTCTTCATCCATGTCAGGCATTTTCCCACTTGATATTTCATCCCTCCAAAATATTTCTTTTTAAAATCCTTCTGCCATATGGTCGCGAAAGTGTTTCCACTCCGTCTGAAAAGATAATTGCTCTCGAAGAAGAAATCAATCAACCACCCCACATTTCCAAATGTCGAGGATACATACATTTAGAAATAGAAAAAAGAAAACGCTTTGCATCCAAGGTATTCCTAAAGAATTTGTCTTTATAAAAGATATAGGTGGTTGTAAAATTTTCATACACTTTATAAAACATTTGTCTAATCTTTTTTATGGAATTTTCGGATACTTGTACTAAAGAGATTCAATATTATTGCGGTTACACATAATGCGAATGTTGAGATGTATATTGTCAAGTTAGTATTTTGTACAGGCATATCACATTTCGAGACGCCATGTGTGATGGGCGTAAATTGGGCCAGCATAAAGCTTGGGTTGTTCTTGTTTCTCCAATTGAATGAAGCCACACTGTATTCGTCAATGCCAAGACGATTTTTATACTTACAATAATGATGTGTGTGGCCACTAAATGCTAAACGAGGATGTAATAAATTTCCTAAAATTAATTATAAGCGTTATTTAATAGAGAGGTAATTAGAAGTCAAACACTCGACTACCTATGATTTGTGTTGATTCTTTTGAAAGTACATCTTGATTCTCTTTGTATCGTTGGATTTTCGGTGAATCACGTTCCTCACAAACAGCATCAGAGATGCGATATGTGGGAAAATGCTGAAGGAGGATTGGACGCGAATACGTTGAGGTTGGAGGTTCTTTGCACTTATGAAGTTTTGCATCTTTCATGCACATTAATTTATCTAAAGATAGAAAGAAATTCCTCAGTTATGATGAATGACTGTTTTAACAACTATTTTTCTTACGTCCTATTTTATTTAATTCATCCTGAGCTTCGTCACATAGCGAGCAATGGTCATTTTCCATAGCCATTGAATTCACGACAACGAAGTGAACATTTCTGATAGTATGCATATGCACACCAGAATTGTTGAATTCCTTAGCAAATCGATCTAAAAAGAACGGGTGCATCCTGTAACAGAAAAATTGTGAGTTTGTGTGCTGTCAAAGAAAAAGGTCACGTAAAGGACATACTCACCGATAGTGAAATCCCACATCGTGATTCCCAACAACACTAATAACCTGAGTTCCTTGAGGAGTGTAAAATAATTTCCGATAACGATGAATGTATTGACGAAAGTATTGATCGCTTACGATGTAGCCCTCATCGAATAAATCACCTTGAATTCAAAATGTTTACATGGCAGGCCTAATACATACATAATTCTACCGTCTACCATCTATCAGCCACTTACCAAGTATAAATATAACGTCCGGACGAAATATCGTTATCGACGTTTGAAATGCTCGATGCATGTGCCATTCCCGAATGAATTTATCAACCCAGTGTCCGCTAAACGGTCCAAGAAGGTGAGTATCAGCTATAATCATCGATTTTATTGGGGCCAACGATGAGGAACTGCCATCATGTAGTGCTACAACTGGCCAATTACACTAAAATTAAGAACTACCATCAGTTATCTAGGTTGGATCCAAAAATGAAAACACAAACCTTAAACAGAATAACATAATACACGAAAAATTCACAATAAAACACGACAGTGACGAAGAACAAACAAATGAATTTAAATAACTTAACCCACTTCATGATGTTATACCATCTTTTTTTTTTCTGGGCAATAATCTAATTGAGAAACTAAGAAGTATGCTAAGTGGTTGATTGTTGAGTGTTTACTCTGGTGACGACGAACTTTTGATTCACTCTTTGATTTCTGTCTATGTAATGTCGCAAGGTAAAATAATTGAATTAAAAATAACTAAATAACATTTGATGATGAAGCTGCTTTAAGGGTAAATAAATTAACACTTATTCATAAATTATTAAACCTAAATCTTAAGATGTAGCTTATTTTCTAAAAACGACGTTATTATGGACCACCAACCAGTGCTAAACAGTCAACAACAAACCACAATAATGAACTCGGGTGAACTGGGAGACTAATTGTCATGACAGCCGAAATGAGCTTTCAGAGAGGCGGCTGTGTTCAAGAATGGATATGTTTTCATTTGAGCATGGTTTTATTTTTAAGTAGCTGTCGCCCACAACTTATAAAGTTTGAGCTTTCTTTTGCCTTGAAATACAAAATATTTTCTTACAGAAGAGATTCCTAAATCATTTGCAATAATCTACTTTTCAGGAGAAGTTCCATCGAAATCAGTTCAAACTTTTTCGACATCAGCCTGAATACAAAATCCAACATTTCAAAAATTACCTACTGAATAATTACAGACAGACACTTACATTTTATTAATGTTATTATAAACTTATAAAAGGTGTTCTTTTATAAATCTTGCAATAACATCAACTGCTGCTCAACCGCTTGCAGCATCATCAAGTTAACCAACAAGGAATTACACAGTGATCGGCGATAGAGTGGTTTTATTGGCGACTGCAATTGTTTGCATCAAGGATGGCTATGGTTGCACACATCGCTGCCGGGTCAATTGCGACCCACGCAGCCAGAGGGTGTTGGTTCCGCCATAACACACACACGTGGCCGTGCTACAATCCCTTTGGCGTTGTGCGATGGCACATTTGACATCGATGTCAATTTCTACTTGCTTACCACAATCACAACACCCGCTCCATCTACGCATTTTGGCTTTGGCAGATCCGTCATTTGGCAAAACGGCGATCGATGCGCTGCTTGGCGCTGACGTATGGGGTCATATCATCCAAAAAGGCATCGGACGAGGTTCATCAAATGAACACTTTGCATAATCAACTTCGCTTGGCTGGGTGATCTTTAGGCCAGCCGCAATCAACACTCCAATGGCATCATCCATTCGCTCATTGCTGACCGTTCATGGCGACATTGGCAACTACGACGAACGTCTCGTCTTGGCTGGATACACATCGACGTCCTCCTATGGCCGTTACATCGTACAAATCCCGTTTCGCCCGGATGCACCGACGCTTGGCAATTCACATCCATTGGCACTTCGACAGTTTTACCAATTCGAGCGCAAACTGGAGAACAACCCGGAGCTAAAGGCAAAAATACCTGGCCTTCATGCAGGAATACATCACTTTGGGTCATATGAAGAATGTCTCCGATTTGCTGCATGAACCATCACAACGTTACCTAATCCCACATCATGCTGTGTTGTCAAAATTCCGTGTTGTTTTCACGCATCGGCGAAGATATCAAATAGCGTTTCCTTGAATGAGACACAATTGAGTGGACCGCTCATACAAGAACAGCTGGTCACAATCATTTTTAAATTTCGACGCTTTGCAGATGTGGAAAAGATGTTCAGGCAAGTTCAAACGTCACCAGCGATGGCAGCAGATTCTTTGGCGTAAAACAACTGATCAACCAATTCACACATATCAATTGACCACTGTTACTTATGGCATGGTTTCTGGTCCGTACAATCCTTGCCCAACGTTTGACACCGAGTTGAAATCCCCGGAGGTGCCTGTGCTTGGTTGCATTGGAATCCGACAACGGATGAACTTTTCTATCGCATCCACATTGGCGAAACAACATCTACCACTAAACGACAGATGTTGAGTGATATTGCTCGACTGTATGATCCTACGAACATGCTGGCACCCGTTATCATCGTGCTGAAAATAATCCTTCAATCTCTATGGCGGACTGGCATTGAATGGGACTCACCACTACCGATGGACTTGCTTCAAGAATGGATGGAATATCGCCACAATTTGCATCAACTGCACGAGCTTCGAATTCCACGGCGTTTATAGATGCAGCCATCGGTCATAACGCATCTACATGGATTTTGCGATGCTAGTCCTAAGGCATATGCGACGGTCGTGTACGTTTGTACGACAAAGCCCAATGGCGACTTCACATCAGCACTTGTTACTGCAAAAACTTGTGTGGCACCAGTTCGAGTTGACACTCAAGGCAATCCAACGACAACGATACCACGGCTGGAATTGTGTGCAGCTCGACTATTGGCGCAGACTGTTGGCAGTGTAAAACATGCATTGGACTTGGCGCATGTACCATGCACACTATGCAGCGATTCCACGATCGTTTTTTGTTGGCTGCGCAAATCAGATGCGATGCTCAAACCATATGCTGCACACAGAATTGATTACATTCAACAACACACCAACGTGGAGGATTGGCGACATGCCCGCACTCATCTAAATCCAGCTGATTGTGCGAGTTGCGGAATTTCGGCTGCATCATTAGTCATTCACACATTATGGTGGCATGGTCCGACTGAACTAATGCGAAACAACATGGTGACTGATATTCCATAACTTTCCGAGGCAAATCTACAGGAGATGGAGATGGAAACTAAACCATTCAAGGCGCATATTGGGCGTATTGCTCTACCTACAATCATACAAACTCGATACGACTGTGGCAATGAAATTATCACCCTCGACTTGATCGATCGCTTCTCTACCATTGGCAGGCTATTACGAATTACTGCGTATGTACTCCGTTGCAATCCAACTCGACGAAAATATTGGCATCAACCATTAGTGGATTGCGATGAAATGGCTATGGCATTAAAACGGCTCCTTCGGGCAGAACAAGACAGGTACTTTGGCAATTATTAAGAATTTTTCGACATGTTGCAGCTACAAGCAAATTGGCATCCCTGGCACCATACCTGGATTCAGATGGCATATTGCGACTCGGTGGTCGCTGTACGGTACGCTTAGGTACGCTGAGTTAATTCTTGAGCAACAGCATCCGATTATCATGTCTAAGGAAAGTACTCTGTCACGACTCATCGCTCGGGGTATTCATCTCACCAATTCACATGCTTAGACGACACTCATGCTACAAACACTTCGACTGCAATACTGGATCACCAGTGGCCGTGCGCTCGTCAAACGATGCGTACATGAGTGTGTCATATGTCGCCGGCACTCTCAGCAAATGGCTAGGCATCAAATGGCATCGTTACCGACCGCGAGGGTCGTAGCATCTCCACCCTTCTCATCATCAGGCGTCGAGTATTGCAGGCCTTTCAACGTTCGGATTGGGGCATAGCGCACAGGCATAACGAAGAAAACGTATGTGGTCATTTTCGTCTGCATTGCAACCAAGGCTGTGCATATCGAGCTGGCGGAGGATTTGTCATCCAAGGCGTTTATCACGGTCTTCTTGCGATTTACTGGTCGTCGTGGTCCATGCACAGCGAAAATGGCACGCAGTTGAGAAAGGCGAACAAACTTCTACAGGCAGACTTGGCAGAATGGCACAGTGAACACACTTAACAGCAGTTGGCAAACCAGAAAACTCAATGGCATTTCGTCTCAGCAGCGGCTTCAGATCAAGGTGGTCTATGGGAGGCCGCAGTGAAGTCGGCGAAGAAACACTTGCTGCGCGCCGTTGGTGGCCAGACGCTATACTACGACCAACTACATACCCTCCTACTGCGAATCGAGGCTTGTTTGAACTCGCGCCCATTGTTTGCGGAGCGCGGATGGCGTGGACGACCGTTTGGTGCTCTCTCCAGCCGAGTTTTTGGTCGGCCGTTCAATCGTGGCACTACCCGAACCTACTATCCCGGATAGGGTTTTCCAATAAGGACTTGACACCTTTTTTGTTTAAATAAAACGCAAACCATTTGAGATATTTCAAAAACTTTATTATCGGCTTGAAGTATAATCAAAGCATTTATGAATGGAACTCGACTTCGTTCATATGGCCACCTCAGCGGTTGATTTGTTGGACCCAATTTTCATCGACTCGGGCACACATTTCGGCCGAAACGGCCGCTATTTCGCGTTGGCTCTGAGCTCTTCCAACGTGGTTGGCGTGTTGGCTTAAACCAATGACTTCACATAGCCCCACGAACGAGGCGGCCAATTGACTGGCCCATTTCTTGAGATAACACGTTCACCATACTTACTCTTCAATAAAGCGATTGTAGCGTGTGCTGCGTGGCTTGCGGCATCATCCTGTTGAGACCACATGTCGTCCAAGTCCATATCTTCCAATTCGGGCCAAAAATAATGGGTGATCATGGCGCGATAACGCTGACCATTCACAGTAACGTGGCGATCGTTATCGCCGCCGCCGGCATGCAAACTGCACCAAACAGTTATTTTTTGTGGATGAAGTGGTGATTCATGAAGCACATGTGGATCACCCGACCAATAACGCATATTTTGCTTATTGACGAACCCATTGAGCCAAAAATGAGCTTCGTCACTGAAGATGATAAAATAAAATTCGATAAAATTCATCATCTTGGCGCATCTTCCCCAGATCCCAATCGGAGAACGTACGTCGCTTCAAATGGTCCATCGGCTTCAATTCTTGAGTCAGCTTGATCTTGTATGGGTGTAAACCAAGATCCTTCCGCAAAATACGCCATAATGTGATCTGAGCGATGCCCAATTCTTGAGAACGCCGTGGAATTAACTGATTTGGATCGTTTGCTACGGACGCCTGAACGGCAGCGATATTTTCGACACTTCGACCAACCCGTTGTCTCACTGACACGGCAACATCACACAACCAATATGTAGACTCAAATTTGCACTAAACTTGTTATTGCCTGTCTACTAGGGCCAGAATTACAACCGAAAATTGGAGTTAACGTCTTAAAGTTGCAGTCACCGACTCCGAATTTCGGTAGAAAATTTTTATAATTTGCAGACGTTGCTCGTTCGTGTACTTCACCATGATGAAATTATTGAGTTTACTGAATAAATTGACAGTGACAGTTTGATGATTAGTGAAAGAGTGCGTTCACAAATTAAATTCCAAGTTGTCAAGTCCCTATTGGAAAACCCTTTACCTACAAATTGGCTTAAGCACTGGCAGCTCTTACGACAGATGCATCAATCGTTATGTCATCGTTGGCACGATGAGTATTTGGCTTGGCTACAACAGCGTTCAAGATGGCGGCGACCAGCTAAGAATCTACAAGTAGGTGACATTGTCGTACTTCGGCACGAGAATTGCCGCCAACCAAATGGCGACAGTCTTGTATGGAACATCACTGTGGAATATTGCTCGGAGAATGAAGGCACTGGCGGGAAACTGAAGCAGACAACACGACCAGCACAAAAGGTGTGCAGACTATTTGGCACTTCTCCTGAGCCTACCAGCCCAGCCGAGGGCTGGATTATTGTACATAAATGCGGTTTTTCCGCAGAATTTGGCACCACTTAAAAGCAATTAGCTCATTTTGTCCGCTTTTACATGTCGCAAGTGTGAAATGCGCATGTTCTGGTTATTTTCTTTTGAACTGTCATTCAGTGTTGCGCGCAATTTTATACAAAAGCCTTTCCCCCTTCTTTGGTTTTTCATATTATTTGACAGCTCTCTTTCATTTCATCTTTGGCGCTCAGTGTTTCATAATTGAAAATGAGCCAGCTTGTTAATTCTTTGGTCCATTTCAGTTCATCCCCCATACTGAAATGTTGTGCTCGTAACAACAGCCAAAGAAATAATGAAGCAAATGCGAAATAGAAAGAAGTAGGAGAAAGAGTAATGTCAAAAACTTGCAATGAAATTGCTACCCACATGCAGTGGGAATTTGGTTAATTGGGTATTTTTTGTTTCATAATTCCTCTCTTTTGCACTCATTTGAATTTTTCGAAACTTGCGACGTGTAAAAGCGGGCTTTGCAAATCTTTTCTTTGTATTCTTTTTTGACAGCCACTGAAGCCTTTTTTTTTCTATGAATTTTTTGTTTGAGTTGTTACTTGTTAGTTGTATTGTACTCTTATCATCTTAGCGAGCGGCTCTTCGAGTGACAGCTCCGTTTTGTGAATTTTTTGATGTTAATAAAATATAGTTAAAAGTGAATTGGTCTTTTTTTCCTACTCAAATACCTATACGTAGTTTAAAATATATTTTGTTTTATTTTTTGGCTTAAGATCTTTGCAAACGCAAAGCAAAATTCATCACCAAGACCATTAACATACAAACCAGTAAATCAAAATAAGAACGACCTTTTTCCACCTGTTGGTAGAAGACAGATGTTCTGTTAGTGTTTCGCCAAATTATCACTATCACTATAGTAAATATTAAACTAAACGCCATAACGATTCAGACGTAATGTGTGTTTTTTTTTTTGCAGCTTCAGACTTTTCAATAACCATTAAATATTAAATCAGTTGTTACATTGAGCTGTCAAGCTTCATTTATTTTCAGTACAATTTGGCATTTCATTCTTGAAAGATTGATGCTACACAAACGAATTAAAATTTTTGAACATTATTTCCAAAATTGAAGCCCTGTTCGCGAAACTTACAGAGCACTTCGTGAAATTTACAGTAGATATAGTCGGCCACCTGAACGATCTATTTATCGAGTTATTGAAAAATTGCGCACCCAATTCACGCTATTGGATACTCACACACCAATAAGAACGGAAACAGTGCGTTCGGAAAAATATATAGCGGCTGTGGAAAGTAGTGTTGAAGACGATGTCAATTTATCTATTTGTGGTAATACGGAGCAACTTGACATTTGTCCACTCACTACACTGGCGATCACTAGGATGAGGCCATACATTTTGCAATCGATTTTCACTCTTTATACCTTTTGGAAATTTTGTACCCGCAAACTTTTAGTATCTGTGAACAGGTACATATTTTCTCAACGGGAAGTCATAAAATTAAAGGGTAAATAATAAACGACCGTTGGAATTTCTCAAGATCAAACAATGATCTTCTTGAAAAGCGTATAAAAAGATGTGCCACTAGGATGAGGCCACATGCAAAATCTTTGAAAGAAAGGAAAAAATGAATAAAATGTTTACATTTTATGGTTTTAAAACATTTATTTATTAAGTTTTTCTATATTACATAATGAGTATGCCTGCCATTTTTCGATATGACCTCTATAAGACGGTTTGGAATAAATTCATACAGTTTTTTTTAAATAATCAAGAGAAATTTGGGTCCTGGCATCACGAATAGCTTCGATTAAAGTGTCCTTGTCCTCAAATTGTCTGCCGCTTTCATACACTTTACGATATAACCATGCCCAAACATTTTCGGGTATGTTTAAGTCCGGTGAATAGGGCGGTCATTGCAAAAGTTCCACATCTTCTGATTGAATCCAACTTCTAACAACCGTGGAAGTGTGGATGGAGGCATTGTCTTGTCGGAATATTCAAAGCAGGGGTATGTTTTTCCCTTTTTAAAATGAACGTTCCAGCAAACATTTGTAGTTGTTTCCGTTCCTCGTTGTGGACAAAAACTCCAACTCGATTGTGCCATAGTAGGTAATAGCTCCCCACACCATTACACCTGATGTACGGCTGTGATGTCGTGCCAAAATGATCTCCTCCTTTTTAGATCATGGAAATAAAAGATGTAACCATCGGGGCCGTCAAGATTAATCTTTGTTTCATCCGAAAAGACAACGCATTCCCATTCACTGCTCCAAGCGACATATTCTCCTGCGAAATTCATTCGATGCTCCTTGTGTACTTGCCTCAAAACAGGATTCTTTTCCAGTTTTCTCCTCTGTATAGTACCATTTTTTAGGATTATCCTTCGGACCGTTGCTATACTGGCTGATACTCCGCTGTTGGACCTTATTTTAGTCCCTGGTTGAGTAGAATTTGATGCATGCCGTAGAATTAACCGCTTTTCTCGCAATGTTGTTATGTGTTGCCACATCCTCCCAGCTCAACCTACTGAATCCTACATCCTTGCTATTAAAGCAGTTGACCAACTAATTGACCTAAGTGATTCCATCGACGATATCCTTATCTTTGGTGACTTTAAAGTGGATTCCATCGGATGATCACTTATTTTTTACCGCGTCAAACGCCAATTCCTCTAAGGAATGTCTTTTCATTGATAGCATAACTGACTCAAGCCTGTGCCAAGTAAGTGGCGTCCTTAATTCTAACGGTAGGCAACTAGACCTTATTTTCACTAGTGATCCTATTAAATCCATAGTAACGATGTGCCCTTTTATCCTATCAACCATCGACAACTTTCACCCCCCTCTTCTTTTGTCATTTTTCCATAACTCTCCATCCCAGCCCACTTATTCAAATACCATCTCTTCTTACAACTTCCATAAAGCTAATTTTCGCAAAATCAATACCTACCTTAACAAATGTTCTTTTGATTTTACCAACCTATCCTTATCTGATGCTGTCTCCATTTTCTACAGTGAAATATTTTATTCCATTTCTCTCTACGTCCCTTTTCACGGCATAAACAGAAGACTTCGCTCTTTACGAAACAGAAGAAATAAATTATATGCAGTTTTTCTTCTCACCAATTCTTATTATGACTACTTTAACTATCTTGGAACTTACCTGCAATTCAACCAGCTCTATAACTGCCTCTGTCAGCGCTCTCTCGACACAGCGCAGATCAACCTTATCAACGATCCTAAGACATTTTATCAGTTCGTCAATTATAAAAGAAAATCAGACGGTTCAATAATCTCTCGTTCAATAATATATCATCGACCGACCCACATATTATTGCCAACTATTTTGCAAATTTTTTTAAACAGTCATTTGAAGACAACCTCTTCGTACCCGAATCCATCTATTTCAAGTACCTTCCCAATTTCTCAATTGGCCCCTCTCTCTCTCAACCATTTGATCCCACCCTTATCGAAGAAAAGTTACAAAATCTCAATGATGAATTTGTATCTGATACAGATGGGCTCCCAGCAATATTTCTGAAAAAGTGTGCCTCCAATCTGTCGCACCCACTTTCCTTCCTCTTTCATCTGCCCCTCACACAAGGGGAATTCCCCCAAGTTTGGAAGACCTCTTTCATAACCCTGGTTCACAAAAAGGGATCAAACTTTACTTTATTGCTACAGATTTGGCTAAGGCCTTCGATAAAATATCACATCAACTAATCCTTTTCAAATTGTCTTGCCTCGGTTTTAACTCCATATTGTTAAAATGGATATTTTCTTATCTGGAGAACCGTTACTACAGCGTTCGCTTTAGGTCAGCTTTATCAACCCCGTTTTTAGCCTCTTCTGGTGTCCCACAAAGCAGCCATCTATGTCCCCTCTTTTTTATTTTAACTATAAACGATCTTGAGAAGATTATCAAACACTGCTCCGTATCCATTTACGCCGATGACACCAAGTTCTCCAAAATTATTTCTTCACCCCAAGACTCTGTTCTCCTTCAAGAAGACCTCGATAGGTTTTCTACTTGGTGTCTAAAAAATTGCTTTGAACTTAATGTCTCCAAACTCGACCTTATTTCCTGCATGACCAACTTGTACCCCAGGTTCATTCCCTTCACGACCTTGGAATTTTATACGATAGAGAGTTAAACTTCCGTTCGCATATTAATGAGATAATCATTAAAGCCAACTCATCGCTCGGTTTTATCAAACGTTGGTCTAAAGAATTTTCCAACCCATATGTGATAAGTTCACTTTACATTACCCTTGTCCGGCCCCTCCTTGAATATGCCAGCCAAGTATGGTCCCCCTTTCAGCGAATTCATATATTCCGAATCGAGAACATTCAACGTCGTTTTCTTCGATTTGCTCTTCGTGGACTACCCTGGAGTGACCCATTTAATTACCTCCCTATCGCGACCGCCTCAAACTTCTTAACCTGAATACCCTCGAAAAACGCAGAGACGTAGCTGACATTCTCTTCATTCATCGACTGCTCTCCGGTTCTGTGGACTGCGCTTCCCTTTACAATTCTATTTCCTTCAACACTAACCCTCGTAATTTACACTGTCCTCGTCTCTTCTATATCCCAACCCACCGCACATCTTATGGTTCTAACGAACCAATCTCCCGCATGCTCCGTAAGGTCAACTCAAACCTACCCCTTTTTGATTTTAACCTGAGCACTTCTCGTCTTAAATTTGATCTCCTCCACCATTCCCTTACTTCCTAACCCTTACTCTTGTTAGTTTTTAAGTCCTAGTTTTTAAGTTAGTTTAAGCTTGCATTAAGCGAAATAAATGGGGTGTTAGCCCCCACTAAACTCAATAAATTAAATTAAATTCTGCCGTGCGTCCTTTTTGATTTTTCCCATAGTGTTGTGGATGCGCAAGATAACTGTTTACAACAGTCGTACTTCTATTAAGCCCCCTTGCAATTTCTCGGCCTGAGAGTCCTAACTCATTGAAAGCATCTATTTTTCCTCTTTCTGTCGCTGTCTTTCGGGAACCCATTTTTTTTTAAACTAAATAAAAACAGTTCTTTTCAACGCTTTTTTAAATATTCTTAACAAAAAATCGCTGATGTGAACTCCTGCAAAGAAATATTCGCGGTGGCCTCATCTTAGTGGCGCATCTTTTTATACGCTTGTTCTTGGAAAATTTTTTGTTCTTGGGAAATTCCAACGGTCGTTTCTTATTTACTCGTACCCTTTAATTTTAAACTGTTGAGAAAATATGTACCTGTTCACAGGTAGAAACAGTTTCCGGGTAAAAAACTTCCAAAAGGTATAAAGAGTGAAAATCAATTGCAAAATGTATGGCCTCATCCTAGTGATCGCCAGTGTATATAGAAAATTCTGCGTAAAGATCTTGATCTCGAGGCTTCCAAGATCCAATTGGTGAAAGGCACAAAGTCGCGTGATTTGATTGCATTGATTGCGTTGGGTGTTCAACTGGAAGTTAATTTCTTTGTGTTTTATTTAAACAAAAAACTTGAACCTCTAAAAAAAAGCACCCACATAAGAGGACTGTGCAATCTCTGAGGCATTAATCACCTATTTTTAAAATTACTGCGTAAACATTTAAATTTACTCTTTACTTTAAACTCTTTATTTTACCGATTAAATCAATTGCACTAGCCTCTGATATTAAAAGGTGTTTAAAATTCGGTAAAACAAAGGGCAAGAAAAAAAAAAACAATTATTTTAAAGTAAGGATCAGAATATGATAGAATGCTAGAGTACAAGGACCTCAATAATTTTCCATCATTATAATATGATAGACTGATATGAATACTATTGGGTTGTACCACATGAAATTTCGCTCAGTCGGAAATAAGAAGTTCTCGAGTGAACATCTGTGCCAGAACGTTAAATTTTCTTTTTTTATAAAATAAACTCGTACGTGTGCTTGACGTGTGAGAATTTTAGGGTTCGTTACAAGTACCGTTATTTTTCTTTCTAGGAATTATTTACCATGCTGTCGGCAGTTCAAATTCGAACCCTCTTCCTTTACGAATTTAAAGTGGGACATAATGCGTTATTGGCAATGAAAAACATTAATGAACGAACGCACTATGTGACGTTGGTTTGGAAAATTCCGTTCGGGAGAATTCAGCCTCGAAAATGAACCACATGGGAAGCCGGAAACGTTAGTTGACGACGATGTTTTAAGATCAGCGGTGGATGCGGACTCAACGAAATCGGTGTGGGAGATTGCACAAAGCATGGGACTATCCCCAATGACAATAAGTCGACACCTTTCTCTCATAGGAAAGGTAAAGAAAATATTGGCTTTAGATTTTTACTATAAAATCGAACATTTCATCTATACCACATGAACAACCTAATATGAAATGCTTGACATATTACGTTAGATATTGTGATGACATTTGGGGAAGGTATTTAAGGGAAGTTCTAAAATATTCTGAAGAGATCAATGTCAGACTGCAAAATATTATTGAATTTGCATCTAACATAACAATGTACGAGTTTGATGTTGAAAAAACATTGTGTAAGAGTATAGCAAAAACATCAAACACTTGTCACACTCTGCGTATATTTATGTGCAAGTATGTTCATCTACAATTTCAGAAAAGATCCCATAAAATATTGGGAAATTAGTAATAAATAAATATATGTACGTATAATCTTTTGCGATATTAAAAATTATGTTTGTAAGGAACGAAAAATATGGAATGAAAATAGAAAATAAAATATGTGATTATTACTTGAAAATGTTATTATTAGTTTTTTTTTTTTTAATTTCTTATCAGCAAAAACAGAATACAAGCTTAACTTATAGTATTTATGAAGATGTAACAAACGGTAAAAATGTATTTCGAAACAATTTCATCTACTTTATTGAAAGCGAACTTACTAAAGAAAATCACGTATCCAAACTAACTGTGATACACGACATCTTGCAACTTCCTATATAGCGGTTCCCGACTTTTTCAGGATTCGATGCAAGGCTTTCCATATGATCTTCTGATTCACAATATCCAAAGCCTTCTCGAAATCAATTAAAAGTAAGAAAATCAAAGATTTGCTCTTGACTTTCTCTGTTTTTATGCTCGTTGTAGGTATCCAAAGCTGAAATCCTACTTGATCGATGTCGAGGGTTGAATCCAGGTTTTCTTTGATCCATAAACCATAACCCGAAAAATGCACACACAACCTGCCAGTTTCCATATCCATCAATTTTCGGGATCATTTTCCAATTCAATTTCTATGATGGCCTGCAGGTACACTGCCGATGGATAGTACATCTTAAACAAAATCGTTGCGCTATCGTGACTTGACGCTGGAGCAAAATATTTCTTCAATTCTCTGAGCTGATCCTTATTCGATATTAGGAAGGAACCGTATAGGCTTTCACAGAATTTTGTTGTAAGCTCCTTGATAGTAATTTTTGCTACTGGGTCATGCTGTCGCACCCGTTAGCTGTATTTTTAACTTGCGCACTTAAAGCGTTGTTGTGACTACACAACACGCACTTCATTCATCTTCAAGTTTGAAGTTTCCTTAATTTGAGCTTTGAGTGGGGTATTCTGCTGATAGCAATTCGCTATAGGATTCTTTCTTATCACTGTTATTCAGAAAGATTTTTTCATATCTCCAATGATCATTAAGAGTTTTGTGTTCAGACCCGCTGATTGTGTTCGTTGTTAAGCTAAGATGGTGGTGAATTGTTGGCCGACTAAATGATTCCAAAGTCTCTTAATACGAGTATTGTACATGAGCCGTACTTGTTCCGGACATTTCAAAGATAACTTTTAAATGGTCGGCTAATAACAATAGTGCTGTTTTTTTTTTGCACCCCAAATCCGCTAAAATAAATTGTTTGCGTGTGTAATAATACAACAACATAGCGATGTAGGCTATGTCAATTTATTTTCTAGATTTACGATGAATCACTGCAATTAATTTTCAGAAATTTCAAACTTTTGACATATCTCGCCAACACATGACACATTCCGCCAACAGCATTTCTCTCAAAATAAACTAAATTTCTTCATCAACTGACAAATGAACTATTTTACATAACTTAGATATGCATATATACCAAGTTTTTATAATGAACTCTTAAGCGGCGATTTTTTTTTTGTGACAATCGCTAATATGCGTGCAAAAAAACACTGCTATCTGTGGGAAGTCAAATAATGTGCCTCTGAATACAAAGCGATTGACATTGAAGATATCATCAAACCGCTTATTCTCAATTTTCGAAACAGCGCACACATTTCAAGTTTTTAAGTGAAGTTCTGGCGCATTCTTCCCCAGCGTTGGGATATCCAAAAACGTTACATTTAGGCGTTATAAGCGGTATCGATAATAGCTGATATCAGAAATTGTATTTTTCATTCTCAGTCATAAATGAACTGAAAATATATAAATGAATAGATTTCACATTTTTTCGTCCCCACAAATGGTAACATCAAATATTTGTGTCTGTTCACATTGGCGCGGGTAGGAAGATTGTCCGAAAGAGCGGGAACACTTTTTAGTTTTATTATAATTTATAATTTATAATTTACGCGCGCCTAAGGGGTTGATACCCTTTTACTGTTGCCAGGGCGCGGGCGGAAAGATAGAAGGAAGAGAAAGGAAAATTGTTTTGTAGTGGTTTGAAACTCAGGTGTGTTTGGTTTCGATATTCGCTCTTAAGGGGGGGGGGGGGGGGGGTTTAGTCCGAAAAGGACGGAGAGTTTTTCTTCACTCAGAGTGATTCGAGATATAATTCCCAGTATTTTTTTCCTTGCTTGAAACTCTTATAACAGCCAAATCTACGTGTCAGTGTTATGCCTTCACACGCAGAATTTTTTTGTCTGAGTTCCAATTATACAATGAAAAACTGATTATGCCATGGGCAGGATTCGAACCTGGACTTTTTTTTTTGTAATTCATTTACACTTACACGCTAGACAAAAAATGCTTAAATATTAGCTTAAATAACTTACAAATAATCTTATTCTATCTTACTGGCCCCATGCGGGCACTCTAAGTTAAACATAATACTTAATCTATGTCTTTCGACGTTTCTTACAGACTATTTTTATTTTTGTTTTACATTTATTAAAACTAAAACTAAGAAAATAAACTTTAAGTAGAAAAACTTAGTATATGGACATTTTGTTATAATATAAAACTTAAAACTAAACGTATAAACTATTTACAACTATATCTTAACCTACTTAATCCTACTTAAACTATATAATCCTATACCATATTTTAGAGGGTGTTACCCATCTCTGTTCTAATATATAATTTTTTTTATTTTTTTTATTTATTTATTTATTTTTTATTTTTTTTTGTGATTTTTATTTTTTATTATTATTTTTTTTTTATTTTTTCTTAAAACTACTCTAATTCTACCTAAAACTATGTAAGCCGGCCACGGCTAAAAAAAAATATGCGGAAGACCGACTTTGCTCCCTATGGAGCTACGTAGGACTGGAGGAATTCGACGACGAGACTTCCCCTCCTTCATCTAGCTACCAGAATTGTTGGTGCTGCCGAGCAACATCCCTTATGTCGCGACTCCCTACCGACCTACTGAACCGGAGGCGCTCCGCACTGCCATGTGCGACGTCTCTGTCGTAGTTGAGTCGCCTGTCCGCAGCTGTTCGAGCAACGTGGAAGATTAGCGGCACCGCCAATCTGTCCTGGATCAGACCTTTCATATCTAGGTAGAGGAACGCTTCTGGGGGAACAAAGCCATCAAAGCGAACTCTCTCATGATACATGTAATTGGGGTAGAAAGCCCCGGAGATCAGGTTGTTCGATGAGGTCATTGCTCTTGCAATGTGCCTTCGAGTCAACTTAATGACGAAATTGTCCACTCTTATTAGGTTCGCCCTATTGTACAAGACCTCATTAGGATAGAATTTTATGTACTCAGACTCTGGTGTTCTGTATAAGCGAAGACAAGTCCTAAGACAAGCCCTCTCAAACACCCGAATCTTTTCCAATAAACTTGCTCTTACGTTGAACCACACGGGACATCCAAACACAAGCATAGGCCTGATAAGGGCCATGTAGCAGATAACCTTTACCCTCGCATCGAGTTGGCTGTTATAAAACAGTCTCTTTGTAAGGGCAAAAGCACCCTTGGCTCTGGCCAGAGCAACATCTATATGTTTGTTAAAATACAGATATTGATCCAACCAGATCCCAAGGTATCTAACTACATTTCGACAAGCAAGTGGCTGCCCGTGCTGCCCCACGATCGAGAACTTTCGCCAATTCTTTCTGGTATCCCTAGAGGCCCCAGACAAAGGCGTCCTAAACAAAATGGTTTCCGACTTCTGAAAATTGATTTTCAACTTCCAGTCATCGCAATAACGCTTATCGAAGTCACGTTGCAAGAGTATATTAATAACCTCAATCTTTGGACCTGATCTGTACGCGATTAAGTCGTCTGCGTACGCTATGGCATGGTGAAGTGAACCTATCAGATCACTTGTGTAAATGTTGAATAGGATCGGTGAATTTACCGCACCTTGTTGCAAACCGTTTTTAATGTTAAATGTTCCAACAGAAGTCACATCGCCATTCTTCACGATGAACTGTCTACTAGAGAGCATATCATAAAGAATATACAGCAGTGGTTTACTAATGTCCAACTTGTCCAGCTTGAAAAAGAGTCCCTCTAACCATACGGTATCGAAGGCTTTTTCAAAGTCAATCAGGCAGGCACCAGTGCACTGATTCTTGCCTTTGTTCCATTGGATATCAGAAACCAGTTTAGACGCAGCATGAATAACATCATGCCCCGACTTGAAACCGAATTGATTATCCGGAACTATATGTTTGTCCTCAACCCACTTAGTCAGGACTCTATTGATCACCTTCTCGAACACCTTACTGATGTTTGGAAGAAGACTTATCGAGCGGAGATTCGCCGGATTGGAAGTGTCTTTATCCCTTTTGGGGATCGGATGTACCACCGCAGTTTTCCAATGCGCTGGATAATGTGCATTATTCATTGCATTATTAAACAGGGTGGTATAAATGTCCACCGCTTCTAGAGGGAGATGTCGAAGCACAATGTTCGGTATTTCATCGGTTCCCACTGATTTCTTACTTCTAAGTGATTCGAAGATCGTTTGGAGCTCCTCCTTCGAAATGAACAGGGGTAGTACCCTATCGTTGGTGATGACATTATTTGACATATTCTCGTCACTGAACTGGGTGAAACCCGAGCTCTCGAATCGCCAATTCACAATTTCATTTCGAAGGTAGAAATTGTGCACAAGGACTCGATTCTCCAAATCGTGGTTCGGGCCAATGACAACATTCGCCTTGTACACTTCCTGGAAAGTCGCTCCTATAGCCTCTACCTGCTCCTGCGGATCCTCGATCACAAAGAAGTTGTCATCATCAACAGCCTCATTCGGATCTATGCCCGCTGCTACCAGTATTTGTTCGTTGTTCGTCGTTCGGGCGATTTTAAGACATGGAAGGTCGTTCTGATTATTTCTCCGAAATATTTTATTTATTTGCGGGAACATATTCGGGTTGCTGGTGTTTACAGCCCGAATTTTATTGTTCCAATACAAACTTACAGATGCTCTGTAATTTTCCTTTATTAATGTTTGGAGGTTTTTAATCGACGACTTCAGTGTCATGATCTCCGGGTTATGTCTGTCAGTAAACTGTCTGTACAAGGTTTTTAGTCTTGACAGCAGTCTACTTTTATGTCGGTGCAGTGCGTCAATAGTTGCGTTGCGGAATAAGTCTTCGTTGTCAGTGTATTGATACCGAGGTATCGTTTTGTCCATTGTTCGTTTAATTGTCTCGCCCATTAGTTTTAGATACCTGTCAATCTTCTCGTTTGACAGATTTCTATTGGACGGTGGGTAGAACGAATTCGAGGAGAGTGCTCTCGTCAGTGTTCTGGAGAAGTGTGTCCAACGCACCCTACTATAGTTGTAGGCATGCCTTTGAACAAACTCGTCCAATTCCGCAGCTTCGTTCGGAGCGGTTATTTCGGTACTAAGTCCGCAATGGTCACTGTCATACACAAAAGTGCGTAGGCAGTTTATGGTTTGTTGGTTTGTGCATGTCAGGTGTATTCGTGTGTCGAACAGCAGGAGATCCAAATAGGACCCGTGTCTAGGAAACGACGGACTATCCGTCGCCTTAAGGCCGAGTCGATACATTATACTGTGCTGACCCCACCAATTGAATAGTAGGTTCCCTCTAGTATTTGGAATATTATTTCCCCAATCACTATGTTTGGCGTTGAAATCTCCGCCGATAATAAAGTAGTTCTCCTCCAATTCCAGTCTTAGGAATCGAAAAAGTGTCTCGAGCTCTGAGATGAATAAAGTGGATTGAGTAGCTTTGGGTGCATAAACAGACACCATGTATAACCGCTTTCCACTATGGAGAGGGATATACACGATGCATGCTTCCAGCACCTGGAACCTACGTACTACACGACTGTATACTCTTTTAAAACGTATACCTTTTCGTACGAAAATCGCAACGCCTCCTCCCTGAATGGAGTTGGGTCGGTTTCCCTGTACTATTTTATATCTTTTGTGCCTCATTTTGTGTCTCTTGGTGAGATTAGTTTCGCTAACCAAAAGCACATCAGGGGCTTGGTCTTTAAGCAACTTAAATAGTGCGGCTCGTCGTTCGAACCTAATCAGTGAATTAACATTCACTGCAAGGATCTTCAGAGTTTGCTCCGCCATGTACGTACCCATTACGACTGGAGGTGCGTTAGGCCCGGCAGCAGCGTGTATATTTGATCTACCCGCTTAGCCTGTTCCTGTATTTGACGCTGAAGCTGAGCCATCTGCCCCTGAATAGAGAGCAAGATAGCCAGCATATCAGGTACAGGTTCCGGTACTCTAGGCGCTGGGGCCTGAGAAGCTACCTTTGGTTGTTGTACCGTATTTCCCCTACCTGCCGCCATTTGGGCGTAGGTAACGTGGGGAGTTTTGATATATTGGAATTTGGGACAACCCCGATAATTTGCGGTGTGTCCCGTGTTCCTACATAACGCGCAAGAGAGTTGGCTTTTTTTCTGACGCTCCGTCCTTGCCTAGAGCGCATTCCTCGGACTTGTGGTTCTTTCCGCACTTCACGCATCGAGGCTGCATTTCGCAGTTCGACGCGGCGTGCCCGAATCTTTGGCAGCGAACACATTGTAAAATGTTTTCGCTCCTCTTTAATTTTTCCCAGTGTACAACCTGGTAGTCTAGGACTTTGATGCTCCTTAGACCATCCAGTTTGCTGGTGGGACTTAGCTGAACCAGGAAGAACGGTAGTTTCCGCTTCTCCCTTTTGGCTCTAGCCGTGACGAATGGCTTAACCCCTACGGATTTGAGCTCTTCGCACTCCTTCTCTTTGAGCAGTGCAAGGAGCTCCTCCGGATCAGTTGACGGTTCAATCCCCCTCAGCAATCCCCCCTCAGCACTGTGTTACAGTGGATCGCATGCCTATCTTGACTTAATCTTTTAATAAAAAAGTTGTTACCAATGGCCGACTTACATAGTTCAATGGTGTCCTTCAGCTCCAATTTGAAAGTGTGTTTCTGCCCTTGCTGTTGTTGTTGTTTCTGCTGCTGTTGCTTCTGCGGTTGTTGCTGCTGCTGTTGATTTTGTTGCTGCTGATGTTGTTGTTGTTGCTGCTGATGTTGCTGTTGTTGCTGCTGCGATTTTTGTTGCTGTTGTTGTTTTTGCTGCTGATGCTTTAGTTGTGGTTGCACATGTTTCTTTGTAAGTTCTTGTGCCGATTTCTGTATTTGTTGTTGTTTAACCGGCTGTTTCTGTTTTTGTGGTAGCTCCCCGCTTACGTTTGGTTGTTTCTGAGGGCTCTGGATTTGTTGCAGTTTTCCCAACTTTCTCCTTGCCTCTTGCTTTGCCTTAATAGCAAGCACTTTTTGCTCTAGCTGTTTAATTGTACTACGAGGGCGGGTCAATAAGTCCGTGATTTTTTGAATTTCTGACCTCTTTACTGAAACAGCAACACTGCTCCTGTCAACAGGCATCTGTCAGTTGACTCCTGTCAAAATTTAAACTTGCTGCGTCAGTTAGTTTGTGTTTGACAGCTATTTTTATCAGACTACTCACTAATTTGAGGAGAAAGTGGAAAAAAGTGAATTTCGTGTGCTTATTAAGCATTATTTCTTGCGAAAAAAAACCATTACCGAGACCAAGGCTAAGCTTGATAAATGCTATGGGGACTCTGCACCATCGATTTCAATGGTAAAAAAGTGGTTTACTGAATTTCGTTGTGGCCGTACAAGCACTGAAGATGCCGAACGTCCTGGACGCCCAGTTGAGGTCTCTACACCCGAAACAATCGAAAAAATTCACGATATGGTGTTGGCCGACCGAAGATTGAAAGTGCGAGAGATTGTGGAAGCCGTAGGGATCTCGCATGGCTCAGTGGTTTCAATTTTGAATGATCACTTGGGCATGTGAAAGCTTTCCGCAAGATGGGTGCCGCGTTTGTTCACAGTCAACCACAAACGCAATCGTGTAACAACTTCACAGGAAGGTTTGGCGTTGTTTAATCGCAATATGGAGGAGTTTTTGCGCCGTTTTGTAACCGTGGACGAAACATGGATCCATCACAACACACCAGAGAACAAACAGTGGGTTTCTATGGGTGAATCGGCGCCAAAGAAGGCCAAGGTGGGTTTGTCAGCCAATAAAGTTATGGCCACTGTTTTTTGGGATGCACGCGGGATAATCCACATTGACTACCTTCAAAAGGGAAGAACAATCAATGGGGAATATTATGCCAACTTATTGGACCGATTCAATGACGATTTGAAAAAAAACCGACCTCATCTGGCCAAGAAAAAAGTTCTTTTCCACCAAGACAATGCAAGGGTGCACACATGTGCAGTTGCCATGGCAAAAATCCATGAATTGGGCTATGAATTGCTCCCTCATCCACCCTATTCTCCAGATTTGGCTCCGAGCGACTACTTCTTGTTCCCAATCCTGAAGAAATGGCTTGGTGGAAAAAGATTTGACTCCAATGATGAAGTCATCTCGCTATTTTGAGGACCTCGACAAATCATTTTTTTTGGAAGGGATAAAAAAATTGGAGAAGCGTTGGACAAAGTGTATAGAGCTCAAGGGAGACTACGTTGAAAAATAAAATTATTTTTTTATCAAAAAATCTGTGTTTTATTCCAAAAGTCACGGACTTATTGACCCGCCCTCGTATTAATAGCTTCCACTTCATCATCTTCGTCATCTGACTCAGATGCAGCTAGGGATGCGAAGCTATTGTCTGCACCCATGTAGTGGCCTTCCCCTCCATCCGATACGTACGGGTAACCGTTAGTATCCAAGACTTGCCTCCTTGACTTTAATGCTGCCCTTGCTGTTGTTGTTGCCGTCGTTTCCCTCGCTCCACCATGCAGCATTTCTGAGGAAGCTGATAGGGAAAGGCGCTTTACGAGATTCGGAGTCGGCCTCAGCTTTCTCCTCCTCTTTGTAGCAATTTCTGTTGTTGTTGTTTCTGATCTTTGGGCTGGCTGTACGGCCTGATCATCAGATGACAACATGCCATCTGCGGACCCCGCTATTGGAATAGCGGGCCGCTCACTTCATAGACTAACTATACCTAGATATCAAACTTTCCAGATATTGGAAAATCAAAACCGGTTTTGTACTGATCGTCCCTATCCGTGTGAACCTGTCCGTGAATACGTGAGAATTGTCAACAATGTCAAAATTCGAAAAGTTTTACGAGTGACGTCACCCATATAAAAATGACGCGGTGAATTTCGATTTTGACATTTCTCATATTTACAAATCTAATTTCGTGTAAGTTGCAAAAAAATTTTATGTTGAACAATAATTTTGTTTATTATATTTTCTAGGACAACAAAAGAAGAAAAATTTACACATTTGGAGCAAGAAGAAAACATTTTCCACAGAACAGATTGCCTTGGATTGGAGGTGGCAAAAGCAGTTGGAAGAGTTTGTTTACATTTTCTTGTGAGTAACTACAAACATTTTAATTTCAAAATAATTTATTTTAGTTCTTTTTTACAGTAAGAACAATGAATCTAAATGCACCATTCAAGAGCTTTAAGAAATGTGGATGAGTGATCTAACTAATTACATGTAAGTAAAAAGAATACATTTTCGTATAGCTATACATATAATGCCTTTTTCCTTGCAGATCCAACATTTGAAGTGCAATGGTTTCAAGAAAAGCGTTCCCAGTGTGGAACCATCGTGAGCTTCCTGGCTTCCTCGCATCCTGGCCGGTACAAGTGGATGTAATCCTTGCATCCTAAGAGACACTTCTTAGTTTTTTCCATTTTATCTATATAAAATTTTTATCTATAAGATAAAAAGTAATTAGTTTTATTAAATTAAAACAATAGAAATTTTTGTCACTTACATATTTGCTGCTTCTTCAATAAATTATTGACATTTATTCATTTCACCACGGTGTGGGTAAGTTTTTCGCTTCACCATGAATGTTTTCATCAGGGGAGTAAATGTTTTTGCCTGAGGTTTACAATGCCTAACCCAACTTTACATGGCTATGAATTAAAATGATGTTGCATAAATTACTTTAATTTTTTTTTATTATGGGGTCGATAAATTTCAACGCACTTCATATGTAACTTTACCTATTATCTAGGCTGGGATTGGCAACAAATTCAGCGCATAGGGGTATATTTGTTGAATTTGTATACACTAGTCTGATCGTAATTGATTAGGTTCTCAAGGTTATTTATGGTTTTATTATTTGTGGTTTAGGTTTAGGTACCTGTGTATGTGGGGTGTTTCCATTTATTTTATGGTGTTTGCTTCTACCTGTGGGATTTTAGTTCCTAGGTCATAGAAATAAAATTGCTTAAGTGTGTTTTTTTTTTTTTTTTTTTTGGTAATCACTTAAAAACATTATTAACGCCATACTTTTTATTCAATTACTACCAAAACATGTACCTAATTAGTAATAGTAATTGTTTAATTATTAATTACATTTAATTGTAATCAAGCTAGACCCAACGCATATAAATGATGGATTTGCTATTTGGAATCCAGTTTTACGAAAACAATAGCATTGCTCGAAAAAAAGCTTATTCAAATACAGGAAATTGTCATGGATTCATCGTGAAAAAGAAAACCAATAGGAAGTCAGGCCCTTAAGTCGTTGTTAACATGTATTACAAAAAATCGGAAGAAGCTATAAGTTTATGTTTGGATGATCACATAACGTACGCAAACTCGCAGACTGAGGAGTTCACTAGAATTTCGGCCCTATCAATACGAACGATTATCAAGGAATACGAGGAGAAAGGTGTTACTAAATCACCAAATAAAAAAACACAAACAATGGAAAACTGCATTAAACGACTTTGACATCACAGCTATTCGGCGAATTATATACAACTTTCACCTTGAGGAAAAAATGATAATTAACTTAAAAATATTGAGACAACGGGTCCAGGAAGATTTGGAGCTTAACTTAAGCATTATGTCGCCACACAGGATTCTAAGAAGAAATGGATTTTCCTATATAAAAACGGAGAACAACCGTAAACTTATGTACGACAAAAATGAAGTTAAACTTTTACGAGTGAAATATCTGAGAAAGGTGCGGGAATACAGATCAAGAGGATATGAGATCATTTATTTGGACGAGAGCTATATTCACAGCTTACACACAAGACCAAGGGCATGGGCTGATGGTACCATCGCGAATTAAAGGCGCCAATTTCAAAAGGTCAGATCAAGTTTCGAATAACATAGAAGAACCTTCAGTTATTGTTATGGACAACGCATCATATCACAACAAATGGAAAGACAAGCAAATCAGTTCTGGTTCCGGAAAACTTGAGATGTTACAATGGCTTGCCCACTACAATATACCACATAGTTCACAGATGCTCAAACTCAAACTTTATGAGCTTATAAAGGAACATCGAACTATACACAATCCTAAGCATAAGATTGACGCTATAATTCACTGCGCGGGACACGAAGTACTACGATTGCCACCTAATCATCCAGATCTCAACCCTATTGAAAATATTTGGTCAACTGTCAAGGCAAGATTGGGAAACCGAAACACAACATTTCAATTATCGGATGTTCAGAAACTAGCTGAAGAAGAATTTTCAAAAATTTCAGTTGAAGATTGTTATAAAAGTTATAAGGACAGAGGAGGAATACTTTTCTCATGAGCTGATGTGGGACACAATATCGGATGCAATAGTTATCAGTCCACGAGATGATTCCTCAACAGATTATGAAACTGACAGTTCTTCAAATTGAATTCAATATACCAAGTCCTGCCATAAGTTCTGTTACAAATATAAAACGCTATAAAAAACAAACAGTAAACATATTGTATTCAAAATTGTTTCATTTATTAGATCACAATATTGATTATTATAAGAAATTGTATGGTATTGTTCAAGCCCTTCACAACACCCTCTAGCACATCTTCTTGGTAAACATTTGCACCAAATATTACGCCATTTTCACAGAAATAGAGCTTTGCCAGCAATAATGATCTAGGAAAGTATTGTAGAATGTTTGTGTGGGTACCAATGATAGAACTTATTCTTTTCAATACAAATCCCTTTATTCAGTACAGTTACAATTCACTATTTAATTCTTTCTCTCAGTACAATTCAATTTCTCAACCACATATACTTTTCTTATCTTTTACTTAAACCACTTTATCACTTCTTCTAATTAACACTTCAAATTACACTTTAGAACTGATTTGCATACCTTGGGGATGCTGGTATTTATACTCGAATGACATACTTCGAGAACAATCCTCGCCATCCAGCGTCCCATAGAATTTCCAATTTTCTAGAAAATTCGATTCTACTCTCCCGTCGAGACTTTGCTAATCCAGTATCGAAACCTTCTAGTCTTCGAGTTTCGACATTTTCTGCTAGATGTCGCTGCTCACATTTGAGTGGTTATCACATTGCTCCCTCCCTACAGTTGTTCGCCCCGAACAACTTCGTCATTCAGCATCCCGTTGAAATGAGACATTCTATCCAAATGGACCACTTTAAATTTTCCTCGATCCCCACGCTGGATCCGGTAGACAACGTCATTAATGCGGGTTATCACCTTGTATGGACCTTCCCAGTCCTGTTGCAATTTTGGTGATGTGCCTTTCTTACGCTGAGGATTATACAGCCAAACCAGATCTCCTTCGTTGAAACCGGAAGATTTCGCCTTGATATCGTACCTAGTTTTCATGCGGCTGCTTGCTAGCTTCATCTTTTCTCTGGTGTCTTCATGCAATTTACGAATCCTGCTGCGTAAGTCATTCACGTACTCGTTCTCCTCTTTGGGCTCCGTCGGTGGGGATCCGAATTTTGCTTCACTTGGCAACCGAATCGTTTGACCAAATAAGATCTCGGATGGTGTGTGCCCTGTTGAGCTATGGACCGCGTTTCGGTAGGCCATTAAGAAGAGGGGTATGTGTCGATCCCAATCCCGCTGGCAGTTGCTGACAACCTTAGATAGATGCTCATTCAAGGTCCGATTGAATCGCTCGACCATTCCATCAGATTGAGGGTGTAGTGGCGTTGTCCTTGTCTTTCTTATTCCCAAATATTGGCATATTTCCTGGAAGACTTTTGATTCAAAGTTTCGCCCTTGATCAGAGTGCAGCTCCATTGGGACCCCAAATCCGCTCACCCAGTTGTTGACTATCTGTTCGGCTACGGTCTTAGCCTCTTGATTTGGGATGGCAAACACTTCCGGCCACTTACTGAAGTAATCCATGACAACGAGAGTATATCGGTTTCCATTAAAGGTTTCGGGAAACGGCCCAGCGATGTCGATGGCTATTCGTTCGAAAGGTGCTCCGACATTGTATTGTTGCATTTGTCCATGTGGCTTTACTTTTGGGCCCTTGGTAGCCGCACATCTTATGCACTTTTTGCACCAATTCTCGACATCTTGCTTAGCGCTTAGCCAATAGAAACGTTCCCTTACCTTTTCCAACGTCTTATTTATTCCCAAATGGCCTCCGGAGATTCCGTCATGTATTTCATGGAGCACTTGGTTGACTCTGGACCGTGGCACAATTAGCTGCATACGAGATGTTGTCCCATCTGCACTTTCCCATTTTCTCTTCAGCAATCCATCTTGCACAAAAAGCGAGTCCCACTGTGCCCAGTATGCCTTCAGAGTTTGGCTCCGATCTGATATCTGCTGCCAGCTTGGTCTTTCCTCGTGTTCTTTCCAGGCCAATATTGGTCCGATGTCATTGTCTGCCTGTTGGGAGGAACGGATTTCGTCTATACTCCAACCCTCTATTGGCTCAGTCCTGATCGTTTGGATAGTTGTCTGTTCTTTCGCTTCTTTACCGCTGACTACTTCTGCTGGGAGGCTTTCGTTGCATTGTTTTACCTGTGAGACTGGGATAATTACCCTGGAGTCAACTTCTGCTACAGACTTCTGCCCCGCGAAGTAAACATTTCCTAACTGATGGCTTCTGGAAATTTGACCGGTTTCTTGGTAGCCGTTTCTGCCGGTTTTTCTTTCTATTTGCCTGTAACCCCAGTGCAGACAGCCTTCTCGTCGTACCGGTTCTTTACAATGCCCTTGCAAATGTCCTACTTTATCGCAGTTCCAGCAGCGCATTCTTCGGCTCTCCCGCGGGATATTTCGTTGCATAGTAGTTGGTCTTGAGCAGGAGCATTCACCAGATACTATTTCCCTTACGAAATGCATTCCTTTGGAAGCCTGATTGGATGCTTCCATCGCCAGAGCGAAGGCAAGTGCTTCAGAAAGGGTTCTTTTCCCGGCCATCCTTACTGCTGATTGTAGCTTCAAATCTGCAATTCCCCTGATGAATGCGTCCTTTGCCATTTCGTCGATTATTTCTTGGCCTGCGGTGGGATATGACAAATGTGCCAGTCTACTCACGTCTGCTTGGAGCTGTTGCAGTGTTTCTCCTCGTTGCTGCATACGGCCTTGCAATTGAACCTTGTAAACTTCCCGCATGTGGCTATCCCCAAACCGTTTCTCGATAGCCTGCACTAAAACCATATAGTCTCTATTCTTTTCGATATCGATTGTTTGTAACAATTCTGCCGCAGGACCACGTAAGGCCATCGCTAGGGCAAAGCACTTCTCCTTATTGTCCCAGTCGTTTGCACAGGCAGCCATTTCAAACTGCTTCTTATAAGTAGACCATGAGGTCTGGCCATCGAATGAAGGAGGCTTCAAATCTTTTCTCCTTAGACCGCTTAAAGAACATTCTCGCAGTTTCTGTTTTCGCACTGTGTCGAGCTCTTTTGCCAGTTGCTGAACTTTGCTGTCCATTTCCTCGAATTTTTCGCCAACATTCTTCTCTATTCTATCAAATTTGTCATCAACGTTCTTCTCTATTCTTTCAAATTTGTTATCGATTTCTTCGAACTTTTGGTGTAGAACGTTATTTTGTTCTTCCAGTTTTTGTTCTAGACTATTCTTTTGTTCGTCGAATTTTTGTTCAATGCTGCTCTTCTGCTCGTCTAGATTTTTCTTTTGTTCGTCCATTTTTTGTTCGAGGCTATTCTTTTGTTCTTCCAGATTTTTCTTTTGTTCGTCCATTTTTTTGTTTTGTTCGTCAATTTTTTTGTTTTGTTCGTCCATTTTTAACAAGAGGAGTTGCATCATCGCAGCCATGTCATTGCCGGTACTTGCCTGTTCATCCTCGTCAACATCAAAGGAATATGCATCAGGATCATGTCCCTCGTTGTTCAAAGCCTCCTGAAGTCGGAGCACCAGGTCACTTTTTCCTCCACTGGCGCTGAGGCTTCTCTTGTTCAACTCGGATTTGAGTTGGACGAGGGTCAACTGCAATAGTTTTCGACCCATTTTAGCCTTTTCAAATAGTCAGAAAACACTTTTTTTTTCTTTTTTTTTTTACACACACAATAAGTCCTATCCCACTTCTGACACCAATGTAAAATGTTTGTGTGGGTACCAATGATAGAACTTATTCTTTTCAATACAAATCCCTTTATTCAGTACAGTTACAATTCACTATTTAATTCTTTCTCTCAGTACAATTCAATTTCTCAACCACATATACTTTTCTTATCTTTTACTTAAACCACTTTATCACTTCTTCTAATTAACACTTCAAATTACACTTTAGAACTGATTTGCATACCTTTGGGATGCTGGTATTTATACTCGAATGACATACTTCGAGAACAATCCTCGCCATCCAGCGTCCCATAGAATTTCCAATTTGCTAGAAAATTCGATTCTACTCTCCCGTCGAGACTTTGCTAATCCAGTATCGAAACCTTCTAGTCTTCGAGTTTCGACATTTTCTGCTAGATGTCGCTGCTCACATTTGAGTGGTTATCACAATATTCTCTGGCCCAACCCTTTTGCTACCTACATTTATAAGTGAAGAGAGAAAATTTACTAGAATAGTTCATGGCACTTCGAAAAGATGAGCGCAATTATAATAAAACTTGATTCTATATATCTTATTCTATACCATTAAAGAAGTTGAATACTTCAGTCCAGATATTTGGGCTATAAGAAATACATAAATATTCAAATTCCTTGCGTTCGGACCCATAAAGCGAACAAATTCATTGCCTTTCGAAAAAGCTCTCGCACATGGCGATGAACAGTGCGTCAATTCACTAGTTAAAACAAACCCACTGCACAGCGACAACGTTCACCCATTGCTTCTTTTGGTTTTGTGCAGCGCGCTGAGTAAATTGTTCATCGTCGCGAGTTGCTACTGTCATCAGCACAGCGAACAATTTTTCAGATAAAATATAAGAATTCAGAAAAGAATGTTTTAACTGGAGTAGTGCGGGTTAAACTCCATTAAAATTGTTTTTTATATTTCGCTCGCAAATCCCTCCAACAAAACTCAGTTTCCTTTTTGCCATTTTTTTGTGTAAATTCGATTCTAAAGTCTCGCAACTCATCTGACAAAGCAAGAAGTATTACACAACAGTTTTCAACTGTGCTCATCTCGAGGATATTAATAAAAAAAAATCGAAATCATGAAAATCTGGACATCCGAACATACATTTAAGTAAGTTTATAACAAAAAGAAAATATGAAATTATCAGAGATACTAGTTTTCACTAGGAAGTTTCTGGAATTTTGGATTCGTCATAAGATATAGCGAAACCTGCAATTGAAGTGTTCGGGTGGAGATTGGGTGCCTTTTCTGGTTTTCTGAAAGATTGGCTAATTCAGTTGAAATTCAATAAAAATGGACTTGGTGGGGATTTTTCAATGTCTAGTTTGGAAACTGTGTGATGAAACTGTTCGGTATTTACTTGCCATTGAAATTGTCAATTTTTTCTACCCAAAAAATCTGTTGTGTGGAAATTTTCTTTATTTAAAGCAAATTATGGTTTTTCTTGTGACGTAACTCTGATAAAAAATGTTTCCCGTTTAATTGGTGAAACTATTTAATTATAATTAGAATCATAAACGAAACCAGCTTGTTATCTGTTGCCGAAGCACGTTCTGGTGGTGCACTTGGTAACAGATGTGACAGAGCTCGAAGTTACTTTTCCAGTTTGGTGCTTCATCAATGGTTTTTTTTTTGCTTGTTGGATTTTTCGCCTTTTTGTTTTGGACTTTGGACATGACGCAGGGAAATTTTTTTGTAAAGTCTATCACGTGGAAACACCGTTGTTTACTTAATGATTATGGTGCGCACATGACTGGTGAACTTGGTTACATGTGGTATGGGCGGTATTTATTATAATTAAATTTCAGAATTGCATGCCTTGGAACGCTTACCACTTTGCGGGGTTGATTTCAAATTTCTGTGTGGGATGTTTGCAAACTTATTTTTCTTCAAAATTTGGGGCACTGTGTATAGGTTTATCATAACTGAAATAGCTTGATCTTTTGTATTTGTTTCTTTTAAATTGGGAAGAGGGAACTTATGCCATTGACCTCGTCACAATGCTAAGGTTATTTGAAATTTAAAATGCCATTTTGCTATCTCTTACATGGAATGCTAATTAACATTTTCTTACTAGTTTGATTAGATTAAAAATTATAGTGTCGGCGCGTGTTACTTGAATTTGAATTTCTATTACCCGTCTCACTTTCTGATGCAATTTACTTGATAAGACGCATTGGGTAAAGTTGAAAAATTCAACCAAAACTATTTTTATTAGGGTAGTTGATGGCGAAAAAACGATTCAATTTTCCTTTCTCATTACAGCATAATTAAACAGACTAATCTGATTCGTGATGTTCTTTAATACCTACTTACATATGTATGTATTTTGGGATTTTTCTTACGATGCTAAAGTATCCTGTATTATTAGATCAGAGTTTGCCATAGCTTGGAAATATGCTAAAGTTGTATCTTACCTACTTACTTACTTAATCTGGGGCCGCGCTATTCGAGCTTTTCTGATGTGGGCGGCATCGATGTAGAGCCGGTACAGTTCGTAGTTAAAATGTTTCTGCCATGGTTGGAGTTGTCTGTGAGTACAAATGCCTAGATATTTTGGTATCTTCGAATTGAAATATGAAGAAGAATCTAGAAGCCAAATTATCAACATGAGGGCTGTCCAAAACAAGGCCCACGAGCTGTAAGAGGCCCGCCATCCCTATTATTGCGGCTCGCGACATAAAAAAAAACTTCAACTACGAAAACTTATTTCGCATCAAAACAAAACCGCTTTACATACACGAATGAATCTAAAAAAAATACGTACTGATATACAATGCATACACACATTCTTTCTTCTTGGTATGGTAATATCGGTAACGCAGAATGACGGAGTTATTTTGAGCTGATGAAGCAAAATTGGGTTTCAATTTTGAAGTGTGTTGCAGTAGTGGAAGAAACTCACTTTGTCCGCCTTGAAATTTAATCAACGAAAGAATCCGCGATTTAATAAACTAAACTGTATTTTGTTTATAAATATTTTACGAAAATCATTCGTTTAAATTATATATTACTATGTCTACAAAGAAGCGAAAAGTAAGAGACAAAAATCGTCCATTTAAGGAGAAAAGGGAACTGGACTATTTTATTTGCAACAATAATAATAAAATTCAGTGTATAATTTGTATGCAAGTCCCGTCTGTGGTTAAGGAATACAATGTTAAACGGTGTTACAAAACTTTGCATGAAGAAAAGTAGAAAGAACATGAAAGTGAAGCTAGAAAAATTATTGTAGCCGAATATAAGAAAAAATTGGTGCAGCAAACAAGGACTTATTCAAATGTAAATGAACTGAGTTTAGCTGCCTCCTACGAAGTTTCTTTACAATTACCCAAGTTAAAAAACTATTCAGTGATGGAGTTTTAATAAAAAAAACAATGTGCAATTAAAATGGCTAAACGATTTATGCAGCCTAAGCTTTCAGAAAAATTTGAATCTGTAGCACTATCACATGAAACAGTGGCGCGAAGAATAGATAATGGGCGAGTATGTTTCTAAGAAATTGTGTGACTCCGTTGCGGAATGTGAATATTTTTCAATATGTTTGGATGAAAATACGGACCAGTCAGTCAGTTATTAATTTTTATTCGCTGCATTTCAAAAGATTATAATATTACGGAAGAAATATTGAATTTGGTGCCGTTACGTGGAACATCTAAAGGAAGTGATATCTATGAAGATTACGGAGGTTCTCAAAAATGTTCCGGTATTGTGACTGATAAAGCTAAAGCAATGACAGGGACAGTGACAGGATTTTCTGGACTCCTTAAACAGAATGGTATTCATTGCCCTTTAATCCACGGCAATATACACCAAGACACTTTATGCGGAAAATCTTTGCGCCAGATGGACGCAATGAAGGTGGCTGTCAAAACAACAAATCTGATCAGGGCCGGAAACAAAGCTTTGACTCATCGTAAATTTTGCGTACGGAAATTTACTTTTACATTCAGACATCAGATGGTTAAGTGTTGGTAAGTGCTTGCAGTGTTTTTTAACTCTGCGAAAGGAGTATTTTTGAAAGACAATATAAAATATAATCTGATACCACAGAAATAGACAACAAACTGCAAGATCTCCAATTCCTCGCTGATCTTGCGTATGACCCAACACATGAAGGAATTAAATATGAAGTTACAAGGCAATACAAACAATAATATCACTACCTTGTACGGACATGTAAATGGATTTAAAAGTAAACTTAAATTGTTCAAAATGTCTTTAGAAAAGAATGATCTTTCTTTTTTCCCGAGTTACAAAGAACTTTACATGGAGATGGGAAAATTCAAAAGACGCTACTTTTTTGAGCACATAGAGTACATTGACGAGGTAATTTGGGAGTTTGAAAATCGATTTATAGATCTTAAGAAATTGGATAGCGATTTGTCACTTTTCACTCATCCATTAACACTGGCTACTGAAAGTGTAAAGACTGACTACCAATTGGAGTTATGCAACCTATAATCCGACCCATTCTACAAAAGCAGAGGGGAAATTGGAATAGATTTTTTTCAAAAGCTGCTCGATGATCGCTTTCCGAAATTAGCGAAGTACATATCTTTGTGAGTACATGTCTTTGTGAAAGTGCTTATTCAACCATGAATTTTATTAAATCAAAATACAGGTCCTCATTGTCGGATAAGTCACTTAATAACGCAATGCGCTTGGCAACGACGATGTTGACATTGATAAAATTGTTAAAGGAACAAAGAAATTAAAAAATGAGAAAGAAATAAACAAAAAATTAAATAATATTAATGATTTTTTTTATTAAAAGCTAATACTTAGTATTTTGTTTCGATGACCCTTCAGTTCTTGTTGAATTTCACTTTGGCCGCAAAGGACTCCGTCCTGGACAGCCCTGATCTTCATCGTCGGTATGGGAACGGTGCATAAGTAATAAGTATGTACCTACCACATAGCTCGAAGCAAACATTTTTCCACTCAGCTGCAGTTTTAGTTCTTATATATTTATATGGAGCGCAAGTGTAGGGATAACGTTCTTCTGCTGAAGTTGAGAAGTTTGTGAGGTTTGTTTTTTTTTTTAAAGCGACTGTTCCGCTTAATATGTTAAACCCCTAATTGTATGCTTTACCTAGATGCTGGTGCAAAACCTATGTTTTTGGAAGCTCTGAGACTGCATTTTGAATGTATAATAAAAGTAATGGCGATGAGTGATGATAGACTTGAGTTGTAAGAAATAGAGCAAGCTTCATTCAAAAATGGGAACATCTTGCGTCAGAATGTGGTAAGAGCATATGCATAACATCCGATGAGTAATATGAATATTTAAAAACAAAACTAAATACATTATTAACAAAAGTAGTTATGTCAAAGTATATTTGTATAGTCGATTTGTAACCGATGCAAAATCCTGAGTATATGTAAAATCTACTACAGGAAACTAAAGTACAATCTATCAGGAAAAACGTACTTTCTAACCTGTAATTCTATAGAGAAGATAAATTTAATATTTAAAATCCGAGGAGAGCTACTGAATTTGAATTTCATTCCACACCGTCCAGATCTACCTATCTTGTGCATGAAGATTCGAGAGTATATAATTCACTTTCTTGCAATATGTCCAGTATTAAAAGAAATTATAATAAGATTCTTTCTTTAATTCGCATACTGTAGGATCAGATAAAACAATTAAAATTTTTAATGCAGATCATGGGTGGGATTTACCTTACAACTACTGCGATATAGAAAATTTATAGTTGGAAAAGATTTTTAAAATTTAAAAAATATCTATGTCTTTCCTTTTGTATAAATTTGTATATAAATTATTGACAGTCTGGTAGACGGCCACAGGCCCAAACTGCAATAGACTTAGAATATACAATATTTAAATAATAATAATAATAAAAATTAAGGTTACATAAAACTAACTAACTGACTAATATATCTTCCATTCTCCGTTGATGCTAAACGGGACCGAAAATTACCCGAAGAACATTTCTCTCGAAGGGCTCGAGAGCATTTTTATCCGTGTCCCAGTTTCTACGTCGGAAAGCAGAACCAGGATGATCAGGGTCCTGTATAAAGTCCTTCTGGTTGCTGAGGAGAGGGCTTTACTACTTAATTATCTTCTAAGCCCAACGAAGCAGCGATTACCAAGAGTGATTTTTCTCATGATTTCCGCGCTGCTATCGTTGCCGGAGATGATAGCGAAGCCGAGGTAGATAAAGTCCCTTACTACTTCAAAGTTATAGTTGCCTAGAGTGGCGTTTTGTCACAAGCATTGATGTTGTGGCCGGCACTTTGTTGACAGCATATTATTCATTTTTCCGCTAAACCCATCATTGCCGTTTTTGCTTCAATAATCGCAAACACTTCGTTGGCAGCTCGCTGCGTTCTTCCCATTATGTCAATGTCGTCTGCGTATACAGGTAATTAAAGATACCTTTGAAAAATGGTGCTTCTGAAGTATGAGGTGATGTATGCTTCGTATCCAATCATCGTATGCTGCTTTAAACACCTCGACAATTAAGACATTGGGTCCAGTAGTTGTATTGGACTTCAGCTTGGAGATTGCTGTTCTGACTTAATTTTGGTCATATGGACAAAATATTTTCTATCATCGTCCAAGTTGAATGGTTCAACATCACCGTTTGACAGTTTGCAGAAATAATCTTTTCAGATTCTCAACACTGACTGTGGTACTACTATGGGATTTCCTTCTCCACCTTTGCAGGTTTCTGTTTGGGCTTTACAGCTTTGGCATGATATCATCTCTCACGAGATCAACATTTAAGTGCGCTGGTGTGGACTTAGTAACATTGCTGTAGCCAGCCGGTCGCTCTTGCAAATTTGATAAAATGCAATACCTTTCTTTCGGCCACTTTTTTTATGCCATTGACTATTTTCTCCTACGACGAAAACAAATGTTTGGGCTGTGCCAGAGAAAATGTGTCGTGCCTTCACGAACTTTGTCATTACCACAAATCTTCATTTGCACAATGAAGATTGTGCAAGTGGCACATAAAGTTCCTAGAAACATATTTTAAATTTTTTATATGTTTAAATGATGACATGGCTAGTAGTGCACCACTTCCTCATATTTAAGAAGGGCGCTTTGGCACTGCATCTACCTCCAGTCATTGTCCACAGAGTATTAATTTTTAGTTACAAATTATAGCTCGGTTCAATTCAGAAAAATTTTGGCTGAAGTCAATTTCGTCATGTACTGCATACTGCACAGTTTTTTTGGAATTTGCCTTCACAGCTCCTTATTGCTTATTGCTTTGTTGAGTCGGGTACTGAAAATATCTCTCCCAAAAATGCTCTTAAACCATGAAAAGGATATCGTTGCAGTCAACTAGTATTATGGATTTCTAAATATTTAAATGAATCAACGTGGACTTATTACCTTTATCCAATAAACGAACGAATTCTTCGTTCCTTCGCTATTATTGTGTTTTTTTTACCAAATATAATTTTCCTTTTTTTCTTCTGCCAAAAGAATTTCGAAAACATTTTTTTCTTTTTTAAGAATGCTGATTTTGACGCAAATGTTGACTTTGCTACATATTTACAAGTTTGTAAGTTTTCAATGTCAGGTGTTTAATTAATTTAGATAACGAATTACACCGTATATACATATACGAGTATACATATTCTATTCTGAAGCTTTAAAAAAGTGGTGAGTTCTTTCGCATTGCTATTTCTATATTCAAAAAATGTATTACATGCATAAGTGATCATGTTTTGTAGTTCTAATACAGCATTTTCTTACTACTACTACGCTACTTATTCTTTTAGTAACTGTGAAAATGTATAATGTATAGAAATAAATCTCTCCCAAGTTAGTGCATTGGCATTGGGCCACGTGCGGATTTGTCTTAATTTGCAAAAATAATTGCTATTATACAGGCGGCTCTATTTTAGATAATCTCCCGTTGTACGTTCTACATTTTTTTAACGTCATCGTGTACTAAAGCATAAAATCTTTGTATACGTCTTAGATACTTTATAGGGTAATAGCGCCTTTTATATAAGATCCCTGGAAACTATCGAATCTTTATCCAAGCCATGAAGATGATAGGTAATTTTTTCGCGGAATGGCTATTTTTCTTCAACCTAATATGTCGACTTGCCTCATACAAAGCCAAATAATGTGATTATATTTCTCTGTTGACTGTCCCGGAGTTCAGTTTACATTACTGCACCTTTTTAATTAGGCAGAACAGATGCTAAATATTTCGACAAATGAGTCCTAAAAGTAAAAAGGTGTTAATCTTTATATATTCGTTAATATTCGTACTTACAGGTAGCGAAACTTAAACCGTAAGGCTGTATTACATATAAAACTCCGCTTGGTAGTTGTAAGAATATTTTTGTATGAAGGTTTTAGTTTTTTTGTTAATTTTTGTTACATCTAGATGTATCTTTAAATATTGAGTGCTTAATAAAACTTTGCAGTCAATTAATAGGAAAGGTATCCACTAGATTATCATTTTTGAACTCTATGAAAAAAGGATTTAATGAGATATTGACTGAAATCTCTGCTTCCTTGATCACAACATCTGATTGATAATAAAATATTTTAAAAACAAGAATTTTAGATATAACAACGATTCGTAAAAAAATTTTAATTAATACAAACACGCTGAGCAATTATTTTGTTGATTGCTTTATTTTTTTAACAGAAAAATAAATTTTATTCGTTAAGCATTTTTGAGAATAAGGATCCTATCCATGGTTTTGAGTTTGAGATGAGGCCGAGGCATGAGCCGAAGAGGAACTATCACCGAATCTACCGCCTTGGTTTTGAGATGAAGCTGAAGCCTGAGCTGAAGATGAGGATGAATCGAATCCCCCTTGTCCTCTGCCGCCAAAAGGAGTTGCCATTGCGAATGTGATAAGTAAACAAAGGAAAAATACAATCTTCATGTTGTTTTAGTTTTTCGGTTAGAAATGTTGAATTCAACTGATGAAGTCGTCTACCATTCTACGGCTTAAATATGATTTTTTGACCAAAAAAGAAAACATTTTTAAGTGATGTTAATTAGGAGTTTTGTTGATTTTATTTCTTTTCAATTGAATTTAAATTTTTGTTTTACGTATGTCGATAGGTAGATATGTGCGAGAAACTCGAAATAAATCACCGTGGTGGTTACCCAAATAATTCTTGTGAAATTATTCACGGCAATGAAGTGCCTAAGTATAGTTGAACGGTCGTTGAAAAAAAGTCAATAGAGAGAAGGATTTACCATCTGGTCAACGTTAAGCAAATAATTTTGTTGTTAACAAGAAACGATTTGTTTGTCTTTCTTTTAACATTTTTTATACACCCGTCTATAAGTGACATCTCTAACATTCGTACGATTTTTTTAAAGTGAATTTCGGCGGGCCGAAATTGAAAACATCATCAATATCCCATTTTTAAAAAAATTAGTTGTTTATAAGATGTCTTTGTTAATATAATGTCATAGATTAGCCTAAGGTGTTCTTAATTTTAAAAAATTTTGCCATCACTAGGTGGTTTGAGAATTGTTAAACGTACGCCAATGCAGCGTGACTCAACTGTTTCCTCTTAAAATAGTTAACAAATGCGTTCTAAACATTTTAAATTAGTTTTTGTGATATTTTTTATATGAAATGTTTATTTAAATAATTTAATAATTTAAATTTATAGACTCCTCGTTCGATTTAAATTATTTCATTATCAGTAAAAAAAAAAGACAACCGTCAGATGAAAGTGATAAGAAATGATATCTATGAGGGTTAAGGTTTTCTCTTGATCAAATTGTCACTAGGATTTGTATAAATCCTTTGCTCGGCATATATGTTGTTGGAATTTAGTACGTTTAGTGATATGTAGTTAGAATTATTTACTAGGTTAACTGGAAGCTAACTTAAAGGTTGATCTGCATACGCAAGTGAATGCATGGGTTTAGAGGGTGCATAGTCAATAGTATGTAAACGTCAGATATCATCCTTCCTGCAGTGTCTATGACCCTGTTCACACACGGACTGGATTTTTTTTTTGACGTTTCCGTGTTCAGACTATACTCCTGTCTGAACACTTCCGCGGACTCATTTTGACATATCAGTTGTCAGTGGTGATTGGTTTGGGTGTTTCTATATTTTATTGTTCGTGAATTTGTTAACAAAATTAAGCAACGAGTTCTGACAGTGATAGTGAAGAAGTAAATATGCATTTATTTGCGTATCTAAATGTATTAAATGTTGCAGCCGATATTCTTCCTTTTGGTTATGATGGGACTCTGTGGAAGTGTTTATTTTATTTTTGTTCACTTATTGAAATATTTGACTTTACCTGTAATCTGTAATCATCCGATTCATCATATGCCTCAACAGCTTCTTCCACTGTGCTTCTATTACACGGCTGTAAATAAGATGGTATTTTACAATTGTTATAAAATTTTGTTTGTATTCCTACCTGTGGAATGTTCGAAATCGATGGAGATGATGCGACAAATCTATCCAAAAAGTGGAACTGCTCATAGCACCATAGCTTTGAAACGTAAATATCAGCCGTCCCAGCCCCACTTTTCTTCGAGAGTGCAGCCGCGTTTTTCTCCCTTATATATTGGCTTCTCAATGTTTTTATTTTCCCCTTCACAATCTTCGGTGTTAGTCCTGGCCGCAATTCTTTGAGATTGTTGGTGATGGATATCATGGCATCATTTTTCTTAATCCTATTCAGGATGTCTGGACTCTTCGAGTTATACAGTTCAGGACATTGCTCATAAAGAGTTATCAGCTCCTGTGTTTGCTCCTTGTTCCAATTCATGTTATCTATGAAAATGAAAGTAAAAGTACAAACAAATAAAATGTATTAAAAAGATAAATAAAATAACCACAAACTTAATACGCAACAAGTTTTCTTTCATACACAATTTCTTTCCACCCTTATGTCGAGTGACACTGATTGACATTTCCAAATGTCAAAAAGAATGCAAGAATTTCAAAAATTCTGAAAATCTGGATTCACGTAACATGTCACCTCCCCGCTTCATCCCTCGCCCGTAAACGTCAAAAAAAATGTAGTCCGTGAGTCGTGTGTGAACAGGGTCTATGGGTCCGCTGCCGCAGCGTTTCCTTCTCGACTTGACAACCGAAATAATTGCCAAAAATATTTTCCTTTTTGACAATTTGGGACGAGAGGAGAAGATTTGTCTCCACTTTCGGATTCAGACACAATACCGTATAGTGACTGTGCGCTCAGATAAAATGTAAACAGTCTCGGAACGCACAAACGTGCATGTCTCTTCAACCTAGTGTTTTTCTTTTTTTGTTAAATAAAAATCTACGAAACAAAAATGTTTGAAAGCAGCTAACATATAAAGATGGCAACACCAGACGAAGCTTTAGGCTATGTCAAAGTCACCCCTGCAGTTCGAACGGAGGATGGTTCTCAAACCAGCTCTTAGGGCTAAAACTAGAAGAAACCCCGTGTCTGACAAGGCCCCATATAGAAGTGTAGCTGGTAGAGTGACATTAGGTGTAGTAGGACTCCAAACCACTCAGCACGAGACAAATAGCTACCATTTGAAAAGCTGTCATACACACTTCATTTAAGTGCGTATGGAGGCAAAGCCTCAAATCAAAAACACTTCTACATATTTGTATTGCTCTGATGTCACCACTGTGATGTGGATGAGGGCCACATTTGCTTCAAATGTGGACCTGACGTGAAACTAGAGGTTGAGTATTCGAAACTACAGACAATTCCAGGGAGCTTTCCAAAAAGAACTGACCATTTAAATGAAACAATTCTTGCTAAATTGGATGTATAAAACGTTGAACTGAACGGCCAACACTGGAGAGCTATATGGAACACCGTTGAAAAAGCACTCATGTCCATTAGTGACGGATCGTTGAACCACCTTGTAGAAATGAGGTGTAGTCTCTTATTGCGACGGTGATATATTATAAGCCAACAACGATGATCCCGCAAGCTTCTACTGCCAAGAACGGTGGCAACAACAGCGCGGTGGCTGCTCTTCCACATACAGCCGAATGTAAAGGAACCAATTCCACAACTTCAACGGATATCAAAATAATAATTTAGATTTTCCTATTTAATTATTAGATGCGATCCCAGCAATAATGCGGCAAAACGATGCGTACTATGAAACGAGCAACTGGGAAATGATAAAAAAAAGTGAGACCTATTCCAAAGGTATGTTCAGTCTTCTCGCCTCTTGTGCGACCTGTAGTAATTGATTACCTTTTTAATGATCTCAGAAATTTAAGATACAATTCTACTAGATATTCTGATATCCATCACAGTAATCACAGTTTCTGTTATATATGAACACAAAATGTGCAAACGTATACAAATCGCATTACACTTATGTCCTGACTTGAATTCATAAGATTACTTGTGTATCGTGGTTGAGTTCATAGATAGATAGATAGATGTTTATTTCGTATATTAAAATATATACAGATTTGGTATCGTACATTTTATAGAGTATGGGGCTTTGATAGTTTTATTTTTCCTCTAGAATAGCATAAGTTAATTAATCTAAGAGAAATGAAAAGGTTGAGTATTCTATCTCGGAGAAAAACTACGAAAAAAGCATCCATTTAAATATAAAAAATCCTAAATCAATAATTTTAAAGGTACATGACTTAGATTTTTTTTATAATTTTGTGATAACTGACATCACTTGACCGTTTCCGGCTTGACGTTGATTTTTGGAACACCCTGTATATAGGTTCGCGAACATCACAATCAAGAGAGGCAGAGAATCATTGCCAATGTATCCACTGACAGGCAAGCAACACTTAAGTTCTCATTTTATGAACTTAAAAAAATTAATAGGCTATTGCAATGCGATTCAAAACTTCGCCGAAGTCACAACGGAGTCAGATTCTGTAGAGTACCAAGCTATAGAGGCATTGAAGGTAATGAAAGGCGAGAAAAGTAGCACATAACATACTAGAGTAATGTTCAGGCAATTAGAAGGCCTAAGAGAACCACCTTAATTTCACAACGATGTAAGATTAAGAGTTTCAGACTTTCGACACAAAATATCCTAGAGTTCGCGGTGTCATTTGCTTTTTTTTTGTAAATTCAGAGAAAAAAGTATCTAATAATTTTAATTTACTTGCTAAACCAAGCTTATCCACACAAATGTGGATAATGGCGTGAATTATCAACACCTATGTATGTATTGATGTCATTGTTCCGGGTGTGATTAGAACATAAGTGCTAAAACGTTTTGTTTGTGCTCTTTGAAGTACCAAGGAATTTTTAGCAAGGTAGACGTAATATTCAAAGACTTCTATTAATGATGTCTGCACACATGTTTTTCCTGAATAGAATTCGTTAAGCACATAATCTTTCCGATTGCGACTTTCTCATCCTTAAGCTTAGTTTTTATTTTAGTATTTGCTCTGCGCTTGAGATCACTTAAATCCATACAAAAAATTTCACATGCCGATACAGGTCTTTGGTAAACAATTGGATTTTAAGAGTATTTAAACTTGAATAAAGACAAAAAGCCAAATTTCTATTTGGACGCTGAAAGCGGCAACCCATTTCCATGACCACACCTTGATATCTCAAGCATATCAAAAATCTTCCTGTAAGCATTTTGTGTGGACTGGCACCAATATGAAATTTATGAACCAACTGTCATATACGAGGGGCGTTCAATATATTCTCGGTATCGATATGAAGGAAAATGCGAATTTAATTTAAATTGTTTTTATTTTATTTTTCAATATAATCTCCCCTAACATCAATGCATTTGTTACATCTTGAGATAAGCTTTTCTGAACCCTCAAAAAAATAAATTTCCTCTTTCTCTGCAAAATACCCATTTATTGCCGACTTGAGTTCTTCATCATCCGAAAATCTTTTTCCACGAAAACATTTTTTCAAATCCGGAAACAGGAAATAATCACTAGGGGCAAGGTCTGGACTATAGGGTGGGTGTTGGATTTCTTCGAAACCACAATCTCGCGCAGCAGCTTTGGAAACTCGAGCCGTGTGAACAGGAGCGTTGTCATGAAGAAGCAACACACCCGCTGCGAGTTTACCCCGTCTTTTCTTTTTAATTTCCTCCCGCAAATTATGCAAAGTGGAAGCGTAGGATGTGGCGTTGTTGGTTTCACCTTTTTTTTTGTACTCAATGAGCAAGGTTCCCTTTGAGTCCCAAAAAACTGTGGCCATGAGCTTCCCGGCAGACGGAGTGACTTTGAACTTCTTCGGGGGGTCTGTTCCTTTTTTATGCCACTGCATGGACTCTTGTTTGCTTTCAGGGTCATAGTGGTGGACTCATGTTTCGACCCCAGTAACAATTTGATCCATAACACCGTCCGTGTTCTCACTACACATCTCCTAAAGCTCTCTACAGCATGCGATTCTCACTTTTTTCTGAGGCGCTGTGAGCATTCGTGGCACCCATCGTGCACTGACCTTTGAAAGGTTAAGATGGTCATGAAGAATGGTGTGAATGGTACCAATTGAAAGCTTGGTGATCTCTGCCATCATTTTCACCTTTATTCGGGCATCCTCAAGAACAAGTTTTTCGACTTCTTTGATGCTTTCTCCCGTACAAACAGTAGCCGGGGCGCCGGAGCGGGGGTCGTCTTCAATGCTCTCTCTGCCTCTCTTGAACTCACTTGACCACTTTTGCACAGTTGATAATGAAGGTGCGGAACCCTGGTAAACAGCCACCATCTCTTCATGAATAGTTTTTTGACTTTTTCCTTGCTTAGTGTGAAATTTAATTACAGCGCGATGCTCAATTTTCACCATCATCGTCTCAGTTGCCATTATGATTCTGTTTCACTAGAGATAAAACGCGAATTAATAATCACATTTATATGAAATTTTACATGAATGCACTAAAATAATAGTATTACTTGATAAATAAGTCAATTTATATATACAACCACAGCTTCACCACGATACCGAGAATATGTTGAACGCCCCTCGTATATTAAACGTTGAAACGTTCTGACTTGGTTTGTATCGTAAACTTGATTGAATCCTGGGTTAATTAAATTTTTTCCCAATATAAGAAACTCAGCAAAAGATCTCCACTGCGAAGTTTAAAAATTCCAGATACGTTAAAGAAACTATTTTATTTTAAGTTAATTGTCATTATACTTGCCTTTGTTCAGACATTTTTCTCTAGTCTTTAATATATTGAAGAAACTTTTATATAAGAAACCGAACGATGGAAACGATATCCCATATGTTACACAAAGTCTTGGTGCATTTTTCTGTACTATTAACTTATTAATTTGTTCCATACATGCGTTTTAATGGGAGATAAAACTAGTGTTTGACTTTTAAATTACTAACCACAGAAACCTACTTTAAAAACCCGAAATCTTTGCTTTTTGCGGTTACCTTTGTATTTTCTAGTGTATTTTCTGTTTATCTGTTTTGCAGGATAATCCATTTGTTTTCTCTTCATTTTTAAAGTTATTTTCCTTTTTATTTTCTTCTGTGATATATATTCGCCCAGTCCAATTTTTTACCACCCTCACTTTTGTATTTTTCGACATTGAGCAGTACGTGTCCTACCACATCATTCGTCGTTTCAAATTTCTCTCCATACTTTTAAGCAAACATATAAAGAATTTAATTGCAATCGTCTATATCCAACTTTATAAATTTCCATTCTTTCTTGGCATTGCCTGATTGTACCGTCCATCGTACATCCAGACTATCTGCTTTTCTTCTGGTTATGGTGTCGAATGCCTTCTTCATATCCATAAAACACATGATTTTGGATGATATGTTCTGGTCAAAAATTGTTTTGAATATCCGAAAGTTTCCCATCCATAGACCTCATTAATCTGTTTTTAGTATCGTCGCGTATTTTTAGGGCAGTGAGAGGCAATATAATGCCGATAGAAGGAAGTCGGGTGTTTTGATTTTATTCAGTACTTAATATGTGTTATAATTATCCTAATTAGTTGAACTATCACTTTGAAATGGAAAATGTAAAAGAAATTTCTGCATAAAGTGTTGTGCAGTTTCGCAAAAGGTGTGATTGATTATCAATTTCTTGAATTTCGGATTTATTTAAGTTTATTCGAAGTGTTTGAAACGGTTTCTGCTTTTTTCTCTACAACATTTCGAACATCTTGTTTCTGATAAATGGCGACAAAATAATTTGTATCTTTGTACACACAAAAGTGCTTAAATTCTAGACGGCGGAGGCTGATATGTTCTCACCAATATCAGCAATTAATTAACATTAGCGCTTCAAAGTATTTCAGAATACTATTCGGCCTTCAACAAAACACGAGGTGTCGATCAGAGCTAGAAATAAACTTTTTCTTGTAATGTACTAGTAATGTTTTTGTTTTTTTTTTAGTTAGCTTTTTTGTATTCTTACCAGCGTCATCATAATACATTGTACCATATGAATGCTTTAGTAAGAGCAGAAATTTTTTGGCATCTATTCGTAATTCACCACATAAATACGTATTGGCCTTGAAAAATTGTATTCATAATTTTTTAATTCGTTGTTCTTCTGGTTTTAGCCATCCCTGGGAGACCGTCACACAGGCAGCGTGGCGTAAATATCCAAATCCTATGACCCCATCAATTATTGGCACAGACGTAGTGGATAGAAAAGTGGTCGATGGCGTTTTACACACTCACAGACTGGTACAGTCAAAATGGTTCTTTCCGAAGTGGACACATTCAGTAAGTATAACTAAAGTGTGAATACTCGTATTATATATTTATTAGCCGTATTTTCTTCCTGCTTCTGGGGATTTATTTATAGTTTAATCGGTATTGTTCACATTGAACTTGATAAAAAAATGTTATGTCTGAATGAATACTCCTACATGTGTTAGTTTTTGGCAGTGTCCCAGACTAATTGCAAACTTTGAAGATTAAACGTACACACATATTCGTATATGGTGTTTGAGGTTCTTTTGCTTTGGGTGGTTTTAAATTGTATTCCATACACAAAGACTGATAAGAATAGAATATGCTTCTTTATCTATCTGTTAGTATCATACTTAAAACGGCCAATCAAATGATTTTTTTTTGTTTTCCAAACGCAGACGTTGAACTCTCATTGATTTATCGGTGAATATAACTAAATTCATAATTCCGTATCAGAATGTCAAGATAAGATAAAATGTCGCGCTTTCGAGCAATATAGAAACTTTAGTAACTTATCTGCTTGCGAAATATTCGTCTTTGGACGTTTTTTTGTTGGCCCAAATTGAAACCCCTCAAATTGTCTTTGTTTTTCGCTGTTTTTGATTAATGTTTTGTGGAGTCAACGTTACTGAGATAGAGAATTACTCGTGGAAAAGTTGTTGATAAAAAAAATTTACATAGTTACTAAGTATCTGAAATACACACAAAAGTAAATGTTACTAGCATAGCCACTGTCTCAAGTAATTGATACATGCTCTATAAGTAATTGAAGCCGATATTAGATTCAACCAGTTTCAGTAGTATCAACAGAGAATTTATTCACCGTGTCAAACATCCGCTGGCAACGAAAATAAGGGACTATCTTTAAATGTCTATAAATGCTTTCACAATTTTTTATTTTGGCTATACACCTTAGGGGAGCGCTGATTGTGCCAAAAGCGATACACGCACACGTTGAATGATTGCAAGAAGCAGTGAATTGTATAAAACCACTTCACTTCCTAACTTTGTATTGTAATAGCATTGATGAAAGATTTATTCTAAGAATTTAAATTCAACTCAGTTGATCTACGTGATTAGTACTTATGAGGCTAATGTCACTCTTTACGTTTGGGAGATTTATAACGCGGCGAGGTACAAAGTAGCTCAAAGACATTATTCTATCATAAGTTGCTCCAATTTTTGCGAATGACATCTTATATCTCAGGAGCTCGAATGCGTATCATCTCTGGTGGTAGCCACTCGACCAATACAATCTTCACGACTTAACGCCTAAATAAACATAATCAACAAATAGAATCATTTCTCTTTATTTACAAGATTTACAAACAATGTGAGCCATGGCCAATAAAGGCCAATCATCCATTGGGGAGATATTGCACGCCATACTGTGGCGTCAACGGTCCATGTCAACCTTTTTAATGATATTCATTAGGGTTGTTGAGAACGCATGTTTTGTTTATTCACATAGCGATTGCCATGTTCTTCGACACTGAACAGTATGTTTCAAAGGGTTCTTGAAGTTTGAAAATATTCCACCATTATTCTTGCCTAGGGTTTCATTTCAAAGTTTAATTTCAGTAGTGGCTACGATCTCTGTTATCGATTTCCGAATTGATTCACATGTACTTGCGTCGATAGGTTTTATTCGGTCTAATACAAGCTATAACATAAAAATTAAACCTAAACAAAACTTAAAACTAAGGTTGGTTGGAGTGGTGAAAGAGAACGGATTTGAGGTAAGAATTGGTGCGGTGGAGGTCAAAGACGATAGGGTTTGAATTGATTTTTCGTAGCATACGTGAGATTGGTTCGTTTGCGCTATAGGAGATGTGATGGGTTGGTAGATAGAAGAGACGAGGGGTACGTAGATTACGACGGTTAGTGTTGAGGAAAATAGAGTTGTGAAGGGACGAGCACTCAACGTGACCTGAAAGGGGTCGATGTATGAAGAAAAAGTCGGCTGCATTTCTGCGTTCCTCAAGGGTGTTTAAGTTAATAAGGTTGAGACGGTTTTGATACGGGGGCAGAGTAAAAGGATCGTCCCAGGACATACCTCGAAGAGCGCAGGGTGCTTTCGATTCTCGAGATATGAACACGATGATATGGGACCATACTTGTCTGGCGTACTCTACCATCGTTTTACAAAGAGAAGGTAACGTCGGTGAGGAGATTGGTGCCGCTTATGTGAAAAGGTGATTTGGCGATGTTAAGTTCTAAACAATTTTTGAGGCACCAGTTCAAAAAACTATCAAGGTCTTCTTGAAGGAGGAAGGAGTCATGGGGATAGGAAATGGTTTTGAAAAATTTGGTATCGTCGGCGTAAAGGGAGACAGATTTTTTTTTTTTTTTTTTTTTTTTATAATGAGCGCGCGCTCAAGGGGTTTGAGTACCCTTAAGGTGATTGTACACAGCGCGGGCAAGGGAAATTTAGGGAGGAAGAAAAGAGAGGTACCGATGTACATTGTTTTTAAATGTTTGCAAGTTATAACGACCAGGAAATACAGAGATCGGCAGGGCATTCCATAAGCGAGATGTACGGCTTAGGAACGAATCACGATATTTTAGAGTACGTCCGAAAATGGGCTTGAGGGTATACTGATGAGCATTCATAGCGAGACGGGTGTTACGGTTGAAAGTTTGAATGGGCGGAATGCTACTGGCGATTTCAGTGGAGCACTGGTGGTGGAAGTAGCGATAAAACAAAGTGAGACACGAGACATTTCGTCGGTGTTCGAGGGTGTCCATTGATTGACTGATATTAGTATCGTCAATAAGTTTTATCGCACGGTTTTGAATCCTATCTAGCAGGTGCAGAGATGTTTTAGGAGCACCTGACCAGATGTGGGAGTTGTACTCCAATTTTGGGCGGATGAATGCCTTATATATTGAGGCCAGATCAGAGGGGGTAAAATATTTCTTACATCGCTTGAGGAAACCTAGACATTTCGCAGCATTTTTGGCGACATCAAATATGTGGTCATTCCAACGTAAGTTGTCATTGACACACATACCGAGAATGGAAAGTTTTTCGGTTTCGACGATGCAAGTGCCATTCATAGATAATGGCTGGGTGTTTAAATTTCGCTTTAAAGACAGCAGACAGCATTGTGTTTTGGAAGCATTAAATTCTACTCTATTGATAGTTCATCAATTGGTTATGCTGTTGATATCGGAATTTAATGAGCTTAGCATACGCTGCCGTTCTCGTACTACAGCCGAAGAGCAGGGCCGTGAGTCCGGGAACGAATATGAAAAGCAGAGAGTACTGTCATCAGCAAAGGAATATATTGGATTAGAAGTAGCAGACAAGAGATCGTTAATGAAAATTAAAAAGAGTGTCGGTGACAGAACAGAGCCCTGGGGCACACCAGCATTTATTTTGTGAATATCAGACTTGAAACCGTCCAAGACAACTTGAATTGAACGTTCCGAAAGGTAATTTCTAATCCATTGAAGAAGAGAGTCGTCGATCCCAAATGCACGCATTTTCGACAAAAGAGCCTGATGCCAAACTCTGTCAAATGCCTTAGAAATATCAAGTGCAACTATCTTGCTTTCGCCAGATTGATGTACGCTTTGGTTCCACTTTTCGGTGAGACATGCCATCAAATCACCAGTGGACCTGTTGCTACGAAAACCGTACTGCCGGTCATTGAGAAGTTTTCGTGTTTCGAGATATTTCATGAGCTGACGATTTATCAGTGTTTCCATGACCTTGGAAAGAAGGGACGTAAGTGCAATGGGTCTGTAGGAGGAGAGAGAAGATGATTCGCCTTTTTTAGGGACGGGCTGGACAAATGCTGTTTTCCATCTGCTCGGGAAGAGTCCTAAAGTGTAGGATTGATGAAAAAGCTTACGCAGTGGTTTTGCCAGCGAGGAAGAACACCTCTTCAGAAGAAGGGGAGATATACCATCTGGACCAGCGGATTTATGTATGTTGAGATTCTTAAGTACTCTTGCTACTACACGAGTGCGAAAGTAGATTCGTCCCATTGAAGATTCGACGCACTCAAGTGTAGGCGGAGACAAAGCACAATCTGGGAGTGTTGAGCTGGCCGCAAAGTGTGCAGCAAGCAGATTGGCCTTATCCAAAGAGCTGACAGCTGGAATGTCATTGTAAATGAGCGTTGGGATGGAGGATGAGGCGGAATTTCTAATGTTTTTGACGAACGACCAAAAATTTTTACTGCCTTTGGGACATTGCAGTATTTTTTGCCTCAGTTTTTGGTCGTATATGAATTTCACACGCTTCAGAAAGGCGTTGCAGTCATTTCTGGCTCGTTTAAACTTTTTTCGGTTTTCCTCTGTCGGGTTGGTCTTGTAGGACCGAAAAAACATTTCTCTAACCCTGACGGCCTCTTTACAGCTCGAGTCGTACCATGCCTTTTCTTTTGGCTTGATACTCTTCATCCGATGAGGAATAAAGGATCTCATTCCAAAGAGAATGGTGTCTGTAATCATATCAGCAGCGGCATCCACGTCGTTATCGAGGAAGCATAACGACCAGTTAAATGAGTGTTTGATGATCATATCGAGATCATTTATGGTTAATATAAAAAGAAGGGGGCCGAGATGGCTGCCTTGTGGAACTCCAGAGATGGCCACAAATGGAGCCGAGTGGGCTGACCTCTAAGACGAACACTGTAAAAACGGTTTTCGATATCCATTTTAACAGTATGGGTTTAAATCCGAGAAATGAAGTTATGAAAAAATGAAAGTAGAAGGGGTGGATGGTAGTTATCGATTGTTGAGAGAGATAGAGGTAAATTGAGACTGACGAGTAAATGGAATCTGTTGTGAATATAAGGTCTAATTGCCTGCCCATATAATTGGATATACCACTGATTTGGCATAGATTTGAGTCTGTTAAGCGATCTAAGAAGAGACATTTTTTAGCTGAGTTGAGATTTAAAGCGCCGAAAAACGATTGATCATCTGATGGAGTCCACTGTAACTGAGGATGATTAAAGTCGCCGAAAATAAGGATATCGCCAATAGAATCTGACAGGTGATGATGTTGATGTTCCTGGAGGAGTTCTCTTGACCGTTTTTCTTTCCTATCAGAAATTTTGCACTCATGACCAGATCATTGCCATCATTTAATGGTCAAATATTGATGTGCATGAATAAAGCGCACCTTGCACCAGCCAGAGATTCACCATCCTGCATATATAGCAGGACCGCAAACAGCCGTGCTTTCCCGAACTTGATTGGTGATTTCATTTCCTACGATCTCATTCAAACATTTAAAACGGACGTACATTGGTACGTCTTTCGTTCCTCCCTAATTTTCCTTCGCCCGCGCTGTGTGCAATCATTTAAGGGTACTTAAATCCTCTAAGCGCGTGCAGATTATAAAAAAAAAATGTAACATGAATCCCAGACAAGACTTGGGCTTTCGAGAAATCTTGCATTCTCAAATTTGTTCGAAAGTGGTTAATTTGTTGGCCTTAACCAATTCTTGTTTGTCACTTCAGACACAGATAATTGCCCCAAGTACAATAATTAGTCTCTACGAAAACGACAGTGCCAAGTATCTGATTTATTTTAAGGCCATCGTCGTTTAGATTCCTTTTTCAGTTCAAATCTGACCAACGGCAAACACCATAACTGGAGTTATAACACACTGGCAAGGTAGTGCCATTGTTCAGATGACATGGATATAAGACTAGTGTACATAAGACAGTCAAAATTGCTAGTTGTAATTAAGACGACTTCTAATTAACTAGAACTGGCTTTATGAAAAAGGCCTCATAACAAATATTTGGCTGGAAAGCTTATTGCACCATATAACGATAGGTTTTAGCATAGCCTTATATCTAAACACCTTTCTTAGTAAAGATCTGCATGACTTACCAAAAGCTCTCTTGTATTGCCGATATCAACCCATGTTCAGACAAAATTAAGATTGCGTTTTTTTCCTGCTTAATTCGATTTTTATAATCTCATTTTCGGATTTATTAATTCTTCGGCGCACAATGCGTTAGCATTTATCGATAAATTAGAAATTTTTGAAGTGTATTGTCACAAAATTGTAATGTAGGTTTCACTGAGTGCGATTTTAACATAAGCCAGCGATATAACCCTCTAAAATTAGACATGTAGTCTTTTGCGGTAAAATGAAAAAGGAAATAGAAAAAAAATCGTTAAAAAGCGCAAAGGTGGGGTAATGAGGAAGGTAACAGTTTCACGAAAGTGCACACTTAGACTAATGCTGATGCTATGTTTCCATAACACGGAAGTTGTGTATTCAATAATATATTTTTGAGTTCATTGACTAAAGTTGAAGTATTTTAAAACTACTTATTCATTTTGCAAAAAATTAATTAAAACTTTCAGGATATCGCATTTTATTTATTACAACAATTCGAATGGTTCCAGAATATATTCCCTCAATATTATGAAGACAATATTTTCCAAAAATATATTAAAAAAAAATACAATAAAACCCCAAACACAAGCATAGGTCAATGACTTGCTCACTATCAAATAGATCTTAAAATAAACATATTTTGTATAAAGAAATTCCTTTTTCAAAGAATGCTGTGCGATGTTGGAACTTTTAATTGCGTCTTTGAACGTTACAAAGACTGCATCATTACAATGACTCTTTCGCTTTTTATTTTGTGTGCATGCTCGAGCACAGTTCATTGTCACTTGCTATAATTAGAATTGAAATCTAGTTACGGTATTCTAATTTGTTATTTGTTTTGATGTCTATTTTTAGTTAATCGGAACTGCAAAGGTATGCTTCGCCAGCGAAAAATCCACAGTTGATCCAGGACGTAAACAAATGATTCTGAAAACAATAAACCTGACTTTTGGACGTCATATTTCAATTGACGAAGTTATTTATTATGTTCCCCATCCAAAAGACCCCACAAAAACCCTCTTAAAACAAGAGGCTCAAGTCAGTGTTCAAGGTGTTCCGCTAAGTCATTATATGGAGGATCTTCTCACATCAACAATTAGCCTGAATGCGGGTAAGGGACGTCAAGGTCTTGAATGGGTGATAGGACGTATTAATTCCGAGGTAAGCTACCACAGTTCGAACGTTGTCTCATAGAACCATTATAAATTTTATTTTTTTTTTATTTTAAGGTTAAAGGTATTGCCGAAACTGCTGCCAAGAGTACAGACGAAATTCTAATGACAACTAAAAAATCTTTGGATGATATGGCTGAGAGTGCACGCAAAAGTATGGACGAGTTGAGTGCACAAGCATCAAAATTACACATCTAACGAAATTTAAAAGCATAAAAAAACCAAACGGTTGCTATTATTCGTCAGTAGCAAATCGCTTAGATGATATTTTGTTTCCCTCTTCGTTTAAGAAGAGTGTGGAATGATGACGAAAAATTGAAAACACGGCATAGAAAAGTGCAAAGTTAGTGTGAGGAGAAAGGAATTAAATAAACAGGAGGCAACAATATCTGTATCCGCATAACGAAAGGGATTCACCAAAAGTCACAAAAAGGTGGTCCATGACTTTAAACCAACATCAGCACAAAAAATCTGCTAAAGTGATTAAACTGGATGAAATAGGAAAGTGACAATTCCACAAAGCAGAATGAGCATTGATCTCATTTCATTAAACTAAATTTAGTTGTAATAGTAACAAATTGAATCGAGGGTCAAAGTTGCCATATCCTCTTTATACACAAAACATGTCGCCACATATTTCGAAAAGAAAAGGAATTATACCAAACGATATGGTTACCAAACGAAAGTTGGAAGAATAAGCTTCAAAAAACATTTATTTTTACAATTCAGTAGTAGAGTTAAATGAAAACAAACTAATAAACAAAAGCTGTTACCAATTTAAGTGTTTTGCACTTAAACAGAAGTGCAGCGGTCATGACGATGATGCAATTTAATGTTATTCACAAGCTGATCCCGCAAAATACCATCGCTTGAAGTATTCCCGCCATTAAAGCCGCTGGACATTATGTAATAATCTTATGCAATTGTTAAAAAAAATGAAAAAATGAAAAAAAAACTTGTATTGTATCCAATTGAAATCTTGTGATGTTTTTACGTGAAGTGGAGTAAACATATAAAATTAATTTGAATATGTTCCTAGATCAGCTGTTTTTCTTATTATTAAATACCACATCCTGTAACATAGTAGTATATTTGTGGCCCACGATTACTACAGAGACATTTTTTTATTTTTATTTTATTTTTTCCAACTTAATTTAGTATAGATAATATTGTATTTATTTTATTTTATGTGAATGTTTTTGTGGTATTCGTTGTTTCCCAAGTGTGGGCTATAAATTTATGCTATGTAAATCGCTCAAAAATTCATTCATTGGGCTGTGTCCTATTTTTGTTATCTTTAAACGAGCATAAAATAAATGAGTACTACAAGATTCAATGGAAGAATGTGTTTTATTGTATTGCTAAAGATTAGGGTTTGTAGCTCTTTGGTTATCTGTGAGTGAGAGACTATAGAGTATTTAGGCATATGAGATACGACCTGCTTTTGGCAGTGCACCTTATGGAACAAAATAGTAATAAATGACACAGTAACGTCAGCGAACGAATGAAGAAATGTAGATGTTTTCTGTCTTTACCTCAATGGCACGGGAACCGTAAACTCCTTGAGAAGTAATGTCTCAATTTATTATTGAATCGTTCAATCGAAGAGCAATATTTTTATTAATTGCAGAATTTTGTATAAAATAATGAATTTTGTTGTATTTTAGTAATATATACTAATATCGGTATTGGATGGATGATTGTGAAGGTTGAAAAAAAGCTGAAACTGTGTGATACTTTTACGTTAATTTCCATTATTCATTAAGATGATTATCTTTTCATGCAAATCTTCGAGCAATCGTTTGGCGCTGATCTACTCGTAAATGACAATGACAATTTTGTATCATTTAGATTTTAAACCGCTAGAACTGAAAAATATGGAGTATTTCAATTTTGGACAGCTAACACATGGCTGTACTAACTTGGTCTGACATTTTTCACAAGTTTGTGATGTTCTGTTTTATTTTTTTCTCTCTGAACAGAGCTATTGTGTCTAAGTGTTCCCTTGCCGAAATATTGTGATTTATTCCTTATTTCTTATGTCGATTATTTACAATATTTACTAATTAATAAAAAAAAATCAGTTTGATAACTAAGTGTAGATGAAAAGCTAACCCAACGTATGATCAACCACGTTGGAGCATGAGAGTGATACACAATATTTAAAAAGTTGTAACATTTAAAAACTAATTATTAAGTAATAATGAAAACTGTATTTTTCTTTAATATATTACGCTTTTCCCAATCTTTTTCAAAGAAATATCACCAGACAGTAAAATTCAATCATCAAATGATTGTTCTTGTAGCATATTGATACGAAGAAGTGTCGAATCTTCTTTTCCATATGCCATTTATAAAAATGCAAGCATATGTATATTGAGCAAGAAACTTTAGAAAAAGATTCCAAGGACACTTCTCTTTATTGAACAGTTATTCTCCATTTGATTTTCGCTCTGCTGTCGTTGGGAGATTACAAAAATTAAAACAAGCAACGCTATCCACGTGGCATCACATCCCAGATTTGGTAATCTGTCGTTGTCGAATGTAGATCTTCCAGGTATAAAAACGTACTGATAGGGTATTAATCCATTCAGTGGCATAGGGCTAGCAATGGAGATTTGGAGCGGAGATATAAATATACATAGATTTGTACAATATATCAAAAAGTGTACTTGTGCGTTTTAACTATTCCAATGTATAATATGTGTAATGAACGAGCAATGAGGAACAATAACTATGTGCATATGTAGTTGTTTATGATTTTTACGCAGCAAAGACAGTTAGCAATACACGTGCGACTTTGTATTCAGTGAAGATACCACAATTTGATGATTTTAGACTCATCCCGTTGTCTAAGCGTTTCGCAAAGTAGGCAAATTGTCGATTTTCTAGGTCTTAAACGGATTAATGCTGGCAATAAATCTGCAGGAACGATCTGTTAAGATTTTGCACATATGTAAATATTTTGCTTACTGTGATGTTTTCATCTGAATGCAGACATCCATTTAAAATAGCGAATTCTTGGATTGTTTTTGTTTTACCCTTTGGTAGGAGGATCGAGCAATGCAGCATTTAAAGTATGTCGTCCATTTGTAGTATCGCATTCTTACCGGCTTAAATCACCTACCTTCTCAACAGGCCGATTTTTGTCTCGAGAAGGAATGCTTACCAATGGGGTAAATATCACGAAATTTTTTCTACAACATCTCAAGAATGTCTCCTTAAAATTTCAAAGCAATTATTCGTGCACAGACTAAAAAATCGTTGAAAATTTACGTTGTTTCTTCCCCCCTTAAATATTCGAAATCAATGCGTTTTGTTTTATATGTCTATGTATGCATAGCTACATGGCTTACGAGGTTGTAGTTTTTTGCATCCTAATGCATATTTTCTGCTTCGTATCGCTGATAATGAAGTAAAACAAATTATCTGCGTTTTTGAAAAGAGTGTGCACCAATGCGTGTCTGAGTTGATTCCGATTTATTTCAAATCCGTTTTAAATGAACGGAGAAAGTCGATTCTGTAATCTCTTATTATTATTTTTTCTAATTTTTAATCGTGTGCTCGCTCGATTGTTATCCTTGAGTTCATCTTGTTTTTAATCTCCGATGTTATTTATCAGCATGCTACAGATGGCGTTCAAAATATAAAGTAGCGTAAGTAATGACTTGGATTTACACAGTCATCAATTCACTAACTTATCAAGGCTTTAATGCATTACAATTATTTCGACAGTTGTTCGGAGTTTACTAAAATAGATGTCTTGAGTGATATCATCTCTCCAATAGCAGCTTGAAAATTATGTTATGGAATTTGTATTGCTATGAAAAAAGTCGTGCCCAAAAAATCTATGTTTCTGCTCACAGAGGCAATTTCCGTATTTGATATCATAGGTTCAGTACTCTCACGGGTACATATTTCTAATGGGAGTTGCCAGCTTATCGCCTCTTACTATTATATATTTGCTGCCATCGACATTATAAGCTAGCTATAAGCTGTCTGCGTTGATTTACCTATCTTCTTTCATTTAACAGTGTATCTGTTTAATCGGTCAAACTTGCCGCAATGAAGACCACACTAAAACAATAGTAACTTTTCTTACATCACCTTTTGGCAGGCAATAGTAAAGGTTAGAAAATGAAATCTTCTCCCTATGAAAAATCTGCTGCCGATGTTCGTAATCTACAAAAAATTGTACTTCCCGCTTTCTGTGGACAATATGACAAGACAAAAAAATAGTGAAAAGAGTGAATAAGACTCCATCCACACCAATCATTTATTTATCTATTTTTACTTGTGAAATATGTATTCCGGTGAAAGGTTCAGACCTAATAAACGTTTCTGAAAGCATTCTTTCGTCGGCCGTACTGATTTAATTAAAACTATAATACTCCTACATTGTCCCGACAATATACAGGTATTAAATCCAATCAGCCTTTCTTGTACAATACCCCCACTGAGATCTCAGTCTGAAATTTTCTGCCAAGGCATAGCATTTTAAGACCATGATTTGCGACTTAATAATGATTTATATGTTCACGTGGTTCTTCTTGTCCCAACTGCAGGAAATTAAATTAAATTAAAAACAACTCCCAGATCACCAACTTTATAAAAGCTCCAAACTACTCCAATACACAAATACTTGAGAAAAAGAAAATAGCTTAGAACATAAGATCAAACAAACTGTCGTCGCAATTAAAGAGCAGAAGAACCATTAGCTGAAATTAGTTAGCTTGTATTTGAATTTATTAAAATTTACAACGATGTGATTTTACATTTATAATATAGATATACTTATTTTGCATTCTATTCTTTCTCTAGTCTTTCGTGTGAATATGAATGTTTAAGGCAATGCTGCGCTATGGTCTTCAAGTCGTCTTCGCTGTGATATCGCTTGTCTTCGGTTGCCAATGGTTTTCTAATTGGCAATCGTTCCACTTGTAGTTGGTTAGCATCAATTGATGATTTGGCATCCTGAATATCCTCTATTCGATCCAAGTCGTCGAGTAGTCCATTATCGCCATCAATTTCATCTTCGCCTAGCTTAATAATATTGCAAAATAATTTTAAGAAATTTTCTATAGTCGCCCTTGGATCTAGCCGTAGCTCAAATATGTCGTAATTCAACTGTGCTATATTCTGGTTGAGTAAATATATTCCATAAAGGATCTGTTTAGATGGAATCGACGATTTGTTTTGCAGGGAAAACCGTAAGGGCTTATCTAAAATAATTGCGGTTATTTGAACTAAATGCGCCACAAAACCCAAAGCAACACTTAGTGCAGCTGGTGTCATTAGTTTCACATGATCTGTGTGCAGGGAATTGCTGCTGAGGTAATCCTTATCCGGAAAGGCAATATTACTTATAGTAAAACACCCGCGTGAATTTTTGCTGATAGGATAAATATGTTTTAGCTCCGAGCATAAAAGGCTTAAGCGTTTGTGTATTTTCTGATCGAAATCCTTTTTTGTCCTTACCCCATTTAATATCACTTTGATTCGTTTGACAAGCATTGATTTATCTTCAGACAATTGAGTGTGGCTCTCTTGCAATGCCAGGCAACGATTGCTCCGTCTTTCATTTGCACTATGCAATTGGTCCATCAGTTCTTTAATTCGTACATTGCTCATATCTCGTTCTTTTTCGAGAATGCTGCATTTAAAGCGCAATTTTTCAATATTTTTTCTAAGTTCCTTACTTTCTATTTTCGCCTTAGGGTTAGTTTGATCGAAATCTGATAGTAAATAATCGATAGCACGTCCTCGAAATGCGTTGCCTTTGAATCGAAGATTTTGATCAGTGATTTGTTTGGTGATATCCAACAAATCTTGTTTCAATCGTTTGCAGCTTCGCTGTATCTTTTGGATGCGGAGAAGTTTTTCCAAATTATAGCTTTGGCGTGTGGAGCTCTTTAGACGCTGAGCGGCAATGCAACGAATACCATTTAAATCGAAAGAAGATTGGGCTTGCCTTGACTTAGAATTGAATGAAGAATCACTTCGAATTGTTTCGTGGGCGTTATTGCTGTCGTGCCGTTCTCGCAACTCTTTAGTATGCTCGTGTATGTTATCAAATAAATAATCGTTGTTTTCTAAAGTGAAGTTGGAAAAGTGGTCGGGCGATGAAAAGCAATTCGCACTAAGTTGGAATACTAGAGTATTGGTAAAATACTTTGCATCACCTGTGCTTCCAGTTAGAACAAGTCCGGAGAACCACACACGCCAAATGAACAAAGATTTGTCCTCTATGTTCAATTGACTGGAAGCTTGTTCCCAAACTCGAACCCACATAGATTTCATATTAGATTTTAATATTTCCGAACATGATATTTCGTCCCAAAGGATTGCTTCGCTATTGCCAGAGTGCTGAATGTAGGCGCTTGTATAAAATGGAACAGAGTCCAATTTGTGATGAAGAGTGAAGTAAAGTTTACAGCGATTACTGCAAAGTATGTTTAGACCGATAATTCTATTGAGATGTCTCAATCGGAGTTGCTGGGTGGCCAATGGTATCCATTCGTGATTTCTAGGTGGGGAGTCCATTCCCGTATTCTAAGAATTACTTTACAAATCAAACCCAAACACATTTAAAAGAAGAAAAGAAAAACAAATGCACTGTTCCAATTTATGTTTTTATTTTCGTATGTTATTTTTTTTTTATTATTATTATGCACTAAACGTCAAATACGATGACAGATGAAATGACACATTTGTGAATTGGCTTTACTCAGAAATTTCCCAATTTAAATTTTGAGGGATTTTTTTTATATCATTTTTGTGTTATGACCGGCAATTCTTTTGCACATTTTAAAAATAGAGACAAGGCCAGTGTACTAGGTACAGTAAAATAACTTTATTTAGGACGAAGCTGCAGGTAACAATAACAGTAATAATAATAATAATAATAATAATAATAATAATAATAATAATAATAATAATAATAATAATAATAATAATAATAATAATAATAATAATAATAATAATAATAATAATAATAATAATAATAATAATAATAATAATAATAATCTTTATATAATAGGTAATTATATTGTAAAATGTTTGTGTTACAAATGAACTTATTCCTTTCAATACAATCACTTTATTTAATCCAGTTACACTATACAATCCGATCGTTTTTATCAATCACTTTTACTTTTCTTTATCTTTTACTTAAACCACTTAATCACTCTCGTAATTCACACTTCAAATTCAACTGATAAACTCACTTGCATATTTTGGGATATAAATATAATAAATAAGTATCATATCATACTCTACTGTCATATTTCGAGAACAATCTGTGCCATCTAACGTTCCATACAATTTTTAATTGCGCTAGAAAATTCGATTTTATTCCCCATTCACCAATGATTGAGGTTTTTCTGTTACTCAAATAAGGAACTCTTCTACTATGGAAATGTAGATGACGCTTTTCATATTCAAATGGATATCACACTGCTCTCTCCCTAAAGTGGTTCGTCCTGAACAACTCCGCCATTGGGCATTCCGTTGAGATGGCACATTCTATGCAAATGGACCGTCTCCAAACGTCATTAATGGGGGTTATCACCTTGATGTCGTACCTAGTCTTCATGCGGTTGCTCGCCAGCTTTATATTTTCACTTGTGTTTTCATGTAAATTACGAATCCTGCTGCGTAAGTCATCCACGTAGTCGTTCACCTCTTTGGGCTCCGTAGGTGGGGATCCGAATTTTGGATTGGCAACCGAACTGTTTGACCAAATAAGATCTCGAATGGTGAGTGTCCTGTTGAATTATGGACCGCGTTTCGGTAGGCCATTAAGAAAAGGGGTATGTGTCGACCCCAATCCCGCTTTTAGTTGCTGACGACCTTAGACAGATGCTCATTCAAGGTCCAATTTAATCGCTCGAATATTCCATTAGATTGAGAGTGTAGTGGCGTTGTCCTTATCTTCCTTATTCCCAGATATTGGCACACTTCCTGGAAGCCGTTTGATTCAAAGTTTCACCCTTGATCGGAGTGTAGCTCCATTTGGACCCCAATTACAGTGTTTTTATTTGACTCCACACGGGTCGACGAGAGAGAGTATCAGCATTTGAGTGGAGTTTTCCCTTGCGGTGTTGTGCTTCAAAGTCGTAGACTTGCAACTGCTTGATACATCTCGTAACTTGGCCTTCAGGGTTCTTAAATTGAGTTAGCCATTTCAGAGCTGCGTGGTCTGTCCGAAGAATGGACTTTTGTCCATATAGGTACTTATAGAAATGCTTCGTAACCTGAATTAAAGACAGCTGCACGCGCCTAGTTACGCAGTAGTTTCTTTCAGGTATGGAGCGTACTTTGCTGTAATATGCAACCACTTTCTCTTGACCATCAAGAACGACCCCGACATTGGTAGCGCCTACATCAACGATGAACATTTTTCTGGGTGTGAGGCAACCCAAAATGGTTGCACAGCTGTCGCTTGAGTTCTTGAAATACTGCTTCACATTCTCCAGACCACGTGAACTTTCGGCCTGTTTCAGGCGGAACAAGGCACACTTTTTTGGATTCAGCTTCAAATAAGCACTTCGCAGCATCTCAAACATTTCTTTTAAATTTTGGCGATACTCCTCGAACATCTTGCCTATGACGATAACATCGCCCAGATACACTAGGCAGGTTTTCCACGTGAAGACATTAATCGCTCGAAGGTGGCAGGAGCGGTGCACAGACCAAACGGCATCACAGTAAACTGCCAAAGACCGCTTCTTGTATTGAAAGCCATTTTCACACGGTCTTTTCGATCAATCTCCACCTGCCAGTAACCGCTCTTCAGGTCTAGTGTTGAGAACCATTTCGCTCCAGAAAGCGTGTGTCCTTTTTAGTGACATCGTTGAGGCGTCTTTAGTCTACACAAAATGTCGTGCTGCCGTCTTGACAAGGATCACTGGAGATGCCATCTTTCATCTTCGACACCATTTCGGCAACTTCTATTTGCTTAGCCAATAGAAGACGCCTTGCAGGTTGACGGATTGGTCTCCGGTGTTACTGTGGTGTTGAACAAGTTGCGTACGTCCATATTCTCCGTCTTGTTCAGCAAATATATCAGCGTACTCAGCGATTAGTTTGTCTGCCAAGATACGCAGCTCTTGATCAAAATTACAGAGGCTGAGGATTTCGTTTTTGATTTTCATACTCTAGACACTCGCGACCGGTGTTGCACGATTTTTTTCCGTTGTGGCCGATATAGCCTCAATAGGTGCACATTTAACCACTATCTCTCCCTTTTTCACCTTTACACTTAATGTGTTTGTATTTAGAATCCTTACGGGAACTATGTTGTTCCTTGGTTCCTTTAAGGTCTTTCCTACCATGAAGTCTCCCCTATTTTCTGGCTCCTTAAAATAGAATCGGTGGCTACCAGGACCACCTTCCACTTTTGCCCGTATCCATATATATATCTCCAAGTTTCCGTATCTCAGGGTTTGTGCCCCAAAGTCCATGTACTTTCATGAAATCTGTACCAATGATACACTCGTCGTATATGTCAGTCACCAGAAAAACGTGAGAGAAACCTATTCCCGCCAGGTAGATTTTTATGCGGACTTGAGCATATACTTTAGCCGTTTCTGCACCAGGTCCCTCCTGATGATTGAGGCCGAAGTAAGCATTTCCCGATTGAAGGCTTCGGGAAGTTTGATCGTCTTCTTGATTGTCGTTTCTGCCCGTTTCTTCCTCTAACTATTCGTAACATTCCTATATAATGTTACCACAGTGAGGAAAGCCTTTTCGTCGCGCCGGTTCTTTACACTGCCTTTGAAGATGTCCTATTTTATTGAAGCTCCAGCAGCGCATTCTTCGTCTATCCCGTGGAGTACCTCGTTCGTCGGCGTTAGGCCATGCGCAGAAACATTCAACGGATGCTACTTCTCTGACGAAACGTGTTCCTTTGGAACTCCGATTGGCTGCTTCCGGCCATTCTTACTGCAATTCCCCTGATGAATGCGTTCTTTGCTTTTTAGTCGATAATTTATTGGCCTGCAGTGGGGTATGACAAATGTGCCAGTCTACTCACGTCTGCTTGGAGCTTCTGTCACACACTGCTTCTCTTAAGTAGACCATGAGGTCTGGCCATCGAATGATTGCCATGCATTTTTTCGAATTTTTGCTGGAGAATGTTCTTTTGTTATTCCAGATTATTCTTTTGTTCATTCATTTTCTGTTGAAGGCCCTGCACGCTGTTCTTTTGTTCGTCTAGATTTTTATTTTGTTCGTCCAGCTTTTATTCGAACTGTTCTTTGTTCGTCGAATTTTAGTTCAATGCGGTTTTTCTGTTCCTCTTGATTTTTCTTTTATTCGTCGAATTTTTGTTCAATGCTATTCTTCTGTTCGTCTAGATTTTTCTTTTGTTCGTCCATTTTTTTTTCGAGGCTATTCTTTTGTTCGTCAATTTTTAACAAGAGGAGTTGCATCATCACAGCCATGTCATTACCGGTATTTATCTGTATATGTGGATATGCCCGTCGTTGTTCAAAGCATCCTGAAGTCGGAGCACCAAGTCGCTTTTTCCTCCACTGACACTGATGTTTTTCTTGTTCAGCTCCGATTTGAATTGGACGAGGGTAAACTGCAGTAGTTTTCGACCCATGACTGCTTTACCACAATCATAAAAACACTATTTATTTTTATTTTATTTATTTATTTTTTGTTTATTACACACAATAAGTCCTATCCCACTTCTGAACCAATGCAAAATGTTTGTGAGGGTACAAACGATACTTTATTCAATACAGTTACAATTTATAATTTACAATTCAATAGCTTTCCTCAACCACTTTTACTTTTTTCATCTTTTACTTAAACCGCTTTATCACTACTCGTACTTAACATTTCAAATTCCACTTTAGAACTCACTTCTTGTGGGACGCTGATATTTAAACTCCTCTGACATCTTTCGAGAACGTCCTGTAGTATCCAGCGTTCCGTACAACTTTCCATTTCGCCAGAATATTCTTTAAAAATTTCCACTGTCCATTGTCCAATGGTTGAGTCTTCTGCTATTCAAATATAGATGACGCTGTTCACATTTTAAGTGGTCTATGTTTGCCGCATATTGCAAATCCGCATCCGAAAAAGCGCTTGTTCTTTAGCAATCATTATAGCACAGATAATAAATCTATAATTATAATATACTATATCATAGCTATTCATCTTTCTTATGCTCGACCCACCCCTTCGCACTTCCTGAATGGCGGTGATATCTGCATGATAGTAGTCAAGGGCCTCTGGTAATTGCTCGGCTGAACGTGACCGATCTTTCCGCGTGCAGATCCGAAGGTCATTGTGGTTTAAACATTTGCCAGAGTCGTCCATAGTGAATCCGTTACTATCGGAAGCTATTAACTGTTTCGTCATATTTTTTAATCTCTTAGGTATAGGATTGTTGGCCCCATGAAGGCGTAGGCCCGTATTATGCTACTGAGCCAGCATGCCCTTGCCATTTTCACGAATAACTAAGAGAGTTATTTATAAATTCTTCATCGCCCAATTTATACTGTATGTAGAGATACTGACTTTTTCGAAAGTAGATGAAAACGGCCTCAAGTTCTGAATACTGCCAGAAATCCATTGGAAATGCTACCACTTATGCACTGGTTTACACTCTGCCACCAACAGCAAGGACATTGGGTGAACCAAGAAAGGTAAAGAGCGATGCCGTGTACTGTGGCTGTGGCTCAAGTGTTAGAGGACTGGCTTCGAAATCTTAAGGTTCCGTGTTCAAATTTTTCAGCTAACAAAAATCAAGTAAGATGAGTAGTTGACTAGATTACCAACAAGCCAACTTCCACCAAGAATTTAGTCCCCCCATTAAATGTTGGACGCCACATATGGAGCGAAATAGCCAAAACATCTTTAATTATCTTATAAGTGTATTATAAGCGTATTCGTACCCACTTGAGGGTTAAATGTTTTAAAAAAAAAAGACCGGAACTACGTACATACGTACATATGTGCTATACATATGTATACAGCTCCAATTTTTATATCTCTGTCAAACTCGTTTGAATGTGCAGGACTTGGTAAATTCTTCTCCAGAAAGTTCTCAACATCAGCAAAGAACTTAGGTAAAGCAGCCAGTGGTCATGCGAATTTTTAAACATCGATCCTGAAAAAGTTACAGGAAATTCGCATAAAATCAAATGACTGCACATGTCGCTATTCGTCTACAGAAAGGATATCCGACGATGTCTCGCACAGAAACTAACGTCAGAAGTATATCACTTTGGGAAAGCAAGGAACTTTTCCTATCCAGGTTTCAGTACTAACTCTGATAATTACGCAAGCGTTGAGATCATATGAAAAATTACTCTTATCAATCGCAGAATGAAATCATGTAGGAATCCTTTTTCATGATCAACTAAACTGACTTTATACATATCCAGGCCCATTCGCGCCTGGGTCGATTTTTAAAATATTCGCTGAGAGAATAGCATACACCATTGACATGCACAATATAAGGATTTGGGAAAATGTTCTTGGCAGATTCGATTTACTTTTAATGCCATACTCGTATGTGCTCTCTGGGAGGTATCCATTAATCTTTATTGGCAGAGGTGAAAAAGGTAATACGCTTACAGGTTCCCAGAGCATGACAACGGCAAGAAGGGTATAATTCCTGAGAAGATGATTCGAATAATAAAAAGTCGCGGGCGTTGCAGGCCTGCTGGCAGAGCTTTTCAAGACTTTTTATATACATAATTAATGATCAAGAAAAACATTATTAGCAGCTGAAGTCCCAAAATATAAAGGTATAGGTTTCTAACATACTCGTATAATTTAGATGTTATTGTCAACAAACGAATTAAATTGTATCACTTTTGTCTTAGAACTACTAATTCTACCAACTGTTCGTAAATTATAAAGCTGCATTCGATAGTATGATAAAAGGATTTGGTATTCCTGCAAAACTCCCCCGACTGATAATTTTTAAGAATCTTTCCGAGCCATTTAAAACAAAGCGAGGTACTAGAGAAGGTGAATCTCTATACTGTGATTTTCTTAAACAAGGGAAAGGGGAAAATAATTCGTGCTGACATCGACATCCTCGGCACTGTCTTCTGAGAATGTAAGTGACTGCTTACGTACTCAAAATGATACCGACGATACGAGCCAAGTCAGCACAGTCTAAAGACTTGAGAAAGAAATGGGTATATCTATCTTGGATCAAGCAATAATACAAAATATAACGTCAACAGGTGTTACTTCGAGCTTATTGGTTCTTTTGATTGGCGCTGAATCGTTCACAATTACGAACAACTATGAGAAGATTTTGAGAACTTTTGAAAGGAAATTTGTTGGCAAGATCTACGGTATAATCTCTGTATATTGGAATTATGTAAATGTTGTACGAGTTGTCTGCCGATATTGAAGTACATGCATAGCTAAGTTCATAAAAAATCAGCAACTACGCTGGTTAAATCTTTCTAAGTTAACTGACAATAACGTTCGGGCCAACGGGGTATTCTATTTCAAGTATGTGAAACTTGCAAAAATGTTTTTAATCTCTATTCATCGCGCGAAAAGCAGGGGCGAATGGGTAGGCTTTTCACTAGAATTACTAGAAATTCCAAGAACAAGAAGATTCCCATAAATATTTCTCTTCTGGCTATCTCGGTTCTGCTATTAATTCAAAACTGACAGACACCTCATCAGAAGTTAATCAAGAGTTACACTTGGTAATCAAAGCCCAAAACCTTCATTCTGCTGTACTCTGTGCTGTACTGTACTGATGTATTCTGCTCAGATGATACAAATCAAATCTAACGATACGAATATGTTGTAGAAGCTTTCCATTTGTGAAACATCTAGGCAATTATGGTCGGAGTTAAACAAATTCAAATCTAGGAAAGATTTGTATTGTACGACATAATGAGACTCCAAATACTAGTCGGATAAATGGAATTCAACAATCCCTTGACAGTGGATGCAATCACGGTACAGCGATGACGACATCTGCAGAACATAGGTATAAAGACTAAAACACATGGAAGTATTAACTACATCATTTAGATCATTATTACCGCATTGGCTCTTTGAGGCAAAAAACGTAAGGTAGGTACTACCTCCGTGACCTAATAGAGCTTCTTGTACTGTTGCTTCAATTCCTCCCCTATCTAGGCACCGCAGTGAGCTTAAATAGGCCTAAATGTGATGAGGCATAGTGAAGCCGCAACCTTGTCAGAGACAGATTCCTCTTCTGCTAACACACTTAACTTAACATAAACTGGCCAATTGATGTGTCCTTGATTGAAGGAGGCAAATTTAAATATACTGGGAGGATACACCCAGTCGTTAATTCGTCAAGGATAATTTGGGTATATTCTAAAAAAAATCGTTCTACAGCAAGGGTCTATCTCCAATGTTGACATCATTTATCGAGGATTTAATAAAAGGCTTACTTGGGGTAGGTACTCTGACCCATATCAACGGAAATTACTCTCTTAATACTAATGGTAGAAATTTCGCATATACGAGGGGCGTTCAATATATTCTCGGTATCGATATGAAGGAAAATGCGAATTCAATTTAAATTGTTTTTATTTATCAATATAATCTCCCCTAACATCAATGCATTTGTTACATCTTGAGATAAGCTTTTTTAAACCCTCAAAAAAATAAATTTCCTCTTTCTCTGCAAAATACCCATTTATTGCCGACTTGAGTTCTTCATCATCCGAAAATCTTTTTCCACGAAGACATTTTTTCAAATCCGGAAACAGGAAATAATCACTAGGGGCAAGGTCTGGACTATAGGGTGGGTGTTGGATTTCTTCGAAACCACAATCTCGCGCAGCAGCCTTGGAAACTCGCGCCGTGTGAACAGGAGCGTTGTCATGAAGAAGCAACACACCCGCTGCGAGTTTACCCCGTCTTTTCTTTTTAATTTCCTCCCGCAAATTATGCAAAGTGGAAGCGTAGGATGTGGCGTTGATGGTTTCACCTTTTTTTTTGTACTCAATGAGCAAGATTCCCTTTGAGTCCCAAAAAACTGTGGCCATGAGCTTCCCGGCAGACGGAGTGACTTTGAACTTCTTCGGGGGGTCCTTTCCTTTTTTATGCCACTGCATGGACTCTTGTTTGCTTTCAGGGTTATAGTGGTGGACCCATGTTTCGTCCCCAGTAACAATTCGATCCATAACACCGTCCGTGTTCTCACTACACATCTCCAAAAGCTCTCTACAGCATGCGATTCTCACTTTTTTCTGAGGCGCTGTGAGCATTCGTGGCACCCACCTTGCACTGACCTTTGAAAGGTTAAGATGGTCATGAAGAATGGTGTGAATGGTACCAATTGAAAGCTTGGTGATCTCTGCCATCATTTTCAGCTTTATTCGGGCATCCTCAAGAACAAGTTTTTCGACTTCTTTGATGCTTTCTCCTGTACAAGCAGTAGCCGGGGCGCCGGAGCGGGGGTCGTCTTCAATGCTCTCTCTGCCTCTCTTGAACTCACTTGACCACTTTTGCACAGTTGATAATGAAGGTGCGGAACCCTGGTAAACAGCCACCATCTCTTCATGAATAGTTTTTTGACTTTTTCCTTGCTTAGTGAGAAATTTAATTACAGCGCGATGCTCAATTTTCACCATCATCGTCTCAGTTGCCATTATGATTCTGTTTAACTAGAGATAAAACGCGAATTAATAATCACATTTATATGAAATTTTATTTGTATTACTTGATAAATAAGTCAATCTATATATACAACCAAAGCTTCACCCCGATACCGAGAATATGTTGAACGCCCCTCGTAACTTTCTTTTTAGAAGAAACACAAGCCTTTGTACCTACGTTTAAATAAATCGAATCTTATTTGGGTCTTCAGATATCCAATTTCTAAGCCTGTTCCATTTTTCTTGTCAATGCAAATATTTGACTTTGAGGTCACTTTTCTCCAGAAAATGCGTAATAAACATAACCAAAGTGAGACTTTTCTTAAATTCTCGATAAATGATGTCAACATTGGAGATATACGAGTACCCTTACTGTCGAGCGATTTTTTTCTTGGAATATACCCAAAAGTCATTTCATAGCCCCTAAAGTATGGGCAACAATCTACAATATTGGATTTGAAAGGCTCGCGATTGACTTTGTTTAATAAAATGAGGAGAGGCGATCGTATGGCTAAAACGTGGAGAGAGTCTTTCTTGTTCCACTGTAGAAAGGCAAAGGTGATACGAACAATTGCAACTACTACCGATCGGTGGCATCCTATGAATATATTCGGGAGTTCGGGTGTTTTCAAAAGGCTCATGCTAACAAAGAACTGCAGTAGTTGCGTTCAATTACGCAGATTTTCTGCAGAACTAACTTAGTCAAACTGTATTACTCTTCTGTTCAGAAATGTCAGCATATCGTCATATTTGTGCAGATTAGTTAGGCATTCCAATTGTGTCTGCAGAAAAAGTTCGAAGATTTTAGTGCTGAATACAATAGTTTTGTGTTTTTTGAAGAGAAAAAATGTAATAATTATTGAAATAATATGTAATAAAAATAAATACCCTCTTTCTTTTGAAAAAAAGAAAATCTAACATTTGGTTGAATATAACCGGCGAAGTTGAAGCTAAAGTTGGGATACACGAAGGTAGTGTACAAAGTCCGTTATCAAGTTGCAAGCAATTTAAATACTTATACTCTATCGTTAATTACCAAGGCAATTGCGATGATGATGTCGCACATAGAACTACCGTCGGGCGGCTGAAATAAATCGTAGGCTCTGCGGTATTTTTCGACAGAAAATGCCGCATGAACTGAAAGATATTTTATACACGCCAGTCGTTTGCCCAGCTTTAATATACGCATCGAAATGTTGGACCATGTACGAGAAGTACAATGTTAAATAAAAATGACAGCGACGAATGGTGTGGGTGTGAGAAAGCGTGATTTAATAATAAGCGCAATCATGGAAGTTTCCACATTAAGAACAGATAGTGGAAAATCGTTAGCGTGGTGAAACATTAAATTATTAGAGGCTCAAATTTTAGTCGGGGATCGAAACAGGGACCGGAAGTAAGATAATTGGATCAGTCAACATTTTTTTTTTTATAATGAGCACGTGCTCAAGGGGTTTGTGTACCCTTAAGGAGATTGTTCACAGCGCGGGCAAAGGAAATTTAGGGAGGAAGAAAAGAGAGGTACCGATGTACATTGTTTTTAAATGTTTGCAAGTTATAACGACCAGGAAATACAGAGATCGGCAGGGCATTTCATAAGCGACTTGTACGGCTTAGGAACGAATCACGATATTTTCGAGTACGTCCGAAAATGGGCTTGCTTGAGGGTATACTGATGAGCATTCAGAGCGAGACGGGTGTTACGGTGGAAAGTTTGAATGGGCAGAATGCTACTGGCAATTTCAGTGGAGCACTGGTGGTGGAAATAGCGATAAAACAAAGTGAGACAGGAGACATTACGACGGTGTTCGAGCGTGTCAATTGATTGACTGGTATTAGTATCGTCAATAAGTTTTATCGCACGCTTTTGAATCCTATCTAGCAGGTGCAGAGATGTTTTAGGAACACCTGACCAGATGTGGGCATTGTACTCCAATTTTGGGCGGATGAATGCCTTATATATTGAGGCCAGATCAGAGGGGGTAAAATATTTCTTACATCGCTTGAGGAAACCTAGACATTTCGCATCATTTTTGGCGATATCAATTATGTGGTCATTCCAACGTAAGTTGTCATTGACACACATACCGAGAATGGAAAGTTTTTCGGTTTCGACGATGTAAGTGCCATTCATGGATAATGGCTGGGTGTTTAAATTTCGCTTTAATGACAGCAGACAGCATTGTGTTTTGGAAGCATTAAATTCCACTCTGTTGATGGTTCCCCAATTGGTTATGCTGTTGATATCGGAATTTAATGATCTTAGCAGGCGCTGCCGTTCTCGTTCTACAGGCGAAGAGCAGGGCCGTGAGTCCGGAAACGAATATGAAAAGCAGAGAGTACTGTCATCAGCAAAGGAATATATTGGATTAGAAGAAGCAGACAAGAGATCATCACTGAAAATTAAAACGAGTGTCGGAGATAGAACAGAGCCCTGGGGCACACCAGCATTTATTTTGTGAATATCGGACTTGAAACCGTCCAAGACAATTTGAATTGAACGTTCCGAAAGGTAATTTCTAATCCATTGAAGAAGAGAGTCGTCGATCCCAAATGCACGCATTTTCGGCAAAAGAGCCTGATGCCAAACTCTGCCAAATATCAAGTGCAACTATCTTGCTTACGCCAGATTGATGTACGCTTTGGATCCACTTTTCGGTGAGACATGCCATCAAATCACCAGTGGACCTGTTGTCACGAAAACCATATTGCCGGTCATTGAAAAGTTTTCGTGTTTCGAGATACTTCATGAGCTGACGATTTATCAGCGTTTCCATGACCTTGGAAAGAAGGGAGGTAAGTGTAATGGGTCTGTAGGAGGAGAGAGAAGATGATTCGCCTTTTTTAGGGACGGGCTGGACAGATGCTGTTTTCCATCTGCTCGGGAAGTGTCCTAAAGAGTAGGATTGATGAAAAAGCTTACGCAGTGGTTTTGCCAGCGAGGAAGAACACCTCTTCAGAAGAAGGGGAGATATACCATCTGGACCAGCGGATTAAGATCTTTAAGTACTCTTGCTACTACACGAGTGCAAAAATATATCCGTTCCATTGAAGATTTGATGCACTCAAGTGTAGGCGGAGACAAAGCACTATCTGGGAGTGTTGAGTTGGCCGCAAAGTGTGCAGCAAGCAGATTGGTCTTATCCAAAGAGCTGAGAGCTGGAATGTCATTGTAAATGAGCGTTGGGATGGAGGGTGAGGCGGAATTTCTAATGTTTTTGACGAACGACCAACAATGTTTACTGCATTTGGGACATTGCAGTATTTTTTGCCTCAGTTTTTGGTCGTATAAGAATTTCACACGCTTAAGAAAGGCGTTGCAGTCATTTTTGGCTCGTTTGAACTTTTTTCGGTTTTCCTCTGTCGAATTGGTCTTGTAGGACAAAAAAAAACATTTCTCTAACCCTGACGGCCTCTTTACAGCTCGAGTCGTACCATGCCTTTTCATAACATAGCATAAGCGAACTCTTGGCCTAAATAAAGAGGTGATGAAAAATAGAGCATCCGGTGGAATCGTACTAAGGTCCGCAAATTTAGCTAGCCCTATAAGTGGCGCAGAATCACAACGGTTAATATATTAGCTTGTACCACATGAAATGTCAGATTTTTTGTAAAAAAATAAAAGTCAATATTTCTTTTTTATTTTTTTTTTAAAATAGGATCCGTTGGCATTTATGAAATTCTTCGAACGTGATTCAAGGTCCATTATTGCTTTTATATAGAACGCTTGATTTTTTGATGCTAAAAAGTTTTCAAATGCTTCTATGACCTCTGCTCGGTTTCGGAACACATTTTGCCGACAAAATGACTCCAGACTGCGGAAAAAGTGATAATCCATTGGAGAAATATCAGGAGAGTACGGTGGATGCGGAAGAATTTCGAATCCCAACTGTAGCAGTTTGGGCACCGTTGAATGTGAGATATGAGGTCTAGCATTGTCATGCAACAGGATCGGACCATGCCTATTTGCCAACGCAGGCTGCTTTTCAGCCAATTTCGTATGCATTATGTCGATTTCCTCACAATATTTGACTGCATTTATCGTTTCCCTTGGTTGAAGAAATGAAAAGTGGATTGGTCGTTTCGTGGACATTGAAAGATTGTCACCATGACCTTTTCTGGGTGAAGACCAAGTTTGGGGGTGTGCTTTGGGCTTTCGTCTGCATTCAACCACTGCCCAGGTCTTTTACGGTTGTCATACAAAATCCACTTTTCATCACATGTGATTATACGGTGCAAAAACGGTGCATTTCGGTGTCTTAGACTCAGTGATGCACAAGTTTTTAAACGGCGTAGTTTTTGGGCCTCTTTCAATTCATGGTCTTCATCGAGTTTTTTTACTTTTCCTATTTGAGATAGGTATCGACTTATTATCATGGGGGATACTCCCCGCACCGTTTTTGTTGGGTCTGCATCCACCGTTTGACGTAAAATGGCGTCATCAATTACCGTTTTCGGTTTCCCATGCCGTTCGTTTTCGAGGCTTATGTTTTCCTGAACGGAACTTACCAAACCAACGCCGAATGGTGCGTTCGCCTGCTGCTATATTCTCAAATGCGTTACTTATGTTTTTGGCTGCTAGAGACGCATTAGGTCCCAGCTTGAACTCGTAAAGGAAAAGAGTACGAATTTGAACCGTCGACAGCATGATATAAAAATTCCTAGAAGAAAATAACTGTACTTGCAACGGACCCTAAAAGTCGCACACATTAAACACACATACCTTATAAAAAAAAAATATCTGTGTTCTACAGATGTTCACTCGACAGCTTCTAATTGAGGACTAAAGGCTCCGGCCCATAGAATGCAACGGATTCGTCCGTTACGATGCCGGATAGGTTGACGTTAATGTATTTGACGGAAATGACAGTCCCATAGAATCCGTGGCATACGTTGGCAGAATAACGAACGAAACGAAACAAAAAAATTTAAATCTCATTTAATATCAATATTTTCTTTCAAGCTATGACAATTTCTCTTCATTCTCTCAATGTCTCCACCAATGAAAGTGCTTACTCTCAATTTGTGAATGCGTGAACCTCAATATGTGAAAGTATCAGTTCAGTTTCAGTTTAAATGCATTTTTATTTATATACTTAAATTACTCTTAAATGCTAGACAAAAAAATGCTTAAAAATTAGCTTAAATAACTTACAAATAATCTTATTCTAACTTACTGGCCCCATGCGGGCACTCTAAGTTAAACCTAACACTTAAACTATGTCTTTCGACGAATCTTACATTATATTTTTATTTTAACATTACTTAATACTAGAACTAAGAAAATAAATTATAAGTAAAAAACTTAGTGAATGGACAATTTTTTAATTTTTTATGAAACTTAAAACTAAAAGCCTACAGACTATCTAAAAATAAATCTTATTCTACTTAAACCTACTTACATCTAATACGTACGCACACACATACATATATATATATATATATATATATATATATATATACATAATACATATATACTTAATATATAAATATATGTATATATATATATTTTTTTTTTTTTTTTCATTTTTTATTTTTATTAATTTTTTTTTTGTTTTTTATATATATTTTTTTTCCTAAAAAACTAACTTAATCCTACCTAAAACTATGTAAGCCGGCCATGGCTAAAAAAAAATTAGGCTGACCCACTTTGCCTCAGATGAAGCTATCTATTACTGGAGGTATTCGACGACGAAGCATCCTCCCCTTCAACTAGCCACCAAAATTGCTGGTGCTGCTGAGCAACATCCCTCCTGTCGCGACTCCCTACCGCCCTACTGAACCGGAGACGCTCCGCACTGCCGTGTGCGACGTCTCTGTCGTAGTTGAGTCGCCTGTCCGCAGCTGTTCGAGCGACGTGGAAGATTAGCGGCACCGCCAATCTGTCCTGGATCAGACCTTTGCTATCTAAATAGAGGAACGCTTCTGGAGGAATAAAGCCGTCAAAGCGAGCTCTCTCGTGATACATATAATTGGGGTAGTAAGCCCCGGAGATCAGGTTGTTTGATGAGGCCATTGCTCTTGCAACGTGCCTTCGAGTCAACTTAATGACGAAATTGTCCACTCTTATTAGGTTCGCCCTATTGTATAAGACCTCATTAGGATAGAATTTTATGTACTCAGACTCTGGTGTTCTGTATAAGCGAAGACAAGTCCTAAGACAAGCCCTCTCAAACACCCGAATCTTTTCCATTAAGCTTGCTCTCACGTTGAACCACACGGGACATCCAAATACAAGCATGGGCCTGATAAGGGCCATGTAGCAGATTACCTTCACCCTCGCATCGAGTTGGCTGTTATAAAACAGTCTCTTTGTAAGGGCAAAAGCACCCTTGGCTCTGGCCAGAGCAACCTCTATATGTTTGTTAAAATACAGAAATTGATCTAGCCAGATCCCAAGGTATCTGACTACATTTTGACAAGCAAGGGGCTGCCCGTGCTGTCCCACGATCGAGAACTTTCGCCAATTCTTTCTGGTATCCCTAGAGGCCCCAGACAAAGGCGTCCTAAACAGAATGGTTTCCGACTTCTGAAAGTTGATTTTCAACTTCCAGTCATCGCAATATCGCTTAATTTTGTCGAAGTCGCGTTGCAAAAGTATATTAATGACCTCAATCTTTGGACCTGATCTGTACGCGATTATGTCGTCTGCGTACGCTATGGCATGGTGAAGTGAATCTATCAGATCACTTGTGTAAATGTTGAATAGGATCGGCGAATTTACCGCACCTTGTTGCAGACCGTTTTTAATGTTAAATGTTCCAGCAGAAGTCACATCGCCATTCTTCACGATGAACTGTCTACTGGAGAGCATATCGAAAAGAATATACAGCAGTGGTTTACTAATGCCCAACCTGTCCAGCTTGAAAAAGAGTCCCTCTAACCATACGGTATCGAAGGCTTTCTCCAAGTCAATCAGGCAGGCACCAGTGCACTGGTTCTTGGCTTTGTTCCATTGGATATCAGAAACCAGTTTCGACGCAGCATGAATGATATCATGCCCCGCCTTGAAACCGAATTGATTATCCGGAACTATATGTTTGTCCTCAACCCACTTAGTCAGGACTCTATTGATCACCTTCTCGAAAACCTTACTGATGTTTGGAAGAAGACTGATCGAGCGGAGATTCGCCGGATTGGAAGTGTCTTTATCCCTTTTAGGGATGGGATGTACCACCGCAGTTTTCCAATGCGCTGGATAATATGCATTATTCATTGCATTATTAAACAGGGTGGTATATATGTTCACCGCTTCTAGAGGGAGATATCGAAGCACAATGTTCGGTATTTCATCGGTTCCCACTGATTTCTTACTTCTAAGTGATTTGAAGATCGTTTGGAGCTCTTCCTTCGAGATGAACGGGGGTAGTACCCTATCGTTGGTGATGACATTATTTGCCATATTCTCGTCACTGAACTGGGTGAAACCCGAGCTCTCGAATCGCCAATTCACAATTTCATTTCGAAGGTAGAAATTGTGCACAAGGACTCGATTCCCCAGATCGTGGTTCGGGCCAATGATAACATTCGCCTTGTACACTTCCTGGAAAGTCGCTCCTATAGCCTCTACCTGCTCCTGCGGGTCCTCGATCACAAAGAAGTTGTCATCATCAACAGCCTCATTTGGATCTATGCCCGCTGCTACCAGTATTTGTTCGTTGTTCGTCGTTCGGGCGATTTTAAGACATGGAAGGTCGTTCTGATTATTTCTTCGAAATATTTTATTTATTTGCGGGAACATATTCGGGTTGCTGGTGTTTACAGCCCGAATTTTATTGTTCCAATACAAACTTACAGAAGCTCTGTAATTTTCTTTTATTAAAGTTTGGAGGTTTTTAATCGACGACTTCAGTGTCATGATCTCCGGGTTATGTCTGTCAGTAAACTGTCTGTACAAGGTTTTTAGTCTTGACAGCAGTCTACTTTTCTGTCGGTGCAGTGCGTCAATAGTTGCGTTGCGGAATAAGTCTTCTTCGTCAGTGTGTTGGTACCGAGGTATCGTTTTGTCCATTGTTCGTTTAATTGTCTCGTCCATTAGTTTTAGATACCTGTCAATCTCCTCGTTTGACAGATTTCTATTGGACGGTGGGTAGAGCGAATTCGAGGAGAGTGCTCTTGTCAGTGTTCTGGTGAAGTGTGTCCAACGCACCCTACTATAATTGTAGGAATACCTTTGGACAAACTCATCCAATTCCGCAATTTCGTTGGGAATAGTTATTTCGGTGCTGAGACCGCAATGGTCACTGTCATACACGAAAGTGCGTAGACAGTTTGTAGTTTGTTGGTTAGTGCACGTCAGTTGTATTCGTGAGTCGAACAGCAGAAGATCCAAATAGGACCCGTGTCTGGGAAACGACGGACTATCCGTCGCCTTAAGCCCGAGTCGATACATTACACTGTGCTGACCCCACCAATTGAATAGTAGGTTCCCTCTAGTATTTGGTGTATTATTTCCCCAATCACTATGTTTGGCGTTGAAATCCCCGCCGATAATAAAATAGTTGTCTTCCAATTCCAGCCTCAGGAATCGAAAAAGCGTCCCGAGCTCTGAGATAAATAAGGTGGATTGAGTAGCCTTAGGTGCATAGACAGACACCATGTACAACCGCTTTCCACTACGGAGAGGGATATACACGATGCATGCTTCCAGCACTTGGAACCTACGTACTACACGACTGTATACTCTTTTAAAACGTATACCTTTTCGTACGAAAATCGCAACGCCTCCTCCCTGAATGGAGTTGGGTCGGTTTCTCCGTACTATTTTGTATCTTCTGTGCCTCATTTTGTGTCCTTTGGTAAGTTTAGTTTCGCTAACCAAAAGCACATCAGGGGCTTGGTCTTTAAGCAACTTAAATAGTGCGGCTCTTCGTTCGAGCCTAATCAGTGAATTAACATTCACAGCAAGGACCTTCAGGGTTTGCTCCGCAATGTACGTACCCATTACGGCAAAAGGTGCGTTAGGCCAGGCAGCAGCGCGTATACTTGATCCACCCGCGCGGTCTGTTCAGTCAAATGACGTTGTAGCTGAGCCATCTGCCCCTGGATGGAGAGCAAGATAGCTAGCATGTCAGGTACTGGTTCCGGTGCTCTGGGCGCTGGGGCCTGAGAAGCAACCTTCACTTGCTGTACCGTATTTCCCCTACCTGCCGCCATTTGGGCGTAGGTAACATGGGGAGTAACGGCTGGAGTTTGCAAATGCACGGGTGGACGTTTCACTTCCACTTTCTGCTGCCGGGCCAGATTTATTCTTTTGATATACTGGAATTTGGGACAACCCCGATAATTTGCGGTGTGCCCCGTGTTCCTACATAAAGCACAAGAGAGTTGGCTTTTTTCAGACGCTCCGTCCTTACCCAGAGCGCATTCCTCGGACTTGTGGTTCTTTCCGCACTTCACGCATCGAGGCTGCATTTCGCAGTTCGACGCGGCGTGTCCGAACCTTTGGCAGCGCACACATTGTAAAATATTTTCGCTCCTCTTTAATTTTTCCCAGTGTACAACCTGGTAGTCTAGACCTTGATACTCCTTAGACCATCCAGATTGCTGTCGGGACTTAGCTGGACCAGGAAAAACGGTAGTTGCCGCTTCTCCCTTTTGGCTCTAGCCGTGACAAATGGCTTGACCCCCACGAATTTGAGCTCTTTGCACTCCTTCTCTTAAAGCAGTGCAAGGAGCTCCTCCGGAACAGTCGACGGTTCTAACCCCTTCAAGCAGCATTGTTTGCAGCTTTCCCCCTTCGGGGTGTAGGAGAAGAACTCCGTCGTCGTATCCTTCAGTAAACTTTTAATTTTGTGGTAGCGCTCCACTGTATTGCAGTGGATCGCGTGCCTATCTAAACTTAGTTTTTTAATAAAGAAATTGTTGCCTATGGCCGACTTACATAACTCTATTGTATCCTTCAATTCCATTTTATATGTATTTATTGGAGGCACCCTTTGATTGCTTGATTTTTGCTGTTTATGTGCTGTTTTGCTTGATGTTGTTGATCTTTTTGCTGCTGATGTGTTGCTGTTGTTGTGGTTGCTGCTGCTGTTTTTGTTGGTTTTTTTGTGGTTGTAATTTTTGTTTCTTCTGCTTTTGTTGCGCAGTAGAATTTTTTCTGACTGAGACTGTTTCAGTGTTTGGTTTTGTTGTTGCTGGGTTCCAGTCGGTTTTTTATTTGTCTGCTGTTGTTGTTGTGAGAATTTGCGTCTCTTGCAGTTCCCTCGGCCTTCTCGCTGTTTGTTTGGCTCTAATTAACAGTACTCTTTCTTGCAATCTGCTTAATACTGCTGTTAAGCGACGTTAATTCTTCTTCTTCGTCCTCTGATTCCGAAGCCATTAGAGAGGCGAAGCTATTGTCTGACGCTAAGTAGCGCTCTTCTCCACCAACGGAGATGTGTGGGTAATCACTACCGTGATTAACCTCTGCTGTTTATGGCCGCTTCCCTCACTCCAACCTCCGGCTTCGCATCAGAAGCAGATAGGGCGATGCGTTTAACGG